>OU342745.1:401373824-402768245 GCA_910589775.1 Avena eriantha
CTTGGGCTTCTTAGCAGGTGCGGCAGCTTTCTTGCCGTCCTTCTTGAAGTTGCCCTTGTTCTTAGGCTTGCCCTGTTTCTTGAAATTGGTGGTCTTATTGACCATCAACACTTGTTGCTCCTTCTTGATCTCCACTTCAGCAGTTTTCAGCATGGACGACAGTTCAGGCAACGTCTTGTTCATGCAGTGCATGTTGTAGTTCATCACAAAGTTCTTGTAACTTGGTGGCAGTGATTGAAGGAGACGGTGAATCCCCAATTCATTAGGAATCGATATTCCCAACTCTTGGAGCTTCTTAGCGTACCCAGACATGGTGAGCACGTGCTCGCTAACGGAGCTTCCTTCTTCATCTTACAGTTAAAGAACTTCTCGGAGGCCTCATAGCTCTCCATGGCCGCGCGAGTCTCAAAAATTAGCCTAAGCTCCTTAATGATCTCGAACGGGTCGTGGTGCTCAAAACGCTGTTGGAGCTCCGCTTCTAAACCGTACAGGATGGCAACACTGAACTGTGGAGTAATGATTCTTCCGAGTGGCGAAAACATTCTTTCGTCATCGGTGGCATTATCTGCAGGTGGGTCACCTAGCGGTGCATCAAGCACATAGGTCAACTGACCAGCCCTGAGGACGATCTTCAGTCCACGGAACCAGTCCGTGAAATTGCTTCCATTGTTTTAAGCTTTTCTTTCTCTAGGAACGCATTGAAATTGATGGAGGGGGTCGCCATAATCTACAACAATTTGCAAGTAGTTTAGACTAAGTTTATGACAAATTGAGTTCAAATTTAATTATTAAACTAACTAGGTGAACTCCCACTCAAAACAACATCCCTCACATTGTCTTAGTGATTCCACGAACCAAGTCCACTACACCAAGTCCGATCTTCACGAGAGAAGATGTAGTTTCATTGGCGAACAATCTTCATGTTCATCATATCAATTATATGACTCATGCTCTACCTTTCGGTATTCCGTGTTCCGAGACCATGTCTGTACATGCTAGGCTCGTCAAGACAACCTTAGTTTCCGTATGTGCAAATCTGGCTTGCACCCGTTGTATGCACACGTAGAATCTATCACACATCCGATCATCACGAGATGCTTCGAAACGACGAGTCTTAGCAACGGTGCCAACTAAGGGTGAAAACTTTATTACTTGATATTAGTGAGAGGGATCATCTTATAATGCTACCGTCGCGATCTAAGCAATAGAAGATGCATAAAGGATTAACATCACAGGCAATTCATAATAAGTGTGATATGATATGGCCTTTTCTTCTTGCGCCTTTGATCTCCATCTCCAAAGCACGAACATGATCTCCATCATCACCAGCATTGCGTCAAGGTCAGTGGCGCCGCTTCATGGTTGTCCTCCATCGCCAGCAACTATTACAACTACTTGGAATAAAGCTATTACAAGATGAATAGACACGCAGGTCTTAGCAGAATTAAAGACAACCATTAGGCTCCTGCCGGTTTGCCATATTACAACAAGGATCATTGCATACATCAAATACAATCACAATCACATGATGGCCATATCACATCACAAAACCCCTGCAAAAACAAGTTAGACGCCTCTAATTTTCTTTGCAAGTTTTACGTGGGTTGGGGCTTCCGCATAAGACCGATCTTACCTACGAACATGAACCACAACGTTGATACAAGTGTTGTCAAGATGCTCATTGTAAATTGAATCTTAACTATGGTGGGAGAGACAAACACCCGCAAAGCCACTTGTGCAAAGCAAGTTGCACGTCAAGCGTGGAGCAAGTCTCATGTGCGATGACATGTAATGTTAGCCCGAGCCGCTTCATCCCACCATGCCGCAAGATGCAAAGTACACGCTAAGACACCGACAACAAAAGCATCAACACCCACAAAAACATTGTGTTCTACTCGTGCAACAGATCTACGCATAGATACGGCTCTGATACCACTGATGGGTTCGTAGCATGGAAAACAAAAAATTTCTAACCGCAAGAACGAACAAAACCTAGATCTAATCTAGATAAAAGCCAAGATCTAATCTATTAGACATGAGCAACGAGATAGATGGGAACTAACCCTCGTAGATCCGAAAGCGTTAACGAGATTAGATCTCGTGGTTGATGTAGTCGATCACTTGCCGATCTCAAGATCGTGTGGACGATCCTTCCGGCGTCGCGTTCCAGCAGCGCTTCCGCCTTCGGTCAAGTAGACGATCCTTCCGGCGTCGCGTTCCAGCAGCGCTTGCGCCCTTGGTCAAGTTTACGATCCTTCCGGCGCCACGATTCGGCAGCGCTTCCGCAGTCGGTCACACGTGCGGAGTCGAAGCAGACCTTCCTCTCCCCGTTCCAGCGAGCAGCGGAGGGTAGTAGATCTTCTCCACGGAATCCCAGCAGCACGACGGCGTGGTGGTGGTGGTGGAGTAGAGAATTCTGCAGGGCTTCGCCTATGCCTGTGCAGAAGATGGTGGAGGAGAGAGGCGGCAGAGATTGGGGATTATGAGAGAAAGGGAGGAGGGGGCGCCCCCTGCCCCTCTATTTAAAGAGGGGATGGCGCCATGGGGAGGGGAGTCCTTGTAGGACTCCTCTCCTCCCTAGGCCGGCGGGTTGGAGGTGGGGGGGAGGAGTCCTCCTCCCCCATGAATCCATATCTTGACCCACCAGGACTCCTTGATCCCTATCTTGATTTTCAAGCAAACTCCAAGATATCTTCCAGAACCTTCCGGAACATTCCGAAACCTTCTAGAACTCTCATACAAACACTCCGGAACATTTCCTATCTCATAAAATGATCTCCTATATATGAATCTTATTCTCCGGACCATTCCGGATCTCCTCGTGATGTCCCGAATCCAATCCGAGACTCACGAACAACATTCGGTCTCCAACGCACATTCCATATCTACTTAAAACAACTTCAAACCTTAAGTTTGTCACCCTACGGTTCGTGAATATGTAGACATGATAGAGACACATCTCATATCAATAACCATCAGCGGGACCTGGAGATCCATAATGGCTCCCACATACTCAACGATGACTTCGCGATCGATTGAACCATTTACATACAAAACTAATTCCCTTTGTCTCGCGATACTATACTTATCCGAGGTTTGATCGTCGGTATCTCCATACCTAGTTCTACCTCGTTACTGACAAGTACTCTTTACTCGTTCCGTGATATGTCATCCCTTGTGACCTAGTCACATGCTTGCAAGCTAACTAGATGACATTCTACCGAGAGGGCCCAGAGCATATCTATCCGTCATATGGATGGACAAATCCCAATCTTGGTTCATGAGCTTCAACACATACTTTCAGAATACCCAATGACACTTTTATAACCACCCAGTTACGAAGCGGCGTTTGATGTCATCAAAGTATTCATCCAGTGATGGTGATTAACATAACCTCATGGTCGAAGGAATAGGTTACTATGTGTTTTGAAAGCTTACAGCAATACGAACTTAATGACTTGATCTTATGCTACGCTTACTATGGGTGTGTGTCCATCACATCATTCTCCTAATGATACAACCTTGTTATTAATCACATCCAATGCCCATGATCAGGAAACCATGATCATCAATTAATCAACAAGCTAGTTCAACAAGAGGCTTACTAGGGACTCTTATATGTTTACAAAACACACATGTATTAGTGTTTCCTAATAATACAATTATAGCATGGGATGTAAACATTCATCATAAACACAAAGATATAATAATAATCACTTTATTATTGCCTCTTGGGCATATCTCCAACAGTCTCCCACTTGCACTAGAGTCAATAATCTAGATTACATGGTAATATACCGAACACCCATGGCGTTTTGGTGTTGGTCATGCTTTGCCCTAGGGAGAGGTTTAGTCAACGGATCTGCCACATTCAGATCAGTGTGTACTTTGCAAATCTTTATGTCACCATCTCGGACATACTCGCGAATAGCGTGGAAACGTAGCTTGATGTGCTTCAGCTTGCTATGTGACCTTGGCTCCTGCGCATTAGCTATGGCACCTGTGTTGTCACAGTAGATGGCCATCGGGTCCAACGCACTGGGAACCACGCCGAGTTCAGTAATGAATTCCTTCATCCAAACGGCTTCTTGTGCAGCCTCCGAAGCAGCTATGTATTCCGATTCAGTTGAAGATTTTGCCACAACGCTTTGCTTCGCACTCCTCCAGCTCACTGCAGCACCATTCAAAATAAATACGTAACCCGACTGTGACTTTGAGTCATCCGGATCGGTGTTCCAACTAGCATCGGTGTAACCGTTTACAACAAGCTGTTCATCACCTCCATAAGAAAGAACCATATCCTTAGTCCTATTTAGGTACTTTAGGATATTCTTGACCGCTGTCCAGTGTTCCTCTCCAGGATCACTTTGATATCTGCTAGTCAAACTAAGAACATCTGCTATATCCGGTCTTGTACACAGCATAGCATACATGATAGAACCTATGGCCGAGGCATAGGGAATTTTATTCATTTTCTCTCTATCTTCTGCCGTAGCTCGACTTTGAGTCTTACTCAAGGTCTTACCTGACAACATGGGCACGAACCCTTTCTTGCTATCTTCCATTCTAAACTTCTTTAGAACTTTGTCCAAGTATGTACTTTGTGAAAGCCCTATTAGGCATCTTGATCTATCTCTATAAATCTTGATGCCTAGAATATATGCCGCTTCGCCAAGATCCTTCATTGAAAAACTATTATTCAAATAGGTTTTGACGCTATTAAGAAGTTCTATATCATTCCCAATCAACAATATGTCATCTACATACAGTACTAGGAATGCTACAGAGCTCCCACTCACTTTCTTGTAAATACAAGCTTCTCCATAAGTTTGTATAAATCCAAAGTTTTTGATTACTTTATCAAAACGTTGATTCCAACTACGGGATGCTTGCTTCAGTCCATAAATGGAGCGCTGAAGTTTGCATACCTTGTTAGCATCTTTAGGATCGACAAAACCCTTGGGTTGTACCATATACAACTCTTCCTCAATGTCACCATTAAGGAACGCCGTTTTGACATCCATCTGCCAAATCTCATAATCGAAATATGCAGCAATTGCTAACAAAATCCTCACAGACTTTAGCTTCGCTACTGGTGAGAATGTCTCATCATAGTCAACTCCTTGAATTTGTCGGAACCCTTTCGCGACAAGTCGAGCTTTATAGACGGTAACATTACCATCAGCATCTGTTTTTCTCTTGAAAATCCATTTGTTCTCGACAGCCTTACGGCCATCCGGTAAGTCCACCAAAGTCCACACTTGGTTTTCGTACATGGATCCCATTTCGGATTTCATGGCTTCTAGCCATTTGTCGGAATCTGGGCTCACCATAGCTTCTTCATACGTCGCAGGGTCATCATCGTTGTCCACCAACATGACGTTCAAGGCAGAGTCATACCAATCAGGAGTGGTACGAACTCTCGTTGACCTGCGAGGTTCAGTAGTAACTTCGTTCGAAGTTTCATGATCATTATCATTAGCTTCCTCTTCAATTGGTGCAAGCGGTAGAAAAACATCTTCCGGTGTTGCGCTACTCTCAAATCCGAGAGAAGGTTCAATAACCTCATCGAGTTCTACTTTCCTTCCAGTCACTTCTTTCGAGAGAAACTCCTTCTCAAGAAAGGATCCATTCTTTGCAACAAAAACTTTGCCTTCGGATCTATGATAGAAGGTATACCCAATCGTTTCTTTAGGGTATCCTATGAAGACGCATTTCTCCGCTTTGGGTTCTAGCTTATCAGGTTGTAACTTCCTTACGTATGCTTCGCAACCCCAAACTTTAAGGAACGACAACTTAGGTTTCTTACCAAACCACAATTCGTACGGTGTCGTTTCAACGGATTTAGATGGTGCCCTATTTAAAGTGAATGCGGCTGTCTCTAATGCATAGCCCCAAAATGATAACGGTAAATCTGTAAGAGACATCATAGACCGAACCATATCTAAGAGAGTTTGATTACGACATTCGGACACACCATTACGCTGTGGTGTTCCCGGCGGTGTCAACTGTGAAAGTATTCCACATTTCTTTAAATGCATGCCAAACTCGTAACTCAGATATTCACCTCCGCGATCCGAACGCAGAAACTTAATCTTCTTGTTACGATGATTCTCCACTTCACTTTGAAATTCCTTAAACTTCTCGAAGGTTTCGGACTTATGTTTCATGAAGTAGACATACCCATATCTACTCAAGTCATCCGTGAAAGTGAGAACATAACGATATCCACCACGCGATGCTACACTCATTGGACCGCACACATCGGTATGTATTATTTCCAATAAGTCTGTAGCTCGCTCTATTGTACCAGAGAATGGAGTCTTAGTCATTTTTCCCATTAGACATGCTTCGCATCTTTCAAGTGATTCAAAATCAAGTGATTCAAGAAGTCCATCTGAATGGAGTTTCTTCATACGCTTCACTCCAATGTGACCAAGACGACAGTGCCACATGTATGTAGAATTATCATTCAATTCAATTCGTTTAGCATCTATGTTGTGAACATGTGTATCACTACTATCGAGATTCAGTAAGAATAAACCATTCACCTCAGGTGCATTACCATAAAAGATATTACTCATATAAATCGAACAACCTTTATTCTCAGACTTAAAAGAGTAACCGTCTCGCAATAAACAGGATCCAGATATAATGTTCATGCTTAACGCAGGCACCAAATAACAATTATTTAAATTTAAAACTAATCCCGAAGGTAGATGTAGAGGGAGCGTGCCGACGGCGATCACATCAACCTTGGAGCCATTTCCAACGCGCATCGTCACCTCGTCTCTTGCCAGTCTTCGTTTATTCCGCAGCTCCTGTTTCGAGTTACAAATATGAGCAACCGAACCAGTATCAAATACCCAGGCACTACTACGATTACTAGTAAGATACACATCTATAACACATATATCAAATATACCTTTCTTCTTGATGTTGCCGTTCTTCAGATCCGCCGGGTACTTGGGGCAGTTACGCTTCCAGTGACCAGCTCCCTTGCAGTAGAAGCACTCAGTTTCAGGTTTAGGACCAGCCTTGGGCTTCTTAGCAGGTGCGGCAGCTTTCTTGCCGTCCTTCTTGAAGTTGCCCTTGTTCTTAGGCTTGCCCTGTTTCTTGAAATTGGTGGTCTTATTGACCATCAACACTTGTTGCTCCTTCTTGATCTCCACTTCAGCAGTTTTCAGCATGGACGACAGTTCAGGCAACGTCTTGTTCATGCAGTGCATGTTGTAGTTCATCACAAAGTTCTTGTAACTTGGTGGCAGTGATTGAAGGAGACGGTGAATCCCCAATTCATTAGGAATCGATATTCCCAACTCTTGGAGCTTCTTAGCGTACCCAGACATGGTGAGCACGTGCTCGCTAACGGAGCTTCCTTCTTCCATCTTACAGTTAAAGAACTTCTCGGAGGCCTCATAGCTCTCCATGGCCGCGCGAGTCTCAAAAATTAGCCTAAGCTCCTTAATGATCTCGAACGGGTCGTGGTGCTCAAAACGCTGTTGGAGCTCCGCTTCTAAACCGTACAGGATGGCACACTGAACTGTGGAGTAATGATTCTTCCGAGTGGCGAAAACATTCTTTTCGTCATCGGTGGCATTATCTGCAGGTGGGTCACCTAGCGGTGCATCAAGCACATAGGTCAACTGACCAGCCCTGAGGACGATCTTCAGTCCACGGAACCAGTCCGTGAAATTGCTTCCATTGTTTTTAAGCTTTTCTTTCTCTAGGAACGCATTGAAATTGATGGAGGGGGTCGCCATAATCTACAACAATTTGCAAGTAGTTTAGACTAAGTTTATGACAAATTGAGTTCAAATTTAATTATTAAACTAACTAGGTGAACTCCCACTCAAAACAACATCCCTCACATTGTCTTAGTGATTCCACGAACCAAGTCCACTACACCAAGTCCGATCTTCACGAGAGAAGATGTAGTTTCATTGGCGAACAATCTTCATGTTCATCATATCAATTATATGACTCATGCTCTACCTTTCGGTATTCCGTGTTCCGAGACCATGTTTGTACATGCTAGGCTCGTCAAGACAACCTTAGTTTCCGTATGTGCAAATCTGGCTTGCACCCGTTGTATGCACACGTAGAATCTATCACATCCGATCATCACGAGATGCTTCGAAACGACAAGTCTTAGCAACGGTGCCAACTAAGGGTGAACACTTTATTACTTGATATTTAGTGAGAGGGATCATCTTATAATGCTACCGTCGCGATCTAAGCAATAGAAGATGCATAAAGGATTAACATCACAGGCAATTCATAATAAGTGTGATATGATATGGCCTTTTCTTCTTGCGCCTTTGATCTCCATCTCCAAAGCACGAACATGATCTCCATCATCACCAGCATTGCGTCAAGGTCAGTGGCGCCGCTTCATGGTTGTCCTCCATCGCCAGCAACTATTACAACTACTTGGAATAAAGCTATTACAAGATGAATAGACACGCAGGTCTTAGCAGAATTAAAGACAACCATTAGGCTCCTGCCGGTTGCCATATTACAACAAGGATCATTGCATACATCAAATACAATCACAATCACATGATGGCCATATCACATCACAAAACCCCTGCAAAAACAAGTTAGACGCCTCTAATTTTCTTTGCAAGTTTTACGTGGGTTGGGGCTTCCGCATAAGACCGATCTTACCTACGAACATGAACCACAACGTTGATACAAGTGTTGTCAAGATGCTCATTGTAAATTGAATCTTAACTATGGTGGGAGAGACAGACACCCGCAAAGCCACTTGTGCAAAGCAAGTTGCACGTCAAGCGTGGAGCAAGTCTCATGTGCGATGACATGTAATGTTAGCCCGAGCCGCTTCATCCCACCATGCCGCAAGATGCAAAGTACACGCTAAGACACCGACAACAAAAGCATCAACACCCACAAAAACATTGTGTTCTACTCGTGCAACAGATCTACGCATAGATACGGCTCTGATACCACTGATGGGTTCGTAGCATGGAAAACAAAAAATTTCTACCGCAAGAACGAACAAAACCTAGATCTAATCTAGATAAAAGCCAAGATCTAATCTATTAGACATGAGCAACGAGATAGATGGGAACTAACCCTCGTAGATCCGAAAGCGTTAACGAGATTAGATCTCGTGGTTGATGTAGTCGATCACTTGCCGATCTCAAGATCGTGTGGACGATCCTTCCGGCGTCGCGTTCCAGCAGCGCTTCCGCCTTCGGTCAAGTAGACGATCCTTCCGGCGTCGCGTTCCAGCAGCGCTTGCGCCCTTGGTCAAGTTTACGATCCTTCCGGCGCCACGATTCGGCAGCGCTTCCACAGTCGGTCACACGTGCGGAGTCGAAGCAGACCTTCCTCTCCCCGTTCCAGCGAGCAGCGGAGGTAGTAGATCTTCTCCATGGAATCCCAGCAGCACGACGGCGTGGTGGTGGTGGTGGAGTAGAGAATTCTGCAGGGCTTCGCCTATGCCTGTGCAGAATATGGTGGAGGAGAGAGGCGGCAGAGATTGGGGATTATGAGAGCAAGGGAGGAGGGGGCGCCCCCTGCCCCTCTATTTAAAGAGGGGATGGCGCCATGGGGAGGGGAGTCCTTGTAGGACTCCTCTCCTCCCTAGGCCGGCGGGTTGGAGGTGGGGGGGAGGAGTCCTCCTCCCCCATGAATCTGTATCTTGACCCACCAGGACTCCTTGATCCCTATCTTGATTTTCAAGCAAACTCCAAGATATCTTCCAGAACCTTCCGGAACATTCCGAAACCTTCTAGAACTCTCATACAAACACTCCGGAACATTTCCTATCTCATAAAATGATCTCCTATATATGAATCTTATTCTCCGGACCATTCCGGATCTCCTCGTGATGTCCCGAATCCAATCCGAGACTCACGAACAACATTCGGTCTCCAATGCACATTCCATGTCTACTTAAAACAACTTCGAACCTTAAGTGTGTCACCCTACGGTTCGTGAATATGTAGTTATGATAGAGACACATCTCATATCAATAACCATCAGCGGGACCTGGAGATCCATAATGGCTCCCACATACTCAACGATGACTTCGCGATCGATTGAACCATTTACATACGAAACTAATTCCCTTTTTCTCGCGATACTATACTTATCCGAGGTTTGATCGTCGGTATCTCCATACCTAGTTCTACCTCGTTACTGACAAGTACTCTTTACTCGTTCCGTGATATGTCATCCCTTGTGACCTAGTCACATGCTTGCAAGCTAACTAGATGACATTCTACCGAGAGGGCCCAGAGCATATCTATCCGTCATATGGATGGACAAATCCCAATCTTGGTTCATGAGCTTCAACACATACTTTCAGAATACCCAATGACACTTTTATAACCACCCAGTTACGAAGCGGCGTTTGATGTCATCAAAGTATTCATCCAGTGATGGTGATTAACATAACCTCATGGTCGAAGGAATAGGTTACTATGTGTTTTGAAAGCTTACAGCAATACGAACTTAATGACTTGATCTTATGCTACGCTTACTATGGGTGTGTGTCCATCACATCATTCTCCTAATGATACAACCTTGTTATTAATCACATCCAATGCCCATGATCAGGAAACCATGATCATCAATTAATCAACAAGCTAGTTCAACAAGAGGCTTACTAGGGACTCTTATATGTTTACAAAACACACATGTATCAGTGTTTCCTAATAATACAATTATAGCATGGGATGTAAACATTCATCATAAACACAAAGATATAATAATAATCACTTTATTATTGCCTCTTGGGCATATCTCCAACAACCTCGACCTCCTCTCGGTGTTGGTGCCCTCGCGTCTGCCCCTTCCTGCCGGTGGAGTTGGAGACAGAGGCCGCGTGCCCGTGTGTTGGTGTTGGTCGGTGTCCTGCTCTTAGTGCTCCTTCTCGTATGTGCGTCCATGTGTTTATGCCGGTGTGTTCGTATTGTTGCTAGCCATCGAAGCACGCTTGGAGTACCGTGAAGGATCCCCGCCGTCCAAGGCCAAGCGACAAGATCTACATTGAAGCTATGTATCCCTAAGGTGAAGATACGACAAGATCTTCTCATCGACCCGGTACCTCGAAAGGGTGAACATGGTACTACACAGAGATCCTATCTAACCGAAGACACTCAAAGCACCATCGACAAGAACTTCTACATGGTTCCGAGACCCCGATCCCGGAGTTCGAAGACCGTTCCCGCCAAAACCGAACCCGAACCCTCGGCACGCTAAGATCTCCTTCACAACATCCAAATGCCGTTGCCCGAAGACCGATCTCGGAGTCTGAAGACCGAACCCTGGCGCTCTCACTTCCGATCCGATCCCAAGATCCTCGAACCCCATGTGTGACCCCTTTTCCAAGCCCTATTTTATAAATTGACATCTATATAAATTGTTGCATATCAATTATACATGCTTGCATACATATTTCACGGGTTTGGTGTATAGTCGAATCACATCATAATTAAATATGGAGTCTATATGAGGGCTTTTCTAGTCTTATATTGGCTCCATTTAAATTTGTGTAGCGAACCGTTGCCCTGTTTCGCCTTGTTAATCCAACATTTAAATTGCGGGGTTTCTAAATAACTTGAACCGTCTAAATAATTGTCGGGACCCCAGTTCCGCTTAATATTTCCTAATTGCACCGCATCTGCATCATATCATAATCATGCCGGATCTTCTGCCGTAGTATTAAATATTGCATCCGGTGTTTCTTCTAGTGTTTGCTTCTTCGCGGGTTAGGCTGGTGAGTTGATGCGAGTATCGACAAGTTCTTCGGATAATGTCTCGTCGGTAGTGTTTTCCTAGGCGAGCATCTCTTCTCCTTCTACCTATTTTGCATTTATAGTCTTTATTTCCTCCTGTTGATCTATTGCTATCCGTGTCGCGGTGCTTTAGTTTCCGTACACCAGTTATATCCCGTGCAGCCTCTATATTGCCTTGGACACCTCCTATTCCCTGTGTTTGGTAGATAGCTGGCCTTGTGAGTCGTAGTTGCTTGCTCAGGTGCGATCTCGTGTTGTCAAGTGCCACAGTTGTTGGAATGCTGGCAGATGTTTATGGTGGAGTTGATCATGGCTTTAATTACAACTTGAAATTAAATTGTTAGATATAACTAATGCAGAGGCATCGGTGGGCAATAGATGTTATTTGGTTCTTCCATGCTCACTTGTGTCCCGTAGGCCCCGAGTACTTGATACCTGTTCCTTGACTATTCACACTATCCACATACGGGAGAGTCTATGAATCCCCCTTAGCCAGAGCTTGATTCATTTCTTATTTCTTGGGGCCACAAAGTAGTTTGGGGCTTTATTACTATCCTGTACCTATGCCATGCTTTACTGTCTTATTTACGATTGTGCGTGGAGCACCTGTACTGTTTTGGATCGTGACACGTTTTCGCTGTATCGACAAGCCCAATCACACTTTCGGGTTCCTAGTCGTTTACAGCCGTCCACACAAACCTTGGGTCCGTCTCGGAGCCGGCCAACTTTCTTGCGGGTAGCTTAATGGGGTGGCCCCCTGAAATATTTTATGAATCCTGTGATTGCTTTGTCGTGAAAGCCTCGTTGGGTTTTGATTTGGTTTTTCCGAGGTTGATCGTGTGTGTGTTGCTATTTGTGCAGCCCTGTAGGGTAAATCTTTCTGAAAGCCGTGTCCGCGGTTATGGATGACTTGGAGCACAGTATCTCGATCATAGACAAGCATAACTAAAGTAGTGCTATAAACTTGACTTAATATATGACTAGTAATCAGATTCAACTATCACGGAATGGATATTAAAATGCCAACAACTAGTGGATCTGGGGTTGTTTGGTGACATGCTGTACCTGCCTAGTAAGTATTGCAACTCCAACGGAATGTGATAAAAGTGCCAACAACTGCTGGGTTTTGGGATTCCTCGGGACAATTATATCTAACTAGTAAATGTTCCAACTACAACGGAATGTTAACTAAAACTGCCCACTACTTATGCTTCAGGATGACTCATGCTATCTATATCTGATTAGTAAGAGCTTCAACTATAATGGAATGAATAAAACTGCCAACTGTGTGAGTTCCTCGATCTGACTTCCTCGTTTGGTCTCGAGGGGGAATACCAGGGTGGGTATGATTGGTGTTAGTATAAGGTTGGTTCCGAATAGGTCTTTCTTATCCCTCTCTAATAGCCGCCAGTTTTATTGAGTCTCTATAGGTGTTTAGTGCTGCTGCGCCGCCGCTTCAATCCACCATACCTATGTAGGCGAGGATCGCTGAATTCTAGCCTCGCCGTGTACTAGCCTCAGTACTGATGCTCCTCTTTTTCCTTTGCCCTTTGTCAGCACCCCTTTTGTTTTAGCAGGTTCGAGATCGACGTCGTTAGCAGGGTTACCCTTCCGGCTTGGCCTGGGCAGGGTTATGGACACCATTGGTTATTCTTCAGGGCTCTTAGCCCCATTTGCATCTTGTCCGTACTCGGACGTTGTATAGTTTTCAAGGTGATTTGGATCTTTGTAGTGTATATCTGTATTCTTGACTCTTGGAGTCGTGCTGTATATATATCTGTTATGTGGGTCCCATCGAGGACTGTTGTGTAATGGTATTACTTCGTTTTCCACTCGCACGAAAGTGCCTGGTGGGCGTCCTTGAATCGTTTCCATGCGGGTTTGGCGGAAAGGGCTGAAACTTGCATTGGGTTGATTCGAGGGTGTTACATAGGTGCGACCTGTACCGCCATCATGCGTACGATGGACCCGCCGTTGTATGCTGGAAAGATAGAACAGGTGAAAAAATTTGAAGGAAAACTTTGGGTTGTTCAATCGATGGTAGATGTTTCCCAATCGAAAACACGCCAGGCCATCAACCGCGAGGCTTTTTTCTTGGAAGAAATCTGTAGGGTGAGCGAAAAGCTGTTGTGTAAGTATTTTTCCTTTTTCCTCGATTGCTTTTTCTAGTTTGCAAGAAATTGATATTGTCTTCCCATCTTGTAGGCAGTCGATTGTGCGAGAGGGAGGAGACCCAACGTCTGTGCAACCGAATGCACACTCTTGTGTCTGCCTCTCGAAATTCTGAAACGGTTTTTTGGACTGATCATTGTCTTGCCCATACTGTGGCGTTGCTTCCGGATCGCCTTTTGGAGTTGGAGCAATTTGTCGAGTGCTGCCATAGATCTTTATCCATTGTTTACAATGCCATGTTTCCTCAGGATCCTCAGCCTCAGACCTTGGCAGAGTTGGTTGTGAAGTTTCGATAAGGTGAAAGGATTTATCATTACGTGAAGCTTCAGCTTGTGGCGGGTGCCAAGCTCGCGCTCTCGTGGGTGCATGCTCATCACCTAACATTAGATCTGGATGTTATATCTTCGGGTCTGCCTCCCCCTTCCGATGGCGACCTTGTTTATATGGCGCCTCACTACACTGCCACTCGTAGACCCGCCATTAGGATTGTGCGGAGATGCTTAGAAGAAGACGAATAATTTTTTGTTAATTTTGAGATCTGACTGCTTGCTTGTGCAACCTTGTACTTCATGGACTAAATATTGTATAGATATTTATCAAAAAGGTCGTATGTTTTATACGAGATTTTGATTGTATGTCATATTCTCTTGTTTGAGGACCCGATGAACTAATGTTCATTCGTCATAGAAGTTTGTATGTCGTGGAATACTTTATTTATTTATTGATAAGCATGGATGGAAGTACATTGAGAGGGTATGATCGCCTGGCCATTGCCCTTTTATAAAGTACATCTAAGTGAAGATATTCTTTAGGAACTTCGGCTTTTGTTCTTGGGTTCTTCATCATGCTCCGTGGCGTGGTGCTCTCGTCTTGTCGATCAGTGAGTTTTCCTACACGCGGCCTTTATTGGAGGCCGCATAAATTGCTTTTGCGAGACCGTTGCGCGTTTGCTCTTCTGATGTTTTCTTTTTGTGGGTGTGACCTTCATGTATTGACTCTTCATCCGCTATTTTTAGTTGTCCAAGTCCTGCCTCCATCCCAAAAGATTCCGAGATTTTGTTGAATTCCCGATCGCAGCTGTCCGCACGACTGAAGCTTCCTTTGAGTATTATGACCCCATTGGGGGCTGGCATTTTTAGCACTAGATATGCATAGTGAGGTACTGCCATGAACCTAGCGAAAGCTGGTCGTTCCAGGATCGCGTGGTATTGACATGGCCAGTCCATGACTTCAAATTCCAGCTTTTCTCGTCTGAAGTTATTCTTTGACTCGAAGACTACGTCGAGATGGACTTTACCCAATGGAATTTTGGTTTTTCCTGGAACTATCCTGTGGAAAGCCATGTCTGTAGATACTAGATTTGTCATCAACCAATTCATGGCCCGTAGAGTTTTGGTGTAAATCAAGTTTATGTTCCTTCCTGCATCCAAGAAAACCTTGCTCATATCGAACCCGCTGATTTGCACTTCAAGTATTAGTGCTGACTGGCCTGCTTGGGGGACCTGCAATGGATGATCAGCTCTATTGAAGGTAATTTCTTGTTGTGGCCAATGGAGATACTCTGGTGTAGGAGGTGGCTTTGTTATTGCCATGTTTACTTGCCTAGTAATCAGTTTTTGTGTTCTGTTAGAGGGTGGTCCCTTCTGGATCATTGACATTGCTCCTTTTGACCTGGGATATTTGTCGTCTTGGTGCGTTGTACTTTGCGGCTGCCCTACTGGCGGATGCCCCTGTGGTGGCGGTGGCGCGCCGATGGCCAAAGCGCTAGGTGCGGTAGTGTAGCCTCGGTTTGTTCCTTCGGCTGCCCTTGCGTTGCATAGTTCTTGCATTTTCAAGAATGTTCGGCAGTCCTTTAAGAGATGATTTGATCGCCTTTACCCTATTGAGTCGACGTAGTAGTGCATATTGTAGTGTCCTTCCAACATTTGTCCTACTGACATAGGTGGGCCTCGATTCGTCGGCTGGTATCGTTGCTACGACTGGCTTCCACCAATGCTGTCCCTATTGCCGCAGTATCCAAAATTGTAATCGTCACTTCGTCGGTTGTCCCCTCTAGAGAAACTTGCTGGAACGTAACTTGGTGTATGGTATCCATCATTGGTTCGTCGTCTCCGGTCATTATTATGCTTGTCTCTGTCGTCTTTGGGTGAGTGGGCTCTTTTGTTGTGTACTGCGTCCTCTCCATGAGCCCATCGATTGGCTATGTCCATCAGCTGCGCAATTGTCTTTGGCTTGATCTGTCCTAGTTCTTCAATGAACTCCTGTCGACGAAGTCCATCGTTGAAGGCATCGATTGCTCTTTCGTCGGATATGGCTTCATCCGAATTTTTTATGATGTTCCACCATTGGACGAAAACCCGTATTGATTTTCCCAGTTTTGCTTGCAGGCGCGCAATTGTTCCAAAGACGCGGGTCGCTTGAATGTGGACTGGAAATTCCTGATAAACTTATCCTCAAGATCATTCCAGCTGTTGATCGAATCTTCGGGTAGTTGTTTTAGCCAGGAGCATGCCGCACCAGTTAGGTGCAACTGCAAGCTTTGCATTGTTGTAGCTTTGGATCCGCCTTGTAGTCTGACGGTTGCCAGATAATCTGTCAGCCACGCTTCAGGTTCTTGGAGGCCATCATACTTTTGGCGATCTTGAGGTAACTTAAAATCTTTTGGTACCGGAGTCTTGCGAACCTTTCGAGTAAAGCAACTGGCTCCGCATAGTTCTTGCTCTTCCTCGCTTTCACCGTCATGGTATCTTCGGGTGCTGCGTTCTTCTCTGGATCGGTCGATCCGTCGCTGGGTGATGTCGTTTCTTGCATCGTTTCGCGGTTCTGATTCTGAAAAGTGGACCCGGTGTGGCCATCGTGATCGTCGGGTATGACCTCCGTGCCGAGGGCTGCTACGATGGCGCGGGGATTTGTCGAGTTGCCACGTGGTTCCTTTATCTACTTGCGCAAGAGATTCTCCTACCATGTCGAGATTCATCAGTGCGGAGTGGTCAAGAGCCACGGGAGGATCATCGGGTGTGGGTTGTGTTGTAATTAGATATGTTTGTGCGGCCATAATGGCTGCCTGAGATGTTTTTGCCTTGATATTTCCAGCTTGATCTAGGGACATGAATGACAGATCAAGATCTCGGATTAGTCCGCTCCTTTCTTCTTCGGGGATGTCCCGCAACCTAGACGTTCCTCTCCTTGGCGATGCTCCTCCTGTTACGCTCCTTGATCCTCGAGTGGAGCTTAACTATGCTCGTCGTAGGCTACATTCGTCGGCTACCTTTTTCCTTTCATCGAGTTGCCTCTACATCCTGAGTAGATCTCTCTTTTTGCGATGAAGCAGATACTGGTATGCCAATAGATCTTCGTGAGTAGCATCCGTTGTCATTGGAACCACACCCGAAATTGCTGCTCTTGCTTTCTCCCATGCACTGGCTGGTAAGCTGAGAGTTTGCCTCTCGCCTCCATGCAGTTGTTCTTCTTCCCGATTGACTATTGGGTCTCCCCCATTTCCTCGTCTTCCTTCATTGTCGTGACTTCCTGCATTATGGCTTGAAAGAATATCATCGGGATTAAAAATTGGGTTACCGTTGGAGTCTTGCTGGGTCGTGGCGTCTCCGATGATCACGCATACTTGGTGCTGAGTGACGTATGGACTCGTGACGTCATCGTTTGCGCCGATGGAGACACTGTCGGATGAGCTTGTGAGGTCCATCAGTTTTTGTTCTGGATATATTTCTGCCATCCGAATTCCGAAGTCAATGCTTTCGCTGCTTTCTTCAGGTTCCGAATTTACTGGGCTTGCTTCGCGTGGTGGGGTGGACTGTGGATCTGATCTGAAGGAGAGATTGTCGTAAAGACCATCAAGGTCCCCTAGATCCATCTCGATTTGCTCGCTTTCATCGCCTGCTTCAATCTGTGTTGTGACTTCCATGGAGGATCCGGCGGAAGATACTGGTACCTCTGCAGGCATAGCTTTTTCCACCGACGGTTCTAATGTGATCAGGGCTGAAGGGTGTGATTCTTGCGGGTCATCTACTTGGAAGTGGAAACCTCCGATGATCAGATCGGATCCGCCGTTGAAATCGGCGGGTGCCAATACAGGGGTGGGCGGGTGTGGATCTGCTTTCGTCGAGTTGATGCTTGGTAGAGAGCGGTCCGTCGAATCCGTGGTTTTAGCGTTCAGGTTTCCCACAGACGGCGCCAATTGACGAGGGGTAACCTCGGCAATGCCCATGGTGATGGACTTGGGGTTTTGCGGAAAAGAGAACATTGGGGATTTCATCGGATGTTCAGGGAAATAATGGAATCAAAGTCGCCTGAATATTGAGTAATCACACTATTACAAGTTGTCCTCTAGATTTTGGTACCCTCGCTTGGGCTTCTCCCATCCTATATATAATAGGCCGGGTCTCAAAGCTGTATGCGGATAGGTTTCATACACGCATAATTATAATACCAACACAATGTCAGTTCATAGTCTCTTTCATAATACAATCAAATTCTTTGTCAGTTGCTTCCTTGGGCTATCATCTGAAACCTTCATGGGCCGTGAGCCTTTTACCCAGTATAGAGTATCGAATCATAGTCATCCGAGTAATCATACCCATGTCACTCACAGTGAAAACCCCATTCTTCTCAGGGTACCATGCCACCCGGTCTTGCATATTGGCCTGAGGGATTTTGATCTGTCGGATAGCTTCCAGATCGTGGTCGTTAAAGAAGAGCCCACGTAGGAGGGCCGCATTCCATTGATTGGTGCCTGAGTTGATTAGCTGATTCACCCACCTTCGTCTCGAGTGTTTCTTCAGTTTAGCCACCTTTCTGCCCTCCTCTCTTGGGTCTCTAAGTATGGTAGGCCTTTTCTGGTCTCAATTGACCTATGAAAAAAGGGTAAGTACATTCGATGGACAAGAATCAACCTTTCTATTTAGTACGTGTATACTTGTTCGATGGACAAGAATCAACCTTTAAAGTTATGATTCTATTTAGTACGTGTATACTTGTATGTTATTATGTAGGAAAATGTTACCTATTGTGAACTTAATTTGTGTGTATAGGAGGGAGGGGCAAATGCCCTCTACATAACTTTATATGGAACTTTCCTTGGCCATGTCTTTCAGATTTATGTAACTTCCTAAAGGAAAAAATGATTATTTCGGAAGAAGCAAAAGGATGAAGAAAGGCAAGAAAGCACCTTCAAGGTAAATTTTTTTACATGAACATATTTCTTGTATAATGTCAAGATAACGCAAGCATTGCTATTGATTGGCGTGAAAGAAAATCGATAGCATCATCACGACTTGATTGGGTATAAATTATAGAAGTTTAGCTAGGAGTGAAATTACTTGTGTTTTCGGAGATGATGTGAGAGAGTATTCATGGGCTTTTTCTTTGGTGTTTTCTACCTTATATCGTTGGGAGATTGGGATAGTTCGTGTAATTACGGTTGCCTTCCATAATGCTAAGGAATCCCATTGGCATACTCTAATAAATTATAAAAGTAAAATACAAACTTAGTTATAAGAAGGATAAAAATAACAAAGCCTCACAATATATGGAGGACCTTGAAGAACGAATCCATGCCACTCATATCTAATTACATCGACATTTATGATTTCACTAATAGCATCCACCAGAGGCTTAGTGTTTTTTGTGTTCTATCTATAAAAATAAAGGATCAAATCGGGGGATTGATTATAAATATTAATAATAATAAGTTTTGTTTCTTATTCTCATATGTCCTTCTACTACTACTATTATTATTATTATTATTGTTATTGTTACTGTTATTATTATTATTCCATGTTACGACGCTCTCTCATTAGCATACATAAATAGATTAGCAGAAACATAAATCTTTAAGTAGCGGCGAACAACAGAGCAACGAAGGCAACCAGGGAGGGGGCAGGGGCAGGGTGGGTGTCGGTGATGAGTCGTGCGAGAAACACGACAAGATACAATTAAATAAACCACACTGAAAGGTGGGCCCAATGTGCTGATATTTTTTAGTAGATCATAGCTGTTCTGTGAGGAGGCAAATTCTTACTCAATACTACTTTTGAGTTTACACAAAACCTTTTTTGCTTACGTATTTTTGCGAGTTGCTCTTAGGCATATCTTCAATCCGACATGGCTACATATTTTGCCTTTATTGTCTTTGTTCAGGCCGGGTACAAACTCTCATTTCTTGTATCCCCTTGCCGCGAAACTATGAGTTTAATGAAAGTGTCCTCTATTGAAGAAAAAAAAGTGTATTCTCTGCAGCTAATTATTTTGCAGATCATGCGGGCAACATCAGAAGAACTCAGCATACCGATGGCAAGTTTGTGTTACAGAGAAATGGCCATGGCAAGTTGAAACATGGGAGTCATTAGCGCATTGTCACGCGAGTGTGGCGTGCCGCCTGGGTAGGATGGTAAACCGAATATCAGGATATGGGACGAGAGGTGAACATGGTCATTAACGAGAGGGCCAAAAACAAAGCAGATATGTATTTGCAGACTGGCGTGCAATAAAAATCTGAACCTGTTAACAGTGTGTCTTCAGCTGTAGTATGAGAATGGATGCTTACGTGCACGTTTAGTGCAAGTGAAATACAACAATGATGATACAAGTAGCCCATTGGCAGAAAAAAAATGCCTGTAAGTTCGACGGTGGCGCAGTCAATCAGAATCAGGAAAGAGCGTTATAACACTGGACAAACTACGATCAGGTTACTCATGCCCTTTGATGAAAGGATATAGAGTTCGTTTCATGCAGCGATTCCAGAGTACCTTTACAGACTAACAACCAGTGAAACTGGAACTAAATTGCTCGTCGACAAAAAGGGGGAGGCCATAAGCCGAGACATCAATATGTTTGAACAGCTACATCTGAATTGTTCTGTTAAAATTTAATAACGATACTGAATAGGCCGAGATCGGCATGCTTACTAGCTAGCACATCAGAAATATAACAGCATGAACTGAATAAATCCTTAATCCTTAAGCAAACCTTGGGCCGTGCGATCAAGAGAACATGTTATGGACACCGCCACACCTCTGTGGGGGTGAAACTCACTGCTTAATGTCCCATCATCGACCTTGAAATCGAATCGAGCAGATATTTACTTTCGCCTGCAGGATCAAACCTATCCACTTTGACCAAGGTGTTCTTCACCCTCCGCTCGTCGCCGTACATCTCTTCTTTCACTTTCAGCCTGAGCAGGTAATCCTGGAACAAGCAGCTGAGCATCGTCTCTGCGAAGCGGGGATCCTGATCCTCTTTGTACCTATTGAGATCTCCCGCCGAGCAACCTAGTAACTCCTGCGCAGCCTCTTGGAAAGCTGTCACCCAAGCTGTTCCCGAGTGATCTTGGATCTGCAGCTGCAGAAGATACCTGTAGTCGCACTGTTCAAACTCCTTGTCGCATTTGTCGCAGCACCACAAGCCAGAGGTCCCCTTTGTCACTTTCTTGTTGCATTGCCTGTCACCTTCCTTGGTGGGGCAAGCTGTGTAGCAGAAGTTATCGCTCTTGAAGAATATGATGGAGGCTTTCACTGTAATCCAATCAGGCTTGTCCTGCATTCCAAGACCATCATCCTTGATTTGAGCTACTGTCTTCCGGTTCTCGTTCCTTGATGCTGCAGGAGCGACATCCCTGGATATGGACTGAGTAGAAGCATCCCTTCCTCCACCGTCAAACCACTGCCTCAGAGTATGAGCTTCAGAGAGATCAGGGTCTATGAGGAGTTGAGAGGAAGAAATTGTGCCGACAGACTTGCCATTGAAATCAGTCACTCTTCCTGTCTTCACAGCCAGCACAGGGAAGACCCCACGTTCAACCATTTCTTGCAGCTGTGACCCTTCTCTGTTGCAAAAGTCACCCCACATGGTTACATCAACACTTCGGCCAGACATATCCTTCAGGCTAATATTTCTTTTCTGAGTTTCCGTGCCATTCTTCTTCAGTAATGTAGTGCAAGGGCTGACAGAGGTAACAACACCTATGATATCAATCATAGTAGTGGTTGGGGTATCCTCAATTTCACTGATCGGTCTAAAGTCATACCGCTGAGAGGGAATTGACCTATCCTCATCAGGACAAAGTTCCACTGTTGATCCATTCTCCAACATAATCTCCCACTCATTGTTCAGATGGTTAAAGTTCTTCTGTGCAGGTTTCAAGTTTCCTCTTGATACCACATAGACCTTACCAACTTCCACAACTTCATAGAAGCGGTCAAGTTGAGCGTTGAAACACGCCACCCGTATCTCACCCCCATCAGAATCAAGCAGGTCAAAGTTGAACACTTTGCCTTCACCTTTTGCATTGTGGTACCGGCGGATGTCTCCCTTAGCAGTAACCCTACCCTTGATAGCCCAGCGGCCCTGATAAGGATTTAAAGAAGATATGGGGATTATTCTAGCAGGGGCTTCATTTTTCGCAATTGCTCCGTGATTTTTGTAACTGGGAGCAGGACGATAGGATGGCTGCGCAGTTTGTTGGAAGGCCGGAGCTTTGTTACTGAGCCTGGTGGGTGTGTTCAAAGAGTTCTCTGACATCGAAGGTTGGAAGACTGGAACATTGCCATTGGGCCTTACTGGACTCGGGTTTCCTGCCATGGAACCATATTGACGTGTTCCATTAAATTGCTCCACTCTCGGGGGAGTTTGGTTAGAAAATTCAGTTTCTGTAATCACTGGGTTCCCAATGATGTCGCACTCCGGGATAAGAACTGTCAAATTCAGAACAACAAAGACCCTACAGATATACAACAAATCAGCACAACAGCAAGAAATAATTCCACATCACTAAAAAAAGGACACATTCGCATTTGCATTAGTTACTCAAAGATATGATAGCCAAAATCAAATCAAGGCACATGCCAATTGACATGCTCCAACAACATTTATCTACAAACAGATAACTGAAGAAACAGCCAAACAAAGTCAATCAGCAGATAAAACTTGGTAAATGCCAACTTGTACTATGAAGTATACTGCTGGGTGCAGAGGTACAGCTGAAAGACACAAACCATTGATCGATTCAACTAGATAAAGACACCTGCATCTGGGAACCTGACTCCAGAGTCATAGACTACAGTGATCAAATCACCCTTCCATGCACCCAATGACCGGATTAGTAATCAAGGAACCTAATTGATGCAAAGCACAAATGACTAGTCAACTATAAAGAAACAATTTGGTGCATAACTAAATAAACAAACCAAACCACATGACATATTTCATCTAACCACAATGGCCATATTATCAGTGCTATTTCTGGGTATATTCCAAGTCTCTGACTATTTGACTCATATAGTGAGTGTTCTATGAAATAAAGGTCCATTCATTCCAAAAAAAATAAAAAAGAACACCATCATTTAACCAGCCAGAAACAATGAGCACCAGCCGCAGAGCACCGTAGCCAGCTCTACGATAATGTGACTGTTACGAGTAGCACAAGCACATATATAATCCAATGAAACAACTGTTAGCAAACAACAAGCTGTATCGCAACTCACAAGTCACAACACCTAATCACACCCCTAAATTGGCACACGGGTCTAGTCTGATCCTAAAAAGGGATTGAAGGATCCAATTTTATCAGCAGCAGTTCAAATGATTTCAAAAGTAGGTCAGTGGAACAAAATTTGGACGCCTCACTGGTTAAGTACTGGTATCCTAGAGCGACCAAACTAATTAGCACAGTACAATTGAGTGTCAGCTAAACAATTTTTTCACCGAATGGGGAGTATCAATCTAAAGCGAGACCCCAATCAATTTGAGGGAACCA
Source organism: Avena eriantha (assembly GCA_910589775.1). Lineage (NCBI taxonomy): Eukaryota > Viridiplantae > Streptophyta > Magnoliopsida > Poales > Poaceae > Avena > Avena eriantha. The sequence goes on from OU342745.1 coordinate 401,397,537, forward strand.
GAACCCACAGGGGTCAATTAGACTATATGTACATACAAGCACACCAAATGCCAACCAGAACCCGCGCCGCGCGAGCACGAACCCTAACCGAAACCGCCCTAATCGCAAACGCAAACAATCGATCTATGGTGAGGGATGGTGTGGAGACGAACTTTCTGCCCCCGACGAAGTTGACGACGTACTCGTCGAGCTGTACGACGGTGCCGCGGCGGATGGCGCCGGAGCGCGTGAGGTTGCTGAGCTGCCCGGCGAACATAGCAGGGCAGGTATCCGTGCCGTCGGAGACCAGGCCGCGCCACCTGTCAGACCGGGCTGCGCCGGGTCCGTCGACGTTGACGCAGCGCAGGTTGACGACCTGCAGGATCGGCCTGAGGTTCTGGTCCCCCGCAAGCCCCGCCGGCACGCCGTTCGGAGTCAGCCTCGCCGACGCCATGGCCTCGCGGGGAGTCCTGTCTCGCCTCCGCGGTAGGGGGGTTAGGGGAAGGGAATGGTGGTGGGGGATTTGGACTGTCGAAGGTTTGGGGGACGTCAGGAATGGCGACGGAAGTCGGAGGGGGAGAGGCGGTTGGGCGATGGCTCCTTCCGGGGGAAGACAGCGGCACCGCTTCGGTGAAGCTGACCGTCGGATCTAGACTGGATGAGGTGATCAACGGTTCTGAACTTCCCACGTAACGAGAGCGCAGGCGGCATATACTTGTGACCTGGGCTAGGGTGCTGGTGGAGCCCTGCGAGACATTGTTGCGTGTGGGCTGGCCTGCCAAGCGAGGAAAACAAAACATGTGTACGAGTGGATTGTTCGACAACGCAAAATGCAATTACCGCTTAGTGCAGTGTCGCCGCACAGGGGCTCCCTGCGTCGGGCCAGCCCATCACGCACTGGTTCTGTTGTTTTTCGATCTTTTTTTCGTTTTTCGTTTTTTCTTTTAGTTTTTCTGTTTCCTTTTCTGTTTTTTTTCCGTTTTCTTTTCTTTTTTATGTTTGAAATTTCAAGTTTTAAAAAAAATGGTTTATGTTTTTGAAATTAGTTCATGATTTTTTAAATTGGTTCAAGGTTTTTGAATTTGGTTCATGATTTATTTTTGAATTTGGCTCATGATTTTAAAATTGGTTTATGAATTTTTTTTTTAATTTTTTGCTAGATGTTCACGACTTTTCCAAAAAAATCAAGTTTTTGAAAATCCACTTTTTATAAAGTGGTATTTTTTAGATCTAAAATATACTAACATTTGAAAAAACTAAAAATGAAAAGGATCAATAGCTTTGGTAATGCGCTGTCCCATCTCGTGCCCGCTTCAGGCGGCGCTTAGGGGAGTGCCGACTTGAGGTGGCAATTAGCAGCTCCCTTCGACAACTCCTATTTGCCTCCCAACACGAGATGTATTATGCTCCGCTCATTCACGGGTACCCATGTTGGACCAGCCCATTAGCGTGACTTTATGTTGAATTTTCAACCGTTGTTATTTGTTGGATTTTCTTGGTTGTGGGTTTTTAGTAGATTTGTTTTGCAAAATTTAGTAGATTTCTTTGGTTTTTGTTGTTTCATGTTTCTTGTTGTGGGTTTCTATTTTTTTGTTGTTATATGTTTATACTTTATTTTTTATGGGGTTCTCATTTCGAAAATGTACAATTATTAAAAAGTATAGATTTTGAAAACGTTCGATTTTGAAAAATTTCATTGATATGCAAATCTTGAAAATGTTCAATTTTGAAATAGTTTTGTATTTGGATTTTTTTTTGGAGAATGTTCGATTTAAAAAAAATCATGGTATAAAAAGAAAAAGATTTAAAAAATGAAAAATAAAACAGAAAAATAGAAAAAGAAAAAAAGCAATACCTTTTGTTGGGCTGCTCTAGCACGGCCCATGAAGATGCTTCATGCAGAGCAACGCACGCTCACGCGTCGAGCGGTGAGTAGGAGTAGGAGCACCTAGATTGTTCTAAAAATGGAATGTGTATTAGTCTATTTTTCTTTAGATTTTAAAAAATGAATTTGCATTAGAGTTAAAACCGATTTTGCTCTAGATTCCATTCACTCGGAACAATTAAGACTTCTATTAATGAGATGGCATGAGGCCGGTCATAGTGGTAGTATCATACTACTAGTATCATGCATATGATACTAGTGTATGATACTATCTTCATAGTGCATGGTATCATATGTTGGTATCATACTAGAATTATATTTAATGATTTTTAGGATCTCAATGTAAAATTATGGCAAGATTTATTTGCATGAGGATTTCTAGTTTTACGTGTTATGATATGGTATCTACCTATGATATTCTAACCATCTCTTTCTTTATTAATTGTTGTGCCAAATCAGATTTTTGCCAACATGGCATGCATGATACTAGTTATGATACTTCCACTAGGGCCAGCCTGAGATGGTAGTTCGAACTTTATTGTTCATCAGAAATAAATGTGGATTCTTAGATTATTTTTATCATTTATTTAAGCAATGTAGAAATATAAGCACATATAATATAAGCATCTAAAAAGGTGATTTACTCTCTGATAACCCACAAGTATAGGGGTGTATCGTAGTATTTTCGATAAGTAAGAGTATCGAACCCAACGAGGAGCAGAAGGTGTTGACGAGTGGCTTGGATTAGGAATTCTCTGTAAATACTTAGCAAACGGATTTTTAGGGGTTTTTGATAATGCAGATAAATAAAGTGCGAATAAATAAAAGACAATAATAATAATTGCAGCAAGTGGCACAATCCTTTCTTTAGCAAAGGACAAGCCGGTTGTATTACTTAAGATGACCAAACGTTTTCGAGGACACATGGGAATACTGTCAAGTGCTTTCGCTTTATATAGTTGATTAATCTTCTTTGGTTGAATAAGTGTTGTGTGGGTGAACCTATGCTAATGTACTGACCTTTCTAGGACTAATACATACTTGTGATTATACCTCTTGCAAGCATCCACAACTACAAGAAAGTAATTAAGATAGAAACCTAACCACAGCCTTAAACTCTGAGATCCTACACTCCCTTGTGCAAAGGTTTCCTAACGGGAGTTCAGGTTTCTGTCACTCCGGCAACCCCGCGATTAGTAGCCAAATACACAATGCATTTCCCTAGGCCCATAAAGGTGAAGTATCATGTAGTCGATGTTCACATGACACCACTAGAAGAATAACACCACAACTAAATTATCAAACCATTGAATCATTCTCAACACAATTCTACTACTAACAACATGACTTCTCCCATGTCCTCAAGAACTAAACAAACTACTCACGAGACATCATATGGATCAAGATCAGAGATGAAATAATGATAAGTAACAATCTGAACATAACAATTCAACCCCATTGTTACAGCGGTATGGAGTGGTGATGGTGGTGCTGGTGGAGATGATGATGGAGATGATGATGATGATGATCCCGATGAAGTTCAGCTTGATGGTGGTGTTGATGGTGACGATCTCTCCTCTCCGGGAAGGAATTTCCTCGACAAATTTCTGCCTGCCGGAGAGCTCTTTCTCTCTCTGTAGTTTTCTGCCCCACAAAGGCGGCGGAATCTTTCTGTGGTCGCTCCCCGAGTCTTAGGGTTTCGAGGGGATTATATGCGTCAGAGGGCAATGCTAGAGGTGGGCCAGGGTGGCCACACCACCTGGTGGAGTGGCCAGGGCTGGCCCGTGCCAGGGGGTGGTGTGGGCCCCTTGTGGCCCATCTCCACTTCCCCTTCTGGCTTCTTTCGTCTTCTGGAAAAATATGATTTTTCGTTCCGGGATTTTCTGATCTTCGCAAATTTTGCCTCCAAACAGTGCATTTTCTGTCAGAATCCTGACTTCGGTGGTCCATCCTCCAGAAGTCATCAACCATGCAAAAATAGATGAAATAACATAATCTCTTAATATGAAATGTATCAATGTATAACAGTAAATTATGATATAGAATAGTGATGCAAAATGGACGTATAAACTCCTCCAAGCTTAGACTTCGCTTGTCCCCAAGCGAAAACTGAGCTCAATAAACATGTCCACAGGTTTATGGAGTGAAGTGTCGATAAAGAGAATACGGACAAGAAGCATCACATTCATCAATACACAAATCATAATAGAAAACAACTCACTATTATATAACTTAACTTGCAATAAGTAAAGGAAACATAACAAAGATACAAAAGGTAAATCATAATTGGTAATGGCAAACCTAGTTCTTAGTCAAAGAATAGTTAACAATTTGCAGGAGTCAAACATAATGGGGTTTTCAGTGATAGCTTTCAAAGTAATATTCACTAAGATAAGAGCAGTGTGCAAAATAAGGAACATAAGAAACATGATTGATTATATCACCACATGAATGATTGAATCACAACAGCTCAAATTCTTGCTTAAGATAGAAAGGAATAGGTTTACTAACTCAACTAAAAAGTAAAAGATAGGCCCTTCGCAGAGGGAAGCAGGGATTTCAAGTTTCATAAAGAGCTTCCAAAAATTATGGTACTTATTAGCTTTCAGCTCTCATTGCCCCTATCATAAGCATCTTGAGGTGATTATGGTTAAAGTGACACAAATATGAGGATATGCTTGACAAGTTATAAGTTGAAAATCTCATGCCCCGTGCTTACGAGTACTGAACCTCATGCTACTCAACTTTAGTCATGAGTAAGTTCTTATCATTGTAAGTACATGTGTATCATAGAGAACCGCCAACGGGGTACCCTTTGCCCCATGATACATGAGCTATCCCATATCAAAATGACAAGGCAACAAACAATGAGCATCTCAACGATCTTTTTATTTGCTATTTGCATAGATTTTTATTGAGGATGCTTCACAGATTGCTCACTATGGTTATGCTGCAAGTTTCCACCATGATTAGGCATGTCTTAGGTTAGCCGCCCAGACGTTTCTCTAACACATATACATACTCCATGAGCTCACAAGCTCCCCTTTTATTTCACACCACCGGGATCCATAAGCAAAAGATCATGATATCAACTAAATAAGTGCAATGTTGAAAGCGTTCCCCATGGTAACATGGTTCTGCTAATTCACAACTTATAAAGTGCAAGCATATACGCAACATAGATGGACACAATGGTTCAAGTTTATTAAGTGCAAGAAAGTAAAGTGTGCCATCAAATTTGTGAGAGCTTTAATCACTAATTTTCACATAACAAGTTTAATTCGGAAGGTAGATAAAAACATGAATTTACTTGGAATAAAAATAATGCTAATAGGTAGATATGGTGGACACAAATGGCATAGATTTTGGTTTAAGGATTGGATGCACGAGAAGCATTCTCTCTGAGTACTGGTTTTTTTGGCTAGCAAGGCTGGGTAGTAGCAATAAGAGTTAAAGGGAACAAACAAACATACAAGTGATAGAAACAATCATGCAATCTTCCTTGGAAGCACAAAAGATCTTAATTAGAGAATACTAACATTATGAGCCAAACAAGAAAGAAATATGATGGAATTATATTTCTAAAAGTACTTTTCTCTTTTCCATTCAATTCTTGAATAGCGTTGCTATTGAACAGAGCTAGGTTTGCCAAAACCAACTAAATTTACTTAATGATCCCAAAGTGATACCAATAATAACAACAAGATCAATCATATAATAGAAATTGCAAACTAAAATAAGATGTGCAAAAGGTAAATGATAGAACTTCTCATTAATATTCCATAATGGCAACTCACACCAAGGGATACATAGGTAACTAGCTAGAGGGGAGATACTTCCATAATGCAAACCATATTATATGATAACTTCTCTATTCATGATATGACCCTACTAAAAGGGTAAAAAGATAAAAGATAGTGATGTGATACCTGATACATCGTAAACGTATCGATAATTTTTGATGTTCCATGCTTGTTTTATATCAACTATCTTATGTTTTGTCTACATTTTGAGATACTTTTATGCATTTTCTGGAACTAACCTATTAACAAGATGCCACAATGCAAGTTGCCTATTTTCTGCTGTTTTTGGTTTCAGAAAAGCTGGAAAAGAAATATTCTCGGAATTGGACCAGACAAAAGCCCAAGTCAATATTTTACCAGACGACTCACGGACCCAGAAGACGAGACGGAGAGGGGCCAGGGGCTGGCCACACCACCTGGTAGCGTGGGCTAGGCCAGGCCACGCCAGGGGGTGGTGTGGGCCCCTCAGGCGTCCACCTACCTTGCCCCTTTGCCTATATATGCCTCCCGGGACGAAAACCCTAAGTACCAGATCAGAATTCCATGAAAAGTTCCGTAGCACCGTCACCACCGAAGAGGAGACTTGGGGGATATAAGTCTCTATTCTAGCACCCTGTCGGGACGGGGAAATGCCCCCGGATCCATATCCATCGACTCCACCACCATCTACATCGCCGTTGCTGACTCCCATGATGAAGAGGGAGTAGTTCTCTCTCGAGGCTAAGGGCTCTACAAGTAGCTATGTGTTCATATCTCTCTCTAAGCATGATCTTATTGAGATCATGAGCTTTGTAATATAGATCTATTCTGCTACTCAAGTGCTTTAATTAATCTCTGCTATCCCCACATGTGTGAAGTTGATAGTGTGCACACAGTGTGGCACTTAGGCTAAGGTTATATAAATACTTATCATGAGTATAATTTGAGTTAGATGTCTCTATGAAATTGTGGTGTTTGTTGGAACCATCTAGCGCTCAAGGTGACAGTGAGGGGTTATCTAGATGGAGAATGTGAACTTTAAGGTGTGTTGTTATAGCCCTACATCTTCCAACTAGAGAGTAGTTCAGGGTAGCATCATGAAGAGAAGATATTTATATGAGAGTGTCCACTAGTGAAAGTATGATCCCTAAGCCTTATTTCTAAGCATTGAAACATCGTTTACAATCAGTTATGTTACATGTTTGCTTGCTGCCACTCTTATTTCAGATTGCAATTACCACTTATAATCATCCATATTACTTGTATTTCACTATATCTTCGCCGAGCTAGTGCACCTATACACCTGACAAGTGTATTGGGTGTGTTGGGGACACAAGAGACTTCTTGTATCTTGATTGCAGGGTTTCTTGAGAGGGATACCTTTGACCACTCCTCCCTGAGTTCGATAAACCTTGGGTGATCCACTTAAGGGAAACTTGCTGCTGTTATACAAACCTCTACACTTGGAGGCCCAACATTGTCTACAAGAATAGAAGCGTGCGTAGACATCAAGCTATTTTCTGGCACCGTTGCCGGGGAGGTAAGTTAAAAGGTACTCACATGTTCTGGCTACTAAGCTATCTTCTAGTATTGTTGCTGGTGTTTGAGTGCTCAAAGTTATTTCCTTTAGATTCTGCAATTATATGTTTTTGTTTCTTGTTTTTATTTTCACTAGTTAGGCTTAATGGAAAACAACAACAAAATTAGAGAGCTTTATAGTATTTATCTTGAGTTAGGACATGAAGTGTTTGAAGAGAAAATTAAAAAACCTATGGAACTTTATTTGCATGCTAATAGCAATATTATTAGTATGAATTCTTTGAACACCATTATTGCTAATGCTATGGAAAATTCTAAGCTTGGGGAAGCTGGTTTTGATGAGCATGATATTTTTAGTCCCCCAAGCATGGAGGAGAAAATTTACTTTGATAATACTATGCCTCCAATATATGATGATTACAATGATGAATATGATATTTTCAGTCCACCTACTAATGAGAAGAAAATTAATTATGATTACAATATGCCTCCTATATTTGATGATTATGGTGATGAGAATAATAATGATAGCTATTTTTTTGAATTTGCTCCTACTATGATTAATAAGAATGACTATTCTTATAGGGATAGTAATAATTGTTTTATGCATGTGGCTCATGATAAGAATGTTTTATGTGATAGTTATATTATTAATTTTATTCATGATGCTACTAAAAGTTATTATGAGAGAGGGAAACGTGGTTTTATGTATCTCAACAATATTAAGTTTCCCCTCTTTATGTTGAAAATTTTGAAGTTGCACTTGTTTTGCTTTCATATGCTTGTTGCTTTGTGCTTCCATGACTTGTTTCTTTACAACATTATTTTTCATAGGAAGTGGGTTAGACTTAAATTTGTTCCATATTTTCTTCTTGATGATCTCTTTTACTTCAATTCATATTTCTTATGTGAGCATCATCAAAACTATCATGCCTATCTTAATGGCTATAAAGAAAGAGCTTTTGGGAGACAACGCATTATATTTTTACTTTCAGTTTATTTTTATTTTTGTTGAGTCTTTGAAGTTATTGCCTCTGTAATAAACTCTCCTTATCCTTTTGTTTGGTTTTTGTGCCAAAAATAACCTCAAATGAGGGAGAAGTAAGATTTGGGAAAGTTGTTGTCCCGAAACAGATTTTTATGCTTCACTATAAAAATTCGTGAAAAATCGCTGTACGTCCGATTGAGCTGTAATTTGTTGTGCTTCTGCCCCAGATTATTATATAACTTTCGTTAGTTTATCACTTTTCGATTTGAGCAACAGAAGGTCTTCGAAAAAATCGATTTTTACTTGCTGGTCTGTTTTGACAGATTTCTGCCATTATTTGCATTTGCTTCTTAATCTCTTTCTCTTTGAGTTCTCTCTGATCACTTGAGCTTTTAGAAGGAATTGCTACAGTAGTTTGTGTTTTTAATGTAAGTTTTACTTGTGTTGAACCTAAACCCAAAGACTTATTATCTTAAGCACACTAATGTTGCTAATGAAGATTGTGTGAAGTTTTGTATGAAGGAAATTTTTAAGTGTAGGGACGAATAATGTGATAAGATGAAGTATGGACAAAAGCTCAAGCTTGGGGATGCCACCCGTGTCACCCCAAGAAATATTCAAGAAGTAAAAGTGTCAAAGCTTGGGGATGCCTAAGGCATCCCCTTCTTCATCAATAAAAATCTCAGGGTTTTTTTCCAAACACTTTATTTTTATTGTTTCATGCACAATTGTGTTGTTCTTGGAGCGTCTTTGTTTTTAGTTTTCTTTTGTTTGGTTTGCTTAAATAAGTTGGTTGGATCCCAACACACTTCTTTTGGAGAGAGACACACCTCGTTATTCATTGTTTAGCACACTCTAGTTTTCACTCTTATTGTTCTGTGAGTGTTCTCCTTTGCTAGCACTGTGTTTAGCTTTAGTTTTCGATTGGTGTTGGAAAAGAGTAGGAAGATTCATGCTTATAGTGGTACAAAAAGGATCTTGTTTTGATTGTGGCCTAGACTTTATCATGTCATGCTTGATATTGCTTTGACTTTATGCTTAGTGATTATTGTTGTAGCATGACTTGTTACAAACAATTGAGATTGCTTAATGTGCCTTGAAAGAATCATGCGTTGTTTTAGCATATAAAAGCATAATATTGTGGTATTCTCCTTTGATGCTTTATTTGGGTTGACTTGGTGCATGCTCACACCATGTTAAGACTATACCAAGTCACCATAGCCTATATGATCATTCAGTTTTCGACTTGTAATATCACTTTATGCTTTAATTAATAATGTTTTGTCGTTTTGCATGATTATGGCCATTATTGCTCTCTTAGTTTGTCGCTCCTAGTCTTTTGCTAGCCTCCGCATGTACCAAGTATGAGTGCCACTCATGCATCCAACTCCAAGTAAAACCAAGTTATTCCAAAGAGTCCACCATACCTACCTATTAGCATTATTGCTATTCCAAGTATATTCATGTTTTTATCTACCTTCCAAATCAAACTTGTTATATGAAAATTAGTGATTAAAGCTTTCACAAACTTGATGGCACACTTTACTTTCTTGCACTTAATAAACCTGAACCTTTGTGCCCATCTATGTTGCGTATATGCTTGCGTTTTGTAAGTTGTGAATTAGCAGAACCATGTTACCATGGGGAACGCTTTCAACATTGCACTTTATTTAGTTGATATCATGTTCTTTTGCTTATGGATCCCGGTGGTGTGAAATGAAAAGGGAGCTTGTAAGGCCCATGGAGTTCGTATATGTGTTAGAGAAACGCTTGGGCGGCTAGTCTAAGCCATGCCTAATCATGGTGGAAACTGCTGAATTGTGTATTAACGAGCTTGTTGGGGAACCCCAAGAGGAGGTATGATGAGCACAGCAGTAAGTTTCCTTCAGTTATGAAACCAAGGTTATCAATCCAGTAGGAGCAAGGAATAACCCCAAAGGTGTAGCTAGCTGAACTTTGGCAGGGCACACTACCGGTGCCAGCAGCAACGTGGAGACCTGCACAACACAACCACAAAACTCTGTCCCCAACTTGCAATGAGGTTGTCAATCTCATAGGTTTTGCTGAAAACAAAGGATTAAACGTATCGAATGGAAGGAAGTAATAGTTTGCAAAAAGTAAACACAAAGCAGTAAACAGTTTGTAGATTGAATGTAAAAGAAAGGACCAGGGTCCATAGTTCACTTGAGGTGGCTCTCCTTAAGATAGATAACATGTTGGGTGAACAAATTACAGCGGGGCAATTGACAAACATCGAGGAAGCATACAAGCATATACTAATCATCTTGACTCCTCTGAGACTTGATTGGGCATTACAACATTATACATAGACCGCCATCCAACTACATCTATGACTAATAATCCACCTTCAGGTTATCATCCGAACCCCCTCCAGTATTAAGTTGCAAGCAACAGATTATTGCTTTACGAATTGCGTGTAATGTAAACAATACGATTGTTCTATGAACAAAGGATTGTTGTTTTGTCCCTAGTAGCAACAGCACATCTAGTACCTTAGAGATTCTGTCACTTCCCCAGATTACCAGAGGCATGAACCCACTATCGAGCATAAATACTAACTCTTGGAGTTGCTAGCATCTACTTGGCAAGGATAGCTACTAACAACGGAAAGCATGCAAGATCACAAATAACAAAGACATGATAGAATTAATAATCAATCTGAAATAGCATCTCAATATCCATCGGATCCCCGCAAACACAACATATAGGATTACAAATAGATGATCTTGATCATGAACGGAGCTCACAAGATCTAAACATGAAAGCACAAAGGAGGAGAACCAGCCATCTAGCTACTACATGGACCCGTAGTCCAGAGATGAACTACTCACGCATCACACCGGAGGCTTGCATGATGATGAAGAAGGCCTCCAGGGTGAATTCCCCTCTCCGGCAGGGTGCCGGGAAGAGCTTCAGATCCCTCCCGATCTAGGGATGGAGATGACGGCGGCTACAGACTCTTTCGTGGATTTTTTTTATCAGGTACTTAGGGTTTTGGTATCGGAGGCATCTTATAGGCAGAAGGAGAGGCCGAGGGGGTGCCTAGGCTGGCCACACCACCCCCTGGCGCGACCAGACCTGGCCCACGCAACCAGGTGGTGTGGTGGCCCCTGGCTCCTCTCCGTCTCGTATTCTGGCTTCAAGTGTCTTCCGGTAAAATAGTGACTTTGGCTTTTGTCCCGTCCAATTCTGAGAATATTCATTTTTTGACTTCCTGGAACCAAAAAGAGCAGAAAACAGGCAGCTGGCACTGTGGCTCTTGTTAATAGGTTAGTCCAAGAAATCATATGAAAAGTACTCCAAAGTGTGGACAAAACACAAGAAAGTAGATAAAACCAAGCATGGAACATCAAAAATTATAGATACATTTGCAATGTATCAACATCCCCAAGCTTAAGTCCTGCTCGTCCTCAAGTAGGTAAGTGATAAAAAGAAAGAATAATTTTTGAGGTGACATGCACCATCATAAACTTGATCAAAATATTTGTAAAACATTCAAAGCTGGGATCATAGTACTTCAATCATAACATGAAAGACAAAGTTCTAGCAATAAGCAAAGAAACTATGATGCAACATGAAAAGGCACAAACAAAAGATTCATGAATAACACTGCTTTGTAAGACGTTTGTTTGTTTCACATAAATAAAACATAGCATAATAGTATTCAGCTTGTCCCTCATAGAGTAGCAAATATAAATGCATAGGACACCTTCAAAGTTCATAAGAGTGACTAGATACAAATAGTTTAAAGCAAGCAATATTAAGTTATGCATGAATCAACTAGTCTTGGGACAATGCACATAGAACTAAGAATGGTCACTATGCTCTCAAAGTAGGTGCATAAAGGTAGAAGGTGGAGACTCAATATAATGGTGGAATAAAGGCCTTCATAGAGGAAGCAGAGATTCAAGTTTCATAAAGAGCTTCCAAAAATTATGGTACTTATAGCTTTGAGCTCTCATTGCCCCTATCATAAGCATCTTGAAGTGATTAAAGTTAAAGTGAAAAAACTATGGTGTACATGCTTGAAGAAGTATAAGTTAGAAATCTCATGTCCCTTGAATACGAGAGCCGCTCCTCATGCTACTCAAGTTTAGTCACCGGTAAGTTCTTGTCATCGTAAGTACATGTGTATCATAGAGAACCGCCAACGGGGTACCCCTTGCCCGATGATACGGAAGAATCCGCATATCAAAATGACAAGGCAAGCAGACAACAAGCATCTCAGCAATCTTCTTATTTACCATCGGAATATGGTGCTTTTTTCTATTTTTCCTATTTTTATAATCTCATTTTTTTCTCTTTTTTCTCAATATAGGACTCTTTTTTATAAGAAAAATGCTTCATAGACAGCTCATTATGGTTACGCTGCAGGTTTCCACCATGTCAGCATGGATTAGACCAGCGGCCCAGGTGTTTCTCTAACACATATACATAACTCCATGGACTTACCAGCTCCCCTTTCATTTCACACCAACGACATCTATAAATAAAAGAGCATGATATCAACTAGGTACAAAGTACACGTGCAATGTTGAAAGCGTTCCCCATGACAACATGGTTCTGCTAATTCCCAACAAATAAGTGCAAGCATATACAACATAGACGACACAATGGTTCAAGTTTATTAAAAGCAAGAAAAGTAAAGTGTGCCATCAAGTTCGTGAGAGCTTTAATCACTAGTTTTCTCATAACAAATTTAATTTGGAAGGTAAACAAAAGCATGAATATACTTCGAATAGCATAAGCTAGTAGGTAGGTATGGTGTACTCTTTGGAATAACTTGGTTTCGGGAGTTGGATGCATGAGTGGAACTCATACTTGGTTGTGGAGGCTAGCAAAAGACTAGGAGCGACAAACTAAGAGAGCAATAATGGCCATAATCATGCGGAGCGACAAAACATACTTGATCAAAGCATAAAGTGATACTACAAGTTGAAAACTAAAGGATCATCAAGGCTATGGTAACTTTGGATAGTCATAACATGGTGTGAGCATGCGCCAAGTCAACCCAACTAAAACATCAAAGGAGAATACCACAATACTATGCTTTAATATGCTAAAACAACGCATGATTCATCCAAGGCACATTAAGAAATCTCAATTGTTTATAACAAGTCATGCTACAACAAAGAATACTAAGCATAAAGCCAAAATAATATCAAGCATGGCATGACAAAGCATAGGCCACAGTCAAAAACAAGCTCTCTTTACCACTGAAGCATGAGCTTTCCTACTCTTTTCCAAACCAAGCCAAACTATTTGAAAACCAATGTATGAAAGAGGGGGTCCAACTAATTTATTCAGAAAACTAAGCAAACAAAAGAAAACGAAAAACCAAAACTCGGTCGTCGTTCCCTCCTCGCCGCGCCCCCTTCTCCTCCCCAGGTCGCCGCCGCCATCGCCAAGCCCCGCGGCCTCCCCTCCGTTCCCCGCGACTTCCCTTCCCCGGCAACCGCCCCGCCAGCGAGCACCGGCCCGACACCGCCGCGGCCTTCCTCGACCCGGTCGCCACCGTCTGCAGCGTGGCCCGCCATCGCCAGCACCTCCGCCGAGCTCAACCTCGCCCAGCGCCACCTCGTCCACCTCGCCGGCCGCGTCCTCTGCCTGCGACCTCGTCTACAACCACCCGCCACCACGGGAGGCCCCCGACCCGTCCTCGCCTCTCCCTGCATGCGGATACCTCGCCGGTGGCCTCACCCGCAAGCCACCGCTGGGAGCCCTTCCTCCGGCCTTCCTCGCCGCCCGTGCATTGCGCGCCTCCCGCCTCTGTGGTCCCCGCTCTCCTCGTTGCCCGGGCCCTGCACAGCGTCACCGCGGCTTCCTCATGGTCGGCCTCGAGGCTGCGTCCACTTCCTCCGTCCGTGTCGTCCATCCCCTGCGTGCCTGCCTCGTCCCTCGAGCTCGGCCTCCATTGGTCCTGTGCGTCGCGACTGCCGTCTGTCTGAGTGTGGTGTCCTGACAATGTATGTGTTGAGGTGAAGTGAAGATGGCCTTGTTGCGCGGCCACGTATCAAGACCTCTCCGCGGACGAGAACAAGATGTTGGACAAGGGCGTAAGTGGAGTCGACAAGATCTCCCGAAGACCAGTCATGCATAACACATGTCCATCGACCACAGAAGCCGGTACCCGAACATGTTCGTCACGGATAGACAAGACCTTCTTCAGGGACCCCGAAGACCGAACCATGGCAAGTCAAGATCGATCGTCGACAAGACCGACGCCAAACTCCAAGACCTTCTACACGGATCCGAACATCGAACCCCCGGTACGACAAGACCGTCGACATGGACCCGAAGACCGCGGATGCGACAAGATCTACCTCTCGTTTGTCTGAAGACCGATCCCCGTCGAACCTTCGAACCCCCTCGAAACCCAAGATCGCCGAATCCAGATGTGTGAACCCTTTTTCCCCGAGCCCCTATTTTATAAATGCTATATATAAAACTTGTTGCATATTAATTGTTCGTCTCGAATGCATATCATCGTGGTTTGGGGGCATTATGCTGATTCACCTCATAATTAAATATGGAGTCCATCTGCGGGATATCTTTGTCTTATTCCGGACTCCATTTAAATTGGTGTAGCGAACCGATGCCATGTTTCGCCCTGTTAATACAACATTTAAATTGCAGGGGTCTAAATAACTTGAACCGTTTAATTAAATGTTGGGACCCCGATTCCGCTTAATATTGCCTAATTGCACCGCATCTTGCCATGCCATGCATCATATCATAATCATGCCGGATCTTTTGCCGTAGTATTAAATATTGCATCCGGTGTTTCTTCTAGTGTTTGCTTCTTCGCGGATTAGGCCGATGAGTGGATGCGAGTATCGACAAGTTCTTCGGATATGTTCCATCGGCAGTGTTTCCCAGGCGAGCATCTCTCCCCCTTCTACCTATTTTGCATTTATAGTCTTTATTTCCTCCTGTTGATCTACTGCTATCCGTGTCGTGATGCTTTAGTTTCCGTGCACCAGTTATATCCCGTGCAGCCTCTATATTTCCTTGGACACCTCCTATTACCTGTGTTTGGTAGATAGCTGACCTTGCGAGTCGTAGTTGCTTGCTCAGGTGCGATCTCGTGTCGTCGAGTACCACAGATGTTGGAATGCTGGCAAATGTTATTGGTGGAGATGCTTATTAGTGGAGATGATCATGACTCTAAATACAACTATTAAAATGCTAGCTAAAACTAATGCAGAGGCATCAGTGGGCAATAGATGTTATTTGGTTCTTCCACCCTCACTTGTGTCCCGTAGGATCCCGAGTACTTGATACCTGTTCCTTGATTTTTCGCACTATCCACATCCAGGAGGCCTTATGGACCCCCCTGAGCCAGAGCTTGATTCATCTCTATTTCTTGGGGCCACAAAGTAGTTTGGGGTTTTATTACTATCCTGAACTTATGCCATGTTACTGCTTTATTTACGATTGTGCGTGGAGCACCTGTACTGTTTAGGATCGTGACACGTTTTCGCTGTATCGACAAGCCCAGTCACACTTTCGGGTTCCCAGTCGGTCGTTTATAGCCGTCCACACAAACCATGGGTCCGTTCCGGAGCCGGCCAACTTCGTTGCGGGTAGCTTAGTGGGGTGGCCCCCTGAAATATTTCTGAATCCTGTGATCGCTTTGTCGTGAATGCCTCGTTGGGTTTTGAGTTGGTTTTTCCGAGGTTGATCGAGTGTGTGTTGCTATTTGTGCACCCCTGTAGGGTAAAACTTTCTGAAAGCCATGTCCGTGGTTCTGGACGACTTGGAGCACAATATCTCGATCATAGACAAGCATAACTAAAGTATTGCTATAAATTTGACTTAATATATGACTAGTAATCAGATTCAACTATAAAGGAATGGATATTAAAAATGCCAACCACTGGTGGATCTGGGTTGTTTTGTGACATGCTATACCTGCCTAGTAAGTATTGCAACTCCAATGGAATGTGATAAAAGTGCCAACAACTGCTGGGTTTTGGGATTCCTCAGGACAATTATATTTGACTAGTAAATGTCCAACTACCACGGAATGGGTAATTAAAACTGCCCACTACTTATGCTATCAGGATGACTCCTACTATCTATATCTGATTAGTAATTGCTGCAACTATAACGGGATGAGTAAAATTGCCAACTGTGTGAGTTCCTTGGTCCGACTTCCTCGTTTGGTCTCGAGGGGGAAATACCAGGATGGGTTTGTTTGGTGTTAGCTTCAGGTTGGATCCGAATAGGTCTTTCTTATCCCTCTCTGATAACCGCCAGTTGTATCGAGTCTCTATAGGTTGTTTAGTGCCGTTGCGCTGCCGCTTCAGCCCACCATACCTACGTAGGCGAGAGCCGCCGAATTCTAGCCTCGCCGTGTACTGGCCTCAGTACTGACGCTCCTCTTTTTCCTTTGCCCTTTGTCGGCACCCCTTTTGTTTTAGCAGGTTTTGAGATCGACGTCGTTAGCAGGCTTACCCTTCCGGCTTGGCCTAGGCAGGGTTATGGAGGCCATTGGTTATTTTTCAGGGCTCCTAGCCCCCATTTGCATCTTGTCCGTAGTCGGACGCTCTATCGTTTTCAAGGTGATTTGGATCTTTGTATTGTATATCTGTATTCTTGACTCGCTGAGTCGTTGTTGTATAGATATCTGTTCTGTGGGTCCCATCGAGGACTATTGTGTAATGTTATTACTTTGTTTTCCACCCGCACGAAAGTGCCTGGTGGGCGTCCTTGAATCGTTTCTATGCGGGTTTGGCGGAAAGGACTAAAACTTGCATAGGACCGATTCGAGGGTGTTACAGAGTGGTATCAGAGCTCAGCAGTTGCGATACCCCACAAGTCCAGCCTGTAGGATAACCTAGCTAACGGCCGAAGTAGAGAGTCAAAACTATTTTGAAAATCGGTTGGATAGATCTGATTAGGTCTGATTTTTTACTCCTTACCCCTCTGCTGTTCTCCTCTTACCTCTGCGTGTTTTAACTCTGCTCTCTTATCTTTTCTTCGAGTCCAGGAATTCTCGTGGTTAGGTTTCCGTCGTACCTTCAGGGTTTCGCTTCCTCCTTTGGTAACGGTGCTTCTACATCCGGTCTTCGTTCTATCTGAGTGATCCTTTATCTGTGGTGCCATTCTTTGTTCCTTGTTTGTGCCTTTCGGTGTTTTCCAACGCGACGACATCATCTACGTCAGATCTGATGAAGCCCTGCATCACTCTCTTGTTTCCGAATCTCGCTTGCCGAGATCTTCAGTCTAATTCCGAGAGTTGGTTGCATAATTCTCCGATTTGTGTGCAGGGTAATGGTTTGAGTGCGCGATGGACTGATCACCATCCGACTACTCTTATCATTCGCTTTTGTATATTGAATCGGGGAATCCAGCAATGTTACTCCGTCCACGGGAGCTAGAGGTGGCTTTATTGTTGATACCTCTACCTTCGCCTTTTGTTCCCGGAGTGTTCTCTCGATGATCATGAACAAGGACCTCTTGTTAGTGGTGTCGCGGGGAGCTACACGAAATGAGAAGATTCAGATTGTCGACCTTCTTTCCGGTACCATGAGGCAGATCTCGAGGGCGAGATCCATTGTTAGTGGTGTCGAATTGTGGCGCCCTGCCAAAACCACTACTAGAAAATCGCGTTGTTTTTGTGCATTGCATCATCATGACCGCATGCTCATGTCATCATGCCACATTGCATTTGAGCATCGTCATGTCATCATGCATGTGTTTGTACAAAACTATTTTCGAAAACGCCTAGTTTTGT
The DNA here is from genome assembly GCA_910589775.1 of Avena eriantha. Lineage (NCBI taxonomy): Eukaryota > Viridiplantae > Streptophyta > Magnoliopsida > Poales > Poaceae > Avena > Avena eriantha. The sequence goes on from OU342745.1 coordinate 401,415,473, forward strand.
TTTCCAATATTCCCGTCTTTATTCAAATTAAACCCGGGTCTCCGGAATATTTTGTTTCGTCTACCAACGGTTTTCAAAAGCCCCGTTTTAAATAATAATATATTTCTTTTATTTTTAGGAGGCAGCCCGCCAGGCTCGAAAGCCCGGCCGGCCACCTCCAAGCCCTAAACTAAAACCTAGTCTAATCCCTAATCTACCCAAATCTGACCTACCCAGCCTCCCTCCACCTCACTCCCACCAATCGCCGCCTGCCACCTCACCCCAGCTGCCACCTGCTGGCCCACCTGGCACCACACCACCGCCACCCCTGCGCGTGTACGCGCCGTGCACGCACAGCACGTTCCGCTCAGCCTCCACCAACCCCACTCAACCACCTCATCACCACCCTGGCCCCACCACCGACCAGAGCCACTCCCCACCGACGCGCCTGACGTGCTGTCCAGCCCCGCCCACCTGGTCCACTCCCCGTACTTACCCCCACCGACACGGTCCACCCCAGCCTCGCCCCTCACGCGCCCGCGCGACCGCCGCGATCTTCTCCGCCGACGGCGCCCCGTCCTTCGTCCGTTCCCACGCCGCGGCCTCCCTCTTCCTTCCCGCCGCCACCGACCGCCACCACGGGGGCCCCGCCTCGGTCGTCGTGCCCTCCTCGCCGCGCCCCCCTTCTCCTCCCCAGGTCGTCGCCGCCATCGCCAAGCCCCGCGGCCTCCCCTCCGTTCCCCGCGACCTCCCTTCGCCGTCAACCGCCCCGCCAGCGAGCGTCGGCCCGACGCCGCCGCGGCCTTCCTCGACCCGGTCGCCGCCGTCTACAGCATGGCCCGCCATCGCCAGCACCTTCGCTGAGCTCAACCTCACCCAGCGCCACCTCGTCCACCTCGCCGGCCGCCTCCTCTGCCTGCGACCTCGTCTACAACCACCCGCCACCACGGGAGGCCCCCGACCAATCCTCGCCTCTCCCTGCACGCGGATACGTCGCCGGTGGCCTCACCCGCAAGCCACCGCCGGGAGCCCTTCCTCCGGCCTTCCTCGCCGCCCGTGCGTCGCGCCTCCTGCCTCTGCGGCCCCCGCTCTCCTCATTGCCCGGGCCCTGCACAGCGTCACCGCGGCTTCCTCACGGTCGGCCTCGAGGCTGCGTCCACTGCCTCCGTCCGTGTCATCCATCCCCTGCGTGCCTGCCTTGTCCCTCGAGCTCGGCCTCCATTGGTCCTATGCGTCGCGACTACCGTCTGTCTGAGTGTGGTGTCCTGACAATGTATGTGTTGAGGTGAAGTGAAGATGGCCTTGTTGCGCGGCCACGTATCAAGACCTCTCCGTAGATGAGAACAAGATGTTGGACAAGGGCGTAAGTGGAGTCGACAAGATCTCCCAAAGACCAGTCATGCATAACACATGTCCATCGACCACAGAAGCCGGTACCCGAACATCCTCGTCACGGATAGACAAGACCTTCTTCTGGGACCCTAAAGACCGAACCCCGGCAAGTCAAGATCGACCGTCGACAAGACCGACGCCAAACTCCAAGACCTTCTACACGGATCCGAACATCGAACCCCCGGTACGACAAGACCGTCGACATGGACCCGAAGACCGCGGATGCGACAAGATCTACCTCTCGTTTGTCTGAAGACCGATCCCCGTCGAACCCTGTCGAACCCCGAACCCCTTAGAACCCAAGATCGCCGAATCCAGATGTGTGAACCCGTTTTCCCCGAGCCCCTATTTTATAAATGCTATATATAAAACTTGTTGCATATTAATTGTTCATCTCGCATGCATATCATCATGGTTTGGGGGCATTATGCCGATTCACCTTATAAATAAATATGGAGTCCATCTGCGGGATATCTTTGTCTTATTCCGGACTCCATTTAAATTGGTGTAGCGAACCAATGCCATGTTTCGCCCTGTTAATACAACATTTAAATTGCAGGGGTCTAAATAACTTGAACCGTTTAATTAAATGTCGGGACCCCCGGTTCCACTTAATATTGCCTAATTGCACCGCATCTTGCCATGCCATGCATCATATCATAATCATGCCGGATTTTTTGCCGTAGTATTAAATATTGCATCCGGTGTTTCTTCTAGTGTTTGCTTCTTCGCGGATTAGGCCGATGAGTGGATGCGAGTATCGACAAGTTCTCCGGATATGTTCCATCGGCAGTGTTTCCCAGGCGAGCATCTCTCCCCCTTCTACCTATTTTGCATTTATAGTCTTTATTTCCTCCTGTTGATCTACTGCTATCCGTGTCGTGATGCTTTAGTTTCCGTGCACCAGTTATATCCCGTGCAGCCTCTATATTTCCTTGGACACCTCCTATTACCTGTGTTTGGTAGATAGCTGACCTTGCGAGTCGTAGTTGCTTGCTCAGGTGCGATCTCGTGTCGTCGAGTACCACAGATGTTGGAATGCTGGCAAATGTTATTGGTGGAGATGCTTATTGGTGGAGATGATCATGACTCTAAATACAACTATTAAAATGCTAGCTAAAACTAATGCAGAGGCATCGGTGGGCAATAGATGTTATTTGGTTCTTCCACGCTCACTTGTGTCCTGTAGGACCCCGAGTACTTGATACCTGTTCCTTGATTTTTCGCACTATCTACATCCGGGAGGCCTTATGGACCTCCCTGAGCCAGAGCTTGATTCATTTCTATTTCTTAGGGCCACAAAGTAGTTTGGGGTTTTATTACTATCCTGTACTTATGCCATGTTACTGCTTTATTTACGATTGTGCGTGGAGCACCTGTACTGTTTAGGATCGTGACACGTTTTCGCTGTATCGACAAGCCCAGTCACACTTTCGGGTTCCCAGTCGTTTACAGCCGTCCACACAAACCCTGGGTCCGTTTCGGAGCCGGCCAACTTCGTTGCGGGTAGCTTAGTGGGGTGGCGCCCTGAAATATTTCTGAATCCTGTTATCGCTTTGTCGTGAATGCCTCGTTGGGTTTTGAGTTGGTTTTTCCGAGGTTGATCGAGTGTGTGTTGCTATTTGTGCACCCCTGCAGGGTAAAACTTTCTGAAAGCCGTGTCCGCGGTTATGGACGACTTGGAGCACACTATCTCGATCATAGACAAGCATAACTAAATTAGTGCTATAAATTTGACTTAATATATGACTAGTAATCAGATTCAACTATAACGGAATGGATATTAAAAATGCCAACCACTGGTGGATCTGGGTTGTTTTGTGACATGCTATACCTTCCTAGTAAGTATTGCAACTCCAATGGAATGTTATAAAAGTGCCAACAACTGCTGGGTTTTGGGATTCCTCAGGACAATTATATTTGACTATTAAATGTCCAACTACCACGGAATGGGTAATTAAAACTGCCCACTACTTATGCTATCAGGATGACTCCTACTATCTATATCTGATTAGTAATTGCTGCAACTATAACGGAATGAGTAAAATTGCCAACGGGGTGAGTTCCTTGGTCTGACTTCCTCGTTTGGTCTCGAGGGGGAAATACCAGGATGGGTTTGTTTGGTGTTAGCTTCAGGTTGGATCCGAATAGGTCTTTCTTATCCCTCTCTGATAACCGCCAGTTGTATAGAGTCTCTATAGGTTGTTTAGTGCCGCTGCGCTGCCGCTTCAGCCCACCATACCTATGTAGGCGAGAGCCTCCGAATTCTAGCCTCGCCGTGTACTGGCCTCAGTACTGACGCTCCTCTTTTCCCTTTGCCCTTTGTCGGCACCCCTTTTGTTTTAGCAGGTTTTGAGATCGACGTCGTTAGCAGGGTTACCCTTCCGGCTTGGCCTAGGCAGGGTTATGGACACCATTGGTTATTCTTCAGGGCTCCTAGCCCCCATTTGCATCTTGTCCATAGTCGGACGCTCTATCGTTTTCAAGGTGATTTGGATCTTTGTATTGTATATCTGTATTCTTGACTCGCTGAGTCGCTGTTGTATAGATATCTGTTATGTGGGTCCCATGGAGGACTGTTGTGTAATGTTATTACTTTGTTTTCCACCCGCACGAAAGTACCTGGTGGGCGTCCTTGAATCGTTTCTATGCGGGTTTGGCGGAAAGGGCTAAAACTTGCATAGGGCCGATTCGAGGGTGTTACAAAAGTGTGGACAAAACACAAGAAAGTAGATAAAACCAAGCATGGAACATCAAAAATTAAAGATACATTTGCAATGTATCAGAAATGTGCAGCATAACCATAGTGAGCAATATGTGAAGTATCCTAAAAAAATAGAAAAAATAAAATGGGAAAACCCTATGCAAATAGCATACAAAAAGATCGCTGAGATGCTCATTTACTACTTGCCTTGTCATTTTGATACGGGAAAGCTTCTGTATCATCGGGCAAGGGGTACCCCGTTTGTGGTTCTCTTTGATACACATGTACTTACAATGACAAGAACTTACCTGTGACTAAAGTTGAGTAGCATGAGGAACGGTACTCGTAAACAAAGGGCATGAGGTTTTCAGCTTATAACTTGTCAAGCATATCCTCATATTTGTTCACTTTAACCTTAATCACCTAAAGATGCTTATGATAGGGGCAATGAGAGCTGAATACTAATAAGTACCATAATTCTTGTAAGCACTTTATGAGACTTGAATCCCTCCTTCCTTCTATGAAGGGCCTTTCTTGTACTTTTATGTTGAGTCTCCATCTTCTATCATTATGCACCTATTGAGAGAGCATAGTGGTCATTCTTAGTTTAATGTGCATTGTCCCAAAACTTGTTGATTGATTCATAACTTTCATAGTGCATGTTCTTAAACTATCTGTATCTAGTCACCCTTATGAACTTTGAAGGTGTCCTATGCATTTATGTTTTGCTATACCATGAGGGACACGCTGAATACCACTTTTATTATGTTTTCTATATGAGAAACAAACAAACGTCTTTCAAAGCATTGTTATCATGAATATTTTTGTTTGTACCTTTTCATGTTACAACATAGTTGCTATGTCTTATTGTTACAACTATATCTTTCATGCTATGTTAAAGCACTATGGTCCCAATTATCAATGTTTTACAAATACCTTGATCAAGATTGTGATGGTGCACGTCACCTCAAAAATTATTCTTTTTATCACTTACCTACTTGAGGACGAGCAGGAGTTAAGCTTGGGAATGTTGATACGTTGTAAGTGTATCTATAATTTTTGATGTTCCATGCTTATTTTATATCAACTATCTTATGTTTTGTCTACATTTTGAGATACTTTTATGCATTTTCTGGAACTAACCTATTAACAAGATGCCAAAGTGCCAGTTGCCTGTTTTCTGCTGTTTTTGGTTTTAGAAAAACTGGGAAAGAAATATCCTCAGAATTGGACCGGACAAAAGCCAAAGTCAATATTTTACCAGAAGACTCGCAGAGCCAGAAGACGAGACGAAGAGGGGCCAGGGGCTGGCCACACCACCTGGTGGTGCGGGTCAGGCCAGGCCGCGCCAGGGGGTGGTGTGGGCCCCTCAGGCCTCCATCAACCTTGCCCCTTCGCCTATATATGCCTTCCGGGACGAAAACCCTAAGTAGAAAGATCATAATTCCACGAAAAGTTCCGTAGCGCCGCCACCACCAAAGAGGAGATTTGGGGGACAGAAGTCTCTGTTCCGGCACCCTGCCAGGACGGGGAAGTGCCCCTGGATCCATCTCCATCGACTCCACCACCATCTCCATCGCCGTTGCTGACTCCCATGCTGAAGAGGGAGTAGTTCTCTCTCGAGGCTAAGGGCTCCACAAGTAGATATGTGTTCATCTCTCTCTCTATGCGTGATCTTATTGAGATCATGAGCTTTGTAATATAGATCTATTCTGCTACTCAAGTGCTTTAATTAATCTCTGCTATCCCCACGTGTGTGAAGTTGACAGTGTGCACACCGTGTGGCACTTAGGCTAAGGTTATATAAATACTTATCATGAGTATAATTTGAGTTGGATGTCTCTATGAGATTATGGTGTTTGTTGGAACCATCTAGCGCTCAAGGTGATAGTGAGGGGTTATCTAAATGGGGAATGCGAACTTTAAGGTGTGCTGTTATAGCCCTACATCGTCCAACCAGAGAGTAGTTCAGGGTAGCATCATGAAGAGAAGATATTTATATGAGAGTGTCCACTTGTGAAAGTATGATCCCTAGGCCTTGTTTCTAAGCATTGAAACATCGTTTACAATCCGTTCTGTTACATGTTTTCTTGTTGCCACTCTTATTTCAGATTGCAATTACCACTTATAATCATCCATATTACTTGTATTTCACTATCTGTTCGCCGAGCTAGTGCACCTATACACCTGACAAGTGTATTGGGTGTGTTGGGGACACAAGAGACTTCTTGTATCTTGATTGCAGGGTTGCTTGAGTGGGATACCTTTGACCACTTCCTCCCTGAGTTCGATAAACCTTGGGTGATCCACTTAAGGGAAACTTTCTGTTGTTCTACAAACCTTTGCACTTGGAGGCCCAACACTGTCTACAAGAATAGAAAAGTGCGTAGACATTAATACCCCGGCACTCCCCCAATCTTGGAACAAACCAAGGGGATGCCAAAACCTAATGACGAATTACTCCTTCGGTGGTGGTGGTGTTCTCTCATCATCATCCGACTTCCAAGGTAAAGGCTCCCCATCGACAAAGGACATCTTGGTTTCCAACATCCTGAAACTAGCAGAAGAACTTATGTGTTCAAACCTAGCCTCATACTCATAGTTTTGGTTTTGCACGTCGTAGAGTTGTGCTTGTAGGTTGTTGATTGTTAGATGGAGTGGGAGAATTTCATCCCTAAGCTCAGTAGTATCCTTCTTGTGCTCGGTGATGAGTTCTGAACTAATTTTATGGATGATTACCACCTCGCATTCTGTCATCTTCTTGTACCTAAAGACTTCTTGCTCCAATGCTTCCATCCTGTCCTCCAGACTACCTTCTCCTTTAGGGCCCTAAACCTCTTTTATCTGTACCTTCCCATCTTCGAGCAACAACTCCTTGCGGTGAATCTTCAACTCATACATGTACGGGTTGATGATGTCCACCGAGGAATCCACCTTGGCTGATCCAGAGGAAGATATTGCGGCTCCAAAACTGAGAATATGCCTATTAGAAATAGATCGAAATGAAAACATGATGAGAACATGATATACGAACCTCGGGAGATCCGGGGGATTATATATTACAAAGTTTAACAACAAAAGGAAAGTACTAGGAGAAAACGGGTCGTAGACGGGCTCCGGGGTGGCCACACCCCTGGTGGCGTGGCCAGGTGGGCCCGTGCCACGGGGTGGCGTGAGCCACCCGGGCTCCGTTTCCGTCCCTTTTTTGACTCATTATTTTCCATATTAGATAAAAACTGCAAAAATATAAATTGGAAGGTTTTTTGCGGACCTTTTCTTACCAGAACTATTACCTATTCGAAAACGGACTCTGTAGGTTTCTAAATTTGGTTTTTAATGAATTTTTCTAGAGTCACCATTTGAATAACATCAATATCTTCATTGTAAGAATATCCAAAAACATAGTGCTTGAGTCTCTGACCATTCACCACTTGTGTAGTGTTATCTTTCAAGGAAGAAATTTTTATTGCACCTGAACGATACACCTCTTCAATAACAAAAGGTCCTTCCCATTTTGAAAGGCGTTTTCCTGCAGACAATCTGAGACGAGACCTATACAATAGAACCTTCTCACCAACATGGAACTCTCTCTTAAGAATTCTGTTGTCATGCCATCTTTTAACTTTTTCTTTAAAGAGTCTAGCATTTTCATATGCTTCACTCCTCCACTTGTCTAAAGAACTTAAGTCAAACAATCTTTTCTCACCAGCAAGTTTGAAGTATCTATTAAGTTCTTTCACTGCCCAATAAGCTTTGTGTTCTAATTCTAAAGGCAGGTGACTAGCTTTTCCGTAAACCATTTTGTAAGGAGACATTCATATAGGATTTTTATAAGTAGTTCTATAATCCCATAAAGCATCATTCAACTTTTTACCCCAATTTTTTTAGATCTATTAATAGTCTTTTACAAGATGGATTTAATTTATCTATTTGATAGTTCTACTTGCCCATTGGTTTGGGGATGATAAGCTGAAGCAATTCTATGATTAACATCATATTTAGCAAGGGTCTTTCTAAAGCCACCATGAATAAAATGAGAACCTCCATCAGTCATAAGATACCTAGGCACTCCAAACCTAGGAAAGATAACATCCTTAAGCATTTTTAAAAAGGTCTCACCATCAGCACTTTTCGTAGGTATGGCTTCTACCCACTTAGTAACATAGTCAATGACAACAAGAATATGAGTATAACTTTTTGAAGGGGGAAAGGGATCCATAAAGTCAAATCCCCAACAGTCAAATGGTTCGATAACAAGAGAGTAATTCATAGGAATTTCATTGTGTCTAGAAATATTACCAACTCATTGACATTCATCACATGATAAGAGAAACTTTCTTGCATCTTTAAAAAGGGTATGCCAGTAAAACCCTGATTGTAGAACCTTTTGTGCGGTTCTATCTCCAGCATGATGTCCTCCATAGGCACTACCATGACATTTCCGCAATACCTCCTTTTGTTCATATTCTGGAACACATATTCGCATAATACCATCCACTCCCTCTTTATATAAATGTGGTTCATCTCAAAAATAATGCCTCAAATCATAAAAGAATGTCCTTCTTTGCTGGGCTATAAAAGTTGGAGGCAAATACTTGGAAACAATAAAGTTAGCATAATCAGCATACCAAGGACTCTCTCGCGAGCTTACCCCTATTGCAGCCAACTGTTCATTTGGAAAACTATCATTAACAGGCATATGATCAAAAGAAATGTTTTCCAATCGAGATAACTTATCAGCAACAGGATTTTCAGCACCTTTATCCTATCTACAATATGTAGATCAAACTCTTGTAGAAGCAACACCCATCTAATAAGCCTAGGCATAGCATCTTTCTTTGTCATAAGGTACTTAATAGCAGCATGATTAGTATGAATGGTAACTTTTGAATCAGCAATAAGGTCTAAACTTATCACAAGCAAAGACAACAGCTAAGAAGTCTTTTTTAGTAGTAGCATAATTATTTTGAGCAGCGTCAAGAGTCTTACTAGCATAATGGATAACATTTAACTTTTTATCTATTCGTTGCCCAAGAACAGCACCTACAGCAAAATCACTAGCATCGCACATGATTTCAAAGGGTAAATTCCAATCAAGTGGTTAGACAATAGGAGCAATAGTTAAAGCTTTCTTTAGAGTTTCAAAAGCTTCCTTACAATCATCATCAAAAACAAAAGATACATCTTTTTGGAGAAGATTAGTAAGGGGTTTTGATATCTTAGAGAAATCTTTAATAAACCTTCTATAGAAGCCAGCATGACCAAGGATACTACAAATACCTTTGACGTCTCTAGGACAGGGCATTTTCTCAATTGCTTCAACTTTGGCTCTGTCAACTTCAATGCCTCTTTCGGAAATTTTATGTCCAAGGACAATTCCTTCATTAACCATGAAGTGGCACTTCTCCCAATTAAGAACAAGATTAGTTTCGCATCTCTATAAAAACTTTATCAAGGTTGTGCAGACAATTATCAAAAGAAGTTCCATAGACGGAAAAATCGTCCATGAATACTTCCACAATTTCCTCACAAAAACCATGAAAGATAGCAGACATGCATCTTTGAAAAGTAGCAGGAGCATTACACAAACCAAAAGGCATACGCCTATAAGCATAGGTTCCATAAGGACACGTAAAAGTAGTTTTTTCTTGATCCTGTTGTTTAACAGCAATTTGAGAGAACCTAGAGTATCCATCAAGAAAGCAAAAATGATTCCTTTTAGACAACCTTTCTAACATTTGATCAATAAAAGGCAGTGGGTAATGATCTTTCTTAGTAACTTTGTTAACCTTTCTGAAATCAATGCACATCCTTTAACCAACTACTACTCTTTGGAGGATAAGCTCATTATTCTCATTAGGCACAACAGTAATTCCTCCTTTCTTAGGGACACAATGAACATGGCTAATCCATTGACTATCAGCAATAGGATAAATAATACCAGCATCAAGGAGTTTTAATACCTCATTTTTTACTACGTCCTTCATCTTAGGATTTAAACGACGTCAGGTAACATATTGATAGCATGCTGACATATAGTAGGAGAAATCCCCTTTAAATCATCAAGGGTATAGCCCATAGCTCCTCAGTGTTTCTTCAATACTTCTAATAATCTTTCCTCTTCCTTTCTTGAAAGCTTAGAACTAATAATAATAGGATATATTTTCTTATCATCGATGTAAGCATATTTAAGATCGTTAGGTAAAGGTTTCAGATCGAAGCCCGGATCCTTTTTAGGTGGTAATGTGGTACCCAAATCTTCCGCACGTAAGTTATGCTTAAGCATCTTGGGTTGACGATGGAGAGTCTCATCAATCTTATTTCTTTCTTCCATGAAGATCTCACTTTCATGGTCTTCCATAAATTGCTGCAAAGCATTGTTAGGAGCAAGAGAAATAGAAGCAAGTTGTTCAACTCTAAAGTCCTCATTAGGAAGTTCATTTTCATAAGGAACTTTAGCAAATTTCGAAAAATTTAACTCATAAGATTCTCCATCAAATTTAGTTAAAATTTTCTCCCTCTTACAGTCTATAATGGCTCCACAAGTGTTCAAGCAAGGTCTACCAAAAATAATTTGATAGGTTTTACTAGCAGCTGAACCAAGTACTAGAAAATCAGCAGGATATTTAATCTTACCACAAAGAACTTCCACATCTCTTACAATACCAATTGGAGTGATGGTCTCTCTATTGGCAAGGTGAATAACCACATCAATTTCTTCTCGTTCGCAGGGACCAATTTCATGCATAATTTCTTTGTAAATCTCATAAGGAATAACACTTGAACTTGCACCAATATCACATAAACCATAATAGCAATGATCACCAATTCTAACAGAAAGCACAGGGACACTAGCTTTTCTAGTTCTAATAGGATGTGAGACAATATTAGAAGCATCCTCACAGAAGATAATGTGTCCAGCTTCTACACTTTTAGTGACAAGGTCTTTCACAATTGCTACTGCAGGTTCAATGTTTATTTCTTCATCAGGCTTTACAACTCTCTTTGTACTTTTGTTAATTATACTAGTTATCATAGAATGCTCATTTACCTTATCCGGGAAGGGTATTTTCTCGATATAAGGTTCAGGTAAAATACGAGCATTAGTGACTTCAATCTCCCCCAAGCTCGAGCTGTACTCTCCCCATCGCGAGGCCAAAAGTTATATATTTGATTCCGATCTTTATGAATCTCACTAGGAGGATAAAATTTGGAATAAAAGAGAGGTACAATTTCCTCCCATTCAAGAGATTGGCCATTCTTTAGCAGCTTATACCATTTCTCAGCTCTTCCTTTCAATGATAACGAGAATAACTTCTTCTTGACTTGATCTGTTGTAATACCTGCACACTTAAACAACCCGCATTATTCGTGTATAAAGAGCAAATGATCACCGAGATGGACAGTTCCATCTCCAAAATAGTAGTTATCCATAACATGATCAACAATTCTTGTAGGTATCTTAAAAGTATCATTTTTAGCAAGTGGAGGTTCATCTACTACCTTAGCAGTGGTAGTAGCATTACGAAATAAGAAACTAAGTGAATTATCCATATTGAAATAAAGTAACTAATAGAAATAAACAATACTCACAGTAGAAGTTTCCTTTACTAGTTCCACTCTTCAATAGCACTTCACTCCTCGGCAACGGCGCCAGAAAATAGTCTTGATGACCCACAAGTATAGGAGCTGTATCGTAGTATTTTCGATAAGTAAGAGTGTCGAACCCAACGAGGAGCAGAAGGTGTTGACGAGTGACTTGGATCAGGAATTCTCTATAAATACTTAGCAAATGTATTTTGAGGGGGTTTTGATAATGCAGATAAATAAAGTGCGAGTAAATAAAAGACAATAATAATAATAATTGCAGGAAGTGGCCCAATCCTTTTTTAGCAAAGGACAAGCTGGTTGTATTACTTAAGATGACCAAAAGTTCTCGAGGACACATGGGAATATTGTCTAGTGCTTTCGCTTCATATAGTTGATAAATCTTCTTTGGTTGAATAAGTATTGTGTGGGTGAACCTATGCTAATGTACTGACCTTCCTAGGACTAATACATACTTGTGATTATACCCCTTGCAAGCATCCACAACTATAAGAAAGTAATTAAGATAGAAACCTAACCATAGCCTTAAACTCTGAGATCCTACACTCCCTTGTGTAAAGGTTTCCTAATGGGGGTTCAGGTTTCTGTCACTCTGGCAACCCCGCAATTAGTAACCAAATACACAGTGCATCCCCCTAGGCCCATAAAGGTGAAGTATCATGTAGTCGATGTTCACATGACACCACTAGAAGAATAACACCACAACTTAATTATCAAACCATTGAATCTTTCTCAACACAATTTCACTACTAACAACATGACTTCTCCCATGTCCTCAAGAACTGAACGAACTACTCACGAGACATCATATGGATCAAGATCAGAGATGAAATAATGATAAGTAACAATCTGAACATAACAATAATTCAATGGTTCCACTCAATAGCATCAATTACAACAAGTAATCAATACCGGGAAAGTTTCCCCTAAGAACTATGCAAGATTCAACCCAATTGTTACAGTGGTATGGAGTGGTGATAATGGTGCTGGTGGAGATGATGATGATGATCCCGATGAAGTCCAGCTTGATGATGGTATTGATGGCGATGATCTCTCCTCTCCGGGAAGGAATTTCCCTGGCAGATTTCTGCCTGCCAGAGAGCTCTTTCTCTCTTTGCAGTTTTCCGCCCTACAGAGGCGGCGGAATCTTTCTGTGGTCGCTCCTCGAGTCTTAGGGTTTTGAGGGGATTATATGCGTCAGAGGGCAATGCCAGAGGTGGGCCAGGGTGGCCACACCACCTGGTGGCGTGGTCAGGGCTGGCCCGCGCCAGGGGTGGTGTGGGCCCCCTGTGGTCCATCTCCACTTCCCCTTCTGGCTTCCTTCGTCTTCTAGAAAAATAGGATTTTCCATATATCTTCCGGGATTTTTTGATCTTCGCGAATTTTGCCTCCAAAAGGTGCCTTTTCCATCAGAATGCTGACTTTAGTGGTCCATCCTCCAAAAGTCATCAACCATGCAAATATAGATGAAATAATATAAGTATCATCTCTTAATATGAAATGTATCAATGAATAACACTAAATTATAATATAGAATAGTGATCCAAAATGGACGTATCACTCTCTACTCACTTAAAAGTAGATGTCTACTCCTGAATTTGTTTTGAGCTTAGCCAGAACATCATACTTCACTTTTTTCGATAAAGTGAATACATTCATGCCAAGGTGATATCAATTACACTTACCATCTTCAACAACATAATGACTAGAGCAATTCTAGACACGAATGATGCTCACAACCGGAATACAAAAAGAAAAAGAAAAATTAAAGACCTCGCCGAAGTAATTAGAGACTAGAGAATTGTAGTAGTAAAAGTACCACCAGTGATGATGACACCTTGACTCCAAACGGACTCCTCCATAAAGATAATGGTGCAAAACCATCATCGTCGTCCGGTCTCACCAACATGCTTAGATCCTAGGATTTCACCCTAGAGAAGGGTCAAATCTCCAAACAATGCCTTCTATAAGTAAATGACTAGGAAGTTGTCGTTGCCAGGTAAAACTTCGGAACGTCAGACATAGGGTTTTCACCCTGAAAACTGAGACATGAGCTCTAAGAGTGGCGCAAAGGAAGAAGTCTGCCATTTTCACTATCCCCACTCATCCAGAACACTTCTGCAAAGCGTTGATCGACCGACACACATACTTCTTCCAACCCGCTATGAGTACTCCTTGGGTTTTTCTGGAATTGACACGAGCATGTGAGATGGATCCTTCAGAGCCTATATGGTCTTCACGACTTCCATGATGCCCATCAACACCTTGGTAATCATAGAAATGGAGATGCCAAGGCTGACCCAAGGTGGATAGAGGTCACCACGAGCCATGGGAAAAATCTTCTCCTCAGGCGCACAACGAGGCAGAGCAGGCAAAGAGCCCATCACGCTGCCTGCCAAAGACGTCGATGTAACACATGTATATTCAATCAAGCACACGTGCCTCCTCGGTGAGTCCGTACAATTGTCCTAGCCATAGCAGCCCGCGATGAGGGTTATGGAGTCCTCTGAATGGCGCTAGGTTGGAGGAGGTGCTTCATGGCCATGCCAGGATCCCGCCTCTTGATCCAATCTAGCATCGCCGAAAATGGGACATGACAGCGGCGGTAAAGCACGCTAGGTATTCTAAGAAAAGGGATTTATTGGGGGTACAATCGCTGATGGCTTCCTCTGGTGGCGGCATGATGAAGGGGCAAAGGAGAAGAGCCCTGTGGGTGGCAGAGCTGGAGACCTCCGGAGTAGCCGTACCGGCAACCCGGGAAGTGCGTCTATTCTTTTCAGGAGAGGAGGTGTCGTCTCTCTATTGTCCCGTTTGAGTCATAAAAAATATATTGTAGCACAAAACAATGTTCCTAAAAGCAAGCGTTATGTTTTAGATACCTAGCACTTTCTGTATGACCTAAATATTGTATCAATGTATCATAAGCATACTATAACATTTACATCAACTAAATCTGGAACTAAACCCTAAGAAGACTAGTCTCTTGTGATATTCTAATTAACACAATGAGTGAGTTTACAACAAGTTGAAGAAAAGGATACAAGCACCTTGACCTAATAATTCATTGTGAGTCTTATCTTAAAATAATGTTCCAGATGATCATTGGCCATTACTACTACGGTACCACCCATAACAGTTTTCCTAATCGAATTTATTTACGACTTAGACAAACCCTTTATTTTAATAACTTCTAACAAAAGGACAGGTTAATATAATTGTACACATTCTTGAAGTCGACTAAAAGTATTTGCTACTAACTTATTCAAATGAAACGAATGGAACGGAATGTTTCTTGCAAGGGTAAATGTTGTCTAAACTTTTGAAATTAAGTTATCTATCACATGTTTTACTCTATCATTCAATACCTTGGTAAACATTTTAAACATAACACTGAGTAAAAAATAGGTATGTACTTATGTATACAATACTCTTTGTCTTTTCCTTTAGAAACTAGAGTAGCAATACCGTTACTAGATACAGAGGGAGGGAGGGAGTAGAGCAGACGAAGAGCCCATCGCGCTGCCTGCCACAGACGCCGATCTAGCACATATAGATTCAATCAAGCACACGTGCCTTGCCTCCTCAGCAAGTCCGTGCAATTTTCCTGGCCAGAGAAGCCCGCGGTGAGGGATTATGGAGTCCTCTGAATGGCATCAAGTTGGAGGAGGCACTTCATGGCCACGCCAGGATCCTGCCTCTTGATCCAATCTAGCATCACCGGAAATGGGACACGACGGAGGCGGTAAAGCACACTAGGTATGCCGAGAAAAGGCCTTTATTGGGGGCACCCCACCACCGATGGCCTCCTCACGCGGCGGTAGGATGAAGGGTCATATTTGAACTACAAGTACATGATCCAATGCTCATGATTGTTTCCAAAAACCATTTTTAGATTCACAATATATTGTTTTATCAGAGATCCGCTGAAAGTTTTGCAAGGTTCCACTCCTATACGAGGATGATCACGCCCGCCGTTTTGATCATGTTTTAAAACGGGTATAAGAAATTCAAAAATGATCAAAACAATGATTTTAGCTTGTTCTATATATGTGATATATTACTAGAAACTAAAAGTATTATGCAACCCAAAAAATCAATGCAAACATATTTAAATCGTATATATATAATGGAAAAAGGAGCAATGCCGAGGGAGTTACCCTCAGCGTAGGTGGAGCGATGCCAAGGGTAGCAGCGAGGCTCTCGGTAGGGCGAGGTATGGCGCCCGCCCTACCTCTATCGACAATTTTTTTTACCCATACTTGCGTACAGAAAAAATCAGGAAAGGAAAAGAATTAGTAGGTTTTCCTACTGGGTCGGTCGTCCGCCCCGCGTAGTCTTGTTGTCTTGGGCCTACTGGCTACTGCCTAACGAGTGGTTCCAGCCTCAAACTTCTCCACGCCTCGACTTCGTCGTTTGATCTAACCGAACGAGACGAGAGAACCCGACAATTGGCGGGATAAAATTTGCTGGCGGCAGCGTGATCTCCGGGCACTAGTTCCAAGGAGCCGGAGCCGAGTAGGGCAGGGGACCGATGAACGGTCGGGTGCTGGGCTCGGAACAGAGGAAGCAGGACTATCTAGCGGGGAAGCATGCCGACGGTGGTGCTGAACGAGGAACAAATGGCTGAGCTATAAACTGAAATCTGAAGATTACCAGAAAAGGAAATGGGCCAGCAAAGGGGGCAACTTACCCCGGGTAAGGTATATTTTTCTGAAACATAGAACTTTGGGTAGAACACTAGTGTTCAATTTAATGGATTTCTGAATTATGAATTGCAAATTTCCCATGTCTTCTATATCGTATTAAATCTTCTATTGAAGTTTTATAACCATGCTTAATTAGATGGCATAACTCGGCCTAAACTCCTGCTCGTAGTGGGTGATATTAATGTGTATAGGCTAATTTTATTTAGTGCATCAATCTTTTTGTATACTTTAGAATCCGCTTGACCTCAAATATTTTTAGTCCTTCGCCACTAGACGAGGGGGTTACCTCGGTATTGCTATGCTCAGGTGCATGCTTGTGACAGGTCAAGCGACGCCGACGGCAACCCCCTCGGCTTTTCCATGCACCGTTAGCTTGTTGTATGCAGAGCTACACCAACGACAACCCCCTCGGCATTGCCTTGTGCCGTTAACTATCCATCCAATGGTGGTCGCCAGCGCACGATGTGACGCGTGCCATGCCTACGGCCAACCAGTGCCTTTCGGTGGCTCTCGACGTTGCTCTATCTATGCCGAAGGTTATTCTACACCAACGGTCCCCCTCGGCGTTGCTCATCTATATCAACGGTTGATCTAGGCCGACGGGCTATTTCTAGCCGTGGGCATCGTGCAAGCTATGCCAAGGGCCCTAACAATTTCCCCTCGGTGTTGAAATCCCCCTCGGCGTTGATGTTTGTTCCGTAGTGACCTAAATCTAGTGCAACTTCTTGATGGTGCACAACACCATCTCTAGGAAATTTACTAATGGTGGATGTTACTCGATGTTGTCGCAAGGCACATTTCACAGCCACCACCATCTCACCTATATGCTAACCTTGCCGTGGAAGCATTGGGATCTTCCAAACTGTAAAATTCGGCTTGGTTGATCATCCAAAACCGAGTTTGGATGGCAAATAGGTTGTTGAAAAGGGGATGACAAAGTTGTGGCTTATGCAAGATATACAATCAAGTCCAGAGTCTGTTGCTTATCTTATCTTCCAAACTATATTCATAAAACAAGTGTGGTCAAATATGAAAACTAGGCTAGTCTTGATGATATGTCCCCCTTGGATTGGCACACCGCATTTTCGTTTAACAAGTGGTGGATGGACATTATCCACAAATCGCTCAATAGATGAAACTTATCATGCTAGTTTCTTGCGGGATATAGAAGGAGTGGAATGCTAGGGTTTCCCAAACCATTCAACCACGGTTTCAATGTTCATTACTAAGACCAAGGAGGTGGCATCCTTTTGTTCCGTCGTCGGGGACAATGCTTTGAGTGTTATCATACCACGAAAGTAGACATTTGTTGTTGTGGCAGAGTCTTTGTTCTCCCATGCCTTTCGTTTATAGGGCTCTGTTCTTGCTAGATAAAAATGGTAAATCTTTTGTCTTGTCAAAAGAATGTTTCGCATGTCACATTTTGTACTTGGCGCCTCTCCCGCCATCCCGTAAAATAACATGATCAACGTACCGCAGACAATTGATTTTTTTTAACTCAGATTTTGCTTTCCGACGCCTGGATTGCCCTATCGTATTTTCTGTTTATTTACACCTCCACATGATAAGTCCCAAGTAACAACAAACTGAACACAACACGACTAATCAACACCGAGTCAACACCGAAACTTTCTTAAACAACTATAGATCCCCGAAAGGCTCACATTGACTTATCGGTACTGAGTATGCTCTTTATTTCTTCTGAAAATAAAGAGCATCATTATTCATTACAATCAAGTCTGCTACTACTAGCATCTTGTAGTACATCACCAAAGCACCGCATGGCACAAACACGATAGTACTTCCGAAGTGCGAAAACTAGACCAGCAGCACTGTTGATTGGGCTAGCAACATCGTGGATTTCCATAATGAGGATCCACGTACGAAAGTACTGTATTTGCAAAAGAAAATCGTTATTGTTTTTGTACGACTTGTGTAATAAAAGGAGACACTTATATTATATATGCAGTAATGTTTCTAGTGAAAAATCGAAATGCATTTATCAGCAAACAGTAGTGTTACTCCCTTTGTTCCATAACAAGATTAATTTTAGCAATTTCACACAGATAAAGGATGTTGGTAAAAAAGACTAATCTCCCATTGCTTATGCCTCCCTATCAGGTGTGAGATCCCAGGAAAGTAAGAAAACCAAGTGTTGTTTCAATAGTACCAATGTATCACTTTGTTCTATAATACTCCCTCCGTTTTATAATATAAGATGTTTTAGCTTTGTGAAAGAAGTGTATCTAGACATCTTTTAGTGTATAGGTTCGGTGTAAATCTACACACTAAAGGAAGTCTAGGTACACTCTTTTCACAAAGTTAAAACATCTTATATTATGAAACGGAGGGAGTATAAGAAGTCTCGACAAACTAAAATTATTTGCCTAAACATATTACATTATGAAACGGAGAGCATACTACTGTTCCACTTTGCCTCCTTAGTAACACTCCACCACTCATCGTTGCCCAGAATGAGACATCATCCTCTTGGCGCTTTCGCGTCCATAATCACAAGACAACGAGTAGAACAAGCTACACGATGAAGACTCATGTTAGTGCGATGGTGAGTACCACACCCCACTATTCTCATTCCACTGAACTGTTTCACTTACAAAAGATAACTTCGCTAAAAAATAAAATAGATGTAAACATGTTGCTTTTATGATTTAGAGAAAACATTGTGTTGGAATATTAGGCAATTTCCCTATGAGATTAATTATCGAAATCAATATTATGTAAGCACTAACAGATCTAAACACATGCAACCAAAGAACCACATCTAATAGATCTGAAAATCTAGTAAGAACTAGTGCATACAAAGAGAAGAGTAGCACGTACAGGTTAACCGGGAAGGTCATCACCGCAGCAGCACCTTGGTCATTGTTGTTGTCGCCCATGGTGCTGATGAGGTCGTCGGTTAATGAAGAAGAACACGAACGGAGGCGAGCAGTTGCGCCGAAACGCTCCCCAAAAACCTTATCGCCCGTCTCCCGGTGCAGGATCTCAACGGACGGGGTTTCGGAGGCCTGCTCTCCCGGACAGCAGTGCACGGAGCCACCGGGATGGGGAAGCCTAGAGAGCAGCGCAGCAAGAGGAACACACAGCGAGAGAGACAGAGCAAAAGAAGTGGATTCGTTTAGATCTGTTTGTCTCTCGTTCTATAGCCTGGGAGGTGAGCCGACCGAGTCGCCACGCGTTGGAAGACAAGGACACGCGTCAAACATGCACACGAATGTTGACACGTACCCAACAGCTAGTGCACCAAGCAAAAATTTAGTCATTCACAAAACGAGTTTCCAACTCGAACTCGATTCACGAAACGCGAAGCGTATGCGAGCGAGTTGAGGCGGGCGGCGGACGAGGAGTGTGTGTGGACTCCTTCTCTTCTCACTCACTTAGTGGGAGTGAAACAACTCACCTTATAAGCTGGCCCAACTCTCTCCCAACTAACAATGTGGGACTAAACTTTGTCTCCCACAGAGCTCCCAAGCTGCCATAGTAGATGGGCCTTGAGATTTCAGGATTTATTAGACTAGATGGGCTGCCTACATGGGCCACATCCCATATAAATCTAACAATCCCCCACCAGATCTCAGAGGCACATCATATGGCTCATAGTTCCAATCACTGTTTAATATACCTGCAATTCAGTGGAGACTGTTAAGTTGAACTTCCATCTAGACAAAGAGATTCGCTTACTACAACTGAACAATGGACTATGCCTTGAATTGCCAGTCTTGCGCAGCAAGTTTCACTCAATGCCGTTACCGGTACTTGGCTGCCATAGGCTACCCCTCGGGTGGAGCTTATAAGTCATACTCCTCGGCCTTTCATGAGCTTCCTAGAGATTCACCCAAATCTCATACACTGTGACCAGCAGTGTAGCTCATATAGGTGTGTTTTTTCAAGATCGCTCTGTAGGACAGCGTCTTTGCTCCCAAGGAGACAGACAGAACACATTAAGATTTAATCAACCTTCCTTACAGAATACTATGAGAGAATTGCATCTGCAACGGAGTGGGAGTTTTGAAAGTTTCTCTCAACTCAGTTCTTTCGATTTGTTTTCCCAGGTCCTAATTCACGGGATCTCCGATCACATAGGTTGGGTTACCCCCTTGAAAACTCACGTGGGTCTCAAACCCATCTCCCTCGATGCATTTTCTATCAAATTTCTTGACAGTCCTTTCGTAAAAGGATCTGCCAGATTCTTAGCCATTTGGACATAATCCAATGTTATAACTCCGGAGTTTCTCAGCTTTCTGACAGACTTCAGTCTTCTCTTGACATGTCTTGAACTCTTCATATTGTCCTTAGAACTGTTCACTTTGACAATCACCATTTGGTTGTCACAGTTCATAAGGATTACCGGTATTGGTTTTTCAACCATGGGCAAATCAGTTAAGAGTTCACAAAGCCATTCTGCTTCGACAGTCGCAGTATCTAATGATGTGAGTTCTGCTTCCATAGTTGACCTCGTTAAGATGGTCTGCTTACAAGACTTCCATGAAACAGCGCCACCACCAAGAGTGAATATATATCCACTTGTGGCCTTTATCTCATCAGCATCTGATATCCAATTTGAATCACTATACCCTTCAAGTACTCTTGGATACCCGGTATAATGAATTCCATAGCTCACGGTTCCCTTTAGATAGCGCATTACTCTCTCAAGAGCATGCCAATGATCATCTCTCGGGTTGGCCACAAACCGGCTAAGTTTGCTCACAACAAACGAGATGTCAGGTCTCGTAGCGCAAGCTAAATACATAAGTGAGCCAATAATCTGAGAGTATCTCAATTGATCTCTAGCTGCCTTTTGATTCTTTCGAAGCAAAACACTAGGATCATAAGGTGTGAGAGAGGATTTGCAATCATCATATCCAAATCTGCTCAACACCTTCTCTACATAATGTGATTGCACAAGTGTAATCCCATTATTCTCATCTCTTAGTAGCTTGATGTTTAGGATAACATCAGCTTCTCCAAGATCCTTCATCTCAAAACATTGATACAAGAAGGTTTTGACCCCATTAATCACTTTGAGACTTGTCCCAAAAATTAGTATGTCATCAACATAGAGACATAGGACAACTCCCTCGCCCCCACCATGGCGGTAGTACACACATTTGTCGGCTTCATTTACAACAAAGCCCACAGATGTCAAAGTTCTTTCAAACTTCTCATGCCATTGCTTGGGAGCTTGTTTGAGGCCATACAAAGATTTCTTCAATTTACACACCTTTCTCTCTTGACCTTCTAGTACAAAACCATCAGGCTGTTTCATGTAAATTTCCTCATCCAACTCTCCATTTAGGAAAGTCGTCTTAATGTCCATTTGATGAACGAGGAGTCCGTGTGAGGCAGCCAGTGATAGTAGTACTCGAATTATGGTCAATCTAGCCACAGGTGAGTAAGTATCAAAGAAATCTTCGCCTTCCTTTTGGGTATAGCCTTTAGCCACAAGCCGAGCTTTGTACTTTCCAATAGTACCATCACCCCTAAGCTTCTTTTTAAATACCCATTTACATCCTACAGGTTTACACCCATACAGACGTTCAGATATCTCCCAGGTTCCATTAGCCAAGATGGAATCCATCTCGCTTTGAACTGCTTCCTTCCAGTAGTCTGCATCCACAGATGCAAAAGCTTCTGAAATAGAAGTGGGAGTGTCATCCACTAGGTACACAATGAAATCATTACCAAAAGACCTTGCGGTCCTTTGTCTCTTGCTCCTTGTGGGAGCTTCATTGTCACCCTCATCCGAATCTGAACTCTCATCATCTGATTGTTCATCAGTCTCTATGGGAGTTTTAGGTTCAGAAACTGGATCATATTCCTTATTAGATATGCTAGGCATATCTCTCATAGGAAATATATCCTCAAAGAATGTAGCATCTCTTGATTCAAAAATGGTACCGACACTCATGTCGTCCATTTCAGATTTCACCACAAGAAATCTGTAAGCAATGCTGTGAGAAGCATAGCCAAGAACGACAGAGTCCACAGTTTTCGGTCCAAGCTTACGCTTCTTGTTGATTGGCACGTTGACCTTTGCTAAACAACCCCAAGATCGTAAGTATGAGAGTGTCAACCTTTTATTTTCCCATTATTTAAATGGTGTAATCTCTTTATTCTTAGTTGGAACACGGTTTAGGACATGACATGAAGTCAATATAGCCTCCCCCGACCATTCCTTGGATAAACCGGCAGTGTCTAACATGGCGTTAACCAAATCTGTTCGAGTCTGGTTTTTCCTCTCAGCAATCCCATTGGATTGAGGGGAATTGGGAGGCGTCCTCTCATGTATAATACCATGTTCCGAACAGAATAAATTGAACTCATTAGAAACATACTCTCCACCATGATTAGACCGAATTCTTTTGATCTTTCTCTCAAGTTGATTTTCAACTTCTGCCTTATAGATTTTAAAGAAATCTAAGGCCTCATCTTTAGTTTTCAAGAGATATACATAACAGTATCTAGTAGAATCATCAATCAGAGTCATGAAATATTGCTTTCCACTAATTGTCAACACACCATTCATCTCACATAGATCTGAATGTATGAGCTCTAGAGGTGCCAAGTTTCTCTACTTTGCAGGCTTGTGAGGCTTGCGAGGCTGCTTTGCTTGCACACAAGCATGACACTTAGAGCCTTTGACAATAGTAAATTTCAGAATTAAACTCATACCAGCAAGCCGCGACATACAACCGAAATTAAAATATGACAAAGTCGTGAATGCCAAACATTAGTTTCATTACTAGTAGTGCAAACATGGTTCACTACATCATCACAGAAGTCTACCAATGAAAAATGGCATATGCCTCCGCATTCATAGCCTTTTCCAACAAAGGTTCCATACTTAGACAGTACAACTTTATTGGACTCAAATACCAACTTAAACCCATCTTTCAGAAGACGGGATCCACTAACGAGATTCTTCTTTATAGAAGGGACATGCTAAACATTCTTCAATTGCACGATCTTGCCTGAAGTAAACTTCAGATCTACCGTGCCAGCACCAAGAACAATAGCATGTAACCCGTTCCCCATCATGACTAAGGAATCTCGAGCCTGATAAGAGGTGAACATGGAAATGTCAGCACACACATGAACATTGGCACCCGTATCAACCCACCATTCCGTGGGTTGAAATACCGAAAAAATAGTAGGTAATAAATTACCGTACCCAGAACCTGAAGTTCCTGCATCAGTATTGCCAATGACTATGTTGACAGATTTAGAACTCTGTCCAACCTAACCCTTCTTGCCTTTCTTCTGTGGACAACGATGAGCCCAATGGCCAATCTCGCCACACACCCAGCAAGGTTCTTTCTTTTTCTTGTCCTGCCCCTTCTTCTTCTTGAAGTTGGTAGTCTGACAGACTTTGTTATTTCCCTTGGACTTGTGGGTATTTTTCTGCACCATATTGGCAGCAGAATGCCCCTCGGTTCCACTAGTGTGTTTGTCTTTTGCCCTTGCCTTCTCTTCAACATCCAGAGAACCAATAAGGTACTCAACAGAGAGCTCATGCCTCTGATGTTTTAGAGAAGTGGAAAAGTTCCTCCACGAAGGAGGAAGCTTAGCGACAATGCATCCCGCGACAAACTTGTCCGAAAGCACACACTTGAAGAGTTCGAGTTCCTTTGCCATGATCTGTAGCTCATGAGCCTGTTCTACTACAGATTGGTTTTCAACCATCTTGTAGTCATTGAACTGCTCCATAACATACAGTTCACCACCGGCATCGGCAACACCGAACTTAGCGTCAAGCGCATCCCACAGTTCCTTGGCATCACGGATATGCAAATATGCATCAACCAACTTGTCTCCAAGTACACTGAGTACAGAGCCCACAAAAAGTACAGTGGCCTCCCTGAACGCTCTCTCTTCCTCGAGAGTAAGCGGACCTCTAGGAGTGCCATCTGCAACCTTTTTTATGCCCATTGCAGTGAGCCACAAGAGGGGTTTCCCTTGCCATCTCTTAAAATTAGCACCCGTAAAAGGGCTCGGTTTCAGCGACGCAGCAAAGGCAGATGACGAAAATTGCCTAAATAAATGAGGTTTTTGGATTTTTGGAATATTAGGCAATTTTCCCATGAGATTAATTACCGAAATCAATATTATGTAAGCACTAGCAGATCTAAACACATGCAGCCAAAGAAACACATCTAATAGATCTGAAAATCTAGTCAGAACTAGTGCATACAAAGAGAAGAGTAGCACGTACAGGTTGACCGGAAAGGTCATCACCACAGCAGCACCTTGGTCATTGTTGTTGTCGCCCATGGTGCTGATGAGGTCGTCGGTTGATGAAGAAGAACACGAACGGAGGCGAGCAGTCGCGCCG
Source organism: Avena eriantha (assembly GCA_910589775.1). Taxonomy (NCBI): domain Eukaryota; kingdom Viridiplantae; phylum Streptophyta; class Magnoliopsida; order Poales; family Poaceae; genus Avena; species Avena eriantha. Next base: position 401,440,215 of record OU342745.1, read on the forward strand.
AGACGCTCCCCAAAAACCTTATCGCCCGTCTCCTGGTGCAGGATCTCAACGGACGGGGTTTCGGAGGCCTGCTCTCCCGGACAACAGTGCACGCAGTCGCCGGGATGGGGAAGCCTAGAAAGCAGCGCAGCAAGAGAAACACACAGCGAGAGAGAGACAGAGCAAAAGAAGTGGATTCGTCTAGATCTGTTTGTCTCTCGTTCTATAGCCTGAGAGGTGAGCCGACCGAGTCGCCACGCGTTGGAAGACAAGGACACGCGTCAAACATGCACACGAATGTTGACAGGTACCCAACAACTGGTGCACCAAGCAAAAATTTAGTCATTCACAAAACGAGTTTCTAACTCGAACTTGATTCACGAAACGCGACGCACGTGCGGGCGAGGCGAGGTGGGCGGCAGCGGAGGAGGAGTGCGTGTGGACTCCTTCTCTTCTCACTCACTTAGTGGGAGTGAAAAAACTCACCTTATAAGCTGGTCCAACTCTCTCCCAACTAGCAATGTGGGACTAAACTTTGTCTCACACAGAGCTCTCAAGTTGCCATAGTAGATGGGCCTTGAGATTTGAGGATTTATTAGACTAGATGGGCTGCCTACATGGGCCACGGCCCATATAAATCTAACACATTGAACACTAATTTAGAGTAAATTCCAATTTTTACCCCCTAGTTATACTTTTGTGACACAAATTATCCCATCTATCTATCTATTATATACTAAAAGCAATATAAAGTTGTTTTTCGAGACACCACGTTAATCTACATCATCGAAATAATTTTAGCTATTAGATCTATAATTAATGGTGAAGACGTAGTCTGAGATTAAAGGATAAATAGCGTTACGTAAAACTAAACGTGTACAAAAGAAGTTGCACGTCATGTTGTTAGTTGTTACGGACAGAGTGTACAAAAGAAGTATCAAGTCACGTTGTTGTTACGGACAGAGTCCATCTCAAATACTCCCTCCGTTCGAAAATATAAGATATTTTAACTTTATGCAATAAGTGTATTTAATATCTTTTAGGATATAGATTTACTTCAAACTTGTACAATCTATACGCTAAAGGATATTTATATACATTCGATTCACGCAGCTAAAACGTCTTATATTTCAAAACCAATGGAGCATTAGGTACTATTCTCTTCCGGTATCCCGTTAGGATATACCTATACCAGGCCTAAGTGCACTTGGACGTGACATATACCAGGCCTAAGTGCACTTGGACGTGAAAATTCTTAGCCTATTACACACCAAAACTATGGATCGTTGATCAATTCCAATTATCAAGATAGCTAGATTTGACACGTACTTCCTCCGTTCGGAAAGTAAGACGTTTTAGCTTTGTGAATTAATATATCTAGATATGTTTTAGTATATAGGTTCATATAGATTTGGAATGAACTTGTACACTAAAAAATGTCTAGATACACTCATTGCATAAAGCTAAAGTGTCTTATAATTTCGAAAGGAGGGAGTACGTATGAACAAACCGATCAGCTAGCATACTAAAAATAGTATACGAGATTTTTCGAAGGCACCAAAGTAACCACACATCATCTTAGTTATTAAGGAAGTTATATTTGTACCTGACAAAGGATTTAACAAAATATTACCGCATTCTCAGTTTGACACGAAAAGGTCTTAGCACCGTGGGGTTCAAGGTTCATGGAAACATAGTTCATCCCTCATATGTATATCATTTTCTTCGAAGGGCATGGCATTCTAATTGTAGGTGTTTCAGTTCCGATACTTCGGGGTAATTCTGCTAGAAACATCGCAGCTGCCGACGAATTTGGCCACGACATCTAGAGAGGAGGAGAGTGGTGGAAACAGCCCCGAGATCGAGGTCGACTTCAGTCGTCGCGGGTATGAACCGTACAAGACCCAGTCCAAGCAGTTAATTTGCGGCAAGATGGTTTTCCTGATGGTGCAATTCTATGTTCTTACTAGGGCATTTTCTAATTAATAGTGTACTATAGTCTAGCGTGATTTTGTTTCTCAAATATGTAAACAAAATTCTAAGTATGATCATGGAGCAGATACACAAGCGAAGTGCTACAGGTGACTGTTAGGGTAATAGATCTTGTATTACCAGAGGGCCAAAGGCCAGAATATATAGTACATGTACATGTGCAAATATACAGGAAGCCCCCTAACATATGGGGAAACTATAATATACAAATATACTCTAACACCCTCCCTCAAACTCATGGTGGATCCACAACACTGAGTTTGGAGAGTAAGAAATCATGTTGAGTGCGGGTTTGTGCCTTTGTAAAGAAATCTGCCAACTGCAAGTCTGAAGGCATATAATGGAGCGCAACAACCTGATCCTGCACCTGAGCACGTGTATAAAAAGCATCAACACCAATATGCTTGGTCAGCTCATTCTTGACCGGATCACGTGCAATACTGATAGCACCTGTACTGTCTGACAAAAGTGGAGTGGGTGTCATAACAGAGACCCCAAAATCTGCAAGCAACCACCGTAACCAGGTCACCTCAGCAGTCACCGAAGCCATAGCCCGCAACTCAGCCTCAACACTCGAACAGGAAACCGCTACCTGTTTCTTCGTCTTCCAAGCAACAAGCGAACCACCAAGAAACACACAGTAAGTAGAAAGTAAACGACGATCCGTAGGATCATTCGCCCACGTAGCATCCGAGTAGCACTGGAGCTGGAGAGAGCTAGAACGAGGGAAGAAAATGCGACGAGTAATCGTGCCACGAAGATAACGAAGGACACAGAGGAGATGACCGTAGTGAACAGTGGTAGGAGCTGAGACAAACTGGCTCAGAATATGAACAGGATAAGAGATATCAGGACGGGTGATAGCAAGATAAACAAGACTCCCAACAAGATGGCGATAACGAGTGGGATCGGGAAGAGGATCTCCATCCGTAGGACGAAGCTTAACATGAAGCTCCATAGGATTCTCAACGGTGCGCTCATCCGCAAGAGCAGCCCGAGCAAGAAGATCCTGAATATACTTTTCTTGAGAGATAGAAAACCCATCAGAAGTGGAGGAAACCTCAATCCCAAGAAAGTAGCGAAGAGGACCAAGATCAGTCATAAGAAACTGATCACGAAGACGAAGGCAATATACTCAAGATCATCACCAGTAATGATCATATCATCAACATAGAGAAGGAGAAGAGTGCGTCCACGAGGAGAAGTGTGAACAAAAAGCGCTGGATCATGAGAACTAGGAGAGAAACCAGCAGCAGTCACCACAGAGGCAAAGCGCTCAAACCAGGCACGAGGGGCCTGTTTCAGGCCATAAAGGGAACGGCAAAGACGACAAACCATCCCATCAGGAACAGAATACCCAGGAGGAGGCTGCATATAAACCTCCTCACTCAACTTGCCATTAAGAAAAGCATTCTGAACATCAAGCTAGGACACAGACCAGCGTCGGACAGAAGCAACAACAAGAAGAGTACGCACAGTGGTCATATGGGCCATAGGAGCAAAGGTCTCATCATAGTCACGACCGTGTTCCTGCTGAAAACCACGAGCCACAAGATGCGCTTTATAGCGCTCAAGAGATCCATCAGAGCGGGTCTTAATTTTATAGACCCACTTACACGTGATAGGACGAACACCAGAAGGGGGAGAAACAAGATCCCAGGTGCCAGTGCGCTCAAGCGCAGCGATCTCCTCAGCCATGGCAAGCTGCCATTCAGGATGACACGCGGCATCCCGATAAGAAGTCGGCTCGGAGACTACAGAGAGACCATACTGACTAGGGGAGTAATGGTCTGGAGCACGACGCTGACGAACAGGCCGTGAGGAAGGAAGCTCATCCGCGGAAGATGACTCATCAGAAGAGGAGGAAGAAGGAGTCGCGGAGGAAGGATCCGAAGCTGGAGACCGAGGAGAACTAGGGGAACTAGACGGAGGAGAGGATGACGCCGAAGACAAAGGAGGCGCATCAGAAGGAGGAGGTGGAGGAGAAGAGACAGCGGAAGGTGTATTAGGAAAAAGAAGAAAAGAGAGATCATCCGTTGGGTAAGTACCAGAGGTGGGGCGAGGATAGAAAGGACGCGTCTCATCGAACGTGACATCACGAGAGATGCGCATACGACGACCAACGGGGTCCCAACAGCGATAGCCCTTATGCTCATCACTATAGCCGAGAAAAACACACTCAACAGACTGAGCGGTTAGTTTGGTACGTTCGCGAGGAGGGAGAAGGACATAGCAAACGCAACCAAATAAACGAAGAGTCGAGTAGTCTGGACAGGAGCCAGAGAGACGCTCGAGAGGAATGCCACCCTGAAGAGCAGCTGAAGGCTGGATATTGATGAGGTAAGTCGACGTAGCGACAGCCTCAGCCCAGAAATTCGTGGAAGAGAGGAAGCAATCATCATAGCGTGGGTAGTCTCAAGAATATAACGATGCTTACGCTCAGCGACACCATTTTGAGCATGGGCGCCGGGACACGAGAACTGAGCAAGGGTGCCCTGCTCGGCAAGGATGCCACGCAGGTGCTGGGAGATATACTCTCCTGCAGAAGCAGCACGAAACACACGAATAGACGTAGAATACTTAGTACGAACCATGGCCACAAAGCGTTGATAAATAGCAAGCACCTCACTGCGAGATCGCATAAAAAATAACCAGGTGTACCGTGAAAAATCATCAATAAACAAAATATAGTATCGGTGACCCCCTTTTGAAGCAAAGGGAGCTGGACCCCACACATCTGAATGAACTAATCAAAAGGTCGCTGAGATACAGACACACTAGTAGGATAGGGAAGCTGAATCTGTTTACCTAACCTACAACCCTGACACGAATGTAACGACGACACATCTCCGGAGACAAGCCCCAGAAGATCACGATGAACTAATGATGATAAACGGGAGCCACAAAGATGACCCAGCCGATGATGCCACTGCTGAAACGAGCCAGTGATAGAAGCAGAAACCGCATGAGAAGTGGCAGAAGAAGTGTCAGCGGAAGGAACGCGAAGCCAGTCTAACTCCCATAGCCCCGGAGACTCAATGCTGCGAGGGCCAGCTCCAACCAGAGCCTGTGTACTACGGTCCTGAACAGCACAAGAATCAACGTCAAGAATGACACGACAACCAGAATCAGTAAGCTGACTAGCAGAGAAAGGGTTCATCTTAAGACTGGGAACATGAGAAACATCAGGAACAGAGAAGGAGGAAGTAGAGAGGGTGCCTCGACTGGAAACAGGAAGAGAGGTACCATCAGCCGTAATAACATGGACATGAGAAATAAGAGAGCGAAGAGCAGAAAGAATAGAAGACGCAGAAGTCATATGAAAAGAAGCTCCAGAATCCAGATACCACGGGGATGACGTACCTGACTGTGTAGAAGGTGATGGTCGCGCGGTGCCATAAGAACTAGGCACAGAACTAGCAGTACCCGACGAGGAGGAGCCTGCAGCAGCGAGCAGACTACGAAGACCACGAATAATATCCTGATCAGATAGAGCACCAGCAGGAGGTCCAGAAGCACCAGCAGAAGATCCTGAAGAACCAGACTGTCGATGAGCAAGATACTGCTGACGTAAGCGTGGATCCCTCGTCCAGCAACCAGAGATATCGTGGCCAGACTTGCCACAGTGGGCGCAAGGAGGACGAGAATCACGAGGCTGTTGAGACTGACTCTGACCCTGGGCCGGTGGAGTAGAGAGTAGCGGCGGCGCTAGAGACCGTGACAAAGCCGACGGCACGGGGGGACCACGAGCAGCAAGAACAGAAGGAACCTCAAGAAGACCAGCACCACGAAGACGAGTCTCCTCAGCACGAAGCTCAGCCAGTACCTCAGAGAGCGGAACACGACCACGGGCAAGCAGCTGGGCACGGCGCGGCTCAAACTCCTTGCGGAGCCGTGACAAGAACTCAAAGACGCGCTGAAACTCCAGATCCGCGCGCACAATCAGACAACAGGGATAGGTGTTACACACCGCTGTACGAAGAGAGTCAAGCTGACGCCAAATAGGAGCACTCTAAGTATAGAATTCATCCATAGTGGAAGCACCCTGCTTAAGATCATGCTCCTGACGAACCACAGACAGATAAAGAGCATCTCCAAACGGCTGATAGCGCTGACGAAGAAAAGCCCACTGAGCAGCAGCAGTAGGAAGACCCATGAACTCAGCAGCATACTGAGGCAGAACACTGGAAGTGAGAACAGCAGCAGCACGAGCATCCTCATCTATCCACTGAGTGTAGTCAGCCAGATCCAGCAGGTAGGTCGCAGTAGCAGTAGAATGTTCCTGGACTTGGCGCTCATAATCAGCCCGAGCAGAATCATCAGCACTCTGGGTTGCATCCTTGACCGCCCGAGTAGCATCGGGGACAAGGGCAACGGGCGTCGGTGCAAGAGGCACTGGAGGCACAACGGGGCGCAATGGACAGGAGACCTCACCGGAAAGCACACCCCAAAGGTGAAGACCGCGCATATGGACACGCATGAAGGCAGCGAAATCAGGATAATTCGCGCCATCAAAAATCACCGGGCAGCGAGGAATCGCAACATAGCCCGACGAGGAAGACATAGCTTTAAAAAAAAACCAAACTAGATCGAACCGGATCGGCCGTTGAGGCAGAGGAGCGGCGGTGGCGGGCAGCGACCGGGGGCGGGCGGCGACCGGGGGCAGATCCGGTGGCGGCGGTGAGGGAGAGGAGGCGACGGCAACGGGCGGTGGCGACCGAGCGGCGGCGAGGTCGGCGACGACGGGCGAGGAAGAGGAGGCGGCGGTCGGGGCGGGTCGGCGGCGGCGGCGGCCGGTGGCGGTTCCGGCGGCGGCAAGGGGCCGGGGCGGGCGGCGGCGGGCGGCGAGAAAAAGGCCTTACGGCTCTGATACCATGTTAGGGTAATAGATCTTGTATTACCAGAGGGCCGAAGACTAGAATATATAGTACATGTACAGGTGCAAATATACAGGAAGCCCCTTAACATATGGAGAAACTACAATATACAAATATACTCTAACAGTGACCATATGCTGAATGCTGAATGGACAAATGATGATCAATGGGATGCCTTGATCTATGTGCAATATATTGGAGGACAGCTAGACGAACCAAGTGCTCGATGAAATTTCACTGGGATGAGTCATTGTGGTAAATCTTCAGGTAAGGAAACCTGTACTATTAGGGTTAAGACAATCTTCAAATCAAATGATGCAAAAGGTACGATCAATCATGGAGTAAACATAGCCCTATGTTGTTCATTTAATATAAGCATGCAATTTGCATAATCAAGTAATGATAGTTTTTTTGGGTGGCAATTAGCTGTACAACCACATTGTCTATTGGACATTAGGCATGCTTATTGTCCTAATGTGCAAATTATTTTTGAATATTCATGTGTAGTAATTATTAATACATCATTATGTTACTTCATAAGTGAAAGGGCAGAGCGGAGATTAAAGTTAGATTTTCAAAGGAGTGCAATTAGTACAATGTCTGTTGGAAGAGATAAAAATGAAGAAAATAAGGGAGCGTATGGGGATATAATATGACTTAAATTCATATTCTCACATGTGTTACTTTTATAAAAACCCTTGGAACTAAGGAACAATGTGGCACCCGAACCATCCTTTACAAGACTTTATTCGTGGAATGGTACGTGGTGAAACTGTACAAACTACAAACCACTAGATCTTCAATAGGTATTTCTCCAAGAAATTCTTAAACTTTGTTATGTTGATTTGAAAGAGAAGTTAAAATGCAACCTCAGATATATCATGCCAAAATATTTTTCAGTCAACCATTTAAGCAAAGAAGATCACATGCATCATAGGTGAATGGAGAAGAGAGATCTCGCGAAAGGAGATGAGGAGTAGTGAGAAGAGTACGGATGGTTTCGAATGCGTTCTACTCAACATTATAGAGGTACCAATTAGATTGGGTCCCACATGGGCAACTTTCTATCTTTTTTTATAACATAGATGTTAGCGTGAGTGAAACATAAATATAGACTCGGCCATATAACATAGATGTTAGTATGGGTATAAAGGAACTCAACACTATGTTCCACCAATAGACATGCCATATTTTTAATATTTTTATGCGGATGTCTCTTCATTCTGATTTTTTGCGAGTTTTAGATTCCATGGCCAATGTTTTACCAGGTTGGGATGAAAGAATGATCTGATCGCTAAGTATGCCTATCAACTTAGAAATTCCGTTCTATCATATATGCAAATTATAACTTACTAGATCAAAATAGCATTTGTATAGTTAAAAAAATAGGCATGTGGCTTACAAGTACGCCCTCCATTGCAAAATTTAAAGTGTACTTTTCCGCTCAATAATTAGTCAAATAAAAGTATGTGGTTTGTGATACACAAAATATATGTTATTGCCTTTGTATTCAAAATCTTTTTTTTTGCGGGGAGCCTTTGTATTCGAAATCGATGATCTTATAATTGTATTATGTAACTATAAGTATAGTGTATGTATCATATGATAGTTACGGTACAATCTCAAACTTGGAAGAACATAATAAACTCAGAAGTACTTTAAGCATATAGATTAGAAAAAAAAATATTGCATGTCACTAGAAATTCAATTAAGAATAACCATGTCACTCTAATGATATTTCACACGCATATGTATATGGAAATTTTCTACAAATTGTGGAGGATATCATCGTGTTAGATTCCCTTTTGATATGGTAGTGAAGGAAGTAGATGCCCAAATATTTGATACCTTAGAGCGTAGTGTAAAATTTGATAAGAGTGCGGTCATGTAAGCATAGATCATGTATATCTCCAAAACAACAATGCCTATTTATCCTATGCAAATCGAGCAATAACTAATACACAAGAGAGCGAGGATGGAATGGTTGAACATGTGCGAGATTGTGCCCCTTTTGCTGGAGTTGGAAATGTAAATTATTCTAATAACTCAAAATTTCAAGATAATTTCAACATCACTTTTAGCAGGTTAATTTCTTGTGGGCCAAAAAAATGGAAGACCAGTCTGTAAATAGAGATTTGATAAAATATGATGGATGGATCACTTTTCGGCAACTAAACAGTAGTGACTGCCATTTCAAATCTGGTCGGGTATCTAATGACAAGGAATTTATACTCTTCCAACCACTAAGAGGCATGTATATATGAATCGAATTACCGGAAGTGTATTTTTACCTTTTCTTTTATATAGTTCCATGTGTAAATGCTCATAAGTAAATCATTGAAACAGTAATTTGCCAGATGACATAACAATCTCTAAACCACAAATAAAATATGTATCCATGATTACAGTATTTTGAAATTGAACTATTAACTTCCAGTATCATGACATGAATATCTATGAAATTATAAATATATGTTTCAAACACTTTCAGGTTAATGAAGGTGATGCCCTCGCAATTGCGAGGGCCACTGTGCTAGTAAGTGAAAATTGCTCGGTATTACCCCATTTAGTGAAACTTGTGTCAGATTTTACCCTTTTTAAATATTTATCCCATCTTAGCAGGTTGGATCTGCTCATCCAGTTGATGTGGCACAGTAACTAGATGTACAACTCAGAGGCATAATTAGCTAGGTCCTGCTCTACCTAGCATCGTTGATGAAACATGAACAAGTTGCTCACCTACTACAAACGCAACTGTTAGATTGTTCTTAGGGTCTTCATGGCATCCTCGTCGCTGCTTGCACTCTGTCCCTTACACCCGTTCTTTGACCAAGCAAGCTCCGTACGACAGCTGCCTTTCCGGGCCTGGAGGAACACATCAGGAACCAAGTGTTCTTGGTGCACCTCTTGGACGGACCCAACAAACACTTTGTGATGCAGCTCTTGTTTTTTTTCATTGTACATGGCTCAAGGCCAACATCATGGCCATGGGGCTTCTTCCTCAGTGTGCTGAGTTCAAGCTGCTAGCTAGCTGCTGTTAGCACTTAGATCATGTGAGGTGAGTTCAAACTGAGACCTATCACTATCACTTCCTCACGGTCAAGAAGCATGAGCAATTATGCATTCATACGGCCGTGTTCAGCGTGTGATGGACAAACTCCGGCTAAGGAAAATCGACTTAGTGAGTGTGTTGAACCTACTAGAAAAGGCTATTTATTTAAAAGTGGTAAAATGTGGAATAAGTTTTACTAAATGGGGTAATCTGGAGGCATTTTTGCTAGATGGGGTAATTGTTGTCAGAATCGTACAATTAGGGGGTAAAAGTGGAATTTACTCATTAATTTATCTCATGTACAACTTTGCACAACAGATCACGCATTACTTTCTTTACATATAATACACCACCAACCAATATTACAAATATGTTCGAAAAATTATTGAATAGTATTGACAGTAGTGCTAAAACTAGATTATACATAGGAGTTTCAACTTTATATCGATCGATTTGCATAAACTTCAACAAGACTGAAGATTCCAATTTTCTACAAGTTACTTGTCTGGCTTCTCGTTGGATCCATCTTTGGTATTTTCTACTCTCGTCGGATCCGCCGAAACTTAAGGCTTCTCCAATTTCTTGCAGGTTAAAATCCACTAGATTACTGATTGGAATTAACTAAATTATGATGTGCTACTAATCAGTTAAAATTGTACTCCCTCCGTTCTAGTAATTACAATACAAATTAATTTTAGTAACCGGAAGGGTGTACATTTTACAAATACTATGATAGAAGCTAAAGTCAAATCTATAGTCCTCTATGGTATTAGAATTACTGGAAGCCTAGAGCCCTCGTCCACAAGCGGGCAATTTTTACCGACTTGTCGTACGACGCTCCACATAGTTAGTCAGTTACCTCGCCCTTCGACAGTGGAAGGAGGATGACAATGTGCTGCTCACCGTTGCACTAACGGAAGAGGTCTTCGCCATGTTGCCTGTGCTACTCGTTGTCAGGTTATGATGGCCACATTGAGAATCTTCTATTCAGTTGTGGCTACGTCCTACTCCATCCTTTTCATAGTTTTTTGTAGTAGTTTCAATTTAAATTTGAAGTGAAACCACGACAAGCATTATGATCAACTACGAGTGGTAGAGTGCTACTCAGGTTGGCCAATGGGATATGGAGTACTATTGAAATGACACTTGAATGCTTTGCGATTCAAGTAGTGGTGGATATACTGTGCCAGGAACCGTGGATTGTGCTATATATGATATCCACCATCACAAGACCAATATAGAAATCTCTCCATGACCCTATGCCCAAACTAAGATGCCATAAATTTTCATAAATTTGGACAAAAGGCAGTTTCACAGGGTTTGCAGTTCCTTGCAATAAAGGTCCGTGTGCATTGCGATTGATGCAGTCCCAATTTCAAAAAAAGACGGCTTCGTAGTTAAGTTATAGGTACGGAGTAAGAAAATGAAGCTGTCTGAATTTAACTGAATTTCGATATCACCAAACTATGATCCTAAATTGGCATGAAAACGGAAGTTTGAACACTAGATAAGGCTGAAGATGAGATCTTTACCGGTGTATGCAAGGACGGTTACAACCGATCCGAGTAGAGTTGCTAGGCGAAGAAGGTAGTGTTTAAAATCCATGTCGACCGGACTGAAGTAGGCAGAACGTTCAAGTGATTTACAACTTGGAACTTTTTTTTTGCGATCGTTTACAACTTGGAACTTGGGGATGTTGCTGAAGAAGAGCAGTATGCATTGAAGCAAAAAAAAAACTTTATATAGGCTGCTCATGAACTGATGTGGCTCTACTGCACAAGTCGTCTATTTTTCTTGAAAAGGAAGCAAGTCGTCTTTTGATTGGTGTTATTCCAGATACATATGAGACTTGGTATACCACAAGACTAATCAAGGACTTATTAAACAAAGATGTTGAAAAATGTCCCCGTAGACAGCGCTTTGTGCGATGCAACCTCCCTGACCATGCATTCTTGTAGTCAACATAAACGAAAAGTAGTCACCCGCGTCAGTGTCACACAGTTAACTCATGTGTGCACGCGTGCTGCGATAAAGAAGGGCTCTGTGCGAAGATTGCTACTCCCTTCGTCCGGAAATGAGTTATATCTAAATTCACATTTATCTATATACTAAAACATATTTAAATTTTTATAAATCTAAATAAATGCAGGTCACTTATTTCTAAACGATGGAGCACAACCAATGCCATTTCCTTCAGGTCGAAAAAAAGCATTTTCCTTGCGTCCACGTCGATCAAAGCAAAGGAATAGAGCGGCCACCCCATCTATACGACGTGGAACATCTGAAGGAAAGTTTTCATATGTGATTAAGAAAGACTACATTAACTTCAGATGTGATTAAAAAGAGTATATTAACTTTGTATAGATTTGTATGTAGCGTATCTAAACAAAACTGAGACAACTAATTTAGGACGGAAGGAGCAGAAAATTACGGTTATCTGATGCAATCCCACTGGCGCAATATAAAACAACTAGTAGATCGAAAATATGGTGGAGAACTTGAATACCAGCGCTCCTGATTAAAAAAAAACAAAAATGGCATTTAAATATTTCAATAAATTTTAAAATAATTTACGCATGTACATGTCGACTTGATTGTTGCTCGTGCAAATTTTAAAAAAAATACGACAGTATCTGACCTAAAAAAAGGGAAACTAATACTCCCTGCTCCGTCCAAAAAAAGATATCTTAGATTTGTCTTAATTTAGATGTATCTATGCACTAAATGGTGTCTAGATACATCCAAACTTAAACAAACTTATGACATCTTTTTCAGGTAGAAGGGAGTACTTTGTTATACTATGAAGTATGTGTCCACTCCTTTTTTTAGATGGTATACGTCCACTCCTTATATTGTGTTTTAGATTGAGATTTAACATGGACACATATGTACACGTTATCTACATGCATGATTTATGCCATACTTTTTGGTACCCTTTTTATTGAATCATTGAAAAAGGTTCTTGCGTACCTGAGTGGCAAAATTTCACGATGGCTTAGAGATCTAGTAGATCGTCCAACTACCTTGTTACAATATGTACCGTATTCCTCCTAATATAAATACATGATACACGGACGACGAAATGTTACCCTAAGAGCAATTCCAATAATACAGCCGGCTTGCTGACTATAAGATTATGTATAGTCAGTTTATAGTCAAGTAGTACAATAGTTAACTTCAAAGATTTACTACTTTATACAGTACGTTAATGACCCACTCACGTACTCATAAAGTGTCTAGAAACGCGCAAGAGCTGGCTATTGCATGAGAGTCCAGCTCTTTTCTCTCACCTCTTCTCGCTCGTCCAACTAAGCAAAACAATACTACTAATTTAATTCCTATAGCCAGTTGACTAAGGCTTATTGTACTTGGTCTAACAATGTGCTCTCATTACTGCCATCATCCTCGTTACAATACATATGCCCATGGTCAGGAAACAAGACAATCAAATACGCATGAGTTATTCCAGAGGCTTGACTAGGGATCTGGTTCGTGTTTATTTTCCCACACATATAATTTTGTTTTTCACCAAATCTTACGTTCAGAAACTATTGTAGTTCAGCATAGAACATTTTAAACATAACTAAAAATGATGGAAATATATAATAAACAACTTAAAATATCCTCTAGGGACATCTCCTTATCTGTCGTAATGCTCTCTCCTCCAAGCCATTCTGATCTCTTCAACATGAAATCGTTGACCCCCGCAAAAAAAACATGAAATCCTTGATAACCCCCATTCGAGCACCTTCGTAATCACGATGGTGGACTTGCCCGATGTACCCAAATGGTGTTGATGTATCGTGGAGTTGAAGGCGCCACCGCCGACCGCATCGGGGCGATAGCAAAGTGGCAGATCGGTAAGGTGAAGGAGAAGCAGGAGCCACCCTAGAATATTTTGTCAATGGTCATTACAACGATCACTACAGGAAAAACCTTCGCTGCCATGCGGGGGACCTTTGCCGTGAGTCATGACACGGCAAAGAAGCCTTTGCCGTGATACAGCCAAGACGCCGCACGACAAAGACAGTTCACACAGCACAAAGGAACTAATACTCACGGTAATGAAACAACGCACGGCAAAGACGAGAAGCACCACACGGCAACAAAATCCGACACGGCAAAGTGTAGAGAAAGCTCACAGCAAAGAATTGTCTCACGGTAAAGCGGCATATTCAGTTCCTTCGTGCGAATATTCCCCTGTAGAAGGGCCCACCGTCCGTGGTTGACGGAGCGGGCGACGGAGGGGGCTAATGGAGGGACCTTTGCCGTGTGGCCTGGATAGGGAGCCCACGGCAAAGCTTCCTTTGTCGTGAGCTCATGCTTTGCCGTGTGTTTTTTTCTCCAATTTGTTCTATCAATTGTATTTCTTTGGTTAAAGTTACTTATATTTATTCATTAAATTAATTTAATTTAATTAAGATGGCTCTGATTAAATAATTGTTTCTCTCGATCACTGTCTATATATACCCGTTTGATGCCCCGGAGCGGGTTTCCTGCGGAATCCTGACCCGCGGGTCTCAGATCGTCTACCCTCTAGATTTTCTTCTGACATGGGCAGCCCAGTGTAGCTCTCTCTTATTTTGTGTTTGTTTAGGTCATAGGATGATGTAAAACCATATTGGGTCACAAGGGGTGTGACAATATCCTACTCTAGTGCCGGAACGGGGATTTCCCCGTTAGACTAGTCTGGAACCTTCGCTTTTAGGTTATAGCGCATGCCTGCGAAGGGGGAAACATGCACCCGAGAACTGGGTTTTGTATATTTCAACATAGCACCATACATTCATGCATGTGCTAGGGCCACATGCAAGTACTTGAGGTGTTCCGATGCCCCGGAGCGCGGTTTCCTGCGTAACCCTGACCCGCGGGCCTCGGATCGTCTACCCCCCTAGACTTTCTTCTAACAGGGGTAGCCCGGTGTAGCTCTCTCTTGTTTTGTGTTTGGTTAGGTCATAGGATGATGTAAAACCATGTTGGGTCATAAGGGGTGTGACAATATCCTACTCTAGTGCCGGAATAGGGACTTTCCCCCTTAGACGAGTCTGAAACCTTCGCTTTTAGGTTAGCGCGCATACCTGCGAAGGGGACACCTGCATGCACCCGGGGACTAGGTAATTACAAAAAACAGAGAAAAATTGGAAAATGCAGTGGTCTTTGCCGTGTGTAAACGGCAAAGAACATATGATCACTTTGCCATGTGCTCACACACTACCAAGGAGCCACGTGTCGTAATTTGGGAGGAGAGGAGGGGCAGCTCCAGGGCCTTTGCCATGCGTTCCTGGTACAAGCGCACGACAAAGGGGAGTGCACGGCAAATATCGGGCGCACGGCAAAGGGTGGGCGCACGGCAACACGGAACTCACGGCAAAGATATCATACGCACGGCAAATGATGGCCACACGGCAAAGGGAAGGCGCACGGCAAAGATACGCGCACGGCAACGTACCGCCGCACGCCATCTAGACCATCTTGCCCGTTAACTCCGTTTCTTTGCCGACAACCAGGCGCAACTCACGACAAAGGGCACTATCGTGCGTGCCCGCCGAAGCTCACGGCAAAGCGGCTTTGAGTCGCTTGCGTTGCCGTGCAGGCTTTGCCGTGCGCTGCCTCACGGCAATGGCTTTGACGTGCGTGTAGGGGACTTTGCCGTGTTTTTCCACCACGAGGCAAATCATTGAATTCCTGTAGTGGATGGCGCATGTCATGAGCATGAGGCCGCACTGCCATTTTCCCAGTCCCACCAACTTCGCATGGAGCCATGTAGAATAGCCTTGTCCTTGAGCTGGCGACGCCTTCATCTTGGTATGTGTGATTTAGAAGATAAATTGATCGCTTCGATCATAGAGGTACCCGTGCGCGACATCCAACAAGTGAGCTTTCCGAGCAGAGCAAGTAACCATGGTCTCAGGAAGGAGCATCGACGTGCTTGACCGGATGAGGCACATGAGTACGGGCTCTTTCGGGGTGCAGGGGTGGTGAAACACGACGAGAGGACCCCCACCGTTTTCGTCCACCATTAGACGGCCTCCGATGACATGCACTTGAGAACTAACTAAATTCCAGTACATCTCTCCCATTTAATTTGGCTCGCGGTTCGTGCGATCTGAGAGTCGTACGTGGGGTTGCAACTAATAAGTTTTGTTCATGCATTTTCCTTTTTTCACGTAGTACAATTTTTTGTTCATAGATTACAATTCTTTTTATTCGCGTAGTACCGAATTTTGGTTCATGAGGTTTCAAAAAAGTTCGTGCGTCACAAATAGTAGGATGACGTGTGTCCACTGAGATTTAGTTAAATCTTCGTCGACTGAGCTAGGCACGCAACTTAGTCAAACAACCAAAGTTTTCTAAATTTGACCAATTGCATAGACCAATATATGAACATCTAAAAATTGAAAATTTACACTAAAAAAATAGCCAATTAGGCAATAACCAATCTCGTCAACTTAGGATTTTCACTCACGTCCCTCTCGGATCGCCCCATGTGGCAAAGGGGAGGGAAGCCTAAATCACATTCCTAGTGCCCTCCCCTCTCATCTTCCTCCCTCGGCGCCGCTAGATGGCATGGCTGAGAGATGCTTGGTCAGTGTCGGATGCAACAGAGCCTCCTTTCTCCCCTCGCGCATAGGAGTCAGTGTGGGCTGGTACCCGTGACTTGGGCTTGGCTGACAGACTTTGCCCCGGCGCCCATAGCCGAATGAATGACCTGGGAACCACCAGCACCACCCGGGTTTGCCTTGAGGGATGCCTCATTCTGCCGGTTTGCAATATGCACTAACTCATTCACCCGCTCTTGCTGCCTATTGTAACTACCTTGGTGAATTACGCTCTTAGTTACATGTCTGGATGAGCGAAAGTGGTTAAAATAGTACGGTGGGGCCCGGGGTCACTCACGGTAGACCTTTCGGCCGTCATAACCACTTTCAGATCATCGGGACAAGAACGAGCGGCGTAATCGGCAGGCGAAGGGATCAACTACATACACAAATGAGTATGTATGCAAGCCACATACAACAGTCCTCAGAGCCATTCCATCTAAAAGAAATAGAAATATTGCAATGCCATACGGCAAGATTCAAATACCCTAGATAGAGATAATATTTTGGGATAGCTCCTCATACATCAAACATCAGAGTATCAGGCGGAAGCGGAAAACAAGATCCGAGTACGGATAAGAAGCAAATCAGCATAAGATGCCACATAAATAAACACATCCCGCCCACAGATCTCACGGATCCCCGTTCCCGGAATCTCTACACCGAGTGATCGTTGCCAACATCATCCGTCTCCTCCACCTAGTATCCGTCTTGCGAGTACACCTGTTCATCTGAATCAAACAATTTATCGTGTGAGACCCTAGGGGTACTCAGCAAGTCTTTATGCCTCTAAAGGGGACACAACCTGGGGTGACGCAATGGCAGCAAAAGATAATAACTAACAAGTCTATAGATACTCGCTAACCATCCGCCTAAGCAATAATAGACGGATGTCCATGAATTAGGAACAACAGTTATAACAGTATAATTAACAGATCCATCCTCCTCCTCGCTTACCAACGAGGAAGCGGATGAACAACCCCCATCCGTTGGCAAGTTTTATTAACCATTCCATGAGTATTGCACTATTTACTAGTCAGGTACTTAGTCAATTTAAAAATGGTACTTTAGTTATACTTGTCTATGATCGAGAAACTGTGCTCCAAGTCGTCCATAACCGCGGAAACGGCTTTCAGAAAGATTTACCCTGCAGGGGTGCACAAATAGCAACACACACTCGATCAACCTCGGAAAAACCAACTCAAAACCCAACGAGGCATTCACGACAAAGCGATCACAGGATTCAGAAATATTTCAAGGGGCCACCCCATTAAGCTACCTGCAACGAAGCTAGCTGACTCCGAGACGGACTCAAAGTTTGCGCCAATGGTTGTAAACGACTGGGAACCCGAAAGTGTGACTGGGCTTGTCGATACCGGGAAAACACTCCGCAATCCTAAACAGTACATGTGCGCCACGCACAATCTTAAATAATATAGTAAAATATGGCATAAGTACAGGATAGTAACAATGCCCCAAACTACTTGCCCCAAGAAATAAGAATGAATCAAGCTCTGGCTCAGGGGGGTCCATAAGGCCTCCCGGATGTGGATAGTGCGAATAGTCAAGGAACAGGAATCAAGTACTCAGGGTCCTACGGGACACAAGTGAGCATGGAAAACCAAATAGCAGATATTGCTCACCGGTGCCTCTTTCATTAGTTATCCCATTACTACTCAGGTTAAGTTGTTTAGGTACCTCGTTATCCATCAGACACTCACATACCCTACACATGCTTTTCTACGACTCACATGGCTCAAACAACTCCTGTAGTAATGGCTCATGGGATGGAGGAACAAGCTTCGGTGGGGTTTAAAAGTAAAGGCTATGCAGTACTTGGGATTCAATTTAATGCAATCGCGACTCAATGATGCAAGAATAAGATAGAGGCAATAGGTACTATATGTATGCAAGCATGTGGTAGTGCTTTCCTGGCAGCTCAGTTGAAGCGAGAGATGGATCTGGGTAGAACTCCTGTGATTCCTGTAAATTCTCCTGCTGGGCGTCGCGGGCTCGTTGGAGGGCTTGGATCAGGACGGGGAGCAGCAGATCGTCGACAGAGCTGGCGCACCCGGATCTAGGGTTTGCGGCGGAGCGACGATGGTTCTGGTGGCTGCAGGGCGTCTCCTCCTCGCTGGCGTGTACTGGGCGATGCAGGGGAACCTCCTCGCCTTCCTCGACCACCTCCACGTCACGCTCGCCTGTTGGAACGAGGAATCGGCGGTGGGTACTGACGGTGGACGCCAACGAACAGAGAGGGAGGGTGGCGTCGTTGGAGAAGAAGAAAGGAAGGGCAAGGCCCTGGGGTGGATCTGGCCTGCTACTAGACGAGGGAGAGGGAGTAGATAGGGACGGGGAGAGAGAGGGTGCCGTGTGGGAGTGGGGTAGAGAAAAAGTGGCCTCGGTACCTTTTTCCTCCTCCTTCACGTGCTCGGCGTGAGCTGCCAGGGCAGGGCAGGGGCAGGGTGAGGCTCCAGGTGGGCCAGAGAGCAGAGGGAGGGCTGGCTCGGGTGCCCCTTTGTGGCAGAGAGAGAGAAAGGAGGAGCTCGGGCTAGGGTTAGACAAGGGCTAGGGTTTAGTTGAAGGGGTAGCTCGGGGGTCGTGGGCTAGCATGGCAGGGAGGGAATGGTGGTGAGGGTGGGATGGTAGGCTCGGCAAAGAGAATGGTGGTTAGAGCTTGGGTGCTTAGGGTTTTAAGAGAGAGGATAAGAGAGAAAAGCTAGGGTTAGGGTTTGATTAGGGTTTTTAGGTTTTTAGCACATGCTAATTAGATCAAGCCAAGAGGTAGGGGTGAGGGTCTTGGTTTAGCACAAGGTGATGGTGAAGGTAAAAACTCAAGAAAGAGAGAGAGGTGGGGTTTAAAATAAATAAAGAGAAGATCCCACATGAACATGCATGATGGGGAAAGGGTTTTGTTGGGAACATGGGGATGGTGGAGAGAGATGGAGAGGATCTCACAAAAGAAAGATCCACCGAAAACAAGAGAAAACAAAGGAGCTAAAAATGGTGGTACTCTTGCATGGCCCATGCATAATAATTAAATGCCATGTTTTATCCTTGTGAAAACAATAATAATATAACATGGCATGATTCCCATGCATTACCAAAATGTGGAGTAAAGGCCAAGCAAAAGAAAATAGAATTGGATCCATCCCAACCCACATGAGCTAGATTAAATGCCCAAAAGAAAAACAATAGCTCATGGTTAACTAGGATGGTGGAATTATAAGGTGGTGACAAAGAAAGGTGGTGGATTGGAATAAAAGATATGCCCCCAACTCAACTTGGGCATCAAGCATTTATCAAGATTCAAATACAATATATCAAGAGCCAAATACAATTAATAATGCATATGAGAGAAGAACCAAAAGAAAAGGGTTTTATATGATGCTCAAATGCAAGGTGGCATGATGACATGAGCATGATATACTTATGATGCAACAATTATATGTAGAAGTAGCCATTATATTACTAGATCAAGTAGCATTACAATTGTTAGACAATTGGGATGCTACAACTCTCCCCCACTAAACAGGAATCTCGCCCCGAGATTCTAGAAAGAAGAAGAAGACACGAAGAGGGTAGGATACTTGGCACGGAGCTCATCCTCACGTTCCCAAGTGGCTTCATCAACGGAATGGTGCGACCACTGCACCTTGCAGAACTTGATGGCCTTGTTGCGAGTCCTTCTTTCTGCGACTTCAAGGATTTTTATGGGGTGTTCTTGATAAGACAGATCTTCTTGGAGATTGATGAGTTCATGGTCCACGGTCCTGCCGGGATCCTTGAAGCACTTGTTGAGTTGAGAGATATGGAAAACATCATGGACCTTGAGTTTTCAGGGAGCTCAAGAGCATAAGCAACTTCTCCTCTTCTTCCACGAATTTTGAAAGGACCGATGTATCTAGGAGCCAGCTTCCCTTTGATACCAAAGCGGTGCGTGCCTCTCATGGGAGTGACACGAAGGTAAACGAGATCACCAGGGACATACTCCATGTCCGTGTGCTTTCTGTCATAATTGCTCTTCTGGCGACTTTGAGCAATCTTCAGGTTTTCAAGAATTATGTGAACCTTCTCCTCCGCTTGAGTTACAATGTCAGGGCCAAACAATATCCTTTCACCTGCGCCCGACCACCCAATCGGAGTTCTGCATTTGCGACCATAGAGAGCCTCAAATGGTGCCACCTTTAGACTTTTCTAGAAGCTGTTTTTGTAAGAGAATTCAGCATAAGGAAGACATTCTTCCCACTTCATGCCGAAAGAGATAATGCAAGCATATCTTCTAGAATCTGATTGATCCTTTCAACTTGTCCTTGCGACTGAGGGTGGTAAGCTATGCTGAAGTTCAATTTTGTTCCCAAAGCATTTTGGAAACTTCCCCAAAACTTGGAAGTGAAGATGCTTCCACGGTCTGAACTGATCTCAAGAGGAACTCCATATAGAGAGACAATTTTGTTGATATAGAGCTCAGCCAACTGAATTGCAGAAATTGTTTCCTTGACAGGAAAGAAGTGAGCTACTTTAGAAAGATTGTCGATGAAAACAAAGATTGCATTGTTGCCCTTCTGCGACCTTGGAAAACCAGTTATGAAATCCATCTCTACTTTCTCCCATTTCCATTCCGGAGGCTTCAATGGCTGTAGAAGACCGGAAGGTTTCTGATGGATAGCTTTAACTCTGCGGCAGACATCACACTCCGAGACATACTTGGCACAATATCATTTCAACCCAGGTCACCAATATTGTGTTTTCAAGTCCATGTACATCTTAGTGCTGCCAGGGTGGATAGAAAGAACAGAATCATGCGCCTCCTTAAGAACTTGCTCTCTTAAACCCGGGTAGTTCGGAACAAACATCCGGTGTTCAAAGAAAAGAGTGCCTTGGTCGTCGATGTGGAAAGACTCATACTTCCGAAGCTGAATGTTGGAGATGATCTTTTTAGTGTA
The DNA here is from genome assembly GCA_910589775.1 of Avena eriantha. Classification (NCBI taxonomy): domain Eukaryota; kingdom Viridiplantae; phylum Streptophyta; class Magnoliopsida; order Poales; family Poaceae; genus Avena; species Avena eriantha. Next base: position 401,461,660 of record OU342745.1, read on the forward strand.
AGGATCACCAAGTTGAGTGGAGCGGACCTTTTCTTCCAAGAGGGGTGTTGCCAGAAGGTTCAGAAGATACCCTTGATCCACAATTTCAAGGTTAAGCTTGCGGAATTCCTCACACAAGAGAGGTTGTTGTTCTTCCACCATGAGGTTGTTGACATAAGCTTTTCGGCTGAGAGCATCGGCCATGACATTAGCTTTGCCCGGAGTGTAGTTGATGGTCAAATCGAAATCATTGATTGCTTCAATCCACCTCCTCTGACGAAGGTTGAGATCAGGCTGTGTGAATATATACTTCAGACTCTTGTGATCAGAAAAGATTTCACAACGGTTGCCAAGCAAGTAATGCCTCCATACTTTCAAAGCAAAGACAACTGCTGCGAGTTCGAGGTCATGTGTAGGATAGTTGATCTCATGCATCTTCAACTCTCGAGAGGCATAAGCAACTTGTTTTTCTTGCATAAGGACCGCACCCAATCCTTGCAATGAGGCGTCACAGAATATCTGGAAAGGCTTTGATGTATCTGGAGGAATCAAGACTGGTGTGGAAGTGAGCTTCTCTTTGAGTGTTTCAAAACTTGCTTGACATGCAGGAGTCCAAAGGTATTTCTTGCCTTTCTTGAGGAGATCGGTAAGAGGCTTCGCAATCTTCGAGAAGTTTTGAACGAAGCGACGGCAGTAACTAGCCAAACCAAGGAAACTCCGGACTTCTTTGACATTTATAGGTGGAAGCCAGTCAACAATTGTCTTAATAGTTTCTGGGTTGACGGCAATGCCCTTGGCAGAGATGACGTGACCAAGGTAGGTGACTTGAGGCAGCCAAAACTCACACTTGGAGAACTTTGCATACAAGCGGTTCTCACGAAGCTTGTTTAGGACACACCGAAGGTGTTCTTCATGTTATTCTTTTGACTTAGAATAGACTAGAATGTCATCCAGATAGACCACAACGAACTTATCAAGATACTCCATGAAAACCGAGTTCATAAGCCTCGAGAAGGTGGCAGGTGCATTGGTGAGACCGAAAGACAGGACCGTGTACTCATACAGGCCATAGCGGGTGGTGAAAGATGTTTTGGGAACATCTTCCTTGCGGATCTTGATTTGATGGTATCCACTTCTCAAGTCAAGCTTAGAGAATACCACAACTCTAGCTAGCTGATCGAAGAGATCATTAATCCGCGGAAGGGGATATTTATTCTTGATGGTTTTAGCATTGAGTGCCCGATAGTCAACACAAAGTCTATCAGTCTTGTCTCGCTTCTTCACAAAGATGGTTGGGCTACCCCAAGAAGACGTACTATGCTGAATGAAACCCAACTTCTCTTGTTCATCAAGCTGACGTTTGAGTTCAGCCAATTCAGCAAGACCCATTTTATAAGGCCGCTTGGAGATAGGAGCGGTACCAGGTTCAAGTTCAATCACAAACTCGACCTCACGATCCGGAGGCTTACCTGGCAACTCTTTAGGAAACACATCTGGGAACTCACAGACTACCGGAACACTCTGAATACCTTCCATAGCATCATCATTCAGAGCCGCCAAAGAGAAAAGCTGAATTGCAGGAGTCAGACTTGGAGAATAGACTATATGGCCTTCAGGAATTTTCAGAGAAACTGAACGTTCAGCACAATCAATCACAGCTGCATTTGCTGTTAACCAATCCATGCCCAAGATAACATCAATATCAGAATTGCCCAGAATAATTAAAGAAGCTGGAAACAAAGAACCACCAATCTCAGTTTGATTGTTATGGGTGATTTTAGAAGATGCCATTGTTGCTCCGGGAGAAAGAACCATTAACCGCTTAGGAAGAGGATCCATAGATAACCCATTCCTATCAGCAAAACTCATAGACACAAAAGAATGCGATGCGCCAGAATCAAACAAAACTCGTCCAGGGACTGAGTTAACAGGAAGCATACCCATCACAACTCCAGATGCATGCTCAGCTTGAGCGACGTTGACACATTTGGCACGAGCAACCGTAGACCCGGGCTTGGTGTTGATGTTGAGAGCCTGAGGTGGAGGTGCACGAACCATAGAAGAGCTTGTCGCAGGTCTTGGAGGTGGTGGTGGAAGAGCTTTGTTGTTCATTGGACAGTTCCAGTGCTGATGCCCAGTGTTTCCACAAGTGTAGCAAGCACCAGGTGGACGTGGAGCAACGTAGCCAGGGACACCGCCAGGCGCTCCAGGGTAGTTGTGGTTGTAGCCCCTAGGAGCCGCAGTGAAGGAGTTTGGTGGCCTTGCTGCGTAGCTTGACGGTCTTAGTGGAGCCGAGAGCGACGGTGGGGTGTTAGGAACCCAGACACGACGCTTAGAAGGAGCTGTCATAGCTGAAGAGCTTGCTGCATCGCGGTTGTGTTTCTTTGACTCCTCAAACACTTGCCTACTTGCTTCTTCCTGCAGAGCTGTATGTTGGAGTTCCAGAAAAGACCCCGGCCTTGCATGAGTGATTCCATATTTAATGGACGCATTGAGTCCTTGCCTAAACCTCTTTTGCTTCTTCTTGTCATCAGAGATCTCATCGCCACCATACCGAGAAAGGTTCATGAAGTTTCTGATATAGGTATTGACATTGTCATTGCCCTGCTTGAGGTTGAGAAACACTTCCTTCATCCTTTCCATGACAATTTCTGACAGATATTGCTCTTTGAAAGCCGCAGTGAATTGCTCCCAAGTAGGCTGAAAACCAGATAGGTCTGCCTTGAGGTAATTTTCCCACCACAGAGCTGCATCTCCCTTCAGAAGGTGAGTGGCACATTTGACCCATTCTTGCTCAGGAACATCCGCAGTCATCAGCAACCTTGATATTTCACGCAGCCAATCATCCGCATCAAGTGGCTGATCAGACACCTCAAATTGGCGTGGGTTGAACTTCAGAAAACTCTTGATGTCTCCTCGCTTGGGAGGTGGAGGTAGCAGAACAAACTCATTCCTCCCCATGCTTTCTTCGAAGCGCTGCTGGTTCTACTGCATAGTTCCCAAGGCATTGCAATACTTGCCAACGCAGCCCCCAGTTCAGGTGGTATGTCCTCCTCAGAACGGCATGGTGGTGCCATCCTGTGATTGATATAAACACAAGTCAGTAGTATAATGGAGAATAATAATAATCCAAGATAGTACCAAAATGGAATTAATCAAGATTAAAGGATACAATTCACTGAGATGATATTAAAATATCAACAAAGTTCAAGGCACCTAGAAGATATTAAGCATAACGCACACGACTGAACAAGGAGTGTGGTACACAAGCTAACAAAGAAAAATTTCTGCAAATTTCGGCATTAAAATACCACTATATGCGCAAAACCACTTAACGAACCAACATTAGTAACTCTACTAATTCAATATACAAGAGCGAATGATAAAAGTAGTGGTATGGTCACGACTCCATCCCGCACTCAAATCATTACTCCGCACATGAATCAGTAAAACACATACCCCAACACCTTCTTCTTAAGATGAACCTAAAGATTAGTAACTACGGAAACGAACACCCCAAACAAGATAACGTCGGATAACAAGGAGTAAGACAGATCGCACCGGTTTACAACGAATCAGATAGATCGCGTGGGTTTACAAAGGCCTGTCGGTATGGAATGTACCAATAGTTGATAACCAAAAGGCAGATAGCGATAACATTTGGATGCAACAGATAGACAAAGAATTTACACACACATACATACAACCTATGGTACTACGGAACCCAGAACACGTGAATCCTAGTTTGAATTTATAGAAGAGGATTGAAAACATTGAAGGAAATATGCCCTGAGAGGCAATAATAAAGTTGTTATTATATATTCCTTGTATATGATAGATGTTTATTTTGCATGCTATAATTGTATTGATAGGAAACATCAATACATGTGTGTTTAATAAACAAAAAGGGTTCCTAGTTATGCCTCTCTTATAGACTAGCTTGTTGATTAACAAGATGATCAAAGTTTCCTGATCATGGACATTGGATGTTGTTAATAACAAGGTCACAGCATTTGTGAAATGATGTGATGAACATTCATCCGAAGTATAGCATTACGATCAAGTCATTATGTTTATATTGCTATAACATCATACAAAGTAGTCTTAGTCCTTAGACCATGAGATCATGTTAATTGCTAACACCGGAAGAGTATCTTGATAACATCAAACATCACACCGTAACAGGGTGACTATAAAGATGGGTTCAGTACTACGAAGGTGTTATGTTGAGGCTCATGGATCAAGAGTGGAATTTGTCAATCCAGATGACGGATAGATATACTCTGGGCCCTCTCGGTGATATCACATTAAGATAGCTTGCAAGAAAGTGATGTGATCACTAGAATGTTATATCACGGGAACGAGAAAAGAGTGCATGTCGGTAACGAGATCAAACTAGGTATTTGGATACCGATGATCGAATCTCGGACATGTATTATATCATGAGACAAAGGGATTAAATTGCTGACGTTAAAGGTTCTCACGATCACAGAAGTCATCGTTGAATGTGCAGGAGTCAGTATGGATCTCCAGGTCCCGCTTCTGATTATTGATCTGAGAGGAGTCTCAATCATGTCTGCATTATTCGCGAACCGTAGGGTGACACACTTAAGGGTTGTCGGACACCATTTAGTAGCACATATGTTCCAGACAAAAGGTTTGCAAAGCGTAGGAAATGTTTCGATAGAAACAGGAATTGTTTCGATAGAAACCGAAATTGTTTTGGGTGAAATTGCAGAAAGTGGTTCTGCATGTAATATTGAAATTTTGCAAGGGTTTTATGTGAATGTTTGTTAATTAAAGTAATTAACAAAATTCTGAATAAAATAAATAAAAGAGTTTTATTAAATGAGAGAGCATTAAATTTGGAGAAATTTAAGGCATTTAAAGTGGAGACTTTAAAAGAGAAAGTTAAGGGGCATTTTAATGTGGAGGGGTTACCACCACATGAATGGGGGAGGTGAGGGGTCACCCCCATGCGCCGGCCATGGAGAGAGAAGGCACCCCCCTCCTCCTATAAAAGGCCACCCATTCCCTCCTTCATCCTTACACCTCCTCGTGAAGGATCTCTCTCCCCCTCTAGATATTCCCCATGGTCTCGGATTAGCGAGATACATGTTCCCAGTGGCCTTGCGTCTGGAAGGAGTTGCTGCTTCCGCTGATTCGCTGGAGCGAGGAGGTGGAGGTTGTCCGGTGGCTTGAACGTGTGTGCGAGGACGGATGCGCTGCTGATTTGCGGCGCTCGGACTTCCACACGATCTTGAGATCGGCAAGCGTACGACTACATCAACCATAAGTTCCTACTCGTTAACAAAACTCGTTGTCTTCGAGGGTAAGTTCTCCATGGATGTATGTCCACCCGTTGCTCTGTATCTAGTAGATAGATCTTGGCGTATAGTTCTCATCGTAGGAAATTTTTTGTTTTCTATGCTGCGGACCCAACAGTGGTATCAGAGCCTGATCTATGCGTAGGTGCTTTGCACGGGTAGTACACATATGTTTATATGTGGGCGATGATGATAATGTTATTGCATCTTGTATGTTCTTTGGATATTGGTGGCATAGTGGGATGAAGAGGCCCGGACCAACCTTACATGTCATCGTACATGAGACCGTTCCACGACTGACATGCAACTTGTTTTGCATAAGTGGTTGGCGGGTGTCTGTCTCTCCTACTATAGTCAATATCTGATTTACAACGAGTTGCTAATGACTTGGTTATCCTCGTTGTGGTTCATGTTCGTAGGTAAGACCGGTTCTATCTCCGAAAGCCCTAAGCCACGCAAAACTTGCAATTGATAAATTAGAGGCGTCTAGTTTAGGTCGTTGCTGGGCTAGTGTCTTGATATGGTATTGTTGTAACTAGATGTATGATAGATACTCTTACAACTCACTTAACGTGTAAGTTCCATAGACCTTGGCCTTATACACAAAGGAATGATAGAGATCATACCACGATGCAAATGATAGAAATCAAATGCATGGACCATATCACATCACTTCACACATTAGATGTTATCATCTTATATTGCTAGTTTGGCGCTTTTGGTAGCATTATAAGATGATCCCTCATTTAGATATCAAGATAAAATGTGTTCTTCCTTAAGTATGCACCATTTTGTGGATCGTGTTTTGATGCATCACGTGATGATCGAGTGTTCTCGACTCTACGCTTTCAATCAACGGGTGTAAGACAGTTTTACACACGCGAATACTAAGGTTCTTACTTGACGAGCCTAGCATGTACAGACATGGCCTCGGAACACGGACCGAAAGGTTAAGCATGAGTCATATAGTTGATATGATGCCTATATAGATACTCGCCTTTGAAGCTACACCGACTCACGTGATGATCGGACTTGGTGTAGTGGATTAGGTTCATGTCATCACCAAAAGGACACGAGGGATGTCGTTTTTGAGTGGGAGTTCATTAGTAATTTGGATTAGTTGAACTCAATCTATCATAAACTTAGTCTAAATATATTTTACTAATTATGTTGTAGATGGCACCACATGCTTTTAATTTCAATGTGTTCATGGAGAAAGAGAAGCTTGTTGCGAATGGTAGCAACTTCACCAACTGGGCTATGAATTTGAGGATTCTCCTCACTGCTGCACAAAAGCAATATGTGCTAGAGGCGCCGCTAGGCCCCCCACCAGCTCCTGATGCCCCTGACGAGGAAAAGAACGTCTATATAACTCGTCAGGAGGACCGCAACTTAGTTCATTGTGGCATACTGTATGGGCTAGAGCCAGAACTTCGAAAACGTTTCGAAAATGGCAATGCCTTTGATACCATGGGAGAATTGAAAATGATTTTTGATACCCATGCTGCCGTAGAGAGTTATAATGCTTCTAAAAAGTTCTTTAGCTGCATGATGGAAGAGAACAACTCCGTTAGTGAGCACGTACTCAAAATGTCTAGGTACGCCGATAAGCTTGTGTCCTTGGGAATAACGATTCCCATTGAATTAGCATACATCGTGTTCTCCAATCTCTGCCACCTAGCTACGAGAGCTTCGTGATGAACTATAATATGCAGGGCATGAAGAAGTCTCTTCCCGAGCTTCTATCAATGCTTAAGACTGCAGAAGTGGAGATTAGGAAAGAACATCCAAGTGTTGATGATCAATAAGACCACCGGTTTCAAGAAGGACAAGAAAGGCAAGCAGAAGGGAAAGAAGGGCGGCAAATCTATTGCCGCGCCTGAAAAGAAACCCCGAGCTGGCCCTAAGTCTGACACCGAGTGTTACTATTGCAAGGGGACTGGCCATTGGAAGCGCAACTGCCCCAAGTATTTGGCGGACAAAAAGGCCGGCAAGGCAAACAAAGGTATATGTGATATACATGTTATTGATGTGTACTTGACTAGTACTCGAAGTAGCACCTGGGTATTTGATACGGGATCGGTTGCTAATATAACTAACTCGGTTCAGGGGCTGCGGAACAAGCGACAACTAGCAAGGGATGAGGTCACGATGCGGGTCGGCAATGGATCAAGAGTTGATGTGATCGCCGTCGGAACGCTGCCTCTCCATATGCCGTAGGGATTAGCTATAAACCTGAATAATTGTTATTTGGTGCCTGCACTGAGCATGAACATTGTATCCGGATCATGTTTGATGCAAAGTGGTTATTCGTTTAAATCTGAAAACAATGGTTGTTCGATTTATATGAATAATATCTTTTATGGTCATGCACCTGTGTTGAATGGTTTATTTCTATTGGATCTCGATAGTAGTATTACGCATATTCATAATGTTGATGCTAAAAGGATAAAACTTGATAATGATATATCTACATATATGTGGCACTACCGTCTAGGTCATATTGGCGTTAAACACATGAAGAAACTCCATTCTGATGGACTTTTGGAATCACTTGATTTTGAATCATTTGATACATGTGAGCCATGCCTTATGGGCAAGATGACTAGAACGCCGTTTTCCGGTTCAATGGAACGGGCGACGGATTTATTGGAAATCATACATACTGATGTGTGTGGACCAATGAGTGTGTCGGCGCGAGGTGGATATCGTTATTTTGTTAATTTCACGGATGATTTGAGTAGATACGGGTATATCTATTTGATGAAACACAAGTCTGAAACTTTTGAAAAGTTCAAAGAATTTCAGAATGAAGTGGAAAATCATCGTAACAGAAAGATCAAATTTCTACGGTCCGACCGTGGAGGAGAGTATCTAAGTTACGAGTTTAGCACACACATGAAAGAGTGTGGAATAGTTTCACAACTCACGCCTGCCGGAACACCACAACATAATGGTGTGTCAGAACGTCGTAATCGTACTTTATTGGATATGGTTCGATCTATGATGTCTCTGACTGACTTGCCACTGTCATTTTGGGGTTATGCACTGGAAACCGCTACATTCACTTTAAATAGGGCACCATCTAAATCCGTTGAAAAGACACCGTATGAATTATGGTTTGGAAACAAACCTAAGCTGTCATTTCTTAAAGTTTGGGGATGAGATGTTTTTGTGAAGAAACTTCAACCGGATAAACTCGAACCCAAAGCGGAAAAATGCGTCTTCATAGGATACCCTAAGGAAACGATTGGGTATACCTTCTATCACAGATCCGAGGGCAAGGTCTTTGTTGCCAAGAATGGATCCTTTCTTGAGAAGGAGTTTCTCGCGAAAGGTGTGAGTAGTCGGAAGGTAGAACTCGAAGAGGTTATTGAACCTTCTCTTCATGAAATGGCGAGTAGCGTAGCACCGGAAGTTGTTTCGGAGTTGACTTCACCTAATGAAGAGAGAGCTAATGATATTGATCATGAAACTCCGAAAGAGGACACTACCGAACCTCGCAGGTCAAGCAGGACACGTGCAGCTCCTGAACTGTACGGCAATCCTTTTATGAATTTCATGATTGATGAAATAGATGACCCTGCGACGTATGAAGAAGTGATGATGAGCCCTGATTCCAACAAATGGCTAGAAGCCATGAAATCCGAAATGGAATCCATGTACGAAAACCAGGTTTGGACCTTGGTGGACTTACCTCACGATCGAAAGGCCGTTGAGAATAAATGGATTTTCAAAAGAAAAACTGATGCTGATGGTAATGTAACCATCTATAAGGCTCGACTTGTCGCAAAGGGGTTTCGACAAATTCAAGGAGTTGACTACGATGAGACATTCTCTCTCGTAGCAATGCTTAAGTCGGTTAGGATTATGATAGCAATTGCTGCATATTTCGATTATGAAATATGGCAGATGGATGTCAAAACTGCGTTCCTCAATGGTAATATTGAAGAAGAGTTGTATATGATACAACGAAAGGGTTTTGTCAATCCTAAGGATGCTAATAAGGTGTGCAAACTTCAGCGATCCATCTATGGACTGAAGCAAGCATCACGAAGTTGGAATCTCCGCTTTGATGAGGTGATCAAAGAGTTTGGATTTGTCCAAACTTATGGAGAGGCTTGTATTTACAAGAAAGTGAGTGGGAGCAATGTGGCATTTCTGATATTATATGTGGATGACATATTATTGATTGGAAATGATATAGATCTTTTAAACAGTGTTAAAAGTTATCTAAACAACACATTTTTGATTAAGGACCTTGGTGAAGCTTCATATATATTAGGCATTAAAATCTATAGAGATAGATCAAGACGCCTAATTGGGCTATCGGAGAGTACATACCTTGATAAGATATTAAAGAAGTTTAATATGGACGAAAGTAAGAAGGGGTTCTTACCTATGTTGCAAGGCAAGACATTGAGTAAAACTCAAAGTACGGCTACGGCGGAAGAAAGAGAGATGATGGATAAGATCCCCTATGCCTCGGCCATAGGCTCTATTATGTATGCCATGCTATGTACAAGACCAGATGTGGCACATGCTATTAGTTTGACTAGTAGGTACCAATCTGATCCAGGTTCGGAACACTGGATAGCAGTAAAGAACATCCTCAAGTACTTGAGAAGAACTAAGGATATGCTTCTTATATACGGAGGTGAAGAAGAGCTAGTCGCTAAGTGTTATGTTGATGCTAGCTTTGACACCGATCCGAATGACTCTAAGTCTCAATCCGGATACGTATTTCTCTTGAACGGAGCAGTAGTTAGTTGGAGGAGTTCCAAACAACCTGTGGTGGCTGGATCAACAACGGAGGCGGAATATGTTGTTGCTTCAGAAGCGGCGCAGGAGGCAGTTTGGATGAAAGAGTTCATTACAGAACTGGGTGTGGTTCCCAGTGCGTTGGACCCGATGGTGATCTATTGTGACAACAATGGAGCCATAGCCAACGCAAAGGAACCAAGGTCTCACAAGAATTCCAAACATATTAAGCGCCGGTTTCACTCCATCCGCGAGCATGTCAAGGATGGAGATATAAAGATTTGTAAAGTGCACACGGACCTAAATGTAGCAAATCCGTTGACTAAAGTACTCCCTAGGGCAAAACATGATCAACACCAAAACTCCATGGGTGTTAGATTTATCACTATGTGAACTAGATTATTGTCTCTAGTGCAAGTGGGAGACTGAAGGAAATATGCCCTGAGAGGCAATAATAAAGTTGTTATTATATATTCCTTGTATATGATAGATGTTTATTTTGCATGCTATAATTGTATTGATAGGAAACATCAATACATGTGTGTTTAATAAACAAAAAGGGTTCCTAGTTATGCCTCTCTTATAGACTAGCTTGTTGATTAACAAGATGATCAAAGTTTCCTGATCATGGACATTGGATGTTGTTAATAACAAGGTCACAGCATTTGTGAAATGATGTGATGAACATTCATCCGAAGTATAGCATTACGATCAAGTCATTATGTTTATATTGCTATAACATCATACAAAGTAGTCTTAGTCCTTAGACCATGAGATCATGTTAATTGCTAACACCGGAAGAGTATCTTGATAACATCAAACGTCACACCGTAACAGGGTGACTATAAAGATGGGTTCAGTACTACGAAGGTGTTATGTTGAGGCTCATGGATCAAGAGTGGAATTTGTCAATCCAGATGACGGATAGATATACTCTGGGCCCTCTCGTTGATATCACATTAAGATAGCTTGCAAGCAAGTGATGTGATCACTAGAATGTTATATCACGGGAACGAGAAAAGAGTGCATGTCGGTAACGAGATCAAACTAGGTATTTGGATACCGATGATCGAATCTCGGACATGTATTATATCATGAGACAAAGGGATTAAATTGCTGACGTTAAAGGTTCTCACGATCACAGAAGTCATCGTTGAATGTTCAGGAGTCAGTATGGATCTCCAGGTCCCGCTTCTGATTATTGATCTGAGAGGAGTCTCAATCATGTCTGCATTATTCGCGAACCGTAGGGTGACACACTTAAGGGTTGCCGTACACCATTTAGGAGCACATATGTTCCAGACAAAAGGTTTGCAAAGCGTAGGAAATGTTTCGATAAAACAGGAATTGTTTCGATATAAACCGAAATTGTTTCGGGTGAAATTGCAGAAAGTGGTTCTACATGTAATATTGAAATTTTGCAAGGGGTTTTATGTGAATATTTGTTAATTAAAGTAATTAAAAAAATTCTGAATAAAATAAATAAAAGAGTTTTATTAAATGAGAGAGCATTAAATTTGGAGAAATTTAATGCATTTAAAGTGGAGACTTTAAAAGAGAATGTTAAGGGGCATTTTAATGTGGAGGGGTTACCACCACATGAATGGGGGAGGTGAGGGGTCACCCCCCATGCGCCGGCCATGGAGAGAGGGGGCACCCCCCTCCTCCTATAAAAGGCCACCCATTCCCTCCTTCATCCTTACACCTCCTCGTGAAGGATCTCTCTCCCCCTCTAGATATTCCCCATGGTCTCGGATTAGCGAGATACATGTTCCCGGTGGCCTTGCGTCTGGAAGGAGTTGCTGCTTCCGCTGATTCGCTGGAGCGAGGAGGTGGAGGTTGTCCGGTGGCTTGAACGTGTGTGCGAGGACGGATGCGCTGCTGATTTGCGGCGCTCGGACTTCCACACGATCTTGAGATCGGCAAGCGTACGACTACATCAACCATAAGTTCCTACTCGTTAACAAAACTCGTTGTCTTCGAAGGTAAGTTCTCCATGGATGTATGTCCACCCGTTGCTCTGTATCTAGTAGATAGATCTTGGCGTATAGTTCTCATCGTAGGAAATTTTTTGTTTTCTATGCTGCGGACCCAACAGTGGTATCAGAGCCTGATCTATGCGTAGGTGCTTTGCACGGGTAGTACACATATGTTTATATGTGGGCGATGATGATCATGTTATTGCATCTTCTATGTACTTTAGATATTGGTGGCATAGTGGGATGAAGCGGCCCGGACCAACCTTACATGTCATCGTACATGAGACCAGTTCCACGACTGACATGCAACTTGTTTTGCATAAGTGGCTGGCGGGTGTCTGTCTCTCCTACTATAGACAATATCTGATTTACAACGAGTTGCTAATAACTTGGTTATCCTCGTTGTGGTTCATGTTCGTAGGTAAGACCGGTTCTATCTCTGAAAGCCCTAAGCCACGTAAAACTTGCAATTGATAAATTAGAGGCGTCTAGTTTAGATCGTTGCTGGGCTAGTGTCTTGATATGGTATTGTTGTAAGTAGATGTATGATAGATACTCTTACAACTCACTTAACGTGTAAGTTCCATAGACCTTGGCCTTACACACAAAGGAATGATAGAGATCATACCACGATGCAAATGATAGAGATCAAATGCATGGACCATATCACCTCACTTCACACATTAGATGTTAGCATCTTATATTGCTAGTTTGGCGCTTTTGGTAGCATTATAAGATGATCCCTCATTTAGATATCAAGATAAAATGTGTTCTTCCTTAAGTATGCAACGTTTTGTGGATCGTGTTTTGAGGCATCACGTGATGATCGGGTGTTCTCGACTCTACGCTTTCAATCAACGGGTGTAAGATAGTTTTACACACGCGAATACTAAGGTTCTTACTTGACGAGCCTAGCATGTACAGACATGGCCTCGGAACACGGACCAAAAGGTTAAGCATGAGTCATATAGTTGATATGATGCATATATAGATACTCGCCTATGAAGCTACACCGACTCACGTGATGATCGGACTTGGTGTAGTGGATTTGGTTCATTTCATCACCAAAAGGACACGAGGGATGTCGTTTTTGAGTGGGAGTTCATTAGTAATTTGGATTAGTTGAACTCAATCTATCATAAACTTAGTATAAATATATTTTACAAATTATGTTGTAGATGGCACCACATGCTTTTAATTTCAATGTGTTCATGGAGAAAGAGAAGCTTGTTGCGAATGGTAGCAACTTCACCAACTGGGCTATGAATTTGAGGATTCTCCTCACTGCTGCACAAAAGCAATATGTGCTAGAGGCGCCGCTAGGCCCCCCACCAGCTCCTGATGCCCCTGACGAGGAAAAGAACGTCTATATAACTCGTCAGGAGGACCGCAACTTAGTTCATTGCGGCATACTGTATGGGCTAGAGCCAGAACTTCGAAAACGTTTCGAAAATGGCAATGCCTTTGATACCATGGGAGAATTGAAAATGATTTTTGATACCCATGCTGCCGTAGAGAGTTATAATGCTTCTAAAAAGTTCTTTAGCTGCATGATGGAAGAGAACAACTCCGTTAGTGAGCACGTACTCAAAATGTCTGGGTACGCCGATAAGCTTGTGTCCTTGGGAATAACGATTCCCATTGACTTAGGCATACATCGTGTTCTCCAATCTCTGCCACCTAGCTACGAGAGCTTCGTGATGACCTATAATATGCAGCGCATGAAGAAGTCTCTTCCCGAGCTTCTATCAATGCTTAATACTGCAGAAGTGGAGATTAGGAAAGAACATCCAAGTGTAAATGATCAATAAGACCACCGGTTTCAAGAAGGACAAGAAAGGCAAGCAGAAGGGAAAGAAGGGTGGCAAATCTATTGCCGCGCCTGAAAAGAAACCCCGAGCTGGCCCTAAGTCTGAAACGGAGTGCTACTATTGCAAGGGGACTGGCCATTGGAAGCGCAACTGCCCCAAGTATTTGGCGGACAAAAAGGCCGGCAAGGCAAACAAAGGTATATGTGATATACATGTTATTGATGTGTACTTGACTAGTACTCGAAGTAGCACCTGGGTATTTGATACGGGATCGGTTGCTAATATAAGTAACTCGGTTCAGGGGCTGCGGAACAAGCGACAACTAGCAAGGGATGAGGTCACGATGCGGGTCGGCAATGGATCAAGAGTTGATGTGATCGCCGTCGGAACGCTGCCTCTCCATATGCCGTCGGGATTAGTTATAAACCTGAATAATTGTTATTTGGTGCCTGCACTGAGCATGAACATTGTATCCGGATAATGTTTGATGCAAAGTGGTTATTCGTTTAAATCTGAAAACAATGGTTGTTCGATTTATATGAATAATATCTTTTATGGTCATGCACCTATGTTGAATGGTTTATTTCTATTGGATCTCGATAGTAGTATTACGCATATTCATAATGTTGATGCTAAAAGGATTAAACTTGATAATGATATATCTGCATATATGTGGCACTGCCGTCTAGGTCATATTGGCGTTAAACGCATGAAGAAACTCCATTCCGATGGACTTTTGGAATCACTTGATTTTGAATCATTTGATACATGTGAACCATGCCTTATGGGCAAGATGACTAGAACGCCGTTTTCCGGTTCAATGGAACGGGCGACAGATTTATTGGAAATCATACATACTGATGTGTGTGGACCAATGAGTGTGTCGGCGCGAGGTGGATATCGTTATTTTGTTACTTTCACGGATGATTTGAGTAGATACGGGTATATCTATTTGATGAAACACAAGTCTGAAACTTTTGAAGAGTTCAAAGAATTTCAGAATGAAGTGGAAAATCATCGTAACAGAAAATCATTGAAAATTTACACTAAAAAAATAGCCAATTAGGCAATAACCAATCTCGTCAACTTAGGATTTTCACTCACGTCCCTCTCGGATTGCCCCATGTGGCAAAGGGGAGGGAAGCCTAAATCACATTCCTAGTGCCCTCCCCTCTCATCTTCCTCCCTCGGCGCCGCTAGATGGCATGGCTGAGAGATGCTTGGTCAGTGTCGGATGCAACAGAGCCTCCTTTCTCCCCTCGCGCGTAGGACTCAGTGTGGGCTGGTACCCGTGACTTGGGCTTGGCTAACAGACTTTGCCCCGGCGCCCATAGCCGAATGAATGACCTGGGAACCACCAGCACCACCCGGGTTTGCCTTGAGGGATGCCTCATTCTGCCGGTTTGCAATATGCACTAACTCATTCACCCGCTCTTGCTGCCTACTGTAACTACCTTGGTGAATTACGCTCTTAGTTACATGCCTGGATGAGCGAAAGTGGTTAAAATAGTACGGTGGGGCCCGGGGCCACTCACGGTAGATCTTTCGGCCGTCCTAACCACTTTCAGATCATCAGGACAAGAACGAGCGGCGTAATCGGCAGGCGAAGGGATCAACTACATACACAAATGAGTATGTATGCAAGCCACATACAACAGTCCTCAGAGCCATTCCATCTAAAAGAAATAGAAATATTGCAACGCCATACGGCAAGATTCAAATACCCTAGATAGAGATAATATTTTGGGATAGCTCCTCATACATCAAACATCAGAGTATCAGGCGGAAGCGGAAAACAAGATCCGGTTACGGATAAGAAGCAAATCGGCATAAGATGCCACATAAACAAACACATCCCGCCCACAGATCTCACGGATCCCCGTTCCCGGAATCTCTACACCGAGTGATCGTTGCCAACATCATCCGTCTCCTCCACCCAGTATCCGTCTTGCGAGTACACCTGTTCATCTAGATCAAACAATTTATCGTGTGAGACCCTAGGGGTACTCAGCAAGTCTTTATGCCTCTAAAGGGGACACAACCTAGGGTGACGCAATGGAAGCAAAAGATAATAACTAACAAGTCTATAGATACTCGCTAACCATCTGCCTAACTAATGATAGACAGATGTCCGTGAATTAGGAACAACAGTTATAACAGTATAATTAACAGATCCATCCTCCTCCTCGCTTACCAACGAGGAAGCGAACGAACAACCCCCATCCGTTGGCAGTTTTATTAACCATTCCATGAGTATTGCACTATTTACTAGTCAGGTACTTAGTCAATTTAAAAACGGTACTTTAGTTATACTTGTCTATGATCGAGAAACTGTGCTCCAAGTCGTCCATAACCGCGGACACGGCTTTCAGAAAGATTTACCCTGCAGGGGTGCACAAATAGCAACACACACTCGATCAACCTCGGAAAAACCAACTCAAAACCCAACGAGGCATTCACGACAAAGCGATCACAGGATTCAGAAATATTTTAGGGGGGCACCCCATTAAGCTACCCGCAACGATCTAGCTGACTCCGAGACGGACTCAAGGTTTGCGCCAATGGCTGTAAACGACTGGGAACCCGAAAGTGTGACTGGGCTTGTCGATACCGCGAAAACACTCTGCAATCCTAAACAGTACATGTGCGCCACGCACAATCTTAAATAATACAGTAAAACATGGCATAAGTACAGGATAGTAACAACGCCCCAAACTACTTTGTGGCCCCAAGAAATAAGAATGAATCAAGATCTGGCTCAGGGGGGTCCATAAGGCCTCCCGGATGTGGATAGTGCGAATAGGCAAGGAACAGGAATCAAGTACTCGGGGTCCTACGGGACACAAGTGAGCATGAAAAACCAAATAGCAGATATTGCTCACCGGTGCCTCTTTCATTAGTTATCCCATTACTACTCAGGTTAAGTTGTTTAGGTACCTCGTTATCCATCAGAGACTCACATACCCTACACATGCTTTTCTACGACTCGCATGGCTCAAACAACTCCTGTAGTAATGGCTCATGGGATGGAGGAACAAGCTTTGGTGGGGTTTAAAAGTAAAGGATATGCAGTACTTGGGATTCAATTTAATGCAATCGCGACTCAATGATGCAAGAATAAGATAGAGGCAATAGGTACTATATGTATGCAAGCATGTGGTAGTGCTTGCCTGGCAGCTCAGTTGAAGCGAGAGATGGATCTGAGTAGTACTCCTGTGATTCCTGGAAATTCTCCTGCTGGGCATCACGGGCTCGTTGGAGGGCTTGGATCGGGACGGGGAGCAGCAGATTATCGACGGAGCTGGCGCACCCGGATCTAGGGTTTGCGGCGGAGCGGCGATGGTTCTGGTGGCTGCAGGGCATCTCCTCCTTGCTGGCGTGTACTGGGCGATGCTGGGGAACCTCCTCGCCTTCCTCGACCACCTCCACTCACGCTCGCCTGTTGGAACGAGGAATCGGCGGTGGGTACTGATTGTGGACGCCGGCAAACAGAGAGGGAGGGTGGCGTCGTTGGAGAAGAAGAAAGGAAGGGCAAGGCCCTGGGGTGGATCTGGCCTGCTACCAGACGAGGGAGAGGGGGTAGATAGGGACGGGGAGAGAGAGGGTGCCGTGTGGGAGCGGGGTAGAGAAAAAGTGGCCTCGGTACCTTTTTCCTCCTCCTTCACGTGCTCGGCGTGAGCTGCCAGGGCAGGGGCAGGGTGAGGCTCCAGGTGGGCCAGAGAGCAGAGGGAGGGCTGGCTCGGGTGCCCCTTTGTGGCAGAGAGAGAGAGAAAGGAGGAGCTCGGGCTAGGGTTAGACAAGGGCTAGGGTTTAGGAGAAGGGGTAGCTCGGGGGTGGTGGGCTAGCATGGCAGGGAGGGAATGGTGGTGAGGGTTAGATGGTAGGCTCGGCAAAGAGAATGGTGGTTAGAGCTTGGGTGCTTAGGGTTTTAAGAGAGAGGATAAGAGAGAAAAGCTAGGGTTAGGGTTTGATTAGGGTTTTTAGGTTTTTAGCACATGCTAATTAGATCAAGCCAAGAGGTAGGGGTGAGGGTCTTGGTTTAGCACAAGGTGATGGTGAAGGTAAAAACTCAAGAAAGAGAGAGAGGTGGGGTTTAGAATAAATAAAGAGAAGATCCCACATGAACATGCATGATGGGGGAAAGGGTTTTGTTGGGAACATGGGGATGGTGGAGAGAGATGGAGAGGATCTCACAAAAGAAAGATCCACCAAAAACAAGAGAAAACAAAGGAGCTAAAAATGGTGGTACTCTTGCATGGCCCATGCATAATAATTAAATGCCATGTTTTATCCTTTTGAAAAAAAAATATAACATGGCATGATTCCCATGCATTACCAAAATGTGGAGTAAAGTCCAAGCAAAATAAAATAGAATTGGATCCATCCCAACCCACATGAGCTAGATTAAATGCCCAAAAGAAAAATAATAGCTCATGGTTAACTAGGATGGTGGAATTATAAGGTGGTGACAAAGAAAGGTGGTGGATTGGAATAAAAGATATGCCCCCAACTCAACTTGGGCATCAAGCATTTATCAAGATTCAAATACAATATATCAAGAGCCAAATACAATTAATAATGCATATGAGAGAAGAACCAAAAGAAAAGGGTTTTATATGATGCTCAAATGCAAGGTGGCATGATGACATGAGCATGATATACTTATGATGCAACAATTATATGTAGAAGTAGCCATTATATTACTAGATCAAGTAGCATTACAGTTCTTAGACAATTGGGATGCTACACCTACGCCGGGCTTCGCCGGATAAACCATATATCTCGGTTGTTGCTGCCTCCACAGCCCTAATATTCTTAGCCAGGGTACTGTATTTTGGCATACCTGCCGACATTTGACTAACTGATGCACCAGACTTGGATCTACTGTTCCTATCTATCTCAACATTGAGGTTTTTACCCCTGTTCCACACACCATCTAAATGACTAGGGTTCGCTACAAGAAACCCATGTGCCTTGTTATACTCATGGAGGGTGATATTCAGCTCCTCTCATGCACGAGCTACCTCCATAGCTCCCTAGAGAACACTCTGGAGAGTCTGCTCTAGCTCGGCATGTGCCTGAGCCGGATCTACTACGGGGGCAACTGGCACAGTCAGCTTCTCAATGACTTCCTGAAGGATATTCTATGGCTTCTCTAGTGGAGGAAACCTTGAGCTAGGAGCCTTAGGTGTTGTGCCCTCATCCTCGGCAGGAGCTTTGTCGGCATCTGCCGCGGGAGTGGTCATCATGACCTCTACATAGCTTGCGGGGTGATTGATACGTCGGCCGCGAGCCGCACAGAGAGCAGGAGGATCTGTAGCGACAACCACCCACTACGAGATCTTGCAGGAGATGTCAACGGCGATGTAGACCTTGTGCGTGCCGAAGCTGGCCAACTTGCCGTTCCACGGGAGAGGCATGTTACCGATACTGCCGAGGTTGTCACTGACGAAGTCCAGCAAGTCAAATCTCTGGACAAGGCCTGATACCACGCGCTCGCGGAGGCGATGATGTTTCCTATCTGGAAGAAGACTCCAGCCAGTGCCGTTGCTGGCTCCATGTTGGGCGCCAACTGTCACGTGGTGGTATCACAACAGGTTCCATGGGATGACTTAACTTGGGGCCGAATGGACGCCAGAGAATCCGGGGAGGGATGGTGCGGTTGATACCACACGCAGAACACAAGCAAGCACACACACGATGTACCCAGGTTTGAGGCTGTCCTATTGAGATAACACCCCTACTCCAGTATCTATATCTCTATATCTTAATATGTATCAAGTGTTACAACCTTGCTCCTTGAGCTGTATGCTCCAAGGAGGAAGAATCTCTCTGCTTACAACTCTCTATCTTTGTACTAAGGGGGGCAATGGAGAAATGAAGAGCTTGACCTTCTTCTAGGAGGTCATGGGGAACCTTATAAAAGGGTGCCGAAGTTACAAGTTAGGGCACATGTGGCACCGGATATGCTCTTCAGATGCTGCACAAAGTCGTTGCCCTGGGCCCAAATGCTTCTCCTGTCATGGAGTTGCTCCTGGATACCCTCGATGGGACTTGACGTGCCCATCCCTGTTTACTGTTGCCACGTCTGACAACGGTCTCCTCCTGAATATCCTCGATGTGACTGTACACTATAACCCACAGTCACGCCTCTGTAAGTACCATATGATCTTCCCAACATGATTATGGTCATATATGTAATTCCTATGTGGTGGATCTTTATTCTATGATTTGATGTATGACATTGGAACCTATTATGTGTAAGATGTATTGATAGATGCATATCATGTACCTCGTTCTTAAGTACTTGTTCTGATCCAACTTGTATGCAAGATCATGTCAGGGGAGAAGTGTGTATTAGATGGAGTAGCATGGTGGTAGTGATTAAATAGTGATAACAAATTCAATATCTACTATGGTATTTACCATTATTTTTTTCCTCACTAGGGATAAAGTGAATTCATGTGCTATAATTATCTTGTGACAGCTTGATAATCGTGTTTGATCAAGGTAGCATTTTGTGATTCAGACATCATGTAAAAATACCTAAGGCTTACTCTGTTGATTTCTAATTCAAGATTGCCTGGAGTTTTCCCTTTCTTGAGGAGTATAAGAAAGATGTGCTGCATCATCTCTATGTTAGGACATGATGCCCATATAAATTAATGCTTATCAAACACATGTTGAAGTTCCACCAATATTATGTCTTTGATGAATTGTTTGTGTCCACTACAACCCAAAAAGAGAGTATACAAGTGAACCCATGAACCCTTCTCCATTTTAAACCATTGGAAACACCTTTCCAACACAATTATCACATTTAATATTTTCTGCAATTTATTATTTCGAAAATGCAAAAATACTTTGTTCACTTGCAAACACACACAAAACCCCCAAACTACTATATTTTATTGGATTTGCTTTGCTTGCCTAGTTTTACTTATTTTACTTTATTTATATTTATATTTCATATTACTAATACGAAACCTTGTGCTTGACAACCACACAGTGGAGTTGGGGACACAAGACAAAAACTTTACTTTGTAGGTTCCTAGAAGAGTAGAAGAAGAATTAACTTCTTAGCCCATTCCCTGAGAGTTTGATATAAACCTCAAATCACCCTTGTGGGAAAAAAAGCTTGCTACAACACTCTACACTTGGAGACCCAACAAATTGGTACACAGAGTTGTTGCCATCAAAAAGATTTTCTCGCACCGTTGCCGAGGATTTGCAAGAGGGACATCACAGTTGCACCATCTTCATCAACTTTGTGCGAACACCTAAGCTTAGGGAGGTTGCACCACTGTGAGCTTTTCCTTCTCCTTTAGATTTTCAAAGTAATTTTCTTTTGTCTTGTTTTTAGTCTTTTGTTTGTTTTCTTTAAAACACATAAAAATTAGTATCAACTTTATTTACAAACTCAAGCAATATGAACCAACCTGGACCGATCATTCCCATGAATACCACTACTTCCTTGAAACAACACTTTGGAGAAACATTAAAAGATGCTTGGGAAAGAATTAACAAAATTTATAGTGAGGATCCTATTCCTTGTGATGAGAATAATATGAACCTTTTCTTTTAATATGGATTAGATGGATGGTATAAAAATGCTTTAGATATAGCCACATGAGGAAGTTATATTTTAGCCTCATCTGCAGGATCAGATCTTGCTCATAAAAATATCTTTGGTACCCATCGAAATGATAGGGAAGTAGAAAGTATAATTACAATACTTAATTTAGCCAAAGAAATACTCAAAAATTGCATCGAAGAGCTTCCTAGAAAGGAAGATTTTGAAAATTTTAAACACCTCACCAAAGGCACTCAACCAGAAATAGAGGATAAAATGGCCATCATCATCCAAAAATTAGACATTTGTGAAAAAGCATTTACAAAGGATGACAAGAAACTTTTGAATATAGAAAAAAGGGTAGTATATTTGGGTGATATATTTAAGGGGGCGCCTCATGCAAATTCTTACCCAAAACCAAGGCTAAAAATCCAACACTCCTAATAACTAAAGAAATCAAAAAGGGAGAAAAATAAGTTTGGGTAGTCAAGAAAAAGGAACAAGTAAATAAGGAACTTATGAAAGAAACCACCATGCTTGAGCCACCAATGATCACGAATGACAAACACATGGAGGAAGTTAAAATGATAAATGAAACAGAAAATCTCTACTTGAGCTTGATAAATGCAGCTTGTATGAACTTATCAATATCCTACAAAAGTTTTCTAATGACCCATCCATTCATGTTCATCAAGTAGGTTTTGGCTCCTATATAGCAAACTATGTCATCAAAGAAACGATAGAAAGATACAATAATGAAGCCATGATACCAATTAAGCTTGGGGGTGCTTGGCTGCCCAAAATATTAATCACCATTGGGAAAGAGACCCATCATGCTATTCTAGATCTAGGATCTAGTGTCTCTGTTTTATCCAAAGAACTATATGAACTACTAGAACTAAAAACCATGGAAAATGTTTAATAGATCTTTTGCTTGCTGATGACTCAAATAAACATGCTTTAGGAAAAGTAAATGATGTATTGGTTGAGTTACATATGACTTTTGTGTCTGTTGATTTTATTGTAACAGACATGGGGAGTAAAACCTCTAGTCCTATAATTCTTGGAAGACCTTTTTAAGAACTACAGGTGCAGTCATTGATTTAAAGGAAGGGAATGTGAAGTTTCAGTTACCTCATAAGAAATGTATGGAAAACTTCCCAAGGAAGAAGAAGATAACACCAAGGTACAACCTACCACATGATCTCCACATCACTTGAATCAAGTAAGTAAAGCCTAGCTATATGGCTATAAAGAAAGCGCTTTTTGGGAGGCAACCCGGTTATCTATTTTTATGCATGCTTTCTGTAGTTAAAAGTCCTTTTTAGTGTATTCTCCATAGGTTGGAAACAAAGTACCAAGTAGAACCCATTTTGGATGCTAGAAAGTTGTTAGAACACATGGAGAAGCAAATTCATGCACAACACTGTTTAGCAGAAAATTCTCTGATTTTTTTTGTAACTCCGATTGCTCTTATATTTACACAGTATTTACAAATTTTCATCTTATATATGCACAAAAATTTACCAAAATTCCTGACATGTCTAGGTGGTCGAAATAAATACATTTTGTTGCGGCTGAAAATCTGGACAGATTCTGCCCACTAGTGTTTGAGCCATTCTTTTGAGTCTCAAAATGATTTGCCATGAGACTTTTGATATTCTAGGAATGTGTAGGACACTATATGATTGATGTACTACTGAGCAAATTTTTTGTCTATGAATTATATGCCAGCTATTATCATATCCTTGTACCACTAATGTCACCCCATAGAAAAAGAAATGGGAGAAAGTTTTGTGTTGAAGTTTTTTGACAGGGAATGGAGGAACAACAAACCAAGTGTTGGGTCCGCAGCATAGAAAACAAAAAAATTCCTATGATGTGAACTACATGCCAAGATCTATCTACTAGGTACAAAGCAACGGGTGAACATACATCCAACGAAAACTTACCCTCGGAGACAACGAGTTTTGTTAACGAGTAGGAACTCGTGGTTGATGTAGTCGTACACTTGCCGATCTCAAGATCGTGAGGAAGTCCGAGCGCCGCAACTCAGCAGCGCATCCGTACTCGCACACACGTTCAAGCCACCGGACAACCTCCACCTCCTCGCTCCAGCGATCCAGCGGAAGCAACAACTCCTTCTAGACGAAATGCCACCGGGAACATGTATCTCGCTTATCCGAGACCATGGGGGAATAATTCTAGAGGGGGAGAGAGATCCTTCACAAGGAGGTGTGAGGATGAAGGAGGAAGAGGGGGCCTTTTATAGGAGGAGGGGGTGCCCCTCCTTCATGGCCGGCGCATGGGGGAGGTGTCTCTTCACCTCCTCCATTCATGTGGTGGTAACCCCTCCACATTAAAATGCCTCTTCACATTCCCTTTTAAAGTCTCCACTTTAAATGCATTAAATTTCTCCAAATTTAATGCTCTCTCATTTAATAAAACTCTTTTATTAATTTTATTCAGAATTTTTATTAATTACTTTAATTAACAAACATTCACATAAAACCCCTTGCAATATTTCAATATCACATGCATAACCTTTCTGCAATTTCGCCCGAAACAATTTCCGGTTTCCATCGAAACAATTCCTGCACTTTGCAATTCTTTCGTCTGAAACATATGTGCTCCAAAATGGTGTCCGGTAACTCTAAAGTGTGTCACCCTATGGTTCGCGAATAATGCAGACATGATCGAGACCCCTCTCTGATCAATAATCAGCAGCAGGACCTGGAGATCCGTACTGACTCCTACACATTCAACGATGACTTCTGTGATCGTGAGAACCTTTAACGCTAGTAACTAAATCCCTTTGTCTCGCGATATATTACATGTCTGAGATTCGATCATCGGTATCTCCATACATAGTTTGATCTCGTTACCGACATGCACTCTTTTCTCGTTCCCGTGATATAATATTCTAGTGATCACATCACTTGCTTGCAAGCTATCTCAATGTGATATCACCGAGAGGGCCCGGAGTATATCTATCCGTCATCGGGATTGAAAAATTCCACTCTTGATCCATGAGCCTCAACATAACACCTTCGTAGCACTGAACCCATCTTTATAGTCACCCTATTACGGTGTGACATTTGATGTTATTAAGATACTCTTCCGGTGTTAGCAATTAACATGATCTCATGGTCTAAGGATAAAAAGATTACTTTGTATGATGTTATAGAAATATAACATAATGACTTTGATCGTAATGCTATACTTCGGATGAATGTTCATCACATCATTCCACCAATGTTGTGACCTCGTTATTAACAACATCCAATGTCCATGATCAGGAAACCTTGATCATCTTGTTAATCAACGAGCTAGTCTATAAGAGAGGCATAACTAGGAACCTTTTATTTGTTTATTAAACACACATGTATTGACGTTTCCGATCAATACAATTATAGCATGCAAAATAAACATTTATCATAAACATGGAATAAGATAATAACCACTTTATTATTGCCTCTCGGGCATATTCCCTGCTTCAACCATAAAATTAATGGATGTACCATGCTTCAACCATAAACACTAATGATGTACCATGCTTCAACCATAAAATTAATGGATAGTGTTTGGAATATAGCTTGTGTATCACATATGATATTCCCTACTTTCCATCCATAATTTTATGGTTGAAGCAGGGAATATGCCCGAGAGGCAATAATAAAGTGGTTATTATCTTATCCCATGTTTATGATAAATGTTTATTTTGCATGCTATAATTGTATTAATTGGAAACGTTAATACATGTGTGTTTAATAAACAAAATACAAAGTTCCTAGTACTGCCTCTCATATAAACTAGCTTGTTGATTAACAAGATGATCAAGGTTTCCTGATCATGGACATTGGATGTTGTTAATAACGAGGTCACAACATTGGTGGGAATGATGTGATGAACATTCATCCGAAGTATACCATTACGATCAAAGTCATTATATTTATATTGCTATAACATCATGCGAAGTAATCTTAGTCCTTAGACCATGAGATCATGTTAATTGCTGACACCGGAAGAGTATCTTGATAACATCAAATGTCACACCGTAATAGGGTGACTATAAAGATGGGTTCAGTGCCACAAAGGTGTTATGTTGAGGGTCATGGATCAAGAGTGGGATTTGTCCATCCCGATGACGGATAGATTTACTCTGGGCCCTCTCGGTGATATCACATTAAGATAGCTTGCAAGCAAGTGATGTGATCACTAGAATATTATATCATGGGAACGCGAAAAGAGTGCATGTCGGCAACGAGATCAAACTAGGTATGGAGATACCGATGATCGAATCTTGGACATGTAATATATCACGAGACAAAGGGATTTAGTTACTAGCGTTAAAGGTTCTCATGATCACAGAAGTCATCGTTGAATGTCTAGGAGTCAGTATGGATCTCTAGGTCCTGCTTCTGATTATTGATCTGAGAGGGGTCTTGATCATGTCTGCATTATTCGCGAACCGTAGGGTGACACACTTAAGGGATACCAACACCATTTGGAGCAAATATGTTTCAGATAAAGATTTAAGAAAGCGCTGGAATTATTTCAATAGACACCGAAACTGTTTCGGGTGAAATTGCTGAAATTGGTTCTGCATGTAATATTGAAATGTTGCAGGGGTTTTATGTGAATGTTTGTTAATTAAAGTAATTAACAAAATTCTGAATAAAATTAATAAAAGTGTTTTATTAAAAGAGAGGGCATTAAATTTGGAGAAATTTAATGCATTTAAAGTTGAGAGTTTAAAAGAGAATGTGAAGGGGCATTTTAATGTGGAGGGGTTTACCACCACATGAATGGGGGAGGTGAAGGGACACCCTCCATGGGCGCCGGACATGGGAGGGGTACCCTCCCCTCCTCCTATAAAAGGCCCCCTCTCACACCTTCATACACACACCTCCTCGTGAAGGATCTCTCTCCCCCTCTAGTATTATTCCCCATGGTCTCGGATTAGCGAGATACATGTTCCCGGTGGCTTTATCTGGAAAGGAGTTGCTACTTCCACTGCTTTGCTGGAGCGAGGGACGGAGGTTGTCGGGGGTACCGGACGTGTGTGCGATCACGGATGCACCACTGCTTTCCGGTGCTGGACTTGGTGGTGCTGGACTTGCTGGAGCTGGATCTGATGGAAGTGCTAGAGCCGGACCTGCTGGACTTCATCACGATCTTGAGATTGGCAAGTGTACGACTACATCATCCACGAGTTCCAACTCGTTAAGAAAACTTTGTTGTCTTCGAGGGTAAGTTCTCTATGGATGTATATCCACCCGTTGCTTGTATCTAGTAGATAGATCTTGGCGTATAGTTCCCATCATAGGAATTTTTTGTTTTCTATGCTGCCAACCCAACAAAGTGTGTATTAGATGGAGTAGCATGGTGGTACTGATTGAATAGTGACAACAAATTCAAGATCTACTATGGTATTTACATTTCTTTTGCTGCCTCGCTACGGATAAAGTGAATTCATGTGCTGCAATTATCTTATGACAACTTGATAATCTTGTTTGGTCAAGGTAGCATATTTGTGATTCAAACATCATGTCCATATACCTAAGGCTATACTCTGTTGATTCTTAATTCAAGATTGCATGGAGTTTTCCCTTTCTTGATGAGTATAAGAGAGATGTGTTGCATCATCTCTATGTTAGGACATTATGCCCATATGAATGTTTATCAAACACATGTTGAAGTTTCACTAATATTTCGTCTTTGATGAATTGTTTGTGTCCACTACAACCCAAAAAGAGAGTAGACAAGTGAACCCGAACCCTAGTCCATTTTAAACCATTAGAAACACCTTTCCAACATAATTATCACAATTTATTATTTCGAAAATACAAAAAAACTTTATTCACTTGTAAACACACACACAAACCCCAAAAATAACTATCTTTTATTGCATTTACTTTGCTTGCCTAGTTTTACTTGTTTTACTTTACTTTATTTATATTTATATTGCATATTACTAATATGAAACCTTGTGCTTGACAAACACACGGTAGAGTTGGGGACAAAAAACAAAAACATTGCTTTGTAGGTTGTTAGAAGAGGAGAAGAAGAATTAACCTCTTAGCCAATTCCCCAAGAGTTCGACATAAACCCTCGAGTCACCCTTATGGGGAAAAGAAGCTTGGTATAACACTCTGCACTTGGAGTCCCAATGAATTGACACACGAAGTTGTTGCCATCACTTGGTTGTAGAAGGTATATCCATAGTCTCCTTTGGATATCCTACAAAGATGCATTTTTTTGCTTTAGGTTCGAGTTTGCCAGGATGTAGTTTATTAACGTAAGCCTCACATCCCCAAATCTTAAAAAACAGCGTTGGCTTTGTTCCATGCCATATATCATACGGCGTTGTCTTCACGGCTTTGGGACGGTGCCCTATTTAAAATGAATGCAAAAGTCTCAAGTGCATATCCCAGAATGATACAGATAAGTCGGCAAGAGACATCATAGACCGTACATTGTCCAATAGAGTGCGATTACATCACTCGGATACACCATTATGTTGTCATGTTCCAACCGGCATAAGTTGTGGTATAATTCCATAAGCCTTCAAATGTGTGCCAAACTCGTGACTCAAATACTTGCCCCCTTGATTAGTACGAAGGTGCTTAATTTTCTTGTCAAGTTGATTCTCAAGTACACTTTAAAATTCTTCGAACTTTTCAAAGGTTCCAAACTTGTACTTCATTAAGTAGATATACCCATATCTACTCAAATCGTCAGCGAAGGTGACAAAGTAACGATAACCATTGTGCGTGGAGACGCTCATTGGTCCGCATAAATCTGAATGTATGACTCCTAATATATCTGCATCCCGTTCCATCATACCGTTGAACGATGTCTTGGTCATTTTACCCTGAGGCATGGTTCGCACATGTCGAGAGATTCAAAATCTAATGACTCTAGAAGTCCTACAGAATGGAGCTTCTTCATGCGTTTTACACCTATATGACCCAGACAACAACACGACATATACATGGAATTATCATCACCATGATTACATTGCTTGGCATGTATTCTATGGATGTGTGTATCATCACAATCAAGATTCAATTAATAAACCTTTACTTTGTCACGCATGAGCATAAAATACATTATCCATATAAATATAACAACCATTTGTCTCTAATTTAAACGAATAAAGGTCTTGCAACAAGCAAGACCTACTAACAATATGCATGCTCAAAGTCAGTATATAGTAACAATTTTTCAAATTCAAAACTAATACTGAAGGGAGACGCAGAGGGAGAGTGACGATAGCAAGGATTTGAACTCTATTGTCATTGCCGACACACATTGTCACCTCGTCCTTCACCAGCTATTGCTTATTCCGCAACTCCTGTTGAGAGTTACATATATGAGCAACATAACCAGTATAAAATACCCAGGTGTTGCTCCTGGCACCTTTAAGGAAAACATTAATAATGTGTATATCATATATACCTTTCTCTTAGGAAATGATCTTGCCAGCCTTCTTATCATCTAGATACTTGGCACATTTGCGCTTCCAGTGACCCTCACCCTTACAATAGAAGCACATGGCGTCGGGATTGACCTTGGCTGCCCTAGAGGAAGAGGCAACAGTCATGGCGTCTTTCTTGGGTTTACCCCTCTTGACCTTGCCCTTCTTGGCGGATTTCTTGAATTCAACAGTCCTATTGACCATCAAGACATTGTGATCCTTCATAATTTCCACCTCAGTGCGCTTGAGCATGGCAAACAACGCAGATAGTGTTTTTCCCATACCCTGCATGTTGTAATTTAGTACAAAGCTCTTGTAGCTAGGGGAAGAGACTGTAGCAACCTATCAACTGCCAGCTTGTTATTGATTTTGCAATCAAGATTGTTCGGGCATTGAACGTAGCAAGGCATATTGACCACGTGCTCACTCAAGCTGTTGTGCTTTTCCATG
Source organism: Avena eriantha (assembly GCA_910589775.1). Taxonomy (NCBI): domain Eukaryota; kingdom Viridiplantae; phylum Streptophyta; class Magnoliopsida; order Poales; family Poaceae; genus Avena; species Avena eriantha. The sequence continues at coordinate 401,491,023 of OU342745.1, forward strand.
ATGGTAGAGAAGTGGTTCGAAACCTCATACCTCTCAGACCTGGCCCGAGGCACAAATTTTTCTTTGAGGTCGGTGATGATCTCAAAGGCGTTCTTGTTCTCAAAGCGCTTCTGCAGGCCAGTCTCCATGGTGTAAAGCATGCCACCCTGGACACAGGCGTTATCATTGGCCTTCTGCTGATAAAAATTTTATCAGCCTGAGAGGCGTTGGCAGTGGGTTGGTCACCTATCGCAACATCAAGTATATAGGAGAGTTTCTGGCGAACAAGGAGAATCTTTAGATTGCAGGACCAGGCGGTGAAGTTCGTCCCATCAGTTTTGAGCTTTTATTTCTCAAGAAAAGGGCCAAGGTTGAAGGTAGGGCGAGACATCTAAAATAGTATTTGCAAAGTAATCAATCTTAATCTTCAAAATATGGGTTCTTATTTAGTCAAACTAAAATACTAGAACTCCCACTCAATCGAACATCCCTCAACATTAGTTTGGTGACTACACGATCCCTTTACAACGCTTCATCCCCGATCACCACGACCTTTGATGCAGCTGCCAGGGTAGATATCAACATATCGATCGCATCATATTTAATTCATGTGTGTGCTTCATGCCTAACCATTCAGTCATCTATGTTCCAAGACTATGTTTGTACATGCTAGGCTCACCAACTTTAACTAGAGTGTATTGCAGTGTAAACATGGCTCACACCCACTGTATGCGAATGCAGAGATGTCTAGCACCCGATCATCATGGCTTGCTTCATAACTGCGAAATTTCTTGGTGGTGCACACTTGTGGGAGAACACAAATATTGGAATTATAGTAAGAGGGATTATCTTATTGTGATATCTTCATAATTATAATACTAGCACAACAAGATTCACACAACAGTTAACATCTAATGTAAACAGTTATATATGTGTGATATGTAGTGGTTTTCTCGCGTCTTGATCTCTATCGAGAACACCGGCATTTGCCCTAGGTTCACGGTGCCACCTTGCCTTCGGTTGTTCATCCATAAACACTTACCTAAAACCACAAATATCACTTGCCCTCTAGAAAAACAAAGTTAGACGCTTCTACTTTATCTTTGCAAGTTTTACGTGGTTGTTTGGGCTTTCGCACAAGAACCATTTCTTACCTACGATTCCAACCACAACATGGATTAACTAGTTGTCTCTTTTAATCCCTTTTCAGGGCCATCCTTTGTAAATGCCATATCAACTAATGTCAGAGAGACAGACACCCGCCAGCCACTTATATGGTACAAGCCATATGTTAGTCGTGGAATCGGTCTCGCATAAGGTTACATGAAAGGTTGGTCCAGGACGCTTTATCCAACATTGATGTGATATTAGCAAGTACAAGTGGGAGTGTAGCAATTAGAAAATCAATGCCCACACAATCCACGCATGTTCTAATCATATTGGTACATCTACGCATAGATCGCTCTGATACCACTAAAGGGGTTCTGTGGTAGAAAACAAAAAAATCCTACTAAGAGAACGCACCAACCCAAGATCTATCTATGGGGAAGTACAATAACAAGTGGGATACGGTATTCATACCTTTGAAGACCGGACATGGGATTACATTCCCGCACAAACATTGCTGCTGAAACCGAGCGTAGTAGACCTTGAGGTCTAGAAGGCTTCAAGCCTCTAGCACCACTAACGGCAGTGCCTTGTCGAGTTTTACACGCGTACGGTGTAAACACATCTCCAAGGCCCCAGTCCAGCAAGGCAGCGGAAGAAGAAGATTTACACCGATTCCAGCATGACGACGATGTGCGCTGGATGGAGAAAACTCTACCTCATAAAGCATGTTCTAAACTAGGGAGCATGCTTGAGAGGGAGAGAGGGAGGGGAGAGATAATGTCAAAGGCCAATTGTGGGATAAGAATTGAGGAGGAATGACACCCCTATAAATAGGAAAAATCTAGGCACTCCCATCCTCCAAGTCCCAGTGTGGGACTAAACCTTAGAGAGGTGGGAGGAGGGGCTACCACCGATGGTGGGGTGGGCCCCACCCGCGCGCCTGGCCCACCAAGGGTGTCCGGCGGGGTGGGAGCCCCCTCCATGGTGCCCGGGCCCTCCTAGCCGTAGCGGCCTCCCGTCTTGGGACTCCTCCCTCCTAGGGATGGCCCATGTCGATTTTTTCCTTTTTCTTTTATTTAAATAATTATATTTAATATTAATTCACCAATTAAATATTAAATACACTTTATTTAATTCCTCTTATTCAAAACTCCTTTTGAATAGTTTTCGAACACTTCAGTATCTCTCCGGAACGCTTACAGCTCTCTCTCTTCCTATTTCTCTATTAGCATCGGATCAACCCGCAGCGTCTTCACCCTTAAGCATGAAACCCATCTGGTTCGGGAATATTCAGACATGATCGAGACATATCTCCAATCAATGTCCAACATCGGTATCTTGAAACACATGATGGCCCCTTCATATTCCATGAATTTGGTTGTTCGCTTGAATCTTCTAAACATCAACTCTTATTCCTTTTGCACAAAGATACCTGGTTTTTCCAAGACCTAATATCATGCATCTATATACAGTTCGATCTTGTTACCGACAAACATGTTTACTTGTTCCCGTGATAGTACATCCTCCTGACCTAGTCACATGCTTGCAAGCTCATTGATGTAATCTCACAAAGTGGGCCAAGAGTATCTATCTATCACTCAGATAGGAAAATCCTGATCTCGATACATACGCCTCAACTATTCCTCTAGAATACTCAATACACACCTTTATAGCCACCTAGTTACGGTCATGACGGTTGATGTGATCAAAGCAGCCGTGGGAGATAGTGACTAAACATGATCTCATAGTAGAATATTAATTTACTACACTTTGCTAGATATTGCAATGTTGAACATTGTGACTGGATCATGTTGCAATTCTATGGGCAGGTGCGTCCATCACTTCATTAAGTGACCTCGTTGTCAGTTGACATTTTAGTTAAATCATGATTAGGAAACCCCGATCATCATCTACACAATGAACTAGTACTAGAGGATACTAGGGACCTATTTTTTAATATACCACACATATATTAATATTTTTGTTTAATATAGTTATAGCATGATACAAAACTATTATGAACATTAGACATATATCAAAATTCAACTTTATTTATTGGCCTCTAGGGCATATCTCCTTCACGATCCCCTATACTTGCAGGCACCAGTATCCATATATGTCACTTGTAGTTCTGGAAGTGAAATCCACTAGCATGTCTTCATCATGAAGTGTTTGTCCTTCCTTTTGCTGAGGCTGATCATGGTTCTCCATGTTCTCTTGAACATAGTTCTGTTGAATGCCTTGGGAACTCTCGACCATAGGTCTAGTGAAGTGAGCTTCGTACTAGTGCCCTTGAGCCTTCTTACCCTTGATTGATTGTTAATATAGTGACACCAAATGCCTAGAATTTGTACACTTATTTGCAATATGATTGTTACAACCACATTGGTAACAACTTTGAGAAGTTCTACTCTTATCATTAATTTTGAAATGGTTATTGCAATTTTGGACTCCATTTCTATTCTAATTCTCATTACGCTTCCACTTTCCCTTGGACCTCCTATGGTTCCTCTTTAAACAACGGGAGTTCTAAGCATTATAAGAATTTAAATGTGCTTCAATCAATGGCAATGTGCCTGTTGGGCGGGAAATATTATTCTTATCAAGAATTTCATTGTACCTTTCTACCTGAAGAAGTGCATATATCAATTCAAAATGTTTCTTACACTTTTGGTTACGATGTTGTTCAGCAATTAACCTCCTATTAGGGTGAAAAGTCGAAAGCGTCTTCTCAATGAGATCCACATCTGAAAGTGCACTAGTTTTGAATCTCAACTCGGAGTTGATTTGATGCACGACGGAGTTGTATGCTGCAATAGACTTAAAATCCTCAAAATGGATAAGTGCCCATTGATGGCTCAAAATATGTAGAGCTCGTCGGGACCCCAAGAGGAAGGTATGATGAGAAAAGTAGCAAGTTTTCCCTTAGTTATGAAACCAAGGTTATCGAACGAGTAGGAGTAAGGAAACAACTCCAAGGTGTTGCTAACAACTTGGAATCCTACACAACACAACCACAAAACTTTGCCCCAACTTACAATGAGGTTATCAATCTCACTGGTTTTGCTGAAAACAAAGGATTAAACATATAGTGTGGAAGATAGTAATTGATTGCAAAAAGTAAACAGTAGATGGTATATCAATGGTAAAGGAATGGACTGGGGTCCATAGTTCACTAGAGGTGTTTCTCCTTAAGATAAATAGCATGTTGGGTGAACAAATTACAGCAGACCAATTGACAGATTGAGAAAGCATAACAATGCATATACTAGACAGCTTGACTCCTACGAGATTTGATCGGGCATTACAACATAATACAGAGACCATAATCCAACTGCATCTATGACTAATAATCCACCTTTAGGTTATCATCCGAACCCCTTCCAGTATTAAGTTGCAAGCAACAAATAATTGCATTAAGAAAAGTGTGTAAAGTAAACAATACAATTGCCCCATGGACAAAGGATTGTTGGTTTCTCCCTAGTAGCAACAGCACATCTACAACCTTAGAGATTTCTGTCACTTCCCCAGATTACTAGAGGCATGAACCCACTATCAAGCATAAATACTCCCTCTTGGAGTTGCAAGCATCTACTTGGCCAAGATAGTTACTAACAACAGAGAGCATGCAAGATCACAAATAACATAGACATGATAGAATCAATAATCAATCTGACAAAGTATCTCAATATCCATCGGATCCCCGCAAACACAACATGTAGGATTACAAATAGATGATCTTGATCATGAATGGAGCTCACAAGATCTAAACATGATAGCACAAAGGAGGAGCAACCATCTAGCTACTGTATGGACCCATAGTCCAAGAGTGAACTACTCACGCATCACTCTAGAGGCTGGCATGGTGATGAACAAGGCCTCTAGGATGACCTATCTCCTCCGACAGGGTGCCAGGAAGAGCTTCGGATCCCCCCGATCTAGGGATGGAGATGGCGGCGGCTACAGACTCTTTCGTGGATTTTTGATCGGGTCCCTAGGGTTTTCATCCTGGGGTACTTTTATCGGCGAAGGGGCAAGGTTGGTGGAGATCCAGGGGGTCACACCACCTGGTGGCACACCCCCTGGCCGCGTGGCCACCAGGTGTGGCCACCCTGGTGCGCCACTTCGTCTCCCCTTCGGACTTCGTGTTGCTTCGGGTAAAATATTGACTTTGGCTTTTGTCCCGTCCAATTCTGAGAATATTTCTTTACTAGCTTTTCGGAAACCAAAAATAGCAAAAAACAGGCAATTGGCACTGTGGCATCTTGTCAATAGGTTAGTTCTAGAAAATGTATAAAAATACCTCAAAGTGTGAACAAAACATAAGAAAGATGATATAAAACAAGCATGGAGCATCAAAAATTATAGATACGTTTACGACGTATCAAGCATCCCCAACCTTAACTCCTGCTCGTTCTCGAGTAGGTAAGTGATACAAAGAATAATTTTTGAGGTGACATGCACCATCACAATCTTGATCAAGATATTTGCAAAGCATTGATAGCTGGGATCAAAGTACTCTAAACATAAGCATGAAAGATAGAGTTCTAACAATAATACATAGCAACTATGTTGTAACATGAAAAGGTACAAACAAAAGATCATGAATAACAATGCATTGAAAGATGTTTGTTTGCTTCACATATAGAAAACATAATAAGATTCGTATTCAGCTTGTCCCTCCTGGTATAGCAAAACATAAATGCATAGGACACCTTCAAAGTTCATAAGGGTGACTAGATACAAATAATTTAAGAACAAGCAATATCAAAGTTATGAATCAATCAACAAGTTTTGGGACAATGCACATTAAACTAAGAATGACCACTATGCTCTCTCAATTGGTGCATAAAGATATAAGATGGAGACTCAACGTAAAAGTAAAAAAGAAAGGCCCTTCACAAAGGGAAGAAGGGATTCAAGTTTCATAAAGAGCTTCCAAAAATTATGGTACTTATTAGCTTTCAGCTCTCATTGCCCCTATCGTAAGCATCTTGAGGTGATGAAGGTTAAAGTGATCCAAATATGAAGATATGCTTGACAAGTTATAAGTTGAAAATCTCATGCCCCTTGCTTACGAGTATCGAACCTCATGCTACTCAACATTAGTCACAAGTAAGTTCTTGTCATTGTAAGTACATGTCTATCATAGAGAAAAAACCGCCAACGGGTACCCCTTGCCCCATGACACATGAGTTATCCATATCAAAATGACAAGGCAACAGACAATGAGCATCTCAGCTATCTTTTTATTTGCTATTTGCATAGGTTTTTATTGAGGATGCTTCACAGAATGCTCACTATGGTTATGCTACAAGTTTCCACCATGATTAGGCATGGCTTAGGCCAGCCACTTAGGCGTTTCTCTAACACACATACAAACTCCAGGAGCTTACAAGCTCCACTTTTATTTCACACCGTCAGGATCCATAAACAAAAGAACATTATATCAACTAAATAATAAGTGCAATGTTGAAAGCGTTCCCCATGGCAGCATGGTTCTGCTAATTCACAACGTATAAAATGCAAGCATATAAGCAACATAGATGGACACAATGGTTCAAGTTTATTAAGTGCAAAAAAGTAAAGTGTGCCATCAAGTTTGTGAGAGCTTTAATCACTAATTTTCACATAACAGGTTTAATTTGGAAGGTAGATAAAAACATGAATATACTTGGAATGGTGTAACACACCATGCATAGGAATTTATAGTGGACTCTTTGGAATAACTTGGTTTTCTTGGAGGTTGGATGCATGAGTGGAACTCATACGTGGTATAGGTGGAGAATAGCAAAAGACTAGGAGCGACCAACTAAGAGAGCAATAATGGCCATAATCATGCAAAGTGATAAAACATTATTAATTAAAGCATAAAGTGATATTATAAGTCAAAAACTAAATGATCATAGAGGCTAAGGTGACTAGTTCATAGTCATAACATGCTGTAAGCATGTGCCAAGTCAACCCAAATAAAGCATCAAAGGAGAATACCACAATATTATGCTTTTGTATGCTAAAACAATGCATGATTATTTCAAGACACATTACGCAATCTCAATTGTTTGGAACAAGTCATGCTACAACAATAATCACTAAGCATAAGGTCAAAGCAATATCAAACATGACATGGTAAAGTCTAGGCCATAGTCAAAACAAGCTCATTTTGTACCACTTATAAGCATGAAGCTTCCTACTCTTTTCCGACACTAATCAACTTATTTGAAACCACATATGAATGCGGGGGTCCAATCAATTTATTTAAGCAAACCAAACAAAATAAAACTAAAAACAAAAACAAAGACGCTCTAAGAACAACACAATTGTGCATGAAACAATAAAAATGAAGTGTTTTGGAAGAAAACCTGATATTTTTATTGATGAAGAAGGGGATGCCATGGGCATCCCCAAGCTTTGACACTTGTACTTCTTGAACATATCTTGGGGTGACACGGGTGGCATCCCCAAGCTTGAGATTTTTTCCATACTTCATCTCATCATATTATTCTTCCCTATACTTGAAAATTTCCTTCATACAAAACTTCACAAAATCTTCATTAGCAACATTAGTGTATTCAAGATAATAAGTTTTTGGGTTTAGTCTCAACACAAGTAAAACTTCCATTAAAACACAAGATACTGTAGCAATTCCTTCTAAAAGCTCAAGTGATCAAAGAGAACTCAAAGAGAAAGAGATTAAGAGGCAAATGCAAATAATGGCAGAAATCTGTCAAAACAGACCAGATTTTTCACGATCGAGCATAAATACTCCGTCTTGGAGTTGCAAGCATCTACTTGGCCAAGATAGTTACTAACAACGGAGAGCATGCAAGATCACAAATAACATAGACATGATAGAATCAATAATCAATCTGACAAAGTATCTCAATATCCATCAGATCCCCGCAAACACAACATGTAGGATTACAAATAGATGATCTTGATCATGAACGGAGCTCACAAGATCTAAACATGATAGCACAAAGGAGGAGAACCAACCATCTTTTTTGACACCTTTACTGTAGGGGAATCCCCTACGATGTCATTTTATTTTATATATATGTAACACTATACATCTAGCTACTAGGAGGAGAACCAACAATCTAGCTACTGTATGGACCCATAGTACAAGGGTGAACTACTCACACATCACTCCGGAGGCTGGCATGCTAATGAAGAAGGCCTCTAGGATGATCTCTCCCCTCCGGTAGGGTGCCGGGAAGAGCTTTGGATCCCCCCAATCTAGGTATGGAGATGGCGGCGGCTACAAACTCTTTCGTGGATTTTTGATCGGGTCCCTAGGGTTTTCATCCTAGGGTACTTTTATAGGCGAAGGGGCAAGGTCGGTGGAGCTCCAGGGGCACACCACCTGGTGGCACACCCCTTGGCCGCGCGGCCACCAGGTGTGGCCACCTTGGTGCGCCACTTCGTCTCCCCTTTGGACTCCGTGTTGCTTCAGGTAAAATATTGACGTTGGGTTTAGTCCCGTCCAATTCCGAGAATATTTCTTGACTAGATTTTCTGAAACCAAAAACAACAGAAAACAAGCAATTGGCACTGTGGCATCTTGTCAATAGGTTAGTTCCAGAAAATGTATAAAAATACCTCAAAGTGTGAACAAAATATAAGAAAGTTCATATAAAACAAGCATGGAGCATCAAAAAATTATAGATACATTTTACGACATATCACCCATTGCCTTTGCTCTATAGGCAACATCACCGATCTTTATTGATCATAGCACTCCTTTAAGTAGTCCCACAATGACAGAGGGTTTTCCGCTGATGTCTACGCACTTTTATTCTTGTAGACAGTTGTTGGGCCTCCAAGTGCAGAGGTTTGTAGAACAGCAGCAGGTTTTCCCTTAAGTGGATTACCCAAGGTTTATCAAACTCAGGGAGGAAGTGGTCAAAGGTATCCCCTCTCAAGCAACCCTGCAATCAAGATACAAGAAGTCTCTTGTGTCCCCAACACACCCAATACACTTGTTAGGTGTATAGGTGCACTAGTTCGGCGAAGAGATAGTGAAATACAAGTGGTATGGAAAATTATAAGTGGTAACGGTGCCAGAAAATAGCTTGATGGCGTGGAAGAGACTAAAGGCAAACTGAAATAAAGATGGAAGCAAGCAAACATGTAACAGATCTAGTAGCAAACAGTGTTTCAATGCTTAGAAACAAGGCCTAAGGATCACACTTTCACTAGTGAACACTCTCATATAAATATCTTCTCTTTATGATACTACTCTTAACTACTCTCCGGTTGGACACTCTAATCCATGGTAGGGCTATAACAACACACCTCAAAGTAAGCCTTTCTGCATCTAGATAACCCCACACTGTCACCTTGAGCACTAGATGGTTCCAACAAACACCACAATTTTATAAAGACATCCAACTCCAAATATAACTCATAACAAGTATTTGTAATCTCTAGCCTAAGTGCCACCATGGTGTGCACACTATCAACTTCACACACATGGGGAGAGCAGAGATCTATTAAAGCACATAAGTAGCAATGTAGATCTAATTGATTACAAAGCTCATGATCACAATATGATCATGCATAGAGAGAGAGAGATGAACACATAGCTACCGGTAGAACCCTTAACCTCGAGAGAGAACTACTCCCTCCTCATCATGGGAATCAGCAACGGCGATGGAGATGGTGGTGGAGATCGATGGAGATGGCTCCGGGGGCACTTCCCCGTCCCGGCAGGGTGCCGGAACAGAGACTTTTTGTCCCCCGAATCTCCCCTTCAGTGGCGGCGACGCTGCGGAACTTTTCGTGGCTGGAGGCTTGATGATTTAGGGTTTATGCATCGGGAGGATCTTATAGGTGAGAGGGGAGACCGAGGGGGTGTTGGACGGGCCCACACCACCCCCTGGCGCGGCCTGGCCTGACCCGCGCCACCGGGTGGTGTGGCCAGCCCCTGGCCCCTCTCTGTCTCGTCTTCTGGCTCCATGAGTCTTCCGGTAAAATATCGACTTTGGCTTTTGTCCGGTCCAATTTCGAGAATATTAATTTTCTAACTTTCCTGGAACCAAAAACAGCAGAAAACAGGCAACTCGCACCGTGGCATCTTGTTAAGAGGTTAGTCCAAGAAAGTCTATGAAAAGTATTCCAAAGTTGTAACAAAACATAAGAAAGTAGATAAAACAAAGCATGGAACATCAAAAATTATAGATACATTTGCAATGTATCAACATCCCCAAGCTTAACTCCTGCTTGTCCTCGAGTACATAAGTGATAAAAAAGAAGAATAATTTTTGAGGTGACATGCACCATCATAAACTTGATCAAAGTATTTGTAAAACATTGATAGCTGGGATCATAGTACTTCAATCATAACATGAAAGACAAAGTTCTAACAATAAGACATAGCAACTATGTTGCAACATGAAAAGGCACAAACAAAAGATTCATGAATAACAATTCTTTGCAAGACGTTTGTTTGTTTCACATAAAGAAAACATAGCATAATAGCATTCAGCTTGTCCCTCATAGAGTAGCAAACATAAATGCATAGGACACCTTCAAAGTTCATAAGGGTGACTAGATACAAATAGTTTAAGGACAAGAAATATCAAAGTTATGCATCAATCAACAAGTCTTGCGACAATGCACATAGAACTAAGAATGGCCACTATGCTCTCAAAGTAAGTGCATAAAGATAGAAGGTGGAGACTCAATATATAAGTGGAAGAAAGGCCTTCATAGAAGGAAGCAGAGATTCAAGTTTCATAAAGAGCTTCCAAAAATTATGGTACTTATAGCTTTCAGCTCTCATTGCCCCTATCATAAGCATCTTGAAGTGATTAAGGTTAAAGTGAACAAACTATGGTGTACATGCTTGGCGAAGTATAAGTTAGAAATCTCATGTCCCTTGAATACGAGGGCTGCTCCTCATGCTACTCAAGTTTAGTCACCGGTAAGTTCTTGTCATTGTAAGTACATGTGTATCATAGAGAACCACCAACAGGGTACCCCTTGCCCGATGATACGTAAGAATCCCCATATCAAAATGACAAGGCAAGCAGACAACGAGCATCTCAGCAATCTTCTTATTTACCATGGGAATATGGTGTTTTTTTCTCTCTTTCATCTTTTCATAATCTCATTTTTTTCTCTTTTTCTCTTTTTCTCAATATATGACTCTTTTTTTATAAGAAGAATGCTTCATAGACAGCTCATTATGGTTACGCTACAGGTTTCCACCATGTCAGCATGGATTAGACCAGCGGCCCAGGCGTTTCTCTAACACATATACATAACTCCATGGACTTACAAGCTCCCCTTTCATTTCACACCGACGACATCCATAGACAAAAGAGCATGATATCAGCTAGGTACAGAGTACCCGTGCAATGTTGAAAGCGTTCCCCATGACAGCATGGTTCTGCTAATCCCCAACAAATAAGTGCAAGCATATACAACATAGACGACACAATGGTTCAATTTTATTAAGGGCAAGAAAAGTAAAGTGTGCCATCAAGTTCGTGAGAGCTTTAATCACTAGTTTTCTCATAACAAGTTTAATTCGGAAGGTAAACAAAAGCATGAATATACTTGGAATAGCATAAGCTAGTAGTTAGGTATGGTGGACTCTTTGGAATAACTTAGTTTAGGGAGTTGGATGCATGAGTGGAACTCATACTTGGTTGTGGAGGCTAGCAAAAGACTAGGAGCGACAAAGTAAGAGAGCAGTAATGGCCATAATCATGCAGAGCAACAAAACATCATTGATTAATGCATAAAGTGATATTACAAGTCGAAAACTAAGGGATCATAAAGGCTATGGTGACTTGGGATAGTCATAACATGGTGTGAGCATGCGCCAAGTCAACCCAAATAAAACATCAAAGGAGAATACCACAATACTATGCTTTAATATGCTAAAACAACGCATGATTCATCCAAGGCATATCAAGCAATCTCAATTGTTTATAAAAAGTCATGCTCCAGCAAAGAATACTAAGCATAAAGCCAAAACAATATCAAGCATGGCATGACAAAGCAATGACCACAGTCAAAAACAAGCTCTCTTTACTACTTAAGCATGAACTTTCCTACTCTTTTTCCAATCCAAACCAAACTTATTTGAAAACCAATGCATGAAAGAGGGGGGCACAACCAATTTATTCAGAAAACTAAGCAAACCAAGCCAACAAAAAACCAAAATGAAAACGAAAAAGAAGACGATCCAAGAACAACACAATTGTGCATGAAACAATAAAAATGAAGCGTTTGGAAGAAACCTGAGATTTTTATTGATGAAGAGGGGATGCCTTGGGCATTCCCAAGCTTTGACGCTTGTACTTCTTGGATATTTCTTGGGGTGACACGCGTGGCATCCCCAAGCTTAAGCTTTAGTCCATTCTTCATCTCATTACATCACTCCTTCCATACACCTAAATTTTTTCCTTCATACAATCTTTATTAGCAACATTAGTGCACTCAAGATAATAAGTATTTAGGTTCAGTTCTAATACCAATAAAACTTCCATTAAAACACTAGCTACTGTAGCATTTCCCTCAAAAATCTCAATTCCCCAAAAGAACTCCAAAAGGAACCAACAAGAAGCAAATGCAAATAATGGCAGAAATCTGTCAAAACAGACCAACAGGTAAAGACGAATTTTTTCGAAGACCTTCTGTTACTCAAATCAAAAAGTGTTGAACTAACGAACGTTAGATAACAACCTGGGGCAGAAGTACAACAATTCACGCCTCAAAAGGACATACAGAGATTTTACACGAATTTTTACGGTGAAGCACAGAAATCTGTTTCGAGACAGCAACTTTTCCAATCATTACTTCTCTCTCATTAGAGGTTACTCTTGGCACAAAAAGAAAATAAAAAGGATAAGGAGAGGTTATTACAGAGGTAATAAATTCCAAGACTCATCTAAATTTTTTGGGTTATCTCCCAATAAGTACTTTTCTTTAACGCCTTTAAGTTAGGCATGATAGTTTGAGAAGATGCTCACATAAGAAATATGAATTGAAGTAAAAGAGAGCATCAAGAAGCAAATTCAAAGCACATTTAAGTCTAACCCACTTCCTATGCATAGGAATCTTGTAAAGAAACAAGTCATGAAAGCACAAAGCAACAAGCATAGTAAAGCAAAACAAGTGCAACTTCAAGACTTTCAACATAAAGAGGGGAAACTTAATATTGTTGAGATACATAAAACCATGTTTCCCTCTTTCATAATAACTTTCAGTAGCATCATGAATAAAATTAACAATGTAACTATCACATAAAACATTCTTATCATGAGCCACATGCATAAAAGAATTAATACTCCCCTCATAAACATAGTCATTCTTATTAATTGTAGCGGGAGCAAATTCAACAAAATAGCTATCATTATTATTCTCATCAACATAATCATCAAATATAGGAGGCATATTGTAATCATAATCAATTTTCTCCTCAATAGTAGGTGGACTGAAAATATCATATTCATCATTGTAATCATCATATATTGGAGGCATAGTATCATCAAAGTAAATTTTCTCCTCTGTGCTTGGGGGACTAAAAATATCAAGCTCATCAAAACCAGCTTCCCCAAGCTTAGACTTTTCCATAGCATTAGCAATAATGGTGTCCAAAGAATTCATACTAACAACATTGCTATTAGCATGCAAATAAAGTTCCATAGGTTTTTTAATTTTCTCTTCAAACACTTCATGTCCTAACTCAAGATAAATACTATAAAGCTCTCTAATTTTGTTGTTGTTTTCCATTAAGCCTAACTAGTGAAAATAAGAAACAAAAAGATATAATTGCAGAATCTAACGGAAATAACTTCGAGCACTCACACCGGAGGATGTGAGTACCTTTTACCTTACCTCCCCGGCAACGGCGCCAGAAAAATAGCTTGATGTCTACGCACTTCTATTCTTATAGGGCCTCCAAGTGTAGAGGTTTGTAGAACAGCAGCAAGTTTTCCCTTAAGTGGATTACCCAAGGTTTATCGAACTCAGGGAGGAAGTGGTCAAAGGTATCCCCTCTCAAGCAACCCTGCAATCAAGATACAAGAAGTCTCTTGTGTCCCCAACACACCCAATACACTTGTCAGGTGTATAGGTGCACTAGTTCAGCGAAGAGATAGTGAAATACAAGTGGTATGGAAAATTATAAGTGGTAACGGTGCCAGAAAATAGCTTGATGGCGTGGAAGAGACTAAAGGAAAACTGAAATAAAGATGGAAGCAAGCAAACATGTAACAGATCTAGTAGCAAACGGTGTTTCAATGCTTAGAAACAAGGCCTAGGGATCACACTTTCACTAGTGAACACTCTCATATAAATATCTTCTCTTTATGATACTACTCTTAACTACTCTCCGGTTGGACACTCTAATCCATGGTAGGGCTATAACAGCACACCTCAAAGTAAGCCTTTCCGCATCTAGATAACCCCACACTGTCACCTTGAGCACTAGATGGTTCCAACAAACACCACAATTTCATAAAGACATCCAACTCCAAATATAACGCATAACAAGTATTTGTAATCTCTAGCCTAAGTGCCACCACGGTGTGCACACTATCAACTTCACACACATGGGGAGAGCAGAGATCTATTAAAGCACTTGAGTAGCAAGGTAGATCTAATTGATTACAAAGCTCATGATCACAATATGGTCATGCATAGAGAGAGAGATGAACACATAGCTACTGGTAGAACCCTTAGCCTCGAGAGAGAACTACTCCCTCCTTATCATGGGAATCAGCAACGGCGATGGAGATGGTGGTGGAGATCGATGGAGATGGCTCCGGGGGCACTTCCTCGTCCCGGCAGGGTGCCAGAACAGAGACTTTCCCTCCCCCGAATCTCCCCTTCGGTGGCGGCGGCGCTGCGGAACTTTTCGTGGCTGGAGGCTTGATGATCTAGGGTTTATGCATCGGGAGGCTCTTATAAGGGAGAGGGAGACCGACGGGGTGCCGCAGGGGCCCACACCACCCCCTGGCGCGGCCTGGCCTGGCCTGGCCTGGCCTGGCCTGCGCCACCAGATGGTGTGGCTAGCCCCTGACCCCTCTCCGTCTCGTCTTCTGGCTCCGTGACTCTTCCGGTAAAATATCGACTTTGGCTTTTCTCCGGTCCAATTCTGAGAATATTGATTTTCTGACTTTCCTGGAACCAAAAACAGCAGAAAACAGGCAACTGACACTATGGCATCTTGTTAATAGGTTAGTCCAAGAAAGTCTGTGAAAAGTACTCCAAAGTTGGAACAAAACATAAGAAAGTAGATAAAACCAAGCATGGAACATCAAAAATTATAGATACATTTGCAATGTATCATCCGCCATCATGTACTCTTCTTTCATAGCAAGATAAATGCGGTGTCGAATGAAGTGCAAATAAGAATACTTTGTTGGTTCTGGTATAGCAAGAGCTCCTTGAGCAAGTGTGGCTATAGTGTTGATAAGATTCATGACTGACAAGTTACTCTTGACATCTATGGCCTAGGTCAGATAGTTTCTGTCATTAATAACAAGCTCATCAAAGTATTTCTTGGATATGTTATCCATACCTACATTAAAATTATCATGCCCACTAATTTACCATCAAGTAAATTAATGGTGTGTAAAATAACATGCTTAATACATATAAAGGTCTAGGAAAAGCCTACACGACCCATGATATGACTTTCTACAAATAGATAATCATCGTAACATGGTATATTTGTATAACACATGGAGATAGTCACTAACGAGTAGTGTATATCTCACTTACATGTGTTCTTTCATTTTTTGCTTTAAACACAAGTAGGTAATCACCACAAAATAGTGCAGACCTAACTCTTATGGTACTTCACACAACTTTCTGTTTATCAAAACACATTGAAGGTAGTCGCCATATGGTGGCGTAGACCTCTCTGTTGTGAATAAAGTTATTCATTGACACTGAGCCAATCCATAAGTTGTGTGCAAATTTAAAAGTTTTCATATCATCTTGTCAATCATAGTTATCATAGAGAAATTAGAATTCGCAAATAGTCATATATTAACATTACAGTGTGCAGATAATACATAGTCAATTCTATAAAATACTAACATATACATATATACAAAACCTGAATAAGCTGAAAGGATAATCAGAAAAGAGAAAGGAAAATTTCATGTACTGATCCAAAACTACACAACCCAATATAGCAGCCCTCCAGCCATTTTTCTGTTCAATTTTTATTCTCATAGACATGATGGCCCATGGATGTGAACAACGTGGCCAACCTAGCCTCTAGCCATTTTTTATTCTCACAAACCTAATGCCTCACGGATGTGAACAAAGTGGCCAGCTTGGCCAACACGTAATGCTCCTGTAAGATCCTCGACAAACGAATAAGGCAAGAGGAGAGTACATCCTAGTACTCCTTGAGCCATATGTGTTTAGGTTAGAGGAGAGTGTGAGAGAGTGCTTCATGGGAGCTAGAGCATATGAGAGTCTCCTAGTGAGTTTCTCCTCGGTGCACCTTATAAAGAACTGTCCAAGGGACAAATGGTGGCTCACTTGATCTAACTAGTACTATTTGATATGTCATGGTGGTGTGTGTACAATCTTCACTATTGATGAACAGTGATGTCTAGTGGCCTATGTCATCCTATACTACTAAGTACTGTAGCCATGTTGCTTGGTACGATCATTATGTAGCCACGTTGGACTCCGTGGAAATATCTCTTGAGTGACAGCAAGTTCAACTGAGGCAGGCCGGCAGGGGCAAGCTGGATTTTACAGATAGTCTAAAACCGGATTTGGAAACGGGCTCTAGCTGAATTCGACAAGTTGTCGGGCTTCTGCTGATTTTGAGGCACCTAGGGCCATCCCCGACAAAAATGACACCAAGAATCGTGATAAATACCTAATGGTAATCTAAGCATCATGTGGGGTGAACGTCTTTTATGATACACTAGCATAATACCCGTGCATTGCTACGGGTCATATCGCATGACCTCTAAGCATAAATAAGAATATTCGTCTATATTCCTCTCTTTGCATATTGATATGTCCATTTTGCATCACTATTTTATATCATAATTTACTGCTATTCATTGATATATTTTATATTAAGAGATGATACTTATGTTATTTCATCTATTTTTGTATGATTGATGACTTTTGGAGGATGAACCACTGGAGTCAGGATTCTGATGGAAAAAGAGCTGTCCAAATGCAATATTCGCGAAGATCATAAAATCCCGAAAAATATATGGAAATTCCTATTTTTCCAAAAGACGAAAGAGGCCAGAAGGAGGAGTGGAGATGGGCCACAGGGGGCCCACACCATCCCCTGGCGCGGGTCCCCCTAGCCGCGCCACTAGGTGGTGTGGCCACCCTAGCCCACCTCCAGCATCACCCTTTGGCGTATATAATCCCCTCGAAACCCTAAAACTCAAGGAGCGACCACAGAAAGATTCTGCCGCATCTGCGGGGTGAAAACTACAAAGAGAGAAAGAGCTCTCCGGCAGGCAGAAATCTGCCGGGGAAATTCCTTCTCGGAGAGGGGAGATCGTCGCCATCAACACCGTAATCAAGCTGGACTTCATCGGGATCATCATCGTCATGTCCACCATCATATCCATCAGCACCATCATCATCACTCCGTATCGCTGTAACAATTGGGTTGAATCTTGCATAGTTCTTAGGGGAAACTTTGCCGGTGTTGATTACTTGTTGTAGTTGATGCTATTGAGTGGAACTATTGAATTATTGTTCATGTTTAGATTGATACTTATCATTATTTCATCTCTGATCTTGATCTATATGATGTCTCGTGAGTAGTTCGTTTAGTTCTTGAGGACATAGGAGAAGTCATGTTGTTAGTAGTGGAATTGTGTTGAGAAAGATTTAATGGTTTGATATTTAAGTTGTGGTGTTATTCTTCTAGTGGTGCCATGTGAATGTCGACTACATGATACTTCACCTTTATGGGCCTAGGGGAATGCATTGTGTATTTGGATACTAATCGTGGGGTTGCCGGAGTGACAGAAATCTGAACCACCGTTAAGAAACCTTTGCATAAGGGAGTGTACGATCTCAAAGTTTAAGGTTGTGGTTAAGTTTTTATCTTAATTACTTTCTTGTAGTTGCGGATGCTTGCAAGGGGTATAATCACAAGTATGTATTAGTCCTAGGAAGGTCAGTACATTAGCATAGGTTCACCCACACAACACTTATCCAACCAGAGAACATTAATCAACTATATGAAGCGAAAGCACTTGACAATATTCCCATGTGTCCTCGAGAACGTTTGGTCATCTTAAGTACGTAATACAACCGGCTTGTCCTTTGCTAACGAAAGGATTGGGCCACTCGCTGCAATTATTATTATTGTCTTTTATTTACTCGCAGTTTATTTATCTGCATTCTCAAAACCCCTAAAATCCGTTTGATAAGTATTTACAGAGAATTGCTGATCCAAACCACTTGTCAACACCTTCTGCTCCTCGTTGGGTTCGACACTCTTACTTATCAAAAATACTACGATACACCCCCTATACTTGTGGGTCATCACATATCACTTGCTTTTTGCACTGGTCCACCAATACATGGCTTTTTTTTATCACTGGTTACATTCCTACTTTATTCCGAGACATATACCGTGATCACTAACAACTCAACATCTATACTAACATGTCTCGTAACCCCATTTGTCGACCAAGCCAACCATGATTCATGGCATCTAACGTTTGCTCCATTGCGAAGAATGGGCATTGTGCTAGTAACAAATAATATTAATTACTAAGAATTATTACATCAACTTCAGCATTATAATGAACTTTGGAGATAATCCCAAATGAACCTTGATAAACAATAAGTCGAGCCATGTACTTAAATACATGCAGTTTCGAAAAAGCTAGAAAAAGGACGCCCTTCGTGGAGTACGTCTAACATCTCATCCCGTTTCAGCACATGGCAGCCTCCTATGGTGCATCGTGAGTTTCCGTGCCCTCTTCCTTGCTCGCCACGTGTCAACCATAGAGGGTAGCGTTGGGCTTTTTATTTTCCTTTTGTAGATCCGAGTACGAAAAATGAAATATTTTTTGAACCAACAGCCCAAATCACGATCCGTTTTCGCGGTTGTCTTAGTCGCATCGAGATCTTCAAAACTAGATCCCATATTGATATGTTTCGATGAATTTTTTTTGACCTACCTTTCATACCTTGATCGCACTGCCTTTTTGGTCGTTGTATACGGGGCGGTGTCCAGGCAATGCATTGCCCGTGCACTGCCTTTTTGTACCATCTTGCACTGACTTTGGTCGCAGTGCACGATGTGGTTCCCTGGCAGTGCATTGTCAATGTACTGCCTTCCTGTACTGCATTGTACTGCCTTCGGTTGCAGTGCATGACCCGATTCCCTGGCAGTGCACCGCCCATGCACTGCCTTCTTGTGCTGCATTGCACTGCCTTCGGTCGCAGTGCACGACGTGGTTCCTTGGCAGTGCACCGTCCATGTACTGCCTTCTTGTACTGCATTGTACTGCCTTCGGTTGCAATGCACGACGCGATTCCCTGGCAGTGCACCGCCCATGCACTGCCTTCTTGTGCTGCATTGCACTGCCTTCGGTCGCAGTGCACGATGCGATCCCCTGGCAGTGCACGGCCCATGCACTGCCTTCTTGTGCTGCATTGCACTGACTTCGGTCGTAGTGCACGACGCGATTCCCTGGTAGTCCACCGCCCATGCACTGCCTTCTTGTGCTGCATTGCACTGCCTTCGGTCGCAATGCACGACACGATTCCCTGGCAGTCCACCGCCCATGCACTGCCTTCTTGTGCTACATTGCACTGCCTTCTTGTGCTGCATTGCACTGCCTTCGGTCGCAGTACACGATGCGATTCCCTGGCAGTGCACCGCACATGCACTGCCTTCTTGTGCTGCATTGCACCGCCTTCGGTCGCAGTGCACGACACGGTTCCTTGGCAGTGCAACGCCTTCCTGTACTGCATTGCACTGCCTGCATTCGTGGTATACTATGTGGTTTCGGGCGCACTGTATTTTTACACTGCACCGTGCGGTACACTGCCTTTTTTACTGCCTTGCACTACTTTTTTCCGGTGAACTTTTTTTTCAGAGCTGTGCAGTTTGTAGTACACCAAGAAAAGCTGGCTCGATTAGGCAAGCTAAGCATGAGCGATCGGCCACGTTCTTTATTTCCCCGCATGCAAACAAACTAGCTACATCCGGTCGCGCACGTGCGCGAGACAGTCTCAAAAATGCGGTCGTCCCGGCTGCCCCCGCCCAAGCTCTACTGTGCTGCCACATGGTGAGCAGGCAGAGACGATCTACCCAGGCGCCCTTGCTCAAGCGTGCGCGCACGATAGTCACGCTCATGCACTTTGGATGTTCGGTACACCCGAATTATATTGTTAGCTTCTAGTTATATCATGTGTGTAAAGTTGCAGACAAACACATAAGAACAAAATGCGTGTATCCAAACGAAACATGAATACATCAATCACATGTTAGTAGTGATCACAATTATGTGACTAGTCTCTCTTCACTTGCCAACAATAATTACTCGTATTTTCCACTTTCTACATATGTAGTATGTAGAGACTGGTCCATCTTCCTTTCTTTCGTTCTTTTTTGTTATTGATAGATGGGTGTGTTGTGATGTTCTTAGTTGTACATCTCAAATACTCCCTCTGATCCATATTAATTGTCACTTGATTGGATGTATCTAGCACTAAAACATGTCTAGATACATAAATTCCTACGACAAGTAATATAGATCGGAGGGAGTAACAATTTGTACCCGCATTATAAAATATAATTTGTACCCTAGATATTCTCGTATGAAAAGACCATTATTGACATCAGTTGTTACCATGGATTCATGCAGCTACGACAAGCTTGCAGAGTCGGACTGGCCTGATGGGGCGTCCTTGAATGGCAGGCAGGCTGAGCAGCCGCCCAAGATGCGAGTATGCACATTGATGTAGAGGGCAACCTGGGACCAGAACATCCACGACCAGAGCAGTAGTGAAGTTACCATCGCTGGCCACAGTTTGAGGCAGTGCATGCCTCAACACAGAGAGACACTAGCAGGGAGGCACTTCGATTCAACAGTGCCGGAGAGATGCATATTTCATGGAGAGCTGCCAACGACGAGGCGGGCTGCAGTTCCACCGCCTAGACCAGAGAGCTGGGGCTTAGTGCTACCCCCGTACCCTCCAATCTATCCACCATTACCAGAAAAAAGGGGAAAGGAGAGGCCATCAAGAGCGGAGCACGGCCTCATGGAGGATGGCAAAAAATACGGTAAGATCTGCTTTGGATGCGCTAGATCGGGACTCTACACCGCAATCCGATTCCATGGCCACACCCATCGCCACCTCTCCGGCCAAAGGCAACAAATCAGATAGATCGACGCCTCCTCGGTTGAGAAAAAACGCATGGCGCTCCTCTGATCCGCATTCGAGGTGGGTTTGCGGACGTGGGTGTAGTGTAGGAGTGTGAGGAGGCGCACGGGGAGCCGTCGCCGGCAGGGGTGCACGGGAGAGCCAGGGGAGGCATAGGCAGGGGTGCAGGCCTAACTCTGGATTTTTATATAGAGGTGCCTTCTCGCTTCGATGGATAGACGAACAGTTTATGACTCAGCGGTGACACTCCCTTTAATATGTTTACACTGCGAGGGCCAAAATCATGGAAAATTTGTGCCCGACAAAGGAACAACAACTCAATTAATCTATTATGGGTACGACTAGAAAAAGGGTTACCTTCAGGAATGTCATTCGCATGTGCGCAGGTTGCCCTCCGCGATCAACGTGTGGTAGCACGCGGACGCTTTCCATAGTCGTCACCTACAAAGTGTTCTGCTTTCGTTATTTTTATAGGTTACCCTCAGAGACTGAGGGGAATATGCCCAAGAGGCAATAATAAAGTGATTATTATCTTATTTCATATTTATGATATATTTATTTTGCATGCTATAATTGTATTAATTGAAAACGTTAATACATGTGTTTTTAATAAATAAATAAAGGATTTCTAGTTATGCATCTCTTACAAACTAGCTGGTTGATTAATAAGATGATCAAGGTTTCCTGATCATGGACATTGGATGTTGTTAATAACGAGGTCAGAGCATTGGCGGAATAATGTAATAAATATTCATCCGAAGTATAGCAATACGATCAAAGTCATTGTGTTTAAATTGCTACAACATCATACGAAGTAATTTTAGTCCTTAAACCATGAGATCATGTCAATCACTAACACTAGAAGAGTAACTTGATAACATCAAACGTCACACCATAACAAGATGATTATAAAGGTGGGTTTAGACACTTCGAAGGTGTTATATAGAGACTCATGGATCAAGAATGTGATTTTTCCATCCCGATGACAAATAAATATACTTTGGGCCTCTCGGTGATATCATATTGAGATAGCTTGCAAGCAAGTGATGTGATCACTAGAATGTTATATCACGGGAATGAGAAAAGAGTGCATGTCGACAACGAGATCAGACTAGGTATGAAGATACCGATGATCGAATCTCGGACATGTAATATATCGCGAGACAAAGGGATTTAGTTACTAACGTTAAAAGTTCTCACGATCACAGAAGTCATCGTTGAATGTGTCAGTACGAATCTCCAGGACCCGCTGCTGATTATTGATCGGAGAAGGGACTCGATCATGTCTGCATTATTCACAAACCGTAGGGTGACACACTTAAGGGATACCGACACCATTTGGAGCAAACATGTTCTAGAGAAAAGAATTGCAAAGCGCTAGAATTATTTTAATGGACACTGAAATTGTTTCGGGTAGAATTGCTAAAATTGGTTCTGCATGTGATATTGAAATATTGCAGGGGGTTTTATGTGAATATTTTTTAATTAAAGTAATTAACAAATTCTGAATAAAATAAATAAAATAGAATTTAATACATGTGAGTGGGAGTATGAGTGGAGGCATATTTATGTGAGTGGAGCATCCACCACATGAATGATGGAAGAGGTGGGGGCATCTCCATGGCCACCAGCCATGGGAGAGGGCTGCCCCCTCTCCCCTATAAAAGGCCCACCTCTCCTCCTCTCATACCACACCTCCTCATGAAGGATCTCTCCCCCTCTAGAAATTATTCCAATGGTCTCGGATAGTGAGATACATGTTTCCGGTGGTTTTGCCTGGAAAGGAGTTGCTGCTTCGGCCACATCGCTGGAGCGAGGACGCGGAGATTGTCGGGGTACCGGACGTGTGTGCGATTACGGCTGGACCTGGTTTGTGGTGCTAGACTTGATGGTGCTAGACCTGCTGGACTTGCTGGGGCTGGACCTGCTGGACTCGGTGGACTTCATCACGATCTTGAGATCGGCAAGTGTACGACTATATCATCCACGAGAACAACCTCGTAATGCTTTGTCACTCTTCAAGGGTATGTTCTCTATGGATATATATCCACCAGTTCATTGTATCTAGGTAGATAGATCTTGGTGCTTAGATGTTCATATCGTAGAATTTTTTGTTTTCTATGCTACGAACCCAACATACTCACAACGGAAACACACAAAAGTACAACTGTACACAAATCCAAGTACATGAAATTACTACTATACTAAGAACCAAAGTACATACAAGTACAAGTTTATTCACTTTCAAAGTAAGTGGAAGTATAAGTGTATTCACTGTCAAAGTACGCGAAGTACATGTGTGTACCCAAGTAGAAAATACACTAAAAATTTGAAGTACAAAAATACAAAATAAGTAATCTAAAAGCACGAATGAATGTAACGGTTTGGAAAGTATAAAAAAAGTTGTTCAAAACTTATCAACCCGAGATCTAGTTTTGAAGCTCTAGGCACGAGGAGTTCAAAAGTGAAAACGGTTCATAAGCAATTCTCAAAAAATTTTGTTTTAAATCATCGAATTTAAAAATAAAAGAGAAAAATATATACTCTCGTCCCTCGTGTATCTCCCTCTCTCTCATCCTCATCCCACTTTACTTCTCGTTGCGACACTTGTCAAGCATGCAGATTTTTCACTAGGAGGACCGCGCGAAGGAGAAGCCGCCACTTGGCACAATGACAACACGCAGGATAGACCTTTAAGATAGTCGGCCTTTTTTAGGATTTTCGATCTAGGATACATGGGCTATTTTTGTTTAAGGGCTTGATACATAGGCTAGATGTGTGCGTCATATTGATTTTTAGTGGCCCACTCAAACTTATTTCTGCGCAATATTTTAAACTGGTAACGGGCCTTCCAAACGAGGCCTAGGTGGTAATTTCAACACCCCCGGATCCCGTCTCCCCCATCGAGGTCGGCGCTTTCCCGTTTCAAACCAAGCTCGCGAGATTTCTCCTCCAGTTCCTCTACCCTCCTCCCTTGAGCTTAGGCGATGGCGCCAAGGAGGAAGCGGAAGGCTGCCCCAGCCGCCAAGCAGCAGCAGCAGCCGCCTGGCCCCGACGCACCGGTACAGGAGCAGCTGCACTGGCTCGCTGATCAAGAGAGTACGTACCTCCGAGCCTTATCCCCCTCCCTGCTCTTCCCCGTCCGCCCCGCGGGCGATTTATGAAACCCATATTAGGCTTGAGGTTTGTAGCTAGCTACACTGGTCAGGGATCGACTTCCCGCTCATGATTATGGACCCATCACAGACCAATTTTACTGCTTTAGCACTATGCTGTTCGTCTCTGCAAAAAGTGTATATTAACATGCCTGTAGATAGCTATGGCTTATATTATCTTGAGGAAGCAACACTAATACGGTAATAGTACCATTCTCATGATGGCTTTGGTTCAAGCCTGCTTGGAAGGATTCAGCACCCACAATTTGTTAGAAGATGTAATGACATCACTGTAGTTGTCCCCATAGTTAGTAGGATACAGTCTGCAATTCTTGTTGAACTTTAAAGTCTACTACTGTGAATGGGAAGGTTTGCAAGATAGTACTCCCTCCATCCGAAAATAACTGACTTGGATTTGTCTAGATTCGTATGTATCTACACACTAAAACACGTCTATATACATGAGAATCTAGACAAATCCAAGTCACTAATTTCCAGACGGAGGGAGTATAAATAAATATTGGACCGGAGAGTGAATACCGGTATCTTATTGTCTTGGCAGTCTACTTCAATATGCCTTTGTTCCTTATATTTAAGGAAATCTCCTTCTGTTATTTAGTGTCAATACCTGAATTTTACTGACAAGAATGCATGTCATAGAGGCTCTATATGATTCAGGAGATCTCATTCTTGTGTTTAGTGCCACAACCTGAATTTTACTGATAAGCGCACGTGCGATAGAGGCACTGAACATTTTACTCCATGTAGCGATTAGGATTCTGTTGCTAATGTACTAGTGTCTCGAATGAATACTTGAACGCCGGAAAGCTGCCATCAGAGCTGTTATATGTTGATCCAAATTCTACAAAGTAGAGGCCAACTTCTGACGGAGCGGAGCGAGGCCCGTCGCCGGATCGTTGATGACCTAGGTTACCACCGCTATATATACTTCTTGTAAGCCGCCGGCTGGGATAAGTTGCATCTGAGAAATCCCCGGCGTTGTGTAAACACTCTCCGTTATAGTGAAGTTTCGCTGGCTGGCGCCCGTGGTTTTTCCCCTCTCTTTGTTGGAGAGGGTTTTCCACGTTAAATCTGTGTCCCCTTGCTGTGATTTTGTTTTTCGTTCTTCGTTATTTACTTGTCGCAAATCTAACAAGAGCTATTCAAGCAGCAGAGAAAGAGAGTGTACTTTCCCGGTTGCACTTGGTGCGGTCCTACATCTCCAAGGAGCAATAAGAAACATGGGCCTTGCAGTTTTTTCACGAGAACTTGCCCAACGTGTCAGTTACAAGGAACGAACAGCAGGATGAGCTTGAGTTGAAATGGAAAGGATGGGATGATTACATAAACGAAGACCAGGGATGGCAAGGTTTCGCGATCTTCGATCACATCACTGGCAACTGCTTCTGGTTTTCATTTCTCAGGAGATTCAGGTTCAAATGTTATATACTTGTTGTGGATGTACTTCTATAGGCAACAAAGAAGCTGGCTTCAATGATCTTCTCACGATATATATGATGTATTGCAGTGCAGAAGAACTTCATTGAGAGCAGTTTTGATCTTAGCAACTTCGTAAGTATTCTGTGTATCGTGATACCAGATATTTTTTATGTACACCTCACGACTCTTTAGCATTCTCTGTTGCTTTGAAGACTTGGAGTGAGCTACCTGAATGCCAAATGACAGGAGCAGTGGATTCTCTTCGGACACCAGGGGTTTGTTTTTAACCCTCTACACCTGAAATGTTATCATTATAAATCTGGAAGATCAAAATGGATAATTTGATCTGTAATTAAGCTTACCTATTGGGTTGTAACATAGTCCTGAACAGGCTACAAGTAATCGGCTCTCTTTTGGCATGACACCAAAAACTGTACGATTACCCAGAAATGGCGAGGTGCTCCTATCCATGCATGGTTCACCTCTTGGAATGTACAAAGAACAAAACCTTGCTGCTATTACTGGTATTTACTAATATTTGCTTGCTCCTGTTAGCACAACTATCTTGTTTTTGCGAATGATATCACAACCATCTCTTACTGCATTTTGTGTTATTAATGATAAAAAATATGTTGCAGAATCTGGAAATGGATGTGAAGACCCTGCCTTATGATGCCAGTGGTCATCTATAGAAGTAGTAAGAATGCTACACGTTTGGGCCCCACTTTTCCCTTTTTTGCATATAGTTCATAGTTAATTAATCTCGGATGTCCATTGCAGGAGCGTAACCAGCCCTTGACATAAGGTTGGGAGTTTGGTGCTGCATCCCTGTTGACTGACGCTGGTATACTAATGAAAACTCTGAACCATTACTAATAAAGTGCATTCGTAGCACGTCGAGCAAGCCTCAGGCCTCCGACAAGCTGCAGTGAGTTTAGGCCATCCTTTCTGTGTAGTTTGATGAAGCATATGTTGTAGGACGACTGGTTTCAGCCAGCTGAAATCGTTTCGTCAGGTGCTTTTTTAGTGTCGTTTGTTGTTGTCAACTTCGCTGCTAGGAATCCTCTGAATCTATTGTGCCTAAGACATCTGTTAGTTTGAGATGAGACAAGGTGTACTGCATATGCTGTAAACCGAACTGGAGTGTCCCCTTTATAGGCAAAGTTGAACATGGAATGGTGCTGAATAAGTTAGCATTAGGCTGTAGTTCATCTCCTGTGTTGAATGTCATAAAAAATTATGAAAGGATAAAACCAATCACTACAAAATATTGCTGTGCAAGTTTCAGACAATAGAGGTTACGCACCATAACATGTCTTTTAATAACTGAATAACAAGATATATACCACATTGTAAATTGCCATCGTTCCGGGCTTCGTGATCGAACGCCTTGGCCTCTCTTCATAATTACAACTGAATCAGGAGATTCTAGATATGTTAGGGTAGCCATATAAATTAGGACCAGAAGTCTTGGCATGCTCCATATGTCATACATGTCCTTTTCACTAAGCACAAACATGCTAAAATAAGTCAAGGAGAAAAGTCTTGCCTGCATTAACAAGCTGTACCTATGGTTACCTAACATAAGAGAGTAATGGTTGCTGTTTACTTATGAATAGTAGTCAATTATAAAATATTACACAATAGAAGCTAGTCTTGTTGGTAGACATCCGATTCGGCAATGCTGCACCTATTTGTTTTATGGATTCAGCTCTTCCATTACTGCAATTAGGTTGTTATAAACGTCGTGTGCCTTGGGACGATCTCTTGGAGAGTCGCTAGAGCATATAAGGCCAATTTTGAGAAGCTTAGCGATGCAACTTTGCACCTGTGCAATGGCAGGCTGTTCTTGTATTTTTGAGGCATGGTTGGGTTGCTCCGATTCGAACTGCGCCAGAAGGTCAGGGTCTACCACTTCAATATAATGTGGATATGATTCCTCCACGTACTTGTGAAGCGTTAGACCATCTTTGAATAGTACATCAGTAGGGCGCTTCCGTGTGAGCATTTCCAAAATAATAATACCAAAGCTATAGATATCACCATCGGTTGAAATTTTGCTGCCCATGGCATATTCTGCAAGATTTTATTGGTTCATAAGAAAGTTAGTTGTCAATCCAGATGTCACCGATCAAAATACTGCAGACTGGTGGTGACTGGTAAAGAAAAGAAACTGTTGACTCACCAGGTGCAATGTATCCTGCAGATCCTCTTGGTCCAACAAAGCTCGTGGGCATGTTATGTCGCGCAGAAGAATAGCAACCATGCAGAAATCTTGCCAGGCCGAAGTCACACACATGGGCGTTGTTATTTTCGTCAAAAAGGATATTGCTTGGCTTCAGGTCACAGTGAACCAATGGTTGGATACACTGATTATGAAGATAATCTAAAGCAGAAGCGATGTCCACTGCTATGCATATCCTTGCAGCCAGGGTTAGATCAGCGTAATGGTGAAAGTTATTATGAAGCCGACTTTCAAGGGTACCATTCGCCATGAACTCAAGGACAAGAGCTTTGAACTCATTCCCCACTGGATCATATGCGGAGCACACTGTGATCACTTTCACAAGGTTCCGATGGCGTATGTACCTTAAAGCTTCACACTCGGAGATGAAGCTATCAAAGGCTCCATATTCATTAAGTTTGAAAACTTTGACAGCGACTGGATCAGCTTCTGCATGCAGCACAGCTTTGTACACTTCACCAAATTGCCCACTGCCTATCAGATTGGAGAAAGAGAAGCCATTGGTTGCTTTTCTCAGATCACCGTAGGATAGCACAGTCAGTTCCTTGCCGGGATGATTCAGGGGTCTTGTGATTTTCCTCCTTTTCCTCAAAATAACGATGATCATGAACATAACCAACAGTACAACAACCAAGGCCACACCAGCTACGACCAAAGGCTTCAGCAAGGGATGCCTTCTTTTATCTTCGGAAGCAGAGCACAAAGGTAGTTGTGGCATTGGCACATCAGTGCACAGCCGTGGATTGCCTTGGACAAAGACTTCGCTTGCTTCCGAGAAGACCCCGGCCGTAGGAATTGGTCCGTCGAGGTTGTTGAATGATAGATTTAAATATTTTAACGTCGTGAAATCCCCAAAGAAGTGTGGTATTTCCCCGGACAAGTTGTTTTGAGAGAAATCCAACTCCATGACGCCTTTCAAGTTCATCAAGGATTGTGGGATGCTTCCTTCCAGTTGGTTCCCTTCCATGCGGACGGATTGCAAGAGGAGACAACTACCCAAGGTGGATGGGATTTGATTGGTGAATCTGTTGTGTGATATGTTCAAAGAAATAAGATCGATCAGTCCACCAATTTGAAATGGCAGGCTGCTGGTGAGTTGGTTGTATGACAAATCAAGGTACACATTCAATTGATTGAGACCACTGAAGAGCTTCGTAGGCACGCTTCCGTGAAGCGAATTGCAAGAGAGGTTCAGTGCCATCAAACTTGTGCACCGGGACAAATCTACTGGTATGGTTCCCGTCAGATCATTTTCCTGTAAATTAAGTATGTTCAGACTACCAAGATTACCTAATGACGAAGGAATCTCTCCATAAAATTTATTTCGTGACAGGACGAGAGAACCCAAATTGGATAGGTGACCAAGAGTTGAAGGTATTTCCCCGGTTAACAGATTACCATCGAGATAAAGCATGGTGAGGTTGAGAAGGTTATCAATCTCATCCGGAATAGTTCCACTTATCCGATTCGACCCAAGATCAAGAACCTCCAGACTTCTGGAAAGATTAGCAAGAGATGTCGGCAGCTCTCCACGTAAGTTGTTCTCAGACAAAGATACTCTCGCTAACCGTTTGCAGTTGGTTAACGAGTAGAGGAACGCCCAGTCTCCTGCCGCCAAGCTGTTACTGAACATCATTAGTGTGTCCAATTTTTCCAGTGATCCGAAGGAAGGGATGACCCCACTGAAATTGTTGCTAGCGAGATAGACTCCCTCGAGCTTAGAGGCATTGCCTAGCGACTGAGGGATCGGCCCCTCGAGGTGATTCACGGACATGGCCAATATCCGGAGGTTTGGGAGCGTCTGGCCCATGTCAGAAGGTAATCTACCAACAAAAGCATTGTTTCCTAGGCCAAGGTACTGGAGCGAGGTGAAGTTGTAGACAAAGATGGGCACAATCCCGGAAAAATTATTGTATGTCAGATCAAGAAATTTCATGCCCGAGGCCCTGACTAGGGTGGCCGGGATTGTTCCATGCAACTGGTTACCGGAGAGCTTGAGAGCAGTAAGGGAAGTCAAGTTCCCTATGGTGGGTGGTATCTCCCCTGTGAAGCTGTTCAAGGTAAGATCAATAAGCTGAAGAGATGGAGATGAGTTGGTAGGGAAACCAGGAATCGGCCCTGACAACTGGTTCATGGAAAGATCGATCTCTTTGATCGAGGGACTGTTGAAAATGGATGCTGGGGCAGCACCAGAGAGGCTGTTGTTCCCAAGGGACAGAGTGCGAAGGCTGGGAAGCGATGCGCAAAGGTGCGGTGGAATCTCACCTTCGATGGCGTTGCTCCCGAGCGCGAGCACCTCAAGTCCGGAGCAAGATGACAGGTTGGCAGGTATCTTGCCGCCGAGGGCGTTCTTGCTCAGGTCAAGGTAGCTGAGTCCGGCAAGCAGGCCAAGTTCCGGCGGGACACCCCCGGTGAGCCTGTTGTTGGCCAGGTGAATTCTCGCGAGAGAAGTCAGGTTGGAGACGCATGGTGGGAGTTGGCCAGCAAGACCTTCTCCCTCGAGATCCAGCGCGACGACGACACGGCGCTGCGTCTGCTGTTTGCTGCACGAGACGCCGTGCCAGCGGCAGAAATCTAGTGAAGCGCTGTTGCTCCATGTGGCAAGGGCGCCCCTGGGATCCGAGAGGTGGGACTTGAGACAAAGCAGGGCCTCACGGTCCATGGTGGTTTCATTGTTGCTCGTTGTAGAAGACGACGACGACAAGCTCAAAGATGTGGAAAGCAGGATGAGTGCAACCATTGCCAGTACATGGGAGAGACTGCGTACGGGAGTAACCATATTGTGGGCTGAGTGTGCTTGTGGCAGGACCCTCAGTTACTCTGCTCCAGTTAAACCTCGCATTTTATAGCCAGCAGCCACGGTACTTGCGGCAGGGCATATCAATACGTGGGCTGGCAATGGTTGCAGGGTTCACATTTTTTTTTTTTCAGCTTTCTACCACCCCCAGTCCGAGAGATGGCAAACGATTCTGTTAAAATGAAATTTGAAAACAGAACACTCATCTACTATGTCACAAAATTTCAAATCTAAATTCATTATGTGAATGAGAAAAAAAAATTAATAGTTTTACAAGTAGAAATATGCGACAACGTGAGAAGCCACGTACAGGTCTGTCCCGTCTTTCAAAATAAGTAGTACTAGCAAATAATTGGGCCTATACCGATTTCTACCACTGCAGACCACAGATGCATGGACGGATCCAGCATGGGTCATGGGTGTTCAGCTGAACATCCAAATTTTTCTAGAAAAAATTCCTATATATAATCTATAGTAAATACGTATTTCAGTTGGCACATGTATGAAGGTTTTCTAGTCTAGATCTCGTTCAGAAAAAAAGCTCAAACCTCAAATTAGTATTAGGGTTGGTGTACACGTCCGTGCAGCCCAACTGAGCCAATAGACATTAGCAAAGCAGCCATGATCCACTGCCTACCACGACTCCCGACCGACACTTGTTTGACCCAAAAAAGATAAGAGCCGGACATATCTAAAGATATTAAACCCGGAGGCTTGAGAGGGATCCAGGACCGTCTCCTTTATTGAAAAAATCGAGCCAGTAGCCCCCATGCCACTCGCCAAAAATTAGCAAGATCCGCTGCTTGACAGCAAGACCACCCGGCTGACCACTCCGACGGAGAAGGAGATCACCACCACCATGTTGGGGACAGATGCCCCAAGCGCCCTAGTGTCACGAACATGGCCCGGGGAACCTGGGCGCTGGCGTCGAGGGCGACGAACGGAGCAGATCGCGGCCCGTCTAGGCCCGAATACCTGTTGCTGCCGGTTGCCATCTGGGCCGAGGACCTCCGGCCACCGCCAACCCCGACACCGCTGTCGAACCAGCCAGGTGCGGGCGCCGCCGCTTTTCCCCGCCGGATCGTTGCCAGGGTCACCGCCGCCATGCCACGCCACCATGTCTTTGCTCGGCTATGATCCGGCGGCGACGGCGAGCAGGGAGATCGCGGGAGGCCGGGGATGGGTGGGACCTGCCCGGCGCGGCGCGGCCACTCATGAATAACTATTTGGTTATATTTATTGAGCGGGAATTCTTCTTACACTGTGTTTGGATGTTGTAATTGGGGCTCGGAATTGGCCTTTTGGAAATGGCCTAGCCGAATTCGGCTGTTTGGGTGGCTTATGAATAGCACCGTGGAAACTCAGCCCAATTCCACGCCCACCCGCGCCCCGTGTAAGTCGTGCTCGTTCTTTTCCGAGGTCCCAGGCTCAGAAAGATAGCTCGCGTACCCGTTCGCCCAGCCTCGATAGAACATAGCTCGCAGGAGGAGCCAACCGCGCGATAGCGGGAGGACGGCGGCGGCACTCCGGTGAGCCTTCCTTCCTTCTCCCCATCCCCGCCCTCCTCCTTCTCGTATTTCTCGCTCCCCGTTCCCTCAGAGCAGGCCAGCGGCGGCCATGGCCTGCGCCCCCTCCACTGCCCTTACCCCTAAACCTAGATTGAACCTAAGTCAAACGCCAACGGGCACATCCAAACAATGGAATTTGAAACAGAGGTCGTTTCCTTTCCATCTTGGATTTGTAATTTTTAGCCCAATTCATTTCCGAGTTAAAATTCCAACATTCAAACACAACGTTATAGGTGAAAGATGATGCCATCATATATCGCTTCCATGCTATGACCGAGTGTATGACGTATTATAATTTTCTTTATTATTTTGCATGTTTCGTAGTCTTTTGAGATACTGTTGCTATAATGACCAATTTGTACTTTTATTGGCATGAAAGAATGAATCATTTCCATTTTTTTTCTTGTTTTTTGTTGGTTCGAGTTTGAACACCCAAAGTTAAATTCCTGGATCCGTCCCTGCACAGACGGTGGAAGATTGCTCCAAGTAGCTGACACCGACCCGCGCTTCTTGGCAATGCCAATAAAGAAAGTTCGTCGGCGAGGGCGACTTGAGCTCTTACGACTGCCGAAATGTCAATAGCGAAAATTCGTTGCGAGCGCGACCTGAGCTCGTACGACTGCCGAAATTTCAATAACGAAAATTCGTCGGGCGATGTGGATGTACGAAATAGCAATTGGATCCCCAGGGCGGGAGCTCAAAGGCCACTGGTGTGCAAACGGATGCGCCAGCAGATGCACTAGTCAAAGTCTCGGACCTGCTGAACACTGATGGAACTGAGTGGAAATAGGCCAAGCTGAACCAGTTCATGTACGACTTTGATCTGAGCGAAAAAAAAAGGTCGCAGTGGGACTGTGGGAGGCTTGCTATGGACGATTGTTAGGGTTACATTTCGGGCATGGGCCATGTTTTTGTATTTGGAGGAATACGGTACAGAGGTAGTCGGACGATCTACTAGATCTCTAAGCCATCGTGAAATTTTGCCACTCGGGTGCACAAGAAACCCTTTTCTCAATGGTACTAAGAATAATAAAAATATGGCGTAAATCATGCCCGTAGATAATACATGCGGGTATGTGCATGTATAATTTCAGTCTAAAAATATGTAGCCAATACAAAAACGACAAATTATACTGTTCACAATACAAATGTGAACATATACTACTCATAGTCTTTTTTTAAGGGAACTACATAGTCTTAGTTTCTCTTTTTTTTGTAGGTTATATGGTGTCGTATTTTTTTTTTAAAAAATTGCACGAGCAAGTATCAAGGTGACATGTACGTGCGTAAATTATTTCAAATTTTATGAAAACATTTAAATAGATTTTTTTTAATCAAGTGCGATGGTATCCAGGTTCTCCGCCATATTTTCGATCTACCTTAGTTGGTTTATATTGCACCAGCCAGATTGCATTAGATATAACCGTAATTTTCTATTTCCTCCATCCTAAATTAGTTATCTCAGTTTTACCTAGATACACTACATATGGATCTATACAAAGATCATACCACTAATTTGGGACGGAGTAATGTGAGCAGTACTCTTTTTTAAACAGATGCTCCACGTCGTATAGATGGGGTGGCCGCTCTATTCCTTTGCTTTGCTTTGATGGACGCGGACGAAAGGCAAAATGCCTTTTTTCTTCGACCTGAAGGAAATGGCTTTGGTTGTAGCAATTTTCGCACAGAGCGCTTCTTTATCATCGCAGCATGCGTACGCACACGATTTCACTGCGTGACACTGACACGGAAAGATTGTGTATCACCTGTCGCGTGGGTGACTACTTTTCGCGTATGTTGACTATAAGAATGTGTGGTCAGGGAGGTTGCATCGTACAAGCAATTCCAACCGCTGCTTGGCTAGAGCTCTCACAATTCACCCCAAAGACTACGAGTCTAGGAGGACATTTTTCAACTTCTTTCTTTAATATGTCCTTGATTTGTCTTGTGGTAACCAAGTCTCATATGTCTGGAATAACTACGGGGACAGTTTTCAACATCTTTCTTTAATAAGTCCTTGATTAGTCTTGTGGTATACCAAGTCTCATATGTGTCTGGAATAACACCAATCAAAAGACGACTTGCTTCCATAAAAAAGAGACAGACTTGCGCAGTAGAGCCACATCAGTTCAATGAGCAGCCTATATAAACTTTTTGGCTTCAATGCATACTGCTCTTCTTCAGCAACATCCCCAAGTTCCAAGCTGTAAATCACTTGAACGTTCTGCCTACTTCAGTCCGGTCGACATGGATTTTAGACACTACCTTCTTCGCCTGGCACCTCTACTCGGATCGGTTGTAACTGTCCTTGCATACACAGGTAAAGATCACGTCTTCAGCTTTCTCTAGGGTTCAAACTTCCGTTTTTATTCCAATTTAGGAATAAAGGTTGGTGATATCAAAATTTAGTTAAAATTCAGGCAGCTTCATTTCTTGCTTCTTACCTATAATTTAACTGCAAAGCCCGTGAAACTGTTTTTTGTCCAAACTTATGAAAAGTAATGGCATCATAGTTTGGACACTGGATCTTGCAGAGATTTCTATATTGGTCTTGTGAAGGTAGTGATATCATATATAGCGCAATCCATGAGGAACTTACTAGCCCATCACGGCGAAGTACCTATCATAGTATATCCACCGCTACTTGAATCCTAGAGCATTCAAGTGTCAAGTCAATAGTATTCCATATCCCCTTGGCCAACCTGAGTAGCACTCTACCACTCGTACTTGATCATAATTATTGTCATGGTTTTGGTTCAAATTTAGACTAAAACTTTTACAAAATTATAAAAATGAGGGAGTAGGATGTAGCCACAACTAAACAGAAGATCCTCATGGCGCCAATGTGGCCATCATAACCTGACAACGAGTAGAACAAGCAACACGACAGGAAGACCTCTCCGACGGTGAGAAACACATGACCATCCTCCTTCCACTGTCGAAGGGCGTGGTAACTGACTAACTGTGTGTGGAGCGTCGTACGACAAGTTTGTCACAATTGTACGCTTGTGGACAAGGGCTGGCTCTCTAGGCTTCTATCATAATATTTGTAAAATGTACTCCCTTCCAGTTATTAAAGTTAATTTATTTGTAGTTACTAGAACTAAGGGAGTACAATTTAACAGATTACTGGCACATAATAATTTAGTTAATTCCAAGCAGTAATATAGTGGATTTTAACCTGCAAGAAATTGGAGAAGCCTTAAGTTTCGGCTGGTCTGACGAGATTAGAAAATACCAAAGGTGGATCCAATGAGAAGCTAGACACTTGTTGAAGTTTATGCAAGCACAACAAATATAAAGTTGAAACTCCTATGTACAATCTAGTTTTAGCGCTATTGTCAATACTATTCAATCATTTTTTTTGAACATATTCCTAACATTGGTTGGTGGTGTATTATATGTAAAGAAAATAATGTGTGATCTGCTGTGCGAACTTGTATATGAGATAAATTAATGCTAAGTGTTTTCTCCAAATCACAAAAGCAACATGTTTACATCTATTTTATTTTTTAGCAAAGTGATCTTTTGTAAATAAAACAATTCTATGAAAGGATCAAGTTAGCAGTGGAATGAGAATAGCGCGGTGTGCTACTCACCATCGCACTAACATGAGTCTTCATCGTGTTGCTTGTTCTACTCGTTGTCTGGTGATTATGAACGTGGGAGCGCCACAAGGATGATGTCTCCTTCAGTTGTGCCTATGTTCTATTTGGATTTTGTTTCTGTTCCGGCGATGGGCAACAATGAGTGGTGGAGTGTTACTAAGGATGGAGAAGGAGGCAAAGTGAAACAGTAGTACGCCCTCCGTTTCATAATATAAGATGTTTTGACAAATAATTTTAGTTTGTCAAGGCTTCATATATTATAGAACAAAGTGGTGCATTAGTACTATTGAAACAACACTTGGTTTTCTTTCTTTCCTAGGATCTCACACCTAATAGGGAGGCATAAGCAATGTGAGATTAGTTTTTTTTACCAATATCCTTTATTTGTGTGAAATTGCTAAAATTGATCTTGTTTTGGAACAAAGGGAGTAACACTACTGTTTGCTGATAAATGCATTTGGATTTTTCACTAGAAACATTACTGCACATAAGTGTCTCCTTTTATTACACAGGTTGTACACAAAATAACGATTTTCTTTTGCAAATACAGTAATGGACACTTCCGTGGATCCTCATTATGGAAATCCACGATGTTGCTAGTCCAATCAACAGTGCTGCTGGTCTGGTTTTCGCACTTCGGAAATACTGTTGTGTTTGTTGCATGTGGTGCTTTGGTGATGTACTACAAGATGCTAGCAGTAGCAGACTTGATTGTAACGAATAATGATGCTCTTTATTTTCAAAAGAAATCGGTAATACTCAGTACTGATCGGTAAATGTGAGCATTTTGGGATCTATAGTTGTTTAAGAGAATTCCAGTGTTGATTAGTCATGTCGTGTTCAGTTCGGTGTTACTTGAGACTTATCATGTGGCTGTGTAAATAAATAGAAAACATGACAGGACAATGCCAGGCGTCAGAAAGCAAAATCTGAGTGAGTTAATTTTGTTTCTTTGTCCACGGTACGTTCATCAGGTCATTTTAGGAGATGGCATGAGAGGCGCCAAGTACAAAATACAACATGTGAAACGTTCTTTTGACAAGACAAAAGATTTACCATTTTTATCTAGCATGAAAAGGGTCTTACAAACGAAAGGCGTGGGAGAACAAAGTCTCGGTCACAACAACAAAGCTCTACTTTCGTGGTATGATAACACTCAAAGCATTGCCGCCGACGAGGGAACAAAAGGATGCCACCTCCTTGATTTTAGTAACGACCATCAAAACTGTGGTTGAATGGTTTGGGAAAACCCTAGCATTCCACTCCTTTCATATCTCGCAAGAAACTAGCATGACAAGTTTCATCTATTTCCCTATTTGTGGATAATGTCCATCCACCACTCATTAAACGGAAATACAGTGGGCCAATCTGAGGGGGAGATGTCATCAAGACTAGCCCAGTTTTCATAATTGACCACACTTGTATTATGAATCTACATAGGAAGATAAGATGAGCAACATACTACTGGGCTTGATTGCATAACTTGCATAAGGCACAACTTTGTTATCCCCTTTTCGCCAACCTATCTGCCATCCAAACTCTGTTTTGGATGATCAACCAAGTGGAAATTTACAGTTGGGAAGAGCCGAATGCCTCCACGGTAAGGTCAGCATATAGGTGAGATGGTGGTGCTCGTGAAATGTTCCTTGCAACAACGTCTAGTAACATCCACCATTAGTAAACAGGCGACTTCGACTCCCTTGTTTGCCTGACATCCGACGAAATCTCCAGCGTTCTCTTTTCCGAAACCCTAAGTCCATAATCATGGGCATTGCCGAGGTTACGCCTCGTCAATTGGCACAGTCTGTGGGAAACCTGAATGCTGGAGTCATGGATTCAGCGGACCCCTTACCATCGAACAGTAACCAAACAGAAGCGGCACCACACCCGCCCACCCCTCTCTTGGTACCTGCCGATTTCAATGGCGGATCCGATCTCATCATCGCAAGTTTCCACTTTCAGGTGGAGGATCCCGAAGCACCGCACCTTTTGGCTCCGATCTCATCAGAACCGTCGGTTGGAAGGCAAGACCTGCATCATCCGTTGGATCATCCGCCGAAGCCATGCTGCAGGCAGAGAAAGTTGAAGAAAACAATGAAAACATAGCAGATCTAGGGGATCTTGATGGTCTTTACGACGATCTATCCCTTGGGTCAGACCCCCAGACAACTACGCCACGTGGATCAACCTCGATAATGCGGAACCCAAAGAAAGTGGCTAAAGTACCAACTTTGGAATTAGAATGGCTGAAATCTACCCAGAGCAAAAACTACTGGACTTTGCTAATCCCCCAGAAAGTGTCTCCCTCGGATCTGATGACGACGCCACTAGTTTATACACAACACACCACCAAGTGTGCGTGACCATCGGGGACCCTTCGACACAACATGACTCTAACGGTAACTGATGTCTGCAAGAGCATAGATCGTTTGTAGCTAGTGTCGAAGTTCAGATATCGATCCCACAGGGAGCCCAAAGGTAAGTGTTTATTGATGAAGTCTCTGTCACACCCGAAGTTGTCACAGGTCTTCAAGTGAATTGACTGCAAGTGTTGAAATAAGAATAGGATTTTGATTAAATGCGATAGATTTAAATAAAACTAAAATGTAAACTTCAGAAATATGAAGCCTAAATGTAAAGAACGACTTTGCTTGTTTGTTGTTTCCTGCAGATGGCGAAAGAAGGCGCGGGGAGATTCAATTCATGGTGATAGTGAAGGAGATATGCCCTAGAGGCAAATAATAAATGGGTTTTTATTGGCATATCTCAATTAGTTTGTAATAGTTTCATATTGTGTTATAACTGTGCCAAGTAGAAACATTGGTACAGGTGTGGTATGAAACAACCAAGTCCCTAGTAGCCTCTATTCATACTAGTTCGTTGGTCACGAAGATGATCTGGGTTTCAAGATCATGGGCATTTATGCCGACTGACAACGAGATCATATCATTGGAGAATGATGTGGTTGGACATTCCTCGAAGGATTGCAACACGATCAAGTCATATAGTTCATTGTTGCAACAGATATACCTAAACTCCTTCTCCTTAGACCGAGAGCTCATATTACTCATTGTTTCCCTAGGCTGCTTAGACTGCATCAAACATCATCTGGTAATGCGGTGGCCATAAAGGTGTACGTTGGGTATTCCGAAGGAACAGTAGATGACATGTGACTGCAAGACCGGGATTTGTTCACCCACATGACGGGTAAAGATACATACGGCCGACTTGGTGAGATGACATCTATAAATGTTGCAACATGTGACTAGGTCACGCGGATGTAATATCACGGTAACAAGAAAACATAACTTGTTGTGAACGAGATTGAACAAGGTATGGGATACCAATGATCGGATCTCGGACAAGTTGTATCGAGAAACAAAAGGAAGAGGATGCTACATTTAGACGGTTCAAACGACATTGTCATCAGGAATGCATAGGGGTCACATGGATATCCCTAGTCCCTCTGTTGATCATTGATACAGATCATGTCTAGGGCATTCTCGAGCCATGAGAGGATATACTTAAGGGTATGATGAGAGCGATCATTCGTAAGATGGAATCACAGTAGAGAAAGAGAGAAAGCCGGAATCGTTCCACGGAGAGATCCGAAGTTGTTCGGAGGAAAAATAAAGGAAAAGCCCCGAAAAGTGTTTTTGGATAAATGGGAATTTAAATATATATTTATTATATGTTAATTATGAATTAATATATTATAAATAATATTTAGATTAAGATTTATAAAGTCAACTTTTATATTAGGCCAAATCCCAGAGGGAAAAGGCCTAGAATAAAAGCTGCAGAAAAATAAAAGGGAAAAAGAAAACAAAAAGCCCACGTGGGCGGCAGATAATAGCCGCCGCACGGGGCGGCAGGTTACTGGGCCACGCTCGCCAGCAGACGGTGGATAATACACGCCGCACAGGGACGGGCCACTGCTGCCGGCCGCCGCTGTGAGCTGGGCGGGGAGCTGGGCCGCGGGAGGCAGCCGGCCTACTCGGGCTGCACCGCCAGGCCACCGCCGGGGCGAGCTGGGCCGCGGGGGCAGGTCGGCCCACCCGGCTGGCTGAGCCCCAGGCTGGCTGCTTCTTTTTTCTTTTATTTTTTATTTTCTGTTTGCTATTTGGGATGAGTTCTTTTGGCCCATTTGGCAAGTCCAAAAATCTGCTGCCTTTTCTTTTATAAATAGTCCCACATGGCTAACCCAATAGGGGAGGGCCCACCCCCTCCGCCTATACAAAGGGGTGCCCATGGGTGGGATTAAACACACCAAATACACCAATATTTGAAGAAGTCCTTTGATTGACTTTCTCCTTCTCTCTCTCTCTCTATACCTCGTGACCATGGCCCCAAGTCTAGGCTATGCGATCGAGGCACACCTGCAGTACGTCGTTGCGCTGCAGGGATTCCTAGCCGGATATCAACTTCCGCACTCCCGGCGGGATCGGGGAGCCGGAGGTCTCATTGTGCACCGGATGTGTACGAAGACACGAGGCGCAACACTTGGGGCGCTTAAATGTCGTGAGCCGGAGCTGTTGCACGAAGAAGATGATGAAGATCAAGAAGGAGCAAGGGGTGACCTGCGAGGAGCTTCGCGGCCTTGAGGTCGGCTTCGAGTACGACTACTTCAACCACGTTCCCCGCGGAACGTTAACCACATACGGTCTACAAGGGTATGCATTCTCTGCGCATCGGCCGTTACCGCATTACTACATAGATAGATCCTAGGCTAAGTTTCTGGGGTTCTGCCGTAGGAAATTTTTTGTTTTCTGCGCTGACCCCCAACAT
This sequence comes from Avena eriantha, assembly GCA_910589775.1. NCBI lineage: Eukaryota > Viridiplantae > Streptophyta > Magnoliopsida > Poales > Poaceae > Avena > Avena eriantha. The sequence continues at coordinate 401,532,089 of OU342745.1, forward strand.
TGGTATCAGAGCCGATCTATGCGTAGGAGTGCTGTACGGCCAGTACGCACAAGTATTGTGCGGGCATTGATCCTTAGTTGTTACCCTCTGACGTGTACTTGTTTATATCGCGGTATTGTTTGATGAAGCGGCCCAGACCGATCTTACGTGTATTCGTACGCGAGACTGGTTCCACGCTCAACGTACGGCTTGTACCGTATAAGTGGCTAGCGGGTGTATGTCTCTCATTCAATAGTTGATATAGCATTTACAACGGAGGGCCCCGAAAGGGGTGTAATAGAGACAACTATCGGATCCATGTTGTGGTTGAAAAGTTCATAGTTTAGAAACGGTTCTAGTACGAAAGCCCTAACAACCACGTAAAACTTGCAATAGATAAAGTAGAGGCGTCTAACTTTATTTTGCAGGGGGGCATGTGATTATGATATGGCATTGGTCGTTACAAAGGTAAAGTAGTTTATTTTTCTGTTACTAAGTAGTATAGTAATAGTCATCATTCTGATGGACGACCTGGTGGCGGCGTCGTGGACTTGGCGTCAAACCAAGGGCACGATGGAGATCATGCTGGAGCACTCGATGGAGATCAAGGCGCAAGAAAGACCATATCATATCACATTATACATATGATGATGATACTTGTTTTACATCTTATTGTGTGCTAGTATTTAGATACTCAACGGTAGCAAATAAGATAATCCCTATTTAATTCCAACGTTCCGTGTTCCCCTTGTGTGTGCACCACCAAGAAAGTTCTTCAGTATGAGGCCGGCCGTGATGATCGGGGGTCAGACATATCTACGTTCGCATACAGTGGGTGTAAGCCATGTTGCACAGCGAATACACACAAGTTAGATTTGGCGAGCCTAGCATGTACAGACATGGCCTCGGAACACAAGAGATCGAAAGATCGAGCATGAGTCACATGGATGATGTGATTGACATTAGTGAATGTCTACCTTTGATACTGCACTGATGGCTGTGATGATCGGGGGAGGTGCAGAGGATAGGGATCATGCGATCACTAAAATCATCCAGGGGATGACCGTTTTAGTGGAGACCAATTATAAATTGATCTCATATTATAAACTTAGTCTAGATGTTTATTTGCAAATATCTTAGTAGATCTTAGCCTATCCCATTGAGGTCCTTTGCGACCATGGGAATACATTGCTTAATATGGAACTTAGCAAAAGGGTCCAACTTCATAGATTAATACCCACGCCTGAGGGATATCCTCGTAAAAGGTGATCTTCTCTTCTTGATACAATAACCATTAAGGAGATAATTCGATGACTCCGGAATGTTTGGAAAAACACTCAGCAATCTTGCATTAGAGTTAAGAACTCTTAGAAGGGCTTGATTGCAAAATGGAGATCATGGATGAAAAGGTATATGTAAGATATACAAATTATAAATGTGGTCCTTGCAAAACTCGTTGCAGTTTGCAAAGTATTTGATACTTGTCTTGTTTTGTGAAAACAGGAGGATCTGCTTGAGAATTGCTGGTTTGGAGGCAACATGACTTGATGACGGCAAGCAAAACAGTTGATGGCTGACATCACCTCTTTCCTCAAAGTTTATCATTTGGATTATTGGACTTGAATACAATTTGTAATCCTTGTTTGTGTGTCTTGCTTTTAGCGAGACGATTATTCATATGAACAAGTTACAAACCAGTTTGTACTATTCTTATGAACAATACCTTATGGTCACATTATGATTGAAAATAAGTTATTCTCATCACTATGTTGATGATAATAGTTTAAACATTTATAAAGGATTAGAATGCTAAAAGATATCCAAAGCTTAATAATGAAATGACACTACAGTTTAAGTCATTTTGGTTATTGCGGGTTCTTTATGAAAGATCGGTGTCCTAGATGCTTAATCTAGAGACTTTGCAAAACCATGCCTCTTGGGCAGAATGACTAAAACTCCGCAGTCTGGTAAAACGGTGATATGCGAAGAAATGTTGAATCTTATACATAGTAATGTATCACATTTTCAACAAGTAGTGGAAATCATTAGTCAATTGTGGACTTAAGTGAATAAGTGTAATTACTTAATGAAACATGAAGTTTGAAATGATTTGAATTGTTCAAATGAGTTCATAACTAAAGGAGGATATTGAAATTAACAAGAATACGAAGTCTCTTCGATTTGATCGACATGACTAAGGTATTCAAGTTAAGTTTAGCATAAAAGGAACTTGTGAAAGATGTTTGACAAATTATGATAATTGGACGAATTCAAACTGTGTTGAAATGTCTAAACATCATAATCATTATGTATTGGATACATATGGCATAATATTATCTCTTATGGGGGTTATGATTGTCATTTAGAGTTAAAGATCGAAATAAGCAAACACTCATTTGAAATACAAAGGAACATCTAAAGATTCGTGGAAACAACACCATAAGTGTTATGGCACGTTTGAGTTTCTGGAGATTTTGACAAGTCGAAGTCGTGGCGAACAAACGAGTCTTTGTAGAGCATTCTTAGGAAGCTATCAATGCGTCTTCCACAAAGTAGCAAACCTGTTGTTGTCCTAAGTTGATGTGTCTTGATGAAGATATAAGTGGAATAAAGTAAAATATCAAACAAGGTATTTGACCTTACCTCCGAATTGTTGAGTGGCGCAGTGATATTTGTTTCATGAAACCAAACTCTACAAATAGAGGAGAAACCATTGATAATGATCATAAAGTTTCAAGTAAATACTTTTACTAAAGAAAGTAGGATTCAACTATATATTCTACAAGTTTGTGGAATTATATTGTTGATTCACTTGTCATGTTTTGAACAAGACATACCTACGAATTACAAAGAAGCGTGATGGACCTAAGTATGAGAAATGAATAGTCACTGAAATCTCGTTGGTGGAATTCTCGGTTTGATGATGATCAAAGAATTTTGGAATATCCAAGATTATTGAGAGGACCTAAGTTTTGAGTGGGAGCTAAGTGAAATCCCTGGATCTCAAACATGAATGTCATATTTGAGTGGGAGCGTGAAATCATTCTATAATATGTGGACGACATATGTGAGTGATGTGATTGGTGTTAATAATATTTAAGTTAGATAAATAAGGATGAAGTTGAAGTTATTAAACAATAAGATCTATCAAAATAGATTGGTGAGTTTAATAAACACTGAATGTCGAATGCTTCCTGGACTTGATTCTGAAAGATGTTCAGAATGTCCTAAGCAAGATTCTGAAGTAGCTTAGAATGGAACAAGGTAAGAAAGAAGTTCTTACCGTATGAAGCATTGAGTTAGTATTGTAACGATGGTTGAAAGAAAGAGATGCGTTGCATCTCCTATGCCTCAGTCATAGGTTCTTTCATAAAACCATGTTGTATACTCGACATAATGTGACCCAAGGTCCTGGTTGTAAGGACAAAGTCTTAACGATAAGGACGTGTCTTTAAGTGATTCCTGAGTTGATCACTAAACCAGAATTAAGTTTGTACATAAATAGGAAGAAGCAATGTAAGTGGCATAGTTGCATTCCATGCACTAGGATCTACATAGATATAGAAGTATAAAAGGCTACATCTGATGTGATGTATAATGTTATGGCGGGGCTAGTTCGCTTTTAACGTAGAATGATGTGTCACAGGGCCCAGTGCCCATGAGAAAGCCCTCGAGGTTGATCTAACGTCACTGTAAGCTCCTGAAATCCGGCCTCGTTCTACTGCCATGACTATAGTATATACACAAAGGATAGCAAAGTGTGTTTCGAAGTTTAGATGACAACAGTGAAAAACGACCGTCATCATAAACACTAGAAACAAAAGTCTCACTTTGTTGCCAAACAAATACTTCGACCCATTATAAGATAATGGTGTGAATGTCAAAATTAGGAAGACATTAACGATTTGCAAAAGACATAATAATCTGGTAAAACCGAACATGAACATGACGTTTCCCATGAGCATGCATGATCTGTAAATGCATATGGTATATGGTTTATATGAGTAAAATGAATCAACACCCGGATTTTTAATCCCAGATGCCCGTTATGCCATACCTCGCAATCCCAGGATTACCATTTTTGCGAGACATAACGGATTGGATATCAAAGTACATCATCCATTACAAACCATACATAAGGTCTTACACAAATAAGGATCTCATGATCTAGTCTTAATACAACAAGCAGCGGAAATAAAAGATAAGCGTAGCGGTGGGGTCCATCTTCAGGGGCACAGGCAATGATGACGAAGGTAGATAGTCCTAGTTATCATAGTCGTCCTGTTGGCCATCATCTTGATAGTCTCCTTCATAGTCTGGCCATGATAATAGCCAGGGACAAAAGCCATGAGTACTCTTTAAGTACTCGCAAACTACCACTAACAAGTATATAGTTCTAAAGTTAAAGTGATAAATCTAAGTTTAACTATAAAGTCAAGTTTGAAACCTAAGCTGAGTTCTGAAGCAAAGAAAGATAAACTAAAATGCTAGAATCACTTAAGTTGGGAAGCTAGTGTCATAAACACAACCCTGTTGTGGTCAAGTCAAGATTCATCATTCATTTCAAGTTATTTGGAAAACATCTGACAACGAAACAGTATGGCCATTCCAACTGTCCATAACCGCGGACGCGGCTATTCGAATAGTTTGACACTCTGCAGAGGTGGTATACTTTCACCACAAGATTCGATACATCTGTCAGGGATAGCCCTGAATCATCATACTTAGTATGCAGATAATCAAACATAACCTTCCCTTTACACACCCTAGTATAAGCACCTCTCCTATGAGCATGGCCTCCCAACCATGACCATCTGTCATCTTGGGCACTACATAGGTGGACATCATGAGAGGTAGCCTTAGCTCAAACCTCTCACGCGAGGGAACTAATACTAATGCATATCAATTTCCATCTAAGCCTTACCCAATTCAGGTAGTGTGGTTGTACGGTAAATTTGGAATGGTATTGCATCCGAATCCAACCATCAGTTTTATAAAAGAGGTTAAGGCTCATGCCTCAACATTTTCATCATCATCAACCCTTTTGTGTTTCTTAACACATGTCAAAACATCTCAATAGAATGACTCGTCATCCCAAGGTTTTCATAATTCATTTTCACCAAGTGTTCCCATCTAAAGTGACTCAAGTTTTTGATCTACTCTAAACTACTAAGTTAAGAGTGTTCACTAAGGTTGAAAATATGGGTTCAATCTCATGCTATAGAATGACATCTAAAGGGTTTCTAAATAGGTCAAGTTTTATAATTTTTATGCTACCTTCAAAACAAGTAAAGAACTTTGTGTAAACTAAGGGAGGTAAAACTTGTAAATAAGACTTGGGGTATTAATAGTCAAAAGGGGGGGTGATCAAAGCATGCCTAAGGCATCTTTGCTAAACCATCTAGTTTGATCCTAGCTTGCTAAGCACTAAACTTGCAAGTGTTAGCTTGCATTGTTAATGGTGGCTTGCACTTGGATAGTGCTAGCTTGCTAACAGTAGCTTGCCTTGGGTAGTGCAGTGGTTGAAGTTTTCTTCTTCTTCTTCTTCTTGGTAGAAATCCTCCTCCTCGAAAGCTTGGTCGGTACTATCGTCTATAAATACATACAGAGTACACAATCACCAAACAATACTTAACTAGTCTAAATAGCCTTCTAAGACACACACTTGATGATCTATTATCATCCCAAGCATCACAAGTTTAACTCAATAGTTTCATTCTTTTTAATTTAGAAAAGTAATTTCTACTCATTGAAAAATTAACTAAGATTTAATATTCACCACTCAAAATATGGGATCATGTTGACACATGTCATCACCACATATTCTAACATGTGGGAATGAGATTTAAAGGTTGGATCAATATTACTTTGGTTTAAGTTTATTATTTCATGATTTAAAGTGACTAGAAATGCCTATATAGCATTATTTTGGTACTAGTCCAAAGTCATTGCATGTAAACCTTAATATTATTACATATTTAGATAGATATGATGAAATGTGATTTTTGAGAGTTGGAAACGACTAAAATCTAACTTAGTTGATTTTACAAAAATGTTGCAAATTGCAAAAGCTTCTGTTTTGTTATTTTTACTAGGATAGATCTGTAAGTCTAATTGAATTAAATCCAACGGGCTTGGATATATTATTTCAATACCTTTCAGGCAAAATTGGTTTCATGCAATTTGGATTTGTAAAACTCCCAGAATTGAATTTTAAACTAGTGGACAGAAACTAGATTCAACTTAAAAAGAAAAATCAAATTTTGAATGGCTGGGCTAGCACAGGAACAAACATGGGCTGGCCTAGTGGCGCTCCATGGCGCGGGGCTCAGCTGACAGGGGGTCCCGCTTGTCAGCGGCACTTAACACGCGAAACCGTACGCGCGCTGTGGGCCGTAGGATTAGAAGGGGGATCTACGGCTGAGGGGCGTCATCGACGATGAACGGGTCGCCGACGAGCTCGAACCCTAGCGGCTCGGTGGGGGTCTACCGGGGACGTACCAGGGCTCTAGCGACGACGGCGAGGCAGGCAAATGGACTGGAAGACGACGGCGAGGCGAGGCGCGGTTGTGGCGGAGCTTGGGGTGCCCTAAATTGCAGGCGCCCTTCTCCTCCTGCTGCAGCGGCTCTGGCTCCAATTCCGGCGAGGCAGAGCTCGAGCAGCGTCGGCGAGAGGTGGGTGAAGTTCAGTGAGAGGTGGGGAGTGAGTAGGTGTGGAGAAATGGTGCTGGGGAGGCCGGCTTATATAGGCTCGACGGTGAGACCGGACGGTGTGGGCTGGCGACTCCGGCGAGGGCGGCACAGGGGGCTAGCGGCGTGGCTCGAGGTAGGGGGTGGTGGCCTGTCTCCTGGCGGTGCGCTGAGGCTTAAAGGCGAGGCAAGGCGGGCTCTGTGCTGGTTGGGCGCGTCACGCGCTCTAGGCGGCAGAGGCGGCGGGTTCGACGGCGAGCGGTGGCGGGGTGCATTGGGCGGCCAAAGGAGATGTCTGGGGTGTTCCCTAGGTCATGGCGGAGCGGTGGGCGCGAGATGCGGCCGAGGGGCGGTCTGTGCACGCGGGGACAGAGCGTGCTCTGCGGGCGGCGTCGGCATGGTCGACCAGCTCCGGGCGTGGCGGTTCCTGGCCGCTCTGGTCTCTGTCTCCGGGCTGGGGCTGGTTGGACGGTGGCGGTGGACCACAGGCGAGCGTGTAGACATGGCGAGAGAGGCTGGCAGCTGTTGTGGCGCGATGTCGCCGGTGGGGGTGCGCAAGGTGCTCGTGTGCACAGGGTTTGGCCGGGCTAGCAAAGGGTAGGGTTTGCACTGGGGGAACAAGGGGACAGGGTTAGGCCCAAATGGTGACCAAGATCACTGCTCAAAACAGTGTTTTGAATTTGGCTAGATTTGTGCCCACAAGGTGTTTGATGGAATGGCCGAAAGAGAAAAAAATTGAATTTTGGTTTCAAATTTTATGGGTGTTCTCCACTAGTGCTAGGTAGTCTCTGGTTGCAAGGGTTTTGAAAGTGGAGCTCAAATAGATGGTTTTTGAAATAGGGGTGATCTATGCATATGCATTGGATTCAATTTTCACATGCCAATTAAAATAAGTAAAAGAATGTTTTTAGCAGATCAAAAGGTGGGCCTTGGTACCTCATTATGTGCACTAGCAAGGGGTGCAAAGATCATGAATTGTTTCTATTAATAAATGAGTGCTAGGAACACTCAAAGTAGTATAGTGGATTAAAATGGCCAAAATGACCATTCCTCCTTTTTAATTGTTTTTGATTTGATTTTCTTTAGGAAAAGTTTAGGAATGATGTAGATGATGTTTAAATCACCTAAGAATCATTTTACAACCAAAGAATCATAGAACCATGGCAATTCAAATCAATTCGTAATTTAAATGCACATACACATGAATGCTTTCATTTTTTAGTTTTGGAAAAGTTTTTGTTAACCCCAAATTTTATGATTTAGATCTTGATAAGCTTGGATTGAAGTTTTGGGATGTTACAAACCTTACCCCCTAAAACAAAATCTCGTCCCGAGATTTACAAAGAAAACTAGGAACTAAAGAGATCTGGGAACTCTGTATTGATGTAATCTTCTCGCTCCCAAGTGGCTTCCTCCTCGGTATGGTTGCTCCACTGAATCTTGAGAAACTTGATGCTCCTGGTTCTGGTGGTTCTGTAGGCTTCTTCCAAGATACGGATGGGTACTTCTCTATAGGTCAAGTCATTGTTGATTTCCACAGCTCTGTGATCGATGTTCTTGAAAACTTCGGTCTTCTCGGGCACTTCCAAACATTTGCAAAGTAACGAGATATGGAACACATTGTGGATGGATGACATCTCTTCAGGCAGTTCCAGTTGATACGATACTTCTCCTCGACGGTTCAGAATTTTGAAGGGTCCGATATATCTGGGGGCTAACTTTCCTTTCAGACTAAAGCGTTGAGTTCCTTTCAATGGCGAAACTTTGAGATACACAAAATCTCCTACATTGAAAGTCAGGTCTCTCCTTCTCTTATCAGCATAACTGTTCTGTCTGGATTGGGCGGTCTTGAGGTGCTCACGGACTTTGTGAACTTTCTCTTCTACTTCACGGTCTCTCCAAAGATCTGACTCTCTCCTACTTGCGGCCAATTCAAAGGGGTACGACACTTTCTTCCGTATAGGAATTCAATGGGTGCCATCTGCAAACTAGCTTGATAACTGTTGTTATATGAGAATTGTACGAAAGGCATGCAGTCTTCCCATTTTGATCCGTATTCCAACACACAGGCTCTAAGCATATCCTCTAGGATCTGGTTGACTCTCTCAGTCTGTCCATCAGTTTGCGGGTGATACGCGGTGCTGAAGTTCAACTTGGTTCCTAATCCTTCCTGAACTTTTTGCCAAAATCTTGAGGTAAACTGGGTTCCTCGATCTGATACGATGGTCTTGGGGGTTCCATGCAGACTAACAATCCTAGCAATGTATAGCTCTGCTAACTTTGCACTCTGGTAAGTTGTCTTGATAGGTATAAAGTGGGCTACCTTGGACAGTCTATCAACTATGACCCAACTTGAGTCATTTCCCCTACTAGAAGTAGGTAAACCGGTGATAAAGTCCATTCCGACGGAATCCCATTTCCATTCCGGAATCTGCAATGGTTGCAACAGTCCTGCAGGTCTCTGATGCTCTGCTTTGACTATTTGACAGATGTCACATTTGGCGATGTAGCTTCTGATTTCTCTCTTCATCTTGTGCCACCAAAATTGCTCTTTCAAATCCTGATACATCTTTGTTCCTCCTGTGTGGATAGAATAAAGAGTATCATGAGCTTCCTTCATGATAACTTCCTTCAGCTCCGAATCTGCTAGCACACAGATATGTCCTTTGTACCGCAGTACACCTTCTTCGTCTTCAGTGAATCCAGGTACTTTTCCTGTACCAATACGACGTTTGATTCCATCGATACTTCCATTCCCTTTCTAGGCTTCCTTGATTTGGCAAATCAAAGTGGGTTGAAGTTCAATGCTAGCTAAGAATCCTTTGCTAACTAATTCTGTCCTGAACTGCTCCAACTCCTCATAAAAACTTGGTTGCTTCTCCTTGATCATGGTGTTTAGCCTACACGACAATCTGCTAAGAGCATCCGCTACCACATTGGCTTTGCCGGGGTGATAGTGAATGTCAAGGTCATAGTCCTTGATTAACTCTATCCATCTCCTTTGCCTCATATTCAGCTCCTTCTGAGTGAAGATATATTTTAAGCTCTTGTGATCTGAGTAAATCTCACAGCGATTACCCATCAGATAATGACGCCATGTCTTCAATGCTAGAACCACATCTGCTAGCTCAAGATCATGGGTCGGATAGTTCTGCTCATGCTGCTTCAGTTGTCGAGACAGATACGCGATAACTTTGCCTTCTTGCATCAACACACACCCGAGACCAATCTTGGATGCGTCACAATACACATCAAACGGCTTCTTGATGTCTGGCATGACCAATATTGGGGCTGATATCAATATCTTCTTCAGCTCCTGGAAACTGGCTTCACATTTGTCTGTCCATTCAAACTTCTTGTCCTTCTTCAACAATTAGGTCATGGGTCGGGCGATGCTTGAGAATCCTTCTACGAACTTGCGGTAATATCCCGCTAATCCGAGAAATGCACGGACTTGGGTTTGAGTGGTTGGGGCATTCCATTCTTCGACATCTTTGATCTTGGCGGGATCAACAGAGACTCCTCCGGCAGACACAATATGTCCTAGGAATCCTCTTTCCTTCAGCCAAAACTCTCACTTGCTAAACTTGGCATATAACTGATGTTCTCTCAGGGTTTCTAGGATGACTCTCAGATGTTGCTCATGCTCTTCTTCTGACTTGGAGTAGATAAGGATGTCGTCGATAAACACAACTACAAACTTATCTAGGAAATTCATAAAGATCTTATTCATGAGATTCATGGAATAAGCAGGGGCATTGGTTAATCCAAAAGACATAACCGTATACTCATATAAACCATAGCGAGTAGTAAAGGCGGTCTTCGGAATATCCGTTGCACGAATCTTAAGTTGGTGATAACCAGTCCTAAGATCAATCTTTGAGAATACCTGAGCTCTAGTCAATTGGTCAAATAGATCCTCTATCTTTGGCAAGGGGTACTTGTTCTTGATGGTGACATCATTCAACTTTCTGTAATCTGTGCACAGACGGTTGCCTCCATCTTTCTTGTCGACGAATAACACTGGTGATCTCCATGGCGATGCGCTTGATTGAATCAAGCCTTTCTCCAACATGGCGTCCAACTGCTTCTTCAGTTCCACTAACTCTGAGGGGTTCATGCTATAGGGTCTCTGAGCTATAGGTCCGGTTTCAGGGATTAGTTCGATAATGAACTCAATATCCCTATCCGGGGGCATACCTGACAATTCATCTGGGAATACGTCGGGGTATTCACAGACTACTCGGACTTGGTCTATGGTGGGCAGGGCTACACTCTTGTTGTACTTGAATTGACGGGGTAAGGTTTCAGAGATATGCTCTACTATGACTCCAGAACTACTGGTCATGGTGATGGCTTTCTTAGCACAGTCTATCAGTCCTTTATGCCTTGACATCCAGTCCATACCTAGTACTACTTCCAATCCTTTGGTTCCAAGTACAATTAGGTTGGCATAAAAATCTATCCCATGTATTCTGATAGGTACAACTTTGCAAATTTTTCTAGCTTTGGTTGTTGAACCAGGGATTTGAACTATCATGACATGCTTCAGGTTGGTTGGACGAATCTTACTAGTGCATGCAAATTCTTCGGTGACAAATAAATGCGATGCTCCAGAATCAAACAATACTCTTGCTAAAACTGAGTTGATAGAAAACATACCCAGCACTACATCTGGCGCTTCCTGGGCTTCTTCTGCGTTCATGTGTAAGAGACGGCCATTGCGGTTGTGAGGGTTCCCTGGGGCAAAACTCCTTCCTGGTTGAACACGACGCTGCTGCTGAGCTGGGACATTCACATTGGCATTGCCTGCAGTCTTCTTGGGACACTCATTGGAGTAGTGACCTTTCACTCCACACTCGAAAGAAGTGATCTGGGACTTGTCCTTGACTGCGACAGGCACAACATTGCTGCCAGTTCTGGGTGTAGTGTTGTTGTTGTTGTTCTTGGGAGGTGCACGATTGAAATTGTTGGCATTGCTAGAGTTGTGTTTGTTTGCTTCGGACTTCACATTGCCTTCACTACGGTTGGGGTAGCTTAGGCGAGACGTTGGGGGTCGGTTATTCCTTGGTGCATATCCTGATGAAGGGTTGGGACGGTACTTCTGGTGACTGTTGGATCTAGACTGCTGCATCATACGACGCTTGTGGTTGTCGTTTGCCTGATTAATCTTCCCTTCCATCTGAATGGCAGAGCCGACTAGCTCTTGGAGATCCTGGAAACGGATGTTGACGAGGGCAGTCTGCATCTCATCATGCAGTCCGTTCAAGAATCTCTCCTTCTTCTTGGCCTCCGTGTTGATCTCATCAGGTGCATATCTGGCAAGTGACAGGAATCTGTCATGGTACTCCACCACAATCATTCTTCCTTGCTTCAATTCGCGGAACTCATCTCTCATTCTGTTAACTAGACCTTGCGGCACGTGGGTGCGGCTGAACTTGACTTTGAATGCTTCCCATGTCATAACTTGACCATGGTTCATCAGGCGGATACTATTCCACCAAGCTCTTGCATCTCCCGCCAGATAGTGGGTGGCGAAGAGTACTTTCTCATTTTCATCAACTCCTGCAACTTCGAGATTGTTTTCCATGGTCTGTAACTAGTCATCAGCATCTAATGGGTTTTCAGAGGTGCTAAAGATTGGGGGATTGGTATTCTGAAAGTTTTTGAGTTTGGATCCCTGGTGATCCTGATTTCCATGCCCTTGGTTATTGACAGCCATCTAGGCGATCTGTTGAAGTGTTGCTAAATTGGCTTGGCGCTCTGCCCTGCTTGCTTCACGGTATGCGATGAGATTCTGCAAGATCTGCAACATTGGGTCTTGCGACGAGCTGCTCCCGCCTTGGTTTCCACGAGTCATCTGAAGATTGAGATGGATATAGGGGTAAGAGGGAAATTCTAAGGTTCAGGGTTTTGGGTTTTGAAAGCTAAAACTTTGAGTTAGACTCAGGTTTTTCAACTAACTTCATTTTCATTAATGCAAGAAAGCACACGATACAACACACACCACAACAATCAAAGGGAAAACAGATGGTTTGAAGAACCATTCTGCAAGCTACGATACAATGAGACTGATACATCTCATGCTACGACAGTGCCCTAGTGCTTCTACTCATCGTCGATGAAATCGGAGTCATCATCGTCAGTGTAGAAGTCCACGGCATCCTCCGCCAGAAAGTCATCATCGTTGCTGAGGTAAGAGTCCATGTCTACCTGGATGTCTTCACCCTCATCTTCTTCTTCCTTGGCGATAAGCTCAGCTTCCTGCTCCTTGATGGTCTTCTCGAGGTCGGCCACCTTCTTGCGAAGACGGGCGATGGTGCGATCCTTCTTGGCACGCTAGCGACGAAGAGACTGGCGGTCCTGGACGAGCAGTGCGAAAGTCTGGGCCTTCTGGTCGGCAATGGCACGATTCTGGTTGGCTAATTCTCTGGCATTGTCCAGTTCCTGTTGTCTGTCATGAAGCAGGAAGTCAAGGTTCTCCACTTGGCGCTTCAGTGCTGGATGACTCGGCATCTCCATCGGCATTCCCATGAAGCCACGTCTTGCATAGTGAGCAAAACGGGTTCCTTGGATCTAGTTGACGCTGAGGGCACATAGACATGCGAGAGCTTCATGCATTCCCCTGGCTAATCCATCTAGCTAGTTGTTCTCTCTCACGGAGAACTGAATTCTCCCAGAAGTTGGTGCTTCAATGCTTCCTCTAAGATATGCGGTGACTAGCCACTATAGGTCTCCTCCTGGTGGTCCTAGAAGTTGAGCCCCAAGAAACTCCGGATGCGGGCGTCCCAGTAACTCTGACAGTGAGTCTAGATCCCTCTCGAAGATCAGCTGACCTCCGTTTCCCAACTGGTAAAACTTGCTGAACTGAGTCTCCATCTACAAGAATTAAGGATGAGGAAGTTAGTGAAGTGATCAAGTGTGTCAATTTTTAAGTAGTAGTGTAAGAATTTTGAGGAACATGAATTTTCTAGAAAGAAAGAATTCACAAGGGTAAGAGAGGAGATAGTTTTTCGTAAATACTCACTTTAGTTTTGAAACTAAATTTTTCTTTGAACATCGATTCTAACTAGGGTCTCCTATGGTCAGGATGGCTCTGATACCAACTTGTCAACACCCAGATTTTTAATCCCAGATGCCCATTATGCCATACCTCGCAATCCCAGGATTACCATTTTTGCGAGACATAACGGATTGGATATCACAGTACATCATCCATTACAAACCATACATAAGGTCTTACACAAATAAGGATCTCATGATCCAGTCTTAATACAACAAGCAGCGGAAATAAAAGATAAGCGTAGCGGTGGGGTCCATCTTTACGGGCACAAGCAATGCTGACGAAGGCAGATAGTCCTAGTTATCATAGCCGTCCTGCTGGCCATCATCTTGATAGTCTCCTTCATAGTCTGGCCATGATAATAGCCAGGGACAAAATCCATGAGTACTCTTTAAGTACTCGCAAACTACCACTAACAAGTATATAGTTCTAAAGTTAAAGTGATAAATCTAAGTTTAACTATAAAGGCAAGTTTGAAACCTAAGCTGAGTTCTGAAGCAAAGAAAGATAAAGTAAAGAAAGATAAAGTAAAATGCTAGAATCACTTAAGTTGGGAAGCTAGTGTCATAAAAACAACCCTGTTGTGGTCAAGTCAAGATTCATCATTCATTTCAAGTTATTCGGAAAACATCTAACAACGAAACAGTATGGCCATTCCAACTGTCCATAACCGCGGACGCGGCTATTCGAATAGTTTGACACTCTGCAGAGGTGGTAAACTTTCACCACAATATTCGATACATCTGTTAGGGATAGCCCTGAATCATCATACTTAGTATGCAGATAATCAAACATAACCTTCCCTTTACACACCCTAGTATAAGCACCTCTCCTATGAGCATGGCCTCCCAACCATGACCATCTGTCATCTTGGGCACTGCATAGGTGGACATCATGAGAGGTAGCCTCAGCTCAAACCTCTCCCGCGAGGGAACTAATACTAATGCATATAAATTTCCAGCTAAGCCTTACCCAATTCAGGTAGTGTGGTTGTACGGTAAATTTGGAATAGTATCGCATCCGAATCCAACCATCAGTTTTATAAAAGGGGTTAAGGCTCATGCCTCAACATTTTCATCATCATCAACCCTTTTGTGTTTCTCAACACATGTCAAAACATCTCAATAGAATGACTCATCATTCCAAGGTTTTCATAATTCATTTTCACCAAGTGTTCGCATCTAAAGTGACTCAAGTTTTATGCTACCTTCAAAACAAGTAAAGAACTTTGTGTAAACTAAGGGAGGTAAAACCTTTAAATAAGACTTGGGGTATTAATAGTCAAAAGGGGGGGGGTGATCAAAGCATGCCTAAGGCATCTTTGCTAAACCATCTAGTTTGATCCTAGCTTGCTAAGCACTATACTTGCAAGTGTTAGCTTGCATTGTTAATGGTGGATTGCACTTGGATAGTGCTAGCTTGCTAATAGTAGCTTGCCTTGGGTAGTGCAGTGGTTGAAGTTTTCTTCTTCTTCTTGGTAGAACTCCTCCTCCTCAAAAGCTTGGTCGGTACTATCGTCTATAAATACACACGGAGTACACAATCACCAAACAATACTTAACTAGTCTAAATAGCCTTCTAAGACACACATTTGATGATCTATTATCATCCCAAGCATCACAAGTTTAACTCAATAGTTTCATTCTTTTTAATTTAGAAAAGTAATTTCTACTCATTGAGAAATTAACTAAGATTTAATATTCACCACTCAAAATATGGGATCATGTTGACACATGTCATCACCACATATTCTAACACGCGGGAATGAGATTTAAAGGTTGGATCAATATTACTTTGGTTTAAGTTTATTATTTAATGATTTAAAGTGACTAGAAATGCCTATATAGCATTATTTTGGTACTAGTCCAAAGTCACTGCATGTAAACCTTAATATTATTACATATTTAGATAGATATGATGAAATGTGATTTTTGAGAGTTGGAAACAACTCAAAAGCTAGTTGATTTTACAAAAATGTTGCAAGTTGCAAAAGCTTCTGTTTTGTTATTTTTACTAGGAGAGATCTATAACTATAATTGAATAAAATCCAACGGGCTTGGATAGATCATTTCAATACCTTTCAGGAAAAATTGGTTTCATGCAATTTTGATTTGTAAAACTCCCAGAATTGAATTTTAAACTAGTGGACAGAAACTAGATTCAACTTAAAAAGAAAAATCAAAATTTGAATGGCTAGGCTAGCGCGGGAATGAACATGGGCCAGCCCAGTGGCGCTCCGCGGCGCGGGGCTCAGCTGACAGGGGGTCCCGCGTGTCAGCGGCACCTAACACGCGAAACGGTACGCGCGCTGTGGGCCGTAGGATTAGAAGGGGGATCTACGGCTGAGGGGCGTCGTCGATGACAAACGGGTCGCCGGCGAGCTCGAACCCTAGCGGCTCGGTGGGGGTCTACCGGGGACGTACCAGGGATCCAGCGATGACGGCGAGGCTGGCAAATGGACTGGAAGACGACGGCGAGGCGAGGCGCGGTTGTGGTGGAGCTTGGGGTGCCCTAAATCATAGGCGCCCTTCTCCTCCTGCTGCGGCGGCTCCGGCTCCAATTCCGGTGAGGCAGAGCTCGAGCAGCGTTGGCGAGAGGTGGGTGAGGTTCAGTGAGAGGTGGGGAGTGAGTGGGTGTGGAGAAATGGTGCTAGGGAGGCCGGCTTATATAGGCTCGACGGTGAGACCGAACGGTGTGGGCAGGCGACTCTGGCGAGGGCGGCACAGGGGGCTAGCAGCGTGGCTTGAGTTAGGGGGTGGTGGCCTGTCTCCTGGTGGTGCGCTAAGGCTTAAAGGCGAGGCAAGGCAGGCTCTGTGCTGGTCGGGCGCGTCACGCGCTCTGGGCGGCAGATGCGGCGGGTTCGATGGCGAGCGGTGGCTGGGGTGCATTGGGCGGCCAGAGGGGATGTTTGGGGTGTTCCCTAGGTCATGGCGGAGCGGTGGGCGCGGGCTGCGGCAGAGGGGCGGTCTGTGCACGCGGGGACAGAGCGTGCTCTACAGGCGGCGTCGGCATGGTCGACCAGCTCCGGGCGCGGCGGTTCCTGGCCGCTCTGGTCTCTGTCTCCGGGCTGGGGTTGGTTGGACGGTGGCGGTGGACCACATGCGAGCGTGTAGACACGGCGAGAGAGGCTGGCGGCTGTTGTGGCGCAATGTCGCCGGTGGGGGTGCGCAAGGTGCGCAGCCTTAATGGCCATGACCATTTGGTCATGTGCACAGGGTTTGGCCGGGCTAGCAAAGGGTAGGGTTTGCACTAGGGGAACAAGGGGACAGGGTTAGGCCCAAACGGTGACCAAGATCACTGCTCAAAACAGTGTTTTGAATTTGGCCAGGTTTGTGCCCACAAGGTGTTTGATGGAATGGCCGAAAGAGAAACACTTTTGAATTTTGGTTTCAAATTTTTTGGATGTTCTCCACTAGTGCTAGGTAGTCTCTGGTTGCAAGGGTTTTGAAAGTGGAGCTCAAATAGATTGTTTTTGAAATAGGGTGATCTATGCATATGCATTGGATTCAATTTCACATGCCAATAAAAATAAGTAAAAGAATGTTTTTAGCAGATCAAAAGGTGGGCCTTGGTACCTCATTATGTGTACTAGCAAGAGGTGCAAAGATCATGAATTGTTTCTGTTAAGAAATGAGTGCTAGGAACACTCAAAGTAGTGTAGTGGATTAAAATGGCCAAAATGACCATTCCTCCTTTTTAATTGTTTTTTATTTGATTTTCTTTAGGAAAAGTTTAGGAATGATGTAGATGATGTTTAAATCACCTAAGAATCATTTTAAAACCAAAGAATCACAGAACCATGGCAATTCAAATTAATTCCTAATTTAAATGCACATACACATGAATGCTTTCATTTTTTAATTTTGGAAATGTTTTTGTTAACCCCAAATTTTATGATTTAGATCTTGATAAGCTTTGATTGAAGTTTTGGGATGTTACAAAATGCGAGCTAGATTGTTTGTACTCTAGTGCAAGTGGGAGACAGAAGGAGATATGTCCTAGAGGCAAATAATAAATGGGTTTTTATTGTCATATCTCAATTAGTTTGTAATAGTTTCATATTGTGCTATAACTGTGCCAAGTAGAAACATTGGTATAGGTGTGGTATGAAACAACCAAGTCCCTAGTAGCCTCTATTCATACTAGTTCATTGGTCACGAAGATAATCTGGGTTTCAAGATCATGGGCATTTATGCCGACTAACAACGAGATCATATCATTGGAGAATGATGTGGTTGGACATTCCTCGAAGGATTGCAACACGATCAAGTCATATAGTTCATTGTTGCAATAGCTATACCTAGACTCCTTCTCCTTAGACCGTGAGCTCATATTACTCACTGTTTCTCTAGGCTGCTTACACTGCATCAAACGTCATCTGATAATGCGGTGGCCATAAAGGTGTACGTTGGGTATTCCGAAGGAACAGTAGATGACATGTGACTACAGGACTGGGATTTGTTCACCCACATGACGGGTAAAGATACATACGGCCGACTTGGTGAGATTACATCTATAAATGTTGCAACATATGACTAGGTCACGAGGATGTAATATCACGGTAACAAGAAAACATAACTTGTTGTGAACGAGATTGAACAAGGTACGGGATACCAATGATCGGATCTCGGACAAGTTGTATCGAGAAACAAAAGGAAGAGGATACTACATTTAGATGGTTCAAACGACATTGTCATCAGGAATGCATAGGGGTCACATGGATATCACTGGTCCCTCTGTTGATCATTGATACAGATCATGTCTAGGGTATTCCCGAGCCGTGAGAGGATACACTTAAGGGTACGATGAGACCGATCATTCGTAAGATGGAACCACAGTAGAGAAAGAGAGAAAGCTGGAATCATTCCGCGGAGAGATCCGAAGTTGTTCGGAGAAAGAATAAAGAAAAAGCACCGAAAGGTATTTTCGGATAAATGGGAATTTAAATATATATTTATTATATGTTAATTATGAATTAATATATTATAAATAATATTTAGATTAAGATTTATAAAGTCAACTTTTATATTAGTCCAAATCCCAGAGGGAAAAGGCCTAGAATAAAAGCTGCAGAAAAATAAAAGGGAAAAAGAAAACAAACATCCCACGTGGCGGCAGATAATAGCCGCCGCACGGGGCGGCAGGTTATTGTGCCGCGCTCGCTAGCAGGCGGTGGATAATACACGCCGCACGGGGGCGGGCCACTGCTGCCGGCCGCCGCTGCGAGCTGGGCGGGGAGCTGGGCCGCGGGGGGCAGCCGGCCCACCCGGGCTGCACCGCCAGGCCGCCGCCGGGGCGAGCTAGGCCACGAGGGCAGGTCGGTCCACCCGGCCGGCTGGGCCCCAGGCTGGCTGCTTCTTTTTTCTTTTATTATTTATTTTCTGTTTGCTATTTGGGTTGAGTTCTTCTGGCCCATTTGGCAAGTCCGAAAATCTGTTGCCTTTTCTTTTATAAATAGTTCCACATGGCTAACCCAATGGGGAGGGCACACCCCCTCCGCCTATATAGAGGGGTGCACATGGGTGGGATTAAACACACCAAATACACCAATATTTGGAGAAGTCTTTTGGTTGATTTTCTCCTTCTCTCTCTATATATATACCTCGTGACCATGGCCCCAAGTTTGGGTTGTGCGATCGAGGCACACCTGCAGTACGCCGTTGCGCTGTAGGGATTCTTAGCCGGATATCAACCTCCGCACTCCCGGCGGGATCGGGGAGCCAGAGGTCTCATCGTGCACCGTATGTGTGCGAAGACACGAGGCGCAACACTTGGGGCGCTTAAATGTCGTGAGCCGTAGCTGTTGCACGATGAAGGTGATGAATATCAAGAAGGAGCAAGGGGTGACCTGCGAGGAGCTTCGTGACCTTGAGGTCGGCTTCGAGTACGACTACTTCAACCACGTTCCCCGCGGAACGTTAACCGCGTACGGTCTACAAGGGTATGTATTCTCTGCGCATCGGTTGTTACCGCATTACTACATAGATAGATCCTAGGCTAACTTTCTGGGGTTCCGCCGTAGGAATTTTTTTTTGTTTTCTGCGCCGACCCCCAATAGATAGTGACTGTGCCAGGTGGACGAGTGGTAAATATAACAATTATAATCTTATAGATATATGTGTAGGCGAGCAACCTATAATTAGCCGGAACTCTTCTTGGTAGATTTCATCCCAACTTCAATAATCCTACTAGCCTGCTACCAAAACCATGGTCAAACACTAGACGATGAAGACCCTTCAAGTTGCTTAGCGATTAAGCTCCTTGGATCGGACTAATGCAATAAGCACATTGGTCACTCGTTATCCTCGAGTCAATTAGCTTTCCATTGATATCCCTGTGTCACCCGGGGTCGCCGGTCCACTAGCAAACAAGATCTTATCTATGTAGAACAAGGTATCATGTTGTCTAGGCTCTTAATTGTATAACAAGCATTAGGCATCTCACAGATAGTTAAGCACACACAATATAGTAATTAAAATCAATCACAAACTAATAGAAAATATATGAAGGCACATCACATCTCACCAATCCCCTACATCTCCCATGCCCAAGGGGATTGCTCACACATGAGAGAAGAATGGATCATAAATATAATCAAATAAAGGGAAATCATCTTTGTATTACCGTGGAGATCCACAATAAGAATAGAAAAATATCCAACACAATTCAAGATGGGAAGAAACAATCTCAAACCCTAGTCTTGCAAGGTGGAGGTCCCTCTCTCACTCAAGTGCAAGTAGTGGCTATGGGGGTGTATTGGCTAGGAGGTCGAAGATCGTGGAGCGATATGAAGAACGTCTTCTCCTTCTTCTCTGGATCTCTTCTTTCTCCCTTCTAGATGGTATGGTGGCTACTGCGTAGTGTTTTCTCTCTCGGTCCCTTCACGGAAGTTGTCCCTTTTGACAAGATAGAGGCGGTGGCCACTATACAGCCAGAAAAATATTCCGCCATATAGTTGCTCATTAAAGCTTCTGTGAGCTCTGATACGTCCATTTTTCATCACTATTCTATGTCTTAATTCACTATTATTCATTGATATATTTCGTATTGAGAGGTGATACTTATGTTATTTCATCTATTTTTGCATGGTTGATGACTTTTGGAGCATGGACCGCTGCAGTCAGGATTCTGTTTGGAGGCAAAATTCACGAAGATCAGAAAATCCGGGAAAATATACGGAAAATTCTATTTTTCCAGAAGACTCATGATGCCAGAAGATGGAGTGGAGGTGGGCCACAGGGGGCCCACACCACCCCATGGCGCGGGCAGGCCTAGGTCGCGCCTGGGAGTGGTGTGGCCGCCCTGGCCCACTCCAGCCTCTCTCCTCTGGCGTATATCATCCCCACGAAAGCCTAAGACTCGG
This sequence comes from Avena eriantha, assembly GCA_910589775.1. Lineage (NCBI taxonomy): Eukaryota > Viridiplantae > Streptophyta > Magnoliopsida > Poales > Poaceae > Avena > Avena eriantha. The sequence continues at coordinate 401,553,184 of OU342745.1, forward strand.
GGAGCAACCACAGAAAGATTCCTCCGCCCCTGCGGGGTGGAAAAACACCGAGGGAGAAAGATCTCTCCGGCACACAGATTTCTGCCGGGGGAATTCCTTCCCGAAGAGGGAAGATCGTCGCCATCAACACCACCATCAAGCTGGACTTCATCGGGATCATCATCACCATCATCACCACCATCATCACCATCAGCACCCTCATCACCATCTCCATATTGCTGTAACAATTGTGTTGAATCTTGCATAGTTCATAGGGGAAACTTTCCCGGTGTTGATAACTCTTTGTAATTGATGCTATTGAGTGAACCATTGAATTATTGTTTATGTTCAGATTGTTATACATCATTATTCCATCTCTGATCATGATCCATATGATGTCTTGTGAGTAGTTCATTTTGTTCTTGAGGACATGGGAGAAGTCTTGTTGTTAGTAGTGGAGTTGCGTTGAGAAAGATTCAATAGATTGTTACTTAAGTTGTGGTGTACTTCTTCTAGTGGTGTCATGTGAACATCGACTACATGACACTTCACCTATATGGGCCTAGGGGAATGCATTGTGTATTTGGCTACTAAACGTAGGGGTTGCCGGAGTGACAGAAACCTGAACCCCCGTTAGGAAACCATTGCACAAGGGACGTAAGGGTCTTAGAGTTTAAAGCTGTGGTTAGGTTTCTACCTTAATTACTTACTTGTACTTACCGATGTTTGCAAGGGGTATAATCACAAGTATTTATTAGTCTTGGATGGGGCGGTACATTAGCATAGGTTCACCCACACAACACTTAGCAAGCTAGAGAAGATTAATCGACTAAATGAACCGAAAGCACTTGACAGTCTTCCCATGTGTCCTCAAGAATGTTTGGTCATCTTAAGTAATACAACTGGCTTGTCCTTTGCTGCATAAAGGATTGGGACACTTGCTGCATTTATTTCTACTGTCTTTTATTTACTCGTACTTTGTTTACTTGCTTTATCGAAATCCCCTAAAAATCCGTTTGCTAAGTATTTGTAGACAAATCCTGATCCATACCACTAGCCAGCACCTTCTGCTCCTCGTTGGGTTCGACACTCTTACTTATCGAAAATACGGCGATACACCCCTTATACTTGTGGGTCATCAAGACTATTTTCTGGCACCGTTGCCGGGGAGTGAAGCGCTATTGGAGAGTGGAACTGGTAAAGGAAACTTCTACTGGGAGTATTGTTTACTTCTGCTAGTTGCTTTATTTTCGTTATGGATAATTCGCTGAGTTTCTTATTTGGTAATGCTACTACCACTACTAAGGTAGTAGATAAGCCACCACCTGCTGAGAAAGATATTTTCAAAATACCTACAAGAATTATTGATCGTGTTATGGATAACTACTGTGTTGGGGATGGAACTGTCCATCCCGGTGATCATTTACTCTTTATACACGAATTATGCGGGTTGTTCAAGTGTGCAGGTATTACTATAGATCAAGTTAAGAAGAAGTTATTCTCATTGTCACTGAAAGGAAGAGCTGAGGAATGGTGTAAGCTGCTGAAGAATGGTCAAGCTCTGGAATGGAAGGAAATAGTGCCTCTCTTTTATTTAAAGTTTTATCCTCCTAGTGAGATTCATAAAGATCGGAATCAAATATACAACTTTTGGCCTCTTGATGGAGAGAGTACAGCTCAAGGTTGGGGGAGATTGAAGTTACTAATGCTCAAATTTCCCATTCATGAGCTCCCCAACAATATTATTATTAACAACTTTTATGCAAGGCTCCCTCTACATGACAAAGATTTATTGGATGCTTCTTGTGATGGATCATTCACTCGTATGGAGGAAGAAGCTAAATGGGATCTTCTGGACCGTATTCAAGACAATGCTAAAGCTTGGGAGAGTGACAAAGGTAGAAAGTCAGGAATGCATTGAATCTTTTATGGGAACTGATGACTTTCAAAATATTAAAAATGCTTATGGTCTATACTCTCAAGCTATTCCTTCTTATTTTAAGGCTTTTGCTTCCTACATTGAAGTGCCTAAAAAGAAGTGGAATAAGTATCATGAACCTTATAAAGATTTGCTAAGAGTGTTCCTGCAAGAAATACTGAAGTTTATACTGCTAATCATGTCTTACCCAAACCTTACATTGAGAAAATGCCTTTCCTATTTAAGGTAAAGGAACATTCTATGATAGCTAGTATGGTTAATGAAAGTACAAATAAAGTTGTTGAACTTGATAAACAAATGGTTGATGAACCTATAATAGCAAATGTGAAAGACTTTGTTACTAAATATGAAAAAGAGGGACACTCTATCCTTTGTAAGGATACCTCTAATATTGTGTCACAAAGTAGTGTTATGAGAGCTAGTATTCCTGTGTTTTCTGTTAGAATAAGTGATCATTGCTATGATGGTCCTTGAAATAGCTATATAGTTAAGTTTATGCATGATACTGAAAGTTACTATGAGAGAGGGAAAAGTGTTTTTATTTATCTCAATAATATCAAGTTTCCTCGTTTTATGCTGAAAGTTGTTATGTTGCACTTCTTTTGCTTTCTTATGCAAGTTGTCTTTGGTTTCAATAACTTGTTTGTTTACAAAATCCCCTTGCATAGGAAGTGGGTTAGACTAAAATGTGTGTGTGTTTTTGCTTCTTAATGCTCTCTTTCACTTCAATTCATATCCCTATGAGAGCTTCTTCAAAATTATCATGCCCATCTTAATGGCTATAAAGAAAGAGCTTTATGGGAGACAACCCAATTTGTTTTTGCTTTTAGTTTATTTTTTTTTTCTTTGAGTCTTGGAAGTTATTACTTTGGTAATAACCACTCCTTATCCATTTTGTTTGGTTTTTGTGTCAAGATCAACCTCTAATGAGAGAGAAGTAATATTTGGGGAAGTTGCTATCCCGAAACAGATTTTTGTGCTTCACCGTAAAAATTCGTGAGAGATCTCTGTATGTCGGATTGAGCTGTAATTGTTTGTGATTCTGCCCCAGGTTTTGTTATTTAACTTTCGTTAGTTTTGAACTTTTTGATTTGAGCAACAGAAGATTTTCAAAAAAATTGATCTTTACCTGCTGGTCTGTTTTGACATATTTTGCCACTCTTGCATTTGCTTCTTTATTCGATTTCCTTTTTGAATTATTTTTGGGTTTTCGGAAGGAGTTGCTACAGTAGCTTATGTTTTGATGGTTTTCAGTTGAAGTTGGACTCAAAAGGTTTTATCACTTCACTTATACTAATGTTGCTAATAAGAACTGTGTGAAGTTTTGTGTGAAAGAAATTTCCAGGAAGTGGAGACAATGGTGTCATAAGGAAGAGAAAGGTTTTATGACTCAAGTAATAAGTGTATGAAGATGATACTGATGATTCAAGTGGTGACTCCGGAAGAATCTACTAGATACCAAATTCAGAGACCTGCAGAGTCCGTTTCCAACTAGGTAACAGTTCTGGTAAGAAAATTTCTACGAAAATACAATACAACTATATTTTTGCAGTTTTTAGCCAATATGGAAAGCTACGAAGCGAAAAAGGGACGGAACTAGAGCCGGGGTGGCTCACACCACCCCATGGCGCGGGCCCACCCTTGGCCGCGCCACCAGGTGGTGAGGCCACCCAGGACTCCGCCTCCAACTCGTTTTCTCCTAGTACCTTCCTTTTGATATGAAACTTCGTAATATATAACCCCCTGATCCCCCGAGGTCCGTATATCGTGTTTTCCTCGTGTTTTTGTTTCGATCTGTTTCTGCCAGGTAGAATCCCAGATATGGAGCCACAATGTCTTCCTCTTGATCATCCAAGGGAGATTCTTTAGAGGATATCATCAACCCATACATAAGAGAATTGAAGATTCATCCCAAGGAGTTGTTGCTCGAAGGTGGGGAGGTCCGGATTAAGGAGGTTCAAGGCCCTAAAGGTGAAGGAAGTCTGGAGGACAGGATGGAAGCACTGGAGCGAGAAGTCTTTAGGTACAGGAAGATGGCGGAGCGTGAAGTAGACATCATCCACAAGATTTGTTCCGAACTCATCGCCGAGCACCAAAAAGAGACTGCTGAACTCAAAGACGAAGTCCTTTCACTCCTCCAAACAACCAACGAACTGCAAGCACAGTTTTATGACGTTCAAAATCAAAACTGTGAGTATGAGGCTAGATTTAAACGCATAAGTGCTGCTGCAAGTTTCAGGATGTTGGAAACCACGATGTCCTTTGTTGATGGGAAGCCTTTACCCTGGAAGAGGGACGAAGATGAGAGGATACCACCACCACCGAAGGAGTAATTCGTCATCAGGTTTGGCATCCCCTTGATTTGTTCCAAGCTTGGGGGAGTGCCGCGGTATCATATCACTATCTTCTATCTTTTTACCTTTTCAGTAGAGTCATATCATGAATAGAGGAGTTATTATGTAGTATGGTTTGCATTATGGAAGTGTCCCCTCTCTCGTTAGATATGTATCCCTTGGTGTGAGTTTCCGTTATGGAATATTAATGGGAAGTTCTATCATTCACTCTTTTGCATAGCTTATATTAGTTTTCAATTCATACATATATGATTGATCTTGTTGTTAGTATTGGTATCACTGTGGGATCATTGAGTTAATTTAGTTGGATTTGGCAAACCTGGCTCGCTCAGTAGCAACACCTTTTTGAGAGTTGAAAATAAAAAGATAGTAGTACTCTAGAGAAAAATTATTTCATCATCTTTGTTTCTTGATTTGCTCATAAGTCTAGTATTCTCTAGTTAAGATCTTTTGTGCTTCCAAGGAAGATTGCATGTTTGTCTTTATCATTTGTATGTTTGGTTGTTTCCCTCAACTCTTGTATTTGCTACCCAGCCTTGCTAGCCAAAAACCTGTACTGAGAGGGTATTCTTCTCGTGCATCCATCCCCTTTAAACCAAAACCCATGCCATTTGTGTCCACCATACCTACCTAGTAGCATTATTCCTATTCCAAGTAAATTCTTGTTTTATCTACCTCCCAAATTAAACTTGTTATGTGAAAATTAGTGATTAAAGCTCTCACGAACTTGATGGCACACTTTACTTTCTTGCATTTAATAAACTTGAACCATTGGGTCCTTCTTTGTTGCGTATATGCTTGCGCTTTATGAGTTGAAGTTAGCCGAACCATGTATCATGGGGACCGCTTTCAACACTTCATTTGGTACTTTGTACCTAGTTGATATCATGTTCTTTTGCTTATGGATCCTGACGGTGTGAAATAAAAGTGGAACTTGTAAGATCATGGAGTTTATATGTGTGTTAGAGAAACGCCTAGGCCTTTAGCCTAAGCCATGCCTAATCATGGTGTAAACTTGCAGCATAACTATAGTGAGCATTCTATGAAGCATCCTTGAGTAAAAACCTATGCAAATAACAAATAAAAAGATCGCTGAGATGCTCACTGTCTGCTTGCCTTGTCATTTTGATTATGGGATAGCTCCTGTGTCATGTGAAAGGGGTACCCCATTGGCGGTTCTCAATGATACGCATGTATTTACAATGACAAGAGCTTGCTCGTGACTGAAGTTGAGTAGCATGAGGATCGGTACTCATAAGTAAGGGGCTTGAGATTTCAATTTATAACTTGTCAAGCATATCCTCTTAGTTGTGTCACTTTAACCTTAATCACCAAAAGATGCCTATGATAGGGGCAATGAGAGCTGAAAGCTAGTAAGTATCATAATTTTTGGGAGCTCTTTATGAGACTTGCAATCCCTGCTTCCCTCTGCGAAGGGCCTTTCTTTTACTTTGCAGTTGAGTCAGTAAACCTATTCCCTTCTATCTCAGCAAGTATTTTGAGTTGATGTGTTTCATTCATTCATATGATGATTTATGCATTCATGTTTCTTATGTTCCTTGTTTTGCATATTGCTCTTATCTTGAAAGTTTACTACTTTGAAAGCTTTCTTTGAAAACCATCTATTTGTGAACTCCAACAAATTATCAACTATTCTTCGACCAAGAGCTAAGTTTGCCATTACCAATTATGATTCACTTTATGTATCCTTATTGTGCTTCCTTTACTCATTGCAAGTTGAGTTATATAATATTGAGTTGTCTTCTATTATGATCTATGTATTGGATGAATGTGATGCTTCTTGTCCGTATTCTTTTATCGACTCTTCACTCCATAAACCTGAGGCCATGTTTATTGAGCTCAGTTTTCGCTTGGGGACAAGCGAAGTCTAAGCTTGGGGGAGTTGATACGTCCATTTTGCATCACTATTCTATGTCTTAATTCACTATTATTCATTGATATATTTCGTATTGAGAGGTGATACTTATGGTATTTCATCTATTTTTGCATGGTTGATGACTTTTGGAGCATGGACCGCTGCAGTCAGGATTCTGATGGAAAAGGTGCTGTTTGGAGGCAAAATTCGCGAACATTAGAAAATCCGGAAAAATATACGGAAAATTCTATTTTTCCAGAAGACTCAGGATGCCAGAAGATGGAGTGGAGGTGGGCCACAGGGGGCCCACACCACCCCATGGCGCGGGCAGGCCTAGGCCGCGCCTGGGAGTGGTGTGGCCGCCCTGGCCCACTCCAGCCTCTCTCCTCTGGCGTATATCATCCCCACGAAACCCTAAGACTCAGGGAGCAACCACAGAAAGATTCCGCCGCCTCTGCGGGGCGGAAAAACACCGAGAGAGAAAGATCTCTCCGGCAGACAGATTTCTGCCGGGGGAATTCCTTCCCAGAGAGGGAAGATCGTTGCCATCAACACCACCATCAAGCTGGACTTCATCGGGATCATCATCACCATCAGCACCCTCATCACCATCTCCATATTGCTGTAACAATTGCGTTGAATCTTGCATAGTTCATAGGAGAAACTTTCCCGGTGTTGATTACTCTTTGTAGTTGATGCTATTGAGTGAACCATTGAATTATTGTTTATGTTCAGATTGTTATACATCATTATTCCATCTCTGATCATGATCCATATGATGTCTTGTGAGTAGTTCCTTTTGTTCTTGAGGACATGGGAGAAGTCTTGTTGTTAGTAGTGGAGTTGCGTTGAGAAAGATTCAATAGATTGTTATTTAAGTTGTGGTGTACTTCTTCTAGTGGTGTCATGTGAACGTCGACTACATGACACTTCACCTATATGGGCCTAGCGGAATGCATTGTGTATTTGGCTACTAAACGTAGGGGTTGCCGGAGTGACAGAAACCTGAACCACCGTTAGGAAACCATTGCACAAGAGACGTAAGGGTCTTAGAGTTTAAAGATGTGGTTAGGTTTCTACCTTAATTACTTTCTTGTACTTACGAATGTTTGAAAGGGGTATAATCACAAGTATGTATTAGTCTTGGATGGGGAGGTACATTAGCACAGGTTCACCCACACAACACTTAGCAAGCTAGAGAAGATTAATCGACTAAATGAAGTGAAAGCATTTGACAGTCTTCCCATGTATCCTCGAGAACGTTTGGTCATCTTAAGTAATACAACTGGCTTGTCCTTTGCTGCATAAAGGATTGGGCCACTTGCTGCATTTATTTCTACTGTCTTTTATTTACTCGTACTTTATTTACTTGCTTTATCGAAATCCCCTAAAAATCTGTTTGCTAAGTATTTGCAGAGAATTCCTGATCCATACCACTAGCCAGCACCTTCTGCTCCTCGCTGGGTTCGACACTCTTACTTATCGAAAATACTGTGATACATCCCCTATACTTGTGGGCCATCAAGCTCCCCTCGCGTGCTTCCAAAATGAGACTCGCTTGTTTTCTCCAGAATATTGTGTTTCTCTAGTTAAATCCTTCTGTTGACGTTTAGAACCTGAAACACACATTAAAAACCAAGTTTTCTTCGGTACCGAAGTATTAGCATTAGGTAAAGCCAGAAAACGATCAAATCCAGGAGAAAACCATCAATAAAAGCCATAAAAAATGTGTCGAATCTCACAGCTATCAACTCCCCTAAGCTTAGATGTTGCTCGCCCTCGAGTGACAAGGAAATAAGGAAAAATAGCGGAGATTCGAAACTAAAAATAAAGGAACTCACAAGTTTGAATTGGTGTCAAATTATTTTCCTCACAATCCCTGCAATCTTAAATATGATCATACAAGTATTCACAAGATTGCACTAAGTCCACTTCCTAACCACGTATATCTTGTTAGCAAATAAATCATATGCCCAAGCAAGTGTCGAAAGTTTAGCTATGAAAGTGAGACAAATTCTTTTGATCCCTCTCTTTAGAGAGATGAAAACCTTTTGTTCTTGTTTCCTTAACCAATTAAGAGTGCTCAAGTTGGCATCAAAGCATGTAATTTAAGAACAGCTCATCTATCCCATGTCAAAATTTCAAGACTATCAAAGCACCTCTTTCGTTTCTTTTGCCTTCAAAAACTTTAGCTGTTTCATAGAGAAATCATGCCACTATTTTTATCATGTTTAATTGGGGCTGTGTTGTGCACTCGTGACCATGCCAATAAATAATTGTTGAGCAATAATGGGCCAGAGGAGTACTACAACTTCACTTGGAACATGAAACCATGAGGACACTAAATTTTTTACCCGTCATATCATTGCTGCTACAGACGTTTACATAACTCAATAGCCGAAATCAAGTGGTTTCCCACATTTAGATCGTTTGTTGGCCAGCAGAGTTAATAGTTCCTCATGGGCACGACAGAGTTGTAATGACACGCGTAAAGCAATATCTTATGGTAATTATTAAAAAAAGTAGTGGCATAATTTCTACTACTTCGAAGCATCCATTTTATCAAACAATTTCAATTAACGGTACTATCAAGTCTGTTTGTATTAAGCTCAAATGGGATGGAGTGGTTCCAAAATTAAATTCTTCAGGCCAAACATGGACTCAAGTCATATTTTAGACGCCTTTTCTTGTTGTAAAAATGTAGGAAGTATTTTTAACCAAGTTCTTTGCTCATTATTTCAAGGCTAAAAAGGAGACTGATATGTCCAAAACGTATCTACTTTCCCGAATACTTTTGCTATTGTTTTTCCTCTAAACTTGTGTGATTTGGATACAACTAACACGGATTGACGTTGTTTTTAGCAGAAATACCTTGGTGTCTGCTTTTTGTGCAGAAAATCAACTATCAGGAAAAATCCCGGAAAATATGCCAAAAATCCTATTTCACCAGAAGATTCACGGAGCCAGAAGACGAGACGGAGTAGGGCCACGAGGGGCCCACACCACCTGGCCACGCGGGCCAGGCTAGGCCGCGCCTGGGGGTGGTGTGGCCGCCTCGGCTGCCCCCTCGGCCTCCATATTCTCCTATAAGTTACCTCTTGATCTAAAAACCAAGGGGGGTTCGACGTTTTTCCAGAAAGAGTTCCGCTCCGCCGCCACCACTAGATTCCGTGATTCGGAACCAGAAACTCCGTTCTGGCACCCTGCTAGGACGGGGAATTGGAGGAGATCATCGCCATCATCATCACCATCGCTTCTCCATCGACCATCCATGATTCCCCCATTTATAAGTGAGTAATCCCCCGCTGTAGGCTATGGGGATGGTAGGGATTGGATGAGATCGTTCATGTAATGGCATCGGATTGTTAGGGCTGGTGCCTAGTATCTACTATTAGTGCTTTTTGACTTTGTTGCAACTTGTTATGCTTAATGCTTGTCACTAGGGCCCGAGTGCCATGATTTCAGATCTGAACATGTTATTGATTCATTATGATAGTATTGTTTATGGTCTTACCTGCAAGTTGTATACACACATTGTTGTCCGGAACCAAAGGCCCTGAAGTGACAGAAATCGGGATAACTGGCAGGAATGGCTTTGATGTGAGGATCACATGTGTTCACGAAGTGTTAATGCTTTGCTTCGGTGCTCAATTAAAAGGAGCACCTTAATTGCCAGTAGTTCCCTTGAGGCCCCGCTGCAAACGGGCTGGCAGGACAAAAGATGTTGTGCAAGTTCTCATTGCGAGCACGTATGACTATATATGGGACACATGCCTAGGATTATCTAGTGCTTGGATGCTTTATCGTATTTATCTGCAATTGCCCTATGTTCTGATTGCCATGTGAATTGTCTTGTCCATGCAACACCCGTCCATCCATCCCTATGCCTACCGCACTCGAAACCTACTGTTTACTGCTATTGTTACTGCTGTCTTTACTTTATTACTGTTGTTACTTTACTATTCCTACTACAAAACTGTTGCTACTGATAAACTGCTATGAGCAAGACTGTTTCCAGGTGCAGCTGAATTGACAACTCAGTTGTTAAGGCTTATAAATATTCTTTGGCTCCCCTTGTGTCGAATCAATAAATTGGGTTTCACTTCCCTCGAAAATACTGCGATACACCCTCTATACTTGTGGGTCATCAAGACTATTTTCTGGCGCCGTTGCTAGGGAGCATAGCTTTATTTATCAAGTCCACTTGGAATCATTATTGTTCGCTGCGATCCATCCATCATGGGTAAGTCTCGTGATGGCAATGTTCCTATTTTACCATCCACTACAAGAAGAGGTACGGTTCTGAACACCTCTGTTGCTCTTGATTCACCGTCTGTTATGAGTAAGCTCCTTACACCACCACATACACATGCTACAGATAATGCTACTACTGCTGAATCTGAAACTTCTGATACTTATAATGCTGCTTCTACTGTGCTTGGTAAGAGTGGTTCATTAGGTCCTTTCCTAGATGCTACGATTGCTAGAACTATAGCTGGAAATACTGAAACTTCTCATAAAGACACTACTACACCTGTTAGTTCACCTGAGCCTAGAGAGAGCTATGATATTGAAGACGGTTATATTGAGATGACCGATTAATTTATTAAAGAATGTCAAAACACCCATGATAGGAGTGCTGCTAAGAGTCTCCTTGAGAGGCGTACTATTAAACCCAAATTGACTCCTAATGCTAAGTTTGTTGCATCTCCCATAAACATTAAAGATAAGGATTATGATTTCTCTCTTGATTTATCCTACGTAGCTATTGTTGGGAAAGAACCTTTTTGTGGGACTAAGAATGAAAGTGCGGTAGCACATATGACTGAGCTTTCTACCATGAGTGGCCTGTTTTATGATGATATTAAGATGTGCACCTACTTTGTTGCTAAAATTTCCCCTTTTCACTAAAAGGAGAAGCTAAAACTTGGTTTGATAATTTACCTCCTGGATCTATTGATAGCCCTGATTGCTTGATTAGTACTTTCCTGCAGGAATATTTTCCTCCTAGTGCTAGACATGCTATTTTGCAGGAACTTTTTGATTTTAAACAGGGAGAAAAAGAGATATTGCCTGAATCATGGGCAAGGTTTTGTTCTTTGATTCATGCATAGGCTGGATGTCCTTTACCTAAGAATGAGCTTCTTGATATATTTTATAATGGACTAACTGAAGAATCTAGGACATACCTGGATAGTTGTGCTGATTGTGTTTTTAGGAATAGGACTCCCAAGGAAGCTGGGGAATTAATGGCTAAAATAAGCAAAAAATATGAAGACTGGACTCCTCCTGAACCAGCTATACCTAAAACAATTATACCTGAACCAACTATCCCTGCGCCTACACCAACATCAAAAAAGGGAGTTATTGAACTAAATGATGAAGCGATGAAGGAAGCTAAGAAATGTCTTAAGGAGAAGGGAATTAAAGCTGCAGATGTCAAGAATTCACCTCCTATAGAAGAATTATGTAAGCCTATCCCCCACTCATCCACTATTGAGGTACACTCTCTCCAACATTTTGATGAAGGTGATATCCCTTACTCTAAACCTCCTGATCAATGCTTAGAAGAATTCGATATTTTTATTGTTAAGCAAGATAATTTTAATAAAAGGGTGCAAAATCATTTAATGGAAAACTCTAGAGCTATTGTTGAGTTAAAAGATATTGTGGAAAGAACCTCTAATGATGTTAAAATGCTTGGTAAACATTTTCAAATGGTTCAAACTCAAATTGATCAGCTTATTAAAGTACAAAAAGACTTACTAGTTAATGCTGCTAAAGAAAAACATGCTTATAAAATTAGAACTAGAAGTGGTGTTGCTACCCAGGATCCTCTTTATCTTGAGGGGCATCCTAAAAGAATTGAGCAGGATTCTCAACAAGCTGAAAATAGTATTACTCCTCGTAAGAAAAGAAAAAAGAAACATAAAACTATTGTGGAACCCTCTGAACCTGCTAAAGATCCTAATAGTATATCTGTCTCTGATGCTGAAACTAAAAGTGGTAATGAATAAAATGATGTTCCTGATAAAGAAAATTTTGAAGAAGAACCTGAAAGGCACACTAAGAATACTAAATACACTAAAGAAGATTTTGTTGCTAAGAAACATGGTAGTGAAAGAGATCCTTGGGTCCAAAAACCTATGTCTTTCCCTGATAAGAAACACAAGTCAAAGGAAGATGAACACTATAATAGGTTTTGTGAGTGGATGAAACCTTTATTCTTGCAAATTCCTTTAACTGATGCTATTAAATTGCCTCCTTATTCAAAGTATATGAAGGATATTGTCTCAAATAAAAGGAAGATCCCTAATGAAGAAATTTCTACTTTGCTTGCTAATTATTCCTTTACTGGTAAGGTTCCAAAGAAACTTGGAGACCCAGGGATTCCAACTATTCCTTGCTCTATTAAAAATAGTTATGTTAGAACTGCTTTGTGTGATTTGGGAGCGGGAGTTAGTGTTATGCCTTTTTCTCTCTACAAGAGACTTCAATTGGAAAAATTAATACCAACTGATATATCTTTGCAAATGGCTGATAAATATACTACTATTCCTATTGGTATATGTGAGGATGTACCTGTTCAAGTGGCTCATAATTGCTTGATATTAACTGATTTTATTGTGCTTGAAATGCATGAAGATGATAATATGTCTATTATTCTTGGGAGACCTTTTCTTAATACTGCAGGAGCTGTTATTAATTGTAATCAAGGAAAGGTGACTTTCAATGTTAATGACAAGGAGCATACTGTCTATTTCCCCACGAAGATTGATATGACTTATGGTTTGAATTCAATTGAACATGTTGAGGGCATTCAAGTTGGACAATTATATTGTCCCATACTAAGAGAAAAATATGAAACTATTATGATTGGGACCATTGCTATCAAGGTTGAGGTAACATAATCATTAATGGAATACAAAGTTTTGTTTCATATAAAATTGTTTTGGTAACAAGACCTGATCAACCTTGTTAACAAAAGGATTTCATTGAACAAAAAATGTTTTCACCATGATTATCTCCGCTTACTTCTATTCTATCCATTTTAGTTTTTGCTTCCATTTAGGTTACTTTTCTATTGTTAGTTGCTTGCATGTTAGAGTGTCTTAGAACTTCTGAAGTTTTAGCTTTGTTTTGTCATTGCATTCATTCCAGAAACCTCTTTCTGTCAGAAAATCATTCATCTATGCCTGAAAATTACTCAAAAATAAAGTGTCTCGAAAAATTTCAGAAAATTCATATTAAATTTTTACGTGAAAAAGGGGCAGAGAAGTGCCTGGAAGGTACCAGGGGGGCGCACCAGGCAGGCACACCACCTAGTGGCGCGGCCAGCCCAGGGGCGCTCCTGGCCATGGTGTGGGCCACCCCTGGCCCTCCACTCACTCTCTCACTTGCCACTGCTCTCTCACACCCAAGAAAACACTAGTTCATTTCTTGAAATCGCGTTCTTGCTGTTCTTGCCTTCGATTTTTCGATCTCCTTACTCATCCCATCTTTGCTGCTGAAATTTGGAGCATTTGTTCTCCGGTATGTGACTCCTCCACTTGTCCAAGTAGATTTGTGTTTAGTGGTTTATACCTTGATTATTTTGCTTCTGTAGGTGACAGGTTTTGAGAGCTTGTAAGCTTGTTCAATGCTTAGAGATATTTTTTTGATGCATGTTTAGGCCTCTTACAAGTCCCCATGAGTAGTGCTCGTCATTATATATTCACTTTGCAATCACTTGTGTAACGGATGTTTAAATTTCAGAATAGAAGATGAATGAACATCAACTCAACCAACATGAACTGAGGGTGCCTGAGGTTATGAAGGTTCACCGAGAGGAGGAAGTTTTTACTTCCATCTATCCATGCTTTGAGTTCATGAGGGCTGCAGGAATTTCCTAGGACTTCCATACTTTGGTTGATAATGCAGGATTGGAGCACTTTGTGGAGGATGAACCTTGTTAATTTGTGAAACTAACTATGTCTGTAGTGCAGGACTTTCGATTTAGTCACTCTTTTCCTAACCCCATGGTCCACTACAAAATTTACAATATAGCTGTCGACCTTCCTTTTGATGACTTTTGTGCGGCTATTAAGGTACCTCGGTGGGGATCGTGTGGGAGGATTAAAGAGCGATCTGCACCACTCATGGACTTGTATGCGGAGATTTTCCAAGGGAGCAGCTTCTCGAAGGAGAGCGGGAAAATCCGTAACATTCATCTCTCGTCTATTCGCTACTTTGCTTACTTTATTGCCAAGTGTGTTCTTGCTAGGAAAACTGCCAATAAGTTATCCTCGTATGGTCTAGCATTCATCTCAGCTGCTCTTAGACGAGATAGGACTTATAATTTGGGTGCCTTGATAGCTTTCCGTATTGCTGCTAACCGCGAGAAAGGTGGAATCTGTGGAGGCCTCATTACTTTTCGTTTATTAGCGTTGCATGGTTTAGTGCCTCATCATCTAGACCTACAGTTTACCATAGAAAGGCTTGACCTTAATTCCATGATACAACATAAATTTGTTTCTTCTTGGGCTAATTTGAGTGAGTTTTCTTATGAAATAACCTTTCTCAAGGCTGGTTGGAGAAGGAGTAAGTCCGAGTGATTTGTTCTTTTGCATGCACCTGTTTTGTTTAACCTTGATACCAGGGTAGGATGGTCACTCACTGAGGAGGAGCTTGATACGTACTTGGGAGAGCTCTCCCAACAGGACCAGGATACTAGAAGGGAGGTTACAGATGATTCGGTCCAGCCCTCATATGAGGGGGAGTCTTCATACCAGCAGCCTACCTATGATTGGGGAGCTTCTTCTTCTTCCCAAGGGCCTAACCACAATCATTCTTACAATGACCCACCTGTTTGGAACCCTTACTTGCATTTGGATTCATACCCACTTAGGCCAAAAGCCTAAGCTTGGGGGGAGGTACACCGATATCGCACTCATCTCCATATCATGTTTCATCGGTACTTTGTATATTCATGTTTCGTTCTCTTTTTAGTTTATGTTCTCTCTTTGTTTTTGCTTTCCAAAACACAAAAAGACCAAAAATATTTCTGTTGTTTGTCTTTGTTTGTTTCTTCTTCTTGTTTGCCTTGGTTTGTTTTTCCCTTTTTGCTTTGTTTGAACTATTCGAAAAAGCCAAAAAGATTTTGCTTTGCTTGTTTTTCCTTTAGGTTCTTGCCTTTAAAAATCAAAAACACCAAAAATATTTGTTATTCTTCTTTGGTTTTGTGAGTTTGTTGCAGGGTTCAGCAGTCCTCAATGGAATTTGATTTCATGTTATTATTCAAGCCACACAAGTGAAGGACAATAATGAGGATTAATGACAACTTGAGGTGTGGTAAGAGGCTAGTAATGAACTCTATTTGTTTTCATTTTTGTACATATACTAATCATTGTGGGCATGCTTAGTCTGTTCATGTAGGGTGTATGTTATTTATGGATGCTTAGTAGTTCTTGCTTTCTTATGATTGGCTCCAGCTCGCTAATAGTTTGTAGCATGTCATATGAATGTTCGCTTGCATTGCTCTATTCATAACTTGGTATGATATTGTGGTACCCTCCTCTAGTGTTTCACTTGAATTGACTTGGCACATCCTCATGCATGCATATGACTGAAACAATAATCAGTTAAGCCTCGATGAATTATTTTGCCTCAGGGGTCTTGAATCACTTTAATGGCATGATTAGTCTTGTTTTGTTGCAAGCATGATTATGACAGTTACTGCTCTCTCGTTTGTCGCTCCCTTACTATTGCTAGCCTTCACCTGCACTGAGTATAAGCTTTACTAGTGTTTCCAACTCCCTAAAACAGAATATTGCCAAAAGTGTCCACCATACCTACCTATTTGCATCATTTTCTATTCCGTGCATGCTTAGTATGCCTTGTTTTCTTCCGAATAAAATGTTTGCTTGTTATGAGAAAGTTAGTTAGTAAAGCTCTCACGAACTTGATGGCACACTTTACTTTCTTGCACTTAATAATCTTGAACCATTGCGTCCATGTTTGTTGCGTATATGCTTGCGCTTTATAAGTTGAAGTTAGCAGAACCATGTATCATGGGGAACGCTTTCAACATTGCACGGGTACTTTGTACCTCGTTGATATCATGATTCTTTTGCTTATGGATCCCGGCGGTGTGAAATAAAAGGGGAACTTGTAAGATCATGGAGTTTGTATATGTGTTAGAGAAACGCCTGGGCCGCTAGCCTAAGCCATGCCTAATCATGGTGGAAACTTGCAGCATAACCATAATGAGCATTCTATGAAGCATCCTCAATAAAAACCTATGCAAATAGCAAATAAAAAGATCGCTGAGATGCTCATTGTCTGCTTGCCTTGTCATTTTGATTATGGGATAGCTCCTGTATCATGTGCAAGGGGTACCCCGTTGGTGGTTCTCTATGATACATATGTACTTACAATGACAAGAGCTTACTTGTGACTAAAGTTGAGTAGCATGAGGTTCGGTCTTCGTAAGTAAGGGGCATGAGATTTCAACTTATAACTTGTCAAGCATATCGTCTTAGTTGTGTCACTTTAACCTTAACCATTTAAAGATGCTTATGATAGGGGAAATGAGAGATCAAAGCTAATGGGTACCATACTTTCAGCATTTGGAAGCCTTTCAAACTCTTCAAAACTTTTTCATTTCCCTGTTGAGTCACCACCCATTCTATGAGCACTTTCTTGAGAGCATAGTTGTCATTCTTAGTGTAATGTGCTTGTCTCAAAACTTGATGAATTGTGTTACGACTTTGATGCTTGTATCTTTAATATCTTTACTTCTAGTCTTCACTTGAACTTTAGAGGTGCCTTGGCATTTATGTTTGCTCTACAATCAAAGGCAAACGATATACCACTCTATCATACCTTTTTATGAGCATTACAATGTTGCTTATGTTTTGTTTCATGCTACTTATTATTTTTGAGTTGGGATCTCTTCATAGCTTGCAATGACTATTAAGTAAACTTAGTTCCATACTCATTATTATGAATTGCCTGAGTAGTTGATCATATGCTGAGAAGATATACATCTTATGAAGAAAATGTGTTCGTGAAAGTTTCTATCATCGCACTCATTTTTCAACTGAATTGCTTGAGGACAAGCAATAAGCTAAGCTTGGGGGAGTTGATACATCCAAAACGTATCTACTTTCCCGAACACTTTTGCTACTGTTTTTTCTCTAAACTTGTGTGATTTAGATAAAACTAACATGGACTGACACTGTTTTCAGCAGAATTACCTTGGTGTCTAGTTTTTGTGCAGAAAATCAACTATCAGGAAAAATCCCGGAAAATATGCCAAAATCCTATTTCACCAGAAGATTCATGGAGCTAGAAGACGAGACAGAGTAGGGCCACGAGGGACCCATACCACCTGGCCGCGCGGGCTAGGCCAGGCCACGCCTGGGGATGGTGTGGCCGCCTCGGCTGCCCCCTTGGCCTCCCTCTTCGCATATAAGTCGCCTCTTGACCTAAAAACCAAGGGGAGTTCGATGTTTTTCCAGAAAGAGTTCCGCTGCGCCGCCGCCACTCGATTCTGTGAAACGGAACCAGAAACTCCGTTCTGGCACCCTGCCAGGACGGGGAATTGGAGGAGATCATCGCCATCATCATCACCATCGCTTCTCCATCGACCATCCATGTTTCCCCCATCTATGAGTGAGTAATCCCCTGCTGTAGGCTATGGGGATGGTAAGGATTGGATGAGATCGTTCATGTAATGGCATCGGATTGTTAGGGCATGGTGCCTAGTATCTACTATTAGTGTTTTTTGACTTTGTTGCAACTTGTTATGCTTAATGCTTGTCACTAGGGACCGGGTGCCATGATTTCATATCTGAACATGTTATTGATTCATTATGATGTATTCTTTATGGTCTTACCTACAAGTTGTATACACATATTGTTGTCCGGAACCAAAGTCCCCGAAGTGACAGCAATCGGGATAACCGGAGGGAATGGCTTTGATGTGAGGATCACATGTGTTCACAGAGTGTTAATGCTTTGCTTCGGTGCGTATTAAAAGGAGCACCTTAATTGCCAGTAGTTCCCTTGAGGCCCCGCTGCAAACGGGCTGGCAGGACAAAAGATGTTGTGCAAATTCTCATTGCGAGCACGTATGAATATATATGGAACACATTCCTATGATTATTTAGTACTTGGATGCTTTATCTTATTTATTTGCAAATGCCCTATGTCTTGATTGCCATATGAATTGTCTTGTCCATGCAACGCCCATCCATCCATCCCTATGCCTACTGCGCTCTAATCTTACTGTTTACTACAATTGTTACTATTGTCTTTACTTTTACTACTGCTATTACTTTACTATTGCTACTACAAAACTGTTGCTACTGATAAACTGCTGTGAGCAAGATTGTTTCCAAGTGCAGCTAAATTGACAACTCAGTTGTTAAGGCTTATAAATATTCTTTGCCTCCCCTTGTGTCGAATCAATAAATTGGGTTTCACTTCCCTCGAAAATACTGCGATACACCCCCTATACTTGTGGGTCATCACCCAGCAGGAGTCGCTCGCCATCGATCCCACGCGTGTACACATCGTGTTCTGACGGACTGCGCACGAACCTGAGTGAAGCAAGAACACTATCCAGTTTGGTGTTCCACGCGCGAGGGGCCTAGCGAAGCCCGTAGAGAGCCTTGTGGAGGCGTAGGACCTTGCTTGACTCACTGGCGTTGATGAAACCCGGCGGCTGTGTGACGTGCACCTCTTCGCCCAGCTCATCATTGAGAAAGGCAGTCTTGACATCCATGTGGTGCACCTCCCACTTCTTCTACGCTGCAATGGCAAGGAGGAGGCGCACAAAATCCAGCCAAGCCACCGGAGCAAAGACTTCATCAAAGTCTATCCCGGGCCTCTAGACATAGCCTTTTTTCACCAAGCACGCCTTGTACTGGAGCATGTTCCCGTCGGCATCTCGCTTGAGTTTGAAAACCCATTTGAGGCCGATCGGTTTCTTCCCTGCCGGTAGATCGGTTAGACTCCAAGTCTTGTTTTCCTCAATCGATGCCAGTTCGGCACGCATTGCAGCGCGCCACTCCTCGTCCTGCTCGGCCTCAGCGAATGTGGACGGTTCACCATGTGGCATCAGCAGCAGCCGCTCAACATGGTCATGCACGACGCCATCAGGCTCGTACAGATCAAAGACACGCTGGTAGCGATGAGGAGTAGCTGAATCGTCCTCCTCATCGAGCAGTTCGGGGTCAGGGGATGACGGCGGCGTGGCGAAGCGCACGGTCACCGCGTCTGGTGGATCCACCATCACATGTGTCGATTCAGCTAGTGTGCTCGACGGTGTAGTAGATGCCATAGGTGACATAGTCAATGTAGGTGTTGCAGGCGACGCGGGTGATGCAGGTGTGGCAGCCGGTTCAGGCACAACGCGTGCATGCGTGGCCTCATGGGAGTACTCGACGGTGAATTCTGTCTCCTTGCCATCAACAACGCCTGAGCCGTCCCAATCCCGGCTCCTGGCCTCGTCGAAGACAACGTCACGCGAGACGTGGACACGCCTGGCCACCGGATCATACAGGCGGTACGCCTTGCTGCCAGGCTCGTAGCCGAGCATGACCATTGGCTTGCTCCTGTCATCAAGTTTCTTCAAGTCAGGCCTTGTTACCTTTGCGTGAGCCTTGCACCCAAAGACGCGTAGATGCTTGACGTCCGGCTTCACACTATGCCATGCCTCGTATGGTGTATGTCCTTCCACGCTCCTGGTGAATGAGCGATTAAGGAGAAAAACAGCAGTCGATATTGCCTCTCCCCAAAATCGAGCCGGCATCGCCGCCCCCTTCAGCATACATCGTGTTGTGCTCACCACCGTCTGGTTCCTGCGCTCGACCACTTCGTTATGTTGCCGTGAGTATGGGGAAGTGAGGTGGCGTTTGATGCCACGATCGGCACACCAGTCCATGAACTTTGTCACCATGAACTCGCCTCCTCGGTCAGTCCTGAACACGTGCAAGGTGTGGCGAGACTCCACCTCGGCTCTGGCCTGGAAGCGACGAATGGCGTCCGCGGCTTCATCCTTGGTGCGCAAGAGCTTGATCCACATGAACCTGGAGAAATCATCAACCAGCAACAAGAAGTACCGATTTCCTCTAGGTGTCGCTGGCGAGATAGGGCCACAGAGATCACCATGCACTAGCTCCAAGGGCGCCGTGGCATGGTACTTGGCGAATTGCGGGAATAGAGCCCGCCGGTGCTTGCGGGCAAAACACGCCTCACATAGCTTCTCTGCGTGTGCAATGGCAGGCAGGCCACGCACCATCCCCTTGGTGGCGAGCTTGTTTAGGCCGTCGAAGCCCTGGTGCCCGAATCGAGCATGCCAGATCTAGGCGTCCTCCTTGGCGTGTGTAGCAAGGCAGATCGGCCGCTCGATCTTGAGGTGCACGACGTAGATCTGATTCCGCAGACGTGGAGCCTAAGCGACGATCCTCCGGTTCGGATCGCGCACCGTCATCATGCCGTTCTTGACGTGTGTCGGGCATCCGATCTCATCGAGTTGCCCGATGCTGACGATGTTCATCTTCAGGCGCGGTATCCAGTACACGCCCGTCAGGGCCTTGTGATGCCCACTGTCGATGGAGAACATCACCGTGCCGCGACCCTTGATGTCAACGAGCGAGCCGTCACCAAAGCGAATCGTGCCCGTCACACTTCTCCTCAGCTCGGCGAAGGCACGATCATCGTTGGTCATGTGGTTCGAGGCACCTGTGTCCAGGTGCCAGGCCGTGTCGATGTCGTTGTCGTGACGGCGTAGCTCGACGCGCGCATGCTCCTCGTTGAGGTAGACGTGCTCTCCCGTCGAGGAAGGAGGGGCGCACTCGGTGACGATGGAGGGAGCGGCTGCCTCGACGGTGTGGTCCACCGCCACGAGCAGCGATGACTCCTCCTCGTCTGCTTCTGCAAGGTTCGCAGCCACACCGTGTTCACGGTCGCGCTGGGCCTTCCGGCACTCCTTGGCCCAGTGACCTGCCTTACCGCAATAGCGGCAGTTGCCCTTTCTGCGCTCCCAGAGTCCAAGCTCTTCTCGCCAGAACGGGACCCGCTGCCCTGTTGCTTCTTGGGTTTGGGCGTGTGCTTGGTGTTGCTGGAGCTGCCACCGCGCTGGCGCTGCCGTGCCGCCCACTCCTCTTCCGTTAGGAGGAGTTTGCCGACACCGTCAGCGACCTCGTCCAGGCCGTACCCCTCTTCGGTGGTGACGAAGCGACTAGTCAGCTCCTCGATGGTGAGCTCCTTCAGATTCACTGTTTGCTCGATAGCCATGGCTATCATGCGGTACTTGCGCGACACCGCACGCAGATACTTGAGAACCGCCTTGTGCTCGTCGACGGGGTCCCCCAACAACTCGAGATCGTTTACGATTGCTGTCAGGCGGATGACGACGTCTTTGATGGACTCCCCAGACTTGAACCGCAGGTCCTCCCATTCGCGTCGGCGCGTCTGGGCCTTGGCTTCCCGGACACGCTCGTAGCCGAGTCACATTGTCTTAATGGCCTCCCACGCCGCCTTGGCGTTGTCCTTGACGGCCAGGGTTCGCACCAACTCCGGTGGCACGGCGCGGAGCAGCGCGGACAGCGCAGCACGGTCATCACCATCTTCATCCCCGCCGTACTCGATGACGTCCCACAGGTGTTGGGCCTGCAATTGGACGCGCATTATCATCGCCCACTCGGCGTAGTTCGATCGCGTGAGGGTGGGATAGTTCGCCTGGCCGCCGCCCTCCCGGACGACGCGCTCGCGAATGATGATCTCCCCTCCACCGCGCCTCGATGGACTACGCCCGCGACGGCGGAACGGGGACGTGGATGCGCGCCGTGATGCCGGTGGCGGCTTGGAGCCACCGGGCCCACCGCCTTCCGCAGCCGCCCCCTTTGCCTTCTCCGCCGCCGGTGTCTTCGACATCTCCTCCGATGAGGCTCTGATACCACTTGTCAGCCCTCAGATCGGGATCGAGAGAGAGAGGAAGAGTATTTTGGTGCACACGACAGATGAACACTTGTGGTTTTTGTGCAGCGTACAACTGTACTACTTTTCTGTTCTCCTTTTATTCACTGAAGCGAGATCGTGTTGCAGCTATCGCCACGACTCCGACTTGATCGTGCCATCCCACAATCGAGGCGTGAACGACGTGCCCTAATGACTAGCTCCCGACGCACATATCGCGGAGGAGCGCTAACTAATCAGCTGACTGAACCTAGTCTGACGACAACAACAGCTAACTGAACTAGTCTGACGAAACTGAAGAAAAAAGAAACACTGCGAGCACCTAGGTTATTCAACAGGGGGCGGAGGTAGTGGTGGTAGCCAGAATGGTGGAGCCGGAGATGGTCGCGGATCAGGCTCGGCCTCAAGCTCTAGCACATATAGTGATGGAATTAGTGGCCGTGGCTCTTCTAACGCCGGCGGTGATGGCCATGGTGGTGGCGGAGGACAAGCTGGAGGTAAGAATTGGAACACTGCTGAAATGAACATTGACGTCTTCAGAAAGCAGAAACATAGTACAAGGAAAAACCAGTTAGGCCATTGATGGAATTTCAGGCTAACAAGCAGCTAGCAGAAACATAGTACAAGCTGGAGGTAAGAATTGGAACACTGCTGAAATGAACATTGATGGAATTTCAGGCTAACAAGCAGCTAGCAGAAACATAGTACAAGGAAAAACCAGTGAGAGCAATTTGACATAAGAATTGGAACACTGCTGAAATGAACATTGACGTGTTCAGAAAGATTAATAAGAACAGTATGGTATGTATAGAAGATTGTAACAAGTCTAATGGCCGAGTTTTTTTCCAGTAAGTACAACATACGTTATGTTTTCTTCTGCTCATAACGGGCACACATTGTATGACTACCCAAAATTCAGCAACAATTATTTAAGAAATCCTGGGATTCCAGGTCTGGCCGATTTCAGGTCTGGCCACCGGTCTGGCCATCGGCGAGATCCTGGGATTCCAGGCCATATTCGGTGTCGGCACGGGACAGCTCTTGCGTGAAGAACGAGCTCCCGACCGCCGCGGAGCCAGACGCAATCATCTCTGCCACACCACGTGTCACCGAACTGGACGGGTGAGGAACTGTTGTTGGCGAATTGAAGAGGGCCGTGACGCATGGCCGTCGAAGGCCCGGTGTACGCGGGAGAGCTGGTGTAGGGGACGTTGATGTCGACGTTGAAGGCCGGCGGACAAGGCGTAGGGCAGGGGAAGGTCGGCGTTGAAGGCCGGCGGACGTTGAAGGCCGGAGGGCGAGGCACATCTGGGTTGAACCCGTCGTCGATCCCAGGAGACAACGAGAACCTCTGGCGCGGGTTCGCCTGGCTCTCCTGAAACATGGCCAGCGATATCAGCGAGAACCCGGCCGAAGATCTGTCGCCTGGTTGGCTTCCCCACGGTGCGATGTATTGCACCACGACGAGAGGCGGCGGACGGGACATGGACGCACGGGCGGCGCGCACCGACGTCGATTTTGCCTCCATGATCACCTGCGCCTCTATGATCATCTGCGCCTCCTCCGATCTTGTCGTCTTGTCCTTCCGGCTGTCTGTTTCGATCTTCCTCCGCCGGCAATCCCTCACCCACTCTGCGTCCGTCCAGCCGTACGGCATCGACGTCGGTTTTCTCGGTTTCTTCTCCTTTGGTGCAGCGACGGTGGAGCGGGGTTTGATGAAACTCTTGGGCGGCATGGCGGGCGGGAGCTCGGGGAACTGTCGTTCACCCATTTTTTTCGCTTCATCTGGCGTTCTCAGGCGGTTCCCGGCGCCCTGGGTTCGGCCCGAGAACTCCGGATGTAAAATGGACCAAATCCGACGAAAATTAGGCGTCTGAGAACGCGGCTGGACAAATTTTCCGGACGAAAAACCAATCCTAGGTAGACCCTCTTGGAAATGCTAGTGGAGATGCTCTTAGAGACGAATGTCACCCTTGCTTCTCCTAGGCCTTGCAATCGTAGGTTTCCCGAAACACTATCGTTGTCATCAGCTGATGACACAAATAGCTCTAGGCCTTGCAATCGTTGATTATCTTTTCTTATGTGTTGTCTCTAAAAAAGGAGAAATGCGGATTTATTTTCCTTATAGATGCGGTCCTTGTAAAATCCCACCGTTGTTTGTCTTGCGCACCCCAATCACCACACGCATATCAATTCTTAGGCTGGTCATAGGTAGGAGTAACTTAGAGCAAGTATAATAAGCTGACGTAAGTAGGCTATAAAACATTAAATAGTATATTTTTGTCTAGTTGGAGGTGAGAGAAGATGAGTGGGCTCTTGGCTAAGAGCGCGCGTGTTCCTAGGCATCATGTGAGAGTGAAAAGTTGGCCATGTTACTAATAAATTACTACATTTTGTGTTTATCTATTATATAAGCTGGCTATTAGCTTGACTATAGGTGATATGGACATTTGTTATAGCCAACAGCCGGCTCTACTATTGTCCTTGCTCTTAGAGTAGTAACATGCATATGTTACTACTCTAAGTTAGGCCTTTCACAGTGGACCGTTTCTTAGTGCGCTATCGTAGGCAGTGATATATTCTAAGAAACGGTTACTCCAATGGACTTTTTCTTAAGGGTGTATCTAAAGGGTTCATGCACTTAATGGTTTGGGGTTCATGCATGCATAGGATTGGTCTAACCAATTTTTCTGCCTATGGTTGCGTGCAGAAGGTGTAGCTTAGGCTGGTCATAGTGGAGAGTAACTCAGAATAGTAACATGCATATGTTACTAGTCTAAGTTTGTTACTAGTCTAAGTTAACTTAGTTATGGTAACATGCAATATCGCATTAATTAGGTTGTAGACACTTTGCCTTGGTATGTGTGATGTTACGGTAACATAGCTAGTTACTTAATCTATCTCTCTCTTTATTGAATCATTGCCACATAAGTAAAAATACTGACTTGGGCTCTTAGTTACTAGTGAAATTACCCTCACTATGACCAACCTTAGCTAAGATACAACACTACACTCTTTCATCATTAACTATGGTGCAACATAAGCAAATTACCTAGGATATAGAACTAAGATACACCCATTATCAACGGCCTTACTACCTCCATAATGGAAAATAATATAAGTGTAGAATCTCATTTATTACAATGTAGACTCATTTTGTCTTGAAATGTGGGATATTACGGTAACATGGTTAGTTACCACAAGCTTCTCTCATTATTTAATTGCATGACATGTCATCTAAATACTTAGTTAGCAATATATGTAGAACTATGTTACTATCCAAATTATTTCCACTGTGACTAGCCTTAATCACGTCTATTAGTACATATACATATGGACCAGTTGTCAAACTTGAGATGCGTATGTCGAAGTCAACCACGAGAGCTTTGAGGTCGTCCCTTCAATGTTAATTGCTGCACTGCTTTACCAATCGATCGGTACATGCTTGTGTATGGATCTTTAGATCACCGTGCAGTTAAGAGTTAATCTAACTGGTCGTCGTCGTTTTACTTTTCTCTTCTCCCGATCTGTGATTCGTTGTGAACTTGCTGTGTCTAATTATCTACATACGCTTATCGGAAAAAATTACTATCATAAAAGATACCTTCCTTCTTCCGTAGGCTAACTAGTAACCCGGCTATTGTCTGGCTAAGTCGGCCTACATAGTACCTACAAACAAGTAACATGGTCGCCGACATACATCTCATGTCGGCCGAGGTAATGTTGAGCGGATACATCCATGGCCGGGTCGGCCGTAACTCGGCTGGCCTTTAGGTAACCCGGTTAGCTTCCGCTTTAACCTTGATTTATCTCGGCAGGCATTGCCTTTATGCTCCGGCTCAATCCTACCAAGGGTCATCCCCCAACAAAAGCTTTCTTCCACAAACTTTTTAGGGCCAATCACCCAAGAAAAACAAACTAGCATTTTTTTCTTCAATACAACTTGGGTAAGAGTGTTTTTTTTTTGTGCAAAATTTCACCGATTCCATCAATAATCATCAACGGCAGTACAAAGAGGACCAAAAGTAATAAAAATTACAAATAGGTCATTGGACCACCTAACGATGAGGGTAAGAGTGTTTTTAAAGTTACTTCTATCGGCTTCCATCATCAAGAGAACATATCCTTGCCTTTGTCTTGTTGAAACAATACTATTTTCTTGAGAAATGGAAAACAAAAGAAGCATGGATGATTGGGAAACAGAGAGCACTTGAATCATTCACTTTATCAAATAAAGCTAGAAAACTACACTCATCTGATGGGGTATTCTTTCCTATTCAACGAGCTCATGTTCCTTATCCAAATTATTTCACAGCTAAGAATCATCTAATTGTCGGAGTTGGGGTTCTAATCCTGTAGTGACTACACATAGACTACACATAGACTCCATATCTTTTTTGGATGACTAGAAAACATGCCCGTGCGTTGCAACGGGAGAGAGAAAATTATGCATCGCGAGACGCATAATTAAGTTCACCTTGGCATAGCCACTATGCGGAACACACAAATACAATCCCTTGATTGCATTTGCGAGCATATATTCCAGCAAGACATTCCCTAGTTTTGACATCTAAACACAATAGTGCACATACATCAGATAGAACTGCATCTTTGTAAACGAAAGAGCATACAATAACATCTAGAAAGTTGAAACCAATCTTTGCAAACTTTGCACATTAGCTACTAATCTATAAGACAGTCTAATAAAAAGGAAAACCTTACAATTCAAATGTAGACAATACAAGATGGGGATGTCTCTCAATAGCAAGCTCGTTAAGATTCTTGACCCCTCCTTGTTTGTCAACCACCGCATGCTCCTCCTCTTACTCCCCCTGAAGCTATTCCTCATCCTCCCCTCCCCCTCTTTCTGGTGCTATTATTGGTCATCATCCTCGTTGAATTCCACCTCCGACTATATTCATGCATTGAGTATGTTAATACGTCACGCTCACATCAAGTATCCACCTCCGACGTGAAACCAATCTGTTTGTCCACCTACACTAATAGTAACAAACGTTTTTGTACCCATGATGGGGGAGTTTGACAAAACGATATACCACAAAATAGCTATTGCAGAAATAGTTGTGGTTAATTACCGATATGAATAGATGAATATGATATAACCAATATACCATTCTCTACCCAGTTGATCTATTGTTCACTACAAATGGGGTATTTGCACGAAAAGTTACCAGCTAGCTTGCATAAGGCATGCATTGGCAGCCCTAAAATTGATTTCAACTACAAAATACTAAGATGTAGAAATAGACAAATGATTTGTATGTAAAGGGGAGTTACCTTTCTAAGGAGTCATTTCCGAAGTAAGATATTTAAGATTTAAGACTACCAGCTAGTTGTAGAGAGAACCCGCATTTGTAATCTTCAATCTCTTCTCGGTGAGGTAAGAGCTCGTCATATCACATACTTGTTTATGAAAACACATCGGTCAATCACCAAAATGAATTGAAAAGGAAAATCTACAGAGAGAGAAGCAAAATATATTGTCATCTTAATTCGGCAAAGAAAAAAAATAAAAAGAACACGATTCGGATCTTTTGCCAAACAAAAAATTATCCCAAGCACTAAGTAGTAGTAAGCTGCAGTTATGAAACAACAAGCAAATCAACTGGAGCACAGCTCTATCGCTGCATCCATCCGTGATTATCAAATTGACCTGATTAAGTAGGTGGGGTCAGATCTTTGGAAGGAGGAGGTCGTCCGGCTTGGGCGTGCTGGGGCTGGTACTGGAGGATGCCAAAGATCTTGCTGGAGAAGGACCAAACTTGGAGGAGGACGGAACTTGAGCTGGAGGTCGACCGGCCGGGAGGAGACGCTTCGCTCGGTGTGTCGAGAGTCTGGATGCACGGTTATCCTGGGAGGGCAATGGCTAAGGGATGTGCTAGGTTTCCAGGGTTTGAAAGATAAATTTGCGCTGGTACTCCCATATGTATTTTTTAACCTGATAGTTAAATGCACGCGCGTTGCCACGAATTTTTAATTTACCAACAATTATTATATGCATGGATAGAGAGGTTCTCAAAAGGCATGCAAGTGATAAAAATTTATAGAGAAAAAGTGTACTGTACAGAACCCAATAACTGCATGGACCTACAAAATAGAAAAGCACTCTCAATACAAAGTTATCTACATGTAAGTCATGGTTTTAATTAACGTGGAATATAATCACCATCAAAACTCTACTCAAACCACACTAATGATTATGATTTAACAATGAACATAGATGATAACACATCACCTTCACTAACTACTGTAAGGTATGAAGCAAAAACAGAAAAATAACTATAAATGCTTTTTTCCTTTGACCAGTGATTACTTCAATTATAGAAAAATTGTTGGTATAAAATTAGCAGCATTAGAAAATGTTTTTCAATATGAGTCTAATGATACTAATTATGTACAATAGACTCAAGATATCGTTGCTCAATTTTTGTGGTCAAATTTCGTCTTAAAATGCATGTGCACGTTATTCATAAAAACGGAGGTAGTAGCACATATGCTAAAAGATAAAAGCACTGCCTCCACCGCAGACCGTAATGAATGAATCATTGCCACCGTGGTTTACCACTCGATATTTGGAATCTTTAGTGCTCTACCATCCCAAGGAAAGCACTGACTGAAATGTAGTATGGAGTACTACTGATTTTGACTTAACCTTAAGAAAAACCTTCAAATATGCGAACATGAAAAGAACCGAGAAAGAAACTTACAAAATAAGAATTTATCTTTTTAACTGGTTCATGTGGATAGATACAAAATGATAAAAAAAATGCACTATCAAACATAAGCACTAAAATCACCACACAACACAAATCGTCCGGCACAAAAATGTGCTATCAAACTTCTGCTTGCAACAAATACATTTTTTCATGCATAGTCTGCAAACATTCAGGTATGCACTTATAGCCAGGGAGACTAACATGGTAATAACTAAGTTGTCCTTTATAAGCAATCAAGGTACCAGTTGCATTCAAGGTGATAAATCTTGGCTTTCAAATGACGCGACTGACATGCTGGTGATGATCTAAATAACAGTATTTGCTTTATTATACCTGACAAAGTTAACTTCCAGAAAGCAATGATCCGAATTGCAGCCTTTGAAATGTTATCTATCAACATAATAACATGTGAATTGAAGACATAATTACCTTTTCATGTAGAACCACCTAAAAATAGGATTGGTAAGTGCACTACACCCAGCTGAATGCAAAGCGAACAATGTTGACCTTGTGAGAGCGGAAGAGTGAAATGCAACATGGCCTTTTTTCCCATCCAAAGGGATAACATTCCTGGCTTCCAGCAAGATTTGAACCGGGGCATATATCCTTAAACATGTGGAATGTACTGGTACACATACCTGCAACATAGTTTACTTGGTACAAAAATACAGCGAGTTCAGTCTCACATGATAAATTTCTGTCAGCAAATTTAGGGAGAGAAATCAATACTGGCAATGCTTACATATTTGGCGAGACGAGACATTAGTTAGAGCAAAAGAGGAGTCACTACAGGAAAGAAACGAGGTGCCGACGGCCGGATGCCGTCGGCACAGGCTGTGCCGATGGTGGCCGTCGGTGTAGCCCCCTCGACGTAGCTCTTGGACGGCACATCCCCTTGGCCGTCGGCACAGACACAGCTACTCGGCATAGCTATCGCAGCAGGCCCCACGATGTCAGGCAACGGCCGTTACGAAACGGCCCAGCCTGTAGCTACGCCGATGGCCTGGCCGTCGGCACAGAAACGGAGCTATACCGACGGCCAGGCCGTCAGCATAGCCTAAAATAAATTTTTTAATTTTTTTTAATCTTTGAATTGTTTGACTCGTTAATCTCTCGCTTTGATCATTTTTAACACTATTTATACTTAATAATTGATTAAATTGTAGTTTTAGTTAAACTTCTCGGTCGGTCACCCATCCTAATACTACTCCAGCTTCAGCACGCTTAACTTCCTCATTCCTTCAGAATCTCTTTTCGCAAAGGAATTTACAAATTGTTGTCAATACTATGATATCAATCCTATTAACTCTTATATCATCATGTCACATGGTTGTATTTTTTAAAATTACAAGCAATTATTTAAGTAAACTACAATGAATAAGTAAAAATATTATTGAATTCAAATAAAAATATAATGATTTTATTTTTTTTATTTTTATTTAATATGGAATAATTAATATCTTTAAATCTGTAAATCGGAATTCGACAAATAATATGTCTAAATTGATTAGAAAAATGTGAGGAATCCAAATATGATATCAATATCAACTTATCGCAAACTATGTCATGATTCTTATCATAATTTTATTTGCCCGTTTAAAACGGCACGCATAATTTTTTTAGCTCGGGGCTAAGACTCGCTAAAATTGAAGTAGATCTCTGATGAAACAACATATTGTGAACCTAAAAATGATTTTTGTAAAAAAACATGAGCATCCGATCATGTACCTGTAGTTCATATCTAACTCACTTCCTACCGATTCGGCAGGAATTTGTCTTTCTCACCAGGGATAGACGGAAAGGTTTGAGATCCCCCTGTTATAACATTATCCATGTAAGGTGGTCTAGTATTTTTTTTAAATATTATGGTAGCATTTTGAATTAGCCATTTGGTGGTTTCTTCACAAAACCGTCTGTTTTTTGCATTCAGAAAATGGAAAACGGCTTTTTGGTGCGACGAAAAGGAAAACTTCCTCCTGAAACATTGTTCACCATCCCATGATGCACATATATGCATAATATATACACATTATCACAAACTATGCCTTAATTCTAGCCATACCATTGGTCATTTGACCCGAAAGCCAAGAA
Organism: Avena eriantha; assembly: GCA_910589775.1. Taxonomy (NCBI): domain Eukaryota; kingdom Viridiplantae; phylum Streptophyta; class Magnoliopsida; order Poales; family Poaceae; genus Avena; species Avena eriantha. The sequence goes on from OU342745.1 coordinate 401,584,126, forward strand.
ACCTCGAACGAGATAGGTCATTTTGTGAAGGTTTTTTTGAGACATAATCAATATACCAAGTTTGATATTTTTCCTTCTAAATATATCACATACTATGACACCACGCGAAGATTTCGCATTGTTTGGATCGTTTTTGAATTTCTAATGCACGTTTTAAACTACCGTTAAACTTTGTTGAAGGGCGGGAATGAAGATTCTTAGCTCGGGGCTCAGACTCGCTAAACTTGAAGTCGATCTCTGATGAAACAACATATTGTGAACCTAAAAATGATTTTTGTAAAAAATCATAAGCATCCGATCATGTACCTGTAGTTCATATCAGACCCACTTTCTACTGATTCAGCAGGAATTTATCTTTTTCACCAGGGATAGACGGAAAGGTTTGAGATTCCCCTGTTATGACATTATCCATGTAAGATAGTCTAGTATTTTTCGAAAATGTAATGGTAGCATTTTGAATTAGCCATTTGGTGGTTGCTTCATAAAATCGTTCGTGTTTTCACTTGGAACATGGAAAACGGCTTTTTGGTGCGACGAAAAGGAAAACTTCCTCCTGAAACATTGTTCGTCATCTCATGATGCACATATATGCACAATATGGACATATTATCACAAATTATGCCTTCATTCTAGCCATAACATTGGTCATTTGACCCGAAAGCCAAGAAACCTTGAACGAGATAGGTCATTTTGTGAAGGTTTTTTTGAGACATAATCAATATACCAAGTTTGATATTTTTACTTCTAACTATATCACATAATATGACACCACGTGAAGGTTTCGCATTGTTTGGATCGTTTTTGAATTTGTAATGCTCGTTTTAAACTATCGTTAAACTTTATCGAAGGACGGGCATGAAGATTCTTAGCTCGGGGCTGAGACTCGCTAAACTTGAAGTGGATCTCTGATGAAACAACATATTGTGAATCTAAAAATAATTTTTGTAAAAAATCATAAGCATCCGATCATATACCTGTAGTTCATATCTGACCCACTTCCTACCGATTCGGTAGGAATATGTCTTTTTCACCAGGGATAGATAGAAAGGTTTGAGATCATCCGGTTATGACATTATCCATGTAAAGTGGTTTAGTATTTTTTTAAAATGTGATGGTAGCATTTTGAATTAGCTATTTGGTGGTTTCTTCATAAAACCGTCCGTTTTTTGCACTCGAAAATGGAAAACGGATTTTTGGTGCGATGAAAAGGAAAACTTTCTTCTGAAACATTGTTCGCCATCCCATGATACACATGTATGCACAATATAGACACATTATCACAAACTATGCCTTCATTCTAGCCATAACATTGTTCATTCGACCTGAAAGGCAAGAAACCGTGAACGAGATAGGTCATTTTGTGAATTTTTTTGAGACATAATCAATATACCAAGTTTGATATTTTTTCTTCTAACTATGTCATATTTCTAACTATGTCATATAATATGACACCACGTGAATGTTTGGTATTGTTTGGATCGTCTTTGAATTTCTAATGCCCGTTTTAAACTATATATAATGTTTATGTTTCACTTAATTTTTGTTTACAAATATGTAATATTTGAGTGTATATAGATAGATCTTATTTTTCTGCAAATTTTGATATATTATTTGTATTTTTCTGAATTAAAATGATTTAGTTATGATTTTTTAAAAATTAATGAGGTAAAAGAAAAAATCTGAAGGCCTACGCCGACGGCCGAGCCGTCGGCACATACCAAACATTTTTCTTCGAAGAGCTGTGCCGACGGCTACAGCCTGGCTTTCTAACGCCGTTTCCATCGCCGTGTCTAAACTGGGGCTACACCGTGGGCTGTACCTACGCCGAGGGTCATCGTCGGCACAATCCTCTCTACTACGCCGACGGCCATGCTACGCCGAGGGCTACCCTCGGCACCGTCATCTACGCCGACGGCCGGACTGGTCGGCTGGCCGGGGGAGGCAGCTACGACGCCGATCCAGCCGGCCGGCCGTCAGCGTCTCAGTTCTCTCCTGTAGTGAGTCCAATTGAATTTGAAAAGGTACCCATGGAAACACGAGGCGGGCAGCCAAGCAGCAAGGGTCTGGTATGGTCTATGTCAGCCGCTAGTCAGAGTATATCTGCGCAGGCATGAACTCCATCTTCTGCCTGGTTGGCACTTGGCAGCCTTCGGCGCCATGGCCATCGTGCGTGACGGCACCACCTGTGCGGCGAAGAAGAATACCCTGAAGGACCGCTAGATGAAGATGCTTCATCCGTCGATCTGGCCCTCAGGTTGGTCGTCGGGCAGGAAGAAGCCGGTCGCTCGGGGTAGTCGGCGCGGCAACCTCCGGGAGCTCAAGCGGCTGCGTGGGAAAGCCGGTCGCGGGGTGGGCGTGGCAGTATAGGGAAAAGTTTTCTTTTCTGAGAGAAGGTTGTGCAGCAGAACGAGATCCTTTGACGTACAAGGAAAAATTGCAGAGTGACATTGATGATTGTGGTCCGCTTGTTCGGACGGCAAGAGCTTCAACCGCTGGAAACATAGCAGAATAGTCTCGCCTCCATCGCCTTCATCCCCACCGTGGCCTCCATCGTCGCCGCCGGACAAACCACGCCTTGGAAGTTCGCCGTCACGCAGAGCAGCACGGCAGCACCAAACCCAGCGCGCCGAGCAGGCTCACCTCGCCACTCATAGTCGCGCTCTCCACGAACGCCCGTGTCGTCCTGGTTGCAGCGCTCGACGTCTGTGCTGCCGCTTCCCTGGCGCACGACCTATGCGTTGCCGCTGCCCTGGCGCACGCTTGCCTCGTCGTCCAAGAGGAGGATCAGGAGTCCGTGTCGTCATGGTCGCTGCGCACATCCTCGTGCTGCCGCCGCCGTTGCACATGCTGTCCACGTCCTCCTGAATTGAACAGATTGTGAAGGGAAAATACGTCATGTGAGTCCAAGGATTGTTCCAATAAACTTTGCACGATTGCAAATTGAACAGAAGCACGTATGCAAAAATCGGTTCTGAACTGAATTGGAATTGAAGAGAGTACTGATTGTTGTTGAACAGAATTGAACCACAACTGAACTTTAAATCAGCTCAAAATTGAACTTTGTGGGACGCGAGGCTGGTGCTGCTGCGCGGCTGTGCGCCGTCTGCCGCGGCGGCGACGTCGGAGGCCAGGGGATGGAGGCGACAGAGACCGTGGAGGGCACGGAGACTATTCTGCTGTGTTTTCAGCGATTCGAGCTCCTGCCGTCGGATGCGCAACAAGCGGACCACAGTGTAATTCAGACGATCTCGTTCCGACTCCCGCCACCAGGATGGCGAGAGGAGGACGATCGAGAAAGTCAGGGACGGGACAAAGACCAGCGTAAGGCTCTCCTACCCGGAAACGAAACAGTAGAGGTAGGAGAACGTGATTAGCGGAAATTAATTAGCTGAGACGGAATTAGCGGAAACGGAACAAACATAGCGGGTGCGGGGAGTTGGACGAAACCATTTGACGTATGGACGACAACGGAACCGATTGTCTTTTTTAGTAGCAGAGAAGAGATGTCCGCTACTAGTCTACAATGTGCGCACTCTAGTTATATTTCATGTTTAGAGCATCTCTAACAGATACTGAAAATTGGTCCGAACAGAAAAATTCGGACGAGTTTACGGTTCAGGCCGAAATAGGTCCAGAACAGGGCCCGAACTCGCGGCATGACCCGAAAACAGAGTTCGGGGGACCGAGAAACTCGGCGGCCGCCCCGTATTAAAACGGGCCGCGGAGGGGAGTTTGGTTTCCAAACACTACTCCCCTCCGTCGCTACCTCTCGCTCCGCCGCCACCAGCCTCCTCTCCGGCGAGCAATCCAGCGCTTAGAAGTCGCCTCCGCTCCGCGACGCCATGGCCTCGCGTGGTGGCTCTGCACGGGGCGGCGCGGGATTGGGCGGCGGGGACTCGCCGCCGTGGCCCCCATGTTCCGCACGAAGGCGGAACACCGTAAGTTCTACCGGTCGGAGGGCTCGCGCAAGCGCAGCGCGCGCCGGTGGACGAACTGGGGGCTCCCGCCCCCACGGAAGCTGGACAAGTACGGCAACGGCGGTGAGGGCTCCTTGTCTGGCGGTTCGAGCCGCCCACAGGGCCCGCCCGTGTACGACAGCTCCGACGAGGAGGAGCTCGTCCCCGCGCGGGAGCCCACGTTCTCTGAGGGAGACTACGTGCACGGCTCCGACGAGGAGGACGTCGTGGCCACGCAGGTGGAGGCGATTTCGGAGGCGGAGGCCCGCGCGGAGGCCGACGCCGTCCGCCAAGTGCGTGAGTACGAGGCCGCGCACCGGGAGGAGCGCGTCCGCAGCGTCAAGCTCAAGATAGTCGAGCTTGACTGCGACGAGTGAAGCTTTTCACCGGCCTCCGCGCCGACGCCGTCCTCTGCCTCGACACTCGAGCTCCGCCACCACTGTCACCACCACACGCAGAGGCCAATCGGGCCTCCTTTTGCTCGGAATTAGTCCGCGCGATTAGGCTACTAGCTAATTTAGTTTTTCAGTAATGATTATGTAACTTTTGACGCTCAATCAGAGCATCAAACTACCATCTATATATATGATCATCGACGAACTTTCCCGTGACATTTGAATTGTGTTTTTTTCAGTTCGTGTTTATGGGTTCTGTTCTGCGCCAGCTGCAAAATCTTCCTCCCGCACATTTACGGAAGACTGAATATACGTTTTTTGGTTCTGAAGTTTTCGGTTACTGCTAGAGTTGCTCTTAACATGTCACTTTTCCGGTCTGCGGTTGCATCCACACGGCAACTCCGCTGCTCTTGCACCCCCGCCCTGCCATCACCTTCACCAACCAGAAGCTCCCCCGACCCCAAGTACCGCTTCCGGTTTCCACGACGCGAACGGAACCTCTCCAGCTGTCGGCCGGCGCCAACCTCGTGCACCACCACGTAGCCATTAGCCTAGCACTGGTGGTGGCCGGCGGTGGCGTCATCAGCCGGTTGGCGGACGCGTACAGCGTAACCACTGTCTCAGATTCGTGTCGTTGCCAATGTCCTAGATCCACTGCAGTCGCGGACTTTTTGCGCTCTCTCGCGTCCCTCATGTCTTCCCCTGCCAATTGCCGGCGGACGTAGTTAGAACATCTCCAGCAGTGGCGCTAAAATGCGGCCGCTAAAACCCGAAGGCAACGCGCGCTATTGTGATTTAGCGCGCGGCGCCTGCTTTTCCTCCACCGGAAGCGCTAAAACGGAGCGCAAAAATGGAGCGCCAAAACTCCCCCAGCAGTCGCGGTATAATGCGACGCGCTAAAACAACTTTTTGCAACTAGAGTTAAAACTGAAGATCTAGAAGTTAGGATAAAATATGTTCATACATACTTATATAATACTGAAAATAGACTAAATAGTACAGAAAATAAACTACACAATACAGAAAATAAACTACATAGTACAGAATATAAACTAGATACAACGATGATCTAGAAATCACCGTCGTCTACGGGTGCCGATGATGCTGACGGCGTGGTCAGGAACTGATCGAGCCAACGGTCGTCGTCGTCGATCGTCTGTGGCCCGGCGTACTACGCCTCGATGAAACCCTTCTTCCAGCGGACCTTCATATTGGCCACCTTCTTTGCCGCAAGTTCAGCCCTCTTCTGTACGAAGAAAGCCTCCTCGTCAAAGACGTCCCATGCGAACGCTCTGTGCCATGCTTCCATGGGCGCTCGTCCGCCTCTGCTATGTCAAGGCGGCGGTGGAGCTGGCGAGCGTGACGACGCTGCTCAACGGACACCAAGTTAGCCGCGGAAACGCCGGCGACGAACTCCGCTTGCGCGAGCGTCTCGCAGTCGTGGAAGTTGAGAATCGCCCGTGAGCGCCCAAGCCCCCACGCGGCGCGAGCTCCGCCGTGTCCAACGTCCTGAGGATGATTCGCTCGCCGGCGGCGCGGATCTCCGCGTAGAACCGCCCGCCCGGGCGGAAGCGCACGCCGGTGCAACCGGTCTGGTTGGAGCACAGAGGCATGGCGTCGGCGGCGCTGCGAGGGCGGCACGTGGCGAGGAAGGGGAACTAGCGCGTGGCGAGGAAGGGGAAAAGGGCGCGGTCTGAACTAGGTGGTTGGCGGTGCTACATCCATTTTGCATCACTATTCTATATCATAATTTACTGTTATTCATTGATATATTTCATATTAAGAGATGATACTTATGTTATTTCATCTGTTTTTGTATGGTTGATGACTTTTGGAGCATGGACCGCTGCAGTCAGGATTCTGATGGAAAAGGTGCAGTTTGGAGGAAAAATTCGCGAAGATCAGAAAATTCGGAAAAATACATGAAAAATTCTATTTTTCCAGAAGACGAAGGTTGCCAGAAGGGGGAGTGGAGATGGGCCACAGGGAGCCCACACCACCCCCTGGCGCGGGCAGCCCTAGGCCGCGCCAGCAGGTGGTGTGGCCACCCTGGCCCACTCCAGACTCTCCCCTCTGGCGTATATTATCCCCTCGAAACCCTAATACCTGGGGAGCAACCACAGAAAGATTCCGCCGCCTCTGCGGGGCGGAAAACACCAAGAGAGAAAGATCTCTCTAGTAGACAGAATTCTGCTGGGGGAATTCCTTTCCGGAGAGGCGAGATCATCGCCATCAACACCACCATCAAGCTAGACTTCATCGGGATCATCATCATCATCATCACCACTATCATCTCCACCAACACCATCATCACCACTTCATACCGCTGTAACAATTGGGTTGAATCTTGCATAGTTCTTAGGGGAAACTTTCCTGGTGTTGATTACTCCTTGTAGTTGATGCTATTGAGTGAACCATTGAATTATCGTTTATGTTCAGATTGTTATATATCATTATATCATCTCTGATCTTGATCCATATGATGTCTTGTGAGTAGTTCGTTTAGTTCTTGAGGACATGGGAGAAGTCATGTTGTTAGTAGTGGAGTTGTGTTGAGAAAGATTCAATGGTTTGATATTTAAGTTGTGGTGTATTTCTTCTAGTGGTGTCATGTGAACGTCGACTACATGACACTTCACCTTTATGGGCCTAGGGGAATGCATTGTGTATTTGGCTACTAATCGTAGGGGTTGCCGGAGTGACAGAAACCTGAACCTCCGTTAGGAAACCTCTGCACAAGGGCTGTCGGGATCTTAGAGTTTAAAGATGTGGTTAGGTTTCTACCTTAATTACTTTCTTGTACTTGCGGATGCTTGCAAGGGGATAATCACAAGTATGTATTAGTCCTAGGAAGGTCGGTATATTAGCACATGTTCACCCACACAACAGTTAGGAAACTAAAGAAGATTAATCAACTATATGAAGCGAAAGCACTTGACGATATTCCCGTGTGTCCTCGAGAATATTTGGTCATCCTAAGTAATACAACCGGCTTGTCCTTTGCTAAAGAAAGGATTGGGCCACTCCGTTTGCTAAGTATTTATAGAGAATTCCTGCTCAAAGCCACTCACCAACACCTTATGCTCCTCGTTGGGTTCGACACTCTTACTTATCGAAAATACTGCTAGATACCCCCTATACTTGTGGGTCATCAAGACTATTTTCTGGCGTCGTTGCCGGGGAGTGAAGTGCTATTGGAGAGTGGAACTGGTAAAGTAAACTTCTACTGTGGGTATTGTTTACTTCTGTTAGTTGCTTTATTTTCAATATGGATAATTCACTTAGTTTCTTATTTCGTAATGCTACTACCACTTCTAAGGTAGTAGATGAACCACCACCTGCTGAGAATGATACTTTTAAAATACCTACAAGAATTATTGATCATGTTATGAATAACTATTATGTTGGAGATGGAACTGTCTATCCTGTTGATCATTTGCTCTTTATACACGAATTATGCGGGTTGTTTAAGTGTGCAGGTATTACAACAGATCAAGTCAAGAAGAAGTTATTCTCATTATCACTGAAAGGAAGAGCCGAGGAATGGTATAAGGTGCTGAAGAATGGTCAAGTTCTTGAATGGGAGGAAGTAGTACCTCTCTTTTATTCTAAATTTGATCCTCCTAGTGAGATTCATAAAGATCGGAATCAAATATACAACTTTTGGCCTCTTGATGGAGAGAGTACAGCTCAAGCTTGAGGGATATTGAAGTTACTAATGCTCAAATTTTCTATTCATGAGCTCCCTCACAATATTATTATCAATAACTTTTATTCAAGACTTTCTCTTCATGATAAGGATCTATTGGATGCTTCTTATGCTAGATCATTTACACGCATGGAAGAAGAAGCTAAATGGGATCTTATAGACTGTATCCAAGACAACGCTGAAGCATGGGAGAGTGACAAAGGAAGGAAGTCAGGTATAAATTATGATTATGAATGCATTGAATCTTTTATGGGAACTGATGACTTTCAAAATATTAAAAATGCTTATGGTCTAGACTCTCAAGTTATGGCAAATTGTTTTAAGGCCTTTGCCTATTATATTGAAATTCCGAAAAAGGGATGGAACAAGTATCATGCACCATATAATGATATTGTTGATTATGTTCCTGTTAGAAGTAATGATTTTTTGCACTATTGATCACATCTTACCTGAACCTTATATCGAGAAAATACCCTTCCCGGATAAGGTAAAGGAGCATCCTATGATAACTAGTGTAATCAATAAAAGTACAAAGAGAACTGTAAAACCTGATGAACAAATAAACATTGAACCTGTTGTAGCAATTGTGAAAGACCTTGTCACTAAAAGTGTAGAAGATGGACACATTGTCTTCTGTGAGGATGCTTCTAATATTGTCTCACATCCTAATAGAACTAAAAAGGCTAGTGTCCCTGTTCTTTCTGTTAGAATTGGTGATCATTGCTATTATGGTTTATGTGATATTGGTGCAAGTTCAAGTGCTATCCCTTACGAGCTTTACAAAGAAATTATGCATGAAATCAGTCCTTGCGAACTAGAAGAGATTGATGTGGTTATTCACCTTGCTAATAGAGAGACCATCTCTCCAATTGGTATCGTAAGAGATGTGGAAGTTCTTTGTGGTAAGACTAAATATCCTGCTGATTTTCTAGTACTTGGTTTAGTTGCTAGTAAAACCTATCCTATCATTTTTGGTAGACCTTTCTTGAGTACATGTGGAGCCATTATAGACTGCAAAAGGGAGAAAATTTTAACTAAATCTGATGGGGAATATTATGAGTTTAATTTTTCAAAATTTACTAAAGAACCTTGTGAAAATGAAACACATAATGAGGATTTTAAGGTTGAACAACTTGCTTCTATTTCTCTTGCTCCTAACAATGCTTTGCAGCAATTTATGGAAGACCACGAAAGTGAAATCTTCATGGAAGAAAGAAATAAGATTGACGCGATTCTCCGTCGTCAACCGAAGGTGCTTAAGCATAACTTGTCTATGGAAGATTTGGGTACCACATTGCCACCTAAAAAGGATCCGGTCTTCGATCTAAAACCTTTACCTAACGATTTTAAATATGCTTACATTGATGATAATAAAATATATCCTGTTATTATTAGTTCTAAACTTTTAGGGAAGGAAGAGGAAAGATTATTGGAGGTATTGAAGAAACACCGAGGGGCTATGGGCTATACTCTGGATGATTTAAAGGGGATTTCTCCTAATATATGTCAGCATGCTATCAATATAGAACCAGATGCAAAGCCAGTGGTAGAGCATCAACGTCATTTAAATCCTAAGATGAAGGAAGTGGTAAGAAACGAGGTATTAAAACTCCTTGATGCTGGTATTATTTACCCTATTGTTGATAGTGAATGGGTTAGTCCTGTTCATTGTGTCCCTAAAAAGGGGGGAATTACCGTTGTGCCTAATGATAATGATGAGCTTATTCCCCGAAGAATAGTAGTAGGTTATAGGATGTGCATTGATTTCAGAAAAGTTAACAAAGTTACTAAGAAAGATCATTACCCACTTCCTTTTATTGATCAAATGTTAGAAAGGTTATTTAAAAAGACCCTTTTTTGTTTTTCTTGATGGATACTCTTGGTTCTCTCAAATTGCTGTTAAACAACAAGATCAAGAAAAAAATACTTTTACATGCCCTTATGGAACCTATGCTTATAGAAGTATGCCTTTTGGTTTGTGTAATGCTCCTTCTACTTTTCAAAGATGCATGTCTGCTATCTTTCATAGTTTTTGTGAGGAAATTGTGGAAGTATTCATGGATGATTTTTCCGTCTATGGGACTTCTTTTGATAATTGTCTGCACAACCTTGATAAAGTTTTGCAAAGATGTGAAGAAACTAATCTTGTTCTTAATTGGGAGAAATGCCACTTCATGGTCAATGAAGGGATTGTCCTTGGACATAAGATTTCCGAAAGAGGCATAAAAGTTGATAGAGCTAAAGTTGAAGCAATTGAGAAAATGCCCTGTCAAAGAGACGTCAAAGGTATTCGTAGTATCCTTGGTCATGCTGGTTTCTATAGAAGGTTTATTAAAGATTTCTCTAAGATATCAAAAACCCTCACTAATATTCTTCAAAAGGATGTAACCTTTGTTTTTGATGATGATTGTAAGGAAGCTTTTGAAACTCTAAAGAAGGCTTTAACTACTGCTCCTATTGTTCAACCACCTGATTGGAGCTTACCCTTTGAAATCATGTGTGACGGTAGTGATTTTGCTGTAGGTGCTGTCCTTGGGCAACGAATAGATAAAAAGTTAAATGTTATCCATTATGCTAGTAAGACTCTTGACGCTGCTCAAAATAATTATACTACTACTAAAAAGGAATTCTTAGTTGTTGTCTTTGCTTGTGATAAGTTTAGACCTTATATTGTTGACTCAAAAGTTACCATTCATACTGATCATGTTGTTATTAAGTACCTTATGACGAAGAAAGATGATAATCCTAGGCTCATTAGATGGGTGCTTCTCTTACAAGAGTTTGTCCTACATATTGTAGATAGGAAAGGTGCTGAAAATCCTGTTGCTGATAATTTATCTCGATTGGAAAACATCTCTTTTGATCCTATGCATGTTAATGATAGTTTCCCAAATGAACAGCTAGCTGCAGTAGGGGTAAGCTCGCGAGGGAGCCCTTGGTATGCTGATTATGCTAACTTTATTGTCTCCAAGTATTTGCCTCCAACTTTTACAGCTCAGCAAAGAACGAAGTTCTTTTACGATTTGAGGCATTATTTTTGGGATGACCCACATTTATATAAAGGAGTAGATGGTATTATGCAAAGATGTGTTCCAGAATATGAAAAAAAGGAGATATTACGGAAATGTCATGGTAGTGCCTATGGAGGACATCATGCGGGAAATAGAACCGCACAGAAGGTGCTACAATCAGGTTTTTACTGGCCTACCCTTTTTAAAGATGCAAGAAAATTTGTCTTATCATGTGATGAGTGATGGCTCAATGCACGGTGCCCAAAAAAGTGCTGGTGCGGTGTTGATGTAGAGCTCGTTGGGAACCCCAGGAGGAAGGTATGATGAGCACAGCAGCAAGTTTCCCTCAGTTATGAAACCAAGGTTTAATCGAACCAGTAGGAGCAAGGAAACACCCCAAAGGTGTTACTAGCTGAGCTTTGGCAGGGCGCACTACCGGTGCTAGTAGTAACATGGAGACCTGCACAACACAACCACAGAACTTTGTCCCCAACTTGCGATGAGGTTGTCAATCTCACCGTGTTTTGCGGAAAACAAAGGATTAAACGTATCGAATGGAAAGAAGTAAAAGTTTGCAGAAAGTAAACACAAAGCAGTAAACAGATTGTAGATTGTATGTAAAGAAAAAGGACCGGGATCCATAGTTCACTAGAGGTGGCTCTCCTTAAGATAGATAACATGCTAGGTGAACAAATTACAGCGGGGCAATTGACAAACACCGAGAAAGCAATACATGCATATACTAATCATCTTGACTCCTTTGAGACTTGACTGGGCATTACAACATAATACATAGACCGCCATCCAACTGCATCTATGACTAATAATCCACCTTCAGGTTATCATCCGAACCCCCTCCAGTATTAAGTTGCAAGCAATAGATTATTGCTTTATGAACTGCGTGTAAAGTAAACAATACAATTGTTCTATGAACAAAGGATTGTTGTTTTCTCCCTAGTAGCAACAGCACATCTAGTACCTTAGAGATTTCTGTCACTTCCCCAGATTACCAGAGGCATGAACCCACTATCGAGCATAAATACTAACTCTTGGAGTTGCTAGCATCTACTTGGCCAAGATAGCTACTAACAACAGAAAGCATGCAAGATCTCAAATAACAAAGACATGATAGAATCAATAATCAATCTGAAATAGCATCTCAATATCCATCGGATCCCTGCAAACACAACATGTATGAATTACAAATAGATGATCTTGATCATGAACGGAGCTCACACGATCTAAACATGAAAGCACAAAGGAGGAGAACCAGCCATGTAGCTACTACATGGATCCGTAGTCCAAGGATGAACTACTCATGCATCACACCGGAGGCTTGCATAGTGATGAAGAAGGCCTCCGGGGTGAATTCTCCTCTCCGGCAAGGTGCCGGGAAGAGCTTCAGATCCCTCCCGATCTAGGGACGGAGATGACGGCGGCTACAGACTCTTTCGTGGATTTTTGATTGGGTTCATAGGGTTTACGTCCCGAGGGCATCTTATAGTCGGAAGGGGAGGCCGAGGGGGTGCCAGCAGCGGCCACACCACCACCCGGCGCGGGCCAGGCCTGGCCGCGCGGCCAGGTGGTGTGGTGGCTCCTTGGCCCTTCTCCGTCTTGTATTCTAGCACTTGATCACTTCCGGAAAAATAGGCACTTTGGCTTTTGTCCCGTCCAATTCCAAGAATATTCATTTTCTGACTTTCCTGGAACCAAAAACAGCAGAAAACAGGCAGCTGGCACTGTGGCTCTTGTTAATAGGTTAGTCCAAGAAATCATATGAAAAGTACTCCAAAGTTGGAACAAAACACAAGAAAGTGGATAAAACCAAGCATTGAACATCAAAAATTATAGAGATATTTGCAATTTATCAACATCCCCAAGCTTAACTCCTGCTCGTCCTCGAGTAGGTAAGTGATAAAAAGAAAGAATAATTTTTGAGGTGACATGCACCATCAAAGACTTGATCAAAGTATTTGCAAAACATTCAAAGCTGGGATCATAGTACTTCAATCATAACATGAAAGACAAAGTTCTAGCAATAAGCAAAGAAACTATGATGCAACATGAAAAGGCACAAACAAAAGATTCATTAATAACAATGCTTTGCAAGACATTTGTTTGTTTCACATAAAGAAAACATAGCATAATAGTATTCAGCTTGTCCCTCAATAGAGTAGCAAATATAAATGCATAGGACACCTTCAAAGTTCATAAGAGTGACTAGATACAATAGTTTCAAACAAGCAATAACAAGTTATGCATCAATCAACTAGTCTTGGGACAATGCACATAGAACTAACAATGGCCAGTATGCTCTCAAAGTAGGTGCATAAAGATAGAAGGTGGAGACTCAATATAATGGTGGAAGAAAAGCCTTTTGTAAAAGGAAGTAGGGATTCAAGTCTCATAAAGAGCTTCCAAAAATTATGGTACTTATAGCTTTCAGCTCTCATTGCCCCTATCATAAGCATCTTGAAGTGATTAAGGTTAAAGTAAACAAACTATGGTGTACATGCTTGACGAAGTATAAGTCAGAAATCTCATGTCCCTTGTATACGAGGGCCGCTCCTCATGCTACTCAAGTTTAGTCACCGGTAAGTTCTTGTCATCGTAAGTACATGTGTAACATAGAGAACCGCCAATGGGGTACCCCTTTTCCGATGATACAGAAGAATCCCCATATCAAAATGACAAGGCAAGCAGGCAACGAGCATCTCAGCATTCTTCTTATTTACCATGGGAATATGGTGCTTTTTTTTCTCTCGTTCCTCTTTTCATAGTATCTCTTTTTTTTCTTTTCTCTTTTTTTCTCAATATAGGACTCTCTTTTTTTTATAAGAAGAATGCTTCATAGACAGCTCATTATGGTTACGCTGCAGGTTTCCACCATGTCAGCATGGATTAGACCAGCGGCTCAGGCGTTTCTCTAACACATATACATAACTCCATGGACTTACAAGCTCCCCTTTCATTTCACACAGACGACATCCATATACAAAAGAGCATGATATCAACTAGGTACAAGTACCAAGTGCAATGTTGAAAGCGTTCCCCATGAAAGCATGGTTCTGCTAATTTCCAACAAATAAGTGCAAGCATATACAACATAGAAGACACAATGGTTCAAGTTTATTAAGGGCAAATAAAGTAAAGTGTGCCATCAAGTTCGTGAGAGCTTTAATCACTAGTTTTCTCATACCAAGTGGAAGGTAAACAAAAGCATGAATGTACTTGGAATAGCATAAGCTAGTAGGTAGGTATGGTGGAATCTTTGGATTAACTTGGTTTAGGGAGTTGGATGCATGAGTGGAACTCATACTTTGTTGTGGAGGCTAGCAAAAGACTGGGAGCGACAAACTAAGAGAGTAATAATGGCCATAATCATGCAGAGCGGCAAAACATCATTGATCAAAGCATAAAGTGATACTACAAGTTGAAAAATAAAAGATCATAAAGGCTATGGTGACTTGAGATAGTCATAACATGGTGTGAGCATGCGCCAAGTCAACCCAAATAAAGCATCAAAGGAGAATACCCGTATACTATGCTTTAATATGCTAAAACAACGCATGATTCATCCAAGGCACATTAAGCAATCTCAATTGTTTATAACAAGTCATGCTACAGCAAAGAATACTAAGCATAAAGCCAAAACAATATCAACCATGGCATGACAAAGCATAGGCCACAGTCAAAAACGAGCTCTTTTTACCGCATAAGTATGAACTTTCCTACTCTTTTCCAAACCAAACCAAACTATTTGCAAACCAAATGTATGAAAGAGGGGGTCCAACCAATTTATTCAGCAAACTAAGAAAACCAAGCAAACTAAAAACAAAAACGAAAATGAAAAAGAAGACGCTCCAAGAAAAACAGAATTGTGCATGAAACAATAAAAATGAAGCGTTTGGAAGAAACCTGGGATTTTTATTGATGAAGAAGGGGATGCCTTGGGCATCCCCAAGCTTTGACGCTTCTACTTCTTGGATATTTCTTGGGGTGACACGCGTGGCATCCCCAAGCTTGAGCTTTAGTCCATCCTTCATCTCATTACTCATTCCTTCCATACACCTGAAAATTTTCCTTCATACAAAACTTCACACAATCTCATTAGCAACATTAGTGCACTTAAGATAAATAAGTCTCAAGGTTCAGTTCTAACACCAAATAAACTTCCATTAAAACACTAGATATTGTAGCACTTCCCTCAAAATCTCAATTCCCCAAAAGAACTCAAGAAGGAACTAACAAGAAGCAAATGCAGAAAATGGCAGAAATCTGTCAAAACAGACCAGCAGGTAAAGACGAATTTTTTCGAAGACCTCCTGTTGCTCAAATCAAAAAGTGTTGAACTAACGTAAGTTAGATAACAACCTGGGGCAGAAGCACAAAAAATTACAGCTCAATCCGACATACAGATCTTTCTCACGAATTTTTACGGTGAAGCACAAAAATCTGTTTCGGGACAGCAACTTTCCCAATCATTACTTCACTCTCATTAGAGGTTACTCTTGGTAAAAAAAGCAAATAAAAAGGATAAGGAGCGGTTATTACAGAGGTAATAACTTCCAAGACTCATCTAAAACTTTTGGGTTATCTCCCAATAAGTACTTTTCTTTAACGCCTTTAAGTTAGGCATAAGAAGAAAGGTGCATGGTCCCCTTTCCCACATCTATTATTGCTCCAAGGAGTTCTAATAGGGACCTTCCAAGTGTAATTTGTCCTTTTCCTGCACATTCAATAACAAGATAATCAATAGAAATCATTTTCCCAAGGATCTTTGTAAACACTCCTTCAGCTATTCCAAGAGGTAATATAGTAGTATTATTAGTAAGAGATATTTATTTTCCTCCTTCAATGAGCCCCCAAGTATTCAGAGATTTATAAATATCTTTGGGTATAAGGGAAAATTCAGACATGATATCACAGCGAGCTTGAAAAGTTTCAGTGTTCATCTCAATCTTTACTATAGGGAACCACTTTGATGGTTCAGAGTTTTTTGGAACATAATCGTGATGCTCCCTAAGCGTATTATAGCAACTTTCTAATCTAGTAATGCTAGCCTCAAGAGTGTCCAACCTAGCAAATATTTTTGCGAAAGAAGTATCAGTTTGGCTAGGCAAGTTGTAAGTGAGGATCAATTTATTTATAGCATTAATAGCATCATCTTCATTACAATGGAGGAAATCTCCTCCCACAACAGCATCCAAAGCATATCTATAGAAAAGAGCAATTCCAAGGTAAAAACTGCTAAGGAACAAGCTCTGAGTCATTTTAGGCTCAGTTTTTTCATGTAGATCGGAGATTCTAGACCAAGCTTCCTTAAAACTTTCCTCAATTCCTTGTTTAAAAGTGAAAATCATATCCTCGGGTGACATAGTGATTGGAGCAAGGCTAGACATAGTGACAACTTAGGATAGGAACTAATTTTTTTTGTGTTTTTCAAATAAGAAAGCAAACTTGTAAAACTATTTTTTTGTGTTTTTGAATAACAAAACAAGCAAACAAAGCAAAAATAAAACTAAGCAAAACAAAAACAACAAAGTAAAGAGATTGGTTATGAGGGACCCGCCTTGTGAAGATGTCCTTGACTCCCCGGCAACGGCGCCAGAAAAATGCTTGATGGCTCAATGCACGGCGCCCAGAAAAGTGCTGGTGCGGTGTTGATGTAGAGCTCATTGGGAACCCCAAGAGGAAGGTATGATGAGCACAACAGCAAGTTTCCCTCAGTTATGAAACCAAGGTTTAATCGAACCAGTAGGAGCAAGGAAACACCCCAAAGGTGTTACTAGCTGAGCTTTGGCAGGGCGCACTACCGGTGCTAGTAGCAACGTGTAGACCTGCACAACACAACCACAGAACTTTGTCCCCAACTTGCGATGAGGTTGTCAATCTCACCGTGTTTTGCAGAAAACAAAGGATTAAATATATCGAATGGAAAGAAGTAAAAGTTTGCAGAAAGTAAACACAAAGCAGTAAATAGATTGTAGATTGTATGTAAAGAAAAAGGACCAGGATCCATAGTTCACTAGAGGTGGCTCTCCTTAAGATAGATAACATGTTGGGTGAACAAATTACATCGGGGCAATTGACAAACACCGAGAAAGCAATACATGCATATACTAATCATCTTGACTCCTTTGAGACTTGATTGGGCATTACAACATAATACATAGACCGCCATCCAACTGCATCTATGACTAATAATCCACCTTCAGGTTATCATCCAAACCCCCTCCAGTATTAAGTTGCAAGCAACAGATTATTGTTTTACGAACTGCGTGTAAAGTAAACAATACGATTATTCTATGAACAAAGGATTGTTGTTTTCTCCCTAGTAGCAATAGCACATCTAGTACCTTAGAGATTTCCGTCACTTCCCCAGATTATTAGAGGCATGAACCCACTATCGAGCATAAATACTAACTCTTGGAGTTGCTAGCATCTACTTGGCCAAGATAGCTACTAACAACAGAAAGCATGCAAGATCTCAAATAACAAAGACATGATAGAATCAATAATCAATATGAAATAGCATCTCAATATCCATCGGATCCCCGCAAACACAACATGTATGAATTACAAATAGATGATCTTGATCATGAACGAAGCTCACAAGATCTAAACATGAAAGCACAAAGGAGGAGAACCAGCCATCTAGCTACTACATGGATCCGTAGTCCAAGGATGAACTACTCACGCATCACACAGGAGGCTTGCATGGTGATGAAGAAGGCCTCCAGGGTGAATTCCCCTCTCTGGAAGGGTGCCGGGAAGAGCTTCAGATCCCTCCCGATCTAGGGATGGAGATGACGGCGGCTATAGACTCTTTCGTGGATTTTTGATTAGGTTCTTAGGGTTTACGTCCCGAGGGCATCTTATAGTCGAAAGAGGAGGCCGAGGGGGTGCCAGGAGCGGCCACACCACCCCCTGGCGCGGGCCAGGCCTGGCCGCGCGGCCAGGTGGTGTGGTGGCTCCTTGGCCCTTCTCCGTCTCGTATTCTGGCACTTGATCACTTCCGGAAAAATAGGCACTTTGGCTTTTGTCCCGTCCAATTCCGAGAATATTCATTTTCTGACTTTCCTGGAACCAAAAACAGCAGAAAACAGGCAGCTGGCACTATGGCTCTTGTTAATAGGTTAGTCCAAGAAATCATATGAAAAGTACTCCAAAGTTGGAACAAAACACAAGAAAGTGGATAAAACCAAGCATGGAACCTCAAAAATTATAGATACATTTGCAATGTATCAATGAGTGCCAACGAGTTGGTAACATTTCTAGACACAATGAGATGCCTATGAATTACTCTCTCGTTATTGAACCATTTGATTGTTGGGGATTCGACTTGATGGGTCCTTTTGCCCTTCAAAAGGTTATACCCATATTTTTGTTGATGTTGACTATGTTACTAAGTGGGTAGAAGCCATACCTACAAAAAGTGCTGATGGGGAGACCTCTTTAAAAATGCTTAAGGATATTATCTTTCCTAGGTTTGGAGTGCCTAGGTATCTTATGACTGATAGAGGGTCTCATTTCATTCATGGTGGTTTTAGAAAGACCTTTGCTAAATATGATGTTAATCATAGAATTGCTTCATCTTATCATCCCCAAACTAGTGGGCAAGTAGAGCTATCAAATAGAGAAATTAATGAAAGGAATACGCCTGAGAGGCAATAATAAAGTTGATATTATACATATTCCAAGTATATGATAAATGTTTATTTTAAATGCTATAATTGTATTAATTTGGAAACATTAATACATGTGTGTTTGATAAACAAAAGGAAAGTTCCTAGTGATGCCTCTCTTATAAACGAGCTCGTTGATTAACAAGATGATCAAGGTTTCCTGATCATGGACATTGGATGTTGTTCATAATGAGGTCACAACATTAGTGGAATGATGTGATGAACATTCATCTGAAGTATAGCATTACGATCAAAGTCATTGTGTTTATATTGATATAGCATCTAACAAAGTAATCCTAGTCCTTAGACCATGAGATCATGTTAATCACTAATACTGGAAGAGTATCTTGATTACATCAAACGTCACACCGTGAAAGGGTGATTATAAAGGTGGATTCAGTGCTACGAAAGTGTTATGTAGAAGCTCATGGATCAAGAGTGGGATTTGTCCATCCCGATGACGGATAGATATTCTCTAGGCCCTCTCGTTGATATCACATTGTTTAGCTTGCAAGCAAGTGATAAGATCACTAGAATGTTATATCACGGTAACGAGAAAAGAGTACATGTCGGTAACGAGATCAAACTAGGTATGGAGATACCGATGATCGAATCTTGGACATGTACTATATCGCGAGACAAAGGGATTTAGTTACTAATGTTAAAGGTTCTCACGATCACAGAAGTCATCGTAGAATGTGTAGGAGTCAGTATGGATCTCCAGGTCCCGCTTCTGATTATTGATCTGAGAGAGGTCTCGATCATGTCTGCATTATTCACGAACCATAGGGTGACACACTTAAGGGACACCAACACCATTTGGAGCAAATGTGTTTCAGACGAATGAATTGCAAAGCGCTGGAATTATTTCAATAGACACCGAAACTGTTTCGGGTGAAATTGCAGAAATTGGTTCTACATGTAATATTGAAATGTTGCAGGGGGTTTTATGTGAATGTTTTTTAATTAAAGTAATTAACAAAATTCTGAATAAATTTAATAAAAGAGTTTTATTAAATGAGAGAGCATTAAATTTGGAGAAATTTAATGCATTTAAAGTGGAGACTTTAAAACAGAATGTGAAGGGGCATTTTAATATGGAGGGAGTTACCACCACATGAATCCGGGAGGTGAGGGGTCACCCCCCATGAGGTGTCGGCCATGGGGAGGGGCACCCCCCACCTCCTATAAAAGGCCCCCCGTCTCACCCTTCTTCTTCCTTACACCTCCTCGTGAAGGATCTCTCTCCCCCTCTAGAATTATTCCCCCATGGTCTCGGATTAGCGAGATACATGTTCCCGGTGGCATTTCGTTTGGAAGGAGTTGCTGCTTCCGTTGCATCGCTGGAGCAAGGAGGCGGAGGTTGTTCGGTGGCCTAAACGTGTGTGCGAGTGCGGATGCGCTGCTGGTTTGCGGCGCTAGGACTTACACACGATCTTGAGATCAGCAAGCGTACGACTACATCATCCATGAGTTCCTACTCGTTAACAAAACTTTGTTGTCTTCGAGGGTAAGTTCTCCATGGATGTATATCCACCCGTTGCTTGTATCTAGTAGATAGATCTTGGCGTATAGTTCTCATCGTAGGAACATTTTTGTTTTCTATGTTGCGAAACCTTCAGTGGTATCAGAGCCTGATCTATGCGTAGGTGCTTTGCACGGGTAGTACACATATGTTTATATGTGGGCGATGATGATCATGTTATTTCATCTTTCATGTACTTTGGATATTGGTGGCATAGTGGGACGAAGCGGCCCGGACCAACCTTACATGTCATCACACATGAGACCGGTTCCACGACTGACATGCAACTAGTTTTGCATAAGTGGCTGGCGGGTATCTGTCTCTCCTACTATAGTCAATATCTGATTTATAACGAGTTGCTAATAATTTGGTTATCATCGTTGTGGTTCCATGTTCGTAGGTAAGAACGGTTCTATCTCTGAAAGCCCTAAGCCACGTAAAACATGCAATTGATAAATTAGAGGCATCTAGTTTAGATCGTTGCTGGGCTTGTGTCATGATATGTTGTAAGTTGATGTATAGTTGATACTCTTACAACACACTTAACGTCTAAGTTGAAGGAGATATGCCCTAGAGGAAAATAATAAATAGGTTTTTATTGTCATATCTCAGTTACTTTATAATAGTTTCATATTGTGCTATAACTGTGCCAAGTCGAAACATTAGTACAGGTGTGGTATGAAACAACCAAGTCCCTAGTAGCCTCTATTCATACTAGTTCGTTGGTCACGAAGATGATATGGGTTTCAAGATCATGGGCATTTATGTCGATTGACAACGAGACCATATCATTGGAGAATGATGTGATTGGACATTCCTCGAAGGATTGCAACACGATCAAGTCATATAGTTCATTGTTGCAACATCTATACCTAGACTCTTCCTTAGACCGTGAGCTCATATTACTCACTGTTTCCCGAGGCAGCTTTGACTACATCAACTGTCATCTGGTAATACGGTGGCCATAAAGGTGTATGTTGGGTATTCCAAAGGAAAAGTTGATGACATGTGACTGCAAGACCGGGATTTGTTCACCCACATGACGGGTAAAGATACATACGGCCGGCTTGGTGAGATTACATCCATAAATGTTGCAACATGTGACTCGGTCACGGGGATTTAATATCACGGTAACAAGAAAATAGAACTTGTTGTGAACAAGATTGAACAAGGTATGGGATACCAATGATCAGATCTCGGACAAGTTGTATCGAGAAACAAAAGGAAGAGCATGCTACATTTAGCGGTTCAAACAACATTGTCATCAGGAATGCATAGGGGTCACATGGACATCCCTGGTCCCTCTGTTGATCATTGATACATATCATGTCTAGAGCATTCTGGATCCATGAGAGGATACACTTAAGGGTACGATGAGAGCGATCATTCGTAAGACGGAATCACAGTAGAGAAAGAGAGAAAGTTGGAATCGTTCCACAGAGAGCTCTGAAGTTGTTTGGAGAAAGAATAAAGGAAACGACCAGAAAAGTGTTTTCGGATAAATGGGAATTTAAATATATATTTATTATATGATAATTGTGAATTAATATATTCTAAATAATAATTAAGTTAAGATTTATAAAAGCAACTTTTATATTAGGCCGAATCCTAGAGGGAAAAGACCTAAAAATAAAACTGCAGAAAAAGAAATGGAAAAAAGGCAAACAGCCAGCCCCGTGGGCGGCGGATAACCGCCACCGCACAGGGCGGTGTGCAATTGGGCTGCGCCAGGCGCCGTGTCGCACCGAGCTTGGCCGCGGCCGCACGAGCCATCCCACCCAGGC
This sequence comes from Avena eriantha, assembly GCA_910589775.1. Taxonomy (NCBI): domain Eukaryota; kingdom Viridiplantae; phylum Streptophyta; class Magnoliopsida; order Poales; family Poaceae; genus Avena; species Avena eriantha. Next base: position 401,606,194 of record OU342745.1, read on the forward strand.
GCTAGCCGCCAGCTGCCGCGCAGGCACTGAGTGAACTAGGCCGCCGGGGGCACGCCGACCCACCCGGGCTGGTCGTTGGAGGGCCGCCTCCAGGCGGGAGCTGCTGGGTCGCGGGGGGCACCGGCCCACCCGGGCCACTGGCTCAAGGCTGCCACGGGCGGGAGGCTGCTAGGCGCGAGGCCAGCCCCTTCCCAGGCTGCTGTGTGCTACCTCCCTCTTGCCATTTGGGCTGCCTAGATTCGGCCCATCCGGCTGGGGACGAAAATCCTGTTATTTCCTTTAATCTATTAGTTCCACATGGCTAACCTAATGGGGAGGGCACACCCCCTCCACCTATATAAAGGGGTGCCCATGGGTGGGATTAAACACACAACTTGAGAAGTCCTTTGGTTGACTTTCTCCCTCCCTCTCTCTATACCTTGTGACCATGGCCCCAAGTCTGGGCTATGCGATCAAGGCACACCTGCAGTATGCCGTTGCGCTGCAGGGATTCCTAGTCGGATATCAACTTTCGCACTCCCGGCGGGATCGGGGAGTCGGAGGTATCATCGTACATCAGATGTGTACGAAGACACGAGGCGCAACACTTGGGGTGCTTAAATGTCGTGAGCCAGAGCTGTTGCACGATGAAGATGAAGAAGGAGCAAGGGGTGACCTGCGATGAGCTTTGCGACCTTGAGGTAGACTTCGAGTACGACTACTTCAACCACGTTCCCCGCGGAACATTAACCGCGTACGGTCTACAAGGGTATGTATTCTATACGCTCCCGCCGTTACCGCATTACTACATAGATAGATCCTAGGCAGTTTTATGGTTCCATCGTAGGAAATTTTGGTTTTTTGCTGCGATCCCCAACAGTGGTATCAGAGCCGATCTATGCGTAGGAGTGTTGTACGGCCAGTACGCACAAGTTTTGTGCGGGCATTGATCCCTTAGTTGTTACCCTCTAACGTGTACTTGCTTATATCACGGTATTGTTTGATGAAGCGACCCGGACTGACCTTACGCGTATTCGTACTCGAGACTGGTTCCAAGCTCAACATATGGCTTGTACCGTATAAGTGGCTAGCGGGTGTATGTCTCTCATTCGATAGTTCATATAGCATTTACAACGGAGGGCCCCGAAAAGGGTGTAATAGAGACAACTGTTGGATCCATGTTGTGGTTCGAAAGTTTGTAGTTTAGAAACGGTTCTATTGCGAAAGCCCTAACAACCACGTAAAACTTGCAATAGATAAAGTAGAGGCGTCTAACGTTATTTTGCAGGGGGGCATGTGATTATGATATGGCAATGGTCATTACGAAGGTAAAGTAGTTTACTTTTCTGTTACTAAGTAGTATAGTAATAGTCATCGTTCCGATGGATGACCTGGTGGAGGCGTCGTGGACTTGGCGTCAAACCAAGGGCAAGATGGAGATCATGCCAGAGCACTCGATGGAGATCAAGGCACAAGAAGGACCATATCATATCACATTATACATATGATGTTGATACCTGTTTTACATCTTATTGCGTGCTAGTATTAAGATACTCAACGGTAGCAAATAAGATAATCCCTATTGAATTCCAATGTTCCGTGTTCCCCTTGTGTGTGCACCACCAAGAAAGTTCTTCGGTATGAGGCACCCTGCGGTGAGTAGGGGTCGGACATATCTATGTTTGCATACAGTGGGTGTAAGCCATGTTGCACAGTGAATACACACAAGTTAGATTTGGCGAGCCTAGCATGCCGTAGAAGTGTGGCCTCGGAACACAAGAGATCGAAAGATCGAGCATGAGTCACATGGATGATGTGATTGGCATTGTGGAATGTCTACCTTTGATAATGCACTAATGGCCGTGTAACACGGGGGAGGTGCAGAGAATAGGGATCATGCGATCACTAAAATCGTCCAGGGGATGACCATTTTAGTGGAGACCAATTATAAATTGATCTCTTATTATAAACTTAGTCTAGATGTCTGTTTGCAAATATCTTATTAGATCTTAGCCTATCCCATTGAGGTCCTTTGTGACCATGGGAATATATTGCTTAATTTGGAACTTAGCAAAAGGGTCCAACTTCATAGATTAATACCCATGCCTGAGGGATATCCTCGTAAAAGGTGATCTTCTCTTCTTGACCCAATAACCATTAGGAGATAACCCGATGACTCTGGAATGTTTGGAAAAACACTTAGCGATCTTGCATTAGAGTTGAGAACTCTTAGAAGGGCTTGATTGCAAAAGGAGGTCATGGATGAAAAGGTATATGTAAGATATACAAATTATAAATGTGGTTCTTGCAAAACTCGTTGCAGTTTGCAAAGTATTTGATACTTGTCCCATTTTTTGAAAACAGAATGATCTGCTTGAGAATTGCTGGATTTGAGGCAACGTGACTGGAGGACGGCAAGCAAAATAGTTGATGGCCGACATCACCTATTTCATCAAAGTTTGTCATTTGAATTAGTGGACTTGAATATAATTTGTAATCCTTGTTTTGTGTGTATTGCTTTTTGCGAGACGATTATTCATATGAATAAGTTACAAGCCAGTTTGTACTATTCTTATGAACAATACCTTATGGTCACATTACGATTACAAACAAGTTATTCTCATCACTATGTTAATGATAATAGTTTACACATTTATAAAAGGATTAGAATGCTAAAAGATATCCAAAGTTTAATAATAAAAAGACACTATAGTTTAAGTCATTTTGGTTATTGCAGGTTCTTTATGAATGATCGGGGTCCTAGATGCTTAATCTAGAGACTTTGCAAAACCATGCCTCTTGGGCAGAATGACTAAAACTCCACATTCTGGTAAACCGGTGATATGCGAAGAAATGTTGAATCTTATACATAGTGATGTATCGTATTTTCAACAAGTAGTGAAAATCATTAGGTAATTGTGGACTTAAGTGAATAATTTTATTTACTTAATGAAACATGAAGTTATGAAATGATTTGAATTGTTCAAATGAGTTCATATAACTAAACGGGATATTGAATTAACAAGAATTAACAAGTTTCTTCGATTTGATCGACATGAATAAGGTATTCAAGTTAAGTTTAGCATAAAAGGAGCTTGTGAAAGATGTTTCACAAATTATTATAATTGGAAGAATTCAAACTATGTTGAAATATCGAAACATCATAATCATTATGTATTAAGATACATATGGTATAATATCATCTTTTATAAGGGTTATAGTTGTTGTTTAGAATTAAAGATCGAAATAAGTAAACACTCATTTGAAATACAAAGGAACATCCAAAGATTCGTGGAAACAACACCATAAGTGTTATGGCAAGTTCGAGTTTCTGGAGATTTCGACATGTCAAAGTCGTGGCGAATAAACAAGTCTTTGTTGAGCATTCTTAGGAAGCTATGAATGCATCGTCCACAATGGGCAAACCAGTTGTTGTCCAAAGCTAACGTGTCTTGATGAAGATATATGTGGAAGAAAGTAAAAGATCAAAATAAGGTATTTGACCTTACCTCCAGATTGTTGAGTGGCGCAGCAGAATTTGTGTTGTAAATCCAAACTCTACAAATAGTGGAGAAACTACTGATAATGATCATAAAGTTTCAAGTAAATACTTTTACTAAAAGAAAGTAGGATTCAACTATATATTCTACAAGTTTGCGGAATTATATTGTTGATTCACTTTTCTTGTTTTGAACAAGACATACCTACGAATTACAAAGAAGCGTGATGGACCTAAGTACAAGAAATGAATGGTCACTGAAATATTGTTAGTGGAATACTCGGGTTGATGATGATCAAAGAATTTTGGAATATCCAAAATTATCGAGAGCACCTAGATTTGAGTGGGATCTTAGTGAAATCCCTGGATCTCAAACATGAATGTCATATTTGAGTGGGAGCATGAAATCATTCTGGATATGTGGACAACATATGTGAATGATGTGATTGGTGTTAATAATATTTAAGTTAGATAAATAAGGATGAAGTTGAAGTTATTAAACAATAAGATCTATCGAGATAGATTGGTAAGTTTAATAAGCACTGAATGTCGAATGCTTCCTGGACTTGATTCTGAAAGATGTTCAGAATGTTCTAAGCAAGATTCTGAAGAAGTTCAGAATAGAACAAGGTTAGAAAGTAGTTCTTACTATATGAAGCATTGAGTTAGTATTGCAACTATGGTTGAAAGAAAGAGATGCATTGCATCTCCTATGCCTCAGTCATAGGTTCTTCCATACAACCATGTTGTATACTCGACGTAATGTGACCCAAGGTTCTGGTTGGAAGGACTAGCTCTTAACTATAAGAACATGTCTTTAAGTGATTCCTGAGTTGATCACTAAACTAGAATTAAGTTTGTACATAAATGGTAAGAAGCAATGAAAGTGGCATAGTTGCATTCCATGCACTAGGATCTACATAGATATAGAAGTATAAAAGCTCCATCTGATGTGATGTATAATGTTATGGCGGGGCTAGTTCGCTTTTAACATAGAATGATGTGTCCCAGGGCCCAGTGCCCATGAGAAAGCCCTGGAGGTTGATCTAAAGTCACTGTAAGCTCCTGGAATCCGGCCTCGTTCTGCTGCCATGACTATAGTATATACACAAAGGATAGCAAAGTGTGTTTCGAAGTTTAGGTGACAATGGTGAAAACGACCGTCATCATAAACACTAGAAACAAAGTCTCACTTTGTTGCCAAACAAATGCTTCGACCCATTATAAGATAATGGAGTGAATGTCAAAATTAGGAAGACATTAACAATTTGCAAAAGACATAACGGTATGGTAAAACATAACATGGACATGGCGTTTCCCATGAGCACGCATGATCTGTAAACTGATACATTGCAAATGTATCTATAATTTTTGATGTTCCATGCTTGGTTTTATCCACTTTCTTGTGTTTTGTTCCAACTTTGGAGTACTTTTCATATAATTTCTTGGACTAACCTATTAACAAGAGCCACAGTGCCAACTACCTGTTTTCTGCTATTTTTGGTTCCAGGAAAGTCAGAAAATGAATATTCTCGGAATTGGACGGGACAAAAGCCAAAGTGCCTATTTTTCTGGAAGTGATCAAGTGCCAGAATACGAGACGGAGAAGGGCCAGGGAGCCACCACACCACCTGGCCATGCGGCTAGGCCTGGCCCGCGCCAGGGGTGGTGTGGCCACTCCTAGCACCCCCTCGGCCTCCCCTTCTGACTATAAGATGCCCTCGGGACATAAACCCTAAGTACCCGATCAAAAATCCATGAAAGAGTATGTAGCCGCCGTCATCTCCATCCCTAGATCGGGAGGGATCTGAAGCTCTTCCCGGCACCCTGCCGGAGAGAGGAATTCACCCTGGAGGCCTTCTTCATCACCATGCAAGCCTCCAGTGTGATGCGTGAGTAGTTCATCCTTGGACTATGGATCCATGTAGTAGCTAGATGGTTGGTTCTCCTCCTTTGTGCTTTCATGTTTAGATCTTGTGAGCTCCGTTCATGATCAAGATCATCTATTTTTAATTCATACATGTTGTGTTTGCGGGGATCCGATGGATATTGAGATGCTATTTCAGATTGATTATTGATTCTATCATGTCTTTGTTATTTGAGATCTTGCATGCTTTCCGTTGTTAGTAGCTATCTTGGCCAAGTAGATGCTAGCAACTCCAAGAGTTAGTATTTATGCTCGATAGTGGGTTCATGCCTCTAGTAAACTGGGGAAGTGACAGAAATCTCTAAGGTACTAGTTGTGCTGTTGCTACTAGGGAGAAAACAACAATCCTTTGTTCATAGAACAATCGTATTGTTTACTTTACACACAGTTCGTAAAGCAATAATCTGTTGCTTGCAACTTAATACTGGAGGGGGTTCGGATGATAACCTGAAGGTGTATTATTAGTCATAGATGCAGTTGGATGGCGGTCTATGTATAATGTTGTAATGCCCAATCAAGTCTCAGAGGAGTCAAGATGATTAGTATATGCATGTATTGCTTTCTCGGTGTTTGTCAATTGGCCTGCTGTAATTTGTTCACCCAGCATGTTATCTATCTTAAGGAGAGCCACCTCTAGTGAACTATGGATCCTGGTCCTTTTTCTTTACATACAATCTACAATCTTTTACTGCTTTGTGTTTACTTTCTGCAAACTTTTACTTCTTTCCATTCGATACGTTTAATCCTTTGTTTTCCGCAAAACATGGTGAGATTGACAACCTCATCGCAAGTTGGGGATAAAGTTTTGTGGTTGTGTTGTGTAGGTCTCCACGTTGCTATTAGCACCGGTAGTGCGCCCTGCCAAAGCTCAGCTAGTAACACCTTTGGGGTGTTTCCTTGCTCCTACTGGTTCGATTAAATCTTGGTTTCATAACTAAGGGAAACTTGCTGCTGTGCTCATCATACCTTCCTCTTGGGGTTCCCAACGAGCTCTACATCAACACCACCATCAAGCATTTTTCTTGGCGCCGTGCATTTAGCCATCAAGCATTTTTCTGGCACCGTTGCCGGGGAGTCAAGGACATCTTCACAAGGGGAGTCCCTCATAACCAATCTCTTTACTTTGTTATTTTTGTTTTGCTTAGTTTTATTTTTGCTTTGTTTGCTTGTTTTGTTATTCAAAAACACAAAAAAAATTACTTTTACAAGTTTGCTTTCTTATTTGAAAAACACAAAAAAAAATAGTTCCTATCCTAAGTTGTCACTATGTCTAGCCTTGCTCCAATCACTATGTCACCCGAGGATATGATTTTCACTTTTAAACAAGGAATTGAGGAAATTTTGAAGGAAGCTTGGTCTAGAATCTCGTATCTACATGAAAAAACTGAGCCTAAAAATGACTCAAAGCTTGTTCCTTAGCAGTTTTTACCGTGGAATTGCTCTTTTCTATAGATATGCTTTGGATGCTGTTGTGGGAGGAGATTTCCTCCATTGTGAGGATGATGCTATTAATGCTATAAAGAAATTGATCTTCACTTACAACTTGCCTAGCCAAACTGATACTTCTTTCGCAAAAATATTTGCTAGGTTGGACACTCTTGAGGCTAGCATTACTAGATTAGAAAGTTGCTATAATACGCTTAGGGAGCATCACGATTATGTTCCAAAAAACTCTGAACCATCAAAGTGGTTCCCTATAGTAAAGATTGAGATGAACACTAAAACTTTTCAAGCTCAGTGTGATATCATGTCTGAATTTTGCCTTATGCCCAAAGATATTTATAAATCTCTGAATACTTGGGGGCTCATTGAAGGAGGAAAAGAAATATCTCTTACTAATAATACTACCATATTACCTCTTGGAATAGCTGAAGGAGTGTTTACAAATATCCTTGGGAAAACGATTTCTATTGATTATCTTGTTACTGAATGTGCAGGAAAAGGACAAATTACACTTGGAAGGTCCCTATTAGAACTCCTTGGAGCAATAATAGATGTGGGAAAGGGGACCATGCACCTTTCTTCTCCACCAAACAATCATATTTTCCCCAAGGTTAAGAATAAAAGTAAGAGAGGTAAGGGCAAGAAAGTTGGTTTTAATGCTTCTTCATTTGAGAACACTTGATTCTTTCTTTGCTTCTTATGCCTAACTTAAAGGCGTTAAAGAAAAGTACTTATTGGGAGATAACCCAGAAGTTTTAGATGAGTCTTGGAAGTTATTACCTCTGTAATAACTGCTCCTTATCCTTTTTATTTGCTTGGAACCTCTGTCATACCTTCCTCTTGGGGTTCCCAATGAGCTCTACATCAACACCGCCATCAAGCATTTTTCTGGGCGTCGTGCATTGAGCCATCATAAACGCATATGGTATATGGTTTATATGAGTAAAATGCGAGCTGGATTATTTGTACTCTAGTGCAAGTGGGAGACTGAAGGAGATATGCCCTAGAGGCAAATAATAAATAGGTGTTTATTGTCATATCTCAATTAGTTTATAATAGTTTCATATTGTGTTATGACTGTGCCAAGTAGTAACATTGGTACAAGTGTGGTATGAAACAACCAAGTCCCTAGTAGCCTCTATTCATACTAGTTCGCCGGTCACGAAGATGATCTGGGTTTCAAGATCATGGGCATTTATGCCGACTGACAACGGGATCATATCATTGGATAATGATGTGATTGGACATTCCTCGAAGGATTGCAACACGATCAAGTCATATAGTTCATTGTTGCAACAACTCTACCTAGACTCCTTCTCCTTAGACCGTGAGCTCATATTACTCACTGTTTTCCAAGGCTGCTTTGACTACATCAACCGTCATCTGGTAATATGGTGGCCATAAAGGTGTATGTTGGGTATTCCAAAGGAACAGCTGATGACATGTGACTACAAGACCGGTATTTGTTCACCCACATGATGGGTAAAGATACATACATCCGGCTTGGTGAGATTACATCCATAAATGTTGCAACATGTGACTCAGTCACGGGAATGTAATATCACGGTAAAAGGAAAACAGAACTTGTTGTGAACGAGATTGAACAAGGTATGGGATACCAATGATCGGATCTCAGACAAGTTGTATCGAGAAACAAAAGGAAGAGGATGCTACATTTAGCGGTTCAAACGACATTGTCATCAGGAATGCATAAGGGTCACATGGACATCCCTGGTCCCTCTGTTGATCATTGATACAGATCATGTCTAGAGCATTCCCGAGCCGTGAGAGGATACACTTAAGGGTACGATGAGAGTGATCATTCGTAAGATGAAATCACAATAGAGAAAGAGAGAAAGTCGGAATCGTTCCGCGGAGAGATCCGAAGTTGTTCGGAGAAAGAATAAAGGAAAAGACCGGAAACATGTTTTCTCGGATAAATGGGAATGTAAATATATATTTATTATATGATAATTCTGAATTAATATATTCTAAATAATATTTAAGTTAAGATTTATAAAAGCAACTTTTATATTAGGTCGAATCCTAGAGGGAAAAGACCTAGAAATAAAACTGCAGAAAAAGAAATGGAAAAAGGCAAACAACCAGCCCTGTGGGCGGCGGATAACCGCCACCGCACAGGGCGGCGTGCAACTGGGCTGCGCCAGGCGTCAGGTCGCACTGAGCTGGGCCGCGGCCGCGCGAGCCGACCCACCCGGGCGCCAGCCGCCAGCTGCCGCGCAGGCGCTGAGCGAGCTGGGCCGCCGGGGGCATGCCGGCCCACCCGGGCTGCTCGCTGGAGGGCCGCCTCTAGGCGGGAGGTGCTGGGCCACGGGGGCACCGGCCCTCCCGGGCCACTAGATCAAGGCCACCGTGGGCGGGAGGTTGCTGGGTGCGAGGTGGGCCGCGCCAAGGCCCACCCAACCAGCCCCTTCCCAGGTTGTTGTGTGCTACCTCCCTCTTGCCATTTGGGCTGCCCAGATTCGGCCCATCCGGCTGGGGACGAAAATCTTGTTATTTCCTTTAATCTATTAGTCCCACATGGCTAACCTAATAGGGAGGGCACACCCCGTCCGCCTATATAAAGGGGTGCCCATGGGTGGGATTAAACACACAACCTGAGAAGTCCTTTGGTTGACTTTCTCCCTCCCTCTCTCTATACCTTGTGACCATGGCCCCAAGTCTGGGTTGTGCGATCAAGGCACACTTGCAGTATGCCGTTGTGCTATAGGTTCCTAGCCGGATATCAATTTCCGCACTCTCGGCGGGATCAGGGAGCCGGAGGTCTCATCGTGCACCAGATGTGTACGAAGACACGAGGAGCAACACTTGGGGCGCTTAAATGTCGTGAGCCGGAGCTGTTGCACGATGAAGATGAAGAAGGAGCAAGGGGTGACCTGCGAGGAGCTTCGTGACCTTGAGGTCGGCTTCGAGTACGACTACTTCAACCACGTTCCCCGCGGAACGTTAACCGCGTACGGTCTACAAGGGTATATATTCTATATGCTCTGGCTGTTACCGTATTACTACATAGATAGATCCTAGGCAGTTTTGGGGTTCCATCGTAGGAATTTTTTTGTTTTCTGCTGCGATCCCCTACATAAGTTTCATAGACCTTGGCCTTACACACAAAGGAATGATAGAGATCATACACGATGCATATGATAGTGGTCAAATGCAAGAACGATATCATTTAACTTTACACATATGATGTTCGCATCTTATATTGCTAGTTTGGTGTTTTAGTAGCGTTATAAGATGATCCCTCATTTAAATATCAAGATAAAAATGTGTTCTTCCTTTAGTACACACCGTTTATGTTTCGCCATTTCAAGACATCACGTGATGATCAGGTGTACTTGAATCCACGATCATATTTCGGGTGTAAGACAATTTTACACACGCGAGTACTAAGGTTCTTACTTGGCAATCCTAGCATGTACAGACATGGCCTCCGAACACGGACCGAAAGGTTAAGCATGAGTCATATAGTTGATATGATGCCCATATAGATGCTCGCCTTTGAAGCTACACCGACTCACGTGATAATCGGACTTGGTGTAGTGGATTTGGTTCATGTAATCACCAAAAAGACACGAGGGATGTTGTTTTTGAGTGGAAGTTTAGTTGAACTCAATCTATCATAAACTTAGTCTAAATAAACTTTACAAATTCTGTTTTAGATGGCACCACCTGCTTTTAATTTCAATGTGTTCATGGAGAAAGAGAAACTTGCTGCGGATGGTAGCATCTTCACCAACTGGGCTATGAATTTGAGGATTCTCCTCTCTGCTGCACAAAAGCAATATGTGCTAGAAGCGCCGCTAGGCCCCCCACCAGCTCCTGATGCCCCTGACGAGGAAAATAATGTCTATGTGACTCGTCAGGAGGACCACAACTTAGTTCATTTCGGCATACTGTATGGGCTAGATCCAGAACTTCGAAAGCGTTTCGAAAATGGCAATGCCTTTGATACCATGGGTGAATTGAAAATGATTTTCGATACCCATGCTGTTGTAGAGAGTTATAATGCTTCAGAAAAGTTCTTTAGATGCATGACGGAAAATAACAGCTCCAGAAGTGAGCACGTACTCAAAATGTCTGGGTACGCTGATAAGCTTGTGTCCTTGGTAATAACGATTCCCATTGACTTAGGCATACATCATGTTCTCCAATCTCTGCCACCTAGCTACAAGAGCTTCGTGATGAACTATAACATGCAGGGCATGAAGAAGACTCTCCCCGAGCTTTTGTCAATGCTTAAAACTGTAGAAGTGGAGATTAGGAAAGAACATCAAGTGTTGATGGTCAATAGAACCACCGGTTTCAAGAAATACAAGAAGGGTAAACAGAAGGGAAAGAAGGGTGGCAAATCTGTTGTTGCGCCTAAAAAGAAATCCCGGGCTGGCCCTAAGTTTGATACTGACTGCTACTATTGTAAGGGGACTAGCCATTGGAAGCGCAACTGCCCCAAGTTTTTGGTGGACAAGAAAGCCGGCAAGGCAAACAAAGGTATATATGATATACATGTTATTGATGTGTACTTGACTAGTACTCGCAGTAGCACCTGGGTATTTGATACCGGATCGGTTGCTAACATATGTAACTCGAAGCAGGGGTTGTGGAACAAGCGAATGATAACAAGGGGTGAGGTCAAGATGCGTGTCGGCAATGGATCAAGAGTTGATGTGATCTCCCTCAGAACGCTACCTCTCCACCTACTATCGGGATTAGTTATAAACCTAAATAATTGTTATTTGGTGCCTGCACTGAGAATGAACATTATATCTGGATCTTGTTTGATGCGATGTGGTTATTCGTTTAAATCCGAAAACAATGGTTATTTGATTTATATGGATAATATCTTTTATTGTCATGCACCCGTGATGAATGGTTTATTTCTGTTGAATCTTGATAGTACTCATACGGACATCCATAATGTTGATGCTAAAAGGATTCAACTTAATGATGATATATCTGCATATATGTGGCACTGCCGTCTAGGTCATATTGGCGTTAAACGCATGAAGAAACTCCATTCCGATGGACTTTTGGAATCACTTGATTTTGAATCATTTGATACATGTGAGCCATGCCTTATGGGCAAGATGACTAGAACACCGTTTTCCTGTTCAATGGAACGGGCGACAGATTTATTGGAAATCATACATATTGATGTATGTGGTCCAATGAGTGTGTCGGCACAAGGTGGATATCGTTATTTTGTTACTTTCACGGATGATTTGAGTAGATATGGGTATATCTATTTGATGAAACACAAATCTGAAACCTTTGAAAAGTTCAAAGAATTTCAGAAAGAGGTGGAAAATCATCGTAATAGAAAGATCAAATTTCTGGGGTCCGACCGTGGAGGTGAGTATCTAAGTTACGAGTTTAGCACACACATGAAAGAGTGTGGAATAGTTTCACCACTCACGCCTGCCAGAACACCACAATGTAATGGTGTGTCGGAACATCGTAATCGTACTCTATTGGATATGGTTCGATCTATGATGTCTCTGACTGACTTGCCACTGTCATTTTAGGGTTATGCACCGGAAACCGATGCATTCACTTTAAATTGGGCACCGTCTAAATCCGTTGAAACGACACCGTATGATTTATGGTTTGGAAACAAACCTAAGCTGTCATTTCTTAAAGTTTGGGGATGCGATGTTCAGGTGAAGAAACTTCAATCGGATAAACTCGAACCCAAAGCGGAAAAATGCGTCTTCATAGGATACCCTAAAGAAACAATTGGGTATTCCTTCTATCACAGATTCGAGAGCAAGGTTTTCGTTGCCGAGAATGGATCCTTTCTAGAGAAAGAGTTTCTCGCGAAAGGTGTGAGTAGTCGAAAGGTAGAACTCAAAGAGGTTATTGAACCTTCTCTTCATGAAATGGCGAGTAGCGCAGCACCGGAAGTCGTTCCGGAGTTGACTTCACCAAATGAAGAAGGAACTAATGATAATGATCATGAAACTCCGAAAGAGAACACTACTGAACCTCGCAGGTCTAGCAAGACACGTGCAGCTCCTGAACTGTACGGGAATCTTGTTGTGAATTTCATGGTTGATGAAATGGATGACCCTGCGACGTATGAAGAAGCGATGATGAGCCCGGATTCCAACAAATGGCTAGAAGCCATGAAATCCGAGATGGAATCCATGTACGAAAACCAGGTTCGGACCTTGGTGGACTTACCTCATGACCGAAAGGCCATTGAGAATAAATGGATTTTCAAAAGAAAAACAGATGTTGATGGTAATGTAACCGTCTATAAAGCTTGACTTGTCGCAAAAGGGTTTCGACAAATTCAAGGAGTTGACTACGATGAGACATTCTCTCCCGTAGCGATGCTAAAATTAGTTAGGATTATGTTAGCAATTGCTACATATTTCGATTATGAAATATGGAAGATGGATGTCAAAACTGCATTCCTCAATGGTAACATTGAAGAAGAGTTGTATATGATACAACCAAAGGGTTTTGTCGATCCAAAGGATGCTAACAAGGTGTGCAAGCTTTAGCGATCCATCTATAGACTGAAGCAAGCATCACGGAGTTGGAATCTTCGCTTTGATGAGGTGATCAAAGAGTTTGGATTTGTCCAACTTATGGAGAGGCTTGTATTTACAAGAAAGTGAGTGGGAGCAATGTGGCATTTTTGATATTATATTTGGATGACATATTATTGATTGGAAATGATATAGATCTTGTAAAAAGTGTTAAAAGTTATCTAAATAGCAAATTTTCTATGAAAGACCTTGGTGAAGTGTCATATATATTAGGTATAAAGATCTATAGAGATAGATCGAGACGCCTAATAGGGCTATTGCAAAGTACATACCTTGATAAGATTTTAAAGAAGTTTAAAATGGACGAAAGTAAGAAGGGGTTCTTACCTATGTTGCAAGGCAAGACATTGAGTAAGACTCAAAGTCCGGCTATGGCGGAAGAAAGAGAGATAATGCATAACATCCCCTATGCTTCAGCCATAGGCTCTATAATGTACGCCATGCTATGTACAAGACCGGATGTGGCACATGCTATTAGTTTGACTAGTAGGTACCAACCTGATCCAGGTTTGGAACACTGGATAACGGTCAAGAATATCCTTAAGTACTTGAGAAGAACTAAGGAAATGTTTCTTGTATACGGAGGTGAAGAAGAGCTGGTCGCTAATTGTTATGTCGATGCTAGCTTTGACACTGATCCGGATGACTCTAAGTCTCAATCCGGATACGTATTTCTCATGAACGGAGCAGCAGTTAGTTGGAGGAGCTCCAAACAACCTGTGGTAACAAGGTCAACAACAGAGGCGGAATATATTGCTGCTTCAGAAGCAGCACAGGAAGAAGTTTGGATGAAGTAGTTCATTATCGAACTGGGTGTGGTTCCTAGTGCGTTGGATCCAATGGTGATCTATTGTGACAACAATGGAGCCATAGCCAACGCAAAGGAACCAAGGTCTCACAAGAATTCCAAACATATTAAGCGCCGATTTCACTCCATCCGTGAGCATGTCAAGGATGGAGATATAAAGATTTGTAAAGTACATACGGATCTCAATATAGCAGATCTGTTGACTAAAACTCTCCCTAGAGGAAAACATGATCAACACCAAAACTCCATGGGTGTTAGATTTATCACCATGTAACTAGATTATTGTCTCTAGTGCAAGTGGGAGACTGAAGGGGATATGCCCTGAGAGGCAATAATAAAGTTGTTATTATACATATTCCAAGTATATGATAGATGTTTATTTGACATGCTATAATTGTATTAATTTGGAAACGTTAATACATGTGTGTTTGATAAACAAAAGGAAAGTTACTAGTTATGCCTCTCTTATAAACTAGCTCATTGATTAACAAGATGATCAAGGTTTCCTGATCATGGACATTGGATGTTGTTAATAATGAGGTCACAACATTAGTGGAATGATGTGATGAACATTCATCCGAAGTATAGCATTACGATCAAAGTCATTATGTTTATATTGTTATAACATCTAACAAAGTAATCCTAGTCCTTAGACCATGAGATCATGTTAATCACTAATACTAGAAGATTATCTTGATAACATCAAACGTCACATTGTGAAAGGGTGATTATAAAGGTGGGTTCAGTGCTACAAAAGTGTTATGTCGAAGCTCATGGATCAAGAGTGGGATTTGTCCATCCCGATGACAGATAGATATTCTCTGGACCCACTCGGTGATATCACATTGTTTAGCTTGCAAGCAAGTGATAAGATCACTAGAATGTTATATCACGAGAACGAGAAAAGAGCACATGTCGGTAACGAGATCAAACTAGGTATGGAGATACCGATGATCGAACCTCGGACATGTAATATATCGCGAGACAAAGGGATTTAGTTACTAATGTTAAAGGTTCTCACGATCACAGAAGTCATCGTAGAATGTGTAGGAGTCAGTATGGATCTCCAGGTCCCGATTCTGATTATTGATCTGAGAGGAGTCTCAATCATGTCAGCATTATTCACGAACCGTAGGGTGACACACTTAAGGGACACCAACACCATTTGGAGCAAATGTGTTTCAGACGAATGAATTGCAAAGCGCTGGAATTATTTCAATAGACACCGAAAGTGTTTCTGGTGAAATTGCAGAAATTGGTTCTGCATGTAATATTGAAATGTTGTAGGGGGTTTTATGTGAATGTTTGTTAATTAAAGTAATTAACAAAATTCTGAATAAATTTAATAAAAGAGTTTTATTAAATGAGAGTGCATTAAATTTGGAGAAATTTAATGCATTTAAAGTGGAGACTTTAAAAGAGAATGTGAAGGGGCATTCTAATGTGGAGGGAGTTACCACTGCATGAATGGGGGAGGTGAGGGGTCAGCCCCCATGAGGCGCCAACCATGGGGAGGGGCACCCCCCTCCTCCTATAAAAGGCCACCCCTCTCACCTGTTTTCTTCCTTACACCTCCTCGTGAAGGATCTCTCTCCCCCTCTAGAATTATTCCCCCATGGTCTCGGATTAGCGAGATACATGTTCCCAGTGGCATTTTGTTTGGAAGGAGTTGCTGCTTCCGCCGCATCGTTGGAGCGAGGAGGCGGAAGTTGTTCGGTGGCCTGAACGTGTGTGCGAGTGCGGATGCGCTGCTGGTTTGCAGCGCTAGGAATTCCACACGATCTTGAGATCGGCAAGCATACGACTACATTATCCACGAGTTCGTACTTGTTAACAAAACTTTGTTGTCTTCGAGGGTAAGTTCTCCATGGATGTATATCCACCCGTTGCTTGTATCTAGTAGATAGATCTTGGCGTATAGTTCTCATCGTAGGATTTTTTTGTTTTCTATGCTGTGAACCCTTCAATTAAATCCATCTTGCAAAAGACTGTTAATAGATCTAGAAAAAATTGGGCTAAAATATTGAAGGATGCTTTATGGGCTTATAGGACTGCGTATAAAAATCCTATGGGAATGTCTCCTTACAAAATGGTTTATGGGAAAGCTTGCCGCCTGCCTTTAGAATTAGAACACAAAGCTTATTGGGTAGTGAAAGAGCTTAATAGAGACTGTAAACTTGCTGGTGAGAAAAGATTATTTGACTTAAGTTCATTGGATGAATGGAGGAGTGAAGCATATGAGAATGCTAGACTCTTTAATGAAAAAGTTAAAAGATGGCATGACAGGAGAATTCTTAAGAGGGAGTTCCATGTCGGTGAGCAAGTTCAATTGTATAGGTCTCGTCTTAGATTTTTTGCAGGACCTTTTGTTATCGAAGAAGTATATCGTTCAGGTGCAATAAAAATTTCTTATTTATAAGATAACACTACACAAGTGGTGAATGGTCAGCGACTCAAGCACTATGTTGTTGGAGATTCGTACAATTAAGATATTGATGCTATTCAAGTAGTAACGCTGGAATTTTTTTATCAAAGACCAAATTCAAAGACCTGTAGAGTCTGTTTTCAAATAGGTAATAGTCCTGGTAAGAAAAGTTCCACGAAAATTATATCCAATTATATTTTTGGAGTTTTTATCCAACAAGGAAAGCAACAAAGCGAAAGAGGAATGGAAATGGAGTCAGGGTGGCTCACACCACCCCCCTGGTGCGGGGCCCCCTGGCCGCGCCAGCAGGTGGTGTGGCCACCTCGAACACCGTGTCTGACCCGTTTTCTCGCAGTACTTTCCTTTTGTTGTAAAAAATCATAATATATAATCCCCCGGATCCCCCGAGGTTCGTATATCATGTTCTCGTCATGTTTTTGTTTCAATCTGTTTCTGACAGGTAGAGTCCCAGTTTTGGAGCCACCATGTTTTCCTCGGGATCAACCAAGGAAGATTCTTCTGCGGATATCATCAACCCGTACATGCGTGAGTTGAAGATTCATCCCAAGGAGTCGTTGCTCGAAGATGGGGAGGTACAGATAAAAGAAGTTCAGGGCCCTAAAGGTGAAGGAAATCTGGAGGACAGGATGGAAGCACTAGAGCAAGACGTCTTTAGGTACAGGAAGATGGCGGAACGCGAAGTGGACATCATCCATAAGATTTGATCTGAACTCATCGCCAAGCACCAGAAGGAGACTGTTGAGCTTAAGGATGAAATTCTCTCACTCCACCGAACAACCAACCAACTACAAGCATAGCTCTACGATGTTCAAAATCAAAACTGTGAGTATGAGGTTAGGTTTAAACGCATAAGTGCCGCTGCTAGTTTCAGGATGATGGAGACCAGGATATCTTTTGTTGATGGGGAGCCCTTACCTTGGAAGTCAGACGATGATGAGAGAACACCACCACCACCGAAGGAGTGATTCATCATCAGGTTTTGGCGTCCCCTTAGTTTGTTCCAAGCTTGGGGGAGTGTCGCGGTATCACATCACTATCTTCTATCTTTTTACCTTTTTAGTAGAGTCATATCATGAATAGAGAAGTTATCATGTAGGATGGTTTGCATTATGGAAGTGTCCCCCTCTCGTTAGATATCTATGTATCCCTTGCAGTGAGTTACCGTTATAGGATATTAATGAGAAGTTCTATCATTTACTCTTTTTCATATCTTATATTAGTTTTCAATTTATGATTATATGATTGATCTTGTCGTTAGTATTGGTATCACTTTGGGATCATTGAGTTAATTTAGTTGGTTTTGGAAAACCTGACTCGGTCAGTAGCAACACTATTTTGAGAATTGAATGAAAAAGATAAAAGTACTCTTAAGAAATATAATTTCATGATCTTTCTTTCTTGATTTGCTCATAGCTTAGTATTCTCTAGTTAAGATCTTTTGTGCTTCCAAGGAAGATGGCATGTTTGTTTTTATCACTTGTATATTTGTTTGTTTCCTTCAACTCTTATGCTTTCTACCCAGCCTTGCTAGCCAAAAACCTATACTGAGAGGGGATGCTTCTCGTGCATCCAATCTTTAAACCCAAACCTATGCCATTTGTGTCCACCATACCTACCTACTAGCACTATTGCTATTCCAAGTAAATTCATGTTTTAACTACCTTCCAAATTAAACTTGTTATGTGAAAATTAGTGATTAAATCTCTCACGAACTTGATGGCACAATTTACTTTCTTGCACTTAATAATCTTGAACCATTGTGCCCATCTATGTTGCGTATATGCTTGCGCTTTGTAAGTTGTGAATTAGCAGAACCATGCTGTCATGGGGAACGCTTTCAACATTGCACTTTATTTAGTTGATATCATGCTCTTTTGTTTATGGATGTCGTCGGAGTGAAATGAAAGGGGAGCTTGTAAGTCCATGGAGTTATGTATGTGTGTTAGAGAAACGCCTGGGCCGCTGGTCTAATTCATGCCTAATCATGGTGGTAACCTGCATTGTAACCATAATGAGCAATCTATGAAGCATTCTTCTTATAAAAAAGGAGATAGAGATTGAGAAAAAAGAAAAAAGGAGATGAGAAAAGAGGAAAGAGAGAAAAAAGCACCATTTTCCCATGGTAAATAAGAAGATTGTTGAGATGCTCGTTGTCTGATTGCCTTGTCGTTTTGATATGGGGATTCTTCCGTATCATCGGGCAAGGGGTACCCCGTTGGCGGTTCTCTATGATACACATATACTTACTGTGACAAGAACTTACCGGTAACTAAACTTGAGTAGCATGAGGAGCGGCCCTCGTATTCAAGGGACAAGAGATTTTCAACTTACAACTTGTCAAGCATATCCTCATATTTGATCACTTTAACCTTAATCACCTAAAGATGCCTATGATAGGGGCAATAAGAGCTGAAAGCTAATAAGTACCATAATTTTTGGAAGTTCTTTATGAAACTTGAAATCCCTGCTTCCCTCTGCGAAGGGCCTTTCTTTTACTTTTTAGTTGAGTCAGTAACCTATTCCCTTCTATCTCAAGCAAGTATTTTGAGTTGTTGTGTTTCATTCATTCATTCATATGATGATTTATTCAATCATGTTTCTTATGTTCCTTGTTTTGCACATTGCTCTTATCTTAGTGTTTACTACTTTGAAAGCTATCATTGAAAACCAGTTATGTGTGAACTCCAGCAAATTGTCAACTATTCTTCGACCAAGAGCTAAGTTTGCCATTACCAATTATGATTTACTTTATGCATCTTTATTGTGTTTCCTTTACTTATTACAAGTTAAGTTATATAATAGTGAGTTGTCTTATATTATGATTTATGTATTGATGAATGTGATTCTTCTTGTCTGTATTATTTTATCGACTCTTCACTCCATAAACCTGAAGTCATGTTTATTGATCTCAGTTTTCGCTTGGGGACAAGCGAAGTCTAAGCTTGGGGGAGTTGATACGTCCATTTTGCATCACTATTCTACATCATAATTTACTGTTATTCATTGATATATTTCATATTAAGAGATGATACTTATGTTATTTCATCTGTTTTTGCATGGTTGATGACTTTTGGAGCATGGACCGCTTCAGTCAGGATTCTGATGGAAAAGGTGTTGTTTGGAGGCAAAATTCGCGAAGATCAGAAAATTCGGGTAAATACATGGAAAATTCTATTTTTCCAGATGACGAAGATTGCCAGAAGGGGGAGTGGAGATGGACCACAGGGGGCCCACACCACCCCCTGGCGCGGGCAGCCCTAGGCCACGCCAGCAGGTGGTGTGGCCACCCTGGCCCATTCCAAGCTCTCCCCTTTGGCGTATATTATCCCCTTGAAACCCTAATACCCAGGGAGCGACCACAGAAAGATTCCGCCGCCTCTGCGGGGCAGAAAACACTGAGAGAGAAAGATCTCTCCGGCAGACAGAATTCTGCCGGGGGAATTCCTTCCCGGAGAGGGGAGATCGTTGCCATCAACACCACCATCAAGCTGGACTTCATCGGGATCATCATCATCTCCACCAGCACCATCATCACCACTTCATACTGCTGTAACAATTGGGTTGAATCTTGCATAGTTCTTAGGGGAAACTTTCCCAGTTTTGATTACTCCTTGTAGTTGATGCTATTGAGTGAACCATTGAATTATCATTTATGTTCAGATTGTTACATATCATTATATCATCTCTGATCTTGATCCATATGATGTCTTGTGAGTAGTTCGTTTAGTTCTTGAGGACATGGGAGAAGTCATGTTGTTAGTAGTGGAGTTGTATTGAGAAAGATTTAGTGGTTTGATATTTAAGTTGTGGTGTATTTCTTCTAGTGGTGTCATGTGAACGTCGACTACATGACACTTCACCTTTATGGACCTAGGGGAATGCGTTGTGTATTTGGCTACTAATCGTAGGGGTTTCCGGAGTGACAGAAACCTGAACCTCCGTTAGGAAACCTTTGCACAAGGGATGTCAGGGTCTTATAGTTTAAAGCGATGGTTAGTTTTCTACCTTAATTACTTTCTTATACTTACAAGGGGTATAATCACAAGTATATATTATTCCTAGAAAGGTCGGTACATTAGCACAGGTTCACCCACACAACACTTAGCAACTAAAGAAGATTAATCAACTATATGAATCGAAAGCACTTGACGATATTCCCGTGTGTCCTCGAGAACGTTTGTTCATCTGTAATACAACCTGCTTGTCCTTTTCTAAAGAAAGGATTAGGCCACTTGCTGCATTTATTATTATTGTATTTTATTTACTCGTACTTTATTTACCTGCATTATCAAAAACTCCTAAAAATCCGTTTGCTAAGTAATTACAGAGAATTCCTGCTCCAAGCCACTCGCCAACACCTTCTACTCCTCGTTGGGTTCGACACTCTTACTTATCGAAAATACTGCGATACACCCCTATACTTGTGGGTCATCAGGCGGCACTCCCGCGCGATCCACTTCATAGTGCGCGCGCTCAGCGACACCCAAATTATTCCGCGCGCGGCCCGGCTTAATCCCGCGCACTCTAAAATTTTTCGTGCACGCCCAATTTTCGCGCCTCCGCTGGAGGAGCCCGCGCGGCATTTCGCGTGCTATACTAACCGCGCTTCTCTTAGGCCTTGCAATCGTAGGTTTTGGGAAACACTGTCATTAACATTAACTCATCGTACAAATAGCTCTAGGCGCAATCGCTGATTATCTTTTCTTATTTGTTGTTTCTAAAAGAGGAGAAATGCAGATTTATTTTGCTTATAGATACGGTCCGTGTAAAATCTCACTGTTTGCTTATACAGTACTCTTGGTAGTCCTTTTTTCTTTCAAGGATACGTCCTAGTCGTTTTCATAGAAGGAGAGCCAAGAGACCAAAGTTTTACAACGCGTCGTGGCACTGACGCCTCGAGCGCAACCCCACACCGCAACAAGAGCAACACACACACACTAACCAACAACTCGCGGCATCTCTACCTATCTACTTGGCTTAAACGGTCATGGAAGAGCTGCGCCGCTCTCCGCAGTTCAACTTCCACGGAGATCTTCTGAATGACCACTACAGAGAAGGGGTGGCACCCTAAAAAACGATATTGTTCCGGTGACGCCAAAGTGTCCAACAGACCAAGGAAATACTCGTCCAGACGTCATGCTCGTGGCCCTTGCCCCCACGCCTACTCTAGAGCCACGTGACGAGCCTCGTGTCGGGGTACGGTCAGGCATCCATGGGCGGCCTTGTCCCACCAACCAAGGCAGGTCTTCCACACCTCTCGTGCTAAGACACATCCCATGAGGAGATGGTCAATAGACTCTCCACACTGGTCGCAGAACGGGCACGCCACTCGGTGCTGCAAACCACGGTGTTGCAACCTGTTGACCGTCCAGCATCTGTTAGGCACAGCCAGCCAAAGCGAGATCTTGCAGCTAGCGGGAGCACGAGAGCACCAGATCTGCAGTGCTCTAGCCATCAATGTTCGACCTGCAAATTGGGCTTGGTAATAGGACTTAGCAGAGTAGCAGCCGGTGGGATCCCAGTTCCACATGAAGTATTATGCACCCCTTATGTGAAGGTGATCTCCTCCAACCAGTCTGCGATTTCAAGGAGCTCTATGATGGCCGCCACACTCAGGTCTCTGTGTGTGGGAGGGGGGGCTTCTGCAGGCAGGCCCCGCCCAGGCCCTCCACGCCCCCGGTGTGTCAAACTGGGACGGCATGCAGGCAGGTTCTGATATTTTAATCCTCGATAGTTTGTCTTGCTCACCCAATCACCGCACGCATATCAATCCTTAATCACGTCTATCTTCTATATATACATATGCACTAGTAGAAACCAGGCAATTAACCCCGGTTCGTAAGGACCTTTAGTCTCGGATTGTGAATCGGGACTGCCAAAGCAGGACTAAAGGTCCAAGCTTTAGCCCCGGTTCTGTTACAAACCGGGACTAGAGGTCCAACCACGTGGCCCTGTGAGCCGCGCTGGGCGGCAGGACATTTAGTCCTGGTTCGTGTTACGAACCGGACTAAATGTTCCCTGCCACAGTAGGGTTTTGGGCCATTTGGCTGCCGCGGCAGGGGATGGGGTTTTAGGGTTTTGTGTTTTTCTTTTCATTTTGTGTTTTGTGTTCAATTATTTTTCATTCTGTGTTTTCATTAGAAACAAGTTTTCGTATACATACAGAACGCTACTACATAGTACTTGTACACATTGATGCAATATATAATATAATTTCTCTTATAAGCATACATGGAGTCCCAACCGGGTCCAGAGCATGTCGATTTGATTACATGGAGATCATTATATGGATGCTTTAGGGTCTATGTATAGAGTATTCTCCGCGTGGGACTATGACCTCGTCGACAAAAAATCCAGCAAATTCCTCTTGGATTGCTATTAGGCGCTCCTCTGGCAGGAGCTTGTCCTGCATCGCGTCCAACTATATGAAAAGGAGATCGTATGAATTAGACTCAACACAACTTTTTGTAATAAAAATAAAGGGTGAATATATTGTTTACTTACTCGAACATTTTCCGAGGGCTTTTCAATACTGATGCGAATGAACTCGCACACGTAGAATCCACATAGATTAGTCCCTTGTGGGTGCCTCGCGCACTTTACAAGAATAGAATTCAATCAAATAATAACTCTAGCATGATAAATGCACATAAACTAGAATTAAATAGATACGTGGACTTAGCTCGTACTACTTACCGAGAGTGATTTAAAAATAGCTCCTCACGCCATTGACCGCGGACATGGTTCTTGAACCGTGTCCAAACCCTACCCGACAAAGAAAATTAATGTATGAGTTAATAACTACTTGAAATCCCAGAAAATGAACGAAAGAAACCGATATATTGCGATAATGGTTGAAATTACCTCTGGAGCGTATCGATAATGCTGCGGTAGTCTTCAATGTCTTTGTTTAGTGAGTCCATGATGTGAACTCTTCCCAAGTCAACTGAAATGCTTAGAAGAATCCAGTGATACCTACGCAAGGATTACATACGTCAGTAACTCATCATTTACACTGAACATATCGAGTAAGCACAATTTAATGTGTACAAGAACTCACTTGCCGTCGTGGTAAGGAAATAATATTTCATTACAGAAATGCTGGTTCGGGAGAAACCAGAACAAGCTGTGCTCGGTCTCTAGTGTTTTATCCTTTAGTATAGCTCCATGAACTCGATGTGGGTCAATGAACCCAAATCCATTGATAGCCTTTCTTTTACAATCGAGCATCTTTTTTCTGCATCATTATATATAGCGTACAAAATAATATAGTGAGTATACTTACCGGCAATGAATTGAACAAGCTGAGATAGAGACTTAATTACATAAATAAAGTAATCACTTACAGACAATAGGAACTGAGGATAGTTTTGTCGAGTTCCTTTAGATTGAATAACTGAAATAATTCTGTAAATTCAACAAGGACCTCGTCTTCAGCGAAGTAATGCGATTTTCGAACTTTCAGTAAGAGCCAATATTGTTGTTCTTTTGATGCTTTCATGTACCATTCATGGAATCATCGTATTTGTGTTGGCATATCCCAAAGCCTCTCAGAACTGACCAGAGGCTCCCCGTGAACAAATTTCGGTGCTACCTCAGCCTTGGCCATATCGCTGTGAAGAATGTCATGAATAGACATATTACATTGCTCGGCCAATATCCTAGCCGTTTCCGGATCTATAGGTTCTACCTCATATAGTTGAGGTTCGGGTGTGTTCACCTGGAGTGGGGGGAGCGATTGATTTGCTTGTTTCCCTAGCTGGGGAACATCTCTTTTGGTTCTCCGGCTACCACTCGATTGTTTTGCTTGTTTTCCCAGCTGGGGGACGTCTGTTCTGATGCTTCCGCTACCACTCGACTGTTTCGCTTGTTCCCCCTGGTGGGGAACCTCTTTTTTGATGCTTCCTCTACCGCTTTATCTCTTCTATTTTAGTGTCTTCTGAAGACATCGTGTATAGTCATCTGGCGCATTTAACTGAGCTTGGGATGGCCGCGTCAGTAATTTCCTAAAGTGCTCCTTGGTTTTCGGTTTTATTTGGACCTCTGGCTCAGGTTGTTTCCTTTTAAAATGAGCATCCACTTCGGCCCGTACGACCGCATCGGTCTCCTCATCGGTCAGGTCGTAAGCCTTCTTGAGAGGAACCGGCGGTACTCTTGGGAGGGGCGACAACTATCGCTTTGGGCGTCGGTTATCACTCGACGGAGCGGTGATATTCTTCCACTTTTGGCCCTTAGTGGGTGGAGGCGGCTGCGTAGATTGAGATGGACTCGTGTTGGGGTCATGGATTGGACTTGGAGGTGGTGGACTTTTACTGGGAGGAGACGTTGCACTTGGAGGTGGACTTTTACTGGGAGGAGACGGTTGCCTTGGAGGTGATGGATTGTTTCTCGGTGGAGAAGGTGGCCTTGGTGTCGATCCTGGAACCTTGATGTATTCTTTTTTCCAAAGAATGAAGCCACCCGTGACTTCTCCTAGTGTCGTCTCCCCTTCACCTCCAGGGATGTCAAGCTGTAGTGACTGACACATAGGTTGAATTTCATCCACACCGACACGAGCATAGCCAGCTGGAATCGGATTGCAATGGTAGGTCGCTCCCGGTGCAAAAGGTAAAGCAAAGCCGACCGCCACCTTCATGGATATATTCTTCAGTTCAACATGCAGCTCACAACTAGTCTTCTCCTTAATTGCATCCACGGGGTACACTCCATCGTTGCATCATTACCGTGGCCCTCCGTTGAAGCCACGCTGCTTTTCCGTTGCGATGGGCCAACCGTACTGTCTGGTGCAAGATCTTGCTGTCGAAGTCCTTTAAGTTCATTAAGCTCCTGGCGATGTTCCTGCAGCATGGCTTCAAACCTCGCGAACCGCTCCGTATCCTCCTCTTTTTGCCGCTTTGTTTTTCTCGATCGGCTTCTGTACGTGTCAAGGTGCTCGGGAAACCCGATAAGCCATGGATAAGAAGGTCCGAACCCTCTTGTTCGTCCAGCCTTTTCAGGATTCCCGAGAGCCTTTGTCAGCTCATCATTCTCTCTATCAGGAACAAACATTCCCTCTTCAACCTCTTTTATCACTTTAATAAGTTCATTCTTGGGTGAAGAAACTTCTTCGGCTGCAACAATCTCGCATGTTTCTGGGTCTAATGATGCCCCATGTTCGAGTACCCATTTTCTTGACCTCCTGGGCCAACGAGACGTAGCTGGAGTGACCCCTTTAGCCTCCAGGTCAGCCTCAGCTTTATCCCACTTAGGCATGGCACTCCTGTAGCCACATGTGCCCATATGATGGTGATATTTCTTTTTGGCTGCATTTAACTTATTCTTTGCTGACATTGCCTTAGCTGGTGTCGAGGTCTTGTATTCCACAAATGCGGCCCAGTTATCCTGCAGTAACTCTAGTGGGCCAGTGAATGGAGGAGTTTTTTCTTCAAGACATACTTGTGGTACAATCTTTTTTTCCATTCCTTGAATAGTCCGGTCATCTTCTTAAGAGGAAAGTGCATGACTTTCCTCGTCATTTGATGTGTGAGCTCATCAGTCTCCAAGACTGGTAGGGTGAAATGTGTCATGAGAGAATTCCACATCGTATCTCTCGCTCTGTCATCTACAAAACTAGCCCCAGCTAGATCCTTTTTCTGTCCTGGCTTATTCCAATTTCATGTGGTGATCGGGACGGTGTCTCTAACAATCACTCCGCATTGACTTGTAAATGCATTTGCAGATTCTTTGGGCTCCAACGGTTGACCCAGCGGAGAGACTAAGTCAATGCTGAAACGGACATCAGCGGACAACTTGTGTGTCGGGCCTCTTGTCCTTGTAGAAGATTGGCCGGAAGCGGAGGTCTAAGAGAAGAAACATTCGTCAGTATACGAATCAATTAGTGCATCTATACTAGTGAACGATCGATAGAGGCTTTATATACCTCGAAGGAGTTTGTTATTATTATGGTGTCTTCACCATGGCCTCCACCATGGTCAGCACCATCGTCTCCACTATCGTCTCCACCATCGTCTCCTCCAGACAAATTAAGATATTCGGAGCCATCGTAATAAGAACCCCCAGTACCCTCATCTATCATGTTGAGAAGCTCCTCTTCATTCTGTCTACCGTCCATAGCTTAACTAATACAGAAAAATAATATTTCATTAAGTAAAAGAATATTACAATTGCGACAACTCGGATACAGTACTTAGTTATTAAGATAAAGTACAATAATATAAGATAAAGTACATTATTAATACATCTCGCTCGTATCTCGCTCATAATATAAAGTACATTATTGATACATCTCGCTCATATCAAACTAGCGAACGCGGCTGCCGCATTATGTGCTACGGGAGCTCTGCAGCCAGAGAAGAGGAACCATCACTAGAGAATAGATCAGGTGAGATCCGTGAACCTGCTAGATATTGAAGAACCTAATCTCCAAAAGATACATGTATCGTCGTACGTGCTCGTCCTCCTCCCTAATATGACGACGTACCACCTCCTCGGGGGCCGGCTCCCTCTACACCGCTACTGGACCTCGTGGACGCCACCAAAGAAGCTCCGGGTCGACGATGATACCCGAATTCCTCACCAAGGTACGAGTCCCGACAGGTAGCACCTCCTAGTGCCAACCCAGAGGAGCCCAGACTCGGACATCCCCGGAACCGACGGAGTCTAGTAGGCTTGGACGAGTTGACGCGGCATAACTAAATAATAGCAATAAAAATCATAAAACATAAACAGTAACTAAATCACTAAGTATTGCCCTAATAACACTAACCCTAAACCTAATATCCGAGATGGAGGTGGGGGTATTTATACTAACTAATAACTAAATTAACCTAATACTTAACCTATATACTAAATTAACCAATATACTAACTATATACTAACTTAACCTAATACTTAACCTATATACTAACTATATAGTAACTTAACCTAATTAACCTACTAATACTTAACCTACTAATACTGATTAACCTAGCTAATACTTAACCTACTAATACTAATTAACCTAGCTAACACTTAACCTAGATAATACTTAACCTACTAATACTTAACCTACTAACTATATATATACTAACATAATACTAATTAACCTACTAATACTTAACCTACTGATACTAATTAACCTAGCTAATACGTACTTAAATTGACCTCACCTGCAGGGGCGGCGGCGCGGCGGCTCGGTGGCTCGGGGCGGCGTGGAGACGCGGCGGCGCGGCGCAGGCAGAGATGGGGCGGCGCTCCTATTCTCACGGGCGCGGGCGGCGTCGCGACGGGCGGCGTGGATACGTACGCGGCAGGGCGGCGTGGAGACGCGACGGGGGTCTCCGGGTCGTGGCACGACCCGGGGTGGGGGTGGGGTATTTATACCACCCCCCCTTTAGCTCCGGGTTGCCCGGTTCGTATTACAACCCGGGGCTAAAGGTGTTTTTGGCCACCGCAGTTTCCACGTGCCACACCCATTTAGATTACAAACCAGGGCTAAATGTTATTTTTGGCGCCCAAACAAAAAATAGTTTATAATTTTCAGAAAATTATGTATTATATATCAAAAAATTTAGAAAAAGAAGATCTATAATTTAAATCTATTATCATACTTTATTATACAATTTAAATGAAATTACCTATTGTTTAACAAGTATTATATTTAGTACAAATGTTGGAAAATTATAGTTTATTATTTAAAAACAAAAAAAATACATATAATATACCAAAATATTCACAAAAAATAATAGACTCATTAGAAATATAATATTTATTACTAAAACTAGTAACTAGGACTAAAACATATTTTACCGCCATTTCCCCTGCTTCCCGCCATTTCTCCCGCTTCCCGCCATGTTTTCCCGTCATTTCCCCCACTTCCCGCCATGTTCTCCCGCCATTTCCCCCACTTCCCCCCATGTTCTCCCGCCATTTCCCTCTATATCTAGGCCGACCGCCATGTCCATCCACACATCCACACCTTCTCTCTCACAATAATGGACACCGCTTACTGGGACTTTCTAACGCTCGAGGAGACCGAGGCACTGTGCGCCTCCAGCTACCCATGCCCGCCGGGTACCGGCTGCCCGCTGGCTGGATGCTGAGCGCTGGAGGGGTTCCTGTTCCTCCTGTGCCTCAAGGTTTGGCCCGCTAGTCGTCCATCACGAACCACTTCTACCTCGAGCTCACGCCGGAGCAGCGGATGGATCCCCATTGGGATCCCGACAACCTCGACACCTAGAATGCCTTCTTCGCAAACCGGCTGGAAAGGGAACTCGCCAGGTATGAGGGTGACGACCCGCCCCCAGTGAACCACAACGAGGCTGGTCGCCGCCTGTGGTGGGCGAACCAGACTATCGACAGCGTGATACGCTACATCGCCATGGGAGACCATCCTCGCCTGAGGTACCCGCCTTTCACCAGCCGCATAGACACAAGAATGGTGGTGCTGGTGAAGGCCTAGGGCGTACTAGGGTTGTCATCCGGGAGCCCCCTCCCCCGCATGTCGTGAATCTGAGGCCGAAGGATCCATCCACGTGCTATGAGGAAGGGCTGAGGATCCATCCGCGTGCTACGAGCGACGACAATGATGATGACGATTCCGAAGACGATCCTGGAGCTGTGTACTAAAGGGCTAGATATGATTATGACTAATTTTTATGTTTTAATATTAATAAATTTCTGGCCACAACAAGTTGCAATACTACCTATTGAGATCAAGATAGTTCATATCCATATACATATAAGAAGATCATTAAAAATAAAGGTTTAATAATATTGTACATCACCAACATCCACACATGTTAGGGTTTTCTTCTAATCCGTAACCATGGAGCATCTTCCTTACTTAACGGGATGCTTGGGTCATCCTTCACAGCGAAGGGCGGAATTTCATGAAACTTATCATAATCTTCTGACATGTCTGTCTTATTCTCCACCCCCACGATGTTTCTTCTTCCTGAAAGAACTATGTGGCGCTTTGGCTCATCGGATGCTGTATTCTTTTGCTTATCTTTCTTTTTTCTCGGTTTGGTAGACATGTCCTTCACATAAAAAACCTGAGCCACATCATTGGCTAGGACAAATGGTTCATTTCTATACGCAAGGTTGTTGAGATCCACTGTTGTCATTCCGTATTTCTTGTCTACCTCAACCCCGTCTCCTGTCAGCTTGACCCATTTGCACCGAAACAAAGGAACCTTAAAAAAGGTCCATAGTCAAGTTCCCATATCTCCTCTATGTAACCATAATATGTATCCGTTTTCCCATTCTCGTCTGTTGCATCAAATCGGACACCACTGTTTTGATTGGTGCTCTTTTTATCTTGGGCGATCGTGTAAAATGTATTCCCATTAATCTCGTACCCTTGGAAAGTCAATATAGTCGAAGATGGTGACCTAGCCAACAAGTACAACTACTCTCCAACATTATGTCATTCATGAGATGTGTCTGCAACGAACCGCCAAAAGTCCTCATGTGTTCATCTCTAATCTAGGAGCCAGGCTTCCCCGGGTTGTTGGAGTGTACAATATTCTTGTGTTCCTTGATATACGGAGCCACCAAGGTGGAACTTTGCAGAACTGTGTAGTGTGCTTTAGTGAGAGAATGTCCGTCCATACATATCCTTGCTTTCTTTCCTAGCGTGCCTTTTCCACTAAGTCTACCCTCATGTCGTGATTCAGGAACACCGATGGGCTTAAGGTCAGGAATAAAGTCAACACAAAACTCAGTGACCTCCTCTGTTCCATATCCCTTTGAGATGCTTCCTTCTGGCCTAGCACGGTTATGAAAATATTTCTTTAACACTCCCATGAACCTCTCAAAGGGGAACATATTGTGTAGAAATACAGGACCAAGAATGTTAATCTCTTCGACTAGGTGAACTAGGAAGTGAGTCATAATATTGAAGAAGGATGGTGGGAACACCAACTCGAAGCTGACAAAACATTGGATCACATCTTTCTGTAACCTTGGTAGACTATCTAGACTGATTACCTTCTGAGAAATTGTATTGAGAAACGCACATAGCTTCACAATGGGTACTCAAACATTTTCCGGCAGGAGTCCCCTCAATGCAATCGGAAGCAACTGGATCATAAGCACGTGGCAGTCATGAGACTTTAGGTTTTGAGAAATTTTCTCTACCATATTTATTATTCCCTTTATGTTCGACGAGAAACCAAACGGGACCTTGATACTGTAAAGGACTTCAAAAAAGATTTCCTTCTCTTCTTTGGTAAGAGCGTAGCTAGCAGTACCTCCAAACAGCTCTGGATGCATGTCGTCTCGGTCTTTTATACGTTGTTGGTCCTGCCGTGTTTCAGGTGTATCTTTGCTCTTCCCATACACGCCCAAGAAGCCTAGCAGCGTCACGCAAAGATTCTTCGTCAGGTGCATCACGTCAATTGTAGAGCGGACCTCTAGGACTTTCCAATAGGGTAGCTCCCAAAATATAGATTTATTTTTCCACATGGGTGCGTGTCCGACATCGTCCTTCGGAACAGATTGTCTACCAGGACCCTTTCCAAATATTACTTTTAAATCCTTCACCATATCAAATACATCATCACCAGTACGGCGGATAGGCTTACACCGACTGTCTGCCTCACCATTGAAATGCTTACCTTTCTTTCTTAGGGTGTGCGTGGGCGGAAGAAAACGACGATTCCCCGGCTACACATTCTTCTTACATTTATCCAAATATATACTTTTAGTCTTGTTTAAACAGTGTGTGCATGCATTGTATCCCTTGTTTGTCTGTCCTGAAATGTTACTAAGAGCAGGCCAATCATTGATTGTTATGAACAACAACGCTCGTAGGTCAAATTCCTCCTGCTTGTTCTCATCCCACACACGTACACCTTGTCCGTGCCACAACTGTAAGAGTTCTTCAACTAATGGCCTTAGGTACACATAAATGTCATTGCCGGGTTGCTTCGGGCCTTGAATGAGCATTGGCATCATAATGAACTTCCGCTTCATGCACAACCAAGGAGGAAGGTTATAGATACACAGAGTCACAGGCCAAGTGCTATGACTACAGCTCTGCTCCCCAAAAGGATTCATGCCATCTGTGCTTAGACCAAACCATAAGTTCCTCGCATCACCTGCAAAGTCCGGAAACGCTCTCTCGATTTTTCTCCACTGCGACCCATCAGCGGGGTGTCTCAACATCTCGTGTTTCTTACGGTCTTCCATGTGCCATCGCAACAACTTGGCATGCTCTTTGTTCCTGAACAAACGTTTCAACTGTAGTATTATAAGAGCATACCACATCACCTTGGCAGGAACCCTCTTCATGCGGCGCTCTCCCTCAACATCACCAGGGTCATCTCGTCTTATCTTATACCGCAATGCAGTGCATACTGGGCATGCATTCAACTTCTCATACTCCTCGTCGCGGTAGAGGATGCAGTCATTAATGCATGCATGTATCTTCTGCACCTCTAATCCTAGAGGGCAGACAACCTTTTTTGCTTCGTAGGTACTAGCGGGAAGTTTGTTATCCTTTGGAAGCAACTTCTTCATTATTTTCAGCAACTTTTCAAATCCTTTGTCAGTCACACCGTTCTCTGCCTTCCATTGCAGCAATTCCAGTGTGCTACCCAGTTTTTTGTGCCCATCTTCACAATTTGGGTACAACAATTTGTTGTGATCCTCTAACATCTTCTTGAACTTCAACCTCTCCCTTTCAGTTACGCATTCTTCCTGGGCATCAGCAATGGCCCGACTAAGATCATCATCAGGCAGATCTGATGCTCGTTCTTCATCTTTTTCTTCATCAATGTCTTCCATTGTAGTACCATCGTATTTAGGGGACATAGTAGGGTAGTCGTTATCATTCTCTTCTTTTTCGTTGTCTTCCATCATCACCCCTCTTTCTCCGTGCTTGGTCCAACAATTATAGCCGGTCATGAAACCGGACCGAAACAGGTGGCTGTGAAGGAATCTTGAGGAAGAGTATTCCTTATGATTCCGATAGACACCACATGGACATGACATAAAACCATTCCGCTTGTTTGCCTTAGCCACAAGAAGAAAATAATGCACGTCTTTAATGAACTCGTTAGAGATTCGGTCAGCGTACATCCATTGCCGGCTCATCTGCATTATATAATTAATTAAGTACATAAAACATAATCATAATTAATTAGTACTAATCCAAAAACAAAATTAAAGCTAGCAACCGAGACTAAAGATATGATGAACCTTTAGTCCCGGTTGGAGGCACCAACCAGGACTAAATGTGGATGTGGAGACAACATGTCGACACTATGTCCTTAGTGGGCAGCACTAAGCCAGTAAATTAAATGACGACACTATTTTGGGTGGGTGGCAGCATAATCATAATTAATTAGTACTAATCTAAAAAAACAAAATTAAAGCCAGCAACCGGGACTAAAGATATGATGAACCTTTAGTCCCGATTGGAGGCACCAACCGGGACTAAATGTGGATGTGGAGACAACATGTCGACACTATGTCCTTAGTGGGCAGCACTAAGCCAGTAAATTAAATGGCGGCACTATTTTGGGTGGGTGGCAGCATAATCATAATTAATTAGTACTAATCTAAAAAAACAAAATTAAAGCCAGCAACCGGGATTAAAGATATGATGAACCTTTAGTCCCGGTTCGAGGCACCAACCGGGACTAAATGTGGATGTGGAGACAACATGTCAACACTATGTCCTCAGTGGGCAGCACTAAGTCAGTAAATTAAATGACGACACTATTTTGGGTGGGTGGCAGCACTATTCCAGGGGTGAGTGTGTCGACATTATGTCATCAGTGCCCGAACTATGTTGTGTTGCTTAATCTATAAATAGGTATGCATTCTTGTGAAGAACTGCAAGATGGTGTGTGAGACCTGGGACACCACTACAGCGGAGCTTCTCGAAGATGTCTTAGGACCTCGTCCTCAGACATCTTCAAGGAGCTCGTCATAGAGGCACTCTCAAATATATGAAATTAGTTAGCTCCACTAGCATACTGATCTAGCTAGAGAAGATATAAACTGGAAGATGGTGTGCGAGAGCACGGACACCACTACGACAAAGCTTCTCGAAGATGTCTTAGGATCCCGTCCTCAGACATCTTCGAGGAGCTCGCCATAGAGGCACTCCCTAATATGTGAATTGTTTTAGTTACCCGGCGTATTAATCTATAGCTAGAGAAGTTATTAACTCCAAGATGGTGCTAGAGGGACACCACTACGGCGGATCTTCTCTCGAAGATGTCTTAGGATCCTATCATCAGACATCTTCGAGGAGCTTCTCGAAGATGTACGGTGATGTCTTCTTATCAAGCTTTTATTAATTAACCCTATCTTTGTTACAATTTTTTCAGTTTGAACGCAAGTAGACAAAGAAGGATATTTTGCCCAGTTAGTTAGAATGATGAACTCACGCATGTGTGTGCTTCTAAAATCAAATTTCGAGACTATGTGCCAAAACAAGATATATATATATATATATATATATATATAATCCACATATTGTGATATTTACCTTAGAGTTCCTTACATTAATACAAGATAGATAGAATCTAAACATCGATCTCATGCTATCATTGCAAAAATTACTACCAAACTAAATCTACAAATCCATCTACAAGATAGAGCATGAAATGAGCTAATGTAGCAATGAGAGTTCAAATGATGAAGTTGCGCACCTTTTAGAACCTTTGGATAGATGGGGCACCATAAAATATAGATAAATCTTGAGAAAAAATGGCATGAACTCGAGCTTGAAGCAAGAAAGAGAGAGAAGAGCCATTAGCTTGAATGGTGGCTCGGGCAGGGGAAGAAGATATAGCCAGACCTTTATTCCCGGTTCGTGTCTAGAACCCGGGCTAAATGTCAACCTTTAGCCCCGGGTCGTATAACAAACCGGGACTAAAGGATCTGGCGCCCGACCAGGCCTGCCTGAAACCCTTTAGTCCCGGTTTATTACATGACCCGGGGCTAAAGGTCCCGTTCGAATCGGGGCTAGTGACTGCCACCCCCTGGGGCCAGATCTAGCCGTTGGACCGGGGCATTAGTCCCGGTTTGTAGCAAAACTGGGGCAAATACCCCTGGACCAAAGGTCTGTTTCTACTAGTGATGGACCAGTTGTCAACTTGAGATGCGTATGTCGAAGTCAACCACGAGAGCTTCGAGGTCGTCCCTTCAATGTCAATTGCTGCACTGCTCTACCAATCGATAGGTCGATGCTTGTGTGTGGATCTTTAGACTAGCCCCAATGGAGTATCATAGATAGTATCATGCGTGTCATGTTGGCAAAATTTTGACGTGTATGCTAATTAATGATGAAATATGTTGTGTTGCTATCATAGGTAAATACGATATCATAGCACGTAGAACTAGAAAAATTAATCTCAAATGAATCTTGTACACTATTTTACATTGAGATTCTACAAACAATAAATATACTAAGACTATAATACTACTACATGATACTATGCATTGTAAGGATAGTATTATATACTAGTATCATATACATGATACTCCCCATTATGACTAGTCTTAGATCACCGTGCAGTCAAGAGTTAATCTAACTGGGTCGTCGTCGTTTACTTTTCTCTTCTCCCGATCTGTGATTCGTTGTGAACTTGCTGCGTCTACATACGCTTTATCGGAAAAAAATTACTATCTTGGTCGATCTCAAGATCCCCACTAGCAGATTGTTGACGCTCCTAGTCAAATCTGGTGAATCGTGATCCGTTCTTAGTTGCTTGTAGTGATCTCTCTGTCACATGCATGGCTTGTATTTCATCCATCGCACTATATATATGTATCTGCAGTTCTACTTCTGCACCGATCTATCAAACAGATCTCTTTCTGCGAAGTGGCTGTTTTAAACATAATCCACTTGAGCTCGCCCAGAAAGTTGACTAAGCAACTTGGCACCACCAAAGTGCTGAAAAAATATGAGGAAATAACAAGTGTGTGCTTGAACTCCAGTGCTATAAATACCTGCACAATCTGATGTGTAACACTCATCTCATTCCACCGAGCTCACAATGGCAGCCACTAAACTCGCTACTCTCGGGTTCGTTGTGCTCTTAGGTGTTGGATTAGCCAATGCTGTGAGGGTAGCTAGGTACTCGGAGTCCAAAGGAACTGGCACGGGAGAAGGAGGGGGTGGTGGTGAAGTGAGTGGCGGTGGCTCGGGGTCGGGAGGTGGCACTGGGTCTAGCCAGAGTAGCGCGAGTGGTGCGAGCTCACGCAGTGGAGGCGGGGGCAGAGGTAGTGGTGGTAGCCAGAATGGTGGAGCCGGAGATGGTCGCGGATCAGGCTCAGGCTCAAGCTCTAGCACATATAGTGATGGAATTAGTGGCCGCGGCTCTTCTAACGCCGGCGGTGATGGTCATGGTGGTGGCGGAGGACAAGCTGGAGGTAAGTATGGATCTACCGGGAGAGGATATGGTGTTGGCACGGGCTCCGGCTCAAGCTGGGCAACTAACGTCCTTGGTGGACCAACTCTAGCATCTGCTGGCGCTAACGGCAACGGTGATGGCAATGGCAGAGGAGAACATGGTGGGAGCGGCGGTGGCCAAGGCACGGGATCCGGCTACACTGATGCACACCCATAAATTCTCCAATGATTTGAACCTGGATCCTAGCTTACTGCTTCCCTTTGATGTAGGATAGTTTGTTTTAATCATTTTTATTTGTACCCACTTTTATGCATTGGTAAGTTGAAAATAAAGGACTCCATACGAGTTTATTAAATATATTGCAGTGTCTTGGACCATATGTATATATATATATATATTCATAACTCATTATACCAATGCTACAACATTATACCAATTATTTCGCAAAAAAATTTATTATACCAATCAATAAAGATGTTAACGAAGAGGAAGAATATTTGGTAAGTTGGGTAGCTAATCTTATATATGAGTAAATAAATCATGTCAAATGTTTGGTGTGAGACTCCCCCCCCCCCCCCCCCCCCCCCCTCTACATGCCTCCACCATGCGCGTGCGTTCACCCTATCCTGTGTCGCTAGAGGCTAACCCGTGCCCACGCTCGAGCCCCGCATAATGGACGTTGGGTCGGTTCGCACTCTATAAGAGCGTCTATGTGCCCGGGCGCCCTAGCAGTGTGTTTTGCGAACCATCACACATGCTTAATTAAACATAGTTAACTATATGTGTGATACACCCCTGGTGCACTACAGATTAGTCTACACCTACTAGTAGTACTTGTAGGACCATGTGCCACAAGCTATAGTCTCAGCTCTATAAGCAACTCATAATCGAACAATTTATTAAAATGTAGTAGCACATCTTAATACGTATTTCATTGCATATTTGGTATGTCCACATACATTGCAACAAAGTTTTAATTAATAGCTATACAATTGAGAAAAATATACACAAAAAAGAGAATTTGATACACCATATTTCCACGGATGAGAGATTAGGAGGGTGGACGCTTGGAGTCCACACGGTGCCGGTATTTGTGTAATTTATTCTGAAAATAATTATATAAAATAACCAAATGCTTGAATGATGATTGGGACATGCTGTGCAAGGGACCATTGGTCGGCCACAGAAGGGCTCGCGCCGTCTAACTAAAATTTTACATCGCAACATGACCCACATGACGGTAACACCAGAGATATAGAGTAATAATACTTTGAGATACACAAGAGATATAACAAAATACTGCTAGCCAAAAAACAACATAATTGACTCTTAGTGGGGGTCTACTTTATAAGAAGACTAGATGATACCCCACGCATTGCAGTGGGACATTTGTTAAATTAGATGTTTTGTATAGATTTCCACACTAAGGGGAGAAAGCACTTACTAAACCAATATCATCATGGGATCAATGTATGTCAGCAATGATTCTTGGCTTCTAACAACACAATTTAAACCAATAATGGCATATTCAGAAACAACAAATCCTTGAATAAGTTGTTCAGTTATTAGTAAATGGAAAGATGATTAATTGTCAACAAGACATATTATAATCATTTTCGATTAGCTGAAGAACATTAACCTAGTTTCAGCAAATATGATTTACCCCTTCCAGAATCAAGGTAACTTATAAGAAAACAATGATATCATGTGTACCATCTAGATCTGTAATTCCTTACACTATATAAAAAGATAAAAAAATATTTTTTTGTCTAAATTATTTTGCTATCATGATTCAGAAAACAATCAACGATAACAATGCCAGAATGTTCAAATAAGTTATGCTCAACAATCACCTTGTACATGAAAACTGCTAGTCTTTTTGCACAGCTCCAAATCTCATGTTCGATGCACCCAATTACTCAAAGATTAGGATGTAGGACAATCTTTGATACGACAGAGGATATAGGAAGGTGAATATTCGTTATTGTGAGAATTCGTGAATAAAGAACAAATGTAAGATTAGTCTACAATTTGTTTTGAAACCGTAGCAACATGAGAAGTCAGAAAATTCTAGTACAATGCATGCATAATGAGGCCTTTAAAACTAATAGAGAATTGGTTGAGTATCCAAGTGTCCATGGCGTGAAGTGTGCGGTGGTTCTAACGATAGATCTCGCTGCAACAGAAGATGTAGTAGTGTCGTTGGCCTAGTCTGGTTGCTCGGTATCCATGCTCTCGCCACCATGGCACCGCAAGCATCTCCCAAATAGAAGTAATACACTGGTGACACCTGAAACTTAGAAATAAGCAAATGCGTGCCACTGGAATATTTTTAAGATCATGAATTGGACAATTATAGTGATATATATGAAATGAATGTTTATGGTTGCAGGTGAAGCTTGAAATTTTGACACACAAAAAGGTTTAAATAAAGTAATTCCCTTTTTTCCATTGTATATACCAAGCTATATCCATGGACGGAATAACCCCAACAACTATTATGTTCATTGTCCATAGTGAACCAATATGCCTTAAGATGATTTGCCATTTTTTCATAAACTGGAGGAAAAGAACATATGTTGATCCATGAATTTTGCCACCTCGTACATACCTGACAATCAGATAGGAACTCAGGCTATTAGCATAGAGCCGTGTGAAGGAGAAACCAATATAGTGAGACAGCAAGTTTTGGAGGTTCGACATTGCGACAAACAATTGATGGTCATGACATCAAGCAATGTTATTGGTCCTAGAAATGAAAACCTAAATGTCAACAATTATTATCTGGAAGACCACCGAACCAGTAAAACCAAGTTCTAGATGTAGGACCTACCCCAACCATGGAGAGTATTATATAGTAGTATCATGTATATGATACTTGTATACGATACCATCTTCATAATACATAGTATCATGTAGTAGTATCGAAGTCTTAGTATATTTATGCTTTGTAGAATCTCAATGTAAAATTATGTATGAGATTTATTTGAGATTAAGTTTTCTAGTTTTACGTGCTATGATAGTACCTATGATACCAACACGATCTCTTTCAATATTAATTAGCATGTCATGTCAGAATTTTGCCAACATGGCATGCATCATACTACCTATGATCACTGGCGGAGCTTGGAGCGTTTCCATGGGGGGAATGGGCTTAGTGGGAGAAAATTCAATGTTCTGGGCCAACTTTGGAGGGGGGGGGCAAGTGGGCCAAATTTCTCTGGATTCTATGTGAAATGTCCATGGGCTGGGGGGAGATGGCCCCCGCTGACTGAACGTAGCTCCACCACTGCCTATGATATTCCAATTGGGCTAGTCTAGTGAGCATATAATATTGTGATTCAATACACAAAACGAAGAGATTGACCTAGAGTATTCTAGGTAGCCGGAGGGTTAGGTTCACTGAGATTGACCGGGACTCAAATTACTTTAGGATAAATAATCGTGGCCACCCAAATTGCAGCGCCGATCTAGGAGAGAAATTTGCAGATGGTGTCACCACGCGTGCCTGAGTTCGTAGATTGTTGGTTGCCTTCGATTTGTTCTTGGAGTAAGTGGAGAGAGCTATGGCTAGAGCATGGAGGCGAAGCAGGGAGTTGCATCTTGCAAAGAAATAGTGGAAAAGGAGATGGAGCGACGCATCAAATGTGTGACATCACAAAGACTGTTTATCTCTTTCGCATGGCATATGTTCAGTTACAGAACTCAGAGGATTTCATGCATGCGTTCTGAATAAACATAAAAATATAATCAACTCATGGCAAGATGACGTGGAAGAAATGTTTACTAACGTTGTGTTTGGATGTATGAATTTTAGCTCGCAAATGAATTGGTCCAATAATTCCAAATCCAAGATGGAAAGGAAATGGACTACAATTCCATTTCTGTTGTTTGGATGTGCTTGAAATTTGCTGCTGGAATCGAAAAATAGCACACAATTCCAATTCTTGCTTGGATGTAACCATAGAATTGTTCGGATGTACAAACCATAGAATTGTTCATTTTGTTGATTTTGGATAATATAAACTTGCAATAGAAAGCGAGTATATTTCAATGTCTATATTCT
The DNA here is from genome assembly GCA_910589775.1 of Avena eriantha. Classification (NCBI taxonomy): domain Eukaryota; kingdom Viridiplantae; phylum Streptophyta; class Magnoliopsida; order Poales; family Poaceae; genus Avena; species Avena eriantha. Next base: position 401,646,295 of record OU342745.1, read on the forward strand.
TTTCACACATAATAGCATTAATTATTCCGAATAAAGTCATATCTCATCATATTGGATATTGAATATGAATTTCAAATCACAATTGTGTATACACACATCAACCTACAATATAGAATATAACTTCAACTGGACTGAGGTGCTACAAATTCTTGTGGGAATCTGCATATCAAAAAGATCAAATATTATGCATTAGGTGTGGATCCAATGGTAAATAGCTGTATCAAATTAATGGAAGGAATAGAAGGGGAAGATGTGTAGAAGGGAGAGGGCGGCTTGACGAGGACCAGGGAGCCACCGCCATTCACCTCCCGCCGGCGCTCGAGCTCCTGCCGTCGTCTGGAGTTACGGCGGCCTGATGGCCACAGCCGCCGGGTGATTAGGGTTATGGCGGGCTCTCCTAGCCGTTCGGAGATGGAGACGGGAAGGGGTGATGAGAGGAGGCCGGGAAGGGGGGAAGATGGAGGGGAAGAAGGCAAGGAGGACGGACGGTGGGGAACTCACCGGCGGCAGCGCTCGGGGATGCAGGTGCACGACCATGTCTGGCTCCCTAGCGCTAGCCTCTGGCTCCGCTCGCTTGATTCTATCATGGCCGAGCGAAGCGCGCAGACACGATTCCAAGCCTTTCCGAGCGGGTGAGCTCGGAAAGATTCGAGGCCAGGCCGACACTAGCAGGGTTGTTGCTCGGAATTGCCTCTCCTTTCCACGATGTAATTCCAAACCACACCAATTGATCGAATTCGGCCCAACAATTCCAAATGGACGATTCCAGGCCTCAATTCTTACATCGAAACACAGCCTAAGGTGAAGACATGAGTTTGGTGATGTGGTGGGACCGCTGAGGTGGCATAGCTGCATGTTAAAAGAAATATGCTGGTGGTGGTGAACTTTTTAGTTATATAGGATATGGATACCATCGTTGCACGGTAAGGATAATGTTTAAAGAAGCAATTGATGCAATTATGCATAATAATATTTGGTATTTACTAGTATTTTCCTTAATTATAAATTATTAAAAGCATTTCATTTCATAAACTTGCGATAAATTCTAAATAGTTTTGAAAAGCTTATTAGAATTTATTTTTATTTATTAGTGACAAAAGAAAAATTCTTTTCTTTTCTTTGAATATAAGAAATGGATTTAATTTTTAGTAATTCTTATTGGCATTTAAATGGATTTGATTTCTTATAGCCTTAAGTGACGAAAGTGATTTTTATTTATTTTTAGGATTTTTCCTGATTTTTCTATGGCTTATTGGCATTGGAAATTTATTGTTTTATTCCTTTTACTTATTTTCTTTTTAGAAAATGACCTGGCCCACCTGTGAGCCTCTCGCTACTTTGAGTATTATTATCACCAAAGTACTATCCACCATACTTGGCCAACGGGCCGTGCCGATCGCGGGCCCCCATGCAGCACGCGGATTTCGGCACGCCATGGGTCGGCCCGGCACACGGCTTAACGGGTCATGCCCGGCCCGCAACCCGGCTGGGGTCGTGCCTAGGCCGCCACCCCGAGCCCACGTGCCGGCACGACACGGCCCGTTAAGAGGTGGGCCGTTCCCGGCACGGCACGTGGCCCGGTGGCACGGCACGGCGCGCGGCCCGCCAGGACGCCAGGAGCAGGCATAGCGGGGCGGCAGCACGCGCAGCACGGGCGCCAGGAGCGGGGCGGCAGGCGGCAGCACACACATGGATTCAAAATTTGAATCGCTGCTGGCACGCGCGGCGAGGTCTGGGGCAGGGCGGCACGTCCGGCCAAGGAGGAGGAGCGGGGTGAGGTGGCGACCTGGCGTGGCGATGTGGCGTCTGCTTTTTAGACTGTTTGTCTCTTTTTAGGGGTAGTTTTGTCCCAATTAGGTATATTTTTGGATTTTTGGCTGTTAGAGTGGGTATATTTGTCCGAAATATGTCAAATTTTCGCTATTAATAGACCAGCTCACCCCTCTCATTTCCCACACTCAAACATGGCTGATCCAAACCCCTCCAACCAGCAGATTTTATTCGGCATGACTGACTTCGGCATTGATCCCTCCCAGTATAATTCCTACGCCCCTCCTATGAGCCCTCTCGTCGATCCCCACACCGAGTATACACAAAGTCCGCATTTTGCACACTCATTCCAAGTTCCTCCATTTTCACATTCCTCTCAACACTCTTCCACCAGCCAAAGCACTTCCAGCACCACCACCGGTACGAAAGGGCGTAAAAAAACTCAGCGTTGTGGGATTTCTTCGACGAAGAAGAATTTGAGGAAGATGGTGTCATGAAGCTGCGAGCTATATGCAAGTGGTCCGGCTGCGAGAAGACATTGTCCACAGGGGCAAAGGAGGAACCAGCCACATGTCGAGGCACATTACCTCACACAAGAACAAGGATGAACAAGCCGCGATGATCCCGACGTGGATAGGATTTTCCGCCAACGGTACGGTACGTAATTTCGTCTATGACCAAGACAAACAAACAGAGAAAAGGTCTTTGCAAGTTAATTGATTCGAATGATTTACCTCTAGGTTTTGGTGAATCTCCCGCTTTCATCGAATATATTCAAAAATTCCATACTCCTACTTTCACTCTTGTTTCTAGACAAACCACATCTAGGGACATGAAAAAATTATGCAAAGAGGGACTTAAGCAAATAAAAGATGATTTTACTACATGCACTTTTTCGGTGTCTTTAACATCTGATATCTGGAGCGGTAGGGCTAAGCAACACTATATTAGTGTTGTTGCTCATTATGTTAGCCAAGACTAGGAAATATTAAACGAATAAGAGGATTTGAATTAATTGATGTTAAACATACTAGAGATAATATTGCTGAAGCTATAATCAAAGTTGTGGATAACTTTAGTCTCACGGATAAGATCTTGGCAGTAACTTTGGATAATGCTTCATCAAATACTAATGCAATGAATACCCTTGGTACTGTATTTGGCACATATGCTCAATCATTTTTACTGCATCAACGTTGTGCTTGCCATATAATTAATCTGATTGCTAAAACTGTTTTGAAGAACTTGCACCCATACCTTGAGAAATTATGCATAGCAATTTCCTTTATAAATTCTGCGAATGGTCGAATTGAGGACTATAGGAGGTTTTGCAAGGGTTTGGGTAAACCTTTTCATAGGTTTCATTTAGACATGAAAATTAGATGGAACTCTACATATCTAATGATTAATGGACTGCTCGCTCACAAGGATCATTTCTCCAGCTTTATTAATCAAACCTACAGAACTGATGATGGATTACCACTTCTCACTGAAACAACTTGGCACATTATTTCAGTTCTTAACCAGTTTTTGGAGTTGTTTTACGAATCAACTGTATCTTTGTCTGGTGTTTATTATCCCACGGCTCCTTTAATGGTGCATCATATTTTAGATATTGCTCAACACCTCCAAAAATGGGAAAATGATTCTATTTTACGTGAAGCTATTTCTAAAATGAAACTTAAATATTTGAAATATTGGAGTGAAATTCCAATTTTGTATGCATTTGCATTTATTTTGGATCCTAGGGCCAAATTAGACGGGCTTGGTGGTGCTCTAGAAGTCTTAGGTGCAGCCGTGAATCTAGATTATTTAAATTATTTTACTAATGTTCGTGACAAGCTTTCGGAAGTTTTCGATAGTACAAACTAAAGTACAGCACGACTCGGCCCCAACGGCCTCCACAAGCACCAACTACAAGCAAGAGGAAAGGAGCGTGGAACAAGATATTTGGTTCTTCCTCTTCGGCCTCCTCTTCGACACCGTCATCATCATCGACGGTGTTAGATGGCAGGGAGTTAGCTAAGTACCTCAACTGCGATAAGATTCCACATGAGGAGGATGGAGATTTCAACATATTGCAATGGTGGAATGCACACAAGATCTCATACCCTGTGCTTTCCATATTAGCTAAAGATGTGCTATCGGTACCTGTCTCAACAGCATCGTCAGAGTCCGCTTTCAGTCTAGCTGAAAGGATACTTGATGAGAGAAGAACCGGTCTAACCCCGGATATTGTGAGCACTAATGGCCGTGAAAGATGGGGAACTAGCCAAACGGAGAGCCCAACACACTACAATGGACGAGGATCTAGTTGATCCGTTCGAAAATGTTGACATTGATGAAGAGGAAGAAGAATAGGATAGTTGTAGTTTCTTACTGTTTTTTCTTAATGTCTTTGTAATTTTTTTACTGTCTTTGTAATTTTTCTACTGTTTTTAGAGCCTGTTGTACTCTTTTTCCTCCCAGGGATGGAGGGTTTTAATGAGGCAGCAAATAATAAAGCTTAATTTTTATCCCACATGACACTTTGCCTCCAAACGTGCCAACATAGGCACATTAGTGCCATACATGTTCGTGTGCCAACAAAGGCCCATTTGTGCCAGATGTGCCTACTTTGTGCTATAAATAGAGCAGCCCACCCCTCATATTTTCCACCAACACAAGGTCACAAGCTATTTGCAAGTCATTAGCTTCACAATATTTACCTCTAGAGTCTAGATATGGATGCTCCAGCTGCTCGCAGGTCTAGGTTGGCTGTATGGGAGCACTTCGACGATGAAGCCTTTGAAGAGGATGGTGTCCAGAAGAGAAGAGCTACGTGCAAACGATGCAATAGGGAGTGGAACCGACCATCTGCATCGTCACATCGCTTTTCATGTGAAGCAAGACGCAAGGAACTAATTAGTGTAGTCGTTGTAATTTCTATTTCTTTTTGAGCAAGTTGTACTTTTTTCCTTCTGGGATGGAGAGTTTTAATGAGGCATCTACTAATAAAGCTTTTTTTTATCCCATACAATAGTTAGACACATTTTTTTATTATTTTTCGGATTTTTTATATTTTTTTAAAAAAATTAAGCAATCTGGGCCGAAACAGGCACTACGGGCCAAACCGGCCCAATAGTGCTTAGCGTGCCACGAGCCGGCACGGTAAGACGAGGGGCCGTGCCTGGGCCTTTGGGGGCAGGCCCACGTGCCGGCACGGCACGGCCCGTTAACTTAGCGTGCCGTGGTGAGCCGTGCCGTGCCTGGCTCGCTAAGCTGCCGACGTGCCGGGCCGGGCCACGGGCCGGCCCGTTGGCCAGGCATGCTATCCACTGAACCGGGAGAAAGAAAGAATGGATACTCTGGGCCATGGCCTAACGACGGGTACGTGTAATGCCGGCCTCTTGGGCTCCATAAAGCCTGGAAGCTGATTCACATTGCGAACGGGCCTGCCGTTACTTTGAGCTGCTTTGTTTTCCTTTTGAAGCGAACGCACTCTATGGGTGTCCTACTGTCCTCCGTGGAACTGCCGAAAAGCATTGCTTGGCTGAGCAGCGAAAACAGGGTAAAGATGGACATAAACCAAGCAGCCAAGCCACGTCCTATTCTTCATAACAGCAGAGCACCGATGCGAGATGATGCCACTGGAGGCAGGCAGCTGCAACTGCAAGCACAGACGTGGTAGCTGACAATAATGTGCAGGCACGTACGTACGTGTCTGACAGCCCGTCGCCCCCGAACCCGATCGATGGATACTCCTGCAGTGAACCCAGACCAGAACAGACCACAGATCGATCCATCTACCTACGGTGCTTTGCCTAGATTCGCGAAAGTTTAGTTTAAGCACCTGGCGAGACGAGGCGGGTCTGGCACGAGCCAGGCGCGGCAGCTGCGATCGAGCGCGGAAAACCAGGATAGATATATTCGTCCCTGCGTCCCAGCATCGGATTCCCCTGGACTGACCAAAAAAAGAACTGAACCAACGGGTTCAAAATACACTGAACTAAAACAAACACCTGACACGGCAAGCAGGATCTAATACTAGTTCTCTATACACTTGCACCGACCTGACGCGTCTATTCAAAGGAGGAGCAAGCGGTTCAGCGGCTGTGCGCGTATTGGGCTGCAGAGCTCCTGCACGCGCCTGCGCGCGAGGAGCACGTTGCAGGGCTGGCTATCCCGAGGCTGCTGTCAGTGTGGCAGGCAGGCTGCGTAATCGGGTAGTTAAATCAGTGTCTGTCGCGCGCGCATGACCGTAGTTTAGTCCTGACAGGATCTCAGAGTTCTAGGTAACCCATCAACACGGCAGACGCTTTTCGTAGTACTGCTGTAATTGTTTTCTACGCACTGCTGGTCAGCCAGCCAGCTGGTTGTTGTCGTAGATCCATCGCTCACAAGTCTGAAAACTTAAGCGGTTAGCTAGCAGGTTCTTGATCGGTGCAGTAGTTCGGTGAAGCCTTCCATTGGTGCAGGCAATGGAGTCTAATCTGGAACCTCTCTCTGTGTGGTACACCAAGCATCGTAGAGACGGAGCAGTTTTGTTAATCAGGGAGGCGACTCGAGTAACAGCCAGACATGCTCTCTCGGTCGCCTGGCCAGCCGCGCTGCTGAAACACGTGCATGCCTGCCCATACCTTGACGACGCCATTGAACCTCCCGCCCGCTCAGAGAAAGAAATTTCAGTGGTGGTCACAAGTCGCTGCCGCAATATCGTACTAGTACGCGCCACGGGATCAGATGCTATAGCTCCCACATGCGAAGTTTACACGGAAATAGTAGCGGCGGTCAGGACCTGGCACGAGGCGAGATGGCCGGGCGGCACAGACAGTGTCAGTACAATAATATCCTCGACTCAGCTAAGCAAACCGCAAAGCGAACACCTCCACTTTCACGACGGTGCCAAGCCGCGTCAGCGAGCGAGAGGCGAGGCAGCGCGACACGGCGCCGTACGAGCTGTGGGTACATCTCTCTCTCGCGTGTTCGGATCTCACGTGAACCTGCCAGCTCCGCACGGGTCCTCGGTGTTGAACGGGCCGTGGCGGCACCGCCTGACCGGACCGGACCGCCGCACGCGCGTCTGACGAGGACCGGACGTGCGGTTTCTGTTTGTTTAATCCGCCATACCGTTTTGATTAGCCATTTAATTAGTACTCCCGAGTAGTGACAGCTTTGATCAGTGCGACTGTCTTGGCTCGTCCAGAGAGAAACAGACAAACCTCAGACCCAGCGCACTGAAATCGATTTAACATCTAGTCGTACCCGCGTGCGTACTGCCTGCAGAGAACGGCTTGATCGGCTGTCTACGCCGTAGACGCGTACTTGTACAGGTAATTGTACACGTGCTATGTCATGGAACAACTCGAGCTGCATGCCATGCCAGCTTCCACGGAGCTCGAGCAGCCGCCGTGGAGACTACTGTACACGATTGCCGCCTTCCCTGGCCCACGACCACGAGCCAGCCGGTGCTTGCGCCCATGACTGGACACACTGTCACGGCGCTGGGAGCATACACCCACACGCACAGGCACAGGCACAGGCACAGCGACGCAGCGTCCTGCGCGCGGCAGACAGCGGCCTACTCACTCAGTACTACCGTGGGACGCATGCATGCGTCGCAGTAGCTGCCAAGCGTGCAGCGCTGGTGCCCGGCCGGCCCAGCGGTCAGCAGCGGCGAATCTGAGCCTAGATCAGTCAATCATCCCATCCCTCCCTCGCATGGGCGCAACCCCTGACACACGCCCTGACACCGTCTCAGGGGGACTGCCTGGCCGGTTGGACGGACGGCAGCAATAGCGCGCCCCATTCAATTCACCCCAGGGGTCGTGGTCAGTCTCCTCTCCCTGCGCCCAGTCAGTCCTGCATGCACACCTGCCTGCAATCGCCTCTGCGTGCAGCTTCTCGCTCGAACGTCCACTGGAACTTTGAACGGCGGTGACTGACATGACATCACGGGCGAGACGGTGCTACTGTTGGAGTAAGCAGCAGGGAAGAAGACCAGACCAGAGAGAGCATATGATGTGTGTGACCAAGTTGGAGTACTGTTAACTTAGTAAAAGAAAAGTTTGGGCACTGTATTCTCCTAAATAAGTGCTGTACGGGCGTCTCAGGGAGCATAAAGTAAGCCTGCTGACCAGACCAGAGCGTGGGCTACTGAGCTTTGCGCAGAATCCCCAGATGTGACAAACCATCGCAGGCAGGCAGGCGGCCGGGGAATCAGAAAAAAGAAAAGAGATGATATGAATACAAAAGCGAACACGCTCGACTCCGGTGACAGTATTATTACAGAGGGGTTCTGATCTGGTACTGCGGCAAAAGGAAAATCTAGTCGTCTAAAAAGATTCAGATATATAGCCTCAACCTAACTGATTTAGCACAAACAGCGCCTCACACCCTGCCCTGAGTTGTGTCACGAAAGTGTCAGGCCTGACCGATGCAAATGTTACAAAGGAAATGGCGAAAGAAAGAAAGAAAATGATGATCCACGCTCGAGAGGTTTCGGCCTCTTCCAAGATCCTCGAAGAAAACTGTTGCGTGTGCGTCGAGGTAGCCGGTCGATGTGTCGGTGGCATGATAGCACGCCGAGAAAGAACCAATCGACAAGCTGAGCTCCGTAGCACTTGTTGGTCGCGTGTCGCTGGTCTGGTGCGAATCCAACACCTGCGCACGTTGGGATGATTCATTCACCTGCAGATCGTAAAGGCGAAACGTTGAGCTACGGGAAAAATGGCTTGTTATTATTTTCGATGAGCAAGAGTTGGTAAGACATGTGATCGTACGTACGTACCGTGGTGGTGGTAGCGGGAGGTGGTGGTGATGGGGAGGTCGTTGTGCGCGGCCATGGGGATGGAGATGGAGAGCTGCGTCTCGCCCTCCAGCCCCATCCACGACCCCTTGCTCCCCGCCTTCTCGTGCGGCCACTCGTCGAAGAAGGGCCGGAGGGGCTTCTGGTCCACCGCGGCTCCGCCCGACGACGGCTTGTCCAGCCTCAGGTCGGCGCCCAGCAGGAAGCAGTGCTGCTGCTGCTGCCGCCTCTCCTTCTCCTCGTCCTCCTCTTTCGAGGCGGACAGATCGATGCCGTACGCGTTGTTGTTGTTGCCGTACCCGCCGCCGCCGCCGCAGCCGGGGAAGAGCGACGTCGGGTTATGCTGCTTGGGCTGCTCCATCCCGCCCAGCTGCTTGAACTGCCACTGGCCGTGTCCGGCGCCGGCGTGGTGATGGTGGTGTACGTCCCTGTCGGTGCTGTCGGTGAAGAAGGCGTGCTCCCCGGCGCCGTGCACCTCCTTGACGCTGTGCCCGTACGCGTAGCTGTCCTTGCTGTGGTCCATGCTGGAGTAGTAGGACGGCGGCGGGTGCGGGTGGGTGGTGTCGAGGTGCAGGTGGAACGGGCTGACCTGCGCCGCGGCCGCGTGGTGGTAGCCGCCGGCGTGCTGCTGGCGGGCGGCGGAGGCGTAGGGCCCGCCGTAGAGCGCGTGGTAGGGCGTCGTGTCGTGCGTGATGGCGGCTGGGCGGTTGTAGGAGGGCGCGGGGGAGGTGGTGGCGGCGACGCCGTTGACGGCGGAGTGGACGTTGGAGGAGGAGGAGGAGGCGGAGGAGGAAGGCGGCGGGGGCGTGGCCAAGGACATTTCCACAGGCTTTCTTGAACGGTTCTTGCCGCGGTGCATGTGCTTCTCGCAGTACTTGGAGTCCGGGTACGCCTCTTTGGAGCACCGCCACTTCTTGCCGTCCGTCCGCCGGCACCGCCCCGGCTCTGGGTCCTCCGCCTTCCGGCCGAACCCCATGCCGAAGCAACCCCAACCAACTGCAACAACGATATGAGCACGTACGACGTCAGGACCTACCAAGTAGTATCAGTTACGCACGTAAACGGAAAGGGAATGATCGAGCTGGCGAATACGTACGTGCGGCCTGAGGAGGGTAGCCGAGGGAAGGGGAGGTGGCGAGCGCGGAGTCGAGGAGGAAGCTGCGGCGGAGCGGGAGGAGGAGGTCGGAGGGGATGGGCACGCCGGAGGCCATGTACTTGTAGATGAGCGCCTGGTGCTCCAGCTCCTGCCACTGCGACGCCGTGAACGGGCACCTCCCGGCCCCCACGCCGCCGCCTGCCCCCACGCCGCCCCCCGCGCGACCGCCCAGCATCATCATCTCCGACGACGACGATACGTACCCACCTGGCTGGCACCGCCGAACACAGCAGAACTAGATACGCCGGTGGTACGTATCTGCTAGCTAGCTAACACGGCACGCAGGGCGATACGCCGATCGGAGCGCGGCGTGCGGCGGTTGTTGTGGTGAACTGGTGAGGGTGGGGGGAGTGGCGAGTGGAGGTGAGCACTCTGTGAGGCTGGGAGGCCGGGGGGTTTTGTAGGGCAAGGACACGGAGGGGAAAGACGCGCGCGTTCAAACCCTACGGTACCGGAGACTGTTGACGGATCCAAGCAGAAACAAGTGCGTGGGTCGGGGTAACGTGGGATTTGTCAGTACGGAGGCTTCACGCACGCCTCCACCGGCTGGGGCTCTCCAACGCTGACGAGCTAGGTTTCTCTGGGCGTTGATGACTGTACAAGCGGTCCTGTGTTACAGCACGAGTTAACAGTACACGTCAGCTGTTATTAAGATCTAGTCACATCACTGTACCTTGGTGTTGACAATTAAGTAATTGGAAATAAATAAGATAACAAATTATCATTTTCTATGACGAGCTACCCAAGGGTGTTCGTAAATGTGATTCATGTTATGAGACTCATTGGATCTTTTTAAGGCAAGAGACTTGTCATATGTCATAGGATATTTTTGAGGCAAAGATAAGTTCTAGAGCTTTAAAACAAGCCTACTCTCCCGGAAGGCCGGAATGACATAACTAAAACTGCATATCGAAGCGGAACGATACATTGTCGGCCAAGCATTGGCATGACCATACCCAAGCTTATCGACGATGTGAAAAGTCCATATAATGCAACTGGGGCAAGAAGGTACTCCCTCCGTTTCGAAATTTAAGATGTTTTTGCTTTTATGAAGCGAATGTATCTAGGCATCTTTTGATGTGTAGGTTTAGAGTGAATCTATACATAAAAGGAGTCTAGATACATTTGTTTCACAAAATCTAAAATCTTATATTTTTGAATATCGGAAAACAGCTATGCCAACCCTTTGAGCATGATTATATATATGTGGATCAACAAAACATGCTTCCCATGAGAAACCCATACAATAATATTGTTCAAACAACTATCTTCATCATGTGGTGAGGACCAAGATGCCAAATTCATGACATGCTGGCCAACTCGTATATGCACAATACTAAATTTGTGCGATGAAGTTTAATAGGGTAGGATCAAGCCGAACTAAAACTAGAAAACCTCTCTGCCACCATTTGAGAGTAGCGCACCTTCCCCCGCGTCGGTGGCCCTACTCCGCCAGCGAGGGATAGGGTGGACGCCGCGGCTTGTGCAGAGTAGTTGTAGTTGTTTTGGCCTCTAGCCAATGTTGGGCCTTGTGCTCGGTAGTCTAGGCGGTGCTCAAGACCGGAGAAGCCAGATCTTGGGCATTCTAGGGTTCATCTGCCTAGCTCGATGGCTCCTCTAGTCGGGGCAAGGAGCGATGGTGGGCGGCGCCGCCTCCTTCACTGAAGTTTTCGGCTTCGGGCTTCCTCCTGCTGCATGGTGAAGCTGTGGTGGTGTATCCTATGGCCGACGGTGGTCTTGAAGGGGGATGCAAGGCGATAGCGCGAGATCTGCGTAGTGGTGAGGTAGTGGCCCTGCTGCTCGTACGTGTTGGCGCTTCGTCGCGTCATCGGGCGGTCCTCATTCCTATTGTCTTCAGGTTCCCTTGGTAGGAGATTGAAAGGACGGAGCGTTAGGCGGGCAGCTTCATCTTGCGGCACTCGTTTCTGTGTTGTCGCCCTGCTGCACAACTCCTTCTCTTGCCCGGCCGATAAGGCGAGGGAGAGAAGGTGGGATGTGTGGTGGTTGCGATGGCATGGATCCATCGCGTGGTGCTTTTGGAATCTGCAGCACCCGCAACAGTTCCCAAGTGTCGGCCTATGTTCGTTGACGCTATCTCTAGCTATAGGCATGGCCCTACCGCGCCTGAGTTTATTTTCTCAGGTATCGTCTCCTTCCTTGGCTGGAGGGTCTTCTCCGACCCTGGCGCGGCGAGCAACATCGTCTCTCCACCAAGTGGTTGTGTCTTCGATGGAGTTGCTGGCGGCCGTGGCTAGTGGTCAAAGCTTGACGGTGACGAAGGACTTGATCGCGTTTCCACGAATCTTTGCAGGGTGTTAGTTGTAATTTTAAGGGACTGTGTTGTATTTTCCTTTTTTGAGTTCCCACCGCCATTCTTGTGCAGATTCCCAGCCCTTGTGCGCCTTTTCTTTTCTGTGCAAAAAAAAAGCTAAATTCTGGCCAAGCATATCTAGAAATCTTTGTCAATGTACTAACTCCCTCAGAAAATAGTGGAGTAGAATACCAAATAGTAAATATCAACAACCACAATATTAAATAAATACATTATGAAAATATATCTTATGTTCATTCTAATTATATTGCTTTGATATTCTATATTCAGGTTTGTGTATATGCACTTCCTCAAATATAGAAAATGTTGACTCTTTGACTCTGTTATGCCAACTATTTTGTGTCCAAAAAGTTTGGGCTTTTATGTCCTTACAATAGGGTTGGTTGGTGTTAGCACTATCTAAGGTTTGAAAGGGTAATATGTTTCCACTAGATCTCATATTACTTTCTCTTAGTGCATAAAAATCCTAAAATAATACTCCCGGTATCTAAGATTAGTGAAAAGATAATCCTACTAACTTTGTCCAAATATTTAGAATGAAATTGCTGCATCTATGATATTGGATTGACACGTTGTGAAAGCGAATCTATTGATATTGATAGTATAATAGATATTTTTTAAAGATTGATCAAACTTAGAAAATATTAACTTTTGATTATTCTTATACGCCTTATATTTAGAATGGAGGGAGTAATAAATATGAAACATGATATCATGTGTGACTTCCTACATAGAAATAAATCCATATTGAGGTAAGTTGTGTTTGTCCCAATAAACTAAAAAAGACTTGCGAACAAAAGAATAGCGGTTGAGTCATCTCAACATAAATCTAACCTTTTCTCAGGAACCACATCGTGACGTAGGACATGTACAATAGTATACACTCAGCCGTCTGTAACGTGCCACCTAAGAAATTAGATGACGTGTAAAGAAACTAACCAGAAAACGAGCGAGGCCGTCGACGGGAATATAGACGGTCTGCTGCCGTGAATTTAGGAGCCTACCGACGACCTTCCTCCCATTGTACGAGAGTGTCTCAGGTCGTGCGCTGACGGACCTTCTTTTTTTCCCAATCCGTGACCCGATATGAGATAAAATCTCCTGCCGCTATAACCACCTGCTGATTCTATAGACAAGCTAAGGCCATGTATAATAGTGATGAGTTAGTTATCTGCAATGGGGTTATAGATGATTTTGCTGATATGGAGAGGAGAGAGAGTGAGACTATCTGTAAAGTTCTAGACAGTTTGTAGGAATCTTACATACAGATTACATACAATAATTTTATTGTTGTATCAGTTGTGTCTGTAACTTGTACTCACACATTACTATGACTAAAAAAAGATATCTTACAGATAGACTGTTGTAGGGCATGGGCATTAGTTTAGACATGTTGAGTCTATAATATAAATTCTAGACAATATTTAACTTATACAATAGTCTATCTGTAAGATATCTATTTTTAGCATAGCTACGTGTGAGTACAAGTTACAGACACCACTGATGCAACAACAAAATTATTGTCTGTAAGCTGTCTGTAAGATTTCTACAGACTGTCTAGAACTTTACAGATGCCTCACTCTCTCTCCTCTCCACATCAGCAAAATCATCTATAATCTCTTGTTGCAGACAGCTGACTCAGCACTATTGTAAGCAGATGGGCAATCGTTAGCGCTGTCTAGAGATAACATGGATGGGTAGTGCAGACGGCATGGGTCTAGACTACTGTTCATGCCCTCCGCGACCACTTGTTCGGTTTCCTTATATTTATATCTGTTGTCCCATAATATATGATGTTATTATAATCAATTTAATTATATTGGTTTCAATAACATTTGAAGAGGAAGTAACTATAAAGTGGATGTTAAGAACCATCCCATCTGGTCACTGAGAGACGGATAACTACAAAGAAATTGTTGCACCGTATTTACAAGGCCGTGTCTATGTCTATCTGAGTATACTTTGTACTAGTTGTACAATGTCATTAAACTGCAACATGCGCGGATTCTGGACGTGGCTATTTTGCTCTGGGTGCATATGTTTCCTTTATTTGATTTTAATTTTCAAAATATTGGAAAAAAATATGTGCACGTACATCCCTATATTTTAGGTGCTCACAAGATCGTTTCACGAAAAATAGATATTTTGTGTGGCTTATGTAAAAAAGACAAAATTTAGGTGCTAAAATAAGGCTCTCCATGAGATATGTTTTTTTATTTTTACACAACTCACAAAACATATCGGTTTTTATTAAACCACAAGTGTGCCCATAGAATGTGCAGATACACACGGACATATTTTTTTAGAATATTTTTAACATTTTAAAATATGTATTTTTAATAAAGTGAGCATATGCACGTGGAACCAAATGTGCATTTCCGAGTCATTCTGTATTACCTTCGTTTCGCTCTTTTTTTGCAGTAATATTTTTTTTCATAGTACTGCATAAATCAACTGTTAGAGTGAAAGTTGCGACGAAAGAGGCAGGGCTTGTGTACCCGGAACATGTCTTCACGTACCCGTACGTACGTGTGAGCGAAGCAAAATCGGCGGCTTGTTTAGGCTTTCTGAGTGGCTACCTCATAATTTAAGGTGAAGTTACAGAGGATAGATCATCCAGTCAAGATGCCGCGTGCGCGCTGCAGAATCTGCTGCGCGAGCCTCTGCAGAATCAGGCTACTCCCACTGATACACTGCCCGCTAGCTGCCGCTGCAGCGCTGCGCGTGGCGAGCCGTGCAAAATCACGACGAAAATTTGCCGGTTTCTTTCTTGCACCGTGTGCAAAGCTGACGGTCTCTCCGTATCCACCGATGGTTGTGGGCATCCACGCCTGGTGCGTTCAGTGTGGTCGCTGCCATTGCTAGACTTGGAGCAACTCTAGCATATACGGTACGAACCGTAAAACGTGAGTACAGACGTCTGTCGGCGATCTGAAACTTAAAAACATAGCAGATTGCTCACAATTTCAACATATCCAAATTCCTATTGATCGCACCGAACAAATAAAATTGTCCAGAAATAAGCATCGAAATAAAAATCCAAGTACTTACAACAATAGTTCCGATCAAATAACAACAATATTGTTCAAATCAAATACAAACAAATGGACGAACAACTCCTCAATGTCCGAATAAGAACAGCTCACTCTCGCTCATCGTCGAACTCAGCTGCGCGAAATCACAAATCAAAACCTATATCGAGAGGGTCAAAATCGAGCGGCGGAGGTAGAACGTCGGATAACTTACGGCGGCAAGATTCGGGCGACTACAACGTTAGAAGGTAGCAGATCTGACCGCGTATGTGCAGTGCGACGCTCAACCGCACCTCCACCACGCATCCATGGCCGGCAGCATCTCCATGCCTCCCGCTGTGGACGAAAACACGGTCAGCCAGCAAGATTTCACCTACCAGCGACGCGGGGGACGTGGACAAGGTCGTTGCGGCCGGGGGTGGGAGACGGCGACAGGTGGCTGCGGGGGCGGGGGTGAAACTTCAGCGCGCCACGAATTGGCCGGGGAGTAGGGTTCTGACTCGGGTCGGCGCCTCGCATGGTGTATGTACCGGTCGAGGCGCGGATATCTCCGAAACCCTCAAAAAAATAAGGGTCAGGGCCTTTTACACAGACTGATCGGCGCAGAGAGTATCACGCAATCTGTAAAATAACGGTTATTTTGAGGATTTGGGCGTTTTACCGTATCTACTAGAGTTTCCCTTAGAGCAGCTCTAACAAAAGCCTATTAAAACATGAACTGTAGATCGTGTTTACACGGCACGACAAACATCATTTACAGTTTCAAAATAGGCGGCACATATCAGACCCTGTAAAACTATACCCGTGATTATCTTTCATGGGTCCAATTTTACGTGCTCCATTCTGCGCTGTCTGTTTTCGAACTATAAAGTTTGAGTCGACTGATCAATACTCGAATAGTTAAACGATGCAATGCAATGGTCCATAGTTTTTACATCAAATTATCGAGATCAAAGCAACCCAAACATAGATTGGGCAACGTTCAACCATAAAATCAAAAAAAAATTTAATCCACCAAGATGAATGCGAGAGATCATCAAATCATATCGTCGCTGAGCCCATCATGCACAACTCCGTCACCACCACTTGCTGATGCTCCACCCCCTTGAAGAACTAGAATCCTTCTCTCCAAGATGTCGGAAATCATCATTTGATGCGACTCCAATTGAGTTGCATTCATCCTCGAGGTAGCAATCATCATGATCTCTTTCTCTTCGGACATGAGCTCCTTCATTGCCTTGGTCTCCTTTATCTTGAGCCTCTTCTCCTCTAGCTCGGTCTTATACTTGGCATCTCTTCGGATTACTTTCCACCTTGACTACTTCATCACCATCTTCTTGTCATGCATTATCATCTTCATCTCCAACGTCTTCATTGTCAACATTTTCTTCGACTTCACCATCTCATCAATATTATCCCTTAGAGAAGATGATTCAGCTTCAAGCTTAATCCTCTCCTTCTCCTTCTTGTTGCGTTTCGGCTTACCAATGTTCCTTCCTCCATATTCATCATCACTAGCATCGTCCATTTCCTTCATGGTCTCCCTCTTTGGTGCGGTTTCTTGATCCCTCAAATTTCGTTTTGGCATATGCTCAAGCAACTTCCAACAATGGTGACGGTTGGACGCCTTTTTCTTGAAGCCCTTCATTGCCTTGTACCTTTCTTGGGTAATTCGTTCCTAAATTGCACAATGGGAGGATCAATTCATTCCTAATTGCACAATGGGTTAATAAAAGGGAAGAATAACGATATCACATAGTTATCCGGAGCCAGGCCACTTGGAGGGTTGTTCCTCACTTTTGCATAGCTCCGACCCAATGACTGCAAGTTGGTTTTATGACATCCCATCGCCCTTGCAGAGACCGATACAGTCGAGCGACCGGATGGGCAACACGAGGCATAAGTTTGAAGAACTTATCTTTGATGCGCTGCCAATAGCGCTTGTCGGTTTGGTACGTGCCCGGATCGATCGACACTTGGGACCATGCCCGCACCAAGTATGTGTCCTTGATCTCGGTGTAGTTTACCACCCTCTTCTTCTTTGTCAATGTTGCTAGATCTACATCGAACACCTCCTCAATCTCTTCGAGTTCAGCCTCGACTTCCTCTTCTTTGACTGCATCATCGCCGAACTGGAGCTGCTGGCTCGCAATATCTACTGCACTATCGTTAAGCATGTGGACGAACGAAGTCATGGCCTCGTGTGCATTATAACTACAAAGAATTAAGCTTAAGAACACTATCAATTCATGAACGACATAGAGGAGAGGGCAGAGGTCATACCTTACCGAAGGCGCGGCGGCGGCCGACTGCTGAGCGGTGATGGCATGCTGTTGAGGCTAAGCGACCGACAGCTATTGAAAATGAGCGACGGAAGAGAGGCATGTGCGGTGCACATGCTGGTTCCTCTTCTTTATCACATGTGCCTTGGGCTGGTCCGCTGTCCCTGCAGCATCGACTATCGAGGCGTCGTTGTTCCCCAGCCTCTTCCTATTCGAGGTGCCTCCGGCAGCGATCATCTTGGCAACGGATCCAGCCGGTAGAGCTCCCGCGGCAAACTGGCGGCGGGCTAGGTTGTTGAGGCGTCGCGGCCTCGGCACCAATGTGTTGCTATTCGCTGGAGTCCATGCGTTCGGATCCGGTGAGCGCTGACAGCAGAAAGCGAGTGGGGAGAGATTGGGAGTGGCGGAGGCAGGAAATGGGGGAAGTGAAATGTCCCTAGCGTGCGAACAATGGGAGCGATTCAGGGCATGCTCGGATCGTCATCCCGCACTGGGAATGTAGTATTCGAGCAGAGGGTTTCTCCGTGGACCGTAAAAAATAATACAGTTTTTGGGCCTTTATAGGTTCCGCTAGAGCGCCAAGTTTTTGCGAAAACCGTAAATAGGCGGTTTATTTACAGTTTCCGTGTGTTTACGGGCACCGTTAGAGCTTCTCTTAGAATTCATTTGGAACGGTAAATCTCCAGCTGGCCGACGCAAAAATCGCGATCTAAACGATCTGTTTCTGTCTCGATGGATCGCGGTCCAGCAAAACAAAGCGGTGTGTCCAGCGGTCCGACGCATTTTGACCGTATCTGCCCGCTGTCAATGCTTGACGACCTTGGCAACGGGACATTAATGCCGATGGGACGTCACCAATAACCGCCGCCGACTTCCCGCACAACCGGTGTTTCCCGCCCTCATTGGCTCCTATTTCCGCGCGTGCCTTCCCTCCCATAGTCGGAAACATCACGCGCTTGGCTGACCGTTTCTTTCACCATTGTCATGCTCTATAAAGACGGTCGCTGGCCCGACAAGGAACACCAGCCCTAACACCACCAAGCGTCCCCAAAAATGCACCAACAAACATCAGCTATACCTCGCCATGAAATCACCAACTAGATGATGATTAAGGAGATGTGTCATAGTCGTTTCCTCGCATCCCTCCAAGGAGGATGTCGAGCTACCGGCCAGTGAGTTGGCCCGGCATTTCACTGAGGAGGAGGTGGGCGGCTTCGAGCGTGAAGGAGAGGTGTCCCGGTAGGCAATCTAGGAGGTGGTCGAGGCGGCGGTGCAGCAGGTGATGAGTCCAAAATTGTAGCATTTTTACCTTTCGTTTTGCATAAGTAGAGTAGGATTTTTAGTATTTTACCGCGCATTCGCGCACCTTATGTCCTTGTTTCAACAGGATCCCGAATTACTAAGTCTCTTATGAACATATCAATCGGAACTATCATCTTACGTAGTATGATATTTCTAAATAATAAAAGTTATTTAATTGATTTATTCTCACACCTGGAAGATTGGCAAACGCGGAGGGAAGCTTCAGAGCGTGTAACAACCACTGGTACGGGCGGAGCTTTCCCGTACCGCCCGACCATACCGTGTAGCAGCATGTCCGCCTTGTCAAATACTCTCACCTCGCACAGACGGGTCATAGATCCAATATTTGCAGAAACTTCCAGCCTCAAAATACCACACAAGAGAAGGATTTGGAGGAGGAACTTGGAGAATGGGAAATCCTTGCTGCTTCACGAATCATTGGAGGACATCGCATCATCGCCTTCATCATCAACCACTTCATCTCCATCACCATTGCTATTCCCGTCTTCCATATACTAGATCTTGTTGTAATTCAAGACGGTTTTGGTTTGCACTAGATTAATCCCCGTACTTTTATCCATCCAGTTGATTATGATAATGTCGTTGATTTCTTCCATGTGTGAGTAGTTCCCTTTGTTTTAGGAGAGATGGAGAAACCCAAGCACAATTATGAAATAAAATAAAGATGATCTATTACTTGTGTCCATGATCTATTGATTTATGATATTGTGTTATATCTCTCTCTTTAGATGGTATTTGTAGTCGTCCACATATCATTTTCCTTCATGACTAAATAGAGGGTGAAATCCTAAGGACATGAATGAGAGTATGTCCAGTGTTACTTGTGACTACAAGCATTGGCTTATAACCTGCACAGTCTAAGGAGGAATAAAGGGAGATTCACTAAGTTAATCACGATATCCACAGGGAAACACTTAATTGTGGTGGTCTTTATGAGTGGCTGCTCTGAGGTATCATAGTGGTTATTTAGAAATGACCTCATTACCTGGCTCAAGAAAGCGGTTGTCTACGAGTCTTGTGGTGAATATCTTATTATGGAACTCTCTCCACACATGTCCTGACATAAGAAATAGGTTATCCTAATTATGATTAATTACAACATGACACCACGCGAAGGATTTACATTGTTCGGACCGTTTTTGAATTTCTTATGCCCGTTTTAAAATTTACCCGTTTCCAAGTATGGTCATAACGACGGGCATGAAGATAGGGGATGAGCCTCGTTAAAACTTGCATTAGATATCTGAAGAAACATCACATTATGAGTCTACAAATATATTTTTTTAAATCACGAGCATTAGTTCATGTACGTGTATCTCAAACCGGATCCACTTTCTACTGATTCGGTAGACATTTGTCTTTTTTCTCCAAGTGTGGACGGAAAGGTTTTAAAATCCCTAGTTGGGATATTGTTCATGTAAGGTGGCCTAGTATTTTTGGAAAATGGGGTGGTACCATTTTTTATTTAACGTTTGGTGTTGCTTCACAAAACGCCCTGATTTTGGCACTCAGAAAATAGAAAATGACTTCTCCATGCGACGAAAAATAAAAATTCCTCCTGCAACATTCTTAGCCATCTCAAGATGCACATGCATGCACAATATGGGCACAGTATCACAAACTATGCCTCGATTATGCACATAACCTTGGTCATTTGGACCGAAAGACATGAAACCTCGAACATGATAGATAATTTTGTGAAGGTTTTTCTGAGACATAATCAATATACCAAGTTTGGTATTTTTCATTGCAACTATGTCATATAATGTGACACCACACAAAGAATTTACATTGTTTGGACCGTGTTTGAATTTTCTTATGCCCGTTTATGATTGCTGATGGTCGCTTCAGCCGTAACCATGGAGCATCTTCTTTGCTTAACGGGATGCTTGGGTCGCTTTTCACTTTGAAGGACGGAATTTGATCAAACTTATTATAATCTTCTCACATGTCTGTCTTGTCCTCGACTCCCACGATATTTCTTTTCCCCAAATAAACTATGTGACTCTTGCTCATCGTGTGATGTATTCGTTTGCTTATTTTTTTGTTTTTTCGGTATGGAGGACATGTCCTTCACATAGAAAACCTGTGCCACATCATTGGCTAGGACAAATGGTTCGTCTCTATAACCAAGATTGTTGAGATCTACTATTGTCATTCCGTACAACTGGTCTACCTTTACCCCTTCTTCATTCAGGTTCAGCCATTTGCCCTGAAACAAAAGGACCTTAAAATAAACTCCATAGTCAAGTTCCCATATCTCCTCTATGTAACCATAGTATGTGTCCTTTTTGCCATTCTCGTCGGTTGCATCAAAGCGGACACCACTGTTCTGGTTGGTGCTCTTTTTATCTTGGGCGATCGTGTAAAATGTATTCTCATTTATCTTGTACCCTTGATAATTCAATATAGTAGAAGATGGTGACCTATCAAACAAATAGACCTGATCTCCAGCAGTGGTGTCATCCATTAGATGTGTTCGCAACCAATTGCTAAAAGTTTTCATGTGTTCATCTCTAATTTAGGAGTCAGGCTTTCCCGGGTTGTTGGAGCGTACAATATTCTTGTGTTCCCCGATATACGGAGCTGTCAAGGTGGAATTCTGTAGAACCGTTTAGTGTGCTTGAGTGAAAGATTGTCCGTCCCTACATATCATTGCTTTCTTTCCTAGCGTGCCTTTTCCACTCAGTCTCCTCACAAGCCGTGATTCAGGAACACCAATCGGCTTAAGGTCAGAAATAAAGTCAACATAGAACTCAATGACCTCCTCTGTTCCATAGCCCTTGAAGATGCTTTCTTCTGGCCTAGCACGGTTATGAACATATTTCTTTAACACTCCCATGAACTTCTCAAAGGGGAACATGTTATGTAGAAATACAGGACCGAGAATGGAAATCTTTTCGACTAGGTGAATCAGGAGATGCGTCATAATATTGAAAAAGGATGGTGGGAACACCAACTCAAAACTAACAAGACATTGGACCACATCCTTTTATAACCTTGTCAAAATATCTTGATTGATCACCTTCTGAGATATTACATTGAAGAATGCACATAGCTTCACAATGGGTACTCGAACATTTTTCGGTAGAAGCCCCTTCAATGTAATCGGAAGCAACTACGTCATAATCACGTGACAGCCATGAGACTTCAGGTTTTGGAATTTTTTCTCTACCATATTTATTATCCCCTTTATGTTGGACGAGAATCTAGACGGCACCTTGATACTGTAAAGGACTTCAAATAATATTTCCTTCTTTACTTTTGTAAGAGCATAGATGGCAAGACTTAAGTGACGCCCTTTATCCGTCTTGTTCTGTGGATGCATGTTTTGTGGGTCTTTCATACGTTGTTGGTCCTCCCGTGCTTTTGGTGTAACTTTTTTCTTCCCATACACGCTTAGGAAGCCTAGCAGGTTCATGCAAAGATTCTTCATCACGTGTATCACGTCGACTGAAGAGCGGACACGTAGGACTTTCCAATAGGGTAGCTCCCAAAATATAGATTTCTTCTTTCACATGGGCGCGTGTCCGGTAGCGACCTCGTTCGGAACAGGTTGACCGCTAGGACCCTTTCCAAAGATAACTTCTATGTTCTTGACCATACTAAATACATCATCACCAGTAGAGAGGTCAGGCTTCTTCCGGTAATCTGCCTCACCTTGGAAATGCTTACCTTTCTTTCTTACTTGATGATTGGTCGGAAGAAATCGACGATTCCTCAGGTATAAAACCTTCTTACATTTATGCAAATATGTAGCTTCAATATCATCTAAACAATGTGTGTATGCCTTGTATCCCTTGTTTGTTTGTCCTGAAAGGTTACTAAGAGCAGGCCAATCATTGATGGTTACAAAAAGCAATGCTCGTAGGTCAAATGGCTCGTGTTTATGCTCATCCCACACACGTACACCTGGTTTTCCCCATAACTGTAAGAGTTCTTCAACTAATGGCCTTAGGTACACATCAATGTCGTTGCCGGGTTGCTTCGGGCCTTGGATAAGCACTGGCATCATAATGAACTTACGCTTCATGCATAACCAAGGAGAAAGGTTCTAGATACATAGAGTCACAGGCCAGGTGCTGTGACTGCAGATCTGCTCCCCAAAAGGATTCATGCCATCTGTACTTACACCAAATCATAAGTTCCTCGTGTCACCTGCAAAGTCTGGAAACTCTCTCTCGATTTTTCTCCACTATGACCCATCAACGGGGTGTCTCAACTTCCCGTCTTTCTTACGGTCTTCATTGTGCCATCGCAACAACCTGGCATGCTCTTTGTTTCTAAACAGACGTTTCAACCTTGGTATTATAGGAGTATACCACATAACCTTAACAGGAACCCTCTTCCTGGGGGCTCGTCATCGCCATCAACATCTCCAGGGTCATCTCATCTGATCTTATACCGCAGTGCAGTGCATACCGGACATTTATCTAAATTCTCGTACTCCTCACCGCGGTAGAGGATGCAATTATTAATGCATGCATATATCTTCTACATATCAAATCCTAGAGGGCAGAGAATCTTCTTTGCTTTGTAAGTACTCTCGGGCAATTCGTTATCCTTTGGAAGCTTTGGCTTCATTATTTTCAGTAACTTCTCAAATCCCTTGCCAGATAAACTAGTCTCTACCTTCCATTTCAGCAATTCCGGTGTGGTATCGAGCTTTCTGCTGTCATCTTTGCAATTTGGGTACAACAATTTTTTGTGATCCTCTAACATGCCCTCCAACTTCAACTTCTCCTTCTCTGTTTCACAGTCTCGCTTTGCATCAGAAATGACTCGACCAAGATCATCAACGGGCTCATCTGAGGCCCGTTCTTCATCTCCTTCTTCTTCATTCTCTTCCTTTGCAGTATCATCGTATTTAGGGAACATATGACAATAGTTGTCATCATACTCTTCTTCTTCATTGTCTTCTATCATAACCCTCCTTTCTCTGTGCTTGGTCCAGCTATTATAGTTGGGCATGAAACCTCTCCGAACTAGGTGGCCACGAATGATTTTCGAGGAAGATTACTCCTTGATGTTCCGATATTGAACACATGGACAACACATAAATCCATTCTCTTTGTTTGCCTTAGCCACATCGTTAAATTTATCCACCCCTTGAATGTACACGGATTCACGTTGGTCACCGTACATCCATCCTCACCGATTCATCTGCATCATTATAGAACATCATGAATAGTGAGATGACCACTTTACGTCGACACTTACATTATTATATTAATTATAGATGAAGGATAAGGTTTCTAACCTCGATCAAGAAGGAAAGAAAGAGGAGAAAGGCTTAAGTGTGGCTCAGGCACCTCATATCATTTTTGTTTTGTATGAAATCAATCGGTATCATTCTCTCAGACATTTCGTCGAACACCTAATGTGCATAGGAAAAAAACTAGTACACACACCTCACTCCTTCCACCAAGAGAAAAAACAGAGGGAGGGCTGGCTGGGGCGGCGCATTTATAGGCGAATTATTCGTCCCGGTTGGTATTACAAACCGGGACTAAAGGTGTATGGTGGGCCACGTTTCTGGCGCACAACCTTTAGTCCCGGTTCATAATACCAACCGGGACGAATAGTCCCTTACGAACCGGGACGTATGCCCCCCTAGCCCCCGTGCGACGCTCGGGCTGCTTGAACTGGGACAAATGAGAGCATTAGTCCCGGTTCGTGGTGGAACCGAGACTAATGCTCTAGGCCACTCCGAACGAAAGCTAGTTTTTCTACTAGTGAAACGCGTGCGGACCGACCCATCCATGCACCAAATGTGGGAAATGGTTGCGTCGGTCCGGACGCGCGCGGACAGAAGGCGTGTCCTACCTGTTGGTTCCTTTGGTCCTAGCCACCGAGGCGTTGATTCAGACCCGTGCAACGACACCAATTAAGAGTCGCTGACAGAAGGCTGACCGGCGGCAGCCTGTGCCATCAATGGCGACAATACGACACACTATCTGACTGGACGCCACACTCTCCACCGCTGCTGCAGGCGCCGCCCGACGCCTGGCCTCTTGACTGGACACTTCAATGTCGTCTCTTCGACCTCCGCACCGGCATCTGATGCTGGGCCTTTTTAACCAGTCGCCTGCCTCGATTTTCTCCCACACCACACCATTCTCTCCTCCTTCTCCTTTCAGTTCTCCACTACTTGTAGCTAGACATGGCCCGCAGCGAAGGATCGAGGGGGGGGGGGGCATGCTGGCCGTGGACGTCGAGGGAGGCGCAGAGGACGCGGCCAAATCAGCGCGCCACCACGCTCTCCCTCAACGCCGTCGTCGCCTGACGAGGTCAACCCAGGCATACAATTCACTATGGCCATCCACTTCGGCATGCCGAGTGACAGGTTGCTCCTGCCTGTAGATTCGTGACCCTGGTCAGCGACGCACCGCCCCCGCTTGTCATCCTCCAGGCGAACGGTTTTAGGACCACCAGTTACCCGGTCGATCTGCAGTTCGACCACCTCGGCCAGTTGTACCTCGGCAATGGCTGGGAGTGCTTCGCCCACGCGCACCAGATCGAAGCGCGCAACATCCTCGTCTTCAAGTACGACGACAAAGGAAGGCTCGGCGTTAGCGTCTTGGACGATAGCATGTGCTGGAGATGGTACCGCTCGACCTCCTCCTCTGACTCCGACTCGATGAGTAGGCTAGGCTGCGCGCCATGTATGATGAATAAATGTACGCATTTGCCATTTGCAATGAAAATATTTATTCAAGCCCTAAAACATTTTGTTACAAGCACACCACACACACCTACAACAACGCGCCGCCGCTAGCTGCGTCGGGTCAGATACAACATTCGTCATTGAGAGACACGATGATCGGCCACTGCGTCTGCACCTCCTCTTCAGCTCGGTCGAGGCGGGCTCGCAGGGAAGCATCGTCGGGATTGGCCCGCACCGCTTTCCGAAGGTCGCCATGCACCAATGCGAGCTGGTCCCATCACCGGTACTTTGACAGGAAGACGCGTTCCACCACCTCCATCGTGAAAGGCTCGTCGGTGATCATGTGGCGGTTGTAGAAAGGGCGACGCGGCGGCCAGGGGCGAAGCGTGTAAATCTGCGGGCGCTCCGGAATCGGAGACTCCAGCGGGTTTGGCCACCACGAGAGCGGCGGGCGCTCGGGCACCTCTTCTCTACCGGCGTCGGGGTTGCCACGAAGCTCGTCGGGACGACGACGGTGGCCAGGCATGGTGGTTTTGTGCTTGGCGTGGCGGGGGTCTGGTCGAAGATATCTCGACGCCCTCCCCTTTTTATGGCACGCCTGGACGCGGCGGGAAACGCCTAGAACTCGCGGGAAGCGGCGGAAAAGATAGGCGGGATACGGCTTGGCGGCGGGAAGAAATACGCCGATGTTAGTGATGGCCAAGCACGGACAAATAAGTCGTACCGCTGTGGCGGTCGGCGGACAAGCCGACCTCTAACCAAAAGCCACCGCGGATCGACCCAAACGGACAGAAATAGACCGTTTGGGTCGGCTGAATGGGTCGGTCCGGTCCTTCGGCACTGGTATAGCCGTATAGGGTGTCGGCTTGGGTTTTGGGGTGACAGGGTGGTCGGCTCGCGCGGCTTCGGGTCGTTGGTGCGTGTTGCAGCGCCCTAACGGTATGCGTTACATTTTGTTAACTGATTATTGTTTTTCCTACCCAACGAAGAAAATACGAAGTCCCGGCTGATTGCTCGACAAAACACAGGAGCCACAGTAGTTGGAGTACGCTTCCCGTCCGTGTGGCTGGTAGCAGGGGAGTGGGCTATAGGTTGCTAGTAGTTAAATGTGACAATGCTGGGTGGTGTCAGGGTCGCCCTGCGGGTGGACGCTGCCATCCTACTACTACTACCTCTGAATATTTGAACACCGCAGTTGTTAATGTTATTATTGACTGCAAACGGTGCAGGCTGCAGGTGGCACCAGACACAGAGAGACAGGCAGATTCTGACAGACCACGCAGGTAGCCTGCAGCCACCCACCCCACCGCACCTTCACACTCACTCCCGTCCGAGCCGAGAGAAATATCGCAGGAGTGTACACGTACGCTCATCGCTAGACCACCAAATATTTGTATTGTCTGCCACCAGTCACGTGAACCAACAAGAGTATCTTCATCGGCTCGACCCAATCCATCCGGGCGCGAGGGTTGCGGGCATATCCTCCACGCGCTAATGGCTCACCCTCTAGCACCGATTCAGAGCGGCAGACTGTGGCACCGAGTCAGACGCAACCGCGGGCGTATTGACCATCAATAACGACAGGATGGGGCGTCCCCTGAGTTACCGCACCGCCATTGATAGCGAAGGCGCGAGAACATGTGCGCGCTCCCACCGGCAGGGGCTACTTAAGGGCATCTCCACGACCGTCGGTGCCGCACATCACCCCTACTCTCGCCATCGCCGGAGCCACTCTGCAAACTAGCCGCCACAGCCACCCCAACCGCCAGCACCGCTCCACCAGCGATGAAGATCCGGGGTGGTCTAAGAAGTCGAAGAACGACCATGAAGCCGGCAGATCCCGCTCGAGCGGCCGGTGCCGCTAGAGCGGCACACCATCATTCGTTCGGGGGGTGCTGCCACCGCCGCCCCGGGCGCAGAACTTTGTCGGCGTCCGAGCCGAGCGCCGGGAGGATGCGGAGCAAGCCTGCGACCGCCGGTACTTCCATATAGCGGAGTGCGAGCGGCGGAGGAGGGAGGGGAGAGGCATCGCCCACCACGATGTCTCCCTCCCCACGGTCTGGCACCTCAACCAGGAGCGGATGCCGGTGCCGCCCACCCCGAAGGACGACAAGGCACTGGCGGCGGAGATGGCCCACCGCATCTGCAAGCTCCCGCAGTCCTTCTGGTACGACCGCGCGTACCACAACCCGGTGTTCTGGAGGAAGTTTCTCGACTGGGAGCACACGGCGCGCCGCCTCAGCACCTACCGAAGCGAGTTCGACCCGTTGGTCCTCCGCGAACTCCCCGCCATCGAGGCCGCCTCCGACGGTGTCGTCAACCACTCCGATGCCGACCTCGGCGGCGACGACGATGACGACATCATCATCAAGGAGGAGGAGGACGAGGCGAAAAGGTCATCCTCCGCATCCGTCGCCGCGCACCTGCCCCCGGAGTACCTGGAGGTCCTGGCGCGGGGCTACGACGAGGACGCCATCCTCGAGCAGGCCATCGCGGCCAGCGCCAGGGATGAGGAGGCCATGTGGGCCGGCTACCAGGAGACCGTCAAGTTCACCGGCCTGGTGGCCCAGGTGAACGCGGGGCAGCCGCTGCTACGGGGTGAGCTGCTTTGCCCGCGTCGGAGTGGTCTGCCCCACCCGTTTCGTGGTGGTACGCTCCTGGGTCGAATCGCGGGCCAGTTTTTTTCTTCCTTTTTTTTATCTTTTTAAATATATTTTATATAATTATGAATGACACTTTTACGCGCGAATCGTGCCTGTTTAAATTTAAAAAAAACGTGGCCAGACGCAGACATTCCATTCGTGCCGCTGCCCGCCCCTGACCGGGCAGACCGGACCGTCAACCCAAAGCGACCGCCGGCCGTCCTAAACGGACAGAAACGGATCGTTGCGGTCGCGCGATTGGTCGGTGGAGATGCTATGAGGGGAGATACGTGTACGCCCATCGTGTACAGAACATGACCCAGAGGAAATGCCAAGGACTGCACAGTGCACGCACGTACTCCACGCTGCCACGCACTGGAGTATCCCATTTTTTGACGCTTGTAGTATCAGGTACATGTACCCAGTGGTAGCACGAAAACGACGGGTACCTGAACCGAACTGAGCTGACAACGGCTTGTAATAATACTGCCCGTTCTCTCTCTAGGAAGTGAGTAGCTTTGGTCTGAGCGGTAGTATAGTGGAGCTGGTAGGTGTAGCTGGCGTTGCTAGGGTGGGGGGACAGGGGCAGCGCCCATCTACGAAGCCTGCAGGCTGCAGCAGGAGGCATGGCTGCTGTGCTCTTGTGCCTTTTTGTTGCTGCTGTCTCTGACCGCCGGCCAGTCTCTCTCTCTCTCTCTCCCTGGCCCTGCTCAGTCATCTTTGGTCACTGTGCGTCCGCACATGTGTGTCCGTTCAATTTCGATTCGAAAGGCAAAGCTTGCCTGCCCGAGGAAAAGAAAAGGCATGTGGTGTAGTAGTAAAAAGAAGACGGCCAGAAGAAGATCATGTGCGTATGTTGTGTATGCGTGCGCCTGGCTGCCACTGACGGTCAAGTGACACAGCAGCGGGCCTGCAGGATATGTACCTGCCAACCAAGTGTAAAAAAGGGAGGCGTAGGGGAGGGAGCAACTTGCACCGTACGCTCGCAACCACACGGGCAGGCTTTTCGCCACTGTTCGTGCTGCATGCCGCCTGCCATCTCCGCTCCATGTGTTCCCACCAGCCCCGCGTCTGCCTGCCCTGCCCTGCTCTGGTTTCTTCTTCTCTCTTTTCCCCGTAGATTTTCTTCCCCTCTTTTCCCACTCACGTTGTTGTTGTTGTTGTTGTTGTTGTTGTTGTTGTTGTTGTTATTTTTGTTTTTGTTTTCAGAGATAAGATTAGTACTTGCACAGCTAGTTTTATCACTTAAGCGTACAGGACACGTACCTGATTTAGCGAACCTGCTTCCATGCATGCATGGCTGCGCGTAGCCATACATAATGATCAGCTCGTGTTTAGACCAAAACTGAAACAAACGAACAGACGGCGTGTACCGTTCTTCTTCACTCCTTCTGAAACCTTGACGTGACAGACACGTCCGGTCACGTACCTGCCCGGGCCAGGTCCTAAGCTTTCGTACTTTTCCTTTCCTCACACAAGACCAAAAGGCACCACTGTGCAAAATCGTCTCAGAGAGGGCGCCGTGGACTAGTCTTTGCCTCCACAGTACTAGTACACGTAGGCGCCATCTCCAAGTGCATTAAAAAGATCGGCCCTCTTAAGCAAACACCATTATGAGGCGCCAAAAGTATCCTATCTGGAACCTCTGTTCCGTGCCTTGCCTGCATGCACAGGCTTAAACCTAATGATTATTAAGTTAGACACCAAACATGCTGGTTTGCAGTGAGTCTTGCACACTTGCACCCGGGATGGGTACTCGATCGGTCAAACTGGGGAGTACCACCACGTGGGTCCCAGGTGGCAGGGCCTCACATAAGCCAACCCACTGCTGACCCACTGATCAATGGCTATCAGTATCAGACAGCACACACACGCCGGTGACTGCTGAGTGACTCTCCCCCTGTGATAATCATGATGATGTGGCTTGACACATGAGAAGGTAAGCGGAAAAGAATTGCTTGTTTTTATAGGGATATCTTATGTTTCGGAACTCACCAGGAAGCTTGTCAAAACTGGCTTCTTTTTCTTTCAAATCGTTTGTTTTTGGTCTCCGATGCACCTGACGCTTCCTGGCTCTTTTCTGCAGGAAAGAGAGCGCCGTGCAGTGTGCAGTGTACATTGCTGGGAAGAGAGGTGAGGTGATACTGATGAGTCCTGTCTGTTGGCTGTGACAGGGCAGGGGAGTCAGGGATATGTTGCATGGACTGAGACTTGCAAAGCACTCTTTCACAGGCCCCTCAAAAGATCCAGTGTCCTAGGCCTGTAATGTAAGTACGTACAAGGTTTATCACTGTCCCCGGTCCTCTCTGCCCCTTTGACTATCTGTCATGCTTTACTGAAATACTACTATTCAGTTGTATAATCCTGCGTTGAGAAATGAAATATATACCGGTAGTATGTGATATTACGGGAGAGCAAACATTAACTTTATTGGATACATAATTTGGTGAGTATGCAGGAGGCTTCAACAAATATGTTATGGACTTATTTACTAGTACTACTCTTGTTCGAAAATATGTGACTTCATTTGCTCGCATGTATCTAGATACTAACGTTTTAGTATATAGATACACGTTAATGTACACATAGTTAAGTCACTTATTTATTTTCACACGGAGGGAGTAGTACTTTGCAAACTTGTTGCCAAAAGTGTGGTAGCCCATGCAAGGCACATGACCAAATATGATCTAGTCTTGTTGAAATGCAGAATGTGGTGAGTAAGCAGGGGCTTCAACAAATATGTGATGGACTCATTTACTACTCCTTCCATCCGAAAACAAGTGATATCTAGATAACGTTTTAGTATATACTCCCTCCGTTCAGAAATATAAGGCATTCTAGCTTTGTGAAGCGAATGTATCTCGACACCTTTTAGTGTATAGGTTCACTGCGAACCTCTACGAATCTATATACTAAAAATGTCTAGATACATTTGATTTATAAAGCTAAAATGTCTCATATTTCCGAACGGAGAGAGTAGATACTACTAGATGCGAATCTAGACATAGTTATATCACTTATTTTCACACCGAGAGAGCGGTACTTTGCAAACTGTTTCCAAAAGTGTGGTAACCCATTGCATGGTACATGACCAAATATGAACCAGTCTTGTTGGAACGAGAAGAAACTCGATAAGCTACTGCCATTAATTAAGAGAAAAACATGATAAGCAGGTATTTGGCCGCCTTCCCTATTTACGACATGATTCGAGCATGCCTGGCCGCGACTTCTCTGGCCAAAAGCCGCCACTACCGTTTCCTCTTCCGCAGAACTCATCCTCCCCCGTGTCAGGAAATCGCAAACTCACCATGAAATCTTGCTCAGCAGCTGCCGGCCTCAAACCCTGCACTTTGCTCCTCGCAATCCCTGCTGCCTCCCAATGCTGTCATCGATCCCACCCACCGCCAAGAAGAGCTCAGCACCGAGGAAGTGCGCTACTGTACGACCGATCGGCACCGAGCAGCACGTTCTGGTATCAGTCGCACATGTCGTGTCCCCAACGCGAGCGAGCGAGCGCTGTGCCGCTGTGCGTGTCAGGACGGCGAAGGCGGCTCGTCCGGTCCAGTCCAGGCCGTGCTCATCACTGCACGAGTCAAAGACGGGGTCAGAACAGGACAGGGGCAACCCTGCAGGCCGCACAGCATATTTAGATCTATAGGGCTCGCCGTCAGTCAGTCAGTGAGGTTCAGAGTCACAGGTGCATGTCATACGTGCGGCAGTACCCTTCTCTCTCTGTGCACGGGGCTGACCGCTGGCATGCATGCATCCATGCATGCGCGCCTTCCCGCTCAGTGCGTGCTGCTTGCCTCATGGGCATTGCCGGCCGGAGTGGTGGTTCGGGCACGGGATCTGCTATCTCAGGTTTAGATTTGCAAATGACACTGCCTGGGTAGTACTAGTCGATAAAAGAGGGACGCAATGCGACGGATCGCAGGACGGACTGGCATCGTCAGCACCGATCATCAAAACGAGCCGGGGCAATGGGACGACGGACGGAGTGGTGGTCTGGTGGATTCGAGTGGGACGGTGGGGTTTCAGTGCGGCGGGACACGCACAGGCACTCAGACTGAGGCGGCACTAGGGGCCGGACCAGCGTGCAGACTGCGGCAGGGGATGAACAGTGTGCGTGCACAGCGGAACCGGTTCCCACCACAATAATTGCTCCGGTCAGGTCGGCCCGCTGGCCGGAGGACGGGGAGGCCGGCGGTCAAGGATCAGCAAGAAACCTCCCGAGTTGCATCGAACCGGCAACCGGCACAGGTGACAGGCAGGTCCTACTTGGGTTTGGAGCAGAGCATGCATCTACGGACCACGGCCGAGGATGACCCGATCAAGCTTCCTCACGGAAGGTCGGGATGTGTCCTGTTGCGCAGCGCACACGTATAGTAGTTCGTTGTCCTGGCAACAACACATGCGTAACGCTGGCCGGCCGCTGGAAGGGAAGCGAGGGGCAGTCGCTAAGGCAGTAGTGCCATCAGGAGGCAGCACCGCAGGCCGCAGCGCGCGGCAGCGGCTTTCCAGCCAGCGCTGCCATGCCATGCCTGCCTGCCTGGTGACGGTACGTGTGCGTACACCGCTTCGGCACGGCATGGCGCCACTGGGGAGCGGCACATGCAGCGGCGTCAGAAAGGCTGGGGACGGGCGCTGCAGGCAAAGCAGCGTGACAGTCTGACGAGGCGACCACCGGTTTGAAAGCGCTACTACCGCTGCTGCTGCGTGCTGGAGAGTCCTCTACTTGTGGCAGGCACATTCACTGCGACCGCCCCACGGGCGAAGCCCTTTCGCTGCACACACACACGCGCGCGCCTGTAGCAACGACGCCCCCTTTGCGTTGCGTTGCAGTGCAGATTCCTCGAGATGGAACAACACGAGACACTGGAATACTACTAGAGGAGAAGCCCGAACCTGGGTGGGCTTTTGCATCAAAAGGCTCGTCTTCTTCCCGGTCTGGCCTCGGGGTCCAGTTCAGTCTGCCGACGTGAAGCAAAGGCAGGACCGTACGCTTAGGCTTAGGCAGGGCAGGCGCCTTGCAGTTGCAGCTAGCCGTCTGACTCGAGACACGTCTTTCCAGGCCTTCTCGCTTTGACTGGAACAGTAAGTAAATATACTACACCGGCTCTCTGCACTGCCTGCATGGACAGAGTCAATGACTATCATGCTGGTTACAAAAAGGTCGGCCTACAGCTATAACTCAGATCAGTAATGATGGCCGCAGCGGTAGTCCAATGTGCACAACCTGCAGCATCCACCTCATGTATCAGCAAATTAAGTTGGTCAACAAGTGATGCCATTTGGATTCTACTATCATGTTAATGTCGATACCAAGCAGCATGGGCCGTCTCTTCTGTCCTGAAGCACACTGCCGATGTTGGCGTTAGACGGGACAGGACAAACAAAGGCCAAACAGGACAGTCACTAGTAGATTCGCAAAAAAAAAAGGACAGTCACTAGTAGTATATCTTAGTACAAGAGTTGAGACCAACATCCTGCTAGAGAAATCTGAGCAAAACAATCATGATTTTTCAAAGTTCCCTGTATATCACACTTAGAACTGTTTGTACAAAAAATGTCACACGGCAAAATTGAGATACAGATAGTCATTTGACATTGCATCAGCCTCAACCCTAGTATATTCTTAAGTTACAGTATTCACTTTTCCGTTATCCTCCCGGCACACACACACTAGCTGCAACATGAACAGTGAGATCCCAATGACTGAGAGTTTCTTGCATTGTAGGATATGATGGAACAAGCCAGAGAGGTTTCTCACGGCAAGTGCTACTGCCAACAAAATCTTTAGATGGAGCAGCACCGCCAAGCAGGACTAATTTACAACAGCTCCAGGGGCAGCTTCTGGTTTAACATTGCCTGGAGTGGATCTCAATAATCTACAAGCTCGCCAACAGTATATGGGTTGTCCCTTGCAGCTTCTAAACCCACTATGAGCTGCCCAAATTGATAAAAGGCAGATCATATTTTTCTACCACCATATGTACAGTTGAGGTCAACGTCGAAAAGCTGTGGCACAAATGGACATGTCAGATATTTTTGAAGGTACTGTTTTTAAAAAAGCACGAGACAACATATTTTGGCTAAATCCTCCCTGCAGTACTCTTCAACCTTTAAAGCTGGTAAAAGACAGTTGACTACAGACTCAGAAAAGCAATAAAGCTGATAAGCAATGCTACTACAGGGAATTTTCTGTCACCTGATTGACAACATAGGATTTGTGTTTTTGTGGTAGATCAAAGGTCTATGGCCAAAGTTACAAACCTAATAAAGCTATGGTTTCTGTACCTAATAAGGGCTAAAGGCCACATGCCAACTGTTTGTACTAAGTTTGTAGCTGCAAGTGCATATAACTATTATTTGCAAGCAGGCAAACAAGTGATACACAATCATCTACTACCTCCGTTCCACAATATAAGCCTTTTTGGCAAGCTAAAACAGCTTTCTAAAAAGGCTTATATTATGGAACGGAGGTAGTATATAATAGAAAGAACAAAGTTCAGTTTTGCACCTTGGAAAAATCATGTCTCTGACGACAGTCAGGTCGTTAAGAGAGACTCAGTCCTTCTGATAAAAGGAGAGGACTAGGTCTGTATGTACCGAGAACAGTTGTGTGTCTAGAAACAGCTGTCAACAAAAACGAAATGAAATGTTAGTATATGATTCACTTGAACATGCATAAGCATATCATATGTAAGGTGGCAAATGGATTCCTGAATAAGATATACCAACTCAGCCAAGCTAGAAGACAATGAAAAATGGGAATGTCACAATTTAATACCTTCATAAAGGGCCTATCCCGGGTCGGGAAAGAACCGATGAAGCTCTCTCTTAAAATTAATGAAACCTGTGTGAACACAGCAAAACCAGTCAGTAATTCAGAAGTTCAAAGCTATAGACTCACGTTAGCAATCAATATTGTACACATGGCTACAGCTAGAACCTACTCCCTCCGTTCCAAAAATAAGTGTCGTGGTTTTAATTCAAAGTGTCGTGGTTTTAGTTCAAATTTGAACTAAAACCACGACACTTATTTTGGAACGGAGAGAGTAGTAGTCATAGACTCGTAGTTATTTTATGTGAAAGAGCAAATTGAATAAGCAACGAGTATGCTACACTTGCACAAAGCTGCTGATAGAATCCTACTTAACACTTGACGACACGACATACTGTCCAACAAAAAAACGGAACAAAAGAATATCACGATCATGCATTTTGATAATCACGTACCTTGTCATTGTTGGATTGCACATTGGTAATCGTGTGAGATCTTAGGTTGGAGCACAGAGAATCAAGATAGGATCTAAGTTCTGCAAGGAAACCTTTGGCCGCTTCAACCTGTATGCTCAGAAGTTCAGAACCATGTCAAGGCCTTGAACTAAACTGGAAGTTCACAGGATACAGAAAGTGAGGGATCCCAATGAACAGTGAGTATTAGGAAAACAAGGCTAGTCCTTAATGAAAAAAGGTGGGGATATGTTACACTTGTAAATTGTAAATACCATGCGAAAACAATAATTTTGTGCAATAACCCAGAGAAGTAAGAAAACTATGAAGCAAAACACAACTATTTGAGCAATAGCAAAATGTATTCTTGAAACTTCAATAATTCAACATAAAATATAGGCAAAACATAACAAACCTGGGCATCTGTGCATTCATAGACCGGGCGTTTTCTTGCGAGATAACTTTCGCCCACAAGTCTTGAATGATACGGACGCAAGGCAGAAAGCAATTCTCTCTGTTGAGGAAGTTGCGGGACTGAAGCAGATTTAATCTACATCCACAATGAATCCATTCATCAGTAATAGCTTGTTGCAGTATTCAAATCATTTATGAACCCATCATACTAAAGCATTGGATGTTTTAAAAATGATACTGCAAGCGAATCTGATGATGCGCAAGTCTAAAATCAGCAAGATTTGTAAAAGGCTAGGAACCAAACAGAGCTAACACTAACACTACTGTGAACACGATTTATCTCCAGAAAGTAACAGGACACCACAGGTAAATAGAAAGAAATACACTTTGCAGGCACCTGATTCTTGTTCGCATCAATGATCACAGCATTTGCTAGCCTGGATTGCAGATCAGATGTTTTGTTCTGTACACCAACCTAAACATGACATTTGTGTGAGTTGTGAATCGAATGTTCAAATGAACTCAATTAAAACTGATGGTGACATGTCAAATCACAATCAGATGGTCAAATATATACAGATCACCTCCCATCCATCAGCCAATAGGTTAAAAAAATATCACTACTATTTGTCGACAGGGTTCTCTCTACTCTTATCAAAACAAAGAAGTGCCAATTCAGCTCAGGAACTTACAATGTATGGAACAGGCGCATCCAGAAAATCCAGCATGTCATTTGGCAAAACCTGGATCCAATGATGGAGAGATCACAGGAGGTAAGCTTGAATATATTTCGTAGACATGAGTTCAGATCTGAGCACTAGAAAGGAAGAAGATCGAAGTACCGGTATGAGTAGACTCTGCCACTGGTATGGTCGTATTAGAGGTATCATGGACAGAACTGAAGCCGAAAGCATACCCTGATCATCAGAAAATTGTCGTTACAACAAGGTTCATCAATGTTGAATTCTTGTTTTCCATCAGCGGACAACAAATATAGTCTACTGAATGTTACTTGCAGTAACACAATGAATACATAAGTTACTTGCAAGTTACATGTTTGCTGTAGCTAATGCACACACAATTAAACAGAACATACTGCAGTATTCTTAATGTTCTTTATTAAATAATAAATACATATGATATGATTTTTCTATTGTTGTAACAGAATATGCTTAGCTAAGTCACAGATAAATACTAACTGGTGTGTAATATAAATACAATAAAATTAAGAAGGCCAGAACATTGTGAGACTCGGATTAATACCAAATTAGAACAGACAATAACAATCTGTTTCTCCAGGAGCGCTGCAGCAAAAAGTGTCATTACCTGCCAACAAATCAATTCAAAGTTTATAATTACAGGTAAGTGTTGATCACAGGCAATTTAAGGACATAATATTTTTATACTAAATTTACATTTTTTTTATTAACTTGGTCAAACTTAGACAAGGTTGACTTTTGACTAAATTTATATGCCTTTTATTTTGGACAGGAGGGAGAAGAAATTAAATTCTTGACAGGGGGGCAGGGGGGCTTTCGTATTATACACGTTTTGATGTGTGTTTCCAACGACAGTTTCAAGCAACTAGATTGGTAGAAGGATCAGTAGCACGGGCGGAGCTACAGCCAAGCCAGGGGGGGGGGGGGGGGGCACCCCCCCAGCCCATGAACATTTCCTGAAGAAATTGTATGAAATAAGCCCATTTGCCCCCCCAGGTTGGCCCAAACTATTTTGCCATGCCAATACTCCTTTGCCCGCTCTAGTTCATTGTACTTACCATTTGCCAATACTGGGCAACTCATGGGCAAGCACAACCTGGACAAAATTTTGGCAACGCATTTGGGCTAAAAACAAAACACGCCCTAAGTCAAGGATACTTACATGTTCCAACCTGAGGCATCCACATAAGGATGCAACAGCCCATGTGGATAAAGCCGTCGATTCCTCCTCCGCAAAGAGTGCATTACGCATCTGAAATAGAAATAGATATGTCACATGCATATTAGTATTCTTATATTCATCATGCTATATATAATAGAGGAAGCTCATCAGTCATCACACCAAGCAGGTCAACGCTAAACGCATGCTGTGGCTATGTATCGGATGAATTACCTCAGCCACCTCTAAGCTTGTATCACGCGACCGAAGATCAATAGTCGACCCAGCAAGATGAAGAGCGGTTTCACCTGGCCGGTGAAACTTCAAAGAATGCAAGTGCTCCAATGGATGAAAATTAAGTGATGAACCCCTGGCCGGACACTGCAACTGGTAGTACTGGCAGACGACTTGCAAAGATCCATATTTTTTTGACTGGAGGAAACATCAGGTCACACAACAAATCCACAAAAAGAGAAGCTGAGCAAGAGAATTAATAATTTTTCATGCATACAGAACCTTGGCCCATTGCAATATACTGTTGTGCCCAACTACGTCTCCATGACCGATAGAAGATGGCTCCTCCAAATCCACATCATGGTTATCATTTCTCAAAGTTATGCTTTCAGAAGGAGAACCTTGGGAACTGCAGACAAAGGTGGTTACCTCTTAAGAATCTAACCAGGGGCTGATGCTCATGTAAACTGAAGTTTGAAAATAAGTTTAAGTCGTACTTCACAGTCACACTGTGTCAACAGTTAATAATAACAGACATAACAAGAGGATCTGAGGTGATGGTATTGGAATTGAGAGCCTCTTATGAATCTATTAAGGGGCTGATGCTCACGTAAAATGAAGTATGAAAACAAGTTCAGGTCATGCTTCGCTTTCACAATGCGTCAACAGTTAATAACAAAAATACAAGAGGATCTGAGTCAAGGGTACCAAAATTGAGTACAGCACAAAGTTGATTGCATAATTCATTTGTATCTGGCTATATGTTAAGTGTTAGTACAACATTCGGGGTTAAGACTAGGCTGATTGTTGCAATAATGAGAAGGGAACAAACTAACAGAATCTACCTAGCAAATGTAAGGTTTTTTCAAGTGCGATGAGGAAAATACCAGGCTTGCTAGAATCTAAGTATCATAACCATACCTTGGAGGCGATTCAGAACCTTCACTAAGGCGTGACCGTATAAGCGGCAAAATAGTATCATTGACAAAGATATCGAGTTCTC
This sequence comes from Avena eriantha, assembly GCA_910589775.1. Taxonomy (NCBI): domain Eukaryota; kingdom Viridiplantae; phylum Streptophyta; class Magnoliopsida; order Poales; family Poaceae; genus Avena; species Avena eriantha. The sequence continues at coordinate 401,685,051 of OU342745.1, forward strand.
CATCATACACATTTTCATGTGAAAAATCCCAATTTTTCTCGGCGTCGGATTGACTCAGAGCAACCAGTATACAATCCGGTTCATGGGTCTTAACTCCAGATATATCCGTCGTTGTATCATCTAAGACACAATTGTCAGGCTCTTCTGCAGTATCACACTGAGTAGCTGTTCCTGTTGCAAGATTACTCTGTTCTTTGACAGGAGAACCGCTTTCCTGTTGGCCTTCTTGGGAGATGAAGTCCAGTTGGTTCTCCCTACACCTAGAACTGCTATCCGAGTCGGACAGCTGCTTCGGGGAAACATCCATATTTGGTTCGGAGGATATCTCTACTACTGTACCATCAAAATACAGTTTCTGTCCTACAATTTCAGTGCCTTCACAATTATTATCATCCTCAAAGGTTTCATCAGGTGATAATGAATTTAGCATGCTAACACCATCCGTGAGCCATTCAAGTCGTTCTTCCATAAGAATACTGCATAAGAAACATAGCAGAGACTTACGGGAGGCAGATGAAAAGGGTGGATCATTAATATTGAGTGTGATAGCATCAACAAGACACACACACAGGAATGTTTGACAAAGATCTAAGAGGCTAAGACAAATCAAACCAATCATGCAGGCTTCTGGACGTAACCTTAATACTCTTATAAGACAGTAAAACAAAAACTTCACATGAGTGCCTTACAAAAGTAAGACCTCGAAGAACTTTGAATTGAGAATCACATGGAGAGAATAACTACAAAAGACAATTCATATAAATGCAAAGCACATCCACGAATGCAAAATTTATATATTGTAACTAGAAGACTAGAAAGTACTGTGCAACATCCGAAGCAGATGTAGTAGTTGCAGGGACAAAACTATACTAGTATAACAAAGAGAAGAAAATGAACGTGTAAAGATCATGAATGAAACATAAAGCTCTCAGATATAAGAAATAAACAAAAAGCACGTGAAATGAATAAATTGCAAATGATTTATTTTGCATAAAAGCAGAATTAATAAGTGCTTTACAAATTACGTAGGTTTCCATTTATACCATCCCACAAAATTTGACAAAGAGACTTGAACTGAAAAGATATTTCAGATATTAAGAACCAATAAGATAACATGAGACGATGGTGAGCACTATACACTACCTCTGCAGCACCCCAAAATGTAGGTCAAAGAATGGCAGCCTAGACAGGATGCAATAACACCGGGGTGTGGTTACTACATAACGACTCCGGCGTGGAAATACAGGCTTTTCATTCACGAGCATCGAAACTAGCTTTGATGGTCTCTGTACAATCTCTTCAACCAATACACAGCATCCATATAGTGTAGGGTCATCAGCAACCTGCAAGCTCTCGATGCTAAGGGCCCTTGTACAGTGAATAGGTATAAAGGAGAAAGATATAAATATACCTGTAAACGGAACACGAATGATTGATTGCTTTCCTTGAGCTGTTCCTGAATATGCAACATAAAAAGCATAAGATTCACAGCAAAAACCTTGAATAGACTAGATTAAGCTTGCTTATGAGTAGAATTACAAAAATAAAACATGTACTCTGTGACAAGCTGTAAATCTTGTGTATAGTTCACAATGTGGTTTCAGGAGTAACCGTGAGACTTGTCGAGTAAATAGGTATAAACTCAGTGAAGGAAGAATAAAGCACGAGCCAAGTGGAGAACAGTCACCTGCCCTAGGAGAATTTCGTTCAGCTCACTGAATGAAGGAGTCCGTTCAACAGCATTAACCTAATACAAATGTAAATATAGCTAAATTATTTGGTGAGAAGTGATTATATGACCTCAAAAGGCTTAGCGCACAATGAAGAAACATTGACAGCATGAACCTAATTTGAGTCATGGAATCTAGGGACCATACTCAGGCCACAAAATTTGAAGTTACAGTGTTGCCCCCAACAGAAACTAAATTATATGTCACTGAGATTTTCGATAATTTTTGTAGGAGAGCGCTGAAGTGCGCAAGAAGCAAGATCGAAACATTGTAACAGAGCCTACCAAAATAAGAACTGTGTGGGTTGGTGGGGGAATGACCATACTGAAACTTAAAAGCCATAGCATATGATAACCACCGGACTCCTGTTATGCCTTAATGGCTAGTTCTAGTTTCACTAATGTTATTGAATTTCGAGGTACTGCTTGTTCTGATTGTATGGTTTACTTTCCACTGCTGACATGTCATATTTCAGGAATAGTCTAAATGGCCGACTGGACCATAGCCCATAGAGAGATTTTGGGCCTTCAAACCATCTAATGGAATCCCCGAGGAGATTTTGGGGACAATATTGCATATGTGGTGGGTGTAGAGACAACTAGGCTGCTGACTCAGCATAGGGCGACATGTTATGCCAACTAACATTTTTACATTCTCATATTTGTCTTCTTTTCCACTCCCCCCCCCCCCCTGTGTCTCCTACACATGTGTGCTACATACTTTGTCCTTGTCTTATAATTGGATGTAACCCGACTAGCAATTTACAGTATTATGATCTGAACCGAACCATCATAACAGTATCCACAATAATTAGTAAAAAATTAAGTCAAATGTATAATTGTTACAAAATATTGCTATACAGAAATACTAAGTATCAGTGTTTATATAGTTCGAATGTGGCAGACCTGTGCACCTCCAGGAAGGCAGAACGAAACAATATCCTTGTACTTCAGTGGAAGAGACCTCTCAGGAGGGTATGTAAAAAGGACCTAAGGACAAGAAAATAAATAGCAAAAGTTTTATTCTGGAAAAAAACAAGGGGAGAAAAAATGGGAGTTCAGAAGCATGAAGGAAGGCAGCAATATGAACTTCTTTTTTAAATTTAAAAAAAGCATATGTCAGGGTTATTACTCATCATAGTAAATAACATGAAACAATGGATGCGGTGAGTGATAACCTGAGGTTCCAAATTTGATACAGCATGAACTTGGTGCTGGTTATTGCTAAATATATTTCTTGATTTCTTTGCTTCGTCATCATTTCTCCCTAGAGCAATGTTTTCTAACTCATGGATATCTGCCTGAGGAGGAAGCCCCACAATCACTATGCTCTCAAAAATATGTGATGGTTCTTCAATGCACCGGTTGCCCTGTTCCAAAAAAAAAGGTACCATGCTCTCAACATTTGCGACAAGTTACCAGCACTGCCAGTTTCAAAAGGAGGAGTTATATTAGCAAGCACTTACAGTGCATACCTATCTATTGCACTTAGATCGGATAATCAAGAAGAATCCTGAACAAACAAATTTTGTGTGTGAAGCGTAAATAGATACTTTACCTTTTGTCTAGAGAAGGTACTAAGCATCTGTAACTCTACTTAGTATAAAAATATGAAACCACTTCAGTAGATGAATAAAGGAGTATATCAACAGCAGAATAGCTCTCACAACTCATTAGTCAACTGGTGTAAACCTCAGACCTAACTCTGGAATTGAATTTCTATAGTCCATGAACTTTGGACCTAAAGTTCGTTGGACCCTATTGGATTGGACTTTAGTGGACATGGACAACAACAGGACAAAAGATCCAACAATGCTCGATACACCTTGGACCTCAAAAGGACAGCCGAATATCCACTGGACACATGCGCTGCCTCACTTTTTAGCTTGGATCGCCACAGCACGGTGTTGACTGCTTGCTCCCCGTCTAGCACTGCTGCCGCATGCATCCCTGCCATGTCACACGTTGACCGCCGGCACCTTGTTGGCACCACTACTGCATGCATACGCCAGCAGCTCGTCGTGGCACATGTTGGCCACCGGCACCTTGTCTGGTGCTGCTGCCGCAAGCATCCGGCAGAAGCTCACCACTGACGCTTGCCGCGGCCACATGCACTAGCTTGTCCTGCTCCAGTCCGCCGCTGCGCATCATCCCTCGTAGCTTCCGGGCTAATCTAGTCTCACATCCTGCCTGGCTACAAGGAGCGCCTCAACCTCCCCTTTGTCTGCCGACACCGGCTCCTTGTCTCGCGGACTTTCGGCGCGGACGCATGAAGGCAACGCCCTGCTCTGCTACGATCGACCGTCCAGCTAGGTTACACCGCTCATTGGTTCCCTGTACTGCTAGGTTCCTCTTTGATCTCAATGTGCCCATTAATGAACTAATGATTAAGGTCCTAATGATTAAGGTCCAATTGGACCTTGGAAAACCAGTTGTTATAGCTACTTGGATTGGATGGACATGGATATGGATTCCATTCACGGTAGAGTGGACGTTAGTTGGGCACATAGAATTTGGACTTGGACTCTGATCCAATTCGAGGTTTACTCAGACCCAAGCACCACGAATTATACATAATCAGTTCTAAGTAACTTAAAAATAACTGATCAATCACTCCTGAAGAAATTGAAGTGTCAAATTTAGAAAATATAGTGATAAGACTCCAGTGGTCCCAGACATGTAACTGTCTCTGATATTGTACCCTCACAGGCATACTACATGATTGTAGAGACTGGATAGAACAATTTTAATCAATTTATCAAATACTCTATGCCAACTACATAAGTATTCTGGTTGGATGATAGCTGCAAATGAAGATACTTTTAGTCACTATAAACAGCAATACAAGGTTATTACTCCCTCCGTCCCTTGATATAAGGTGTATAGTTCTCTTGCACGAATTTTAGCGCACAGGCTGGGAGGGCAAATTATGTTGCTTTGAGACATTAATACCCCTGGTGATTGACGTGAGAGTAGAGGGGAAATAGGAAAATCTGGGCATCCTCTCTCCCGATCAGATTACCTCCTAAATTAGCATAACCAATCCCATAATTTTCTCTGTGATTGACTCTCCCGATCCATATCCATCCGCTCGACCACACGCAAATTTCCCAATCTCCATGTCCCGCGCCTAATCAAAAGGAAAAAAGAAAACGTAGAACAAAAAACTAATCTGTTTCCTCACGTACAAGACACTAATTCTGTTTCCTCACGTACTGCAGCCACAAATCAAAAGGAAAAAAGAAGACGTAGAAGATACTAATTCTGTTTCCTACTCACGTACGTGCAACTAGCTAATTCTGTTTCTTTTTTTGGTGGAACGGAGGGAGCGTACGCATACAAGATTTTTTTTTCAAAGATCGCGTGAGGTTGTTGGGCAGGAGACATTAGCGATCAAACAAACTCCACAATATGAGCGATTTCACTCGTGATTGCATGCGGGAGAGTTAGCAAGGAGGGGTAAATTTGTCCAACTCAACAATACACCTTATATTACGAAAACTTTCACAGAAAACTATACACCTTATATCAAGGAACGGACCTATTAGTTTAAAAAACCAGATGCCATATCATAACTTAATGTTATAGCTCTGGCTAAGAACCTTAGTTAATCAGCAGAGTATACCCCACATTTCTACACCAAGTATAGCACAATAGATAGACACGAATTCAGCATAGGTAGAGACAGACATACCAATGACTTGAGCTGGAACCTCGACCACTGCCGCTTGTGTGTAGTGAGAATCTCTGGATTGTACGTTCCAGACACTTCAGGTGAATTAGAAAACCCTTTCATAATTTTCGAGAATTGCTGCTGCAGCTTCCGCATTGGGCTGCCACTCTCTTCTCCAGACGAATAGACCACAGATGGCCGCGTCGACTGCACAGTGGCAGCTGAAGCAGCAGCAATAAATGCTTTTGCAACCTCCTCGGTTGTCTGCACCAGGTGCGACGTGCTGAATTTGAGCCCTTCAGACTCATCGTTCTTGCTCACCATCCTAAATGCCTGTTACTCATCCAAGAAAGGAGATACTTGTTTCATTAGTGTGACCAAGAACACGCATCCAGCCATACAGCATCAGGATGTAAGAACTATATCACGGAAGCACTTATAATCCCATTGGGTTTATCTTCTTTTAGATAACTGGATGTTCGGCTATCTTTCATTCTACTCCCTCCGACCCAAATTAATTGATTTGGATTTGTCTAGATTCGGATGTATCTAGACATGTTTTAGTGCTAGATACATCCGAATGTAGGCAAATCCAAGTCAATTAATTTGAGTCGGAGGGAGTATATATTTCACACGCTCACAGCTGATATCCCCCGAAAAAATATGTATGGGATGAAAGGTGAGAGGACAACAATTGAACAACACAACTTGTCTACATTTCATGGCAATACCAACTACTCCCTCTGTTTAGAAATATAAGACATTTAAGCTTTGTGAAATGAATGTATCTAGACGCTTTTTAGTGTATAGGTTCACTCCGAACCTCTAAGAACCTATACAATAAAAGACGTCTAGATACAATATTTCTGAACGGAGGGAGTACCAAGCAAAGTATTAAACTAACTCCTTAGATAGCATGTACGCAGCAAGTAAACCTTGAATTGCCTAGATTCAACTGGACTGAACCTGTCACCCACACACACACAACACTGGTTTTCCAATCCTAAAAGCACCTAAACTGGTGACACCTACCTGGTACAGGGCAGCAGATCAGCAGCTTGCAACTCACTCTAACATCCAGCCAGAAAGCCACCTAATAACTACTAACCGCACGTACTTTTTGCATAACCGAAAAGCGGTCCGCTGAGAGTTAGCAACGCACTTTTCTTTCCGGCAGCATCAATCAATCGCCAGGAGCGTATGGCGGAATCTGAGTGGCGACATCGAATCTAACAGAACCACATAATCCGATACTACTGCTGCTGCTGATTCTTCAGCCTTTTATTTATTTAATCGAAGACCAGTATCGATTTACCCACCTTCCGAACTCAGATACTGGACCAGAAAATTGCACGAGACTAACCGCTCGATCTCGGAGTTTGACCTCGGGCTCGCCGGGGCACTCGACCGGAATTGGAGCGTTTGACCGCTCGAAACCCCGCGCAAACCGAAAAGCAATTCGCGGCGCGCAGAGGTCACCGGAGATTGGACACTTCGCGGACAGAGATGACAGCGCAAGCTGGGCGGAGAAACGGCCGAAGGAAAAAGGATCCGCGGATAAAATTAGGGGAAGGGGAACCCGTCGAGCCGGCTCACCTGGGCTGTGGCGCCGCGGCGGCGGGGCGGGGCGGGGAGTGAGGGGGTCCGGACGCCGCGCTCGCTGATCCCCGCTTCTTCTTCCTCCTGCTTGCTCTGTGTGCGCCGCCGCCTGAATGGACCCGGCTGGCTGGCTGGACGGGCTGGTCTCCCTCTTCCTCTCTCTCTCTCCTGGCCTGACCACACTTCCTTTTCGCGTGCGGGTTAATGAATGAATGCTTTGGATGCGTTGGATTAAACCGGAGAGGGCGATTCGTTCGTTATTATGGGGGAGTTTAAGTGGCGTGATTCGGTTTTTTGGGTTCGGGTTTGTAGTATTGGGCAGGCAGGAGATTTCGAAAGCGAGTCCGTCGTGGGCGACTGCGACTCTCTCCCCCTCTGCTCTGCTGGGACTTGTGAGGAAGGAACTGGAGCAGTGGGGCGCCACCACCTCTCCCTGTCTGTGGGCCCGGCGAGCAGAGAGAACCCTCCACCTCTCGCTTCCTGTGGGCCCGGCGAGCAGCAGGGGCCGGCCTCGGGGTTGACCCAGGCCGTGTGGCATGCGTGTGTGTCCTTCCGTGCGTCGCTCGCTGCCACGTCCCCCGTTCGGGGCGTGGACAGCTCTGGGCGGAGCCAACGCTGCAGAAGAAGGGACTCTTTCTTTTCCTACCCCACTTCTTTCCGCCAACAAACTGTATTCCCAATATAATAATACTGTACTTACGGTGATTGGTTTGCAGCTCCTTTTTCGTGGATAAAAATACTCTCGGTTAGGAGGTGTCCGACGAGCTTACAATTTGCAATCAACTTGTCTCTTTGTTTCATGTCGACTGAGTTTCTTTTAATGATACTAATGCTGATGATGCAATGCGAGTCGTTTTATGTCCTTTTCGTAGCCACGCCATCAAGCACCGGTCACAGCCTGTGTCCCTATGCGGGTCTTCTCTTTTGGATAGTTACGTCGGGTACATGCTTCACCACTGATCGGCTTCTTGCTATCCTTGACTCCTCCTGTCCCCAAACTTTTCTATACTTCTTTTCGCCAAGAAATTGTATTCCAAATACTATATTCCAAATATAATACCAAGAAACTGTATGTCAAATATAATACTACCAAGAAACTGTATGTCAAATCTAGAGGATGGTCCAAATTGTAACCAAAAAGTCAACTCTGTTTAGGGCTGGCTCTGGCGATATGGGCGGCTCTGCCCGCCGCCGCCCCCGACGACCCTCTACGAGAGTCCATCGGATCGCTAGAGGGCGCTCATTAAGTCTTCGCGGTCTACGCGACGTGGGAGTAAGGGAAGATCGGGTGGTGTCCGTGTGGAATGCGCAGAGGAAACAACGGTGGAGGGATCCATAAAACCCTTCCAGATGAAAACCCCACAAGAACGGAAATTAGAGTCTTCTGCCCATTTTGTAGATCGCCAAAGACTACACGTGATGCAGTTCATCGTATGGCAATCAACATTAAACAACGTCATGCTACTCTAACCATTACACCTAAGATGAACTCCTTTCATCTCTTGTCCTCTTTTAGGTAGTGGCGGACTTGCAGAAAATCTTGGGGGAGAAGGGAAGCTACAAAACGAAATGTAATTCTTTTTTGGAACGGCAAATCAAATGACAGTAACAGTAACAGGCTATGACGAGGGTTTAACTCATCAATGCCCATTGTTATGGACTTGGGTTTTGGAGAAGGAGGGAGCGCTGGAGACATCTATCGGCTAGCAAACAAGCACACAGGGGACAAAGGATTTACCCAAGTTCAGGCCTCGTAGAGGTCCCTACTCCTGCTTGTCTGCTCGTGGAATTATCGAAGGAGTCGAAAGTTACAATGGTGCGCAGATGCAATCTGGCGAGGGTTGTGGAAACTAGGGTTGCGTGTGTCCTCTTCGCCGCCCCCCCTAGCCTTTATATAGATAGGCTAGGTCTCGGGTAGCAGGTCGAGTCGGTTACAAGTTAGGGTTTTTCCCTTTCAAACTTTCTATCTTTAACTTCTTCTTGTTCTTCAAGCAATCGAGAGTCCGTAGGCCACTCGAATCCTTGTTTTGGGCCTTGGCGACACCGTGGGCCTGTACGTATTTGAACCGTATATACCAAGCTCGAGTACCTGTAGGGTATACCCATGTCAGGCTAGAATATGCAACATTTTTAGGAACTTATATATTGAGATTGATCTTGTCAACAAAATACAATTATAAGATCAATATATGCCAAAACAAAAGAAACCATATACTACTTAACCATGGATTTTGACTCACCGTAGGCCCATGTGTTAATCACTACAGATCAGCTCTTCTGTGAAATGCAAAAGAATATCCTTGTAGTTGTACTTCTCTGCAATTTCTCTCTCTATGTTTACTAGCAAGTTGTTGGCAAGAAACTCATCCTCCATTTTATTACGCAATCTTATCTTAATAATTTTCAAAGTAGAAAATGTGAGTTATGCACTTGTTGTAGAAACCGGCGGTCACAAGCAACCAAAGCAATCTATTAATCAGGTTGTCAATGTTGACACTTTTTTCATCCGTTATCAGTGGAAACATTCACAACAAAATGCTTAAGTTGCTGCTCTAGGCCATAAATTTATTATTGACTGAAATCAACCGGATAATATTTCTTCACCATCTCACAAATATCAGCAGCCTTGAAAGACCCAAATTTATTTGCAGGGATCAAAGTAGCCCTAGTGGTTAGAAGATCCATTACCTTCTCATTATCGTGGTATTGCCGACAAGTACACCGTGGAGGGGTCCTCACAGAGCGTGTTTAGAGATGTGGGGGGAGACAGTGAGTTGGCAGGTACGAGATAACACATCTTACCCAGGTTCAGGTCCCATGACGGTGGCGATACCATACTCCTACTATAAGTCACTATAATGGCAATACGCCGAAGTTACAGAGATTAGTTCGCTGTGCGAGGTGATATGAATCGTTGCCTTAAAGGCTTCCACAGGTCCGACTTATAAAGGTGCTAGAACCTAGGGTTATAGGGAAAGATCCTTGTCGAATAGCTTACATAGTCATACACTAATACTAACTAGTCTTCGTGTCTTGTACTCCAAGGCTCTAGGTTGGTCGATGACTTCACCGTAGCCTTCCTTAGTCTGGCATGTGCCTCTCTGAAATGGATCGTATGGGCACCTAGAGGGGGGGTGAATAGGTGCTACACCAATTTTTAATTCTTTTTCAATTTAGGCTTAGCACAAAGGGTAATTCACTAGATAAACTATTAGGTGGAATTTCCCTATATGCAACCCTATCTACTAGCGAGTAAAGAGCGAGTGGAAGAGGAACGGGTAAACCAAAGTGAAGCACGTGGAGACACGGGATTTGTTTGACCGCAGTTCCTTCCTTGTTAAGGGAACTACGTCTGCGTTGGAGGGGTGGGCGGTACTAAGACCACCACGCCACAAAAGGCCTCACCCTGTTCTCCGATGGATCTCTCCACCAAAGGCCTGATCCACCTTTCCACTATAGGTACCCTTCGAGGCGGGCACCGGCGCCTTTACACAACTAGCGGGGCAACAACTCCACAACAACTTGGAGTCTTCCGGAATGACAACAAGCTGCCCAAGAACAAAGTTATCAAATACAATAAACAAGATCTAGATATTGACAAGAATACTAGATCAGGGATTTCTCTAAGTGAATGGAGAGGAGTTGAAGCGCTTGATCCTTGATGATGATGAACTTCTCCTCCTTCAATTCCCCCAAAGATCAAGACCTTCCGGTGGTTGAAGTGGGAGATCGAGAATGAGAGCTCTTGCACAATGTCTGGTCAATTTCGAATGAATCAAGAGCTTTGAACGTTGGGGAAGAAGGGGTATTTATACCCCTTCAGAAATCAGCCGTTGCACACTTTTGGGGCCGGATTATCCGGCCCAAGTGAGGGACGGATTATCCGACCTGGGGAAAACACCGCCCCAGACTCGGAATATCCGGCAAATAATTCGCCCCCTCTCAGAGCGTCGCATCGAGCTTGCCCTTGATCAACTTCTGGGGGCCGGATTATCCGGTCCTATGCGAGGGCCGGATTATCTGGCCTGGGGAGGAAAAACCGCCCCAGTTCGGATTTTCCGGGAGAAAATCCGACCGGATACCGAGCGACGCGCCTTGGCTCCTTTTGCTCGAAAACTAGGGGCCGGATTATCCGGCCCATGCGACAGCCAGATTATCCGGCCCGGGGAGGAAAAACCGCCCCAGTTCGGATTTTCCGGGAGAAAATCCGACCGGATACCGAGCGACGCGCCTTGGCTCTCTTTGAGCAATGAGGTAGGCCGGATTATCCAGCCCTTGGTGGGCCGGATTATCCGCCCCCCTCGAAGCTTCCTGCACACTTAGCACACGTGAATAATTTCCACAGCATTGTTATCTAACACGCAAAACATAGGAAAACATGAAATGTTATTTCACTCTCTTCTAGATTCGTCTAATTGGGTCACCCGGCAGACCATAGGCCTTGCTACCAACTGTGGGCCACCCAGGTTAGGAGGATTAGAGACATGCAATGGTGATACCCATTAAGCATATCCCCAATAGTAACCCCCGGAGGACTTTGAGATCTTGCACCGTCTTGTCCTTTAGTCTTGAATGCTCCATCTAGGTGATGCCAACAATTCGTCAAGCAATATCCACTGAGAGTTAGCAACGCACTTTTCTTTCCGGCAACATCAATCACCAGTAGCATATGGCGGAATTTGAGAAGCGAAATCGAATCTAACAGAACCACATAATCTGATACTAGTGCTACTGATTCGTCAGCTTTTTATTTAATCGAAGACCAGTATCGATTTACCCACCCTTCCAAACTGAGATATTGGACCAGAAATTGCACAAGACCAACCGCTCGATCTCAGAGTTTGACCTCAGGCTCGTTGGGGCACTCGACCGGAATTGGAGCGTTCTCCAAACCCCGCGCAAACCGAAAAGCAATTCGCGGCGCGTAGAGGTCACCGGAGATTGGACACTTCACGGACAGAGATGAAAGCACAAGCTGGGCGAAGAAACGGCCCAAGGAAAAGGATCCGTGGATAAAATTAGGGGAAGGGGAACCCGTCAAACCGGCTCACCTGGGCTGTGGCGCCGCCGCGGCGGGGCGGGAAGGGGTAAGGGGGGTCCGGACGCCGCGCTCGCGGATCCCCCTTCTTCTTCTTCCTCCTGCTCTGTGTGCGCCGCCGCCTGAATGGACCCGACTGGTTGTGCTAGTCGCCTTCCTCTTCTGCTCCCTGGCCTGACCACACTTCCTTTTCGTGTGCGGGTTAATAATGAATGCTTTGGATGCGTTGGATTAAATAGGAGAGGACGATTTGTTCGTTATTATGGGGGAGTTTAAGTGGCATGATTCAGTTTTTTTGGTTCGGGGGTGTGTATTGGGCAGGCAGGAGATTTCGAAAGCGAGTCTGTCATGGGCGACTGCGACTCTCTCACTGCTGGTGCTGTGAGGAAGGAACTGGAGCAGTGGGGTGCCACCACCTCTCACTGCATGTGGGCCCGACAAGCAGAGAGAACCGTCCACCTCTCGCTGACTGTGGGACCCGAGAGCAGAGAGACCAACGGGGGGTGGCGTCGGGTTGACCCAGACCGTGTGGCATGCGTGTGTCCTTCCGTGTGTCGCTCGCTTGCCACGTCCTCATTTGGGGCATGGACACCGGTGTGTTTGGTAGACCGGGTGAACCTAGAATGACTATCTCTCCTCATACGTGTCGAACCTAGCTAAGGTGAACTGAGATTTTCTCATATGTTTGGCAGCATGTATCTGTTAAGATGCGGTGAGCTCAGACGTTGTTTGGTAGACGGTATTAATTCAGATATGGTTACCTCCTCTCTTCTCAGGTTGAAAGGGTAATTGCCCCTATGTGTGGTTTTGGTGATTAATGACAATCCCTATGGACTAATGTTTTCATTGAGTTTTATATGAAGGAATATTCCATAGGTCATGCTTGTAGTTCATGTGTTGGATTCAAGTATGGATGCCATGAAGATAAAGATATACCTTGAGTATTGGCATCAAGATCATTGAGTTGAACAAGAATATGATATGATAAATATCTTGAGAGTGTGATATCGATAAAAGAATTAAGATATGGATCTAAGCCGGTGCCATGATAGCCTCATTAGTTGAGCTATGGTTGACTAAGATTTAGAGCATGTAATCAAATGAAGAATTCTTTATGTACCTCAAGATATTGAGATGGAGCATGAGAAGATACTTGGTTGAGCAATACAAAGAGTGAAGAGTGATTTCAAGTTGGTCAACACATGAAGCATAAAGAATGAATGTACCACATGGATCTTGTGTTATGGTAAACCTTATCATTTATGTATCATGAATTAACCCATTATATATGTGCCTTTGCGTTTTCCATATGGGATAGGTATCTTTCCATGGGAATGCTTCAAAAGTGAAGATCTCATATAGCCCATGAGAGGATGACATCAAGTGGTGATCGTCATCAAAGTTTGAGAAGGGCAAGTTCAAGATAAGCAACTCGAGAAGATCATTTGCTTGAAGCTTGCCATCCATATTGGTGATAATGGGCATGTGAATATGTGTCTTAATGAAGCTATCCCGTAGTGGTGTATGGGGGAGAAAATTATGAGTCTTCACGGAGCAATAATGATCAAGTGATGCATTCCGGCTTGGATGGAGCTTGAAGCGTTGTCATCAAGATCAAGCGGGATGCGCAAGGCAAAGGTATGGCCTTGCTAGGTTTTCCTTTTACCGGTCTCAAGGTGGTTGTTGGGAGACCGAGTTTAACGAGGGTTTAACTCATCAATGCCCATTGTTATGGACTTGGGTTTTGGAGAAGGAGAGAGCGCTGGAGACATCTATCGGCTAGCAAACAAGCACACATGGGACTCGAAGATTTACCTAGGTTCAGGCCTCGTAGAGGTCCCTACTCCTGCTTGTCTGCTCGTGGAATTAACAAAGGAATCGAGGATTACAATGGTGCGCAGATGCAATCTGGCGAGGGTTGTGGAAACTAGAGTTGTGTGTGTCCTCCTCGCCGCCCCTCCTAGCCTTTATATAGATAGGCTAGGTCTCGGGTGACAGATCAAGTCGGTTACAGGTTAGGGTTTTTCTCTTTGAACTTTCTATCTTTAGCTTCTTCTTGTTCTTCAAGTAACCGAGAGTCCGTAGGTTACTTGAGTTCTTCATTTGGGCCTTGGTGACACCGTGGGCTTTTATGTATCCAGGCCGTGTATACCAAGCTCGAGTACCTGTAGGGTATACCCATGTCAGTAGCCCCCGAGTGTCCAGTGGAATCGCGGATTCGACTAGGGACTTTATGAATCCTTTCAAGTGCATGACCGAGTATGTTTTTCAACTGCCTTGTTTGTGTCGTAGGGATTGTTGATGTGCGTGCCTGATTTAACCGATGTATCGGTATCAGTTAACTGCCTTAGGGTAAAACAACGTCATCTACTCGAACTCGAGTCCCAGAACTCGAATTCGGAAAAGTGCTGGTGTAATTCGACTCAAGCCGCGGAGGTCTTATAGGAGTCGAATTCCAGTATATGGGTGTGAGCACTCGATGCATCCGTCAAGGCATGTTCATCGTACCTGTTGGTATTGGTATATTTCTGGTAGTGCGCAGAAAATGCGTTGCTAGGCCTTATTCAGGTCTTATCTTCACGCTGCAAGCGCGGCATCCGAAATTTGTCATCGCGGAGATGATTCGAGTGACCCAGGAGACGCAATCTCTTTGTAGGGCAATATCATGAGGCGGTGTCGCCATAAGCTTCGAATGTGGATGTCATCGACGCATAATATAATGTACAAATAATCATAGGGTGCGTGACCAGCGCTCCCTATGGGAGTAGCCCCCCGAGTGCCTGGTTGAGTCGAAGACTCACGCAGGGACTAAAGAACTTCTGCGACTGCTGTAGTCTTTTGTTTGCTTGTTTCAGTCGAATTTGCTTCCGGTGCTCCCTATGGGAGTAACCCACGTCCATAGTCGAATTGTGCTTCGAGTGGTTGGGTTTGCTTTGATTGTCCATGTTCCTGTAAAAAGAAGAAGAAAAAATCGTAGGGTGCGCGACCAGCGCTGCCTATGGGAGTAGCCCCCGAGTGCTTGGTGGAGTCGAAGACTCGAGCAAGGACTAAAGTAGTCGAAGTCTTCTGCTGTGTAGTTTTTGATGACGTCAGTGCTGACGATCCATGACCTCAGTTGCCCGCGTGAGCGAGTTTGGCGGGACATGACGAGCAGTGGGTCCCATTTCCTGACCCTGATTTGACCGGGCGTGCGTAATCTTTATTTTAACTATGCCTCCTCGATTTTCGCGCGTAATGGGAGTAGTGGGGGACGGTTCGCGCTTCACGTCCTCCATGTGTCGAGCGCGATGAACGCCACGCATCTGATAGGGTTTTTCTTAGCCGTTGGATTGCATCTTCCAGGGGGATAAGTAGCGATGCGGCGACGGTAAATTTCACATCTACTTCTCTTCTGCCTTTGCCTCCATCACCATTGTCGCTGCTCCTCTGCTTCTTTGCGCTCCTTTATTTCGCGGCGCTGGACCAGCTCCGCGTATTTCCCAGCTACTTCCTCCGGTCACATCGCCGCCGCGGAATGGGGAAGAAAAAGGGAGGTGCTGCGGCCGATCCCACTGCTACCGCTGCTGCTATGAAGAAGAAAGGCGGCTCCGCCGGAAAGAAGAAGGGCACGGGCACTCGCGTCACAAATGGTGCGTGGCGTGCATCTGTGATCAAGTCCTTAGAGCTTCGTCTTCTTCGCCAAGACGGAGTTTTGTCGTCCGCAGTCGCTGACACGCGCGTCCCTGGCAGTGAGGTAATCCCCTCTCCTCATGCCGGCTTTCGGGTGATGTTCCTAGTGTTCATCATCCGCGGCCTCTCGTTGCCCCTGCATCCTTTCTTCAGGGGCCTTCTCTATTTTTACGGGCTCTAGCTCCATCAGCTGTCCCCCAATTCCATCCTCCATGTAGCTTGCTACATTACCCTTTGCGAGTGTTGGCTCGGAATCGAGTCGCACTTCGGCCTCTTCAAGCACCTCTTCAAGTTGAAGCGCCAATCGGCGTCTGGCTCCGTAGTCTACGAAGTAGACGGCTGCGGTATCCACATCGATCCCTCCGCCACGCACTTTGACATCAAGCTGATGATGTCCGTCCAAGGGTGGAGAGACAAGTGGTTCTACGTCCGCGACCAGAAGGCCGACGGAGACCACTACGGACTCGCGCCCTTCAACCTCGCGACGCCATGCAAGAGGAGGCATTCCTGGAAGAACGTGATTATGCCTGGCTAGTCCGCGGAAACAGATGTGATGTACGAGTGCGTCTGCGACCTCGAGAGCCGCATGGGCAAAGAGGAGGGAGGCTGCGCCCTCATTCGCACATGGCTGCGCCGTTGCATCCAGCCCCTGCAGGCCAGAGTCCACCCCATGTTTCAGTGGGCTGGCGCGGACGATGTCACTCGCGTGTATGCTGATGGCATGTCCGCGAGTGAGGTAGACAAAAGGGTGCGAATGGTCACTAAGTACACCGTCAAGGATGTGCTCCCTAGTGATCGAGTCGTTGCTCCGTTCGATGCTGCTAACCCTCCTCCTGAGGTACAGTTGTGCTATGTAGTAGCTTTGTTTGTCGATTGCTTCTTTGTTGTTTCTTGACTTTGTGCTAAATTATTGTCTGTATGCAGGATTGGGCGGTGTCACCCTGTATGCCTCCTCTTCCTGAGGGGCTTATCCCTCGTGAAGCCTTGGAAGAGGACGAGTCGGAGTCGACCGTCCCATCTGATGTGGAGGAGGAAGCCCCCGAGTCGAGTAGTCCGGATACTCGCAAGCATTCGCGCAACGAGGATTCGGATGCGTCGTCCCCTTCGACTCCGGAAGGTGCAGGTGTTGGTGCAGAGTCGCTGATCCCTGCCATTCCTATGAGTGCCATGGCGCCATCCTCTCGCAAGAAGATGCGGCTGCCTAAGGAATCGTCGTCAGAGTCGGGGGATCAAACCTTCGACTTTGATAAGTTTGATTGGTAAGTATTCGAGTCTTCCTTTTTGGTTCTTTTTTGGAGTTGCCTTTTCTTGACATTGGTTTTGTTTTGCAGCCAACAAGCGTCGTCATCTTCTAACGACGTACAATTTTTGAAAGAATCTGGAGTCGCGACCTCCAGGGCCAAGAAAGAGGTTGAACATGCTCCTTTCCCTCCATTGGCGGCCCACTCCGGGCATAATTCATCAAGCTCTCCACTCGATGGGGAGCATCGGATGGTTGCCCGAATGACTGCACACCAATCGACTTCGGAGTCACTGGAGGATCATGTAAGTGTAGTATCTCTTCTTCTGATGTTGCAATCGATTTTATCTATGTCATCTGCTAATCCTCTGTTGTTTTCCTTTTACGACAGCTCCTTGTGAAGGAAGCCACTCACTTGGCGGAGCAGGTCCTTGCGATGGGTCGCCAACATGCAATGCTGGATACGCGCCATCGCGTGGTGGAAGGTAGGTGCTTTTTTACTTCTTCTTCTGCATCGTTGCTATGTATTCAACTGATAGTCTATCATTTGTGTTTGTTTTTCAGCTAAACATAATGCCCTTCTTCGTGACGCCGCCACCCTGGAAAAGACGCTCGCCACGACTGTGAAGAGCCGCGACGAGGTAATCGCGGCACGTGACGAGTCACAAAAGCGTGAAGAGGATCTGCATGCTTCCATCATGGTGAGGGAGAAGATGTACGAAGAACAGCTTTTTTTCGATTGCCAAGGCCCTCTCAGGTATTTGCTGATCTGTAATTACCTCAAATGCCTCTTTTTTGATTGCCTTTGATGTGGTTATTTCCTGCTGATATTATGCCAATGCTTGATTTTTGTGTAGATGCTAGTGGGCTGAGCTTTGACGCACATGCGCTCCGTCGTGATGACGTATTGGCGGGTGCCGTCTCGGCAGTCGAAGACCGCATCGCTGCTGTGCAAGGTACGCTCGCCAAGGCTAAAGGCGTGCTCAGCCGTCTTCGGGAGGAGATGACACCCAAGGCTGAGTTGATCGAAAATATGGATGAGCTGGTGGAATCACTTGCCGGAGGCGTTCCCGCGGGATCAAGAACTCACTCCATGCGACTGGTGCTACAATGTCACTCGCGATGGTGCAAGCTCACGGAGTCGAAGTTGATCCTGCAGTAGTCTCAAGGGCGATGCCCATCGGCGCGGACGGCTAGCAGGTATTCTTTGCTCCTTTCACGACTGCTTGTGGCAAGTATGGGCCACAACTGATCAACACAGTTGCAAAGTACTCTGAGGAGCTGCAGCGAGCCAAGAAGGCGGCGAAGGCTGCGGCGTCAGGGGCCGGCGGAAAGTCAGTGGCATCTGATACCGCCACAGACTCGATGAGGCCCCCAAAGCCAAAGTCCAAGTCGAAGAAACCAGTTGCTCCTCAGTAGCTTTGTAATAGTTAGATAGCTTATGTCTCTTGTCGAAAACATGCCTTTTGGCGAATGTATCTGCTGATACTTTTGCTGATCTTGAATGCACGCGGATCTGTTGTCTGTGCATCGCTTTAGTCTTCTTATTGCTTCTTGCTTGGCTTGTGATAGGGCACATCGAGTGAACCGTTGAGGGAACCTCAGGATTCGCCACCCCTTGATGACACTTTGGCACCACCACGCTCAAGGGTGGATGAGCTATCTCTGCTCTCGCGACTCCGTGATCGCGTGAAGCAGTTGGAGCGTGAATTGCCCGTACTCCGTGGTAATGCGGATGTATGGAAATCGAAGGCAGAGAAGGCCACCGCTCGAGAACAATATCTATTGGGGGGAGGTGACGCAGCTGGGCGACCAATTTAAATGTTAGCATTCTTACTCTTATCTTTTCTTTGTAGTCACTCGCGATGGTTTGCTGTCCTCATACTTCTGATTTTGCTTTGTATAGTTGTCAGCGCGCGCCATCCGCAGGTGATACGTCCAAAACGTATCTACTTTCCCGAACACTTTTGCTATTGTTTCTCCTCTAAACTTGTGTGATTTGGATGCAACTAATGTGGACTGACGTTGTTTTCAGCAGAATTGCCTTGGTGTCTACTTTTTGTGTAGAAAATGAACTATCAGGAAAAATCCCGGAAAATATGCCAAAAATCCTATTTCACCCGAAGACTCCAGGAGCCAGAATACGAGACGGAGAAGAGCCAGGCGGTGGCCACACCACCTGGTGGCACGGGCCAGGCCAGGCCGCGCCAGGGGGTGGTGTGGGCCCCCCAGGCACCTCCTCGGCCCCTCTCTTCGCCTATAAGGATCCTTCTGACCTAAAAACTTCGGGGGGTTCGACGTTTTTCTAGAAGGAGTTCCGCTCCGCTGCCACCACCAGATTCCACGAAACAGCACCAGAAACTCCGTTCTGGCACCCTGCCGGGACAGGGAATTGGAGGAGATCATCGCCATCATCATCACCATCGCTTCTCCATCGACCATCCATGTTTCCCCCATCTATGAGTGACATGGGCATACCCTACATGTACTCGAGTTTGGTATATATGGCCTGAATACAGTCGAAGCCCACGGTGTCGCCAAGGCCCAAGAGAGTACTCGAGTAGCCTATGGACTCTCGATTGCTTGAAGAACAAGAAGAAGCTGAAGATAGAAAGTTCAAAGGGGAAAACCCTAACCTGTAACCGACTCACCTGCTACCCGAGACCTAGCCTATCTATATAAAGGCTAGGAGGGGGCGGCGAGAAGGACACACGCAACCCTAGTTTCCACAACCCTCCCCAGATTGCATCTACGCACCATTGTAATCTTCGATTCCTTCGATAATTCCACGAGCAGACAAGCAGGAGTAGGGACCTCTACGAGGCTTGAACCTGGGTAAATCTTCGAGTCCCCGGTGTGCTTGTTTGCTAGCCGATAGATGTCTCCAGCGCTCCCTCCTTCTACAAAACCCAAGTCCATAACAATGGGCATTGATGAGTTAAACCCTCGTCAATTGGCGCCGTCTGTGGGAATTGGGAGTGATGATGTTGCGGCTTCTTCGGCCCCATCAACCGTGATCTACAACTCCGCAACAGCGGAGATTCGCCAGCTCTTCGACGCGTTCGACTTCACCGTCCATATGCCGGCCACTCGCCCGGCCTTCGAATCCGTGGGCGACAGAATCGGCCTAGCGATCGGGAGCTTCCGCTTCCAAGTTGGTCAGATGGGCATGCTTCGCATGCCCGATCAGCCGACGGTGCCATCGATTGCCCCAGCATCGTGGTTCCCTCCACCGATCGGCACCCTCAGTGAGCTCAATGCCTCGACGACAGTCGAGAACACAGTCAGTGACAGCAGTCGCGACTCCGATCTGAGCGATCTAGCAACAGAAGACGGAGCCTACGGTTACGGATCTGAAAGTTGCGGGAGCAGCAGCTTCCCCAACCACTTCATGTGCGCCGTCATCAACACGGGCGACACCTCCGCCAATCGTGACAACACGGGCAATCGTGGCAACGAAACCGACCCACCTAACGGCGGCATACCCAACAGTGGACCAATGCCCAACGGCACCCCCATCAACAATGGAGGAGCAATCGAACCTCCAACCATA
Source organism: Avena eriantha (assembly GCA_910589775.1). Taxonomy (NCBI): domain Eukaryota; kingdom Viridiplantae; phylum Streptophyta; class Magnoliopsida; order Poales; family Poaceae; genus Avena; species Avena eriantha. The sequence continues at coordinate 401,705,552 of OU342745.1, forward strand.
ATAAACGAGCAAACCGGCGAACGCGTCGTGATCAGGCTCAACAAACAAGAGTGGGATCGCTGCCGCGAGGCCTTACGAGGCAACCCTCTACCCTTCGGATCTCCGCAAGAACTGCTAATGGGCTACCATTGGCTCCTGAAGGAAGAATTCAAGCGCCAAGTGCAAACAATCGCGCAACTCGAGGCATGCAAAAAGGCCGTAGACGAGTCGATCCTTCGACGCGTTGGGCTCTCCTCCCACGGAGGATCCTCCTCAAAGGGCAATGAGTACCTCGCAAACAAGAGGCGATCTCGGATGGCCCACCTCACCGAGCAAGAACATAGAAGCTGCAAAGGTCCTCGACTTCAGCTCTATGACAGTCGATACACGGGGCAACGTAGTCCCCAAGACGCCGTAGGCCGCGGTGACAGCAGCCACCATGTACCTCCTCAACAACCAGCCGCCAGCTGGAGATCCCCGAGCCGCCATGCACTGATCTACGATCGCGGGCTTGAGACTAATCAAGGCTGCCCTCGACAAGGAGCCAACACCAGAGCCGAAAAGGGCAAAGCACTAGCAAAGCGCTACTCCTCGCCCTTATCCAGCGACAACAGTCATGACCTGTCTCGACGCCGTTGCTCATGGCGACACGACCGCGACTATGATGCGCGCGATGACCTCACGCAGCGCAAGATTGACAAATCAAGGGCACGACATGCTCGGTCGTCTGACTCGGAAGAGGCAGATGTGGAGCTCTGCGGCGCCAGATGCTTTAGCAGATCCATCAGGCAAAAGCGAATGCCTAAGGGGTTTAAACTCCCGTCGAAGAACCCGAAGTTTGACGGCCTACAGGACCCGAAGATCTGGCTGGAAGACCACATCTCCTCCATCTGGCTCCACGGCGGCAGTCGAAGCACGGCCATGCAATGCTTACAGCTACAGCTGCAAGGCGCCACCCGAGCGTGGCTCAACAACCTCCCACACGGATCCATTCGTAGCTGGGATGAGCTGGTTTACAGCTTCGTGTGCAACTTCAAGGGCATGTACAAGCGGCCTGCATCAATCGAAGAGCTGAGATGCTGCCAGCAAAGATCGGGCGAATCGCTATGCTCCTACACCCTAAGGTGGTCCATCATCAAGAACTCTGCAGAGAACATCTCGGAGGATCGCGCGATTGACGCATTCAACGGCGGCGTCCGCCGCCTAGAACTCAGGGAGGAGCTAGGCCGCTCAAAGCCCAAGACCATCGACCACCTGATGGAAATCGCGAATCGGTGGGCCGATGGAGAAGATTCGGTGAAGATTCGCGTTCAATCCGACGAGGAGGCAGAACTCGAGCGCAGACACGATCGCCGAGGCAAACGCCACATGCGCATCTACGATGACCGCGACGACGTCAACATGGTCGCAGCTGGCTACGCCGACAGACGCGACGATAACCGCAACAGCGGATACTGTAGCGGCGGATACCGCGACTCCGGGAAAACCACGCAAGTGTGGCAACGCCGCAATCGCGATGAGGCACCCGCGACATCCATTGAGGACAAACTGTCCGGGCCATGTGCGGTGCACTTCTACATCGACAAGCATGATGGAAAGAAGAAGTCCAGCCACCTCCTCAAGGACTGCCGCGAGTTCCTCAAGCTACACGAGGGATTGGTTCGGATGAACTGCAACGCAGTCAAAAGAGGCTACGGAGCCGCTCCAGGCGCCGTGGCACATGGCGCACCGCCACCACCACCTAGGCCACCCCAGAATGCAGCCGCGCTGGACCAGCACCACGGAGGCGAACCGTACCCACGGGCCATGGGCACCATGATGATCCAAAAGGGACGTCCCTTGAATCAGGTCTAGAAGGCCATCACTCGCCAAGTCAACCTGGCCACACACTCGCCACCATCTACTACTGAGTACCTCAGCGGAAGCGAGTCCTGCATCACCTTCGACAAACGCGACCTCCCGCCTCAAGTACCCCGTCCATGCCATTGCCCCCTCGTACTCGAGGTGCAAATCAGAGGCTTTGACATGAGCCGCGTCTTCATGGACGGCGGAAGCGGCATCAACCTTATATTCGCGAGTACCTTGCGAGCAATGAGGATCCCCCTAACTTGCCTGGAGGCCTCGAACACAACATTCCACGGCATCATCCCAGGAAAAGGCGTATATCCCCTGGGTAAAATCAACCTCGACATCATCTTCAGCACACCGAAGAACTTCCGGCGTGAACGCATCGACTTTGAGGTCGTCGACTGGCCCTCACAATACCACTGCATCCTCGGATGTGTCGTGTTCGCTAGGTTCATGGCAGTACCACACTATGCCTACCTGCAGATGAAAACGCCAGGTCCCAATGGCGTCATCACGATCAATGGGAGCTTCGAGAGATCCGACAGTTGCGACAGGGAATTCAACAGAATTTCCCAGTCCTTCGGCATGCAGGAAGAACTCGCGAGTCTAAAGGAGTCGACAGACAACAGTCTGCCTCCCCTGAGCCGGCCAAGTTCGCCTGATCTATCCTTCGACTCATCGGTGCACACAAAGAAAGTGCAGGTCCACCCATTGGATCCCGCCAAGACGGCCCTCATCGCCAACAACTTGAGTCCCGCATAGGAACTCGCGCTCGTCGAATTCCTCCGTGAGCACTGGGAAATTTTCGCCTGGTGTCCAACAGACATGCCAGGAGTTCCCAGGGAATTCGTCGAGAATGCACTCAACGTCAACCCAGACGCAAGGCCGGTCAAGCAAACAATCCGGCGATTATCCGAGCCAAGAGCAAAGGCAGTCAGAATGGAGATCAACAGACTCCTGATGTCTACGCACTTCTATTCTTGTAGACAGTTGTTGGGCCTCCAAGTGCAGAGGTTTGTAGAACAACAACAAGTTTTCCCTTAAGTGGATTACCCAAGGTTTATCGAACTCAGGGAGGAAGTGGTCAAAGATATTCCCTCTCAAGCAATCCTGTAATCAAGATACAAGAGGTCTCTTGTGTCCCAAACACACCCAATACACTTGTCAGGTGTATAGGTGTACTAGTTCGGCGAAGAGATAGTGAAATACAAGTGGTATGGATATAAGATAACGGTGATAGAAAATACTTTGATGGCGTGGAAGAGACTAAAGTAAAACTGAAATAAAGAGAGAAGCAAGCAAACATGTAACATATCTAATTGCAAACGGTGTATCAATGCTTAGAAACAAGGCCTAGGGATCATACTTTCGCTAGTGAACACTCTCATATAACTATCTTCTCTTGTGATACTACTCTTAACTACTCTCCGGTTGGACACTCTAATCGATGGTAGGGCTATAACAGCACACCTCAAAGTAAGCCTTTCCCATCTAGAAAACCCCACACTGTCACCTTGAGTACTAGATGAGTCCAACAAACACCACAATTTCATAAAGACATCCAACTCCAAATATAAATCATAACAAGTATTTGTAATCTCTAGCCTAAGTGCCACCATGGTGTGCACACTGTCACTTTCACACACATGGGGAGAGCAGAGATCTATTAAAGCACTTGAGTAGCAAGGTAGATCTATAGATTACAAGCTCATGATCACAATATGACCATGCATAGAGAGAGAGACGAACACATAGCTACCGGTAGAACCCTTAGCCTCGAGAGAGAACTACTCCCTCTTCCTCATGGGAATCAGCAATGGTGATGGAGATGGTGGTGGACATCGATGGAGATGACTCCGGGGGCACTTCCCTGTCCCGGCAGGGTGCCGGAACAAAGACTTTCTCTCCCTCGAATCTCCCCTTCGGTGGCGGTGGCGCTGCGGAACTTTTTGTGGCTAGAGGCTTGATGATTTAGGGTTTATGCATCGGGAGGCTTCTTATAGGCGAAGAGGCAAGGTCGGTGGAGTGCCAGGGGGCCCACACCACCTGGTGGCGCGGCCAGGGCTAGCCCGCACCACCATATGGTGTGGCCAGGCCCTGGCCCTCCTCCGTCTCTGCTTCGGGCTCCGTGAGTCTTTCGATAAAATAGGAACTTTGGCTTTTGTCCCATCCAATTCCGAGAATATTCATTTTCTGACTTTCCTGGAACCAAAAACAGCAGAAAACAGGCAGCTGGCACTGTGGCTCTTGTTAATAGGTTAGTCCAAGAAATCATATGAAAAGTACTCCAAAGTTGGAACAAAACACAAGAAAGTGGATAAAACCAACCATGGAACATCAAAAATTATAGATACATTTGCAATGTATCAACATCCCCAAGCTTAACTCCCGCTCGTCCTCGAGTAGGTAAGTGATAAAAAGAAAGAATAATTTTTGAGGTGACATGCACCATCAAAGACTTGATCAAAGTATTTGCAAAACATTCAAAGCTGGGATCATAGTACTTCAATCATAACATGAAAGACAAAGTTCTAGCAATAAGCAAAGAAACTATGATGCAACATGAAAAGGCACAAACAAAAGATCATGAATAACAATGCTTTGCAAGACATTTGTTTGTTTCACACAAAGAAAACATAGCATAGTAGTATTCAGCTTGTCCCTCAATAGAGTAGCAAATATAAATGCATAGGACACCTTCAAAGTTCATAACAGTGACTAGATACAAATAGTTTAGAACACGCAATAACAAGTTATGCATCAATCAACTAGTCTTGGGACAATGCACATAGAACTAAGAATGGCCACTATGCTCTCAAAGTAGGTGCATAAAGATAGAAGGTGGAGACTCAATATAATGGTGGAAGAAAGGCCTTCATAGAAGGAAGTAGGGATTCAAGTCTCATAAAGAGCTTCCAAAAATTATGGTACTTATAGCTTTCAGCTCTCATTGCCCCTATCATAAGCATCTTTAAGGTGATTAAGGTTAAAGTGACACAACTAAGAGGATATGCTTGACAAGTTATAAGCTGAAATATCATGCCCCTTACTTACGAAGACCAAACCTCATGCTACTCCACTTTAGTCACAAGTAAGCTCTTGTCATTATAAGTACATATGTATCATAAAGAACCGCCAACGGGGTACCCCTTGCACATGATATAGGAGCTATCCCATAATCAAAATGACAAGGCAAGCAGACAATGAGCATCTCAGCGATCTTTTTATTTGCTATTTGCATAGGTTTTTATTGAGGATGCTTCATAGAGTGCTCATTATGGTGATGCTGCAAGTTTCCACCATGATTAGGCATGGCTTAGGCTAGCGGCCCAGGCGTTTCTCTAACACACATACAAACTCCATGATCTTACAAGTTCCACTTTTATTTCACATCGCCGGGATCCGTAAGCAAAAGAACATGATATGAATGGGGTACAAAGTACAAGTGCAATGTTGAAAGCGTTCCCCATGATGCATGGTTCTGCTAATTTCAACTTATAAAGCGCAAGCATATACGCAACAAAGAAGGACCCAATGGTTCAAGTTTATTAGATGCAAAAAAGTAAAGTGTGCCATCAAGTTCGTGAGAGCTTAATCACTAGTTTTCTCATAACAAGTTTAATTTGGAAGGTAAACAAAAGCATGAATATACTTGGAATAGCATAAGCTAGTAGGTAGGTATGGTGGACTCTTTGGAATAACTTGGTTTAGGGAGTTGGATGCATGAGTGGAACTCATACTTTATTGTGGAGGCTAGCAAAAGACTGGGAGCGACAAACTAAGAGAGCAACAATGGCCATAATCATGCAGAGCGACAAAACATCATTGATCAAAGCAGAAAGTGATACTACAAGTTGAAAACTAAAGGATGATAAAGGCTATGGTGACTTCAGATAGTCATAACATGGTGTGAGCATGCGCCAAGTCAACCCAAATAAAGCATCAAAGGAGAATACCACTATACTATGCTTTAATATGCTAAAACAACGCATGATTCATCCAAGGCACCTTAGGCAATCTCAATTATTTATAACAAGTCATGCTACAGCAAAGAATACTAAGCATAAAGCCAAAACAATATCAAGCATGGCATGACAAAGCATAGGCCACAGTCAAAAACAAACTCTCTTTACCACTTAAGCATGAGCTTCCTACTCTTTTCCAAACCAAACCAAACTATTTGAAAACCAATGTATGAAAGAGGGGGTCCAACCAATTTATTTAGCAAACTAAGCAAACCAAGCAAACGAAAACTAAAACAAAAACTAAAAAGAAGTCGCTCCAAGAACAACACAATTGTGCATGAAACAATAAAAATGAAGCGTTTGGAAGAAACCTGGGATTTTTATTGATGAAGGAGGGGATGCCTTGGGCATCCCCAAGCTTTGACGCTTGTACTTCTTGGATATTTCTTGGGGTGACACGCGTGGCATCCCCAAGCTTGAGCTTTAGTCCATTCTTCATCTCGTTACTCATTCCTTCCATACACCTGAAATTTTTCCTTCATGCAAAACTTCACACAATCTTTATTAGCAACATTAGTGCACTCAAGATAAATAAGTCTTTAGGTTCAGTTCCAACACCAATAAAACTTCCAATAGAACACAAGCTACTGTAGCACTTCCCTCAAAAATCTCAATTCCCCAAAAGAACTCAAAAAGGAACCAACAAGAAGCAAATGCAAATAATGGCATAAATCTATCAAAACAGACCAACAGTTAAAGAATTTTTTTTTCGAAGACCTTCTCTTGCTCAAATCAAAAAGTGTTTAACTAACGAAAGTTAGATAACAACCTGGGGCATAAGCACAAGCATTCACGCCTCAAAAAGACGTTCATATATTTTACAAATTTTTTTTACGGTGAAGCACAAAAATCTGTTTCGGGACAACAACTTTCCCAATCATTACTTTTCTCTCATTAGAGGTTACTCTTGGCATAAAAAGCAAATAAAAAGGATAAGGAGAGGTTATTAAAGAGGTAATAAATTCCAATACTCATCTAAAACTTTTGGGTTATCTCCCAATAAGTACTTTTCTTTAACGCCTTTAAGTTAGGCTTGATAGTTTGAGAAGATGCTCACATAAGAAATATGAATTGAAGTAAAAGAGAGCATCAATAAGCAAATTCAAAGCACATTTAAGTCTAGCCCACTTCCTATGCATAGGAATCTTGTAAATAAACAAGTCATGAAAGCACAAAGCAACAAGCATAGGAAAGTAAAACAAGTGCAACTTCAAAAATTTCAACATAAAGAGGGGAAACTTAATATTGTTGAGACACATAAAACCATGTTTCCCTATCTCATAATAACTTTCAGTAGCAACATGAATAAAATTAACAATATAACTATCACATAAAACATTCTTATCATGAGCCGCATGCATAAACGAATTAATACTCCCCACATAAACATAGTCATTCTTATTAATTGTAGTGGGAGGAAATTCAACAAAATAGCTATCATTATTATTCTCATCACCATAATCATCAAATATAGGAGGCATATTGTAATCATAATTACTTTCCTCCTCAATAGTAGGTGGACTGAAAATATCATATTCATCATTGTAATCATCATATATTGGAGGTTTTGTATCATCATAAGCAATACAATAGCTATCTTCTAAAGCTGGGGAACTAAAAAGATCATTTTCATAAAAACTACCTTCCCCAAGCTTAGACTTTTCCATAGCATTAGCAATAATGGTGTCCAAAGAATTCATACTAACAACATTGATATTAGCATGCAAATAAAGTTCCATAGGTTTTTTAATTTTCTCTTCAAACACTTTATGTCCTAACTCAAGATAAATACTATAAAGCTCTCTAATTTTGTTGTTATTTTCCATTAAGCCTAACTAGTGAAAACAATAAACAAAAAGACAAAATTGCAGAATCTAAAGGAAATAACTTCGAGCACTCACACTGAAAAATAGGCGTTTGCCGTGGGAGGTTCTTCTTCTTTAATCCTCCGGTGTGAATACCTTTTACCTTACCTCCCCGGCAATGGCACCGAAAAATAGCTTGATGTCTACGCACTTGTATTATTGTAGACAATTGTTGGGCCTCCAAGTGCAGAGGTTTGTAGAACATCAACAAGTTTTCCCTTAAGTGGATTACCCAAGGTTTATCGAACTCAGGGAAGAAGTGGTCAAAGGTATCCCCTCTCAAGCAACCCTGCAATCAAGATACAAGAAGTCTCTTGTGTCCCCAACACACCCAATACACTTGTCAGGTGTATAGGTGCACTAGTTCGGCGAAGAGATAGTGAAATACAAGTGGTATAGATAATTATAAGTGGTAACGGTGATAGAAGATAACTTGATGGCGTGGAAGAGACTAAAAGCAAACTGAAATAAAGATGGCAACAAGAAAACATGTAACAGATCTAATTGCAAACGGTGTATCAATGCTTAGAAACAAGGCCTAGGGATCATACTTTCACTAGTGAACACTCTCACATAAATATATTCTCTTTATGATACTACTCTTAACTACTCTCCGGTCGGACACTCTAATCGATGGTAGGGCTATAACAACACACCTCAAAGTAAGCCTTTACCATCTAGAAAACCCCACACTGTCACCTTGAGTACTAGATAGGTCCAACAAACACCACAATTTCATAAAGACATCCAACTCCAAATATAACTCATAACAAGTATTTGTAATCTCTAGCCTAAGTGCCACCATGGTGTGCACACTGTCACTTCACACACATGGGGAGAGCAGAGATCTATTAAAGCATTTGAGTAGCCAGGTAGATCTATAGATTACAAACTCATGATCACAATATGATCATGCATAGAGAGAGAGATGAACACATAGCTACCGGTAGAACCCTTAGCCTCGAGAGAGAACTACTCCCTCTTCATCATGGGAATCAGCAATGGTGATGGAGATGGTGGTGGAGATCGATGGAGATGACTCCGGGGGCACTTCCCCGTCCCGGCAGGGTGCCGGAACAGAAACTTTCTGTCCCCCGAACCCCCCTTTGGTGGCGGTGGCGCTGCAGAACTTTTCGTGGCTGGAGGCTTGATGATTTAGGGTTTATGCATCGGGAGGCTTCTTATAGGCGAAGAGGCAAGGTCGGTGGAGTGCTAGGGGGCCCACACCACCTTGTGGCGCGGCCAAGGCTAGCCCGCGCCACCATATGGTGTGGCCAGGCCCTGGCCCTCCTCCGTCTCTGCTTCGGGCTCCATGAGTCTTCCGATAAAATAGGAACTTTGGATTTTGTCCCGTCCAATTCCGAGAATATTCATTTTCTGACTTTCCTGGAACCAAAAACAGCAGAAAACAGGCAGCTGGCACTATGGCTCTTGTTAATAAGTTAGTCCAAGAAATCATATTGAAAGTACTCCAAAGTTGGAAAAAAACACAAGAAAGTGGATAAAACCAAGCATGGAACATCAAAAATTATAGATACATTTGCAATGTATCAACTCCTCGACGCCAAATTCATACACGAGATCAAGGAAAGCACTTGGCTCGCCAACACGGTGCTAGTACCAAAAAAGGACACGGATATCCTACGGATGTGCGTGGACTTCACCTCTTTAAATAAGCACTGTCCAAAGGATCACGTCCTGCTACCGCGAATCGACCAGATCATCGACTCCACCGCGGGATGCGAGCGCCTCTGCTTCCTCGACGCCTACTCAGGCTATAATCAGATTTGAATGAAGGAGGAAGATCAAGAAAAACTGCGTTTACAACACCCTTCGGTGTGTTCTGCTACAACACAATGCCTTTCGGGAAAAACGCAGGAGCCACCTACCAGCAGTGCATGCAGGCTTGCCTCAAAGAGCAACTTGGTCGCAACATTCAAGTGTATGTCGACGACATAGTAATCAATACCAAGGAGGAAGCCTCCCTAATCGACGATTTGCGCGAAACCTTCGCCAACCTTGACCGCTACCGGATCAAGCTCAATCCGGACAAATGCGCCTTTGGCGTACCATCTGGGCAACTACTCGGGTATCTCATCTCCGCGAGAGGAACCGAGGCGAACCCGAAGAAAATAAAAGCCTTACTGGCCATGGAGAAGCCAAAAAACATAAAGGGCGTCCAACAGCTGGCTGGACGAATCGCGGCCCTCAGTCGATTCATCAGTCGGATGGGAGAAAACGCACTGCCCTTCTACCAGCTCCTCTGCAAAGCTGAAAAGTTCGAGTGGACCAATGAAGCGCAAGAAGCATTCGAAGACCTCAAGCGCCTGTTATCCACCTCGCCAGTACTGGTGACCCCATGAGAAAGGGAACCACTGTTGATGTATATCTCCGCCACCAACCAAGTGGTCAGCATAGTACTTGTGGTCGAACGAGCCGAGGAAAACAAGGTCCACGGGGTACAATGCCCAGTTTACTACCTCAGCGAGGTCCTCACACCAACAAAACAGCGGTACCCGCACTACCAGAAGCTGGTGTACGGCGTCTTCATGACCGCCCGGCAACTGCGCCACTACTTCCAGGAACACCCAATCGTGGTGGTCAATGACACCCCGCTGGGCATATCCTCAATAACCCCGACGCCACGGGACGAGTCACGCTTTGGGGAATCGAATTGTCTCCACGAGACATTACATACGAAAAGCGCGACGCAATCAAGTCGCAAGTTCTTCCTGACTTCCTTGTGCACTGGATGGAAAACCAGCTCCCCAAAAACCAGATATGTCCTACCTCTGGACAATGCACTTCGATGGATCCAAGCGGAAGGACGGAGCAGGTGCAGGTGTCATACTAACATCACCTCAAGGTGACAAGCTGAAATATATCCTGCAAATGCAGTTCACCGCCTCCAACAATGAAGCTGAATACAAGGCCCTGCTACATGGGATGAGGATGGCAAAAGCCTGCGGCGCCAAGAGGCTCATTATATACGGCGACTCCAAGTTGGTCGTCAACCAAACAATGCATGAGTGTGACGCACTGAACGACAATATGATCGCGTACCGCGACCTCTACGACACACTCGAAGGGGACTTCGACGGCTGCGAACTGCGGCACATAGGTCGTGAAAGCAATGGAGAGGCGAACGCACTCGCCAACATAGGCTCTACCTACGCCCCCATACCACCTGGGGTATTTCTCGAGCGCATCTGCTAACGCTCCATCAAGCCAAAGGCCGCAGAGAAGAAAGTAAGCGCAGCAACGGACTCGGGGGCTACGCCGCCCAATGAGCCAATGGCACTCGATGACTTGGAGCTGGACACAGGACTCGAGGGACCAATGAGCGTCATGATGATTGAGAAATCTTGGATGCAACCGTACATCACGTACCTCCTCAGCAAGAGGCTACCGGACGACCCGACTGATGCACGGCACATCGCACGGCGATCCAAGGCATTTGCTGTTATCAACGGCGAACTGTATAAACGCAGCATCACAAGAGTACTCCAATGATGCGTCTCCACGGCCGTTGGAAGAGCTGTTCTCCTCGACATCCATGAGGGGACTTGCGGGAACCACGCCGGCAGTCGTGCCCTTGTTGCCAAAGCTCTACGAGCTGGATTCTACTGGCCTACGGCCATGCGCGATGCCAAGGACATCGTCCAAAAATACAACGCTTGCCAGCGATTCGCGGACAAGCCGCACGCACCTGGCGCAGAGCTACGACCAATTCCGTTGGCCTGGCCCTTCACGCAATGGGGACTCGACATGGTTGGCAAACTCCCAAGGTCCTCACGAGGAGGCTACGTCTACCTCTTCGTCGCAGTCGACAAATTCACCAAGTGGATAGAGGCCATGCAAGTGACCAATCAGGACACAGTGCAGTCAAGTTCCTTGGAGTGCCACACAACATCATCAAAGACAATGGGACAAACTTCACATCCAAGGAATTCCAAGAATTCTGTGAGAATCTGGGGATCAACATCAGCTACGCCTTGGTAGCGCATCCACAGACCAACGGTCAGGTGGAAAAAGCAAACAGGCTTGTCTGTGGCGGCATCAAGAAGCGACTCCTCCGGCCACTCGAGCTAGCCGCGGGTTGCTGCCCAGACGAACTGCAATCAGTACTCTGGAGCCTACGCACAACTCCAAACAGTGCTACGGGCTACACCCCGTTCTTTATAGTGCATGGGGCCGAAGCAGTACTACCCGCCGAGGTACAGTACAAGGTGCCGCGCGTGGTCGCTTACAGCGAACAAGAGTCATCCCTCGCACTCGAAGACTCCGTCGACCTCCTTGACGAGGCAAGGGAAATCGCCAAGGAAAGATCAACGATCTACCGGCAGAACCTGCGCAACTACCACAGTAGGAGGCTACGCCCCAGATCCTTCGTCGAAGGTGACCTGGTCCTGCGACTGAAGCAGCAAGGACATCTCAAGTTCGAGTCCCCCTAGGAGGGACCATACGTGATTATAGAAGTAATCACAGGTGGCGCCTATCGCCTTCAAGATTTAGAGACAGGAGTTGCATACTCCAACCCTTGGAATGTCGCGCAACTGCGACGCTTCTACCCTTAGTCGTTTTTCTTTTACATTACAAATAAGGCACTCAGCCAAGGCTACTTAGCCACACATTGTACTTCGTACTGTCCCTCGAATAAATAAAGCTAAGTCCCCCAAAACTCAGTGTTCTCCTTTATTTTTCCACAATTTATCTACTCGGGGGCTGCGCCACCCTATACACATCTGTTCTACGAACTAAAACGCGATATCCTGAGTAGCTGGCACATCAATCGAAACCCTTGACGCAACATCAACCCAGTTGCAACGCACTTGACAGGTTGACAAGGGACTGAGATAAAGCACATGGCCAGGCTAACAATAAGGAATCGCATAGTGCAACACACTCACACGCTAACAAGCTCTTTATACATAATCGATAGTCAGTTATACACCGTATATACGAACTTTACAACATTGGTACACTTATGTGCCGGATACAAAATTAAGCTACTACTACAACAAAAGAACATTGGTCTGCTCCTCGAAGAAATCAACGATCTCCTCTGTTGGGCGGTCCACTACCTGGTAGTGCGGCACCATATTCCAAGCTGAACCTGCTGGTGGCGCAGGTGGCCCAGCCGCAATTGCCGCAACATCTATGTCAGGCCTATGCAGTCGCACCAGCGACAGAGCAGCCTAGGCACCAGCCACCAATTGTTGCCTTACACACTCGTGAACCGCCGCTAGGTCTTGGAACTTGGCAAGAAGGGCCAGAAGGCTTGATGGAGCAACATCTAGCGAAAACATCGTCCGATAAATATTCTTCAAGCACGACTGTGACTTCTTCAGAAACTGCAGCACTCGCGACGCACGATCCTGCAGGATCGCCAGCGCAATCGCACGATCATGATCCACCCAGAAGTACCCACTCTCCTGAAGTTGCTCTTGGGTCAGATCATGCATGCGAATGGCAATCCTATCCTTCTCATCCTGCGGATGGCGCTCGCTGACAACTATTCAAAGCAACAACGAAGGCATAAGGACATCACATCACTGTGAGTGACTACAAGGAAAAGATAAGAGTAAGCAAACTAACACTTAAATTGGTCGCCAAGCTACGTCATCTCTCCCAGCAGATACTGCTCTCGGGCGGTGGCTTTCTCCGCCTTCGACTTCCATACATCCGCGTTACCGCGGAGCATGGGCAATTCATGCTTCAGCTGCTTCACGCGGTCACGTAATCGCGAAAGCAGCGACAGCTCATCTACCCTGGAGCGTGGCGGTGCCAAAGTATCATCAAGGGGCGGCGAGTCCTGAGTTTCCCTCAAAGGATCACTTGATGTACCCCACCACAAGCCAAGATAAAAGCAAATAAGACAATCAAATCGACAAAAGACAAAAGATTCAAGTGCATTCAAGACTAGCAAAAGTATCAGCAGATACACTCACAACCAAGCATGTTCTTCACAAAGGACATAAACTAATTAACTATTACAAAGCTACTGAGGAGCGATTGGCTTCTTCGACTTTGACAACTTCAGGGGCTTCATCGAGTGTGTGGCAGTGTCAGATGCCACTGAATTTCTGCCAGGCCCTGATGCCGCAACCTTTGCTGCCTTCTTGGCTCGCTACAGCTCCTCAGAGTACTTCGCAACCGTGTTAATCAGATGTGGCCCATATTTGCCACAAGCAGTCGCGAATGGAGCAAAGACTACCTACAGGCCGTCCGCGCTAACGGGAATCGCCTTCGAAACTGCTGCAGGATCAACCTCGACTCCGTGGGCCTGCCCCATGGCTAGTGAAATGGTCGCGCCAGCCGCACGGAGTGAGTTCTTCAAGCTTGAAGGAACACCCCCGGCGAGAGACCCCACCAGCTCGTCCATATTCTCGATTCGCTCAACCTTGGGCATCAACTCCTCCCGGAGGCGACTGAGCACGCGCTTGGCCTTGGAAAGCATATCCTGAATGGTGGCACTGCGTGATACATTGCAAATGTATCTATAATTTTTGATGTTCCATGCTTGGTTTTATCCACTTTCTTGTGTTTTGTTCCATCTTTGGAGTACTTTTCATATGATTTCTTGGACTAACCTATTAACAAGAGCTACAGTGCCAGCTGCCTGTTTTCTGCTGTTTTTGGTTCCAGGAAAGTCATAAAATGAATATTCTCGGAATTGGACGGGACAAAAGCCAAAGTGCCTATTTTTCCGGAAGTGATCAAGTGCCATAATACGAGACGGAGAAGGGCTAGGGGCCGGCCACACCACCTGGCCGCGTGGCTAGGCTGGGCCCGCGCCAGGGGGTGGTGTGGTGGCTCCCGGCACCCCCTCGGCCTCTCCTTCCGCCTATATATTTCCCTTGGGACGAAAACCCTAAGTACCCGATCAAAAATCCACGGAAGAGTCTATAGCCGCCGTCATCTCCATCCCTAGATCGGGAGGGATCTGAAGCTCTTCCCGGCACCCTGCCGGAGAGGGGAATTCACCTTGGAGGCCTTCTTCATCACCATGCAAGCCTCCGGTGTGATGCGTGAGTAGTTCATCCTTGGACTACGGATCCATGTAGTAGCTAGATGGCTGGTTCTCCTCCTTTGTGCTGTCATGTTTAGATCTTGTGAGCTCCGTTCATGATCGAGATCATCTATTTGTAATTCTGCATGTTGTGCTTGCGGGGATCCGATGGATATTGAGATGCTATTTCAGATTGATTATTGATTCTATCATGTCTTTGTTATTTGAGATCTTGCATGCTTTCCGTTGTTAGTTGCTATCTTGGCCAAGTAGATGCTAGCAACTCCAAGAGTTAGTATTTATGCTCGATCGTGGGTTCATGCCTCTGGTAATCTGGGGAAGTGACAGAAATCTCTAAGGTACTAGATGTGTTGTTGCTACTAGGGAGAAAACAATAATCCTTTGTTCATAGAACAATCGTATTGTTTACTTTACACGCAGTTCGTAAAGCAATAATCTGTTGCTTGCAACTTAATACTGGAGGGGGTTCGGATGATAACCTGAAGGTGGATTATTAGTCATAGATGCAGTTGGATGGCGGTCTATGTATTATGTTGTAATGCCCAATCAAGTCTCAGAGGAGTCAAGATGATTAGTATATGCATGTATTGCTTTCTCGGTATTAGTCAATTGCCCCGCTGTAATTTGTTCACCCAGCATGTTATCTATCTTAAGGAGAGCCACCTCTAGTGAACTATGGATCCCGGTCCTTTGTCTTTACATACAATCTACAATCTTTTACTGCTTTGTGTTTACTTTCTGCAAACTTTTACTTCTTTCCATTCAATACGTTTAATCCTTTGTTTTCCGCAAAACACGGTGAGATTGACAACCTCATCGCAAGTTGGGGACAAAGTTCCGTGGTTGTGTTGTGCAGGTCTCCACGTTGCTACTAGCACCGGTAGTGCGCCCCGCCAAAGCTCATCTAGTAACACCTTTTGGGTGTTTCCTTGCTCCTACTAGTTCGATTAAACCTTGGTTTCATAACTGAGGGAAAACTTGCTGTTGTGCTCATCATACCTTCCGCTTGGGGTTCCCAACAAGCTCTACGTCGATCGTCGAGTACATCAAAGAATTTTCTGGCGCCGTTGCCGGGGACTGAAGAAGAAGAAGCTCCCATGTCAACCACGCGCCAGCACTTTTCTAGCGCCGTTGCTGGGGAGTCAAGGACATCTTCACAAGGGGAGTCCCTCATAACCAATCTCTTTACTTTGTTGTTTTTTTTGCTTAGTTTCTTTTGCTTTGTTTGCTTGTTTTGTTATTCAATAATCCAAAAAAAATTAGTTTTACAAGTTTGCTTTCTTATTTGAAAACCCAAAAAAATGACTACTCTTGAAAACACTAAGCTGTGTGACTTCACTAGCACCAACAACAATGATTTTATGAGCACACCTATTGCTCCACCTGTGGCTGAAAATACTTTCTTTGAGATAAAACCTGCTTTGCTCAATCTTGTTATGAGAGAGCAATTTTCTGGTATTGGTAATGAAGATGCTGCTTCCCATCTAAATAACTTTTTTGAACTTTGTGAGATGCAAAAGCATAGGGATATAGATGGTGATATTATTAAGATGAAATTGTTTCCTTTCTCTTTGAGAGGAAAAGCGAAAGAATGGTTGAATTCCTTAACTAGGAATACTATTGATTCTTGGACTAAGTGCAAAGATGCTTTTATTGGAAAATACTAACCTCTTGGTACGATTATATCCATGAGAAGTGAAATAATGAAGTTTAAACAACTTGATAATGAGCATGTTGCTCAAGCTTGGGAAAGAATGAAATCTTTGGTAAAGAATTGTCCCACTCATGGACTAACTGCTTGGATGATTATCCAAACTTTTTATGCAGGATTGAACTATTCTTCAAGGAACCTATTGGATCCAGCCACTGGAGGTACCTTTATGACCATCACTTTGGGTGCTGCAACAAAACTTCTGGACAATATGATGGTTAATTATTCTGAATGGCATACTGAGAGAGCTCCACAAGGTAAGAAGGTAAATTCTATTGAGCAAACCTCCTCCTTGAGTGATAAGATTGATATTATTATGTCTATGCTTGTTAATGGGAAAGCCCATATTGATCCAAATAATGTTCCTTTAGCCTCTTTGGTTGCTCAAGAAGAGCAAGTTGATGTGAACTTCATAAGAAATAACAACTTTGGCAACAATGCTTATGGTAATAATGCTTATAGGAACAATTTTGGTAACAACAATTATAAGCCATATCCTCCCAACAATGGTAATGCTTATGGAAATTCTTAGAACAATAATAAGAGTACTCCCTCTGAACTTGAAGTTATGCTTAAAGAGTTTATTAGTAAATAAACTGCTTTCAATAAAACTATTGAGGAAAAACTCTCTAATGCTTTAAGAAATATAACATCTTTGGCTGAAGCTCAATCTACTTTGAATAAAATGGCTGCTAAAACTGAAACTAATGAGAATCCCTTCGCAGCTACTAATGCCATACAAGTAAGAATTGATGAAAATGTTAGACTATTAGCTGAATTACATGCTAAGTGGGAAAGAGAAGATGAAATTGCTAGAAACATTAGTGTTTTTACTATCACCACCACTAGTGTTGAGGCTGGTAATAGTTCTACTACTTGAGATGATAAAGTTGATTTTGATCTTGATGGTTGCAATATCTCTGAAGTTATTAAGTTCCTACAAAAGCTTGCTAAAAGTCCTAATGCTAGTGCTATGAACATGGCTTTTACAAAACACATTACTAATGCTCTCATAAAGATTAAAGAAGAAAAGATGAAACATAAAGCTTCTATTCCTATAAACCAAGAAGATGGTTGGGAACCCATCATTAATATGAAAGTGAATGACTTTGATTTCAAAGCTTTGTGTGATCTTGATAGTAGTGTTTCTATTATGCCTAGAAGGATTTATGATATGCTTGATTTGCCTCCTCTTGAAGATTGTTATTTGAATGTCCCACTTGATGCCAATGCTAAAAAGAAACTCATGGGGAGTCTTAATGATGTTCTTATTATGGTTAATGATTCCAATGTCCCCGTTGATTTGTATGTTTTGGATGTTGAATACAATGCTTCTTGTCCTATTACTTTGGGAGGACCTTTTCTTAGAACTGTTGGTGCCATCATTGATATGAAAGAAGGCACCATTAAATATCAACTCCCACTCAAGAAAGGTAAAGAACACTTTCCTAAAAAGAGAGAAAAGATTTCTTTTGCTTCTCCTATGAAAACAAAATTTGGTCTTAATGCTTCTTCATTTGACAACACTTGATTCTTTCTTTGCTTCTTATGCCTAACTTAAAGGCGTTAAAAAAAGTACTTACTGGGAGATAACCCAAAAGTTATAGATGAGTCTTGGAAGTTATTACCTCTGTAATAACCTCTCCTTATCCTTTTTATTTGCTTTTTGTTCCAAGAGTCTAATGAGAGTGAAGTAATGATTGGGAAAGTTGCTGTCCCGAAACAGATTTTTGTGCTTCACCGTAAAAATTCGTGAGAGAGCTCTGTATGTCGGATTGAGCTGTAGTTGTTTTTGATTCTGCCCCAGGTTGTTATCTAACTTTCGTTAGTTCAACACTTTTTGATTTGAGCAACAGAAGGTCTTCTAAAAAATTCGTCTTTACCTGCTGGTCTGTTTTGACAGATTTCTGCCATTTTCTGCATTTGCTTCTTGTGGGTTCCTTCTTGAGTTCTTTTTTTGGAATTGAGCTTTTTGAGGGAAGTGCTACAGTAGCTAGTGTTCTAATGGAAGTTTATTTGGTGTTAGAACTGAACCTTGAGACTTATTTATCTTAAGTGCACTAATGTTGCTAATGAGATTGTGTGAAGTTTTGTATGAAGGGAAAAATTTCAGGTGTATGGAAGGAATGAGTAATGAGATGAAGGATGGACTAAAGCTCAAGCTTGGGGATTCCACGCGTGTCACCCTAAGAAATATCCAAGAAGTACAATTGTCAAAGCTTGGGGATGCCCAAGGCATCCCCTTCTTCATCAATAAAAATCCCAGGTTTCTTCCAAACGCTTCATTTTTATTGTTTCATGCACAATTGTGTTTTTCTTGGAGCGTCTTCCTTTTCGTTTTGGTTTTCGTTTGCTTTGGTTTGCTTAGTTTGCTGAATAAATTGGTTGGACCCCCTCTTTCATACATTTGGTTTGCAAATAGTTTGGTTTGGAAAAGAGTAGGAAAGTTCATACTTATGTGGTAAAAAGATCTCGTTTTTGACTGTGGCCTATGCTTTGTCATGCCATGCTTGATATTGTTTTGGCTTTATGCTTATTATTCTTTGATGTAGCATGACTTGTTATAAACAATTGAGATTGCTTAATGTGCCTTGGATGAATCATGCGTTGTTTTAGCATATTAAAGCATAGTATAGTGGTATTCTCCTTTGATGCTTTATTTGAGTTGACTTGGCACATGCTCACACCATGTTATGACTATCTAAAGTCACCATAGACTTTATGATCCTTTAGTTTCAACTTGTAGTATCACTTTATGCTTTTATCAATGATGTTTTGTCGCTCTGCATGATTATGGCCATTATTGCTCTCTTAGTTTGTCGCTCCCAGTCCTTTGCTAGCCTCCACAACAAAGTATGAGTTCCACTCATGCATCCAACTCACTAAACCAAGTTATTCCAAAGAGTCCACCATACCTACCTACTAGCTTATGCTATTCCAAGTACATTCATGCTTTTGTTTACCTTCCACTTGTTATGAGAAAACTAGTGATTAAAGCTCTCACGAACTTGATGGCACACTTTAGTTTACTTGCCCTTAATAAACTTGAACCATTGTGTCCTCTATGTTGTATATTCTTGCACTTATTTGTTGGGAATTATCAGAACCATGCTTTCATGGGGAACACTTTCAACATTGCACTTGGTACTTGTACCTAGTTGATATCATGCTCTTTTGTATAAGGATGTCGTCGGTGTGAAATGAAAGGGGAGCTTGTAAGTCCATGGAGTTATGTATATGTGTTAGAGAAACGCATGGGCCGCTGGTCTAATCCATGCTGACATGGTGGAAACCTGCAGCGTAACCATAATGAGCTATCTATGAAGCATTCTTCTTATAAAAAAAGAGTCCTATTTTGAGAAAAAAAGAGATACTATAAAAAGAGGAAAGAGAGAAAAAAGCACCATATTCCCATGGTAAATAAGAAGAATGCTGATATGCTCGTTGTCTCCTTGCCTTGTCATTTTGATATGGGGATTCTTTCGTATCATCGGGAAAGGGGTACCCCGTTGGCGGTTCTCTATGGTACACATGTACTTACGATGCCAAGAACTTACCGGTGACTAAACTTGAGTAGCATGAGGAGCGGCCCTCATATACAAGGGACATGAGATTTCCGACTTATACTTCGTCAAGCATGTACACCATAGTTTGTTCACTTTAACCTTAATCACTTCAAGATGCTTATGATAGGGGCAATGAGAGCTGAAAGCTATAAGTACCATAATTTTTGGAAGCTCTTTATGAGACTTGAATCCCTACTTCCTTTTACAAAAGGCTTTTCTTCCACCATTATATTGAGTCTCCACCTTCTATCTTTATGCACCTACTTTGAGAGCATAGTGGCAATTCTTAGTTCTATGTGCATTGTCCCAAGACTAGTTGATTGATGCATAACTTGCTATTGCTTGTTTTAAACTATTGTATCTAATCACTCTTATGAACTTTGAAGGTGTCCTGTGCATTTATATTTGCTACTCTATTGAGGGACAAGATGAATACTATTATGCTATGTTTTCTTTATGTGAAACAAACAAACGTCTTGCAAAGCATTGTTATTCATGAATCTTTTGTTTGTGCCTTTTCATGTTGCATCATAGTTTCTTTGTCTTATTTCTAGAACTTTGTCTTTCATGTTATGATTGAAGTACTATGATCCCAGCTTTGAATGTTTTACAAATACTTTGATCAAGTCTTTGATGGTGCATGTCACCTCAAAAATTATTCTTTCTTTTTATCACTTACCTACTTGAGGACGAGCAGGAGTTAAGCTTGGGGATGTTGATACATTGCAAATGTATCTATAATTTTTGATGTTCCATGCTTGGTTTTATCCACTTTCTTGTGTTTTGTTCCAACTTTGGAGTACTTTTCATATGATTTCTTGGACTAACCTATTAACAAGAGCCATAGTGCCAACTGCCTGTTTTCTGCTGTTTTTGGTTCCAGGAAAGTCAGAAAATGAATATTCTCGGAATTGGACGGGACAAAAGCCAAAGTGCCTATTTTTCCGGAAGTGATCAAGTGCCAAAATACGAGACGGAGAAGGGCCAGGGGCCGGCCACACCACTTGGCCGCGCGGCCAGGCTGGGCCCGCACCAGGGGGTGGTGTGGTGGCTCCCGGCACCCCCTCGGCCTCTCCTTCCGCCTATATATGTTGGAGATATGCCCAAGAGGCAATAATAAAAGTGGTTATTATTATATCTTTGTGTTTATGATGAATATTTACATCCTATGCTATAATTGTATTATAAGGAAACACTAATACATGTGTGTTTTGTAAACGTAAAAGAGTCCCTAGTAAGCCTCTTGTTGAACTAGCTTGTTGATTAATAGATGATCATGGTTTCCTGATCATGGACATTGGATGTCATTAATGACAAGGTTATATCATTAGGAGCATGATGTGATGGACACACACCCGTAGTAAGTGTAGCATAAGATCAGGTCATTAAGTTCGTATTGCTACAAGCTTTCAAATGCATAGTAACCTAATCCTTCGACCATGAGGTTATGTTAATCACCATCACCAGAAGGGTACTTTGATGACATCAAACACCACTTCGTAACTGGGTGGTCATAAGGGTGTCATTGGGTATTCTGAAAGTATGTGTTGAAGCGCATGGACCAAGATTGGGATTTGTCCATCCATATGACGGATAGATATGCTCTGGGCCCTCTCGGTGGAATGTCATCTAGTTAGCTTGCAAGCATGTGACTAGGTCACAAGGGATGACCTATCATGGAACGAGTAAAGAGTACTTGTCAGTAACGAGGTAGAACTAGGTATGGAGATACCGACGATCAAACCTCGGATACGTAGAGTATCGCGTGACAAAGGGAATTGGTTTCGTATGTTAATGGTTCTATCGATCACGAAGTCATCGTTGAGTATGTGGGAGCCGTTATGGATCTCCAGATCCCGCTGATGGTTATTGATCGGAGAGGTGTCTCCATCATGTCTGCATATTCACGAACCGTAGGGTGACACACTTAAGGTTCGATGCTGTTTAGGTAGATATGGAATATGCGTTGGAGACCGAATGTTGTTCGGAGTCTCGGATTGGATCTGAGACATCACAAGGAGATCCGGAATTGTCCGGAGAATAAGATTCATATAATGGAGATCATTTTCTAGGTTCGGAAATGTCCCGGAGTGTTTATATGGGGGTTCTAGAAGGTTTCGGAATGTTCCAGAAGGTTCTAGAAATTTCTATGGAGTTTACTTGAAAACCAAGAAAGAAAAAGGGGAAACTTGGGGGGGAAGGAAACTCCCCCCAAGCCCCCCTTGTGCGCCGACCCTAGGAGGTGGGCCTAGGGGTTGGAACCCTAGGCCGCACCCCTCCCTCTATATATAGAGGGGTGGAGGCGCCACCCCCCTTGCCCCTCCACTCGCGACCCTAGCCGCCATCCTCCTCCTCCTTCCCTCTGCTCTGGCTTAGGCGAAGCCCTGCAGAAATTCCTCTCCACTACCACCACCACGCCGTCGTGCTGCTGGGATCTCGTGGAGAGATCTACTGCCTCCGCTGCTCGCTGGAACGGGGAGAGGAAGGTCTACATCGACTCCACACGTGTGACCGATTGCGGAAGCGCTGTCGGAACGCGGCACCGGAAGGATCGTCTACTCGATGTTGAGATCGGCAAGTGATCGTCTACATCAACCACGAGATCCGATCTCGCACAAGGCTTTCGGATCTACAAGGGTTAGTACAGATCTATCTCGTTGCACATGTCTAATAGATTAGATCTTGGCTTTTATCTAGATTAGATCTGGGTTTTGTTCGTTCTTGCGGTAGAAAATTGTTGTTTTCCTTGCTACGAACCCATCAGTGGTATCAGAGCCGTGTCTATGCGTAGATCTGTTGCACGAGTAGAACACAATGGTTTTGTGGGCGTTGGTGCCAGAAGATGATGATGCATGCTGACTGCAAGATAAAATCAACATCAAGAAAAGGCAACTGCAAAGAAGAACCAAAAAAGGAAGATTCGAATACTTACCAGTCAAAATTATCAAAGTCAAAGGTTGGCTCCGCCGACTCTGACGAGAAGAAGGTGCCACGGCACTCACAGGAATGGCAGGGATCGGCGACTCCGCACCAACGCCTGCACCTTCCGGAGTCGAAGGAGACGACGCATCGGAATCCTCGTTGCGCGAACGCTTGCTAGTATTCGGACTACCGAACTCGGGAGCTTCCTCCTCCACATTAGATGGGACGGTCGACTCTGACTCGTCCTCTGCCAAGGCCTCGCGAGGGATAACCCCCTCAGGAAGAGGGAGCATACATGGTGACACCACCCAATCCTGCATACAGATAACAATTTAGCACTGATAAGAAACAACAGAGACAATCGACAAACTAAGCTACTGCGTAGCACAACTATACCTCAGGAGGAGGGTTAGCAGCATCAAATGGAGTAACAACTAGTTCACTGGGGAGCACATCCTTGACAGTGTACTTGGTGACCAGTCGAACCCTTTTATCCACCTCACTCGCGAACATGCCATCGACACACGCGAGTGACATCGCCAGTGCCAACCCACTGAAACATGGGGTGGACTCTGGCCTGCAGGGGCTGGACGAGACGACACAACCACGTGCGAATGAGGGCGCAGCCTCCCTCCTCTTTGCCTATGCGACTCTCGAGGTCGCATACGCGCTCGTACAGCACATCTGTCTCCGCGGACTCGCCAGGCATGACTACATTCTTCCAGGAGCGCCTCCTCTTGCACGGCGTCGCGGGATCGAAAGGTGCGAGTCTGAAGTGCTCCCTGTCAGCCTTCTGGTCGCGGACGTAGAACCACTTGTCCCTCCACCCTTGGACGGACGCTGTGAGCTTGATGTCGAAATAGGTGGCAGATGGGTCGACGTGGATTCCGCAGCCACCTACATCATAGACTAAGGAGCCAGACGCAGATTGGCGCTTCAACTTGAAGAGGCGCTTGAAGAGGCCGAAGTGCGGCTCGATTCCGAGCCAGCACTCGTAGAGGGTGATGAAGCAAGAGATGTGGAGGATAGAGTTCGGGGACAGCTGATGGAGCTGAAGCCCGTAAAAACAAAGGAGGCCCCTGAAGAAAGGATGCAGGGGTAACGAGAGGCCGCGAATGATGAATGCCAAGAACATCACTCGAAAACCATTGGGAGGAGAGGGGATTATCTCACCGCCAGGGACGCGCGCGTCGGCGACTGCGGCGGACAAAACTCCGTCTTGGCGAAGAATACGAAGATCAGAGGACTTGATGATGGAGGGACGCCACTCGCCATTCGTGACGTGGGTGCTCGTTCCCTTCTTCTTCCCGCCGACAGGGGTGTTGGTTCCCGTAGCGGCGGAGCTACCCTTCTTCTTTGCCGCAGCAGCGGTAGCCGCGGAATCGGCCGTAGCACCTCCTTTCTTCTTCCCCATTGCACAACGGCGATGCGACCGAAGGAAGTAGCTGGGAAACGTGCAGATCTAGTCCAGCACCGTGGAAGAAAAGAGCGCAGAGAAAGCAGAGGAGCAGCGGCAATGGCGATGGAGGCAAAGGATGAATCAAGGCAGATGAGAAATTACCATCGCAGCCTCACTACTTAACCCCTGGAAGATGCAATCCAACGGCTTAGAGAACCCTACTGGACGCGTGGCATTCATCATGCTTTAAACATGGAGGAGCTAAAATGCGAACCGTCCCCCACTGCTCCCATTACGCGCAGAAATCAAGGAGGCGCAGTTAAAATGAAGATTACGCACGCCCGGTCAAATCAAAGTCAGGGAGTGGGACCCACCGCTCGTCACGTCCCGTCAAAATCGCTCACGCGAGCAACTGAGGTCATGAAATTGTCAGCACTGACGTCATCAAAACTACGCGGCAGAAGACTTCGACTACTTTAGTCCTTGCTCGAGTCTTCGACCCACCAAGCACTCGGGGGCTACTCCCATAGGGAGCCCTGGTCGCGCACCCTACGATTTTTCTTTTCTTTTGCAGGAACATGGACAATCAAGGCAAACCCAACCACTCGAAATACGGCCCGACTATGGACATGGGTTACTCCCATAGGGAGTGCCGACAACAAATTCGACTGAAACAAGCAAACAAAAGTTGACAGCAGTCGCGGAAGTTCTTTAGTCCCTGCCTGAGTCTTCGACTCAACCAGGCACTCGGGGGCTACTCCCATAGGGAGCGCTGGTCACACACCCTATGATTATTTGTACAAAGTACTATGTGTTGTTAACATCCAAACTCGAAATTTATGGCGACACCGCCTCATAATTTTTCCCTAAAAAGAGACTGCGTCTCCTGGGTTACCCGAATCGTCTCCGCGATGATAAAATTCGGATGCCGCGCTTACAGCGTGAAGATAAGACCTGAATAAGGCCTAGCAAGGCATTTGCTGCGCACTACCAAAAATATATCCGTGCTTACGGACGTGTCGAGTGCTCACACCCATATAACTAGAATTCGACTCCTGTAAGACCTCCGCGGCTTGAGTCGAATTACACTAGCACTTTTCCGGATTCGAGTCCGGGGACTCGAGTTCGAGTAGATTGCGTTGTTTTACCCTAATGTAGTTAACTGATACCGATACATCAGTTAAATCAGGGACGCACATCAACAATCCCTATGACACAAACAAAGCAGTCGAAAATATACTCATTCATGCACTCGAAAGGCTTCATAAAGTCCCCAGTCGAATCTGCGATTCCACTGGACACTCGGGGGCTACTGACATGGGTATACCCTACAGGTACTCGAGTTTGCTATATACGGCCTGAATACAGTGGAAGCCCACGGTGTCGCCAAGGCCCAAGAGAGGACTCGAGTAGCCTACGGACTCTCGATTGCTTGAAGAACAAGAAGAAGCTAAAGATAGAAAGTTCAAAGGGGAAAACCCTAACCTGTAACCGACTCGACCTGCTATCTGAGACCTAGCCTACCTATATAAAGGCTAGGAGGGGGCGGCGAGAAGGACACACGCAACCCTAGTTTCCACAACCCTCGCCAGATTGCATCTGCGCACCATTGTAATCTTCGATTCCTTCGATAATTCCACGAGCAGACAAGCAGGAGTAGGGACCTCTACGAGGCCTGAACCTGGGTAAATCTTCGAGTCCCCTGTGTGCTTGTTTGCTAGTCGATAGATGTCTCCAGCCCTCCCTCCTTCGCCAAAACCCAAGTCCATAACAATGGGCATTGATGAGTTAAACCCTCGTCAATGAGTGAGTAATCCCCCGCTGTAGGCTATGGGGATGGTAGGGATTGGTTGAGATCGTTCATGTAATGGCATCAGATTATTAGGGCATGGTGCCTAGTATCTTTTATTAGTGCTTTATGACTTTGTTGCGACTTGTTGTGCTTAATGCTTGTCACTAGGGCCTGAGTGCCATGATTTCAGATCTGAACATGTTATTGATTCATTATGATAGTATTGTTTTTGGTCTTATCTACAAGTTGTATACACACGTTGTTGTCCGGAACCAATGGCCCCGAAGTGACAGAAATCGGGATAACCGGAGGGAATGGCTTTGATGTGAGGATCACATGTGTTCACGGAGTGTTAATGCTTTGCTCTATTAAAAGGAGCACCTTAATTGCCAGTAGTTCCCTAGAGGCCCCGCTGTAAACGGGCTAGCAGGACAAAAGATGTTGTGCAAGTTCTCATTGCGAGCACGTATGACTATATATGGGACACATGCCTAGGATTATCTAGTACTTGGATGCTTTATTTTATTTATCTGCAATTGCCCTATGTTCTGATTGCCATGTGAATTGTCTTGTCCATGCAACGCCCGTCCATCCATCCCTATGCCTACTGCACTCGAATCCCACTGTTTACCGCTATTGTTACTACTGTCTTTACTTTGCTACTGCTGCTACTTTACTATTCCTACTGATAAACTGCTGTGAGCAAGATTGTTTCCAGGTGCAGCTGAATTGACAACTCAGTTGTTAAGGCTTATAAAAATTCTTTGACTCCCCTTGTGTCGAATCAATAAATTGGGTTTCACTTCCCATGAAAATACTACGATACACCCCCTATACTTGTGGGTCATCAAGACTATTTTCTAGCGCCGTTGCCAGGGAGCATAGCTTTATTTATCAAGTTCACTTGGATTCTCTATTGTTTGCTGCTATCCATCCATCATGGGTAAGTCTCATGATGGCAAGTTTCCTATTTTACCATCCACTACAAGAAGAGGTACGGTTCTAAACAGCTCTGCTGCTCTTGATTCACCATCTGTTATAAGTAAGCTCGTTACACCACCACATACACATGCTACACACACTGCTACTACTGCTGAATCTGAAACTTCTGATGCTTATGATGCTGCTTCTACTATTCTTTATAAGAGTGGTTCATTAGGTCCTTTCCTAGATGCTACGATTGCTAGAACTATAGCTGGAAATACCGAAACTCCTAATGAAGACACTACCACACCTGTTAGTTCACCTGAGTCTAGTGAAAGTTATGATATTGAAGATGGTTATGTTGAGATGACCGATGAATTTATTAAAGAATGTAAAAACACCCATGATAGGAGCGCTGCTAATAGTCTCCTTGAGAGGCGTACTATTAGACCCAAATTGTCTCCCATTGCTAAGTTTGTTGCTTCTCCCATAAACATTATAGATGAAGATTATGATTTCTCTCTCGATCTATCTTACATAGCTATTGTCGAGAAAGAACCTTTTTGTGGGACTAAGAACGAAAGTGCGGTAGCACATATGAATGAAGTTTCTACCATGAGTGGCTTGTTTTCTGATGATATTAAGATGCGTACTTACTTTGTTGCTAAGATTTTCCCCTTTTCACTGAAAGGAGAAGCTAAAACTTGGTTTAGTAATTTACCTCCTGGATCTATTGATAGCCCTGAGTGCTTGATTAGTACTTTTCTGCAGAAATATTTTCCTCCTAGTGCTAGACATGCTATTTTGCAGGAACTTTTTGATTTTAAACAGGGAGAAAAAGAGGTATTGCCCGAGTCTTGGGCAAGGTTTTGTTCTTTGATTCATGCACAAGTTGGAAGTCCATTACCTAAGAATGAGCTTCTTGATATATTTTATAATGGACTAATTGAGGAATCTAGGACATACCTAGATAATTGTGCTGATTGTGTTTTCAGGAATAGGACTCCTAAGGAAGCTAAGGAATTAATGGCTAAGATAAGCAAGAATTATGAAGACTGGACTCCTCCTAAACAAGCTATACCTGAAGTAATTGTACCTGAACCATTTATTACGGTGCCTATTCCAACATCAAAGAAGAGGGGAGTTACTGAATTAAATGATGAAGTGATGAAGGAAGCTAAGAAATGTCTTAAGGGGAAGGGAATTAAAGCTGCAGATGTCAAGAATTTACCTCCTATAGAAGAATTATGTAAGCCTGTTCCCTACTCATCCACTATTGAGGTACACTCTCTCCAACACTTTGATGAAGGTGATATCCCCTACTCTAAACCTCTTGATCAATGCTTAGAAGAATTCGATATCTTTATTGTTAAGCAAGATACCTTTAATAAAAGGGTGGAAAATCATCTAATGGAAAACACTAGAGCTATTGTTGAGTTGAAAGATATTGTGGAAAGAACCTCTAATGATGTTAAAATGATTGTTGAACACTTTCAAATGGTTCAAACTCAAATAGATCAACTCGTTAAAGTGCAAAACGACTTGCTAGTTAATGCTGCTAAAGAAAAACATGCTTATGAAATTAGAACTAGAAGTGGTGCTGCTACCCAGGATCCTCTATATCCTGAAGGGCATCCCAAAAGAATTGAGCAGGATTCTCAACAAGCTGAAAATAGTGGCTCTACTCGTAAGAAAAGGAAAAAGAAACATAAAACTGTTGTAGAACCCTCTGAACCTGCTATAGATCCTAATAGTATATCTATCTCTGATGCTGAAACTGAAAGTGGTAGTGAAGAAAATGAAGTTCCTAATGAAGAAAAAGTTGAAGAAGAACCTGAAAACCACACTAAGAATACTAAATACACCAAAGAAGATTTTATTGCTAAGAAAAAAGGTAGTGAAAGAGAACCTTGGGTCCAAAAACCTATGCCTTTCCCTGATAAGAAACACAAGTCAAAGGAAGATGAACACTACAATAAGTTTTGTGAGTGGATGAAGTCTTTATTCTTGCAAATTCCTTTGACTGATGCTATTAAATTGCCTCCTTACTCAAAGTATATGAAGGATATTGTCTCGAATAAAAGGAAGATCCCTAATGAAGAAATTTCTACTTTGCTTGCTAATTATTCCTTCAATGGTAAGGTTCCTAAGAAACTTGGAGACCCAGGGATTCCAACTATCCCTTGCTCTATTAAGAATAGTTATGTTAGAACTGCTTTGTGTGATTTGGGAGATGGAGTTAGTGTTATGTCTTTCTCTCTCTATAAGAGGCTTTAGCTTGAAAAATTGATACCAACTGATATATCTTTGCAAATGGCTGATAAATCTACCATTATTCATGTGGGTATCTGTGAGGATGTACCTTTTCAGGTGGCTCACAATTGCTTGATATTAACTGATTTTGTTGTGCTTGAAATGCCTGAAGATGATAATATGTCTATTATTCTTGGGAGACCTTTTCTTAATACTGCAAGAGCTGTTATTATTGTAATCAAGGAAAGGTGACCTTAAATGTTAATGACAAGGAACATGCTGTCTATTTACCCAAGAAGATTGAAAGGACTTATGGTTTGAATTCAATTGAACATGTTGAGGGCATTCAAGTTGGAGAAATATATTGTCCCATACCAAGAGAAAAAATTGAAACTATTATGATTGGGACCATTGCTATCAAGGTTGAGGTATACTAATCACTAGTGGAATACAAAGTTTTGTCTCATATGCAATTGTTTTGGTAGCAAGACTTGGTCAACCTTGTTAACAAAAGGATTCCATTGAACAAAACAATGTTTTCATTATGATTATCTCCGTTTATTTCTATCTTTTACATTTTAGTTTTTGCTTTCGTTTAGTTTTCTTTTTGTTGTTAGTTGCTTGCATGTTAGAGTGTCTTAGAACTTCTGTAGTTCTAGCCTCATTTTGTCCTTGCATCATGTTTCCAAAAGAAAAAAATATGTCTGTCAGAAAAATCATTCTTCTATTTCTGAAAATTGCCCAAAAATAAAGTGTCTCAAAAAATTTCAGAAAATTCATATTAAATTTTTACGTGAAAAAGGGGCAGAGGAGTACCTTGGAGGTAGCAGGGGGCCACCAGGCAGGCACACCACCTGGTGGTGCGGCCAGCCCTGGGTGGCGCCATGCCATGGTGTGGGCCACCCCTGGCCCCCACTAACTCTCTCACCTGCCACTTTCTTCTCTCTCCCGAGTAAGCTCTAGTTCATTCCCCAAAATCGTGTTCTTGCTGTGCTTGCTCTCGATTTTTACGATCTCCTTGCTCAGCCCATCTTTCTTGCTAAAATTTGGAGCATTTGTTCCCTGGTATGTGACTCCTCCCCTTGTCCAAGTAGATTTGTGTTTAGTGGATTATATCTTGAGTATTTTGCTGCTGTAGGTGACTGGCTATGAGAGCTTGTAAGCTTGTTTGATGCTTAGAGATATAGCTTTGATGCATGTTTAGGCCTCTTGCAAGTCCCTATGAGTAGAATCGTTCATTATATTTACTTTGCAATCACTTGTTTAATAGGTGTTTAAATTTCAGAATACCAAGCATGAACAACCATACTTTTGGAGAGATATTTGAGAGTGATGCACCTAGGAGGTCGAGGCCCTCAAGAACAACCTCTCAAAGCTAGGCCATCATACAACGAAGATCTCATTGCAACTCGTATTGGTAGTGAAAGGGATGATGGGGATGCTCACCCATCCTCTTTTCCTTGTTTTACTTTCTTACAAGCTGCAGGTTTCTTGATGATTTGTTGCTACTGATTGAGAGGGTTGGTTTGACCTCAGATATGCAAGATGAGAGTGCGCAATACGCTATGCTCACCAAAACTTTTGTTGAGAGCTTCATGTTTACTAACACATCCTATCAGTCGATTGTCTCTTTTAAAATCTATGATCTGCCCTTCACCATGCCTTTGGAGAGATTTTGCAGTATTGTAGGTGTATGCATGATAGGGACCGTGGAGAAAATTCAAGGGTGACCCGCTGATTTGTTGGAGCTTTAGCGAGGGGTGACCAATGATGATGACCGCGTGGCGTAGCGCGGAAAGATAAGAAATATCCAACTCCCTGCTCTTAGATACTTTGCATATTATCTTGCACTAGTGTACTTGGTAGGGAGAACACAAGTAATATCTCCAACTATCATTTAGCATTCCTTGCTGCTGCGCTTAACAATGATACTCGGTATAATCTTGGCTCGCTTATTGCTCGCCGCCTAGCTGCTAGGGGGCCTATCTATGGGGGCATCATTGCCTCGCGTATAGTAAATGCATTAGGTCTTTCAGTGGATCCCTATGATGCTATGCTGGCACCACAGAGGCTTGACCTTGTTGCTATGAAAACTCATCACTTTATCACTGCTACTTCTGACTTGAACAGTCTAGTATATAGGATGCTTTTCACTGACGGGAATGAAAGGGAGATCCTCTTGCCACAATCTGATTTGTTTAGTGTTCATAGGAGACCATGGTTGCGCTCCAAGGAGGAGGTGGACGAGCAGTTTCGCTTGCTGGGTTTCCACGAGCAGCACCAGGAGGATGTGCCCTCCTATGATTACTGCGCGCATTACGGAGGGACGTACTCGAGCTCGCACTAGGATGAGGGGACCTCTTCGTCGTACCAGGGTGACACTTCATCCTGGCCAGCTTGGGATTGATACCCACTTAGGCCAAAAGGCTAAGCTTGGGGGGAGGTACGCCGACACCGCACTCATCTCCATATCATGTTGCGTCAGTACTTTGTATATTTATGTTTTCGTTCTCTTTTTAGTTTTCGTTCTTCTTTGCTTTTGCTTTATAAAATACAAAAAGACTAAAAATATTTCTATTGTTTCTCTTTGGTTTGCTTCTTCTGGTTTGCCTTGGTTTGTTTTTCCCTTTTTGCTTTGTTTGAACTATTCGAAAAACCCAGAAAGATTTTGCTTTGCTTGTTTTCCTCTTTGGTTCTTGTTTTAATAAAAAAATCAAAAACACAGAAAATATTTGCCGTTCTTCTTTGGTTTTCTGAGTTTGCTACAGGGTGCAGCAGTCCTCAGTGGATATTGGTTTCATATTATTATTCAAGCCACACAAGTGAAGAGCAATAATGAGGATTGATGACAACTTGAGGCGTGGTAAGAGGCTGGTAACGAACTCTATTTGTTTTCATTTTTGTACATATACTCATCACTGTGGGCATGCTTAGTCTGTTCGTGTAGGGTGTATGTTATCTTTGGATGCTTAGTAGTTGTTGTTTTCTTATGATTAGGTCCAGCTCGTTAATAGTTTGTAGCATGTCTTATGAATGTTTGCTTCCATTGCTCTATTCATAAATTGGTATGACACCGTGGTATCCTCCTCTGAATATTTCATTTGAATTGACTTGGCACATGCTCACGCATGCACATGACTATAATAATCAGTTGAGCCTCGATGAATTATTTTGCCTTGAGGATCTTGAATCACTTTCATGCCTTGAGTAGTCCTGTTTTGTTGCAAGCGTGATAATGACAGCTATTGCTCTCTCGTTTGTCGCTCCCTTACTATTGCTAGCCTTCACTTCCACTGAGTGTTTTATTCATGTTTCCAACTCCCTTAAACCAAATATTGCCAAAGTGTCCACCATACCTACCTATTAGCATCATTTGCTACTTCCGTGCATATTCAATATGCCTTGTTTTCTTCCGAATAAAATGTTTGCTTGTTATGAGAAAATTAGTTAGTAAAGCTCTCACGAACTTGATGGCACACTTTATTTCCTGCACTTAATAAACCTGAACCATTGTGAACTCTCCATGAAAGTTATATGCTTGCAAATTATAGGCTGGGGATTAGCAGAACCGTGCTGTCATGGGGAACGCTTTCAACACTTGTACATATATACCCAGTTGATACCTTGCTCTTTTGTTTGTGGATGTCATTGGTGTGAAATAAAAGGGGAGCTTGTAAGTCTATGGAGTTATGTATGTGTGTTAGAGAAACACCTGGGCCGCTGGTCTAATCCATGCTGACATGGTGGAAACCTGTAGCGTAACCATAATGATATCTATGAAGCATTCTTCTTATAAAAAAGAGAGAGATAGCTACTGAGAAAAAGAAAAAAAAAGAGTTTTATGAAAAGAGGAAAGAGAGAAAAAAGCACCATTTTCCCATGGTAAATAAGAAGATTGCTGAGATACTCATTGTCTGCTTGCCTTGTCATTTTGATATGGGGATTCTTCCGTATCATCGGGCAGGGGGTACCCCGTTGGCTGTTCTCAATGATACGCACATACTTACGATGACAAGAACTTACCGGTAACTAAAGTTGAGTAGAATGAGGAACGACCCTCGTACTCAAGGGACTTGTGATTTTCAGATTATAGTTTGTCAAGCATATAACTCAGATTGGACCTCACTTTCACCATAACCACATTAAAGATGCTTATGACAGGGGCAATGAGAGATCAAAGCTAATGAGTACCATACTTTCAGCATTTGGAAGCCTTTCAAATTATTCAAAACCTATTCTTCTACTTGTTGAGTCTCCACATATTCTTTGAGCACCTTCTTGAGAGCATAGCTGTCATTCTTTGTGTTTGTTCCATTACTTGATTATTTGTGTTATGACTTTGATGCTTGTATCCTTGATATTTTTTACTTCTAGTCATCACTTGAACTTCAGAGGTGCCTTGACATTCATAATCAAAGGCAAGCGAGATACCACTCTATCATACCTTTCTATGAGCATTGTAATGTTGCTTATGTTTGTGCCTCATGCTACTTATTATTTTTGAGTTGGAATCTCTTCATAGCTTGCAATGACTATTGAGTAGACTCAGTTGCATACTCTTTACTATGAATTGTCTAAGTAGTTGATCACATTGCTGATAATATTTACATCATATGAAGCAAATGTGTTCGTGAAAGTTCTTTTATCGCACTCAGTTTTCAACTGAATTGCTTGAGGATAAGCAATAAGCTTAGCTCGGGGGGAGTTGATACGTCCAAAACATATCTACTTTCCCGAACACTTTTGCTATTGTTTCTCCTCTAAACTTGTGTGATTAGGATGCAACTAATGCAGACTGACGCTGTTTTCAGCAGAATTGCCTCGTGTCTACTTTTTGTGCAGAAAATCAACTATCAGGAAAAATCCCGGAAAATATGCCAAAAATCCTATTTCACCCGAAGACTCCAGGAGCCAGAATACGAGACGGAGAAGAGCCAGGGGTGGCCACACCACCTGGTGGCGCGGGCCAGGCCAGGCCTCGCCAGGGGGTGGTGTGGCCCCCCAGGCACCCCCTCGGCCCCTCTCTTCGCCTATAAGGATCCTTCTGACCTAAAAACTTTGGGGGTTCGACGTTTTTCTAGAAGGAGTTCCGCTCCGCCACCACCACCATATTCCACGAAACAGCACCAGAAACTCCGTTCTGGCACCCTGCCGGGACGGGGAATTGGAGGAGATCATCGCCATCATCATCACCATCGTTTCTCCATCGACCATCCATGTTTCCCCCACCTATGAGTGAGTAATCCCCTGTTGTAGGCTATGGAGATGGTAGGGATTGGATGAGATCGTTCATGTAATGGCATCAGATTATGAGGGCATGGTGCCTAGTATCTTTTATTAGTGCTTTGTGACTTTGTTGCGACTTGTTGTGCTTAATGCTTGTCACTAGGGCCCGAGTGCCATGATTTCAGATCTGAACATGTTATTGATTCATTATGATAGTATTGTTTTTGGTCTTATCTACAAGTTTTATACACACTTTGTTGTCCGGAACCAATGGCCCCGAAGTGACAGAAATCAGGATAACCGGAGGGAATGGCTTTGATGTGAGGATCACATGTGTTCACGGAGTGTTAATGCTTTGCTCTGGTGCTATATTAGAAGGAGCACCTTAATTGCCAGTAGTTCCCTAGAGGCCCCGCTGCAAACGGGCTAGCAGGACAAAAGATGTTATGCAAGTTTTCATTGCGAGCACGTATGACTATATATGGGACACATGCCTAGGATTATCTAGTACTTGGATGGTTTATCTTATTTATCTGCAATTGCCCTATGTTCTAATTGCCATGTGAATTGTCTTGTCCATGCAACGCCCGTCCATCCATCCCTATGCCTACTGCACTCGAATCCCACTGTTTACCGCTATTGTTACTACTGTCTTTACTTTGCTACTGATGCTACTTTATTATTCCTACTACCAAACTATTGCTACTGATAAACTGATGTGAGCAAGATTGTTTCCAGGTGCAGCTGAATTGACAACTCAGTTGTTAAGGCTTATAAATATTCTTTGGCTCCCTTGTGTCGAATCAATAAATTGGGTTTCACTTCCCTCGAAAATACTGCGATACACCCCCTATACTTGTGGGTCATCAGCAGGATGAGAAGGATCGAATAGCCATTCGTATGATTGACTTGACCCAAGAGCAGCTTCAGGCGAGTGGGTACTTCTGGGTAGATCATGATCGCGCGATCGCGTTGGCGACCCTACAGGATCGTGCGTCACGAGTGCTTCATTTCTTGAAGAAAGCGTAGTTATGCTTGAAGAATATTTACCAGACGATGTTCCCGCTAGACGTTGTTCCATCAAGCCTGCTGGCCCTTCTTGCTAGATTCCAGGATTTGAGTGCGGTACGCGAGTGTGTGCGGCAACAATTAGTGGCTGGTGCCAAAGCTGCTTTGTCACTGGTGCGATTGCATAGGCCTGATGTGGATATTGCAGCAATAGCGGCTAGGCCACCTGCACCTCCAACGGGTTCTATTTGGAACATGGTGCCACATTATCAGGCAGTGGACCACCCGGCAGAGGAGATCATCGATTTCTTCGAGGAGCAGACCAATGTTCTCTTGCTGCAACAGTAGTTTAACTTGTATCCTGCACATAGTTGTATTAATGTTGTAAAGTTCATATATATTCTGTTTATAATTGATTGATGATGATGTATAAAAGAGCTTGTTAGCGTGTATGTTTTGTGAGTGTGTTGCACTATGCGATTTCTTTTTGTTAGCCTGGCTTTGTGTTTATCTCAGTCCCTTGTCAACCTGTCAGGTGCGTTGCAACTGGGTTGATGTTTTGTCAAGGGTTTCGATTGGTGTGCCAGCTACTTAGAATATCGCGCTTGAGTTCGTAAAATAGATATATACAGGGTGGCGCAGCCCCCGAGTGGATAATTTGTGAAAATGGAAGAAAAACACAGAGTTTCAGGGCACTTAACTTTATTTATTTCGGGGTAGTATGAAGTACAATGTGTGGCTAAGTAGCCTTGGCTGAGTAGCCTTATTTGTAACATAAAAGTAAAAAGCGACTAAGGGTAGAAGCATCGCAGCTGCGCGACGTTCCAGGGGTTGGAGTATGCGACTCCTGTCTCTAAATTTTGAAGGCGATAGGCGCCACCTGGAATTACTTCTGTAATCACGTATGGTCCTTCCCAGGGGGACTCGAGCTTGAGATGTCCTTGCTGCTTCAGTCGCAGTACCAGGTCTCCTTCGACGAAGGATCTGGGGCATAGCCTCCTACTGTGATAGTTGCACAGGTTCTGCTGGTAGATCGTTGATCTCTCCGCGGCGATTTCCCTTGCCTCGTCAAGGAGGTCTACGGAGTCTTCGAGTGCGAGAGTTGATTCCTGTTCGCTGTAAGCGACCACACGCGGTGCTTTGTATCGTACTTCGGCGGGTAGCACCACTTCAGCCCGTGCACCATGAAGAATGGGGTGTACCCCGTAGCACTGTTTGGAGTTGTGCGTAGGCTCCAGAGTACTGATTGTAGTTCGTCTAGCCAGCAACCTGCTGCTTGTTCCAGTGGCCGGAGGAGTCGCTTCTTGATGCCGCCGCAGACAAGCCCATTAGCTTTTTCGACCTGACCGTTGGTCTGTGGATGTGCTACCGAGGCATAGCTGACGTTGATTCCCAGATTCTCGCAGAATTCTTGGAACTCCTTGGATGTGAAGTTCGTCCCATTGTCTATGATGATGCTGTGCGGCACTCCGAAGCGGTAGACGATGGACTCGAAGAACTTGACTGCGCTATGCCCTGATTGATTGGTCACTAGCATGGCCTCTATCCACTTGGTGAATTTGTCGACTACGACCATGAGGTAGACGTAGCCTCCTCGTGAGGACTTTGGGAGCTTGCCGACCATGTCAAGTCCCCATTGCGCGAAGGGCCAGGCCAATGGAATTGGCCGGAGTTCTGCGCCAGGTGCGTGGGGCTTGTCCGCAAATCGCTGGCAAGCGTTGCATTTCTAGACGATATCCTTGGCGTCGCGCATGGCCATAGGCCAGTAGAATCCAGCTCATAGAGCTTTGGCAACGAGGGCGCGACTGCCGATGTGGTGCCCACAGGTCCCCTCATGGATGTCGAGGAGAACAACTCTTCCATCAGCCGTGGAGACGCATCGTTGGAGCACTCGTGTGATGCTGCGCTTGTACAGTTCGCCGTCGATAACAGCAATGCCTTGGATCGCCGCGCGATGTGCCGTGCATCAGTCGGATCGTCCGGTAGCCTCTTGCTGAGAAGGTACGTGATGTACGGTTGAGTCCAGGATGGCTCGATCATCATGACGCTCATGGGTCCTTTGAGTCCTGTATCCAGCTCCAAGTCGTCGAGTGACATTGGCTCATTGGGCGGCGTATCCCCCTAGTCCGTTGTTACGCTTGTTTTCTTCTCTGCGGCCTTTGGCTTGATGGAGCGTTTGCAGATGCCCTCGAGAAATACCTCGGGTGGTATGGGGGCGCAGGTAGAGCCTATGTTGGCGAGTGCGTCTGCCTCTTCATTGCTTTCGCGACCTATGTGCCATAGTTCGCAGCCGTCGAAATCCCCTTCGAGTGTGTCGTAGAGGTCGCAGTAGGCGATCATGTTGTCATTTAGTGCGTTGCACTCGTGCATTGTCTGATTAACCACCAATTTGGAGTCGCCATATATTATGAGCCTTTTGGCGCCGCAGGCTTTTGCCATCCTCATCTCGTGGAGCAGGGCCTCGTATTCAGCTTCGTTGTTGGAAGCGGTGAACTGCATTCGTAGGATATATTTCAGCTTGTCTCCCTGGGGCGATGTCAGTATGACACCTGCACCAGCTCCATCCTTCCGCTTGGATCCATCGAAGTGCATTGTCCAGAGGTAGGACATATCTGTTTTTTCGGGGAGCTGGTTCTCCATCTAGTGCACGAGGAAGTCAGGGAGAACTTGTGACTTAATTGCGTCGCGGTTTTCATATGTGATGTCTCGTGGAGACAGTTCGATTCCCCAAAGTTCGACTCGTCCAGTGGCGTCGGGGTTGTTGAGGATGTGACCAAGCGGGGCGTCGTTAACTACCACGATTGAATGTTCCTGGAAGTAGTGGCGCAGTCCCCGAGCCATCATGAAGACGTCGTACGCCAGTTTCTGGTAGTGCGGTTACCGCTGTTTTGTTCGCGTAAGTACCTCGCTGAGGTAGTAAACTAGGCGCTGGACCCCGTGGACCTTGTTTTCTTCGGCTCGTTCGACTACGAGCACTGTGCTGACCACCTGGTTGGTGGCGGAGATGTATAGCAACAATGGTTTCCTTTCGCGTGGGGTCACCAGTACCGGCGAGGTGGATAGCAGGCGCTTGAGGTCTTCGAATGCTTCCTGCGCCTCATTGGTCCACTCGAACTTGTCAGCTTTGCGGAGGAGTTGGTAGAAGGGCAGTGCCTTTTCACCCATCCGACTGATAAATCGACTGAGAGCCGCGATTCGCCCAGCCAGCTGCTGGACGCCTCTTATGTTTTTCGGCTTCTCCATGGTCAGTATAGCTTTTATTTTCTTCGGATTTGCCTCGATTCCTCTCACGGAGATAAGGCACCCGAGTAGTTGCCCAGATGGTACGCCGAAGGCGCACTTGTCCGGATTGAGCTTGATCTGGTAGCGATCGAGGTTGGCGAAGGTTTCACCCAAATCGTCGATTTGTGAGGCTTCCTCTTTGGTCTTGATTACTATGTCATCGACATAGACTTGAATGTTGCGACCGAGTTGGTTCTTGAGGTAAGCCTGCATGCACCGCTGGTAGGTGGCTCCTGCGTTGTTTAGCCCAAAGGGCATTGTGTTGTAGCAGAACACACCAAAAGGTGTTGTAAACGCTGTTTTTTCTTGGTCTTCCTACTTCATTCGAATCTGGTTATAGCCTGAGTAGGCGTCGAGGGAGCAGAGGCGCTCACATCCTGTGGTGGAGTCGATGATCTGGTCGTTTCGCGGTAGCTGGAAGTGATCCTTTGGACAGTGCTTATTCAAAGAGGTGAAGTCCACGCACATCCGCAGGATGTCCGTGTCCTTTTTTGGTACTAGCACCGTGTTGGCGAGCCAAGTACTTTCCTTGATCTCGCGTATAAATTTGGCGTCGAGGAGTCTATTGATCTCCATTCCAACTGCCTTTGCCCTTAGTTCAGACAATCGCCGAATTGTTTGTTTGACCGGCCTTGCGTCTGGATTGACATTGAGTGCGTGCTCGGCGAATTCCCTGGGAACTCCTGGCATGTCCGCTGGAAACCAAGCGAAAATTTCCCAGTGCTCACGGAGGAATTCGACGTGCGCGAGTTCCTATGTGGGACTCAAGTTGTTGGCGATGAGGGCCGTCTTGGCGGGATCCGATGGTTGGACCTGGACTTTCTTCGTGTGCACTGATGAGTCGACGGACAAGTCGGGTGAGCTTGGCCGACTTAGGGGAGGCAGACTGTTGTCTGTAGACTCCTTTAGCCTTACGAGTTCTTCCTGCATGCCGAAGGACTGGGAGATTCTGTTGAATTCCCTGTCGCAACTGTCAGATCTCTCGAAGCTCCCGTTGACAGTGATGACACCGTTAGGGCCTGACATCTTCATCTGCAGATAGGCGTAGTGTGGTACTGCCATGAACCTAGTGAACGCGACACGTCTGAGGATGCAGTGGTACTACGAGGGCCAGTCAACGACCTCGAAGTCGATGCGCTCACGCCGAAATTTTTTCGGCGTGCCGAAGATGACGTCGAGGTTGATTTTGCCAAGGGGATACACGCCCTTGCCTGGGACGATGCCATGGAACGTTGTGTCTGAAGCTTCTAAGCAAGTCAGAGGGAAGGTACTCGCGAATATAAGGTTGATGCCGCTTCCACCGTCCATGAAGACGCGGCTCATGTCGAAGCCTCCGATTTGCGCCTCGAGTACGAGGGGTCAATACCCTGGGCGAGGTACTTGGGTCAGATGGTCGCGCTTGTCAAAGGTGATTGATGGCTCAATGCACGATGCCCAGAAAAATGCTTAACGGCGGTGTTGATGTAGAGCTCGTTGGGAACCCCAAGAGGAAGGTATGATGAACACAACAGCAAGTTTACCTCAGTTATGAAACCAAGGTTTAATCGAACCAGTAGGAGCAAGGAAACACCTCAAAGGTGTTACTAGCTGAGCTTTGGCAGGGCGCACTACCGGTGCTAGTAGCAACGTGGAGACCTGCACAACACAACCACAGAACTTTGTCCCCAACTTGCGATGAGGTTGTCAATCTCACCATGTTTTGCGGAAAACAAAGGATTAAACGTATCGAATGGAAAGAAGTAAAAGTTTGCAGAAAGAAAACACAAAGCAGAAACAGTTTATAGATTGTATGTAAAAGACAAGGACCGGGATCCATAGTTCACTAGAGGTGGCTCTCCTTAGATAGATAACATGCTAGGTGAACAAATTACAGCGGGGTAATTGACAAACACTGAGAAAGCAATACATGCATATACTAATCATCTTGACTCCTTTGAGACTTGATTGGGCATTACACCATAATACATAGACCGCCATCCAACTGCATCTATGACTAATAATCCACCTTCAGGTTATCATCCAAACCCCCTCCAGTATTAAGTTGCAAGCAACAGATTATTGCTTTACGAACTGCGTGTAAAGTAAACAATACGATTGTTCTATGAACAAAAGATTGTTGTTTTCTCCCTAGTAGCAACAACACATCTAGTACCTGAGAGATTTCTGTCACTTCCCCAGATTATCAGAGGCATGAACCCACTATCGAGCATAAATACTAAGTCTTGGATTTGCTAGCATCTACTTGGCCAAGATAGCTACTAACAACGGAAAGCATGCAAGATCTCAAATAACAAAGACATGATAGAATAAATAATCAATCTGAAATAGCATCTCAATATCCATCGGATCCCTGCAAACACAACATGTAGAATTACAAATAGATGATCTTGATCATGAACAGAGCTCACAAGATCTAAACATGAAAGCACAAAGGAGGAGAACCAGCCATCTAGCTACTACATGGATCTGTAGTCCAAGGATGAACTACTCACGCATGACACCGGAGGCTTGCGTGGTGATGAAGAAGGCCTCCAGGGTGAATTCCCCTCTCTGGCAGGGTGCCGGGAAGAGCTTTAGATCCCTCCCGATCTAGGGATGGAGATGACGGAGGCTACAGACTCTTTCGTGGATTGATCGGGTACTTAGGGTTTACATCCCGAGGGCCTCTTATAGGCGGAAGGGGAGGCCGAGGGGGTGCCAGGAGCGGCCACACCACCCCTGGCACGGGCCAGGTGGTGTGGTGGCTCCCTGGCCCCTCTCCGTCTCGTATTCTGGCACTTGATGATTTCCGGAAAATAGGCACTTTGGATTTTGTCCCGTCCAATTCCGAGAATATTCATTTTCTGACTTTCCTGGAACCAAACACAGCAGAAAACATGCAGCTGACACTGTGGCTCTTGTTAATAGGTTAGTCCAAGAAATCATATGAAAAGTACTCCAAAGTTGGAACGAAACACAAGAAGGTGGATAAAACTAAGCATGGAACATCAAAAATTATAGATACATTTGCAATGTATCATATACCCATGTCAGGGTTATAGGATAGATAGCCGCACTATCAAGAGGGGCTTTCGGTTGGGTAACTTGATCACATCGTCATAGGGAGCTCAGTCCTTTGCATACTTTGCATCTTCCTATTTTGTTGATTCTTTGTATTTATCCATGTTAGGTTCTTGAGCTTGTTGCTAGCTCTTCAACAAGCCCAACTTCATCGAAAACGGAATTCGTATGCATCTTCTATGGCGTTTTCGAGTTTGAAGGTTTTACCGGTTATTCTCATAGGGATGCTTCATATCTTTCCTCATTTTGTTCTATCTTACTTTGTTGGACTATGATGTTTTCATGCACCATATTGTAGAGCTTTTTGTCCTCGTCAAAACAAGCCCAAGATCATCGAAATCGGAGTCCGGATGCAAAAGTTATTGCGTTTTCCGTGAAGTCTGTTTCATCCCGGTTGTGGATCCGGTTCAATCGAGCCCCACACCGGACGGTCCGGTGCCAGCGCCGGTAGACCGGATCTTAGACTGGATTTTCGGGTTTTCACGACCGAGTCTATTCCGAGTTGGCAAACAGAGGTTTTTCGGTCTGTAGGCCGGTCCACTGGCCTGGGGACTGAGTTTCCCGGTTCCGGGGCCGGTCCAACCGACTTTTAGACCGGGTTTTTGTTGTTTTCTCTCCAACGGCCATATTTGCTTTTCCCCATAAAAGGGGGTTCTTCCCTCAATGTTTTTGGGTGTTCTTGACCATGAAATTGACCTCCATTGTTGAACCTCTTGATCTTGCTTCCTCTCCCTTCCCTCCTATGATTCTTGCATCTTTTTGAGGGCTTTGGAAGAGGAGATCTAGATCTACAATCCCCACCAATCAATTACTCCTCTAAGTGAGGG
This sequence comes from Avena eriantha, assembly GCA_910589775.1. Taxonomy (NCBI): domain Eukaryota; kingdom Viridiplantae; phylum Streptophyta; class Magnoliopsida; order Poales; family Poaceae; genus Avena; species Avena eriantha. The sequence continues at coordinate 401,748,272 of OU342745.1, forward strand.
GAACCCATTGGATCTAGATCTTGGAGTCATTGGTTGACTTCCACCATTGTTCTTCCTCTCTAATTCCTCCCTAGCACTTGTTGCTTTGGTGGGATTTGAGAGTGAGGGATTTGAATGCCCTTGGTGTGCTTGCTTCGCATTCTTGCATAAGTGTTGAGCTCTCCACTACGATTTGTTCGAGTGAGAGACCGTGAGCTTTTTGCTCTTGGAGGGTGACCTCCTAGTTGTCTTAGCGGTTGGTGTCACGGTGTCCTCTTCGTGGAAGATTGTGAAGAGACCCAGGCTTCTCCTTCGTGGAGCTTGTGAAGTGGTTGTGGAGCTTGCCATCTCCGGAGTGGAGGAAAAGCTAGCCATAAGGAAAGGGCCTATTCCTTCATGGGATAGACTCGGAGAAGAAGGTGAGCCTTCGTGGCGTTGGGAAATCCTTCGTGGAATCCCACACCTCTCCAACGTGACGTACCTTACTTGTAAGGGAACACAGGAATACATCTTCGTCTCCGCGTGCCTCGGTTATCTCTTTACCCGAGCTTACTTTCCTTGTGATAGCCATCGAGCTTGAAGTACTTATATCTTGCTTATCACTTGTGGTATATTTATCTTGTGCTATCTTGTTTAGCTTATCTTGTTGTTGGTGCACTTAGTTGAGCCTAGTGTATTTAGGTTTCGTGCTTGTAAAATAAACGTTAGTTTAATTCTGCATTCTATCAAGCCAAAACCGTAATAGTTTTCAAATTGCCTATTCACCCCCCCTCTAGGCGACATCTCTATCCTTTCAATTTGTACCAGAGCAAGGTCTCTCCTTGTTTAGGCTTCACCGCCTAGAGTGTAAAGATGTTGGCTAGTAGTATAGTGCACAATGACACAATTATCTTTGATGGCACAAATTATTTTTTGTGGAGAAATTGCTTGCTTTGTAATCTTCGGACCTCGTGTCCAAATATTGAGCGATTTCTAGATGTAGGTTTTTCTCCTCCGACGGATCCTAAAAATCTATCTTTAGAGGATGAGAAAAATTTACATCTCAAAGCTCAAGTATCTAATGAGCTTATTTGTTCTTGACAAATGTAAAGCGCAAGTCATCTCATGAGATGTGGACCAAGCTTAAAGAAATATTTGGTGGTTCCATTTCTCATAGGGTCGGCGGTATCTCCAAGGAGCTCTCTTCTCCTTCACATCATGAAGATCTCCAAGTGGCTTCCACCTCCATCCGCGATGAGATTTCTGTTGGGTCCGCAGCATAGAAAACAAAAAATTCCTACGATGAGAACTACACGCCAAGATCTATCTACTAGGTACAGAGCAACGGGTGGACATACGTCCAACAAGAACTTACCCTCGAAGACAACGAGTTTTGTTAACGAGTAGGAACTCATGGTTGATGTAGTTGTACACTTGCCGATCTCAAGATCGTGAGGAAGTCCGAGCGCCGCAACTCAGCAGCGCATCCGCACTCGCACACACGTTCAAGCCACTGGACAACCTCCACCTCCTCGCTCCAGCGATCCAGCAGAAGCAGCAACTCCTTCGAGATGAAATTCCACCGGGAACATGTATCTCGCTAATCCGAGACCATGGGGAATAATTCTAGAGGGAGAGAGAGATCCTTCACAAGGAGGTGTGTGGAAGAAGGAGGAAGAGGGTGGCCTTTTATAGGAGGAGGGGGGTGCCCCTCCCCATGGCCGGCGCATGAAGGGGGTGCCCCTTCACCTCCTCCATTCATGTGGTGGTAACCCCTCCACATTAAAATGCCTCTTGGGTCCCAATAATAATAGTTTCAATTTTTTCTCTTGGTATGGGACAATATATTTTGACGGAGATGGCTGAGACGCTTCCCACGTTCCCCACGTCCTCATCGGCGGCGGCACCTACCTCACCGCCGGTGACTGAGTGGAGGCAAGCGATTTTCAGATGCTCAGGTACAGAGGATCTGGCTCCACGTAGATCGGGTGCGATCGAGGTAGTTGGCGCACATATCACGTTGCTCGATGAAACGGCGCAGCGTATCACACCCCCGATCCAGTTAGTCCCGCCTGTCACGTATGGGGATAGTGTGCGGTGTGGTGTATGGCATGTTCTGGTCGGCCCGCGGAGAGATGTGCGGTGGCACCGACATGATCGTGCCGGCGTGCCGCCCTATGCGCGGGCGTGTCGGACGATCGTGGTCGGCGGTTGTGCGCGGCGCAGTATCTCTGGAGGTGGACCACTTGTACGTGAGGGCCACCCAGCAGAGGATATTGCTTGAGGGGTTGCGGCTGCGACGGTGAATCAGAGCCCGAGAGGGGAATCCAGATCGTCGAGCGTTTCGGGGATTTCTCTCAACCCTAGGTTGGAGGGGGTGGGCAGAGTGGTGTTCATTCAGTCGCCGCCTTCGTCGTCTCCCGCGATCCCCCAACCCACCAACCTACTGTGTGGAGAGCCACCAGATCTGGTGATTCTAGGTCATTTGCGCAGGTTGTGGTTGATCCGCCACCGACGATGGATTGCCGTTACCAGGGCTCGAGGAGATCTCCTTTGCGTCGTCAAAATCGACTTGTTCCCTATGCGAACAGATCGAGATTTGACAACGATGCAGGTCGGCAGTTAGGAGATAGGCGTCTTCCAGATGCTCGTCGCCGTGATGGAGGATGGATCAGAGAGCAGGAGAGGCACAGGGAAGAAGAGCGCCAGTGGGAGGAGGACCGCCTGGAAGAGGAACGGCGGCAAGCGGAAGATGAGGCAAGAGCAAAGAATCGACGCCGTGATGAAGCTGCTAGGGTTGAGAGGGCTGAGGCTCATCGGCGTGAGGATCTGGCAAGGGAGAGGGCTTTGGTGGAGGCTCGCCGTAGGGAGGATGAACAGGCCAGGAACCGGAGCATATGGAGTCATCGGCCAAAGATGCACAGGGATTCTCATTCCACGGCGTCAGATTCATCTTTCAGGGGGAGAACAGGTAATACGACCGACATCTCCTCTCGTCGTCCTGCTCCAGTGTTTGCGTGAACTATTGAGCAACCGCCGGTGGTCAGAAATCCTGCACCAGCATCTGTCACTGTCAGTAGATCTGCTGCACCGGAGGTAATTCCTCCTGTTCGTGCTAATCCTTCTATGAGTATTCCTAGCTCGATTTCGGGGAGCACACCATCTGTTGCTGCCAATTTCTCTGTTGTTCCTCCACTAGTTGGTCAATCCGAAGCTGTGGCCACAACACTGGTGGGGTCCTCTGTACCTGCACCGGTTGTTACTGTGCCTGCAAATCAACAGAGGGTAGTGGAGGTCAGCAATTTCCCACTGACGAACATAGAGAATGTGGAAGTGCAGGAATGTGAAAACTGTGGGAAGATTCACAACATTTTGGTCTGTCAAGAAAGAAAGCCATGGGAGTATGTAACTTTATTTTTTGGGAGTACTAATTTTGATCAGGGATTCTATTCAATTCTGGTAACTGAATCATCCATCCAGTCTCTTGATAATTTAAATTTGGCCCATATCACTATTGTCAGAGGGGATGTTACTAGGAGAGACCTGGAGAGGGAATTTCAGGCTTGGGCAGATTCAGTTGGCTCTGGTTGGAGATTTACTGCAAGGCCAATTAATGATGTGGAATTCTTGATGAGATTTCCCTCAGCGAAATCCATTGATGATTTTCACTTTGGAAAGGTATTCATGAAAACAATTCCTGATGCTGTGATTGAGCTGTCAAAATGGAATGGTGACCTGGATCCTTTGGAGTGGATGGAGGAGGCTTGGTTCAGAATAGTGGGTATTCCTATGAAATACAGGGAGAGATCGACTATTTTCTATGTTGCTTCTTTGATAGGCAAACCCTTGGGAATGAACATAAATAGTCTCAGGAATCTGGCATATGTTAGGGTTAAAGTTGCATGTCTGGATGTCACCTTAGTGCCTAATACAAGGAGAGGGGAGATGAAAGGTGGTTTATATGAATTCAAATATACCAGGGAGATCTTTGCTCCTAGAGAAGTGCCAGCTATACCTATTTCTGTTAATGTAGGTGGGGGAGATGCTCAACCTGTTGTCAATGCTCCTGAAGAAAGTAGCAGACCTGTGCTCACAATGACTAATGTTGATAGGGTTGAATCTAGTCTAGAGGCAAATGTTGCTGCAACTGGTGCATCTGGAGAGGGGGGTCAGACCAACAGGGACCTCCCACAATGCGCTGATTGGGAGAAAGGGAAGGGTCCTAGGGAGGAGGAGAGGGAATCTACAGATACATGGGACATGTCTTTTGGTGCTAGGGTGGCTCAAGTTTGGCCAAGTGGTAACCCTACAAGGGGTATTGTGATTAGTGATAATACTGGGGCAAATGTTGTTAGTCAGAATCAACAGGTGGAGGGGGGTGCTGGTAGCAATATGCAACAGAGAGCTATGATTGAACCAGTTCAGGACCAGGAAATGGGAGAAGTACACCTAGAAGTTGCTCAAGCTTTGGCTTCCAAGGAAATAGGGGCAGTGGTTAATCCTGATGATCCTACTGGTGGGGGTCAGTCCTTCCAGGACTTTGTGCAGGATCTGTTACAAAACAAGAGTAGTGATAAATATTATGAGCACAAGAAAATGTATGGCCATTTGCTGGAACAAATTGAGGAAGAACAAGGAGGTACTGGGGAAGATGATGATAACGGTATAGATGGATCTGATGGGCATGATACCTCTTCTGCTGAAAGTGGTGCTGATGTGGAAAAAAATCCCCCTACTATTCAGGTACTGAATGCTGGGGTAGGGGTGGAGCAGGTGCAAGAGCAGGTGGAACTACAGGTGGGGGCTTCACAACCTGAAAACTTGACTCAGGAAAGTCAGAGTTCTCAGTAGGAGTCTCAGGGAAAAGATGTTGAAAAAATTGAAACAAATGTGGAGGATCCTTTGATAAGAAGGAGTGAAAGGCTCGCTACTCAGGGTGGGGATTTGAATATGAATGAAAGTTCCATGGCTCAAGCTTCACAGAGAGATCTGTCAGGTACTAACTTGTCCTTTTTTAATTCTTTTGCTGTGTTGGATGATGAAGATATTTTTAGTAGAGCTTTAGAAATGGGGGTAGAACAATCTTCTTTGAGTTTTGAGTTTATTAATTCTCTTAAAGACTTAGAGATAGCTAGACATAAGCTAGCTGATAAGGAAAAAGGGAAGGGTGATGAGGTTGTTGATCAGGTGGGACAAGTAGTATATCTTGAGTGGAGAGATGGTGAGGAAGAGGGTGTTGAGTTTACCCTGTGATTTCTAGGAAGAATAAAAAAAAGAGAAAGTCAGGGGGAAATTTGAAGATTGGGCACGATAAGTTAAAGGCAGCTGTTGTGAAGGTAACAACTATCACCCTATGCGTGGTGTTGTAACTAGAACAAGGGAGAGGAAAAAAGTATCATGATAGGTGCCATTATAAATTGCAGGGGTGTGGGCAAGAAAGGTATGAGTTCCTATCTGAACAATTTGATGCAGAGGGAACGACTGGATTTTGTGGGTTTACAGGAGACAATGAAGAAAGATTATTCTGATGGATTTTTTAGGAAAATTGATCCTATGAATCAATTTTCCTAGAGTTGGCTGCCTTCTGTGCGGAAATCTGGAGGTATCCTGGGGGGCCTACGTTCCTCCAGGTTTGACAAATGTGATTCTTCAGTGGGAAAGTTCCATGTTAAGATGAAAGTTTATGACCTGGATAAACAGACTCATTGGCACTTGGTGGTGGTATATGGGGCTGCACAAAATGAACATAAGGAGGAATTTTTGATTGAATTGGCTGATGTTTGCAAGGATCAGAGTATTCCCTTGCTAGTTGGAGGGGATTTTAACATCATGAGATTTATCTCTGATAAAAACAAGACTCATGTCCTAAGTACATGGAGTCATATGTTTAACTCTATAATAAATACTTATGGTATGAGGGAACTGAAAATGTCAGGTGGACAATTCACCCGGTCCAACAATCAAGCTGTTCCTACTTTGGAGAAGTTGGACAAGATTCTTGTTTGTCAAAAATGGGAAAGCATGTTTCCTTTGTCAACAGTTCATAAGTTGTCTAGAGAGATCTCTGATCATAGTCCCTTGCTACTGGATACGCTGGAAGGACAAGCAGGTAGAAAGAAAGAATTTAGATTCGAGAAAAGTTGGCTTGGAAATGTTGAGTTTATGGATAGGGTAAAAAAGTGTGGAATAAACCTTTCAGAAGCACAAATAGTTTGGATAGGCTACAGAAAAAGCTGAAGAATGTCAGGAATGATCTGAAAGGGTGGGGGTGCATATCAGAGGTCAGGATAAAAAACATAGGAAACAGCTGGATGAAGAGATGAAGGAATTAAAAGAGATTGAGGAACTCATTCTACTTAATAAAGAGCAACAGATAAGAAAAGCTCAGATTCAGAGGGAACTTTTAGAGGCTTATGAGATGGAAGAGCAGTATTGGCAACAGAGATCAAGAGATAACTGGCTTTTGAAGGGGGATAGTAATACTGAATATTTTCACAGAGTGGCAAATGGAGTCAGAAGAAAAAAAATGATCTTTTCTATGTAGGATGGGGAAAGGCAGATTTAGGGGACCTATGATCTCTTGAAACATACCACTGATTATTATAAGAAGCTGTTTGGCCCTGCTGATGGTTTTGCTATTAGGCTGGTAGACAACAACTGGACTGCTGAGGAAAAACTTAATGAAGCAGCCAGAGAGAATATGTACCTTTTTCAGAGGAGGAGATTAAAGATGTAATTGAACAAATGGAAAAAAATAAGGCTGCTGGCCTTGATGGTTTGCCTGTAGAATTCTATCAATTCTGCTGGCAAATTATCAAACATGACATTATGGAGGTTTTTGATGATTTTCATTCTCACAAAATTGATCTGGCAAGAATCAACTGTGGGATCATCACTTTGTTGCCTAAGAGTGAGGAGGCTAACATTATATAGAAGTTTAGACCTATTTGTTTGCTACAGGTTATTTTCAAAAAATTTACAAAAGCTTTGACAGTCAGAGTTGAACCTGTGATGCATAAGTTGATTGAAACTTGTCAGACAGCTTTCATTAAAGGAAGATATATAGCAGATGGGGTCACCCTACTACATGAAATTTTGAAAGAAGCTACTTTTTAGAAGCAACAAGGGGTGGTTCTGAAGTTGGATTTTGAAAAAAGCATATGATAAGGTTAACTGGGACTTCTTGTTTCATTGTTGTAAGCAGAAAGGTTTTGATGATGATTGGCTAATTTGGTTGAAAAGTGTTGTTACTCAGGGGACTCTCAGTGTAAAAATCAATGATGAAATTGGACCTTATTTTGGGAGCTATAAAGGTGTGAGACAGGGTGATCCTTTTTCTCCTTTCCTGTTTAATATGGCAGGGGATTGTCTGGCCAAGATGGTACTGAATGCACAGGCAGGAAATTTGTTCACTAGGCTTGCTGATAATCTTTTTGTAAAAGGTATAGCCATTCTGCAATATGCTGATGATACCATTTTATTCATCAAGGATGATGTGGAGGGTGCCAGGAATTTGAAACTGTTGTTATACTTGTTTGAAGCAATGTCTGGTCTCAAGATCAATTTTGAGAAAAGTGAGGTGATGATGGTCCTGAAAGATGATACAAAGCAGGAGATGTATGCTACTTTGTTTAACTGTCAGATAGGGGAATGGACTATCAAATATCTGGGTCTTCCCGTGGGTAGTAGGAAATGCTCTGTATCTGATATGAGATTCATAGGAGAGAAACTGGGTAAAAAGATGGATGGATGGATGGGAGGTACACTCTCTGTGGGGGGTAGATATATCAAAATTACTTCCTGCATTTCCAGTGTGGCTGTATATCCCATGTCTATGATCCTTTTACATAAGACAAATGTGGAGGAAGTGGAAAAGCATACCAGATCTTTTTTCTGGTATGGTAAAGCAGGAAAAAAAATACCAGCTTGTTAAGTGGAAATATGTGTGCATACCTAAGAAAAAAGGAGGCCTAGGGATAAAGAATATCAGAATTTTCAATATCAGTTTGTTGTGCAAGTGGTGGTGGAGATTAGAGTATGAACATGGTCCATGGCAAATGTTTGTGAGGAAGAAATACCTTGGCAGTGGAGGAATCTTTTCCATCAAGCATAAGCAAAATGATTCTGCTTGCTGGGCTGATCTGCTGAAAGTCAAAGAAATTTACATGCCTAGGAGAAGAATGGTGGTGGGGAATGGGGTGAGAACAGACTTCTGGGAGGATGCATAGTGCCTGGATATACCTCTGAAATAGAAATTTCCTGAGCTGTTTCAGATATGTAGGCAACAAAATGTGATTGTTTCTGAGATGGCAGGAAGAAACTGGCAATGTTCTTTTAGGAGATGGTTAGATAGGGATAAACAGGTGCAGTATAGAAATATGCAGGAGATGGTAAATGGCTTTTCGTTGATAGGTGAGGAAGATAAAACTAGATGGTTGTGGACAAAGTCAGGGGTGTTTACGGTTAAATCAATGTATAATCATCTGGCAAATGGTGGTGTGGATAGGAGTTTTAAACACCTGTGGAAGGCAAAAATTCCTTTGAAGATTAAAATTTGGCTATGGTTTATCTGGCATAATGCAATCCCTTCCAAAGATAATATGAAAAAAGGAAGTGGGAGGGTGACACAACTTGCAGATTTTGCTGTTGGAGATATGCCCAAGAGGCAATAATAAAGTGGTTATTATTATATCTTTATGTTTATGATAAATGTTTACATCCCATGCTATAATTGTATTAACCGGAAACATTAATACTTGTGTGTTTTGTAAACATAAAAGAGTCCCTAGTAAGCCTCTTGTTAAACTAGCTTGTTGATTAATGGATGATCATGGTTTCCTGATCATGGACATTGGATGTCGTTAATAACAAGATCATATCATTAGGAGAATGATGTAATGGACACACACCCATAGTAAGCGTAGCATAAGATCAAGTCATTTAGTTCGTATTGCTATAAGCTTTTAAATGCATAGTAATCTAATCCTTCGACCATGAGGTTGTGTTAATCACCATCACCGGATGGGTACTTTGATGACATCAAACACCGTTTCGTAACTGGGTGGTTATAAAGGTGTCATTGGGTATTCTAAAAGTATGCGTTGAAGCGCATGGACCAAGATTGGGATTTGTCCATCCATATGACGGATAGATATGCTCTGGGCCCTCTCGGTGGAATGTCATCTAGTTAGCTTGCAAGCATGTGACTGGGTCCCAAGGGATGACATAACATGGAACAAGTAAAGAGTACTTATCAGTAACGAGGTAGAACTAGGTATGGAGATACCGACGATCAAACCTCGGATAAGTATAGTATCGCGTGACAAAGGGAATTGGTTTCGTATGTTAATGGTTCTATCGATCACGAAGTCATCATTGAGTATGTGGGAGCCGTTATGGATCTCCAGATCCCGCTGATGGTTATTGATCGGAGAGGTGTCTCCATCATGTCTGCATATTCACGAACCGTAGGGTGACACACTTAAGGTTCGAAGTTGTTTTAAGTAGATATGGAATGTGCGTTGGAGACCGAATGTTGTTCAGAGTCTCGGATTGGATCCGGGACATCACGAGGAGATCTGGAATTGTCCAGAGAATAAGATTCATATATTGGCGATCATTTTCTGAGTTAGGAAATGTTCCGGAGTATTTGTATGACGATTCTAGAAGGTTTCGGAATGTTACGGAAGGTTCTGGAAGATTTCTTGGAGTTTGCTTGAAAACCAAGAAAGGATCAAGGAGTCCTTGTGGGGCAAGACAAGGAGTCGTGGGGGAGGAGGACTCCTCCCCCCTCCCAATCCGTCGGCCAAGGGAGAGGGGAGTCCTACAAGGACTCCACCTCCCCATGGCGCCTCCCTCCTTTAAATAGAGGGGTGGAGGCGCCACCCCCTGGCCCCCTCCACTACTCCAATCCCTAGCCACCTCTCTCCTCCTCCTTTCTTCTGCTCAAGCTTAGGCGAAGCCCTGCAGAATTCTCTACTCCACCACCACCACCACGCCGTCGTGCTGCTGGGATTCCGTGGAGAAGATCTACTAACTCCGCTGCTCGCTGGAACGGGGAGAGGAAGGTCTGCTTCGACTCCGCACGTGTGACCGACTGCGGTAGCGCTGCCGGAACGCAGCGCCGGAAGGATCGTCCACTCGATCTTGAGATCGGCAAGTGATCGACTACATCAACCACGAGATCCAATCTCGTAACGCTTTCGGATCTACAAGGGTTAGTACAGATCTATCTCGTTGCACATGTCTAATAGATTAGATCTTGGCTTTTATCTAGATTAGATCTGGGTTTTGTTCGTTCTTGCGGTAGAATTTTTTTGTTTTCCATGCTACGAACCCATCAGTGGTATCAGAGCCGTATCTATGTGTAGATCTGTTGCACGAGTAGAAGACAATGGTTTTGTGGGCGTTGGTGCTCGTGCCGTCTTTTGCTTTCTGTACTTTGCATCTTGCGGTATGGTGGGATGAAGCGGCTCGGGCTAACCTTACATGTCATCGCACATGAGACTTGCTCCACGCTTGACGTGTAACTTGCTTTGCACAAGTGGCTTTGCGGGTGTCTGTCTCTCTCACCATAGTATAGATCCAATTTACACTTTGCAACTTGATAGCACTTGTATCAACGTTGTGGTTCAGTTTCGTAGGTAAGATCCATTCTTATTCGAAAGCCTCAAGCCATTTAAAACATGCAAAGGAAATTAGAGGCGTCTAACTTGTTTTTGCAGGGGTTTTGTGATGTGATATGGCCATCATGTGATTGTGATTATTTGATGTATGCAATGATCCTTGTTGTAATATGGCAACCGACAGGAGCCTAATGGTTGTCTTCAATTTTGTTAAGACCTGCGTGTCTATTCATCTTGTAATAGCTTTGTTCCAAGTAGTTGTAATAGTTGCTAGTGATGATGGACAACCATGAAGCGGCACCACTGACCTTGACGCCATGCTGGTGATGATGGAGATCATGTCCGTGCTTTGGAGATGGAGATCAAAGGCACAAGAAGAAAGGGCCATATCATATCACACTAATTATGAATTGCATGTGATGTTAATCCTTTATGCATCTTGTATTGCTTAGATCGCGACGGTAGCATTATAAGATGATCCCTCTCACTAAATATCAAGTAATAAAGTGTTCGTCCTTAGTTGGCACCGTTGCTAAGACTCGTCGTTTCGAAGCATCTCGTGATGATCGGGTGTGATAGACTCTACGTGTGCATACAACGGGTGCAAGCCAGATTTGCACATGCGGAAACTAAGGTTAACCTTGACGAGCCTAGCATGTACAGACATGGTCTCGGAACATGGAATACCGAAAGGTAAAGCATGAGTCATATGGATGATATGATGAACATGTTGATTGTTCGCCTTTAAAGCTACATCATCTCACGTGATGATCGGACTTGGTGTAGTGGATTTGGTTCGTGTAATCACTAAAACAACTCGAGGGGTGTTGTTTTGAGTGGGAGTTCATTTGTAATTTGGATTAGTCGAACTCAATTTATCATAAACACAATCAAAGTGAATTTGCATAGTTTGCTGTAGTCATTGGCGTCCGTTCACCACCTTACGCTTAGTTATAGTTGAGATAGTGGAACTATAGAAATTCTGGATATTTATTTTACGAACTGGTATCGTATTGTTTTGAATGTCAATTTAAAGTTTATAAGTCCTATTGCAAACTTTCAGCAAACTCTATTTACTCCATGAAGTTTAATAAATAGTATTAAATCAAGAGTAACAATTCCAGTGTTAGTATCTAATGTATCATGTTTGCCTCCATGATTCTTGTTACTCAAAAGATTGTTTTTAATATCAAGTTTATCTAAGAGCTGAAAGCAATGTTTCAGAAACCATCATATGTGAAAGGTATTGCGATATCTAAAACAATGTGTTGGTTACAACATGATAGAGTATATGTCCTCATGTTTGATGAGAATTTGTGAAGGTTGGAGACGCTAGTCGTCCTAATCCTCCAAAAGGTTTTGAAAAAGAAACATTATACTCGCAATTCACCTTTATAAGCTATAGTAGCTTGATCATGAAAGTTGTCATGATAAGGATGAATAGAAGATGTAAGTAAAGTGTTTACTGCACTAAAAGATTACTAAAGAATGGATTTTTGAAAGAACACCAAACATTTGATGATGGTGATCCACCTCAAAGTGCAAGACCAAAGGTATTAGTAGTTGACTATATATGCTTTGTACCATGTGTCATGCTGATGACACCACTATTGATGTTGATAGATTTTTTTAAAAGAAAAGGAATTGCTGAAAGAGAATCTATAAAAAATTGGCAGAAAATAAAAGGTTGGAGATGTCCAACTTAGGCATATAGAAGATATACATGTTATGGTTGTATTCCTTGCTTGTTAAACAATGTGGTTCTTAGGTATTGGATACCGGTATTTGATGCCGAATTGGTTGGTATGAAGTGTCATACAGGACAACACAATTCATGAACTGCAATGGCCTAAGTAACTAGCAAGAGAAAATGTGATGATGTTCATCGAAAACAAACAAAGGGTTGTTGTGTTGCTCGTTAACATCAAAGCTTGCCTTCAAGATTTGTTTCAATAATTTTTATTTTGATCAGGTATTATGACGACAAAAGGTTGTTCAAATAATTACCGTATTCCATAATATATGGATAATATACAAGTCTGGTAGGAGAAATAACGACCATAAAACTAATGCTAAAATGTCGCAAGACAAATGATTGAAAGATCACTTGCGAAGTGACATCGCCGTTTAAATTATATTGAAAGGATATATGAAGAAACTCCATGTTGATGGATTTTTGGAGTCTTTGATTTAGATCAAATGACGCTTGTGATACTTTCCTGGCGATAATTAAAACTCCGTTCGTAGGCCAAAAGAGGAACGGACGACTAACTGATTGGAATTTGTACATATTGATGTATATAGTCCATTATGTGTAGTCGTGGGCGATGGATTTCAACTTCATATGCTTTCTCCGAAGATTTGAGTGAGTATATGTATATACTTACTCAATAAGGAAGAAGTATGAAACATTTGAAAAATGCTCAAAGACTTTCAAGATGAAGTGGATAATCATTGTAACAAGAAAATAAAAGAGTTTATGATTGGATCATAAAGAAAGATGTTTGAGTTACAAGTTTAGCAAAACACCTAAGATTTGAGGAATCGTTCCATGGATTTGCATTTCCCAAAACACCATAGGAGTATGGAGTGTTCAAGATATGTAATGAAACCTTGTTTGACATGGTAAGATCAAAGGAGTCATTTATAAAACTGCCATTATATATTAAAGATTAAAGCTTTAGTGACTACCGCTTTTACACTGAAAAGAGCTCCATCATGATCTGTTTTAAATGACACCATATAAGTCATGGTTTGGGATAAAACCGAGGTTGTCCTTTCTTAAATTTTTGGTATGCTAGGCATAAGTAAAATGTTTACAACCAAAGTCGGATAAGCACGTCTTTGTAGGTTATTCCAAAGAATTTGTTGGGAATTTCTCCATAACACCGAGGACAAAAGAGTTTGTCGCTTGGAACATCAAGTTTCTTGAGAAAGAATTTTTCGTGAAAAGTTAAGTGGGAGGACAATAGAACTTTGATAAGGTTGTTGAACCTTAGCTATATGTGCTAAGTAGCGCAGCGCCGGAAAGTGTCCCGGTGGCGGCCACAATGCTCATGGCTCTCGTGATTACAAAAGGTGTGATCTCGGAGATTAGAGTTCCTATAGAACCGTGTGGGTCGGTAAGAATCAAATGGTAAGATTTGATAAGCAAGTCATTATTGTTTTGACAATGATGAACCGACTACATGCAAAGAAGTGATGATGGGCCCTGACTCCATAAAATGACTAGAAGTCAAGGAATCCGTGATAGTATCCATACACGAGAAATCAAGTTTCTGAACTTAGAAGACCCTCCGGAAAGGCGTGAAGCCTATCGGTCGTGTTTGGATCTATAAAGAAATAGACATGGATGTTTCAAATCTATGAAATAGTCGACATGTCAGAAAGAGTTTACGACAATGTTCAAAGAATTGACTATGATAAGATTTGATCTTTCATAGCGATATTTAGTCTGGACGGATTAATGTAGCAACCACTACATATATTTTGGTATATGGTAGTTGAACAAACAAAGCAAGTTCTTCTAATAGAATGGTTACCTAGGACGTGTACATGACACGATCCAAAGGATTTTGTTAAATTAAAAGGATGCTAAAAGAGTATGAAAAACTTCAATGGTTGAAGTGAGCATCGCGGAGTTGGAATCTTCACCGTGATGAAACCGTTAAAAGGTTTAATTTCATCAAAGAAGATGAAGATATTTGCATTTTGCAAGAAATTAAGTGGGAGCGCTAAGACATATTTCTAATACATTATGTGAAAGACATATTGTTGATTAGAAATGATGTATCTTTTATTGACACAGGTTAAGAATTAATTTCATTTCGATGAAAGACTTAGGCATAACTCAAGAATTAGGCATCAATGTCTATATGAATAGATTGAGGCGCTAATATGGTTTTGCCAAATGTACATAGATAAGATGTTGAATGAGTTCAATATGGAAACAACAAGAAAGGTTCTTGACGCACGGAAAGGACTAAATCAAGATTCAAGTGTGTTGACACGAGATTCAAGTGTTTTGACACTTGGTGAAATCACAAGAATATTTTGATCAATCATTCTTTGAGATGTACACATCCAGATATGTCCTATGCTCTAAATGTTATGAGCATATACCAGAATGATTCATAAGATGATCATTGGACAATAGCAAAGATATTCTTATGAGCTTTGGAAGAACTAAGAATATATCATGTATAAGTGACAAATAGTTAAAGGTAGTTCATTGTAAAGTGTTACATTGATACTAGTTTTGTCACAAGATACAAATTAAATTTATCTCAATTTAGACTATGGGTGGCACAATATAATGGAAATGATGTTCCATGATGGATTTGGATGAGTTCCAAAGTTGAGATATTGTGACGGATACTACAACAAAAGGCTAAGTATATAACTGCTATAGTAGCAGCAAAGGAGGGCATTTGTGTTAAGTAGTTTGTTATCAAATTAGGTGTGGTTCATAGCGGGATAATACTATGAAGATACATTGTATGACAATTGTATCAACATGATTTAATCCCAAGGAACTAAAGGTCTCACCAAAGGACCAAATTTATACAATGCCATCTCATTGGAGAATGAGTAATGCGTAGAGACGCAAGGACATGCAAATACACATGGACCTAGAAGTGTCAGATCCGAAGATTATGTTTACCACTAGCAATAGTGTCTATACAACACCAGAAAGCCATAGGTGTTGAATGCACAAGTTTTTAACTAGATTATTGACTCTAGTGCAAGTGGGAGACTGTTGGAGATATGCCCAAGAGGCAATAATAAAGTGGTTATTATTATATCTTTATGTTTATGATAAATGTTTACATCCCATGCTATAATTGTATTAACCAGAAACATTAATACTTGTGTGTTTTGTAAACATAAAAAAGTCCCTAGTAAGCCTCTTGTTAAACTAGCTTGTTGATTAATGGATGATCATGGTTTCCTGATCATGGACATTGGATGTCGTTAATAACAAGATCAAATAATTAGGAGAATGATGTAATGGACACACACCCATAGTAAGCGTAGCATAAGATCAAGTCATTAAGTTCGTATTGCTATAAGCTTTTAAATGCATAGTAACCTAATCCTTCGACCATGAGGTTGTGTTAATCACCATCACCGGATGGGTACTTTGATGACATCAAACACCGCTTCGTAACTAGGTCGTTATAAAGGTGTCATTGGGTATTCTAAAAGTATGTGTTGAAGCGCATGGACAAGGATTGGGATTTGTCCATCCATATGACGGATAGATATGCTCTGGGCCCTCTCGGTGGAATGTCATCTAGTTAGCTTGCAAGCATGTGACTGGGTCACAAGGGATGACATAACATGGAACGTGTAAAGAGTACTTATCAGTAACGAGGTAGAACTATGTATGGAGATACCGACGATCAAACCTCGAATAAGTATAGTATCGCGTGACAAAGGGAATTGGTTTCGTATGTTAATGGTTCTATCGATCACGAAGTCATCGTTGAGTATGTGGGAGCCGTTATGGATCTCCAGATCCCGCTGATGG
Source organism: Avena eriantha (assembly GCA_910589775.1). Taxonomy (NCBI): domain Eukaryota; kingdom Viridiplantae; phylum Streptophyta; class Magnoliopsida; order Poales; family Poaceae; genus Avena; species Avena eriantha. Next base: position 401,764,388 of record OU342745.1, read on the forward strand.
TTATTGATCGGAGAGGTGTCTTCATCATGTCTGCATATTCACGAACCGTAGGGTGACACACTTAAGGTTCGAAGTTGTTTTAAGTAGATATGGAATGTGCGTTGGAGACCAAATGTTGTTCGGAGTCTCGGATTGGATCCGGGACATCACGAGGAGATCCGGAATTGTCCGGAGAATAAGATTCATATATTGGGGATCATTTTCTGAGTTAGGAAATGTTCCGGAGTATTTGTATGAGGATTCTAGAAGGTTTCGGAATGTTCCGGAAGGTTCTAGAAGATTTCTTGGAGTTTGCTTGAAAACCAAGAAAGGATCAAGGAGTCCTTGTGGGGCAAGACAAGGAGTCGTGGGGGAGGAGGACTCCTCCCCCCCTCCCAATCCGCCGGCCAAGGGAGAGGGGAGTCCTACAAGGACTCCACCTCCCCATGGCGCCTCCCTCCTTTAAATAGAGGGGTGGAGGCGCCACCCCCTGGCCCCCTCCACTACTCCAATCCCTAGCCGCCTCTCTCCTCCTCCTTTCTTCTGCTCAGGCTTAGGCGAAGCCCTGCAGAATTCTCTACTCCACCACCACCACCACGCCGTCGTGCTGCTGGGATTCCGTGGAGAAGATATACTACCTCCGCTGCTCGCTGGAACAGGGAGAGGAAGGTCTGCTTCGACTCCGCACGTGTGACCGACTGCGGTAGCACTGCCGGAACGCAGCGCCGGAAGGATCGTCCACTCGATCTTGAGATCGGCAAGTGATCGACTACATCAACCATGAGATCCAATCTCGTAACGCTTTCAGATCTACAAGGGTTAGTACAGATCTATCTCGTTGCACATGTCTAATAGATTAGATCTTGGCTTTTATCTAGATTAGATCTGGGTTTTGTTCGTTCTTGCGGTAGAATTTTTTGTTTTCCATGCTACAAACCCATCATTTGCGACCAGGAGGAATCTATTGGGCATCTTTTCTTCTTCTGTCCTGCGGCCAAGTATGTTTGGAGTGTGGTTGCAAAATCTATGGGCGTTGATACCAGACCTGGATCCTTTTCTCAATATTTTCGGTGGATAGTCAGGTTTTTGACTGTGAATCGTAATATTTAGATAGCAGCCATTGCTGCTATCTGTTGGGCTATATGGAAGCTTAGAAATAGAGCTTGTTTTGAACACAAACTAACCAAGTCCCCTGTGGATCTAGTGATGTATGCTTGTGTATTTTTGAAACATTGGGCAGGTCTGCATGATGCTGAGGAAGGGTAGTTGCTGCGTGAAGGAGCTGAGGCTTTGCAGAGGAATGCGCTGGGTGACGCTGAAGGCATGGACAGGGCGAGGGTGCCTCTGCTGGGGCTGCTATCAGTTAGCCGCAAACGCCCCAGGTCGCCAGCGGATGAGCAGGAAGAAGATTGAGGAAAAGAAGGAGGAGTCTTTGGCCTTTTTACAGACAAAACGCTTGTGGTATCAGTTTGGAGTTCTCTTACTGGCATGTATTTGCCTTTGTGTTGGTCCTGGTATTTGTGGTGTTTAGTCGGGTTAGTTTAAAAACACTAGCCTCATCTGTGGCGGTGATCTTGCGTCTCTCTCTCTATCTTCATCTTCTCTTTTGGGATAGCTTTCGATAGAGCTTGGCTCCCAGGACCGTGAACCTAAGTTTGTGGATGTTGGTGTGTGATGTTTGTTCCGTTATCGGTTGATAGTGGAACCCGACCCCTATGTGATGGGGTTTGTATGAAAAAAAAAATTAAAATGCCTCTTCACATTCCCTTTTAAAGTCCCCACTTTAAATGCATGAAAATTCTCTAAGTTTAATGCTCTCTCATTTAATAAAAATCTTTTATTAAATTTATTCAGAATTTTGTTAATTACTTTAATTAACAAACATTCACATATAACCCCTTGCAATATTTCAATATCACATGCAGAACCACTTTCTACAATTTCACCCGAAAGAATTTCTGGTTTCTATCGAAACAATTCCTGTGCTTTGCAATTCTTTCGTATGAAACATATGTGCTCCAAAATGGTGTCCGGTAACTCTTAAGTGTGTCACCCTACGGCTCACGAATAATGCAAACACGATCGAGACCCCTCTCAGATCAATAATCAGAAGCGGGACCTGGAGATCCATACTGACTCCTACACATTCAACGATGACTTCTGTGATTGTGAGAACCTTTAACGCTAGTAACTAAATCCCTTTGTCTCGCGATATATTACATGCCCGAGATTCGATCATCGGTATCTCCATACCTAGTTTGATCTCGTTGCGGACATGCACTCTTTTCTCGTTCCCATGATATAACATTCTAAGTGATCACATCACTTGCTTGCAAGCTATCTTAATGTGATATCACCGAGAGGGCCTAGAGTATATCTATCCGTCATCGGGATTGACAAATTCCACTCTTGATCCATGAGCCTCAACATAACACCTTCGTAGCACTGAACCCATCTTTATAGTCACCCTGTTACGGTGTGACGTTTGATGTTATCAAGATACTCTTCCGGTGTTAGCAATTAACATGATCTCATGGTCTAAGGATAAAGATTACTTCGTATGATGTTATAGCAATATAAACATAATGACTTGATCGTAATGCTATACTTCGGATGAATGTTCATCACATCATTTCACAAATGTTGTGACCTTGTTATTAACACCATCCAATGTCCATGTTCAGGAAACCTTGATCATCTTGTTAATCAACAAGCTAGTCTATAAGAGAGGCATAACTAGGAACCCTTTTTGTTTATTAAACACACATGTATTGACGTTTCCGATCAATACAATTATAGCATGCAAAATAAACATTTATCATAAACATGGAATACGATAATAATCACTTTATTATTGCCTCTTGGGCATATTCCCTTCAGTCTCCCACTTGCACTAGAGTCAATAATCTAGTTTGAAAACTTTGCGTATTGAACACCTATGGCTTTCTGGTGTTGCATATACGCTATTGCTAGTGGTTAACATAATATCTGGATCTAACAGTTTCAGGTCCATGTGTATTTGCATGTCTTTGCACCTCTTCGCATCACTCATTCTCAAATGAGATGGCATTGTATAAATTTGGTCCTTTGGTGAGACCTTTAGTTCGTTCCGGTTAAAATATGTTGATATTATTGTCACACAATATATCTTCAGTGTATTATCAAACTTTGAACCACACCTAGTTTGATAACAAACTACTTAACACAGATGCCCTCCTTTGCTGCTACTATAGCAGTTATATACTTAGCCTTTTGTTGTAGTATCTGTCACAATGTCTCAACTTTGGAACTCATCCAAATCCATCATGGAACATCCTTTCCATTACATTGTGCCACCCATAGTCTAAATAGAGATAAATTTAATTTGTATCTTGTGACAAAATAGTATCAATGTAAAACTTTACAATGAACTACCTTTAACTATTTGTCACTTATACATGATATATTCTTAGTTCTTCCAAAGCTCATAAGAATATCTTTACTATCGTCCAATGATCAGGTCATAACATTTAGAGCATAGGACATTTTGGATATATACATATCATGGTATAATCGATCAAAATCTTCATGTGATTTTACTCACCAAGTGTGGAAACACTTGAATCTTGATACAATTCTTTCCATGCAGCAAGAACCTTTCTTGTTGTTTCCATATTGAACCCTTTCAATATCTCATATATGTATGTCTGGCACAACCATATTAGCACCTTAATCTATCCATATAGATATTGATGCCAAATATTCTGGTTTTGCCCAAGTCTTTCATCGAAATCTTATTTTAATGAAATTCTTAACTTGTGTCAATACAAGATACATCATTTCCAATTAACAATATGTCATCTACATAATGTATTAGAAATATGTCTCAGCGCTCCCACTTAATTTTTTGCAAATGCAACCATCTTCATCATCTCCGATGAATTTAAACTCTTTTAAAAATTTCATCATGGTGAAGATTCCAACTCCGCTATGCTTACTTCAACTATTGAAGTTTGCATGCCCTTTTTAGCACCCTTTGAATTAACAAAACCCTTCGGACCGTGTCTTGTACACGTCCTAGGTAACCATTCTATTAGAAGAACATTGTTTTGTTTGTTCAACTATCATACATCAAATTATATGTAGTGGTTGCTACATTAATCCGTCAAGACTAAATATCGCTATGAAAGATCAAATCTTGTCATAATCAACTCCTTGATCATTGCCGTAAACTTCTTTCCGACATGTCGACTATTTCATATATGTTAAACATCCATGTCTATTTCTTTATAGATCCAAACACGACCGATAGGCTTCACGCCTTTCCGGAGGGTCTTCCAAGTTCAGAAACTTGATTTCTCGTGTATGGATACTATCACGGATAATATGACTTCTAGTCATTTTATGGAGTCAGGGCCCATCACCGCTTCTTTGCATGTAGTCGGTTCATCATTATCGAAACAATAATGACTTGCTTATCAAATCACACTATTTGATTCTTACCGACCCACATGGTTCAATAGGAACTCTAATCTCCGAGATCACACCCTTTGTAATCACGGGAGCCATTAGCATTGTGGCTGCCACCGGAACACTTTCCGGCGCTGCGCTACTTAGCACATATAGCTAAGGTTCAACAACCTTATCAAAGTTCTATTGTCCTCCCACTTAACTTTTCACAAAAAATTCCTTCTCAAGAAACTTGATGTTCCAAGTAACAAACTCTTTTGTCCTCGGTGTTATGGAGAAATTCCCAAAAAATTCTTTGGGATAACCTACAAAGACGTGCTTATCCGACTTTGGTTGTAAACATTTTACTTATGCATAGCATACCAAAATTTAAGAAAAGACAATTCGGGTTTTACCCCAAACCATAACTTATATGGTGTCATTTCAACGGATCACGATGGTGCTCTTTTCAGTGTAAAAGTGGTAGTCTCTAAAGCTTCAATCCTTAAAACATAATGGCAGTTTTTATAAATGACACCTTTGATCTTACCATGTCAAACATGGTTTGATTTCATCTCTCGAATATGCCATACTCCTATGGTTTACCGGGAAATACAAATCATGGAACAATTCCTCAAATCTTAAGTGTTTTTCTAAACATGTAACTCAAATATCTTCCTTTATGATCAAATCATAAACTCTTTTATTTTCTTGTTAAAATGATTTTCACTTCATCTTGAAAGACTTTGAACAATTTTCAAATGTTTCATACTTCTTCCTTATTAAGTAAATATATAGATATATTCACTCAAATTTCTGGAGAAAGCATATGAAGCAAAAATATCCATCGCATATGGCTACATATAATGGACTATATACATCAATATGTATAATATCCGATAAGTTAGTCACCCGTTCCTCTTTGGCCTATGGACGGAGTTTCTCGAGGAAAATCTCACAAGCGTCAATTGATCAAAATTAAAGACTCCAAAAATCCATCAACATGGAGTTTCTTCCAGTTTACTTTCCAATATAATTTAAAACAGCGATGTCACTTCATAAGTGATATTTTAATCATTTGTCTTGCGACATTTTAGCAATAGTGTTTATGGATGTGATTTCTCCCACTAGACTTGTAAAAGTTCATCCACTCTTTATGGAATACGGTAATTATTTGAACAACCATTGTTCTCGTAATACCGGAACAAAATAAAAATTATTAAAACAAATCTTGAAGGCTAGGTTTGACGACAATGAAAAACACAATAACACTTTATTTGTTTTCGATGAACATCATCACTTATTCTCTTGCTAGTTACTTAGGCCATTGTAGTTCATGAATTGTGTTGTCCTGTATGACACTTCATACCAACCAATTCGGTATCCAATACCGGTATCCAATACCTAAGAACCACATTGTTTAACAAGCAAGGAATACAACCATAACGTGTATATCTTCTATATACCTAAGTTGGACATCTCCAATCTTTTATTTTATACCAAATATTTTATAGATTCTCTTTCAGCAATTCCTTTTCCTTTTAAAAGAATCTATCAACATCAATAGTGGTGTCATTCACATGACACATAGTACAAAGCGTATATAGTCAAATACTAATACCTTTGGACTTGCACTTTGAAGTGGATCACCATCATCAAATGTTTGGCATTCTTTCAAAAATCCATTCTTTAGTAATCTTTTAGTGTAGTAAACATTTTACTTACATATTCTCTTCATCCTTATCATGACAACTTTCATGATCAAGCTACTATAGCCTGTAAGGAAGAATCGCAAGTATAATGTTAGTTCCCGAAACCTTTTGGGAGATTCAGATGCCCAGCATCTCCATCCTACACAAATTCTCAAACAATATGAGAACATTTATTTTGCTAAATTATACTCTATCATAATGCAACCAAAAACATTGTTTCAGATATCACGATATCTTTCACACATGATGGTTTCTGAAACAATTTTCAGCTCCTATATAATCTTGATATTAAAACAACCTTTGAATATCAATAATCATGGAGGCAAACATGATACTTTAGATACTAACATTGGAATTCTTACTCTTGATTTAATACTACTTATTAAACTTCATGGAGTAAATAGAGTTTGCTGAAAGTTTGCAATAGGACTTCTAAACTTTAAATTGACATTCAAAACAATACGATACCAGTTCGTAAAGTAAATATCCAGAATTCTATAGTTCTATTATCTCAATTAAAACTAAGCATAAGGTAGTGAACAGACGCCAATGACTACAACAAATTATGCAAATTCACTTTGATTTAGTTTATGACAAATTTAGTTCGACTAATCCAAATTAGAAATGAACTCCCACTCAAAAAATGACATCCCTCGTGTCTTTTTGGTGATTACATGAACCAAATCCACTACACCAAGTCCGATCATCACGTGAGTTGATGTAGCTTCAAAGGCGAGAATCTATATGGGCATCATATCAACTATATGACTCATGCTTAACCTTTCGGTCCGTGTTCCGAGGCCATGTCTGTACATGCTAGGCTCGCCAAGTAAGAACCTTAGTACTCGCATGTGTAAAACTGTCTTACACCCGTTTGTATGAAAGCGTAGAGTCGAGTACACACGATCATCACGTGATGTATCGAAACTCGATCCACAAAACGGTGCATACTTAAGGAAGAACACATTTTTATCTTGATATCTAAATGAGGGATCATCTTACAATGCTACAGAAAGCACCAAACTAGCAGTATAAGATGCTAACATCTAATGTGTAAAGTGAGATGATATGGTCCATGCATTTGATCTCTATCATTTGCATCGTGGTATGATCTTTATCATTCCTTTGTGTGTAAGGCCAAGGTCTATGGAACTTACACATTGAGTGTGTTGTAAGAGTATCTATCATACATCTACTTACAACAATACCATATCAAGACACTAGCCCAGCAACGATCTAAACTAGACGCCTCTAATTTATCAATTGCAAGTTTTACGTGGCTTAGGGCTTTTGGAGATAGAACCGTTCTTACCTACGAACATGAACCAGAACAAGGATAACCAAGTTATTAGCAACTCGTTGTAAATCAAATATTGACTATAGTAGGAGAGACAGACAGCCGCCAGCCACTTATGCAAAACAAGTTGCATGTCAGTCGTGGAACCGGTCTCATGTACGATGACATGTAAGGTTGATCCGGGCCGCTTCATCCCACTATACCACCAATATCCAAAATACATAGAAGATTCAATAACATGATCATCATCGCCCACATATAAACATATGTGTACTACCCGTGCAAAGCACCTACGCATAGGTCAGGCTCTGATACCACTGTTGGGTCCGCAGCATAGAAAACAAAAAAATTCCTACGATGAGAACTACACGCCAAGATCTATCTACTAGGTACAGAGCAACGGGTGGACATACATCCAACGAGAACTTACCCTCGAAGACAACGAGTTTTGTTAACGAGTAGGAACTCGTGGTTGATCTAGTTGTACACTTGCCGATCTCAAGATTGGGAGGAAGTCCGAGCGCCGCAACTCAGCAGCGCATCCACACTCGCACACACGTTCAAGCCACCGGACAACCTCCACCTGCTCGCTCCAGCAATCCAGCAGAAGCAGCAACTCCTTCCAGACGAAATGCCACTGGGAACATGTATCTCGCTAATCCGAGACCATGGGGAATAATTCTAGAGGGAGAGAGAGATCCTTCACAAGGAGGTGTGTGGAAGAAGGAGGAAGAGGGTGGCCTTTTATATGAGGAGGGGGGTGCCCCTCCCCATGGCCGGCGCATGAAGGGGGTTCCCCTTCACCTCCTCCATTCATGTGGTGGTAACCCCTCCACATTAAAATGCCTCTTCACATTCCCTTTTAAAGTCCCCACTTTAAATGCATTAAAATTCTCTAAGTTTAATGCTCTCTCATTTAATAAAACTCTTTTATTAAATTAATTCAAAATTTTCTTAATTACTTTAATTAACAAACATTCACATATAACCCCTTGCAATATTTCAATATCACATGCAGAACCTTTAACGATGACTTCTGTGATCGTGAGAACCTTTAACTCTAGTAACTAAATCCCTTTGCTTCGCGATATATTACATGTCTGAGATTCGATCATCGGTATCTCCATACCTAGTTTGATCTCATCGTCGACATGCACTCTTTTCTCGTTCCCGTGATATAACATTCTAGTGATCACATCACTTGCTTGCAAGCTATCTTAATGTGATATCACCGAGAGGGCCCAGAGTATATCTATCCGTCATCGGGATTGACAAATTCCACTCTTGATCCATGAGCCTCAACATAACACCTTCGTAGCATTGAACCCATCTTTATAGTCACCCTGTTATGGTGTGACGTTTGATGTTATCAAGATACTCTTCCGGTGTTAGCAATTAACATGATCTCATGGTCTAAGGATAAAGATTACTTCGTATGATGTTATAGCAATATAAACATAATGACTTGATCGTAATGCTATACTTCGAATGAATGTTCATCACATCATTTCACAAATTCCGTGACCTTGTTATTAACAACATCCAATGTCCATGTTCAGGAAACCTTGATCATCTTGTTAATCAACAAGCTAGTCTATAAGAGAGGCATAACTAGGAACCCTTTTTGTTTATTAAACACACATGTATTAACGTTTCCGATCAATACAATTATAGCATGCAAAATAAACATTTATCATAAACATGTAATAAGATAGTAACCACTATATTATTGCTTCTTGGGCATATTGCCTTCAATTTCAATTCCCTCCACTTCACCTCCATGTGACAAGTCACAAGGTAATGGCATGGTGAGTGGAGAAATCATATGTAATGATGGTAGTGGTTCTATTTACACCAATGATTTATGTTCTATAAATGCTAATGGTGTAGAGAGTTTGGACTTAAGCACTTCTTGCAACGATAATTATATATCCCCTTGTGTTGCTAGTCCTTGCATATTGTCTAGAAATTATTTGAGTACTAGTGTAGATGATATGCTTGATTTGTCTTGTTCCAATAAACAAAATGCTTCTATTTCCTCTAGTTGTGTATCTAACAATGTAGAGGAAATCAAATACCCTATGGAGCAAGACACAATCATGAATGAAGATTCAAGAATATCCCCATCTTCATCCTCCCGTGCTCACATGTGCCTTATGGAAAGAGGATCAAAGGTATCTACTACTTTGGATCCCAAAATATCTTCTCTAGATAATAGCAACGATAATAATGATAGTGATGATGACCTTGATGAAGATACTAGAGCTCTTGTGCTTGAGCTGACCTTTTTGTGTACCTCTCTCCGTGGTAATAATAAGGTCGTTGCTTGTATCAAACACGTTATGGACACCATAACTAAACAAACGGAAACCATAGAGGAGTTGGATTTCCAACTTGATGATGGGAGTCGGAGATTCAATCTCCTTAAGCAAGAGATTGCCGAGGAGAAGCACACTAATTGTCTCCTCATACAAAAAATTGAATCTTATGAGCTTGAAAATGAAAAATCTATTAATGATGCTAGTGCTACTAACTCTACTTCTTGTGAAGCATCTACCCTAAAGGAGAATGTTGAGCTAAGGGATCAACTTGAGTTGCTAATTAGCAATTATGGGAAATTGGAAGAAAGTCATGAAAACCTCTTGGCCTCTAATAATGATCTTATAATCTCCTATGATGGGATAAAGTTAGCTCGTGAGGCAAGTATCACTAAGGTAACATCTTGTGAGCATAATTTGGACATTAGCACAACTTCTACTCAAAATGCTATTTTACCATGTGCTAGTCCTAGTGATCCTTCTTGTCATACTATTGATAAAACTTGTGTTGGATTACTTGCTTTGCCTTGTTTCTCTAACAATGAAGCTTCCACTTCCTCCAGTACCTCTATTTATACTAACCATGCAGAGGAAATCAAAGACCTCAAGGCCCAAGTCACTTCTTTGAAGAAAGACTTGGAAAAGAGTCATGAAGGCAAATCCACACCCGATAATATTTGGAGTGTGCGAAAATGCCCCAATGATAAAAGTGGACTTGGATTCAACTCCAATAACAAGAGAAAGTCCAAGAGCAACAAGAAGAAGATCCAAGACCAAGTCAAGAATTCGTCTAAGATTATTTGCTTCAAGTGCAAGGTTGTAGGACATCATGTAAGATCTTGTCCATTGAAGAAAAAGCACGTGAATGATAAGCAACAAGGGAAGCGGCCACAAGGTCAAGGTAAATCCCAATCTCAACCTCAAGTTTCAGCTAGGCCACTTCCCAAGAAGAATCAAGATAAGGCTCCCCAAGACAAGAAATCAATAAAGAAGAGAAATGGGAGCACTTGTTGCTACATATGTCGTGAGAAGGGGCATGATGTGCTCGTCGATCGATGTAGAGCTCGTTGGGAACCCCAAGAGGTAGGTATGATGAGCACAACAGTAAGTTTTCCCTCAGTTATGAAACCAAGGTTTAATCGAGCCAGTAGGAGCAAGGAAACACCCCAAAGGTGTTACTAGCTGAGCTTTGGCAGGGCGCACTACCGGTGCTAGTAGCAACGTGGAGACCTGCACAACACAACCACAAAACTTTGTCCCCAACTTGCGATGAGGTTGTCAATCTCACCGTGTTTTGCGGAAAACAAAGGATTAAACATATTGAATGGAAATAAGTAAAAGTTTGCAGAAAGTAAACACAAAGCAGTAAAAGATTGTAGATTGTATGTAAAGACAAAGGACCGGGATCCATAGTTCACTAGAGGTGGCTCTCCTTAAGATAGATAACATGCTAGGTGAACAAATTACAGCGGGGCAATTGACAAACACCGAGAAAGCAATACATGCATATACTAATCATCTTGACTTCTCTGAGACTTGATTGGGCATTACAACATAATACATAGACCACCATACAACTGCATCTATGACTAATAATCCACCTTCAGGTTATCATCCGAACCCCCTCCAGTATTAAGTTGCAAGCAACAGATTATTGCTTTACGAACTGCGTGTAAAGTAAACAATACGATTGTTCTATGAACAAAGGATTGTTGTTTTCTCCCTAGTAGCAACAACACATCTAGTACCTTAGAGATTTCTGTCACTTACCCAGATTACCAGAGGCATGAACCCACTATCGAGCATAAATACTAACTCTTGGAGTTTCTAGCATCTACTTGGCCAAGATAGCTACTAACAACGGAAAGCATGCAAGATCTCAAATAACAAAGACATGATAGAATCAATAATCAATCTAAACTAGCATCTCAATATCCATCAGATCCCCGCAAACACAACATGCAGAATTACAAATAGATGATCTTGATCATGAACGGAGCTCACAAGATCTAAACATGAAAGCACAAAGGAGGAGAACCAGCCATCTAGCTACTACATGGATCCATAGTCCAAGGATGAACTACTCACGCATCACACCGGAGGCTTGCATGCAGTCAGTCCATGAGTGGGACAATTCTTTACCAAAGATTTCATTCTTTCCCAAGCTTGAGCAACATGCTCATTATCAAGTTGTTTAAACTTCATTATTTCACTTCTCATGGATATAATCTTAGCAGGAGGGTAGTATTTTCCACTAAAAGCATCTTTGCACTTAGTCCAAGAATCAATACTATTCCTAGTTAAGGAATTCAACCATTCTTTAGCTTTTCCTCTCAAAGAGAAAGGAAACAATTTCACTTTAATATATCCCCATCTATATCCCTATGCTTTTGCATCTCACAAAGTTCAACAAAGTTATTTAGATGGGAAGCAGCATCTCCATTACCAATACCAGAAAATTGCTCTCTCATAACAAGATTGAGTAAAGCAGGTTTTATCTCAAAGAAAGTATTTTCAGCCACAGGTGGAGCAATAGGAGTGCTCATAAAATCATTGTTGTTGGTTCTAGTGAAGTCACACAACTTAGTGTTTTCAAGAGTAGTCATTTTTTTGGGTTTTCAAATAAGAAAGCAAACTTGTGAAACTAATTTTTTTGGATTTTTGAATAACAAAACAAGCAAACAAAGCAAAAGAAACTAAGCAAAACAAAAACAACAAAGTAAAGAGATTGGTTATGAGGGACTCCCCTTGTGAAGATGTCCTTGACTCCCCGGCAACGGCGCCAGAAAAGATCTTGATGTGCTCGTCGAACGACGTAGAGCTCGTTGGGAACCCCAAGAGGAAGGTATGATGAGCACAACAGTAAGTTTTCCCCTAGTTATAAAACCAAGGTTTAATCAAACCAGTAGGAGCAAGGAAACACCCCAAAGGTGTTACTAGTTGAGCTTTGGCAGGGCGCACTACCGGTGCTAGTAGCAACGTGGAGACCTGCACAACACAACCACATAACTTTGTCCCCAACTTGCGATGAGGTTGTCAATCTCACCGTGTTTTGCGGAAAACAAAGGATTAAACGTATCGAATGGAAAGAAGTAAAAGTTTGCAGAAAGTAAACACAAAGCAGTAAAAGATTGTAGATTCTATGTAAAGAAAAAGGACCGGGATCCATAGTTCACTAGAGGTGGCTCTCCTTAAGATAGATAACATGCTGGGTGAAGAAATTACAGCGGGGCAATTGACAAACACCGAGAAAGCAATACATGCATATACTAATCATCTTGACTCCTTTGAGACTTGATTGGGCATTACAACATAATTCATAGACCGCCATCCAACTGCATCTATGACTAATAATCCACCTTCAGGTTATCATCCGAACCCCCTCTAGTATTAATTTGCAAGCAACAGATTATTGCTTGACGAACTGCGTGTAAAGTAAACAATACGATTGTTCTATGAACAAAGGATTGTTGTTTTCTCCCTAGTAGCAACATCACATCTAGTACCTTAGAGATTTCTGTCACTTCCCCAGATTACCAGAGGCATGAACCCACTATCGAGCATAAATACTAACTCTTGGAGTTGCTAGCATCTACTTGGCCAAGATAGCTACTAACAACGAAAATCATGCAAGATCTCAAATAACAAAGACATGATAGAATCAATAATCAATCTGAAATAGCATCTCAATATCCATCGGATCCCTGCAAACACAACATGCAGAATTACAAATAGATGATCTTGATCATGAACGGAGCTCACAAGATCTAAACATGAAAGCACAAAGGAGGAGAACCAGCCATCGAGCTACTACATGGATATGTAGTCCAAGGATGAACTACTCATGCATCACACCGGAGGCTTGCATGGTGATGAAGAAGGCCTCCAGGGTGAATTCCCCTCTCCGGCAGGGTGCCGGGAAGAGCTTCAGATCCCTCCCTATCTAGGAATGGAGATGACGGTGGCTACAGACTCTTTCGTGGATTTTTGATCGGGTCCTTAGGGTTTTCATCCCGAGGGCAATATATAGGCGGAAGGAGAGGTCGAGGGGGTGCCGGGAGCGGCCACACCACCCCCTGGCGCGGGCCAGGCCTGACCGCGTGGCCAGGTGGTGTGGTGGCTCCTTGGCCCTTCTCCGTCTTGTATTCTGGCACTTGACCACTTCCGAAAAAATAGGCACTTTGGCTTTTGTCCCGTCCAATTCCGAGAATATTCATTTTTTGACTTTCCTAGAACCAAAAACAGCAGAAAACAGGCAGCTAGCACTGTGGCTGTTGTTAATAGGTTAGTCCAAGAAATCATATGAAAAGTACTCCAAAGTGTGGACAAAACACAAGAAAGTTGATAAAACCAAGCATGGAACATCAAAAATTATAGATACATTTGCAATGTATCAACATCCCCAAGCTTAACTCCTTCTCGTCCTCGAGTAGGTAAGTGATAAAAAGAAAGAATAATTTTTGAGGTGACATGCACCATCAAAGACTTGATCAAAGTATTTGCAAAACATTCAAAGCTGGGATCATAGTACTTCAATCATAACATGAAAGACAAAGTTCTAGCAATAAGCAAAGAAACTATGATGCAACATGAAAAGGCACAAACAAAAGATTCATGAATAACAATGCTTTGCAAGACGTTTGTTTGTTTCACATAAAGAAAACATAGCATAATAGTATTCAGCTTGTCCCTCAATAGAGTAGCAAATATAAATGCATAGGACACCTTCAAAGTTCATAAGAGTGACTAGATACAATAGTTTAAAACAAGTAATAACAAGTTATGCATAAATCAACTAATCTTGGGACAATGCACATAGAACTAAGAATGGCCACTATGCTCTCAAAGTAGGTCCATAAAGATAGAAGGTGGAGACTCAATATAATGGTGGAAGAAAAGCCTTTTGTAAAAGGAAGTAGGGATTCAAGTCTCATAAAGAGCTTCCAAAAATTATGGTACTTATAGCTTTCAGCTCTCATTGCCCTATCATAAGCATCTTGAAGTGATTAAGGTTAAAGTGAACAAACTATGGTGTACATGCTTGACGAAGTATAAGTCCGAAATCTCATGTCCCTTGTATACGAGGGCCACTCCTCATGCTACTCAAGTTTAGTCACCGGTAAGTTCTTGTCATCGTAAGTACATTTGTATCATAGAGAACCGCCAATGCGGTACCCATTGCCCGATGATACGGAAGAATCCCCATATCAAAATGACAAGGCAAGCAGACAACGAGCATCTCAGCATTCTTCTTATTTACCATGGGAATATGGTGCTTTTTTCTCTCTTTCCTCTTTTCATAGTATCTCTTTTTTTCTCCTTTTTCTCAATATAGGACTCTTTTTTATAAGAAGAATGCTTCATAGACAGCTCATTATGGTTACGCTGCAGGTTTCCACCATGTCAGCATGGATTAGACCAGCGGCCCAGGCGTTTCTCTAACACATATACATAACACCATGGACTTACAAGCTCCCCTTTCATTTCACACCGACGGCATCCATATACAAAAGAGCATGATATCAACTAGGTACAAGTACCAAGTGCAATGTTGAAAGCGTTCCCCATGAAAGCATGGTTCTGCTAATTCCCAACAAATATGTGCAAGCATATACAACATAGAAGACACAATGGTTCAAGTTTATTAAGGGCAAGTAAAGTAAAGTGTGCCATCAAGTTCGTGAGAGCTTTAATCACTAGTTTTCTCATAACAAGTGGAAGGTAAACAAAAGCATGAATGTTCTTGGAATAGCATAAGCTAGTAGGTAGGTATGGTGGACTCTTTGGAATAACTTGGTTTAGGGAGTTGGATGCATGAGTGGAATTCATACTTTGTTGTGGAGGCTAGCAAAAGACTGGGAGCGACAAACTAAGAGAGCAATAATGGCCATAATCATGCAGAGCGACAAAAGATCATTGATCAAAGCATAAAGTGATACAGACGTTGAAAACTAAAGGATCATAAAGGCTATGGTGACTTTGGATAGTCATAACATGGTGTGAGCATGCGCAAAGTCAACCCAAATAAAGCATCAAAGGAGAATACCACTATACTATGCTTTAATATGCTAAAACAAAGCATGATTCATCCAAGGCACATTAAGCAATCTCAATTGTTTATAACAAGTCATGCTGCAGCAAGGAATACTAAGCATAAATCCAAAACAATATCAAGCATGGCATGACAAAGCATAGGCCACAGTCAAAAACAAGCTCTTTTTACCACATAAGCATGAACTTTCCTACTCTTTTCCAAACCAAACCAAACTATTTGCAAACCAATGTATGAAAGAGGGGGTCCAACCAATTTATTCAGCAAACTAAGCAAACCAAGCAAACGAAAACCAAAACGAAAAAAAAGAAGATGCTCCAACAAAAACACAACTGTGCATGAAACAATAAAAATGAAGCGTTTGGAAGAAACCTGGGATTTTTATTGATGAAGAAGGGGATGCCTTGGGCATCCCCAAGCTTTGACGCTTGTACTTCTTGGATATTTCTTGGGGTGACACGTGTGGTATCCCCAAGCTTGAGCTTTAGTCCATCCTTCATCTCATTACTCATTCCTTCCATACACCTGCAATTTTTCCTTCATACAAAACTTCACACAATCTTTATTAGCAACATTAGTGCACTCAAGATAAATAAGTCTCAAGGTTCAGTTCTAACACCAAATAAACATCCATTAGAACACTAGCTACTGTAGCACTTCCCTCAAAAAGCTCAATTCCCCAAAAGAACTCAAGAAGGAACAAACAAGAAGCAAATGCAGAAAATGGCAGAAATCTGCCAAAACAGACCAGCAGGTAAAGACGAATTTTTTAGAAGACCTTATGTTGCTCAAATAAAAAAGTGTTGAACTAACGAACGTTAGATAACAACCTAGGGCAGAAGCACAGAACATTAAAGCTCAATCCGACATACAGAGCTCTCTCACAAATTTTTACGGTAAAGCACAAAAATCTGTTTCGGGACAACAACTTTCCCAATCATTACTTCACTCTCATTAGAGGTTACTCTTGCCAAAAAAAGCAAATAAAAAGGACAAGGAGAGGTTATTACAGAGGTAATAACTTCCAAGACTCATCTAAAACTTTTGGGTTATCTCCCAATAAGTACTTTTCTTTAAAGCCTTTAAGTTAGGCATAAGAAGCAAAGAAAGAATCAAGTGTTCTCAAATGAAGAAGCATTAAGACCAAATTTTGTTTTCATAGGAGAAGCAAAAGAAATCTTTTTTCTCTTTTTATGGAAGTGTTCTATACCTTTCTTGAGTGGGAGTTGATATTTAATGGTGCCTTCTTTCATATCAATGATGGCACCAACAGTTCTAAGAAAAGGTGTTCCCAAAGTAATAGGACAAGAAGCATTTTATTCAACATCCAAAACATAGAAATCAACGGGGACATAGGAATCGTTAACCATAATAAGAACATCATTAAGACTCCCCATGAGTTTCTTTTTAGCATTAGCATCAAGTGGGACATTCAAATAACAATCTTCAAGAGGAGGCAAATCAAGCATATCATAAATCCTTCTAGGCATAATAGAAACACTACTATCAAGATCACACAGAGCTTTGAAATCAAAGTCATCCACTTTCATATTAATGATGGGTTCCCAACCATCTTCTTGCTTTATAGGAATAGAAGCTTTATGTTTCATCTTTTCTTCTTTAATCTTTATGAGAGCATCAGTAATGTGTTTTGTAAAAGCCATGTCCATAGCACTAGCATTAGGACTTTTAGCAAGCTTTTGTAGGAACTTAATAACTTCAGAGATATTGCAAACATCAAGATCAAAATCAACTTTATCATCTAAAGTAGTAGAACTATTACTAGCCTCAACACTAGTGGTGGTGATAGTAGAAACACTAATGTTTCTAGCAATTTCATCTTCTGTTTTCCACTTAGCATGTAATTTAGCTAATAGTCTAACATTTTCATCAATTCTTACTTGTATGGCATTAGTAGCTGCAAAGGGATTATCATTAGTTTCAGGTTTAGCAGCCATTTTATTCAAAGTAGATTGAGCTTCAGCCAAAGATGCTATATTTCTTTCAGCATTAGAGACTTTTTCCTCAATAGTTTTATTGAAAGCAGTTTGTTTATTAATAAACTCTTTAAGCATAACTTCAAGTTCAGAGAGAGAACTCTTATTATTGTTGTAATAATTTCCATAAGCATTACCATTGTTGGGAGGATATGGCTTATAATTGTTGTTTCCAAAATTGTTCCTATAAGCATTATTACCATAAGCATTGTTGCCAAAGTTGTTATTTCTTATGAAGTTCACATCAACTTGCTCTTCTTGAGCAACCAAAGAGGCTAAAGGAACATTATTTGGATCAATATGGGCTTTCCCATTAACAAGCATAGACATAATAATATCAATCTTATCACTCAAGGAGGAGGTTTCCTCAACAAAATTTACCTTCTTACCTTGTGGAGCTCTCTCAGTATGCCATTCAGAATTGTTAACCATCATATTGTCTAGAAGTTTTGTTGCAGCACCCAAAGTGATGGTCATAAAGGTACCTCCAACAGCTGAATCCAATAGGTTCCTTGAAGAATAGTTCAATCCTGCATAAAAAGTTTGGATGATCATCCAAGCAGTCAGTCCATGAGTGGGACAATTCTTTACCAAAGATTTCATTCTTTCCCAAGCTTGAGCAACATGCTCATTATCAAGTTGTTTAAACTTCATTATTTCACTTCTCATGGATATAATCTTAGCAGGAGGGTAGTATTTTCCACTAAAAGCATCTTTGCACTTAGTCCAAGAATCAATACTATTCCTAGTTAAGGAATTCAACCATTCTTTAGCTTTTCCTCTCAAAGAGAAAGGAAACAATTTCACTTTAATATATCCCCATCTATATCCCTATGCTTTTGCATCTCACAAAGTTCAACAAAGTTATTTAGATGGGA
The DNA here is from genome assembly GCA_910589775.1 of Avena eriantha. NCBI lineage: Eukaryota > Viridiplantae > Streptophyta > Magnoliopsida > Poales > Poaceae > Avena > Avena eriantha. The sequence goes on from OU342745.1 coordinate 401,783,049, forward strand.
AGCAGCATCTCCATTACCAATACCAGAAAATTGCTCTCTCATAACAAGATTGAGTAAAGCAGGTTTTATCTCAAAGAAAGTATTTTCAGCCACTTGTATTTTCAAAGTATTTTTTTGGATTTTTGAAACTTGAGTAAAGCAGCCACTTGAGTAAAGCAGCTCTCTCAACAAAGTATTTTCAAATAAGAAAGCAAACTTGTGAAACTAATTTTTTTGGATTTTTGAATAACAAAACAAGCAAACAAAGCAAAAGAAACTAAGCAAAACAAAAACAACAAAGTAAAGAGATTGGTTATGAGGGACTCCCCTTGTGAAGATGTCCTTGACTCCCCGGCAACGGCGCCAGAAAAGATCTTGATGTGCTCATCGAACGACGTAGAGCTCGTTGGGAACCCCAATAGGAAGGTATGATGAGCACAACAGTAAGTTTTCCCCTAGTTATAAAACCAAGGTTTAATCAAACCAGTAGGAGCAAGGAAACACCCCAAAGGTGTTACTAGTTGAGCTTTGGCAGGGCGCACTACCGGTGCTAGTAGCAACGTGGAGACCTGCACAACACAACCACATAACTTTGTCCCCAACTTGCGATGAGGTTGTCAATCTCACCGTGTTTTGCGGAAAACAAAGGATTAAACGTATCGAATGGAAAGAAGTAAAAGTTTGCAGAAAGTAAACACAAAGCAGTAAAAGATTGTAGATTGTATGTAAAGAAAAAGGACCGGGATCCATAGTTCACTAGAGGTGGCTCTCCTTAAGATAGATAACATGCTGGGTGAAGAAATTACAGCGGGGCAATTGACAAACACCGAGAAAGCAATACATGCATATACTAATCATCTTGAATCCTTTGAGACTTGATTGGGCATTACAACATAATTCATAGACCGCCATCCAACTGCATCTATGACTAATAATCCACCTTCAGGTTATCATCCGAACCCCCTCCAGTATTAAGTTGCAAGCAACAGATTATTGCTTTATGAACTGCGTGTAAAGTAAACAATACGATTGTTCTATGAACAAAGGATTGTTGTTTTCTCCCTAGTAGCAACAACACATCTAGTACCTTAGAGATTTCTGTCACTTACCCAGATTACCAGAGGCATGAACCCACTATCGAGCATAAATACTAACTCTTGGAGTTTCTAGCATCTACTTGGCCAAGATAGCTACTAACAACGGAAAGCATGCAAGATCTCAAATAACAAAGACATGATAGAATCAATAATCAATCTAAACTAGCATCTCAATATCCATCAGATCCCCGCAAACACAACATGCAGAATTACAAATAGATGATCTTGATCATGAACGGAGCTCACAAGATCTAAACATGAAAGCACAAAGGAGGAGAACCAGCCATCTAGCTACTACATGGATCCATAGTCCAAGGATGAACTACTCACGCATCAAACCGGAGGCTTGCATGGTGATGAAGAAGGCCTCCAGGGTGAATTCCCCTCTCTGGCAGGGTGCCGGGAAGAGCTTCAGATCCCTCCCGATCTAGGGATGTAGATGATGGCGGCTACAAACTCTTTCGTGGATTTTTGATCGGGTCCTTAGGGTTTTCGTCCCGAGGGAAATATATAGGCGGAAGGAGAGGCCGAGGGGGTGCCGGGAGCGGCGAGACCACCCCCTGGCGTGGGCCAGGCCTGGCCGCATGGCCAGGTGGTGTGGTGGCTCCCTGGCCTTCTCCGTCTCGTATTCTGGCACTTTATCACTTCCGAAAAAATAGGCACTTTGGCTTTTGTCCCGTCCAATTCCGAGAATATTCATTTTCTAACTTTCCTGGAACCAAAAATAGCAGAAAACAGGCAGCTGGCACTGTGGCTCTTGTTAATAGGTTGGTCCAAGAAATCATATGAAAAGTACTCCAAAGTGTGGACAAAACACAAGAAAGTATATAAAACCAAGCATGGAACATAAAAAACTATAGATACATTTGCAATGTATCTGGGCACTTGGCCTCTTCTTGTTCAAATGGTAACTTATCTAACCCTATCATTGTTGATGATTATTATTCTCTTGGGAAGGATAAGGATGGCAATGTGTTTGCCAAGTTTGTTGGAACTCAAAGTGGTGTCAAGAAACGAACCATTTGGGTTGCCAAGCCTATTGTGACTAACCTCTTAGGACCCAACTTGGTTGGGGACCAACAAGCTCAAACTTTATCAATAGGTGTTATTGGAGGGCATTGGAGACTTGGCTAACTCATGAAGAATTAAGGGATCTTCATATGTTATATTTTATAAAGCCAAGTAATAAGGATTATCATCTCCCTACCATATACCCAATGCGCCTCTTTGCGGTAACTCAGACTCAACTCTTTTATATTGTAAGTTACTTGCCCCTTTACATGTTTTGGTTTTGTACCAAGTATGTGTTTGTATTTGTTGTGCCTCATGCTTTCTTATTTTGTGTATTCAAGTATGTATAGGTGTTTGGCACATCATTTACTCGTGTGTTTTGTTTTGAGCCTCTAATGCATCTTGATGATATCTTATTTGGCTCTTTTCAAGTGGTTAATGGAACACCACATTATGGGGGAGTAATATGCTACTTTTTCATATCACAATCCTAGGAAATGTGAACATATGAGGTGGTGCCACTTAGAGTTGATATTGTTGATTATCTTGTATCTAGGTGGCATGTTAGCTCAAACACAGTCCTAACTTTTGTTAGAAGCTTTTATTGCTCGTCTTTTCGGTCTTTGCTTGAGTAAGAAATTCTTGGTGTGGCCTTCCTCAAATGCATATCTCTATATCTTATTTGGGAGATCATTTGCTTCAAGTTATTCTAATAATTGCTTTGCATGATTATGTGACTAGTTGAAGCTATCAAGAATCTCTATCTTTGCATAGTGATTAATCTTTTTATTCCTATCCTATGCTTTTAATTGTGAAGATTTATCTTTAATATCCATGCAATATACCACCGAAAATAAATTCCAATACACTCATTGTCTTCGACAATTGATATACTTGGGTGTGGTAGCATTTGTGAATCATCTTCACCTTGGATTTCACCTCTTATTGCCTTTTTCCTTTCCAAAAATTGTTGTGGCTCCCATTGTCTTCCTTGGCGTTTGAACATCTCTTTGGTGGTCTTTTTGATTATTATCAAATGTGCTTTTAGTGGAAGACAAACCTTTTTTTTCTCAGAACCTTGTGCCATTGTGAAAAGTGTTAAGGGTTTGGTTTATTTGTTGAAACCTTTCCCTTTTGGGAGTTTGTTATCTCATTCTTTATTCTCTATGTTATTTGCTTGAATGAGATAAATATTTGAGCATTTATGTTTTTATCTCATCTTTTATGCTCAATAGTTTTTGCTTGGTTCATTTGTTGAACTTTGTTGAACAAATCTTGTGTTTATTTGATTCTTTGATATAGTTTGGACAACAAATGTGTTTTTTCACACCTTGTATGCCTTCTTGAATATTTTGGTGTTTTGTCCAAATTATATCTTTGTTGGTTCTTGAAAGTCTCGTGCATGCATGTTTACTAAATGTATATCTTATATCATGTTTTGCTTTCTTTGATACAATATATAGGGTATACTCCATCAAATCCTTAAACAGCTATGATGTGCATGAAATTCAAATTTCATCTCTAAATGTGCACACATTTTTATGGAGTATGTCCTATGTGGTGTGGTTAGTCTAACCACTTTGGACCCAATAAGTTTGGGGACCAAGATGTACTTGAATGTTGTTTTAGGTACATTGGAGATGCAATGGATGCTTGTCTTATCTATAATGAAGGTGTTGTCACCACATTATAATTGGAGCCAAGCTAGGATGATCGAAGAATTCTTATCTACTACATCATACCATTGCTATCTCGGTAACAAGTATGTTATTCATGCGTACTATTCTTCCATACAATCTCTCGTAGGTTGCATCTTGGCATGAATTTATTTGTTTGTAAATGTTGCATTCTTGCAATGATCTTTGAAAGACTTCTCTATCCTTATTGCTTATGTGAGTAATTTGAGATGATGTATATATGGGGAGTATATAAAATCATGCTCATGATTCACCAATCCCAAATATGCCTTCTAGAAATTTATTGCATATCAATTCCTCAAGATACTCTCATGTGCAATATTGTTGAAATTGCATTGAATCCTTCCTTTTGATACTTGTTACCTTTCTCAAAATATCCCAACTAGCATTAGTTCCCTTAGTGTTAGTTGTGATGTTTTGAGGTTTTTGTTTTTCTTTGGTGAAGTTCTTTGATATACCATAAGAGAAAATAGAGCCATGGGCTATATATGCACTTAAGAAAAATATCCTTTTTGGTATATCTTATGACTTCCTCTTGGATATCATGTATTCTTTTTTTTCCTCTTATATGTGGATGTTTCTTTGTGGATTATTCTCATGTTTGGTCCACTTAGAAACTTATATACACAAGAGTGTTAATCTCCCGCCTTGATATCCTCGCTCTTATCATCTTGTTTTTTATGGTATTGGTAAGGTCTTGATTTATGAGTGCTCCATTTACTCATATCTCATATTTGGTTCTTTTGGACTTAAGCTTGTCTTGACAAGTGTATTGATTTATATCTCTACATTGTATCTTGGTTGTGTTCTAAATGATATAGAGGGAGCGAGGATTCCATGTTTGTGCATATTGTATTCAAATGAAACAACTAATTTATGCACAAACCTTGGGGAGCTTCCTTATTTCATTTAGAGCACTATTTGTCCACTTGGTTATTTGGATCTTTTGATTGCTTGCTTCATCCATTGAAGTTTCTTCACCTTGTTATCCTTTTAGCAATATTTGATCCACAATATAGTTGATTTTCTCCAAGTATTCGTCATTGGATATGTGCATATGATTTCACTCATATTATGAGAAATGCACACCTTGGGAGGAACTTGAACTATATTGGCCTTCTAACTTTGTCATCCATTTTGGCACTTGTTGTCAATGGGGGAGAAGTTTAGAGGGTTTTAAGGGAAATGGTTTTCTACTTAAGATTGGTTTGTTCTTAAGTGTTTGCCTTTCATGCATTTTATCTTTATTATGTATTGCATGGTTGAATATATAGTGGAAACTCTCCCAAAGGTTATGCTTGACAATATATGCAATGAAATTCAAGTTCATCACACGTGCATATATTGTGGGGGAGTTTGCTCTATATATGTTGGTTCTACTCACATCTCTTGCATTAGTTGTAGTTTGTGTGAGTAGAATCAGTTTTGATATGGGCTAGTATCTTTGTGTTGCTTAACCATATCAAATACAACCTCTTGTATACAACTTATTCTCGGATAAGTTGCGTACTTGTTTCTAATATTCATTATATAAATCCTCTTGTTGTGATTGTCATCAATTACCAAAATGGGGGAGATTGAAAGGGTAATTTCCCCTATGTGTGGTTTTGGTGATTAATGACAATCCCTATGGACTAATGTTTTCATTGAGTTTTATATGAAGGAATATTCCATAGGTCATGCTTGCAGTTCATCTATTGGATTCAAGTATGGATGCAATGAAGATAAATATATACCTTGAGTATTGGAATCAAGATCATTGAGTTGAACAAGAATATGATATGATAAAGATCTTGAGAGTGTGATATCGATAGAAGAATTAAGATATGGATCTAAGCGGGGGTCATGATAGCCTCATTAGTTGAGCTATGGTTGACTAAGATTTAGGCATGTAATAAAATGAAGAATTCTTTATGTACCTCAAGATATTGAGGTGGATCATGAGAAGATACTTGGTTGACCAATACAAAGAGTGAAGAGTGATTTCAAGTTGGTCAACACATGAAGCATAAAGAATGAATGTACCACATGGATCTTGTGTTATGGTAAACCTTATCATTTATGCATCATGAATTAACCCATTATATATGTGCCTTTGCGTTTTCCATATGGGATAGGTATCTTTCCATGGGAATGCTTCAAAAGTGAAGATCTCATATAGCCCATGAGAGGATGACATCAAGTGGTGATCGTCATCAAAGTTTGAGAAGGGAAAGTTCAAGATAAGCAACTCGAGAAGATCATTTGCTTGAAGCTTGCCATCCATATTGGTGATAATGGGCATGTGAAGATGTGTCTTAATGAAGCTATCACATAGTGGTGTATGGGGGAGTAAATTACGAGTCTTCACGGAGCAATAATGATCAAGTGATGCATTCCGGCTTGGATGGAGCTTGAAGCATTGTCATCAAGATCAAGCAGGATGTGCAAGGCAAAGGTATGGGCTTGTTAGGTTTTCCTTTTACCGGTCTCAAGGTGGTTGTTGGGAGACCGGGTTATAGGATAGATAGCCGCACTATCAAGAGGGGCTTTCGGTTGGGTAACTTGATCACATCGTCACAGGGAGCTCAATCCTTTGCATACTTTGCATCTTCCTATTTTGTTGCTTCTTTGTATTTCTCCATGTGAGGTTGTTGAGCTTGTTTCTAGCTCTTCAACAAGCCCAACTTCATTGAAAACGGAATTCGTATGCATCTTCTATGGCGTTTTCGAGTTTGAAGGTTTTACCGGTTCTTCTCATAGGGAGGCTTCATACCTTTCCTCATTTGGTTCTATCTTCCTTTGTTGGACTATGATGTTTTCATGCAACATATTGTAGAGCTTGTTGTCCTTGTCAAAACAAGCCCAAGATCGTCGAAATCGGAGTCCGGATGCAAAACTTATTGCGTTTTTCATGAAGCCTGTTTCATCCAGGTTGTGGATCCGGTTCAACCGAGCCCCACACCGGACGGTCCGGTGCCAGCGCCGGTAGACCGGATCTCAGACCGGATTTTCCGGTTTTCACGACCGAGTCTATTCCGAGTTGGCAAACAGAGGTTTTTCGGTCTATAGGCCAGTCCATCGGCCTGGGGACCGAGTTTCCCGGTTCCGGGGCCGGTCCAACCAACTTTTAGACCGGGTTTTCGCTGTTTTCTCTCCAACTGCCATATTTGCTTTTCCCTATAAAAGGGGGTTCTTCCCCCAATGCTTTTGGGTGTTCTTGACCACAAAATTGACCTCCATTGTTGAACCTCTTGAGCTTGCTTCCTCTCCCTTCCCTCCTATGATTCTTGCATCTTTTTGAGGGCTTTGGAAGAGGAGATCTAGATCTACAATCCCCACAAATCAATTACTCCTCTAAGTGAGGGGAACCCATTGGATCTAGATCTTGGAGTCATTGGTTGACTTCCACCATTGTTCTTCCTCTCTAATTCCTCCCTAGCACTTGTTGCTTTGGTGGGATTTGAGAGTGAGGGATTTGAATGCCCTTTCTTTCTTTGCATTCTTGCATAAGTGTTGAGCTCTCCACTACGATTTGTTTGAGTGAGAGACCGTGAGCTTTTTGCTCTTGGAGGGTGACTCCTAGTTGGCTTGGCGGTTGGTGCCGCGGTGTCCTCTTCGTGGAAGATTGTGAAGAGACTCGGGCTTCTCCTTCATGCAGCTTGTGAAGTGGTTGTGGAGCTTGCCATCTCTGGAGTGGAGGAAAAGCTAGCCATAAGAAAAGGGCCTATTCCTTCGTGGGATAGACTCGGAGAAGAAGGTGAGCCTTCGTGGCGTTGGGAAATCCTTCGTGGAATCCCACACCTCTCCAACGTGATGTACCTTACTTGTAAGGGAACACGGGAATACATCTTCGTCTCCGCGTGCCTCGGTTATATCTATTCCCGAGCTTACTTTCCTTATGATAGCCATCGAGCTTGAAGTACTTATATCTTGTTCACTTGTGGTATATTTATCTTGTGCTATCTTGCTTAGCTTATCTTGTTGTTGGTGCACTTAGTTGAGCCTAGTGTATTTAGGTTTTGTGCTTGTAAAATAAACGTTAGTTTAATTCCGCATTCTATCAAGCCAAAACCGTAATAGTTTTGAAATTGCCTATTCACCCCCTTTAGGCGACATCTCTATCCTTTCACAGGTTTAACTTCATTTGCAACAACTTCTTACAACACAACAATACACAATGCACACAAGTTGGTAGAAAGGAGATGGCCTCAGCAATTGCGCCTAAAAACGTACTTGTCAGGTTTAGCTGAACTTCATGTGCAAACTAGATCTGCACATCCCTTGACCTTCAAATAAATGGCCTAACATATTTGGCACAAAGATGCAAACCATTTGTTCTTGTCATATTCCGAATAGAACATCATGGCAATGACCTCAGAAATTTGGCACACAGGAAACCGGCCATATACTGACATCAAAACAAACTGAATAGGAATGGGAGAAATATACATACGGGGTCACCAAGATCTGGTATGCAAAAGCGCGCACAAGTGCAATTACAGAACATATGATCAAGATCTGGTATGCAAAGATACATCTAATGACACAATTACACGATGAGGCCAGCGGGAGGAGCTAGCGCCGGTGGAGCTTGAGTAGCAGGTTCGACGGGCGGACACCGTCCAGTAGCAGCTCAGGGAGGTTGCCGGCCTACAGATCCGGCGTTGTGGAGCTGCGGAGGAGGCTCTTGAAATTGCGCATGAAGCTGTAGACCAGTTCTTTCCAGCTGTGAATGGATCCACACGGGAGATTGTTGAGCCATGCGCGAGCGGCGCCCTACAGCTGTAGCTGCAGGCATTGCATGGCCGTGCTTCGATTCCCGCCATGTTGTCTGACAGAGGAGATGTGGTCCTCCAACCAGATTTTCAGGTCATGTAGACCATCAAACTTTGGGTTCTCCGACGAGAGTTTGAACCCTTTAGGCATTTGCTTCTGCCTGATGGCCCTGCTGAAGCATCTGGCGTTGCAGAGCTTAGTCTCATCCTCTTCTGAGTCAGTCAAACGAGCGCGTGTTGCCCTCGATTTATCGATTTTGCGCCGCGTGAGGTCATCGCGCGCATCGTAGTCGCGATTGTGCTGCGGTGAGCGGCGACGCCGAGATAGATCATGGCTATCATCGCTGGACGAGGGCGAGGAATAGTGTTTTGCTAGAGCCTTGCTTTTCTTTGGCTCTGGTGCGGGCTCTTTGTCGAGGGCGGCCTCGACTAGCCCCAAGCCCACGATCGTAGATCGGTGCATGGCAGCTCGTGGATCTCCAGCTGGCGACTGGTTGTTGAGGAGGTACATGGTGGCTGCCGTTACCGTGGCTTGCAGCGTCTTCGGGAGCACGTTGCCCCGCGTATCCACCGTCATGGAGCCGAAGTCGAGGACTTTTGCGGCTTCTACACGCTCCTTCTCGGTGAGGTGGGCCAGTCGAGATATTCTCTTGTTGGCCAGGTACTCGTTGCCTTTGAAGGAGGATCCTTTTGTGGGAGGAGAGCCCGGCTCACCGAAGGCTTGACTCGTCTGCTGCCTTTTTACGCGCCTCGAGTTGCGCAATTGCATGTAGCTGGCATCTATATTCCTCCTTCAGTAGCCAATGGTAGCCCATTAGCATGTCTTGCGGGGAGTTGAGGGGCAGAGGATTGCCTCGCAGAGCTTCTCGACAGCGGGTCCACTCGTTATCGTTGAGCTTGATCACTACGCGTTCTCCAGTGTGTTCGTTCACTATGGTCGGCAGTTCTCCTCCCGCTCCATTGTTGACGGGCGCGCCGTTGCCACCGTTGGTGGGGCCGCCGTTGGGCGTACTGCCGTTGGGTGGTCCGGTGCCATTGGGCGCGCTGCCTTTGGGCGGTCCGGTGCCAACGTTTTCGCGATTGGCGGTAGTGTCGCCTGCGTTGATGACTACGCACATGAAGTGGTTGGGGAAGCTGTTGCTCCCGCAACTTTCAGATCCAGAGCCGTAGGCTTCGTCTTCAGTGGCCAGGTCACCCATATCGGATCCACGACTGTTGTCGATGTCCGTGCTCCCAACTGTTGCCGAGGCGTTGAACTCGCGGAGGGTGCCGATTGGTGGCGGGAACCACAATCCTGGAGCAATCGCGAGTGCCATCGGCTGGTCAGGCATGCGAAGCGTGCCCATCTCACCAACCTGGAAGCAGAAGCTCCCAATCGCCAGACTGATTCCATTGCCCACGGACTCGAAATCCGGGCGAGTGGCTGGCGTGTGGACGGTGAAGTCGAACGCGCCGAAGAGCTGGTGAATCTCCGCTGTTGCGGAGTTGTAGATCGCGGTTGATGGGGCCAAAGAAGCAACGACATCAACACTCCCAATTCCCACAGACGGCGCCAATTGATGAGGGTTTAACTCGTCAATGTCCATTGTTATGGACTTGGGTTTTGGAGAAGGAGGGAGTGCTGGAGGCATCAATCGGCTAGCAAACAAGCACACAGAGACGCAAGTTTTACCCAGGTTCAGGCCTCGTAGAGGTCCCTACTCCTGCTTGTCTGCTCTTGGAATTAACGAAGGAATCGAAGATTACAGGGGTGCGCAGATGCAATCTGGCGAGAGTTGGGGAAACTAGGGTTGCGTGTGTCCTCCTCGCCGCCCCCTCCTAGCCTTTATATAGGTAGGCTAGGTCTCGGGTAGCAGGTCGAGTCGGTTACAGATTAGGGTTTTTCCCTTTGAACTCTCTATCTTAAGCTTCTTCTTGTCTCGCAAGCAATCGAGAGTGCGTGGGCCACTCGAATTCTCCACTGGGCCTTGGCAACGCCGTGGGCTTCTGCCGTATCTGGACCGTATATACTAAACTCGAGTACCTGTAGGGTATATCCATGTCAGGGCGTGTTGGGGATTTGCTGCAGGTGGGAGCCGAGGTCGGAGATCTGCTGAAGGAGGGAGCCACCGCCAGGAGGTCGAGCCCCTGTATCTCGGTTGCCGGACGAAGCCAAGAGAGGTGGGCGTGGCCTGGAGAAATGGAGCGGGACGGGGCAGTTGACGGGGGAGAGAGATGGCGAGATGGGGGCTGCCGGGGGGAAATGAGAGCGTGCGGGGCGGTGACCCCAGCGGGCCAAAGTGCACGCGCGGCGCGTTTGCGGGATGGACACAGCTATGCTGAGTTGCGAAGCTCGATCTGAGCTTCTCTCCTCAGCAGGGCTGAGAGACCTTTTCGAGATGAGGTGGGCATAGCCCAGATGTCTCAACCGATCTACCAAACAACAAAATCTCGGGTGAGTTGAGAATATTTGGGTCGATTCGATCTACCAAACACACCCTTAGTGTACAGCTCTGGACGGTGCCAACGCTGCAGAAGAAGAAGGGCTCTTTCTTTTTCTGGTACCAACTTCTTTTCGCCAACAAACCGTATTCGCAATATAATACTCGTAGTACGGCGATTGGCTTCCAGCTCCTTTTTCGTGGATAAAAATACTCACCAGTTAGGAGGTGTCCGACGATCTTAGAATTGGATATCGACCTCCCTCTTTTCATTCCTGCCAACTCGGATTTTTTTTATGTTATTAATAATAGTGCTGATGATGCAACGCGAGTCGTTTTATGTCGCTTTCCCATCCATCCATCACCAAGCACACAGCCCTGTGTCCCTACGCGGGTCTTGTGTTCTGGATGGCTACATCCCGGAGGATATGCTTCAGGATGCACAGCCACCGATCGTCCTTTTGCTATCCTCATATATTCCTGTCCCCAAACTTTTCTATACTCTACTTCTTTTAACCAAGAAACTGTATTCCAAATATAATAGAGGCGCCGTTTCAAAAAAAAAAAAAAACTCCCTCCGGTCCATATATATAAAAAATATTCTCAACTTTATCTAGATTCGGATGTATCTAGTTAAGTATTTGGACTAGATGCATTCGTATCTAGACAAAGTTAAGAACAATAATATGAACCGGAGGGAGTAATAGCGACTGTATTCTAAATATAGTACTAAGAGCAACTCCAACAGCTTACCCATATATGGGTAAACAAAAGTTGTTTAGGTAAGAGGAGAGATAAGGTATAGGTAAGAACAGTTTGGTTCACTTTTCTAGCTTACCCATATGAGCCTACCGAAAACTGCACTAAGAAAAATCTACATGTAGGACCCACTTGTCAGTGAGTCTTTCTTTTCTCCTTTTTTCCCTTTCTTCTTCCCTGTCCACCCGACACATCTTTCCCCTCTCTCCTCCATGTCCGCCACCAGAGAAGCCTCGCCATTGGAGAAGCCCCGATCACCGCCGCCCACACCGGAGAGACCCCGAATGCCGCCACCGCTCTCCTCCCAGTCCGCCAGCGCCCCACCCTGCCCCGGGAAGCCCGACCGCCAGTGCCCCACCCCGACCGCCAGCGCCCCACCCCGCCCTGAAGCCCCGTGGGAGTCAGGGATGTCGGGATTGAGCTTTTCCCGGGCGGAATCGAGCTTCCCTGGCCAGAATCGAGCTTGGCACCGGCGAGCTTGATCTTGGCCGCAGCGGCGGCGGGAGTGGAGGGGGATGGTTAGTGAGGACATTGGGAAGGTGGGGCCAGAGTTGGGCGGCGCGACCGATGGTCACCGGCAAGCACACACGACGCGAACAACGGCGTGGCATCAGGAAGCTCGCGAGGAAGTTTCCGCGTGGAGCGGTTGGGCCTTTCCGGAATGGTTTGGGTGACGTGGCATCTTACCCAAGAAAATTCTAGTCTTACCAAGAAATGGGTAGAAAGAAACAAAATATGGATGATCACCCAAAAAAAATAGTAGGACCACTTTTGAATAAGTTGTTGGAGATGTGATTTTACCACATCTTACGAAAAAGGTTATTGCCCCCTTACCTATATATAGGTAAGCTCTTCAAGATGCTCTAATAGAGCTATTATTAATTCCTACTCGGTTTACCAAAACATACTAGTACTACACATTATGGAATGTTTTTAAAATGACACAAAAGCTTTGCTTTGACCATTTATTAAGAAGAGAGTGTTCGGTTTTTAAGAGAAAACCGGACGAAAACCAATAAAGAAATATAAGCTTTTTGTGTGGATAGAAGTACTGGTTTAGGATTGGCAGACAGTTTCTCTCTTTCCTATCGATCCGGATTAGATTTCTCTATTATAATGCTGATGATGCGATCCGAGTCGTTATCTGTCACCGTTCCTGGATGTATCAAGCGTCGACCGCACCCTGTGTCCCTATGCGTGTTTTTGATTCTGGATAGCTACGTCGTGGATATGCTTCACCATGCACCACTGAATCACTGATCGACTTCTTGGTATGCTCGACCCTTCGTGTCCCCAAATTTTTCAGTCCCTATTCTACTAAGACAACCTCCACTCGTTGGCGGCGGGCCGAATTCCTAAATTTTCGAAATTCGACCAAACTTCTTCTAAATTTGGCAAATTACCTCCTAAATTAGCGATTATATTATATTATAGGCGAGTTAGTACAGAGTTTGTCAAATTCGGCAACACAACGACTTGCAGTAGGCTAAAAAAACATATATACATGAGAAATACTAGTCAGAACATGCCGAGGCGGCGGTAGAACGCCGTGTAATCGCCATCGTCGTCGCTCGGCGGCTGGGAGCTGTTGCAGCGCTACCAGCGTCATTGTTGTGCCACTCCTGAGACGAGGGCACTGGCCCGCCCTCGTCTTCGTCGTTGTTGTCGAGAAGGATGACGTCGACGCCCTGGTAGGCGCGTTGTCTGTGAGTGGCGCGTGCGGCCTGGGGCTCGGCCAACTCTTGCACGCGACGCACTCGGACTCCTCCTGCTCCTAGTCCGACCTGGATCAGGCGCACGCGGTGGGGCCGTCATCGGCGGGACGTCGTTGAGCGAAGGATCCGTCGACATCTTGAGGAGGAAGTCGTCCTCGTCCTCCGGCGAGGCCCACTCTATTGGCTCCTTCTTCGACATGCACGGGTTGTGCCCTTCTTCAGCCTTACGTGATAGGGTCCGATCTTTTGATGAGATGGTGATAGGTCGATTTGGGTGGAGTTCGGGCTTAACGATCCGACTACACGTGCGAGCACGAGCGCCAATGCAATCGCTAGGCCAATCTTCTGGGGGTTACCGATCTTGCGAAGCACGACCAGCCTAACCAGCGAGAGTCTTAATTACTACCTGAAATTGAGAATAAGAAAAAACTAATATTGCAATCAAGATATTACGGATAAAGATGCAATCTTTATTATATTATTAAATAAGGTGCGATCCTGAATATGTATGAAGTATAGGAGGTCTCTGCGACACTCAAGCCTTGGCGAAGTTGCAATGATGGCTAACTTCAGTTCAAAAATAATGATGGCTAACTTTTAGTCTAAATAAAATCCGAGTCTAAATAATGACCAATTGACGTATATATATGGAGGTACGAAGGGGGATGCGGCCAGCCTTGGGAGAGGCGGGCGGAAATCCTTCCTAAGTCGGTTTCCTCCACTTATACGGACTCTAGAAATTCAGTCTAAAAATGGACGAAAATTACATGGGTCTAGCCCATTAATAAAAGGTGACGTAGCACCATATGACTATATGGACGAAATTATGAAGTGGTAATATCTTGGTTTCATCCATCTCTTTATCTCTCATTATGGTGGCTTCAAAGTTCTGAAATCTTCACTTATAGCGTCATCTTCCATCCTCTCAAGCTTGTTGCTGTTTTCATGCATCATCATGCTCCATTGATTATCTTATCGTTGCTAGGTCCATCATTTCTAAGTAACATAAACACATTTGATTTAGGCATATTCTCGTGTACATTAGAAAGAGTTACTAGAAATGAAAGTACCTAATAATTAAGTATACGTACACGAGCTATTGTGAGAGGTCCTTGCAGTGGTATTGTAAGTGCAATGGTTGTATCAGTAGTAGGGATGTCCTCATCATCCCCTTCTTGAATTGAAGTCGTCCTCGGCGCAATCTCATCTTCTTCGCCGAAGTATGGTTTCAAATCTGCAATGTTAAATACGGGACTTACCGTACGCAACTCTACAGAAATCTCAAGTTTGTATGCATTATCACAGTTCGAAAGGACCATCAGCATGTACCATTAACTTAGATTTGCGCAAATCAGGAAAACGGTCTTTGCGCAAATACCACTGATGGGTTCGTAGCATGGAAAACAAAAAATTTCTACCGCAAGAACGAACAAAACCTAGATCTAATCTAGATAAAAGCCAAGATCTAATCTATTAGACATGAGCAACGAGATAGATGGGAACTAACCCTCGTAGATCCAAAAGCGTTAACGAGATTAGATCTCGTGGTTGATGTAGTCGATCACTTGCCGATCTCAAGATCGTGTGGACGATCCTTCCGGCGTCGCGTTCCAGCAGCGCTTCCGCCTTCGGTCAAGTAGACGATCCTTCCGGCGTCGCGTTCCAGCAGCGCTTCCGCCCTTGGTCAAGTTTACGATCCTTCCGGCGCCATGATTCGGCAGCGCTTCCGCAGTCGGTCACACGTGCGGAGTCGAAGCAGACCTTCCTCTCCCCGTTCCAGCGAGCAGCGGAGGTAGTAGATCTTCTCCACGGAATCCCAGCAGCACGACGGCGTGGTGGTGGTGGTGGTGGAGTAGAGAATTCTGCAGGGCTTCGCCTATGCCAGTGTAGAAGATGGTGGAGGAGAGAGGCGGCAGAGATTGGGGATTATGAGAGCAAGGGAGGACGGGGCGCCCCCTGCCCCTCTATTTAAAGAGGGGATGGCGCCATGGGGAGGGGAGTCCTTGTAGGACTCCTCTCCTCCCTAGGCCGGTGGGTTGGAGGTGGGGGGGGAGGAGTCCTCCTCCCCCACGAATCCGTATCTTGACCCACCAGGACTCCTTGATCCCTATCTTGATTTTCAAGCAAACTCCAAGATATCTTCCAGAACCTTCCGGAACATTCCGAAACCTTCTAGAACTCTCATACAAACACTCCGGAACATTTCCTATCTCATAAAATGATCTCCTATATATGAATCTTATTCTCCGGACCATTCCGGATCTCCTCGTGATGTCCCGAATCCAATCCGAGACTCCGAACAACATTCGGTCTCCAACGCACATTCCATATCTACTTAAAACAACTTCGAACCTTAAGTGTGTCACCCTACGGTTCGTGAATATGTAGACATGATAGAGACACATCTCATATCAATAACCATCAGCGGGACCTGGAGATCCATAATGGCTCCCACATACTCAACGATGACTTCGCGATCGATTGAACCATTTACATACGAAACTAATTCCCTTTGTCTCGCGATACTATACTTATCCGAGGTTTGATCGTCGGTATCTCCATACCTAGTTCTACCTCGTTACTGACAAGTACTCTTTACTCGTTCCGTGATATGTCATCCCTTGTGACCTAGTCACATGCTTGCAAGCTAACTAGATGACATTACACCAAGAGGGCCCAGAGCATATCTATCCGTCATATGGATGGACAAATCCCAACCTTGGTTCATGAGCTTCAACACATACTTTCAGAATACCCAATGACACTTTTATAACCACCCAGTTACGAAGCGGCGTTTGATGTCATCAAAGTATTCATCCAGTGATGGTGATTAACATAACCTCATGGTCGAAGGAATAGGTTACTATGTGTTTGAAAGCTTACAGCAATACGAACTTAATGACTTGATCTTATGCTACGCTTACTATGGGTGTGTGTCCATCACATCATTCTCCTAATGATACAACCTTGTTATTAATCACATCCAATGCCCATGATCAGGAAACCATGATCATCAATTAATCAACAAGCTAGTTCAACAAGAGGCTTACTAGGGACTCTTATATGTTTACAAAACACACATGTATCAGTGTTTCCTAATAATACAATTATAGCATGGGATGTAAACATTCATCATAAACACAAAGATATAATAATAATCACTTTATTATTGCCTCGTGGGCATATCTCCAACAGTCTCCCACTTGCACTAGAGTCAATAATCTAGATTACATGGTAATATACCGAACACCCATGGCGTTTTGGTGTTGGTCATGCTTTGCCCTAGGGAGAGGTTTAGTCAACAGATCTGCCACATTCAGATCAGTGTGTACTTTGCAAATCTTTATGTCACCATCTCGGACATACTCGCGAATAGCGTGGAAACGTAGCTTGATGTGCTTCAGCTTGCTATGTGACCTTGGCTCCTGCGCATTAGCTATGGCACCTGTGTTGTCATAGTAGATGGCCATCGGGTCCAACGCACTGGGAACCACGCCGAGTTCAGTAATGAATTCCTTCATCCAAACGGCTTCTTGTGCAGCCTCCGAAGCAGCTATGTATTCCGATTCAGTTGAAGATTTCACCACAACGCTTTGCTTCGCACTCCTCCAGCTCACTGCAGCACCATTCAAAATAAATACGTAAACCGACTGTGACTTTGAGTCATCCGGATCGGTGTTCCAACTAGCATCGGTGTAACCGTTTACAACAAGCTGTTCATCACCTCCATAAGAAAGAACCATATCCTTAGTCCTATTTAGGTACTTTAGGATATTCTTGACCGCTGTCCAGTGTTCCTCTCCAGGATCACTTTGATATCTGCTAGTCAAACTAACAGCATGTGCTATATCCGGTCTTGTACACAGCATAGCATACATGATAGAACCTATGGCCGAGGCATAGGGAATTTTATTCATTTTCTCTCTATCTTCTGCCGTAGCTGGACGTTGAGTCTTACTCAAGGTCTTACCTGACAACATGGGCACGAACCCTTTCTTGCTATCTTCCATTCTAAACTTCTTTAGAACTTTGTCCAAGTATGTACTTTGTGAAAGCCCTATTAGGCGTCTTGATCTATCTCTATAAATCTTGATGCCTAGAATATATGCCGCTTCGCCAAGATCCTTCATTGAAAAACTATTATTCAAATAGGTTTTGACGCTATTAAGAAGTTCTATATCATTCCCAATCAACAATATGTCATCTACATACAGTACTAGGAATGCTACAGAGCTCCCACTCACTTTCTTGTAAATACAAGCTTCTCCATAAGTTTGTATAAATCCAAAGTTTTTGATTACTTTATCAAAACGTTGATTCCAACTATGGGATGCTTGCTTCAGTCCATAAATGGAGCGCTGAAGTTTGCATACCTTGTTAGCATCTTTAGGATCGACAAAACCCTTGGGTTGTACCATATACAACTCTTCCTCAATGTCACCATTAAGGAACGCCGTTTTGACATCCATCTGCCAAATCTCATAATCAAAATATGCAGCAATTGCTAACAAAATCCTCACAGACTTTAGCTTCGCTACTGGTGAGAATGTCTCATCATAGTCAACTCCTTGGATTTGTCGGAACCCTTTCGCGACAAGTCGAGCTTTATAGACGGTAACATTACCATCAGCATCTGTTTTTCTGTTGAAAATCCATTTGTTCTCGACAGCCTTACGGCCATCCGGTAAGTCCACCAAAGTCCACACTTGGTTTTCGTACATGGATCCCATCTCGGATTTCATGGCTTCTAGCCATTTGTCAGAATCTGGGCTCACCATAGCTTCTTCATACGTCACAGGGTCATCATCGTTGTCCACCAACATGACGTTCAAGGCAGAGTCATACCAATCAGGAGTGGTACGAACTCTCGTTGACCTGCGAGGTTCAGTAGTAACTTCGTTCGAAGTTTCATGATCATTATCATTAGCTTCCTCTTCAATTGGTGCAGGCGGTAGCAGAACATCTTCCGGTGCTGCGCTACTCTCAAATCCGAGAGAAGGTTCAATAACCTCATCGAGTTCTACTTTCCTTCCAGTCACTTCTTTCGAGAGAAACTCCTTCTCAAGAAAGGATCCATTCTTTGCAACAAAAACTTTGCCTTCGGATCTATGATAGAAGGTATACCCAATCGTTTCTTTAGGGTATCCTATGAAGACGCATTTCTCCGCTTTGGGTTCTAGCTTATCAGGTTGTAACTTCTTTACGTATGCTTCGCAACCCCAAACTTTAAGGAACGACAACTTAGGTTTCTTACCAAACCACAATTCGTACGGTATCGTTTCAACGGATTTAGATGGTGCCCTATTTAAAGTGAATGCGGCTGTCTCTAATGCATAGCCCCAAAATGATAACGGTAAATCTGTAAGAGACATCATAGACCGAACCATATCTAAGAGAGTTCGATTACGACGTTCGGACACACCATTACGCTGTGGTGTTCCCGGCGGTGTCAACTGTGAAAGTATTCCACATTTCTTTAAATGCATGCCAAACTCGTAACTCAGATATTCACCTCCGCGATCCGAACGCAGAAACTTAATCTTCTTGTTACGATGATTCTCCACTTCACTTTGAAATTCCTTAAACTTCTCGAAAGTTTCGGACTTATGTTTCATGAAGTAGACATACCCATATCTACTCAAGTCATCCGTGAAAGTGAGAACATAACGATATCCACCACGCGATGCTACACTCATTGGACCGCACACATCGGTATGTATTATTTCCAATAAGTCTGTAGCTCGCTCCATTGTACCAGAGAATGGAGTCTTAGTCATTTTTCCCATTAGACATGCTTCGCATCTTTCAAGTGATTCAAAATCAAGTGATTCAAGAAGTCCATCTGAATGGAGTTTCTTCATACGCTTCACTCCAATGTGACCAAGACGACAGTGCCACATGTATGTAGAATTATCATTCAATTTAATTCGTTTAGCATCTATGTTGTGAACATGTGTATCACTACTATCGAGATTCAGTAAGAATAAACCATTCATCTCAGGTGCATTACCATAAAAGATATTACTCATATAAATCGAACAACCTTTATTCTCAGACTTAAAAGAGTAACCGTCTCGCAATAAACAGGATCCAGATATAATGTTCATGCTTAACGCAGGCACCAAATAACAATTATTTAAATTTAAAACTAATCCCGAAGGTAGATGTAGAGGGAGCGTGCCGACGGCGATCACATCAACCTTGGAGCCATTTCCAACGCGCATCGTCACCTCGTCTCTTGCCAGTCTTTGTTTATTCCGCAGCTCCTGTTTCGAGTTACAAATATGAGCAACCGAACCAGTATCAAATACCCAGGCACTACTACGATTACTAGTAAGATACACATCTATAACACATATATCAAATATACCTTTCTTCTTGATGTTGCCGTTCTTCAGATCCGCCAGGTACTTGGGGCAGTTACGCTTCCAGTGACCAGCTCCCTTGCAGTAGAAGCACTCAATTTCAGGTTTAGGACCAGCCTTGGGCTTCTTAGCAGGTGCGGCAGCTTTCTTGCCGTCCTTCTTGAAGTTGCCCTTGTTCTTAGGCTTGCCCTGTTTCTTGAAATTGGTGGTCTTATTGACCATCAACACTTGTTGCTCCTTCTTGATCTCCACTTCAGCAGTTTTTAGCATGGACGACAGTTCAGGCAACGTCTTGTTCATGCAGTGCATGTTGTAGTTCATCACAAAGTTCTTGTAACTTGGTGGCAGTGATTGAAGGAGACGGTGAATCCCCAATTCATTAGGAATCGATATTCCCAACTCTTGGAGCTTCTTAGCGTACCTAGACATGGTGAGCACGTGCTCGCTAACGGAGCTTCCTTCTTCCATCTTACAATTAAAGAACTTCTCGGAGGCCTCATAGCTCTCCATGGCCGCGCGAGTCTCAAAAATTAGCCTAAGCTCCTTAATGATCTCGAACGGGTCGTGGTGCTCAAAACGCTGTTGGAGCTCCGCTTCTAAACCGTACAGGATGGCACACTGAACTGTGGAGTAATGATTCTTCCGAGTGGCGAAAACATTCTTTTCATCATCGGTGGCATTATCTGCAGGTGGGTCACCTAGCGGTGCATCGAGCACATAGGTCAACTGACCAGCCCTGAGGACGATCTTCAGTCCACGGAACCAGTCCGTCAAATTGCTTCCATTGTTTTTAAGCTTTTCTTTCTCTAGGAACGCATTGAAATTGATGGAGGGGGTCGCCATAATCTACAACAATTTGCAAGTAGTTTAGACTAAGTTTATGACAAATTGAGTTCAAATTTAATTATTAAACTAACTAGGTGAACTCCCACTCAAAACAACATCCCTCACATTGTCTTAGTGATTACACGAACCAAGTCCACTACACCAAGTCCGATCTTCACGAGAGAAGATGTAGTTTCATTGGCAAACAATCTTCATGTTCATCATATCAATTATATGACTCATGCTCTACCTTTCGGTATTCCGTGTTCCGAGACCATGTCTGTACATGCTAGGCTCGTCAAGACAACCTTAGTTTCCGCATGTGCAAATCTGGCTTGCACCCGTTGTATGCACACGTAGAATCTATCACATCCGATCGTCACGAGATGCTTCGAAACGACGAGTCTTAGCAACGGTGCCAACTAAAGGTGAACACTTTATTACTTGATATTTAGTGAGAGGGATCATCTTATAATGCTACCGTCGTGATCTAAGCAATACAAGATGCATAAAGGATTAACATCACAGGCAATTCATAATAAGTGTGATATGATATGGCCTTTTCTTCTTGCGCCTTTGATCTCCATCTCCAAAGCACGAACATGATCTCCATCATCACCAGCATTGCGTCAAGGTCAGTGGCGCCGCTTCATGGTTGTGCTCCATCGCCAGCAACTATTACAACTACTTGGAATAAAGCTATTACAAGATGAATAGACACGCAGGTCTTAACAGAATTAAAGACAACCATTAGGCTCCTGCCGGTTGCCATATTACAACAAGGATCATTGCATACATCAAATACAATCACAATCACATGATGGCCATATCACATCACAAAACCCCTGCAAAAACAAGTTAGACGCCTCTAATTTTCTTTGCAAGTTTTACATGGTTTGGGGCTTTCGCATAAGACCGATCTTACCTACGAACATGAACCACAACGTTGATACAAGTGTTGTCAAGATGCTCATTGTAAATTGAATCTTAACTATGGTGGGAGAGACAGACACCCGCAAAGCCACTTGTGCAAAGCAAGTTGCACGTCAAGCATGGAGCAAGTCTCATGTGCGATGACATGTAATGTTAGCCCGAGCCGCTTCATCCCACCATGCCGCAAGATGCAAAGTACACGCTAAGACACCGACAACAAAAGCATCAACGCCCACAAAAACATTGTGTTCTACTCGTGCAACAGATCTACGCATAGATACGGCTCTGATACCACTGAAGGGTTCGTAGCATGGAAAACAAAAAATTTCTACCGCAAGAACGAACAAAACCTAGATCTAATCTAGATAAAAGCCAAGATCTAATCTATTAGACATGAGCAACGAGATAGATGGGAACTAACCCTCGTAGATCCGAAAGCGTTAACGAGATTAGATCTCGTGGTTGATGTAGTCGATCACTTGCCGATCTCAAGATCGTGTGGACGATCCTTCCGGCGTCGCGTTCCAGCAGCGCTTCCGCCTTCGGTCAAGTAGACGATCCTTCCGGCGTCGCGTTCCAGCAGCGCTTCCGCCCTTGGTCAAGTTTACGATCCTTCCGGCGCCACGATTCGGCAGCGCTTCCGCAGTCGGTCACACGTGCGGAGTCGAAGCAGACCTTCCTCTCCCCGTTCCAGCGAGCAGCGGAGGTAGTAGATCTTCTCCACGGAATCCCAGCAGCACGACGGCGTGGTGGTGGTGGTGGAGTAGAGAATTCCACAGGGATTCGCCTATGCCTGTGCAGAATATGGTGGAGGAGAGAGGCGGCAGAGATTGGCGATTATGAGAGCAAGGGAGGAGGGGGCGCCCCTTGCCCCTCTATTTAAAGAGGGGATGGCGCCATGGGGAGGGGAGTCCTTGTAGGACTCCTCTCCTCCCTAGGCCGGCGGGTTGGAGGTGGGGGGGAGGAGTCCTCCTCCCCCACGAATCCGTATCTTGACCCACCAGGACTCCTTGATCCCTATCTTGATTTTCAAGCAAACTCCAAGATATCTTCCAAAACCTTCCGGAACATTCCGAAACCTTCTAGAACTCTCATACAAACACTCCGGAACATTTCCTATCTCATAAAATGATCTCCTATATATGAATCTTATTCTCCGGACCATTCCGGATCTCCTCGTGATGTCCCGAATCCAATCCGAGACTCCGAACAACATTCGGTCTCCAACGCACATTCCATATCTACTTAAAACAACTTCGAACCTTAAGTGTGTCACCCTACGGTTCGTGAATATGTAGACATGATAGAGACACATCTCATATCAATAACCATCAGCGGGACCTGGAGATCCATAATGGCTCCCACATACTCAACGATGACTTCGCGATCGATTGAACCATTTACATACGAAACTAATTCCCTTTGTCTCGCGATACTATACTTATCCGAGGTTTGATCGTCGGTATCTCCATACCTAGTTCTACCTCGTTACTGACAAGTACTCTTTACTCGTTCCGTGATATGTCATCCCTTGTGACCTAGTCACATGCTTGCAAGCTAACTAGATGACATTACACCAAGAGGGCCCAGAGCATATCTATCCGTCATATGGATGGACAAATCCCAACCTTGGTTCATGAGCTTCAACACATACTTTCAGAATACCCAATGACACTTTTATAACCACCCAGTTACGAAGCGGCGTTTGATGTCATCAAAGTATTCATCCAGTGATGGTGATTAACATAACCTCATGGTCGAAGGAATAGGTTACTATGTGTTTGAAAGCTTACAGCAATACGAACTTAATGACTTGATCTTATGCTACGCTTACTATGGGTGTGTGTCCATCACATCATTCTCCTAATGATACAACCTTGTTATTAATCACATCCAATGCCCATGATCAGGAAACCATGATCATCAATTAATCAACAAGCTAGTTCAACAAGAGGCTTACTAGGGACTCTTATATGTTTACAAAACACACATGTATCAGTGTTTCCTAATAATACAATTATAGCATGGGATGTAAACATTCATCATAAACACAAAGATATAATAATCACTACTTTATTATTGCCTCGTGGGCATATCTCCAACAAATTCCTATTAACTATTTCAGTTTTCCCATCAGTCTGAGGATGACATGTAGTACTGAAAAGTAATTTAGTCCCCAATTTAGCCCACAAACATCTCCAAAAATGGCTAAGAAATTTAGTATCACAATCAGAAACAATAGTATTTGGCATACCATGCAAACGAATAATATCACGAAAGAACAAATCAACAACATGTGCAGCAGCATCACTCTTGTGACAAGGAATAAAGTGTGACATCTTAGAAAATCAATCCACAACGTAAAAAATACTATCCCTACCCTTTTGTGTTCAAGGCAATCTCAAAAAAAGTCCATATAAATATCGTCTCAAGGAACACTAGTAACAGAAAGATGCATGTATAAACTATGTGAATTAAGGAGTGACTTAGCTTTTTGACATGTAGTGCAGCAAGCAACAAATCTCTCAACATCTCTACGCATTCGTGGCCAATAGAAGTGTACAACAAATATGTCTTCCATCTTCTTCACTCCAAAATGACCCATCAAACCTCCTCCATGTGTCTTATGTAACAAGAAAAGATGAAAGGAGCTATCTGGAATGCATAGCTTGTTAGCACAAAACACAAATCCATCATTAATGACGAACTTGTTCCATGTTCTTCCTTCGTTACAATTCAACAATATATCTTTAAATTCAACATCATGTTCATATTGTCCTTTGATAGTTTCCAAACCAAATAAATTGTAGTCAAGTTGTGAAAGCATAGTATAATAGTGTGATAAAGCATCAAAAATAACATTATCTTTACCTTTCTTGTGTTTAATAACATAAGGAAAAAACTCAATGAATTCAATCCACTTAGCATGTCGCTTATTCAGTTTTCCTTGACTATGAATATGCTTCAAAAATTCATGATCAGAATGTATAACAAATTCTTTGGGCCATAAATAATGTTGCCAAGTTTTTAATGTCCGAGCTAGAGCATATAATTCTTTCTCATAATGCGATGACCCAACATACCACTGCATGATGTAGTACACTACAGTCGTTGACATTACACTAATGAAATACCGTTCACTAGTATTACATCCCTCAGAGTGGTACAACAGAAACACAACATGTCCAAGACATGACTATAGATTACAACTCGCTCTTTACAAAAGATCCAAAGAACACTCT
Organism: Avena eriantha; assembly: GCA_910589775.1. Classification (NCBI taxonomy): domain Eukaryota; kingdom Viridiplantae; phylum Streptophyta; class Magnoliopsida; order Poales; family Poaceae; genus Avena; species Avena eriantha. Next base: position 401,807,849 of record OU342745.1, read on the forward strand.
AGGTTAAAGAAAGAGAAAGAAACTTCTTACAGAGAAGAACCAGAAATAATAACTCAGAACTATCTAGCTAATAAGACTAGCATCCAAACTAATTGGCTTGCAATTGCTACTAATATAATGCTCTACAGAAGTAGGTTTTATGGCTAGAGTATCTACTCCTAACTAATCAGGAACTTCATCTTTACTTCGGTTGATGAAAATATTGACTTTATTGAAGAACTTGAGCTGTCGATGATGGTTTCTTGAGCAAAAATTGATCTTGACGTCGTCTTCAACGGCTTAGAACCTAGCAAGGGTTAAGAAGGTATGGTTGAGTACGAGCATACTCAACAAGTTCACTAAAAAGGAGTGTATGATGCCCTATCTCTATAGCCACAGACCAAAGGTCGTAGGCAATGCAGGTTTCATAAACATTTCTTCAAAGGTTGCTTTTATTCTGAAAACTATGTCTGATAGCCTTCACAGGTTGACCAGAACTTTCATGGAGTTCCTTTCCTGCCGCGTTCGTAGCTCCTTCCCGGAACAGGGAGTTGAAGGGAATATGCCCTGAGAGGCAATAATAAAGTTGTTATTATACATATTCCAAGTATATGGTAGATGTTTATTTTGCATGCTATAATTGTATTAATTTGGAAATGTTAATACATGTGTGTTTAATGAACAAAAGGAAAGTTCCTAGTTATGCCTCTCTTATAAACTAGCTCGTTGATTAACAAGATGATCAAGGTTTCCTGATCATGGAGATTGGATGTTGTTAATAACGAGGTCACAACATTAGTGGAATGATGTGATGAACATTCATCCAAAGTATAGCATTACGATCAAAGTCATTGTGTTTATATTGCTATAACATCTAACAAAGTAATCCTAGTCCTTAGACCATGAAATCATGTTAATCACTAACACTGGAAGAGTATGTTGATAACATGAAACGTCACACCGTGAAAGAGTGATTATAAATGTGGGTTCAGTGCTACAAAAGTGTTATGTAGAAGCTCATGGATCAAGAGTGGGATTTGTCCATCCCGATGACGAATAGATATACTCTGGGCCCTCTCGGTGATATCACATTGGTTAGCTTGCAAGCAAGTGATAAGATCACTAGAATGTTATATCACGAGAACGAGAAAAGAGTACATGTCGATAACGAGATCAAAGTAGGTATGGAGATACCGATGATCAAATCTCAGACATGTAATATATCGCGAGATAAAGGGATTTAGTTACTAATGTTAAAGGTTCTCACGATCACAGAAGTCATCGTAGAATGTGTAGGAGTCAGTATGGATCTCCAGGTCCCGCTTCTGATTATTGATCTGAGAGGGGTCTCGATCATGTCTGCTGAAAGAGCATGTGAGCCCCCATGTGTGGTTTTGGTAATTAATGACAATCTTTGTGGACTAATGCGTGTATGAAGTTGCACTTGTAGGAATTGTCCATTGGCATCGCTTGGAACATGTGTTAGTTTCAAGGTCGATGAAATGAAGAAGAACATGTGTTGTGGAAGCTCAATATGCGATATCCCTAGAAGATCTCATGTTTGGTGCTTGCCATCCTCGGTGTTTATGGATCGATGAAGACAAGGACAAAGGATGCTCAAGGCAAAGGTACTCTTGATAGGTTTTCCCTTTTACCAGTCTCGTGTTGACCAGGTTTAGGATAGATAGCCGTACTATCAAGAGAGCCTCTCGAGTGAGTATCTCGATCATATCGTTCGGAGAGAGCTCAAACCTTTGCATACTTGCATCATCATATTTGGTTGATTATTTGTCTTATACATGCAAGGATATGGACCTTGTGGTAATCTTCATAACAATCTCTTGTTCATCAAAATCAGATCTCCCTTTTATATCTTGTTATGGTTTTGATCTCTGATATTTTCCGGATGCTCACCGAGTGAGGTATCTCACAATATAATACTTGATACTTTCTCACTTGGTTATATCCAATATTTCCACTCTTAGTTGGGTAGCTCTTATTGTCCTCTTTCCAACGCAATTGGTTTCGGGTCAATCAGAGTCTCCTAGCAAAAGTTCTTGCAGTTTGTTTATTTGCCTTTTGATTCAAAAAGAAAAAAAGGGGTTCGGTTTTTTTCTGGCAGTCCGGTACTACCGGGCCTAGTACCGGACACATCTGATCTGGCCCACTCCCTCTCTGCCTTGCTCGGTGGCCTCATCCGGTACTACTGGCCTGGCCCGGTAGTACCGCCCGGGTGGGCCGGTACTACCGGCCGACCCAGCTCGCCAAGCCAGCTCGCCCCAGATCTGCCCGGTCATCTCCCTGCCTCTCCCGCGCCAGCCCATGCCCGCGCACGCACTACTGCCTCACTCGTGCGCCCGCTCACTCACGCTTTGCCACCAAGGCCTCCCCTTCTCTCCCCTCGCTCATTGGCTGTTGTGGCTAGGTCGCCCGCTTCCCCGATCGTTCGCCTGGCTGGCTCCCTGGGTGGTAGTACCACTATGGGCCGGTACTATCGGCCCAGGTCGGGCTGGTACTCTCCAACAGGAAGTTTTCCCCTTTTCCTTCATATTGCTTTCCCCTCTCTCTTTTCTAGTGTTGCTTCTCCTCCCTCTATTTTGCTCAAGCTTTGCCTCTTTGTCTCATCTCTTCTAGCTTGATTCAATCATCCCTTTCCATTAATTCTTGCCAATATTTGAGGGGTAGATAGAGGGGATCTAGATCTACAAATTGACCAAGCCATATCATCTCTTTGTGAGTGTATCTTTGGGATCTCGATCTTTGGGGGATTTTGTGTTCCTCTTTGTGTTCTTTCTCTCTTGTTCCCCCAATTGCTTTAGTAGCATTGTTGGAACTTGAGAGTGAAGATTTGGAGCATCTTTGTGGTGTTCTTGCCTTTTGCATTTGGTGCATCGGTGTGTGTTCTCTCCAGTGGATTTGGTTGGTGATATTCATTGAAGCTTGTCCCTCTTGGGTTCTTGGAACCCTAGACGGTTGTGTGGCCTTTGTGGCATGTTCTTGGGGTCTTCAATTAAGTTGTGAAGCTCCCCCAAGATTGAGGCCTTGGTAGCGATTATTGGGAGCCTCCAATTAAGTTGTGGAGATAGCCCCAATCTTGTACGGGTTCGGTGACCGCCCTTAAGTGTCCCATAGTGGAACGAGTGCTTTCCCGCGTGGTGGGTCCTTGCGAGAATAGGATGAGGCCTTGGTGGCGTTGGTGGTCTTAGTACCACCCACCCCTCCAACGAGACGTACTCCCTTGTTGGGAGGAACTCGGTAAAACATTGTCGTCCCCGCGTGCCTCAGTTATCTCTATAACCGAGCTCTTTACTTATGCACTTTACATTGTGATAACCATCATGCTTAAAGTAATTATCTTGCTATCGCTTTGTTTCTTATATTGCATAGCATAAGTTGTTGGTGTACATAGGTGAACCTTAGTATATCTAGGCTATGTGCTTAACAAAAGAAAACACTAGTTTTATTCCACCTTTGTTAAGCCCATCTCGTAGAAGTTTTAATTGCCTATTCACCCCCCCTTTAGGCGACATCCGTGATCTTTCATCTGCATTATTCACGAACCGTAGGGTGACACACTTAAGGGACACCAACACCATTTGGAGCAAATGTGTTTCAGACGAATGAATTGCAAAGCGCTGGAATTATTTCAATAGACACCGAAACTGTTTCGGGTGAAATTGCTAAAACTGGTTCTGCATGTAATATTGAAATATTGCAGTGGGTTTTATGTGAATGTTTGTTAATTAAAGTAATTAACAAAATCCTGAATAAATTTAATAAAAGAGTTTTATTAAATGAGAGAGCATTAAATTTGGAGAAATTTAATGCATTTAAAGTAAAGACTTTAAAGAAGAATGTTAAGGGACACTTTTATGTGGAGGGGGTTACCACCACATGAATGGGGGAGGTGAGGGGTCACCCCCATGGGGCGCCGGCCATGGGGAGGGGTACACCCTCCTCCTATAAAAGGCCACCCCTCTCACCCTTCTTCCTCACACCTCCTCGTGAAGGATCTCTCTCCCCCTCTAGAATTATTCCTCCATGGTCTCGGATTAGCAAGATACATGTTCCCGATGGCATTTCGTCTGGAAGGAGTTTTTGCTTCTGCTGCATCGCTGGAGCGAGGAGGCGAAGGTTGTTTGCTGGCTTGAACGCGTGTGTGAGTGCGGATGCGCTGCTGGTTTGCGGCGCTAGGGCTTCCACACGATCTTGAGATCGGCAAGCCTACGACTACATCATCCACGAGTTCCTACTCGTTAACAAAACTTTGTTGTCTTCGAGGGTAAGTTCTCCGTGGATGTATATCCCCCCGTTGCTTGTATCTAGTAGATAGATCTTAGCGTATAGTTCTCATCGTAGGTTTTTTTTTGTTTTCTATGCTGTGAACCCTTCAGTGGTATCAGAGCCTGATCTATGCGTAGGTGCTTTGCATGGGTAGAACACATAAGAGTATGTGGGAGGTGATGATCATGTTATTGCTTCCTATATGTACTTTGGATATTGGTGGCAGAGTGGGATGAAGCGGCCCGGACCAACCTTACATGTCATCGCACATGAGACCGATTCCACGACTGACATGCAACTAGTTTTGCATAAGTGGCTGGTGGGTGTCTATCGCTCCTACTATAGTCAATATCTGATTTACAACGAATTGCTAATAATTTGGTTATCATCGTTGTGGTTCCATGTTCGTAGGTAAGAACGGTTCTATCTTTGAAAGCCCTAAGCCACGTAAAACTTGCAATTGATAAATTAGAGGCGTCTAGTTTAGATCGTTGTTAGGCTTGTGTCATGATATGGTATTGTTGTGAGTTGATGTATAGTTGATACACTTACAACACACTTAACGTGTAAGTTCCATAGACCTTGGCCTTACACACAAAGGAATGATAGAGATCATACCACGATGCATATGATAGTGATCAAATGCAAGAACCATATCATTTCACTTTACACATATGATGTTTGCATCTTATATTGCTAGTTTGGCATTTTAGTAGCATTATAAGATGATCCCTCATTTAAATATCAAGACAAAAATGTGTGCTTCCTTAAGTACGCACCGTTTATGTTTCGCCGCTTCAAGACATCACGTGATGATCAGGTGTACTTGATTCCACGATCATATTTCGGGTGTAAGACAGTTTTACACACGTGAGTACTAAGGTTCTTACTTAGCGAGCCTAGCATGTACAGACATGGCCTCGGAACACGGACCGAAAGGTTAAGCATGAGTCATATAGTTGATATGATGCCCATATAGATGCTCGCCTTTGAAGCTACACTGACTCACGTGATGATAGTACTTGGTGTAGTGGATTTGGTTCATGTAATCACCAAAAAGACACGAGGGATGTTGTTTTTGAGTGAGAGTTTAGTTGAACTCAATCTATCATAAACTTAGTGTAAATAAACTTTACAAATTCTGTTGTAGATAGCACCACCTGCTTTTAATTTCAATGTGTTCATGGAGAAAGAGAAACTTACTGCGAATGGTAGCAAATTCACCAACTGGGCTATGAATTTTAGGATTCTCCTCTCTGCTGCACAAAAGAAATATGTGCTAGAAGTGCCGCTAGGCCCCCTACCAGCTCCTATTGCCCCTAACGTGGAAAAGAATGTCTATGTGACTCGTCAGGAGGACCACAACTTAGTTCATTGCGGCATACTATATGGGCTAGAGCCAGAACTTCGAAAGCGTTTCGAAAATGGCAATGCCTTTAATACCATGGGTGAATTGAAAATAATTTTCGACACCCATGCTACCGTAGAGAGTTATAATGCTTCAGAAAAGTTCTTTAGCTGCATGATGGAAGAGAACATCTCTGTAAGTGAGCATGTACTCAAAATTTCTAGGTACGCCGATAAGCTTGTGTCCTTGGGAATAACGATTCCCATTGATTTAGGCATACATCGTGTTCTCCAATCTCTAACACCTAGCTACAAGAGCTTCGTAATGAACTATAACATGCAGGGCATGAAGAGGACTCTCCGCGAGCTTCTGTCAATGCTTAAGACTGCAGAAGTGGAGATTAGGAAAGAACATCAAGTGTTGATGGTCAATAGGACCACTGTTTTCAAGAAATACAAGAAGGGTAAATAGAAGGGAAAGAAGGGCGGCAAATCTATTGCTGCGCCTGAAAAGAAATCTCGGGCTGGCCCTAAGTCTGATACTGAGTGCTACTATTATAAGGGGACTGGCCATTGGAAGCGCAATTGCCCCAAGTTTTTTGCGGACAAGAAAGCCGGCAAGGCAAACAAAGGTATATATGATATACATGTTATTGATGTGTAATTGACTAGTACTCGAAGTAGCACCTGGGTATTTGATACCGGATCGGTTGCTAACATATATAACTCGAATCAGGGGTTGCGGAACAAGCGACCGCTAGCAAGGGGTGAGGTTAAGATGCGTGTCGGCAATGGATCAAGAGTTGATGTGATAGCCGTCAAAACGCCACCTCTCCACCTACCATCGGGAATAGTTATAAACCTAAATAATTGTTATTTGGTGTCTGTACTGAGCATGAACATTATATCTGGATCTTGTTTGATGCGATGTGGTTATTCGTTTAAATCTGAAAACATTGGTTGTTCGATTTATATGTATAATATCTTTTATGGTCATGCACCTGTGATGAATGGTTTATTTCTGTTGAATCTCGATAATACTCATACGCACATCCATAATGTTGATGCTAAAATAATGAAACTTAATAATGATATATCTGCATATATATGTGGCACTACCGTCTAGGTCATATTGGTGTTAAACACATGAAGAAACTCCATTCTCATGGACTTTTGGAATCATTTGATTTTGAATCATTGGATACATGTGAGCCATGCCTTATGGGCAAGATGACTAGAACGCCGTTTTCCGGTTCAATGGAACGGGCGACATATTTATTGGAAATCATACGTACTGATGTATGCGGTCCAATGAGTGTGTCGGCACGAGGTGGATATCGTTATTTTGTTACTTTCACAGATGATTTGAGTAGACATGGGTATATCTATTTGTTGAAACATAAGTCTGAAACCTTTGAAAAGTTCAAGGAATTTCAGAATGAAGTGGAAAATCATCGTAATAGAAAGATCAAATTCCCGCGGTCCGACCGTGGAGGTGAGTATCTAAGTTACGAGTTTAGCACACACATGAAAGAGTGTGGAATAGTTTCACAACTCACGCCTGTCGGAACACCACAACGTAATGGTGTATCGGAACATCGTAATCGTACTCTATTAGATATTGTTCGATCTATGATGTCTCTGACTGACTTGCCACTGTCATTTTGGGGTTATGCACTGGAAACCGCTGCATTCACTTTAAATCGGGCACCGTCTAAATCCATTGAAACGACACCATATGAATTATGGTTTGCAAACAAACCCAAGTTGTCATTTATTAAAGTTTGGGGATGCGATGTTTATGTGAAGAAACTTCAACAGGATAAACTCGAACCCAAAGCGGAAACATGCGTATTCATAGGATACCCTAAAGAAACAACTGGGTATTCCTTCTATCACAGATCCGAGGGCAAGGTTTTCGTTTCCAAGAATGGATCCTTTCTAGAGAAAGAGTTTCTTGCGAAAGGTGTGAGTAGTCGAAAGGTAGAACTCAAAGAGGTTATTGAACCTTCTCTTCATGAAATGGCGAGTGGCGCAGCACCAGAAGTCGTTCCGGAGTTGACTTCACCAAATGAAGAAGGAACTAATGATAATGATCATGAAACTTCGAAAGAGGACAATACTGAACCTCGCAGGTCAAGCAGGACACGTGCAGCTCCTGAACTGTACGAGAATCCTAGTGTAAATTGCATTGTTGATGAAATAGATGACCCTGCGACGTATGAAGAAGCGATGTTGAGCCCGAATTCCAACAAATGGCTAGAAGCCATGAAATCCGAGATGGAATCCATGTATGAAAACCAGGTTTGGACCCTGGTGGACTTACCTCATGACCAAAAGGCCGATGAGAATAAATGGATTTTCAAAATAAAAACTGATGCTGATGGTAATGTAACCGTCTATAAAGCTTGACTTGTCGCAAAAGGGTTTCGATAAATTCAAGGAGTTGACTATGATGAGACATTCTCTCCCGTAGCGATGCTAAAATCAGTTAGGATTATGTTAGCAATTGGTGCATATTTCGATTATGAAATATGAAAGATGGATGTCAAAACTACGTTCCTCAATGGTAACATTGAAGAAGAGTTGTATATGATACAACCAAAGGGTTTTGTCGATCCTAAGGATGGGAACAAGGTGTGCAAGCTTCAGCGATCCATCTATGGACCGAAGCAAGCATTACGGAGTTGGAATCTTTGCTTTGATGAGGTGATCAAAGAGTTTGGATTTGTCCAAACTTATGGAGATGCTTGTATTTACAAGAAAGTGAGTGGGAGCAATGTGGCATTTCTGATATTATATGTGGATGACATATTATTGATTGGAAATGATATAGATCTTTTAAACAGTGTTAAAAGTTATCTAAGCAACAAATTTTCTATGAAATACCTTGTTGAAGCGTCATATATATTAGGCATAAAGATCTATAGAAATAGATCAAGACGCCTAATAGGGCTATCGCAAAGTATATACCTTGATAAGATTTTAAAGAAGTTTAAAATGGATGAAAGTAAGAAGGGGTTCTTACCTATGTTGCAAGGCAAGACATGGAGTAGGACTCAAAGTCCGGTTACGGTGGAAGAAAGCGAGATAATGGATAAGATCCCCTATGCTTCAGCCATAGGCTCTATAATGTACGCCATGCTATGTACGAGACCGAATGTGGCACATGCTATTAGTTTGACTAGTAGGTACCAATTTGATCCAGGTTTGGAACACTGATAGCGGTCAAGAATATCCTTAAGTACTTGAGAAGAACTAAGGAAATGTTTCTTGTATACAGAGGTGAAGAAGAGCTGGTCGCTAATTTTTATGTCAGCGCTAGCTTTGACACTGATCCCGACGACTCTAAGTCTCAATCCGGATACGTATTTCTCATGAACGGAGCAACAGTTAGTTGGAGGAGCTCCAAACAACCCGCGGTAACAAGGTCAACAACGAAGGTGGAATATATTGCTACTTCAGAAGCAGCACATGAAGCGATTTGGATGAAGGAGTTCATTACCGAACTGGGTGTGGTTCCTAGTGTGTTGGATCCAATGGTGATCTATTGTGACAACAATGGAGCCATAGGCAATGCAAAGGAACCAAGGTCTCACAAGAATTCCAAACATATTAAGCGCCGGTTTCACTCCATCTGTGAGCATGTCAAGGATGGAGATATAAAGACTTGTAAAGTACATACGGATCTCAATGTAGTAGATCCATTGACTAAAACTCTCCCTAGAGCAAAACATGATCAACACCAGAACTCCATGGGTGTTAGATTTATCACCATATAGCTAGATTATTGTCTCTAGTGCAAGTGGGAGACTGAAGGGAATATGCCCTGAGAGGCAATAATAAAGTTGTTATTATACATATTCCAAGTATATGATAGATGTTTATTTTGCATGCTATAATTGTATTAATTTGGAAACGTTAATACATGTGTGTTTAATAAACAAAAGGAAAGCTCCTAGTTATGCCTCTCTTATAAACTAGCTCGTTGATTAACAAGATGATCAAGGTTTCCTGATCATGGACATTGGATGTTGTTAATAACGAGGTCACAACATTAGTGGAATGATGTGATGAACATACATGCAAAGTATAGCATTACGATCAAAGTCATTGTGTTTATATTGTTGTAACATCTAACAAAGTAATCCTAGTCCTTAGACCATGAGATCATGTTAATCACTAACACTAGAAGAGTATCTTGATAACATCAAACATCACACCATGAAAGGGTGATTATAAATGTGGGTTCAGTGCTACAAAAGTGTTATGTAGAAGCTCATGGATCAAGAGTGGGATTTGTCCATCCCGATGATGGATAGATATACTCTAGGCCCTCTCGGTGATATCACATTGGTTAGCTTTCAAGCAAGTGATAAGATCACTAGAATGTTATATCACAGGAACAAGAAACGAGTACATCTCGGTAACGAGATCAAACTAGGTATGGAGATACCGATGATCGAATCTCGGACATGTAATATATCACGAGACAAAGGGGTTTAGTTACTAATGTTAAAGGTTCTCACGATCACAGAAGTCATCGTAGAATGTGTAGGAGTCAGTATGGATCTCCAGGTCCCGCTTCTGATTATTGATGTGAGAGGGGTCTCGATCATGTCTGCATTATTCACGAACCGTAGGGTGACACACTTAAGGGACACCAACACCATTTGGAGCAAATGTGTTTCAGATGAATGAATTGTAAAGCGCTGGAATTATTCCAATAGACACCGAAACTGTTTCGGGTGAAATTGCTAAAACTGGTTCTGCATGTAATATTGAAATGTTGCAGGGGGTTTTATGTGAATGGTTGTTAATTAAAGTAATTTAAAAAATCTGAATAAATTTAATAAAATAGTTTTATTAAATGAGAGAGTATTAAATTTGGAGAAATTTAATGCATTTAAAGTAAAGACTTTAAAGAGGAATGTTAAGGGACACTTTTACACTACAAGAAATGTGTTGACTAGTGACCTTTTCTTAACGACCATGAGTTTTTTAGTCATAGAACTATGACCATTTCAAACCAAATGGTCATAGTCCATTTCGGAGGGCCCAAACCCTGAAAAAATCCAAATCATTACGACCATTTTAGCTAAAAAGGTCATGGTTCTCTTACACTAAATGGTCATAATCTAGCTGATCCAATTTAATACTCTACTTTTGGTAGATTACGACCAATTTAAAAGGTCATGGCGCCTAATTCGTGGTGCGTTGATATGACTGGGCATCAACCTAAGAAGTTTCACCTACATGTCGTGTCCATGTGGCATCCATGCGTCAACTTTTGCTTCTAACAAGTGGGACCCAATTGTCATACTAATCAGAGAAACAAGCTGACTAACAAAATAAACAATAACATACGATGTACAAACTACCCACGTTTTTTGCTTCATAAAACGCCCCTTTTTGCACTCGGAAAATGGAAAATGCCTTCTCTGTGCGATGAAAAAGAAAACTTCCTCCTAAAACATTGTTCGCCATCTCAAAATACACATGTGTGTATAATGTAGACACATCATCACTAAATATGCCCTGAATTTTGCCATAATATTGGTTATTTGGCCTAAACCTTATACTATAGATCCAGCTAGTCAGGATAAAGAGTCAAACTCCCCACGGATCGCTCCATCGTAATAGATCTTAGCCGTTCACACCCTCCATCCACGCCTAAAATTTCATCTCTAGCCTAGCCACACACTTTGGACATGAATTGACTGAAAGGGCCTACAGTTCTCACAGTTAACACAAAAGTGATCAAGGGTAGTTTCGTGAAATCGTCTACCCATCTAGATCGCGATCGAGTGGAACATCCAAACCCTAATCCCTCATGCCCCGCCGGTTTTCTCCCCCACCTCGAACCCGTCCAGGTCGACCTCTTCTTCTCTCCCCCACCACCGCCGCCCTCCATGGCGCGGACAACCAGTCTCGTATAAGTCACCTGCCCCTTCCTCCCTACCTGCTAGGTAGCAGCAGTAGTAAATCGACCTGCTCTCAACGGTTACCGAAACAAAATTTCCCTCCTGGCTAGCCACAGCACACCGTCCCACTTGAGCTGTGACAAAGCCGACCGACAGTCACCAGCACCTCCCACCGCTGCGCCTCTGTGTCCCCCTCGCCACACGTCGCGCCTCTGCGCCTTCACGTCCCCCGTCGCCGCACGGGGACTGTCGCTGGCCCCGATGTCGTTCCACTACCCCGACCACAGCCTCCTTGCCAAAACCTAGCTTCTCCCCCGGCGGCGGAGGGGAGCGGGAGAAGGTGGCCGTCGCGGCCCACCCACTGTACGAGCGCCTCCTGGAGGCCCACGTCGCCTGCCTCTGCATCGACCAGCTTCCCCGAATCGACGCTCCGATCTCGGCCCGCTCGCCCCCGTTTGCCGCTGCTGCCGCGGCCGGGCCCTTCGGGGGCGAGGAGCTCGACCTCTTCATGGCTCTCACACCTCTGCCCCTTTTCTGTTGTGCTCTACAACGGTACAATAGAAGTTTGCCAGGGTGTGACTGGCTAGAACAAGGAGATAATGGGATAAGTTCTTCTTAGGTTTTGATTAAACATAGTACTGCAACTGTGGTGTTCTCCATACAGTGAATTTGAGAATATTACTACAAATTCAGTCTATTAGTATGATGTGTTATTGCAACAACCCTTCTGCAATAGCTTCATAATGATTTTTATTAGCTGTTTAGGGTGCACGAAATAGATGTATTTCACTTGATGCTATTGATTCATGTTATTAGGTTTCCTGCAGCTTCTATTTCCATCAAATGAAACTTATAAATGTTCTATCTGCCCTTCTAACATGTGGTTAGGCCTGAAAGATTGTGTTAATTTGGAGAAGTACCTACAGATAATCACTTAGGTGTTTATTTGTCCATCTATACATGTTCTTAGTTGTTCAATACCATCACCACCTCACAAATTTGTTCTTAGTTGTTCAGTACCTGAAGCATATTTTTGGTTAGTCTGCCCCTTATGTGATGTCCTAAAACTGTTTTAAACTTTCAAGTGAGACATTATACTATGTGGTTTCACTAAATACCATTTGTCTATGTTTATTTTGATTAGTATATATGTATACTTGGGAATTCATTGAGCATCATGTGTCTTATGCATAATAGTTTCTGTTGATTCTGCATTGAAGCATAATAGTCTTGATCTCTTCTGTGGGTAGATTGTGTTGCTGGAGAAGTTGCTGCATAAGCGGATCAAGGTTGCTAGTGGCAAGGCCGACAATAGTAGTACTGCTAGTGAACATCTGTACCAGATTTTTTTTGAGCTGCTATCAGACTTTACCGAGCTGATCTTGGTCACTTGCAATTGTTGTTTGTTAATTGTGTCATGTCTAGAAAATTAGCTTGTGAATGATTTGACTAGTAATATTCTTCTCGTGTGGTGGTTCCTGTACACTATAGTTTGTCTTTGTCATGTATAGCAGGACAACTAAAATATACTGTTGTTAACCATATATAGTGTGTGTATCTGTTAGTCTGATGTGTTGTTTATGTTTCAGCACACACATGCTCATATGTGGTGCTTCCATTGACTATGCTTCTTATTGTATATTGTGTGTCGCTATTTTATGGAAATGGACCTACCACTCTTAATTATATTATAGTATGTTGCTATTGTATATAGTCTGATGGTGATGTTCAATCAAGCCACTTGCACCTTCGACAAGCTCCGAGGTGCTGAATTGCAAGCATGTCACAGCCCCCTTGTCCTCTCAGAGCTTCTCAACTTAGGTCATCCCATAGATCTGTCTCTCTATTCCTGTTGTTAACCTAGTTTGTAGGAAGTCCTTGAATAGCCTGTTCTTGACTCTAACTTATGCAAAATCTAGATTAATGTTTATGTTGTCGTGTTTGTTTGTGTGCATGTTCGAGCGGCTATTGCTGGTGTGCCAGAAGTTGCTTGGAGTTGTCGGAGTGATGCATGAGGAGGTGGAGAGCTCATGTGACAAGCGGCAAGCTCAGCCGCGCTTTCTAGTACGAGTTCTATTAATTGGAGATATAATGTTCCAGCTGACGATGTCCATCTGAATCTCATATCAGTGATGATAATAGTAGACCACATTCAGGTTTGTTACTATTGGTAGCCTCCGCGGAGATGTGGGGCATCGAGGCATCGATGAGATATGGGGCGTCGAGGTGGATGGCGGCAGTAGTAGCCACATGTGAGGCTTCATCGATTTAATCTTTTCTGCCAGCTTTGTTATTTGATATGTGTGCTCTGGTTCATAATAGTACAATCATCTACCTTACAAGTTCAGTTACAGTCATCTACTCTCTCCGTTTCAAAATATAAGATGTTTTAGCTTTGTGAAAGAAGTATATCTAGACCTCTTTTAGTGTGTAGGTTCACTTCAAACCTAAATGAACCTACACACTAAAAGGGATCTAGATACATTCCTTTCATAAAGCTAAAATATCTTATATTTTGAAACGGATGGAGTACTTTCCCAGTAGATGTATGCGTGTAGTAGCAAGTATATGTGTGCGTGTACAAGAAAAATATTGGGGACCTTCCGCTCCATTGCAATGTTAAGTTAATCTAGGTCTCAGTAATAAGAATCATACGATGCTACTGATCGCTGATAGTTGGAATATTAGTTATGCCTTTCTTCCTAGAAATTTTCTCGTGTTCTCCTAAATTTTTTGATCTGTGACCTGTAGGTACCCACCTTCATTCATCCAAAATTGGCATACAAGAGCTTCAGGATGGCGAAGCCCGGACAAAACCTGCTCCAAACAAAGTGTGCTCGCTCATTGGAGCTGGTTATTTTTATAACTAGTTGTATAAAATATTGTGATTGTAATCTATTGTCTTTGGATGTTGTAATCTACTGCCTTTGGTCATTGTATGAAATATTGTGTGTTTATAAGATTTGTTTGAAACAAATGATTTGTTATTTCACATTTAATTGTGGGTTGATTTATGGGATGCATTTAAAATGAAAAGAAAACGAAAAAATGACTAGTGGGACCTTATTGGCCTGAAAAGTAGGCCCAACATTGACCTAACAAGTGGGACCAACGAGTTGACCTGACAAGTGGGTTCATCTGACTAGTAGTACTAGCTAAAAAAACACAAAATAGGCAACAGCCCAAACACATGTGCCAAGTTATTGGGCATGGCCTGATAAGATGACCACCATGGGCTGGGTTGCACGTTGCCACATAGGATTGGCATGCTGCCACATAGGATTTTCCACGTTGGATCTGATGTGGATATGCCAAATTACCCGTGACCAAAAATTTGGTCATGAGCACTATGACCATCTATTTTGGTCATAGGTGTCCATGACCAATACAAAAAATAGGTCATTAGCTATCTATAGTGACCCTCGCTATATGACCTACTGTTTTTGGTCATAGAAAGTTCATAGATGAATTACTATGACCTTTCTATGACCAATATTTGGGGTCACCAGTTAGCACATTTCTTGTAGTGTTATGTGGAGGGGGTTATCACCACATGAATGGGGGAGGAGAGGGGTCACCCCCCATGGGGCGCCGGCCATGGGGAGGGGTACCCCCTCCTCCTATAAAAGGCCACCCCTCTCACCATTCTTCCTCACACCTCCTTGTGAAGGATCTCTCTCCCCCTCTAGAATTATTCCCCCATGGTCTCGGATTGGCGAGATACATGTTCCCGGTGGCATTTCGTCTTGAAGGAGTTGCTGCTTCCGCTACATCGCTGGAGCGAGGAGGTGGATGTTGTTTGGTGGCCTGAACGTGTGTGCGAGTGCGGATGCGTTGCTGGTTTGCGGCGCTAGGGCTTCCACACGATCTTGTGATCGGCAAGCGTACGACTACATCATCCACGAGTTCCTACTCGTTAACAAAACTTTGTTGTATTCGAGGGTAAGTTCTCCATGGATGTATATCCACCCTTTGCTTATATCTAGTAGATAGATCTTGGCGTATAGTTCTCATCGTAGGATTTTTTTGTTTTCTATGCTGCAAACCCTTCAGGAGTAAGATGTCACGATTCTTACACTCTGTAGAGGTGTGTCACTTTTCCCATGAGAGACCTTTAGCCTTGTTGCATATCCGAGTTGCGTTCTTGTCCACACTTCCTTGGTGTGGGGCCTAGTCTAAGATCCAAGCCAATCACTGCCCCCTTCGCGACCCCGCATGTCCCCTTGGTGTACGCCATGCCCACATCTTGAATTACGGAAACGGTTAGTATAGACCGTCAGATGCTAGAACTATCGTGGGACATTGAGGGTTCCCACCCATATGCTACATATCCTCTATGAATTACTAATTAATGCTCGCTACAAGGATAACAGCCACGACCTGGCCATCCGGATGCATGCGTGAGGAAGAAGATACATCTGACTTCTTGATACATTGCAAATGTTTCTATAACTTTTGATGTTCCATGCTTGGTTTTATCCACTTTCTTGTGTTTTGTTCCAACGTTGGAGTACTTTTCATATGATTTCTTGGACTAACCTATTAACAAGAGCCACAATGCCAGCTGCCTGTTTTCTGCTGTTTTTGGTTCTAGGAAAGTCAGAAAATGAATATTCTCGGAATTGGACGGGACAAAAGCCAAAGTGCCTATTTTTCTGGAAGTGATCAAGTGCCAGAATACGAGACGGAGAAGGGCCAGGGAGCCACCACACCACCTGGCCGCGCGACCAGGCCTGGCCCGCGCCAGGGGGTGGTGTGGCCGCTCCCGGCACCCCCTCGGCCTCTCCTTCCGCCTATATATTGCCCTCGAGATGAAAACCCTAAGTACCCGATCAAAAATCCACGAAAGAGTCTGTAGCCGCCGTCATCTCCATCCCTAGATTGGGAGGGATTTGAAGCTCTTCCCGGCACCCTGCCGGAGAGGGGAATTCACCCTGGAGGCCTTCTTCATCACCATGCCAGTCTCCGGTGTGTTGCGTGAGTAGTTCATCCTTGGACTACGGATCCATGTAGTAGCTAGAGGGCTGGTTCTCCTCCTTTGTGCTTTCATGTTTAGATCTTGTGAGCTCCGTTCATGATAAAGATCATCTATTTGTAATTCTGCATGTTGTGTTTGTGGGGATCCGATGGATATTGAGATGCTATTTCAGATTGATTATTGCTTCTATCATGTCTTTGTTATTTGATATCTTGCATGCTTTCCGTTGTTAGTAGCTATCTTGGCCAAGTAGATGCTAGCAACTCCAAGAGTTAGTATTTATGCTCGATAGTGGGTTCATGCCTCTGGTAATCTGGGGAACTGACAGAAATCTCTAAGGTACTAGATGTGCTGTTGCTACGAGGGAGAAAACAAGAATCTTTTGTTCATAGAACAATCGTATTGTTTACTTTACACGCAATTCGTAAAGCAATAATCTGTTGCTTGCAACTTAATACTGGAGGGGGTTCGGATGAGAACCTGAAGGTGGATTATTCGTCATAGATGTAGTTGGATGGCGGTCTTTCTATTATGTTGTAATGCCCAATCAAGTCTCAAAGGAGTCAAGATGATTAGTATATGCATGTATTGCTTTCTCGGTGTTTGTCAATTGGCCCACTGTAATTTGTTCACCCAGCATGTTATCTATCTTAAGGAGAGCCACCTCTAGTGAACTATGGATCCCAGTCCTTTCTTTTATATACAATCTACAATCTTTTACTGCTTTGTGTTTACTTTCTACAAACTTTTACTTCTTTCCATTAGATACGTTTAATCCTTTGTTTTCCGCAAAACACGGTGAGATTGACAACCTCATCGCAAGTTGGGGACAAAGTTCTGTGGTTGTGTTGTGCAGGTCTCCACGTTGCTACTAGCACCGGTAGTGCGCCCTGCCAAAGCTCAGCTAGTAACACCTTTGAGGTGTTTCCTTGCTCCTACTGGTTCGATTAAACCTTGGTTTCATAACTGAGGGAAACTTGCTGCTGTGCTCATCATACCTTCCTCTTGGGGTTCCCAACAAGCTCTACATCAACACCGCCATCAAGCAATTTTCTGGGCGCCGTGCATTGTGCCATCACTTCTCCGTCCCATTCCGAATATCATGGTTAACACGTAATATACGGCGCTAGAATCACTGGCGACATTGGTTGTTAAGTCCTAGATATTATGTTCCTTTAGCACTGGAACTGTATTAGTAGATTATTACCATCTAGTAAATAATCCATAATCATATTATTTTAAAAATAGGGTTTTTTGACCTTTTTGACATGCAGGTGATGCCAGAATTTGAGTTACAAGCATTTGATAAAAATAATCAAAGGATATGAGCAAGTGTGAACTTGCCTTTTGTGATTGCAAGATTATGCACTCATGGTCTTCAAGATATTAGAAGATCCAAATTCTGTAAATAGCATCATTGGTCCAGTAAGGACTAATGTTTAAAGAAGCAAGATGCAATTATGCATAAGTAATGTAACGCAATTTGATAAACGTGAATTCTTGGAATAATCGTATCGAATCTAGGGTTTGGAAACTTGTGATGATATGTTTAGAATGTTTTTCACTTTTATACCAGCTTCACACTTGTGCTTCTTATTGAGGCTTGTGAGAGTGTGTGAAACAATTAAGTACACACAACAAGTAACATACAATACTAAAGCACTCAACTGGGGCATGGTATCTGAAAGAGTTCTTAAGCAAGATTATTAGTAAATTAGAGCTTTTATAGAAATGCTTAAGGACTACTTTTAATGTTTCTTAAAAGAATAACTTATGAGGAAAAGGTTACTTTTACAAAGGAAAAGCAGTTAAACTTAAAGCTAGCACTTTAAGGTTTTCTTATTAATCGGGATTACTAAAAGAGAAACAATCAAAACAAAGTAATGGATATTTACATGTTTTGGATGAGGCATTGGTGACCCACAAGTATAGGGGCGTATCGCAGTATTTTCAATAAGTAAGAGTGTCGAACCCAACGAGGAGCAGAAGGTGCTGGCTAGTGGTATGGATCAGGAATTTTCTGCAAATACTTAGCAAACGGTTTTTAGGGGTTTTTGATAAAGCAATTAAAGAAAGTACGAGTAAATAAAAGACAGTAGGAATGAATGCAGCAAGTGGCCCAATCCTTTATGCAGCAAAGGACAAGCCGGTTGTATTACCTCAGATGACCAAACGTTCTCGAGGACACATGGGAAGACTGTCAAGTGCTTTCGCTTCATATAGTTGATTAATCTTCTTTAGCTTGCTAAGTGTTGTGTGGGTGAACTTGTGCTAATGTACCGACCTTCCTAGGACTAATACATACTTGTGATTATACCCCTTGCAAACATTCGTAATTACAAGAAAGTAATTAAGGGAGAGACCTAACCACAGCTTTAAACTCTAAGACCCTTACGCCCCTTGTGCAATGGTTTCCTAACGGGGTTTCAGGTTTCTGTCACTCCGGCAACCCCTACGATTAGTAGCCAAATACACAATGCATTCCCCTAGGCCCATATAGGTGAAGTGTCATGTAGTCGACATTCACATGACACCACTAGAAGAAGTACACCACAACTTAAATAACAAACTATTGAATCTTTCTCAACACAATTCCACTACTAACAACATGACTTCTCCCATGTCCTCAAGAACAAAATGAACTACTCACAAGACATCATATGGATCATGATCAGAGATGGAATAATGATGTATAACAATCTGAACATAAACAATAATTCAACGGCTCACTCAATAGCATCAACTACAAAGAGTAATCAACACCGGGAAAGTTTCCCCTATGAACTATGCAAGATTCAACCCAATTGTTACAGCAATATGGAGATGGTGATGAGGGTGCTGATGGTGACGATGGTGGTGATGATGATGATGATGATCCCGATGAAGTCCAGCTTGATGGTGGTGTTGATGGTGACGATCTCCCCTCTCCGGGACGGAATTCCCCCGGCAGAAATCTGTCTGCCGGAGAGATCTTTCTCTCTCGGTGTTTTCTGCCCCACAGAGGCAGTGGAATCTTTCTGTGGTCGCTCTCCGAGTCTTAGGGTTTTGGGAGGATAATATAACCCAGAGGGGAGATCCTGGAGTGGGCCAGGGCGGCCACACCACCTGCTGGCGTGGCCTAGGGCTGCCCGCACCAGGGGGTGGTGTGGGCCCCTTGTGGCCCATCTCCAGCCCCCCTTCTAGATTCCTTCGTCTTCTGGAAAAATAGGATTTTCTGTATATTTTCCCGGATTTCCTGATCTTCGCGAATTTTGCCTCCAAACAACACCTTTTCCATCAGAATCCTGACTGCAGCGGTCCATGCTCCAAAAGTCATCAACCATGCAAAAACAGATGAAATAACATAAGTATCACCTCTCAATACGAAATATATCAATGAATAATAGTGAATTATGACATAGAATAGTGATGCAAAATGGACGTATCAACTCCCCTAAGCTTAGACTTCGCATGGCCTCAGGTTTATGGAGTGAAGAGTCGATAAAAATAATACAAACAAGAAGCATCACATTCATCAATACATAGATCATAATAGAAGACAACTCACTATTATATAACTCAACTTGTAATGAGTAAAGGAAACACAATAAAGATACATAAAGTGAATCATAATTGGTAATGGCAAACTTAGCTCTTGGTCAAAGAATAGTTGATAATTTGCTGTAGTTCACAAATAGCTGGTTTTCCATGATAGCTTTCAAAGTAGTAAACATCAAGATAAGAGCAAAGTGCAAAACAAGGAACATAAGACATGATTGAATAAATCATCATATGAATGAATGAAACACAACAACTCAAAATACTTGCTGAGATAGAAGGGAATAGGTTTACTGACTCAACTAAGAAGTAAAAGAAAGGCCCTTCACAGAGGGAAGCAGGGATTGCAAGTCTCATGAAGAGCTCCCAAAAATTATGATACTTACTAGCTTTCAGCTCTCATTGCCCCTATCATAGGCATCTTTAGGTGATTAAGGTTAAAGTGATCAAATATGAGGATATGCATTGACAAGTTGTAAGTTGAGAATCTCATGTCCCTTGAATACGAGGGCCGCTCCTCATGCTACTCAAGTTTAGTCACTGGTAAGTTCTTGTCATCGTAAGCATATGCATATCATAGAGAACTGCCAACGGGGTACCCCTTGCCCGATGATACGGAACAATACCCATATCAAAATGACAAGGCAAGCAGACAACAAGCATCTCAGCAATCTTCTTATTTACCATGGGAATATGGTGCTTTTTTCTCTCTTTCCTCTTTTCATAATATCTTTTTTTCTGTTCTCTTTTTCTCAATCTCTATCTCTTTTTTTATAAGAAGAATGCTTCATAGATACTCGTTATGGTTACGCTGCAGGTTTCCACCATGTCAGCATGGATTAGACCAGTGGCCCAGGCGTTTCTCTAACACATATGCATAACTCCATGGACTTACAAGCTCCCCTTTCATTTCACACCGACGACATCCATAGACAAAAGAACATGATATCAACTTGGTACTAAGTACCAGTGCAATGTCGAAAGCGTTCCCCATGACATCATGGTTCAGCTAATTCACAACTTACAAAGCGCAAGCATATACGCAACATAGGTGAGCACAATGGTTCAAGTTTATTAAATGCAAGAAAGTAAAGTGTGCCATCAAGTTCGTGAGAGCTTTAATCACTAATTTTCACATAACAAGTTTAATTTGGGAGGTAGACAAAACAAGAATTTACTTGGAATAGCAATAATGCTACTAGGTAGGTATGGTGGACACAAATGGCATGGGTTTTGGTTTAAAGGAGTGGATGCACGAGAAGAATTCCCTCTCAGTACAGGTTTTTAGCTAGAAAGGCTGGGTAGCAAGCACAAGAGTTGAAGGAAACAAACAAACATACAAGCGATAAAGACAAACATGCAATCTACCTTGGAAGCACAAAAGATCTTAACTAGAGAATACTAGACTTATGAGCAAATCAAGAAAGAAGGATGATGAAATTATTTTTCTTTAGAGTACTTTTATCTTTTCATTCAACTCTCAAAAATACTGTTGCTACTGACCAAGCCATGTTTGCCAAAACCAACTAAATTAACTCGATGATCCCAAAGTGATACCAATACTAACAAGATCAATCATATAACCACGAATTGAAAACTAATATAAGCTATGAAAAAGAGTAGATGATAAAACTTCTCATTAATATTCCATAATAGAAACTCACACCAAGGGATACGTATCTAACGAGAGAGGGGACACTTCCATAATGCAAACAATACTACATAATAACTTCTCTATTCATGATATGACTCTACTAAAAAGGTAAAAAGATAGAAGATAGTGATGTGATACCGCGGCACTCCCCCAAGCTTGGAACAAACCAAGGGAATGCCAAACCTGATGACGAATTACTCCTTTGGTGGTGGTGGTAATATTTTCTTAGTTGACGTGAGGAAATCTTCCAGCATCTTGCGAAGCCTATTATTCTCCCATTTAAGCATGTCCACCTTCCTCCTCAAGTCTCAGTACTTATCACAGAACTCCTTAGTGACTCGTAGGGCTTCCGTTGATGCAGGGCACGTGACTAAAGGTACCAGCCCCTGCCCGGGGTCTTGGAGATCCTCCTCCATAGGCTCCTTCCCTTTATCCTTGGCGGACACCATGGTGCTTCTAAACTCTCAAAGAGTATGTCCTAGCAGAAACAGATCGAAACAAAAGCGTGATGAAAAAACGATAGATGAATCTCGGAAGATTTGGGGGTTATATATTATGGAGATTCACATCAAAAGGAAGGTACTAGGAGAAAACGAGTCGGAGGCGGAGTCCGGGGTGGACTCACCACCTGGTGGCGCGGCCAGGGGTGGACCCGCGCCACAGGGTGGTGTGAGCCACCCTGGCTCCGTTTTCGTCCCTTTTTCGCTTCGTAGCTTTCCTTATTGACTAAAAACTGCAAAAATATAGTTGAATAGTATTTTCGCGGAACTTTTCTTACCAGAACTGTTACCTATTTGAAAACAGACTCTGTAGGTCTCTGAATTTGGTATCTAGTAGATTCTTCCGGAGTCATCACTTGAATATCATAGGTATCTTCATCTTCATACACTTATTAATTGAGTCATAAAACCCTTCTCTTCCTTATTACACCATTATCTCCACTTCCTGGAAATTTCTTTCACACAAAACTTCACACAGTTCTCATTAGCAACATTAGTATAAGTGAAGTGGTAAAACCTTTTGTGTCCAAATTCAACTAAAAACCGTCAAAACATAAGCTACTGTAGCAACTCCTTCCGAAAACCCAAAAAGAATTCAAAAAGGAAATCGAATAAAGAAGCAAATGCAAGAGTGGCAAAATCTGTCAAAACAGACCAGCAGGTAAAGA
Source organism: Avena eriantha (assembly GCA_910589775.1). Lineage (NCBI taxonomy): Eukaryota > Viridiplantae > Streptophyta > Magnoliopsida > Poales > Poaceae > Avena > Avena eriantha. The sequence continues at coordinate 401,830,720 of OU342745.1, forward strand.
TCAATTTTTTAGAAAATCTTTTATTGCTCAAATCAAAAAGTGCAAAACTAACGAAAGTTAAATAACAACCTGGGGCAGAAGCACAAAAACTTACAGCTCAATCCGATATACAGAGATCTCTCACGAAATTTTACTGTGAAGCACAAAAATCTATTTTAGGACAGCAACTTCACCAAATCTTACTTCTGTCTCATTAGAGGTTGATCTTGACACAAAAACCAAACAAAACGGATAAGGAGAGGTTATTACCGAAGTAATAACTTCCAAGACTCAAACAAGCAAAAACAAACTGAAAGCAAAAACAAATTGGGTTGTCTCCCAAAAAGCTCTTTCTTTATAGCCATTAAGATGAGCAAGATAATTTTGAAGATGCTCACTCAGGAATATGAATTGAAGTGAAAGAGAGCATTAAGAAGCAAAAACACACACACATTTAAGTCTAACCCACTTCCTATGCAAGGGAATTTTGTAAACAAACAAGTTGTTGAAACCAGAGGCTACTTGCATAAGAAGGCAAAAGAAGTGCAACACAAAAACTTTCAGCATAAAATGAGGAAACTTGATATTATTGAGATGCACAAGAACACTTTTCCCTATCTCATAGTAACTTTTAGTATCATGCATAAACTTAACAATATAACTATCATAGGGACCATCGTGACAATGATCACTTATTCTAACAGAAAACACCGGAATACTAGCTCTCATAACACTACTATGTGAAACAATATTAGAGGTATCCTTACAAAGGATAGTGTGTCCCTCCTTTTCATATTTAGTAACAAAGTCTTTCACATTTGCTATTATAGGTTCATCAACCATTTGTTTATCAGGTTCAACAGCTTTATTCATACTTTCATCTACCATACTATCCATCATAGAATGTTCCCTTATCTTAACTGGGAAAGGTATTTTCTCAATGTGAGGTTTAGGTAAAATATGATTAGCAGTATAAACTTCAGTATTTCTTGCAGGAACACTCTTAGCAATATCTTTATAAGGTTCATGATACTTATTCCACTTATTTTTAGGCACTTCAATGTAGGAAGCAAAAGCCTTAAAATAAGAAGCAATAGCTTGAGAGTCTAGACCATAAGAATTTTTAATATTTTGAAAGTCATCAGTTCCCATAAAAGATTCAATGCATTCATAATTTATACCTGACTTCCTACCTTTGTCATTTTCCCAAGCTTCAGCATTGTCTGGAGTATGGTTCATAAGATCCCATTTAGCTTCTTCTTCCATGCGAACGAATGATCCAGCACAAGAAGCGTCCAATAAATCCTTGTCATGTAGAGGGAGCCTTGCATAAAAGTTATTGATAATAATATTGTTGGGGAGCTCATGAATGGGACATTTGAGCATTAGTAACTTCAATATCCCCCAAGCTTGAGGTGTACTATCTCCATCAAGAGGCCAAAACTTGTATATTTGATTCCGATCTTTATGAATCTCACTAGGAGGATACAACTTTGAATAAAAGAGAGGCACTATTTCCTCCCATTCCAGAGCTTGACCATTCTTCAGTAGCTTATACCATTCCTCAGCTCTTCCTTTCAATGATAATGAGAATAACTTCTTCTTAACTTGATTTATAGTAATACCTGCACACTTGAACAACCCGCATAATTCGTGTATAAAGAGTAAATGATAACTGGGATGGACTGTTCCATCCCCAACATAGTAGTTATCCATAACACGATCGATAATTCTTGTAGGTATTTTAAAAACATCATTCTCAGCAGGTGGTGGTTTATCTACTACCTTAGCAGTGGTAGTAGCATTACCAAATAAGAAACTCAACGATTTATCCATAACAAAAATAAAGCAACTAGCAGAAGTAAACAATACTCACAGTAGAAGTTTCCTTTACCAGTTCCACTCTCCAATAGTACTTCACTCCCCAGCAACGGCGCCAGAAAATAGTCTTGATGACCCACAAGTATAGGGGGTGTATCGCAGTATTTTCAATAAGTAAGAGTGTCGAACCCAACAAGGAGCAGAAGGTGCTGGCTAGTGGTATGGATCAGGAATTCTCTACAACTACTTAGCAAACGGATTTTTAGGGTTTTTTGATAAAGCAAGTAAACAAAGTACGAGTAAATAAAAGACAGTAGGAATGAATGTAGCAAGTGGCCCAATCCTTTATGCAGCAAAGGACAAGCCGGTTGTATTACTTCAGATAACCAAACGTTCTCGAGGACACATGGGAAGACTGTCAAGTGCTTTCGCTTCATATAGTTGATTAATCTTCTTTAAATTGCTAAGTGTTGTGTGGGTGAACCTGTGCTAATGTACCGACCTTCCTAGGACTAATACATACTTGTGATTATACCCCTTGCAAACATCCGTAAGTACAAGAAAGTAATTAAGGTAGAGACCTAACCACAGCTTTAAACTCTAAGACCCTTACGTCCCTTGTGCAATGGTTTCCTAACAGGGGTTCAAGTTTCTCTCACTTCGTCAACCCCTACGATTAGTAGCCAAATACACAATGCATTCCCCTAGGCCCATATAGGTGAAGTGTCATGTAGTCGACGTTCACATGACACCACTAGAAGAAGTACACCACAACTTAAATAACAAACTATTGAATCTTTCTCAACACAATTCCACTACTAACAACATGACTTCTCCCTTGTCCTCAATAACAAGACGAACTACTCACAAGACATCATATGGATCATGATCAGAGATGGAATAATGATGTATAACAATCTAAACATAAACAATAATTCAACGGCTCACTCAATAGCATCAACTACAAAGAGTAATCAACATCGGGAAAGTTTCCCCTACGAACTATGCAAGATTCAACCCAATTGTTATAGCAATATGGAGATGGTGATGAGGGTGCTGATGGTGATGATGGTGGTGATGATGATGATCCCGATGAAGTCCAGCTTGATGGTGGTGTTGATGGCGACGATCTCCCCTCTCCGGGAAGGAATTCCCCCGGCAGAAATCTGTCTGCCGGAGAGATCTTTCTCTCTCGGTGTTTTCCGCCCCGCAGAGGCAGCGGAATCTTTCTATGGTCGCTCCCTGAGTCTTAGGGTTTCGGGAGGATAATATACGCCATAGGGGAGAGCCTGGAGTGGGCCAGCGCAGCCACACCACCTGCTGGTGCGGCCTAGGGCTGCCCGCGCTAGGGGGTGGTGTGGGCCCCCTATGGCCCATCTCTAGCCCCCTTCTGGCTTCCTTCGTCTTCTGGAAAAATATGATTTTCTGTATATTTTCCCGGATTTTCTGATCTTCGCGAATTTTGCCTCCAAACAGCACCTTTTACATCAGAATCCTGACTGCAGCGGTCCATGCTCCAAAAGTCATCAACCATGCAAAAACAGATGAAATAACATAAGTATCACCTCTCAATACGAAATATATCAATAAATAATAGTGAATTATGACATAGACTAGTGATGCAAAATGGATGTATCAGGAATCACATTATAGATGGTTTACTGCTTGACATTCCACAAAGGTAGAGTATAAATAACTTTTCTTGAATGAGGTGGTGTTTTATTAGAATTATAAGTGGATAGAATTACTTTCTTATTAATGCTTATATTTTATAAGCATGGATAGGGTATTACTAGAATTACTTAAAAACTTGATTTAATTCTTTAGGTGGATTCCTAAATTGGTAAAATAATTAATGGATAATAGCTTGATGATTTTATAGATGAGGAGAATCCTCAATACAAGCAATACACTATTTTAGATGGTTTTATAGTTGTTAAAATATTTTTAAGAAATGAAATCCAATTAGTTCGAATGGTAGTCTTTGTAATTACATCTTAACATGGTTAGATCTATGTTAACTTCATTTAAACATTAATGGAACTTATTATTCATTTTTTAGACTTTGAACAATCAATGTTAAAGGTAAGGTAAAGGTTTTTTGTATTTTTAATCCATTAAGATCTAAAAATAGTTTTAGTTAAGGCTTATTAAACTTTTACCTTTATTTGACTTCAAAACTGCAAGAGGATATTTTTAATGCGTGGGTTTTTATTTTGTGATCATTTTGGTATATTACAAGTACTTTTATGATTTTTTAATTAATATGATATGATTTTTAGAAGTTTTATTACTTTATAAATACTAAATAAATAATAAATATTGAGTTAAGTGACACAAAAATGTACAAAATAAGCTTATAAAAGTATACTTTGTTTTTCTAAGAATTTTGATATATTATACTTATTTTTATGAATTTTAAATAATAGAATATATTTATTTAAGATTTATCCCTAATAGGTTATTTACTAATAATAATTATTATCTTAATTAAGTTGGAAAATAAAATATGATAATAGTTTTGTTTTATAGAGTTTATTTTTCTGAGCATTTTGATATATTATATACATTTTTCTGAATTATAAAACAAAAGATATTCAATTAATAAGATTTAATCATTTTATTAAATTTCAGGAAATTATTTTTATTTGAATTTATACTATTTTAACTATTTACTAAATAGGGAATACATTTTATACCGAGACTACATCTACCCTAGGTCACTGACCAGTGGGGTCAGGACCACATTGGCAGCCGCCTAGGCATGGACTAGTCAACCCAGCTGATGTGGCCAGGAGTGACGTCATCATGCCGTCATCTAGATCTGTCGATTGGGCGTGTACGCGTGGCTATGGTTAAGTTCGTTGGGAAGAGGGCACGGCAAGGAACCTAATAGTGGCGGCGCCGCCTCGGAATGGTCACCGGAACCACCCCCACGGCGAGCAACCGCGGCGGAGATCGAAGGTCCCCGGCGGTTGGGCGATTTAGGGCACAAGAAACGACGTGGGAGGTACGAGGGAAATCAATGACTCACTAGGAAGCTCGTGGAGGTGTCAGCGAGGAGAGGCGAGCTCGGAATCGCTGGTGATCGTCGGTGACTAGCAGCGGAGGTGATGTTTCGATTGGCTCGATTGGGGGCTCTCTGGCTTCCATGGCCTAGCTAGGGAGAACGAGAAGAGTACGGTGAGCGCGAGGGTGCCCTCCATTGGGCCTAGGGTGGTCGGAGACGTCGAGGATAGTGAGCTCCAGCGAGCTAGGGTTTCGGCCCCTCGCGGCATAGAGTGGAAGAGAGAGGAATTGAGGATGAGGACGAACAGGGCATCGCGGTGGCCTTCTTATCCCCTCCAGGCGTCGGTGGCGAGTATCACGGTGCAAAGCTAACATCGACGACGGCATCAGGCGGCGGCGAGGTGCTGTAGATGGCTTCTTGTGACGCACAGGAAGATGACAACGTGGATATTTGCAGAAAACCCCCTGGATTGATTTACTTCTCAACCCGCGGTCCCTGACGATGCCCCAGATGTCAATCATAGAGGGGGAACTAGTTGGGCTGGTGTTGGGCCATAGCAAAGTGAGTGGGACGCTTTGGAGAGTGCACGCGGCAACAGTTAGCGCAAGGACGACCTGGGTCGTGGGCCGGTACTACGGTGCTGTGTTTTCTTTTTCTATTTCGACTTTTTGTTTTTTGTTTTTTCTATTTTATGCAAACCATTTCAAATAGAATTTCTCCAAGGTTTTAAATATCCAGAGATTTTGTAGGTCCTGAATATTATTGTGTAAAGAAAATATGACCCTCATCTCTTTATTTCTTATTGTACATTAAAAATATCCATAATTATATGAAAAGTCCTTTACATTAGGAAATATTAATAAGGACTAGGGTTTTAGGAATTTACTCTTTATAATAAGATCTTTTAAAATTACTTTCACTTCCCTAAAAGAATGTAATGGTGATGGTTTAATATGGATATCTATATGTACATAATCTTATTAATACTTAACTTCCTGAAGGAATTATAAATATTCATTATATGGTATTAAACCTTGTGGTTCTTAATATGATGATTTGATTTTCATGGTTATCCATATTTGGGGATTTCTCTCATTCAAATCCTCGTTGATTTATAGTGTTTAGGATTACCATGGATAACCTTGGTGAAATCAAGAAGCATGAACATCAATCATTAATGTAATTGTTCATTTCCAAATAACCGCCCTGAGTTTTAGGAAGGTTTTAATAGACTCATATTCTATTATGAATATGGATAAGGATCAAGGTTTAGGAATACTACTTCTAAATTTATGAGTAGGTTTGATATCTAACTTAGAGTGACATATTGGAATTACTTCTTAATGTGATCCTCATAGTTCTATTATTCTAGGTTTCTATTAGGGTATAAGACCATAAGGTGGACAAAGCCTCCCTCCATAAACACTCATCTGGTTCTCTAATTATCTCTTGGAAGCTTTATTTGTCCAAGAGGTATTGTTCAATGGTTACCTAGGAATAGGAAATGGTTCTACTATCAATTTGGTTTTAGGATTTTGAACAAAGATGTAGATAGGGTTCTGTTCATGGCTTGTAAGACCTTGTTTAAAGGCTTATCAAGAATTTTTATCCTCACACTTCACTAAGCTTGGATCATAGTTAAGCAATTCCTTTCCTAAATATACTCTATAAATCTCTCTTATCTTATTCACAAAGATCACATCTTCCTGAATAAGACAATCACGTGACTCCACCATATCCATCATCATATGATGACATGGTCATGCCACTTCAACAATACTCATTCTTCATTCTTATCCTAGTATCTATATAACTTCCATTTCTAAACTACCCTTGATGAATCCATCAATGTAGCTACTTCTAACTCCATCCATTACTTCCTTTAATTCCATCTTGTAACTGCTACCAAGGTTGCAAGACTACAATCCTCACTATATATAACCAGGGATATCAATCCTCTGGAGTAGGTATGGTACTACTCCCATAATACAAGTTTGTTATTGTACTAGCTTGGTTAAACTACTATGCCTCCAACTACTCCATATACTCTTGTTATATACTTCATCATAATCTAGCTTGACTTCTCATGATCAAGTGAGATGATTCCTCTTACTAAGTTTTTGTCTAATGTGGTATTCTCACAACTCTTCTTCATCAGCCGGTCATCTATTCTCAAGTGACTTGAGAATAATGACCACCATCCTTTAATCATGCTAAGCTTAGGTTTTTAATTGTCTGATCAAGATCTATCATCTATCCACTAAGTAGTAGACTTGTACTAGTCTCTCTATAAGACTTATCTTGTTAAGGAAACTTACTTTAGGTTTATACCTACTTGGCTTAATAAGATTATCACTGGATACTCTAATACTTCCAGCTTTCTAATGGCTCCATAATTACTATCTAAACTATTGGGTTTAAATAATTCTTCTAGTTAACTCAGGAGTGAGTTAACTTCTCCAACATCAAATGGTTTGATCTCCACTAAGAATCACATTCCATTGATGATGGCACAGTCTACCATAACTAGTTTCCCCTTCATATTAATTTACTTAAGGTCTTTGGAAGGTCAATATAATAGGTCAAAGGCTAAGAGTCAATAAGTGCTAGGTCAAGAATTGATCACACACATTGATTATCAGTAGACACTAGAACTTGGTTAAATGGGATTGTTATCTATTAATATGACACTAAGGGTATGTGATGGATGGTCTTAGCTTGACTTCCCTTTCTACTCTATTTGTGATAAGAGTTAATGTTTAAGAACTACCATGATACCCATGGTAGGAATAACTATGGAAAAAAAGTGTTTCAAGATTTAATTATGAGTTTCTTTTACTTAAGTTATATAATTGACTTGGTATTCAAAGTTTGTGGTAGGTAATACCTTGATATCATCTTTAGAATATTAAGTATTCATCTTTGAGTTGTGGTATGGAATACCATGTAATGATCTCTAGAAGATCAAGTACTCCTTATTAAGTAGTGTGTTGTGACTTAGTTTTATTACATTTGATCTACCCTTAGATCAAAGTATATTACCCAAAGACAAGGCTTTATCAAAGGCCATATTGAAACTTATCACAGTCAACTTGATGATCTACTTTAGTTCCACCAAGTTAAGAGAAGCTTCAATCACTTTGACAAGTTTTATTTAAAAGCGCGAAAATTATCCAGATTTTCTATGCATGAATGCAATGCACACACCTCATCTCAGCTTATTTCTAAGCTCTAATGTTGGGATGTTACACATAAGTAGAATAGTTCAGACTAGCTCCACTCAGTTTCCCACTAAAGTACGCAACAGGTTTACCCTCTTGTAATAACACACCTCCCAACCCAATTCCACTAGCATCACATTCAAGTTCAAAAGTTTTAGTAAAATTAGGAAGTTGGAGTAAAGGAGCATGTGTTAACCCCTCTTTCAGCATCATGAAAGCATCCTGTTGTGCATCACCCCAAACAAAAGGCACATATTTCATTGTAAGCTCATTCAATGGTGCAGCAATAGATCCAAAATCTTTAACAAAGCGCCTATAAAATCCATCGAAACCAAAAAAGACTTCTCACTCGTGTGACCATTGTGGGAGGAGGCCAACTCTAAATTGCTTCAATCTTGGCTGGATCAACTTCAATTCCCTGTGTTGTAACAACATAGCTAAGAGAAGAAACTCGATCGGTGCAGAAGGTGCACTTCTCGAGATTACCAAACAAACATGCATCGTGTAACACATTGAAAACAACATGTAAATGTTCTAAATGATCCTCCAAAGATTTACTATAAATCAGAATGCCATCAAAGTAGACTACCACAAAACGTCCAATGAAAGCACGCAAAAATTCGTTCATTAATCTCATGAATGTGTTGGGTGCATTAGTTAAAACAATGGTCATCACTAACCACTCATATAAACCAAACTTAGTTTTAAATGTTGTTTTCCATTCATCACCCAATTTCATACGAATTAAAGTCATACAAACCAACATTGTTGCGTAAAAATTTAAATCATCACGAATGCTAGGTTGGTTCAGGATTAGGGGCACACGCACTTGGTGGAGTTGATTTCTCGAAGCTTGAGACGGTTGAAACGGTTCAGCTGAAACTCCTCAGTGAACTCGATACCAAGTGACTCGGGGGGTCAATGTATCAATAGGTGGTGCGGCTTGTTTCGTAGCCATCACACGTGTACACCTCCTTGTGTTCATCTAAAACAAAATAAATAAATATGCTAATAATTTTTTTTGTCATTGGAACATAGTATAAATGATCCTCTACATATGTTACAAAATAAACTCCTCTAAAGACAAAACAAAACATGCTCAATATCAAGATTAGCTCAAGAACAAGACCTAAGTCTAGATTGATAATGGTGAAAGATTGAGCAGATTTTGGATGCAAATAAGTTGGGGATCGGAGGATAAACATATCTTAGATCGATTGGGTGTGAGGAATCAAAGAAATATTGAATAAAATTGAAGATCCAATGGAGACGATTTGGAGTTTCGAGGTAGAAGAAAGAGATTTTTTTGTGTTTTGGGAATTTAGGGTTACCTATTCCTGAGATGATATGGTGACCGAGTACGTGGTATGGGCGGGCAGTATGGCCGGAGCCCGCCTATACCGAGTGCATTCCTTGGGGTCGAAGAACTCCTTTCAGCGACGCACTCGGTACGGGCGCGCGGTACGGTCACGCGCTCTTGTACTACAGGTCATTACGCGGTCAGTATGTTTGCTTGAAAATTGATGTTTTGTTCGAGGGTACGGTACAGGTGGGCGGTACAACCGCCTCCAGCCGTACCAGTGGTCTTTACGATCACTGGGTCCTACAAAAAAAAGCAACACTTCTATTTTCTAGAGTTTCGATGTGGTACGGGCGCACGGTACGGGGTCTCCCGGCCGTACCACTGGTCATTACGCAGCCTATAAGCTGAAAAACTTGTAGAATTTGGTTAGTATCTTTGCACGCCTTTACACATCTTAGCGATTGACAAAATAATAGCAAAATAGACTTCATAAAAATCAGCAATACCTTAAGGACATGTGTTAGTTAAAAGAAGATCGAGGATTACCTTATTTTCTTCTCCTCTCTCCAAATGTCTTCTTGAACACTCTTTATTCAAAAAACTATCAAAACAAAAAACTAACACAAGAGTAAAAACTTTTATTTCACATGGGTTGCCTCCCATAAAACGCTTCTAGTTAAGGTCAATTAGCTTGACCCAGATGGTGATCATTTAGTTTTTGTGAGTGGAACATCCACTCCAAAGTAATTGACTTTCAGTGTAATTATACCATCATCTTCATTATTAGGTTTGACCTTCTTCTTTCTAGGGAAGTGGACTATAAAAGGATTTCTAGACTATAGTCCTATTCTCACATTCCCTTCATGTAGATTGATTAAAGCTTTATTAGTTCTAGGGAATGGCCTACCTATAATTATAGGTGCTATGGGATCTTCAGGCATGTCCACTATAATAAGATCAATAAGAGCATGACTTCCTTTAATTTCAACAACTATGTTTTATTTTATCCCAACAACTTGTTTCTAAGTTGAATCGGCAAGATGGAGTCTCAGTGGTTACAAAAGGCCCCAAATATAACTTGTCAAATAGACCCTTGGAGATTGTTGAGATGCTTGCACCAAGATCACAAAGTGCAGATATCTCATTAACACCAATTTTAATTTTAATAGTGGTCTCAAATATATCATCTAGCTTAGCAGGAAGCTTATCAGCTAGTATTTTATATCCCTTTTCTAATTCTCAGACTTTACATGCTACTTGTTGTATAAATTGTTGGTATATAACAGCATTACCTTGTTCTAGACCGAGATTCTTTACTGTGATCATCTTTAATAGATCTTCCATGGTGTATTCAGGAGTTAACACGTTTCTATAGTCCAACTCTTCAGACTTCTCTTCATTCATTTCCACCCTCATCATCTTGAGGTCTTCTACCGGATTTGGCTCAGGATTTCCAGTGAATTTTGCTAGTATGAGAGATTGGCTCTCAGCTACCTTGCCCAATTGTGCCTCCACGGTATTTGTCCTTTCCTGTAGAGTCTGCACATCATTTCTAATTGCAACGACTTGATTAGATAATTTACCAATGCTAGTATCATGGTTCTCCATGATTTTAATAAGTATATTAGTTTGCTCTATTTGAGCTTGCATAAAGGTTCTCACAGTATGTTCAAACGAGATATTTCCATGATTTGCTCCATTATGATTATCATAATTATTGTGAAGAGCTCCTGGAGGATTAGAATAATGTTTTTGAACATTAGAAGTAAAATTTCGGTTCTTCCTGGCAGGATTATATGGAGTACGAGCTGTCAAATTAACATCATTAACATCAGTAGTGATAGAATTAATTTGGATATCTTACTTACCCTTTACTATATGTTAAGTAATTCATCTATCTTAGCTGTAAGATCTTCATTGTTTACCTCGGTGATTGAATTTACCCATTTTGAGGTTCTTTCCACATGTCATTGGGATGGTTGTTTTGCATATAATCAAGTATTTTCTTTACAACACTCACTTTCTTACCCATGATTGTTCCTCCTACTACAGTTTCTAGCATATACTTAGACATTGGGTTAAGGCCATTATAAAATAAAAGCAATATAATACGCTCTTCCATCCCAGCTGCATAGTCTTAGCTAGGGGAATTTAGTCATAAAAATATTAGTACATTCCTTCCAAGATGTAATAATGCCCTTAGGTAGAGCTAGCAACCAGTCCTTAGCTTTTCCTCTTAGAGTGAAAGGAAACAAACGTAATTTAGTAGCATTTGGATCAACATCTTTAATACGCATCATGTTGCATATTTCAGTAAAAGTGTTTAAGTACAAACCTGAATCCTCAGAAGATGAGCCTCCAAATTGGTTCTGTTGAACCAAACTTAAAATATTAGGCTTAATTTCATATGCTTCCGCATCAACAACGGGTAGTAATAGCTACATGAATAAAATCATCAGTAGGAGTAGCATACTCCCCAAGTTTCTTTTGAGCCATGGCTCTTCTCTTTTTGGTATTTTTAAAGTAAAGGAAACAAATAAACATGTAACTATTTTTTGGGGTTTTAAATAGATAACAACAAAGTAAACTATAACAAGAAATAAACTACTAACAAAAATAAAAGTAAAAACAAGGTCTCTAGTGACCTCACAAGGATAGCGAATTGCTTCCCTGGTAACGACGCTAGAAAAAGTGTTGATACCTTCGATCTAGATTCACTGATGTAGTATAATAGTCTTTTTTCCTAGTAGACCTAGGTTTAATCGAACATTGGGAAACAACGTTAAAAGTAATTAAAAACGACACGTCTACAAGACTTTGTTTTTTGTATTACATTCGTTTACTAGACTAATCTAGTTTACTTTATATCGTGGGTTGATTCAATAGATGGACATGGGACAGGGTTGAGGATCCACCTGTATCTACACATCATATGGGATAAAAGATAATAATAGGCACAGTCACGTGTAACATTTTAATAGAGATGATCTTTTGTGTGCATCACATCTAAGTATACTAAAGCCCCTATGAGCCACATGCATAGAAATAGTCTTTTGATCCAACTGAATGCACCATGAAGCACCGGGCTACATACAATTATTAAGTGAAAAACACAAACCAAAGCCTTAATAAGAGATGTTGCTATTGATCCCAAATGGTTCGCTAAGCGAAGACTGTACATCTCTTTCTGTCACCGTGTTTCCTATGAGATCGCCTCTAGCCAAGTATCTCACCTCACGCCTTTATCGATCTCGGGGGTCTTGGGTACCTATAAGTCCAAAGATCAAGACAAGAGACAAATAAACAAAAGATACAAATCCCTTATTCAAACAATACATAGTACTCCCATAGATTAGATGCACATAATTGCTGTGAGGTTTCTCCCCAATCCGCAGCCCGTGAGGACTACTCACTCATAACAATAAGATCAATGATAGAAAACACTATGCAAAATACTTAGATTGAAACCAAATATTCTTACAATGGTCACCGAATCACAAGGATATCTCAAGTACAAAGTAATGGCTATGGATAATGGAGAGGATGGAAGATGGATCTCCTTTGGTGGTGTTGTGATGCAATCAGAGAATGGTGGCTCTATGCACGACTGCTGGGACCTCGAAATATATAGGTGTCTTCATGAAAGTTGTAGGGTTTGACGAGACGAAGCCACCGCCACATGGTACGGGTGGATAGTATAGGCGGACCCTGCTCGCACCAGAGGTCATTATGGCTGATGTAGCCTGGTAATTGCTCCAGAATTACATGGTCATGTGGTTTCCTGATTTCGCATTAAAATGCGTGATTTCCTGCACAACACAATTCAAAGCAACGGTTTGCATATCTTTACACTAATTAGTCACTAGTGGCAATGCTAGAGAGATTCTTGTCAATTGCTTGACTAAATACAATGTTTAAACGCGGGAAAAGATGACTATTTTTAGAGCCATCACGGTTCCAAACTTGGGAACCACACATGAGGTAGAGAGAGAGGAAGATAGAATAGGCAAAGGCCAATTGATGGGGATGGGTTTGGGGAGAGGGTTGCCCCTCTTTATAAAGGTGGAAGGGAGGTACTTCCTCCCTCAAAGTCTCGGGGTGGGACTAATCAAAGGGAGGAGAGGTGGGATGAGGCAGCCACCAGCCTCACCCATGGGCCCCACATGGGGGAAGCCCATTTGGTGGCCGGCGACCCCCTTTGGCCATCCCTAGAGGCGGCGGCCCCTCTTGGGCCTCCTCTAGGGAGGCCTAGTTAGGTGGTCTGCCCCTAAAATCCAATTTAAATAGTATTTTTTTAATATTAAGTCATTTAATTAATATTAAATACATATTATTTAATACCTATCACTCGGAAACACGTTTCGTACCCCTCCGGTCATCATTGGATATCCCCGAAACACTTTTAGTATCTCCTCGAAACAATTCTGGAGTTCTCTCTCTTTTCTCCTACGATCTCGAATCAATCCATAAGCGTATCTACCCTTTAAGTGTGACACCCTATGGCTCGGGAATACATAAACATTTTCGACAAACTTTCCGATCAATGACCAATAGCGGTACCTGGAAACACATAATGGTCCCATGCATTCCATGATTAACTTGATCGCTTGAACCTTGAACATCGAGTCACATTCCCTTTGCTCTATCATACCTAGTTTGTCCAAGATTTGATCTCCTGGTATCGATATACTTAAGTTCGATCTTGTTACTGTCAAACACTTTTACTTGTTACCATGTGACGTGGGCATACCTTACAGGTACTCGAGCTTGGTATATACGGTCCAGTCTGGCAGAAGCCCACGACGTTACTAGGGCCCAATCAAAGATTTGGGTGACCGAAGGAAACTCCGACTGGTTGCGGCACACAACAAGTTCAAAGATAGAAAGTTTAAAGGGACAAACCCTAACTTGTAACCGACTCGACCTGCTAGCCGAGACCTAGCCTATCTATATAAAGTCTAGGAGGGGCCGGCGAGGAGGATAATCACAACCCTAGTTTACAGAACCTCGCCAGATTGCATCTGCACACCCCCTGTAACTTTCGACTCCCTCGATAATTCCAAGAGCAGACAAGCAGGAGTAGGTTCCTCTACGAGGCTTGAACCTGGGTAAACCTTGCGTCCATGTGTGCTTGTTTGCTAGCCGATTGATGCCTCCAGCCCTCCCTCCTTCTCCAAAACCCAAGTCCATAACAATGGGCATCGATGAGTTTAACCCTCGTCAATTGGCGCCGTCTGTGGGAACTGGGAGTGCTGTTGTCGTGGCTTCTTTGGCCCCATCAACTGCGATCTACAACTCTGCAACATCAGAGATTCGCCTCCTCTTCGGTGCCTTCGAATTTATCGTCCACACGCTGGCCACTCGCCCAGCTTCTGAGTCCGTGGGCGAAGGGATCGGACTAGCGATTGGGAGCTTACGATTCCAAGTTGGTCACCTAGGCACACTTCGCCTCCCTGACCAACCAATGGTTCCCGCAATTGCTCCAGCATCGTGGTTTCCACCGCCGATCGGCACCCTGAGCGAACTCGATGCCCCGACAACAGTCGGGAACACGATCAGCGACAGCAGTCGCGGATCCAATCTGGGCGATCTAGCCACTGAAGATGGAGCCTACGGCTCCGGATCTGAAAGCTGCGGAAGAAACAGCTTCCCCAAGCACTACATGTGTGCCGTCGTCAACATAGGTGAGAATGGCGGTACTCGAGACAACACCGCTACCGGCGGTGGCATCCCAGTCACGAACGGTGATCCCGTGAACGGTGCACCCACCATTAATGGGACAGAAGGAGACCCGCATCTCACGGCGAATGAGCGCACCAAAGAGCGCGTGCTGATCAAGCTCAATGACAACGAGTGGGCCCGCTGTCGAGAAGCCCTGCGGGGAAATCCTATGCCCCCAAACTCATCACAAGACATGCTGATGGGTTGCCATTGGCTTCTCAAGGAAGAATACAAGCGCCAACAAAAAGTAATCGCGTAGCTCGATGCGCACAAAAAGGCGGTGGACGAGTCGAGCCTTTGGCGGGCTCAGCTCTCTTCCATGGGAGGATCCTCCTCTAAGAGCAATGACTATGTGGTCGCCAAGAGGCGCTCTCGACTGGCCCACCTCGCTGACAAGGAGCGAGAAGAGGCTACGTGATTCCTCGACTTCTCGTCCATGACAGTGGATACGCGGGGCAATGTGGTGCCAAAGACACCACAAGCAGTGGTGACAGCGGCCACCATGTACCTCCTCAACAACCAGCCACCGGCTAAGGATCCACGGGCTGCCATGCACCGTTCTACGATCGCGGGTATGGGCCTAGTCGAAGCTGCTCTCATCAAGGATCCAACGTCGGAGCCGAAGAAAAATAAGGCTCTCACAAAACGCTACTCTTCACCTTCTTCCAGCGACGACAACCACGACTTGTCACGACAACACAGTTCACGACGGTACGACCACGACTACGACGCGTGTTATGACATCATGCAGCGCAAGGTCGACATGATGCGTGCAAGATACGCCCGTTCGACTGATTCAGAAGATGATGGGATGGAGCTCTGTGGCGCCAGCTGCTTCGGTAAAGCCACCAGGCAGAAGCGAATGCAAAGGGGTTTAAAATCCCATCAGAGAACCCGAAATTCGACGGCTTGCAGGACCTGAAGATCTGGCTAGAAGATCACATATCCTCCATCAGGCTACATGGCGGAACCACAAGCACGACAATGCCATGCCTCCAGCTGTAGCTGCAAGGTGCCGCCCGTGCGTGGCTCAACAATCTCCCGCACGGATCAATTCGCAGCTGGGAAGATCTAGTCTACAGCTTCGTGCGAAACTTCAAGGGCACTTACAAAAGGTCCGCATCAATCAAAGAATTGCGCGGCTGCTACCAGAAGACGGGTGAGCCGCTACGCTCGTATATCTAGAGGTGGTCCATCATAAAAAATTCTGCAGAGGACATCTCTGAGGATCGCGCAATCGACGCATTCAATAACGGCGCATGCCGAAGAGAGCTCAGGGAGGAGCTGGGCCGCTCAAAGCCCAAGACAATCGACCACCTAATGGAGATCGCGAATAGGTGGGCCAATGGAGAGGACTCGGTGAAAAATCGTGTCCATTCTGATGATGATGATGACCTCGGCCGCAGACGCAATCATCGAGGGAAACGTCGAATGCGTAGCTATGAGGACCGCGAAGAGGTCGACATGGTCACGGCTAGCTACACCGACAAACAGACGACAACCGCAATGGTGGATATCGCATCGGTGGATATTGCGACAGCGGAAAAAATATGCAAGTGTGGCAGTGCCGCACTTGCGATGAAGCACCTGCAGCATCCATCCAGGACAAACTGTCCGGACCATGCAACGTGCACTTCTACATCGACAAGCACGACGGCAAGAAAAAGTCCAGCCACCTCCTAAAGGACTGCTGCGAGTTCCTCAAGCTCCATGAAGGCCTGGCCCAGATGAATCGTGATGCGATAAACCAGGGCTATGGAGCTGCCCCGTGCGTTGTGGCTCATGGAGCTCCTCCACCACCACCAGGGCCACCACCACCCGCGGCTGCGCCAATCCAGAACCATGGAGGCGAGCCATACCCCCGACCACGGGGGAACATGGGGATGATCCAAAAAGGTTGCCCCTCAAATCGAGTGTAGATATCGATCACTCACATGGTCAATCTGGCGATGAACTCTCTGCCCTCCACTACTGAGTACCTTAGTGGAAGCGAGTCCTGCATCACCATCGACAAGAGCGATCACCCGCACCAAGTTCCTCGCCCAGGCCTCTGTCTCCTGGTGCTTGAGGCGTAGATTGGAGGCTTCGAGATGAGTCGCGTCTTCATGGACGGCGGAAGCGACATCAACCTCATGTTTGCATGTACCTTGTGCGCAATGAGGATCCCTCCGACATGTTTGGAAGTTTCACACACAACGTTGCATGGCATCATCCCAGGGAAGGGCGTATACGCCCTAGGCAAGACCAGGCTCAATGTCGTCTTTGGCACGCCGCAAAATTTTCGGCGAGAGCGCATCGAATTTGAAGTTGTCGACTGGCCCTCTCAATACCACTACATCCTTGAATGTGTCGCGTTCGCGAGGTTCATAGCGGTACCACACTATGCCTATCTGCAGATGAAGATGCTGGGCCCAAACAGAATTATCAGAATCAACAGAAGCTTCAAGAGATCTGACAATTGCAATAAGGAATTCAACAGAATCTCCTAGTCTTACGGCATGCAAGAGGAACTTGCAAGGTTAAATGAGTCGACAAACAACAATCTGCCTCCCCCAAGCAAGCCAAGCTCACCTGACCAATCCTTCGACACATCGGTGCACACCAAGAAAGTCCAGGTCCACCCAATGGAACCAACCAAGATGGCCCTGATTGCCAAAAACTTGAGTCCCGAATAGGAACACACGCTCGTGGAATTCCTCTGTGAGCGTTGGGAAATCTTCGCCTGGTGTCTTGTGGACATGCCAGGAGTTCCCAGGGAATTCAACGAGCACTCACTCAACGTGAATCCTGACGCAAGGGCAGTCAAACAAACAATACGACGACTATCTGAAACAAGGGCAAAAGCGGTTGGTATGGAAGTCAACAGACTCCTCGACGATAAATTCATATGCGAGATCAAGGAAAGCACCTGGGTCGCAAATCCGGTGCTCGTTCCTAAAAAAGACACGGATATCCTGCGGATGTGCGTGGACTTCACCTCCCTGAACAAGCATTGCCCGAAAGATCACTTCCGTTGCCACGGATCAATCAAATAATTGACTCCACTACGGGATGCGAGCGCCTCTGCTTCCTCGACACCTACTCAGGCTACCATCACATTCGAATGAAGGAGGAAGACCAGGAGAAAACAGCGTTCATAATACCCTTTGGTGTATTCTCCTACAGGATGATGCCCTTCGGGCAGAAAAACGCAGGAGCCACCTACCAGCGGTGTATGCAGGCCTGCCTCAAGAGCCAGCTTGGTCGCAACATCCAAGTTTACATCGATGACATCATCATCAAAACCAAGGAGGAAGCCTCGTTACTCGACGATCTCCGCGAGACCTTCGATAACCTCGACCGCTACCGGATCAAGCTGAATGATCTTTTGTGTGCATCACATCTTAGTATACTAAAGCCCCTGCGAGCCACATGCATAGAAATAGTCTTTTGATCCAACCGAATGCACCATGAAGCACCGGGCTACAGACAATTATTAAGTGAAAAACACAAACCAAAGCCTTAAGAAGAGATGTTGTTGTTGATCCCAAATGGTTCGCTAAGCGAAGACTGTACATCTCTTTCTGTCACTGTGTTTCCTATGAGATCGCCTCTAGCCAAGTATCTCACCTCACGCCTTTATCGATCTCGAGGGTCTTGGGTACCTAGAAGTCCAAAGATCAAGACAAGAGACAAATAAACAAAAGATACAAATCCCTTATTCAAACAATACATAGTACTCCCATAGATTAGATGCACATAATTGCTGCGAGGTTTCTCCCCAATCCGCAGCCCGTGAGGACTACTCACTCATAACAATAAGATCAATGATAGAAAACACTATGCAAAATACTTAGATTGAAATCAAATATTCTTACAATGGTTGCCGAATCACAAGGATATCTCAAGTACAAAGTAATGGCTATGGCTAATGGAGAGGATGGAAGATGGATCTCCTTTGGTGGTGTTGTGATGCAATTAGAGAATGGTGGCTCTATGCACGACTGCTGGGACCTCGAAATATATAGGTGTCATCACGAAAGTTGTAGGGTTTGACGAGATGAAGCCGCCGCCACATGGTACAGGTGGATAGTATAGGCGGACCCTGCCCGTACCAGAGGTCATTATGGTTGCTGTCGCCTGGTAATTGCTCCAGGATTACTTGGTCATGTGGTCCTCAAAATCTTTATTTATGACTCCTGATTTCGCATTAAAATGCGTGATTTCCTGCACAACACAATTCAAAGCAACAGTTTGCATATCTTTACACTAATTAGTCACTAGTGGCAATGCTAGAGAGATTCTTGTCAATTGCTTGACTAAATACAATGTTTAAACGCGGGAAAAGATGACTATTTTTAGAGCCATCACGGTCCCAAACTTGGGAACCACACATGAGGTAGAGAGAGAGGAAGATTGAATAGGCAAAGGCCAATTGATGGGGATGGATTTGGGGAGAGGGTTGCCCCTCTTTATATAGGTGGAAGGGAGGTACTTCCTCCCTCAAAGTCTCGGGGTGGGACTAATAAAAGGGAGGAGAGGTGGGATGAGGCGGCCACTAGCCTCACCCATGGGCCCCACATGGGCGAAGCCCATTTGGTGGCCGGCGACCTAATTTGGCCATCCCTAGAGGCGGCGACCCTCTTGGGCCTCCTCTACGGAGGCCTAGTTAGGTGGTCTGCCCCTAAAATCCAATTTAAATAGTAGTTTTTTAATCTTAATTCATTGAATTAATATTAAATACATATTATTTAATACTTATCACTCTGAAACATATTTCCTACCCCTCCGGTCATCATTGGATATCCCCGAAACACTTTTAGTATCTCCTCGAAACAATTCTGGAGTTCTCTCTCTTTTCTCCTATGATCTTGAATCAATCCATAAGCGTATCTACCCTTTAACTGTGACACCCTACGGCTCGGGAATACATAGACATGATCGACACACTTTTCGATCAATGACCAATAGCGGTATCTGGAAACACATAATGGTCCCATGCATTCCATGATTAACTTGATCGCTTGAACCTTGAACATCGAGTCACATTCCCTTTGCTCTATCATACCTAGTTTGTCCAAGATTTGATCTCCTGGTATCGATATACTTAAGTTCGATCTTGTTACCGACAAACACTTTTACTTGTTACCATGTGACGTGGGCATACCTTACAGGTACTGGAGCTTGGTATATACGGTCAAGTCTGGCAGAAGCCCACGGCGTTACTAGGGCCCAATCAAAGATTTGGGTGACCGAAGGAAACTCCGACTGGTTGCGGCACATGACAAGTTCAAAGATAGAAAGTTTAAAGGGACAAACCATAACTTGTAACCGACTCGACCTGCTAGCCAAGACCTAGCCTATCTATATAAAGTCTAGGAGGGGCGGCGAGGAGGATAATCACAACCCTAGTTTACACAACCTCGCCAGATTGCATCTGCACACCCCCTGTAACTTTCGACTCCCTCAATAATTCCAAGAGCAGACAAGCAGGAGTAGGTTCCTCTATGAGGCCTGAACCTGGGTAAACCTTGCCTCCATGTGTGCTTGTTTGCTAGCCGATTGATGCCTCCAGCGCTCCCTCCTTCTCCAAAACACAGTCCATAACAATGGGCATCGATGAGTTTAACCCTCGTCAATTGGCGCCGTCTGTGGGAACTGGGAGTGCTGGTGTCGTGGCTTCTTTGGCCCCATCAACTGTGATCTACAACTCTGCAACATCGGAGAATCGCCTCCTCTTTGGTGCCTTCGACTTTATCGTCCACACGCCGGCCACTCGCCCAGCTTTCGAGTCCGTGGGCGAAGGGATCGGACTAGCGATTGGGAGCTTACGCTTCCAAGTTGGTCACCTGGGCACACTTCACCTCCCTGACCAACCAACGGTTCCTGCAATTGCTCCAGCATCGTGGTTTCCACCGCCGATCGGCACCCTGAGCGAACTCGATGCCCCGACAACAGTCGGGAATGCGATCAGCAACAACAGTCGTGGATCCGATCTGGGCGATCTAGCCACTAAAAATGGAGTCTATGGCTCCGGATCTGAAAGCTGTGGAAGAAACAGCTTCCCCAAGCACTACATGTGTGCCGTCGTCAACACAGGTGAGAATGGTGGCACTCGAGACAACGCCGCTACCGGCGGTGGCATCCCAGTCACGAACGGTGATCCCGTGAACGGTGCACCCACCAATAATGGGACAGAAGGAGACCCGCATCTCACGGCGAATGAGCGCACCAAAGAGCGCGTGCTGATCAAGCTCAATGACAACGAGTGGGCCCGCTGTCGAGAAGCCCTGCGGGGAAATCCTATGCCCCCAAACTCATCACAAGACATGCTGATGGGTTGCCATTGGCTTCTCAAGGAAGAATACAAGCGCCAACAAAAAGTAATCGCGTAGATCGATGCGCACAAAAAGGCGGTGGACGAGTCGAGCCTTTGGCGGGCTCAGCTCTCTTCCATGGGAGGATCCTCCTCTAAGAGCAATGACTATGTGGTCGCCAAGAGGCGCTCTCGACTGGCCCACCTCGCTGACAAGGAGCGAGAAGAGGCTACGTGAGTCCTCGACATCTCGTCCATGACAGTGGATACGCGGGGCAATGTGGTGCCAAAGACACCACAAGCAGCGGTGACAGCGGCCACCATGTACCTCCTCAACAACCAGCCACCGGATGGGGATCCACGGGCTGCCATGCACCGATCTACGATCGCGGGTCTGGGGCTAGTCGAAGCTGCCCTCATCAAGGATCCAACGCCGGAGCCGAAGAAAAATAAGGCTCTCACAAAACGCTACTCTTCACCTTCTTCCAGTGACGACAACCACGACTTGTCACGACGGCACATTTCATGACGGTACGACCACGACTACGACGCGTGTGATGACATCACGCAGCGCAAGGTCGACAGGATGCGTGCAAGACACGCCTATTTGACTGATTCAGAAGATGATGGGATGGAGCTCTACAGCGCCAGCTGCTTCGGTAAAGCCACCAGGCAGAAGCGAATGCAAAGGGGATTAAAATCCCATCAGAGAACCCGAAATTCGATGGCCTGCAGGACCCGAAGATCTGGCTGGAAGATCACATCTCCTCCATTAGGCTACATGGCAGAACCACAAGCACGACGATGCAATGCCTCCAGCTGTAGCTGCAAGGTGCCGCCCGTGCGTGGCTCAACAATCTCCCGCGCGGATCAATTCGCAGCTGGGAAGATCTAGTCTACAGCTTCGTGCGAAACTTCAAGGGCTCTTACAAAAGGCCCGCATCAATCGAAGAATTGCGCGGCTGCTACCAGAAGACGGGCGAGCCGCTACGCTCGTATATCTAGAGGTGGTCCATCATAAAAAATTCTGCAGAGGACATCTCTGAGGATCGCGCAATCGACGCATTCAATAACGGCGTATGCCGAAGAGAGCTCAGGGAGGAGCTGGGCCGCTCGAAGCCCAAGACAATCGACCACCTAATGGAGATCGCGAATACGTGGGCCGATGGAGAGGACTCAGTGAAAATCGTGTCCATTCTGGTGATGATGATGACCTCGGCCGTAGACGCAATCATCGAGGGAAACGTCGAATGCGTAGCTATGAGGACCGCGAAGAGGTCGACATGGTCACGGCTAGCTACACCGACAAACACGACGACAACCGCAATGGCGGATACCGCATCGGTGGATACCGCGACAGTGGAAAAAATATGCAAGTGTGGCAGTGCCGCACTTGCGATGAAGCACCTGCAGCATCCATCCAGGACAAACTGTCCGGACCATGCAACGTGCACTTCTACATCGACAAGCACGACGGCAAGAAAAAGTCCAGCCACCTCCTAAAGGACTGCCGCGAGTTCCTCAAGCTCCATGAAGGCCTGGCCCAGATGAATCGCGATGCGATAAACCAGGCCTATGGAGCTGGCCCGTGCGTTGTGGCTCATGGAGCTCCTCCACCACCACCCGTGGCTGCGCCAATCCAGAACCATGGAGGCGAGCCATACCCCCGACCACGGGGGATGATCCAAAAAGGTTGCCCCTCAAATCGAGTGTAGAAATCGATCACTCACCAAGTCAATCTGGCGATGAACTCTCCGCCCTCCACTACTGAGTACCTTAGTGGAAGCGAGTCCTGCATCACCTTCGACAAGAGTGATCACCCGCACCAAGTTCCTCGCCCAGGCCTCTGTCCCCTGGTGCTTGAGGCGTAGATTGGAGGCTTTTAGATGAGTCGCGTCTTCATGGACGGCAGAAGCGACATCAACCTCATGTTTGCATGTACCTTGTGCGCAATGAGGATCCCTCCGACATGTTTGGAAGTTTCAGACACAACGTTCCATGGCATCATCCCAGGGAAGGGCGTATACGCCCTAGGCAAGATCAGGCTCGATGTCATCTTTGGCACGCCAAAAACTTTCGGTGCGAGCGCATCGAATTTGAAGTTGTCGACTGGCCCTCTCAATACCACTACATCCTCGAATGTGTCTCGTTCGCGATGTTCATAGCGATACCACACTATGCCTATCTGCAGATGAAGATGCTGGGCCCAAACGGAATTATCACAATCAACGGAAGCTTCAAGAGATCTGACAACTGCAATAGGGAATTCAACAGAATCTCCTAGTCTTACGGCATGCAAGAGGAACTTGCAAGGTTAAATGAGTCAACAGACAACAATCTACCTCCCCCAAGCAAGCCAAGCTCACCCGACCAATCCTTCGACACATCGGTGCACACCAAGAAAGTCCAGGTCCACCCAACAGAACCAACCAACATGGCCTTGATCGCCAACAACTTGAGTCCCGGATAGGAACTCACGCTCATCGAATTCCTCCGTGAGCGTTGGGAAATCTTCGCCTGGTGTCTTGTGGGTACCTCATCTCCACAAGAGGGATCGAGGCCAACCCGAAGAAAATAAAGGCTATACTGTCCATGCAGAAGCCGAAGAACGTAAAAGGTGTCCAGCAACTGGCTAGGCGAATTGCGGCACTCAGTCGATTCATCTGTCGAATGGGCAAAAAGGCCCTGCCCTGCTACCAACTTCTCTGCAAGGCAGATAAATTCGAGTGGACAGATGAAGCACAAGAAGTATTCGAGGCCCTCAAGTGTCTACTATCCACCTCGCCGGTGTTGGTAACACCCCGCGAAAAGGAACCGTTATTGCTATACATATACACCACCAACCAGGTGGTGAGCACGGTGCTCGTAGTGGAACGAGCTGAACAAAATAAGGTCCACGAGGTGCAACGCCTAGTCTACTACCTCAGCGAGGTGCTCACGCTAACAAAACAACAGTACCCGCATTACTAGAAGCTAGCGTACGACGTCTTCATGACAGCCAGGCGACTGCGCCACTACTTCCAGGAGCACCCAATCATAGTGGTAAAGGATGCCCCACTTAGGCACATACTCAACAATCCTGATACCACTGGAGGAGTCACGCTCTGGGGGATAGAACTGTCTCCACGAGACATCACATATGAGAAGCGAGACGCGATCAAGTCGCAAGTTCTCCCGGACTTCCTCGTGCACTGGATGGAAAACCAGCTCCCCGACAAGCTAGACATGTCCTATCTATGGACAATACACTTCGATGGGTCCAAGTGCAAGGAGGGAGCTAGCGCGGGTGTCATCCTGACGTCGCTGCAGGGTGACAAGATGAGGTACATTCTACGAATGCAGTTCACTGCCACCAACAATGAAGCCGAATATGAAGCCTTGCTCCACGGGATGCGTATGGCAAAAGCCTGCGACACAAAAAGACGTCATCTACGGCGACTCCAAACTAGTGGTCAACCAAACAATAAATGAGTGTGATGCTCTAAGCGGCAACATGATCGCCTACCGCGACCTCTACAACGCACTCGAGGGGGACTTCGACGGCTGCGAGCTGTGGCACGTCGGCCGCAAGTGTTGGGGGGATACCCCTGGGTAGGGTCACGTCGGGTATAACGACCTAGTTAGCCGAGGTACGGCAAGGTCAAAGCAAGTGCTGGCTGAGTCACCTCAAGGCAGGCTGGATCACGGAGTAACCCGGAGTAGGGGACGTCCACCTAACTTGGTCTCAACTGACTTATGTCGTATTTCGGTAAGATGTATCTAACTTGTGTGCAGGAACGGGTGTGGCCGGATCAACTATGTAGGATCCGGGTCATATCAAGCTTGTAAGAGAAGGAAGGTATCTCGCTGGTCAAAGGTGACCACTGTACGGAGAGCGCGAGCGAAGCGGACAGAGGCAGGACCACCGAGGCATGGCCGACAAAGGTGACGATGCCTATGTCGGATGACGCAGGCGCCGCAGAGGCTCACGTAGCCTCTGCATGGATGACGCGGGGCAAAAGTGACCCGGTCGGCTTACTATTTTGGGAAGAGGCATATTCCCTAGAATATGCCTCCATGTATGCCCTAAGTGGAGACCTAGCCACCCCTATATAAGGAGGGCTATGGCCTCTGTAGAAGGGTTTGATCTCGGGTGGATTAGTTTGGACTTGTTGTCTCCTAGAGAGTTGAGTTTTTCTAGTGGTGAGAGTAAGAGAGTTATTCTTCCTCCTCTCCCCAATATAGCACAAGGAGCACTTGTAAATCTTGGAAGTGAATTGAATACAAAGCTACCGTGTGTGGAATCACCACACTATCCCTCCCTGGATTCCCCTAGTGCATTTAGTCCCCACCTTTAGCCTATCCATGGCATCTGCCGTGACACCACCACGACAGTTGGCGCCCACCGTGGGGCTAGCAGCGCTAGCAGGGGTGAAGATCCGGACGGGAAACTTCATCGGCACCGGCAAACGCATCGTCTGCGGGCTCGTTCAGCGCTTTGGAGCGCTGGATTTCGTCAGGAACAATGCTGGCTACTTTGGCAAGCATCCTCTCCCGCGGAACAGCCTCTTCGTCAAGCTTGGCACGCACAAGATCTACGTTGCTATCGATGTGTCATGCATTCATCCACGGCACGTCGTCGAAGGAGGCGAGCCACCCCTTAGTGCGGTTCGCGGGGCGCGTATCACTCGCTCCCCGGACCATGCTGAGGTAATGATGACCGCGCCTAGCGCTGGCGCAAGCAAGGATTCGGCACCAGATCCGGAGGTAACACCTAAGGTACCGAGGCAAAGTAGAGGTCCTCCGCTAGAGAGGCCTGAGAATGTGCTGCAGCAGGCGATGGATAGCTTGGCAAACCCAGTAGCGGCAACAGTAGATCCGGCTCAGGCACAGGCCGAGCTAGAGGAGACTAGGCAAAAATACTAGAGGGTGCGAAAAAGATAGCCGTGGCTCAGTAGTCGTTGAACATGACACTGCGTGAATACGCAAAGGAAAATAAGGTTGATGCTGTAAAAGTGAAGGGGAGAAACCTCATGAGTGAAATGAACAGAGAGGGTGATACTAGGATTGAGGAATCAGAAAACTGTTTGTCCGTGGGGCTGCCGAAGTATAGTACCCCGGCAAAGAACCTCAGAGCAGCGGATGCAGCTGCGTCTGAGTTAGAAGGTCTGAGGGGTGAAGCCCGTCAAAGACAGCAGGATAGAGTCAATGAGTTGGTTCGGATCGCGAACAGGCAAAACGAGGAGTTGCTCAGGGCTAACCCGGAGAGAGCTGGGGCCTCCAAGATCATTCATTCGGCGGTGGGTAACCCGGAGAAATCCGCTGGATCCACATCGTCTCCTCATGGTGGTCCTAGGAGAGAAGAGGTAGTAACTTCGGCTAGGAGGAATAAGCAGATAGTCCCATATGGACCGGCAAGGGCAGGGAAAGGGAAAGAAGTGCAAAGAAATGAGGATCAAAGGAGTGTGAGTTGAGGTGAAGCTGGCCGAGGTAACCGCGACCAAGGCAATGCCGGTCAAGGGAATGCTGTAAACGGCAATGCCGGATAGCGTAATTCGATAGTTGCAGGTCAACTGCAGCAGCAGAATTTACCACGGCAAGAGCGCAGCGCCGGCCAAGGTATGCAACAGAGAGCAGCTCCATAGGAGCAAGATAGATACAATGATGGTGATTCGGAGATGGTGAACGCTGGCTATCCCAGACCGGACTATCACATGATAGGGTCAAGATTGGGAAGCAGAAACTCGATGCCTGATGATGCCAGGTTAAAACTGGATCGGTTGTATAGGTCAGAGCAAATTGAATGTCAAGGTCCTCCGGGTCCAGCTTGTTTTGGGCCCCGGATCATGAAGGAACCTCTGGTACCTAACTTCCAGTTACCTAGAGGCACAAAGACGTATGACGGTAGCACTAAGCCGGAGGATTGGTTGATTAACTATGTAACTGCTGTGAAAATTGCCACGGGCAACTTGAGATGGGCTGTGAGATATGTACCCCAGATGCTGGAGGGGCCAGCGAGGGTATGGCTAAACAATTTGCCACCCGGAAGTATTAACTGTTGGATCGATTTTGAGGAGATGTTTGTTAGCAACTTCTCAAGTACGTATCAAAGGCCCAACATGCCACAGACCCTAGCAATGTGCAGACAGAGACCGAATGAGACTGGCCGAGAGTTTTTGACCCGTTGGTGCACTGTGCGAAACTCGTGTGAGGGTGTGATTGAGTCACAGGCCATAGCTTGGTTTGCGCAAGGATGCAGATATGCAAGCATGCTATGGCAAAGGTTGCAAAGAGATATGCCTACCACCTTGGCAGAAACAATTCGAATTCTGATTCATATGCCTTGTGCGATCCGACGCAACCTAGGCTCACGTCAAACGAGTCAAGCGAGGAGTATTGTCAGCGAGATGGGGCCGGGTCATCCCGGAGAAATGATTACCGAGGTAAAAGAAGGGATGATAGGCCGTATTATCGGTACAGTTCGCAACAAGTTGCAGCTGTGAATCAGGAGCAACCCGGAGCAGGAAGCAGTCAACGTCAAAAAACTGGAGGACAGCAATGGACACCAAGGAATGATGGAAAGAAAACTTGGACGCCAGAACAGAAAAAACAGTGGCAAGAAAAGAAGGACCGTCCGAGGTATACCTATGAGGCAATGCTGGATCAGTCGTGTAAATTTCACACGCCAAATCCGAGTAACCCAGCGGGTCACACAACCATGCGGTGTGAGTGGATGCGAAAGATAGAACAAAGTGGTTCGGGGAATGCTCAGGCACCTCGGAATGATCAACCTCGGCAGGAGTTACCCTGGCAGCAATTGCTCTCCGGAGCTACCACGCAACAGCTAATGTTGCCTCCCCTCTGCCGAGGTATGGCAACCATGAGAGAAGGGATGCAGTGCATCAGGTGGAGAACCAAAACCAACAGGATCAGAGGTACCCCGGAAACGAGGGGAGGAATGAGTACAGAGAGCATCATCAGAGTTATTGTGTGTTCACTACGGAAGAGACAGACAAAAAGAGCTTGTAGCATCGACATATGGAGGTCAATGCAGTAATGCCGGCCATGACGAGGTATATGCCTTGGTCAGATCAGGAGATTACCTGGAGCATCAAGGATCATCCGAAGCTCATGCCAAGTCCTGGTTCGTAGGCACTGGTGTTGGATCCAACATTCAGTGGGCCTAACATCAATGTGAGGTTCTCAAAGGTGCTGATTGATAATGGCAGTAGCATCAACATCATGTATGTGGACACGATGCGCAAGTTGGGTATCTCGGAGAATATGCTCCAAGCTACAAGGACAACTTTCCATGGCATTGTGCCAGGCATTTCTTGTGAGCCCATAGGCAAGGTCCGGGTTGACGTGTTGTTCGGCACAAGAGATAATTGTCGGACTGAGAATTTGGAGTTCGAAGTTGTAAATTTGGAGAGCGCATACCACGCGTTGCTCGGCAGGACAGCTCTGAACAAATTTATGGCAAGTTGTCACATTAGTTACTTGAAGATGAAGCTACCCGGGCGAAATGGTGTAATTACCATAGCTGGAGATTTCCGACGTTCCATAGAGTGTGCATCTGCTAGATCTAACCTGGCCAAGTCACTCGTGATTGCGCAAGAAAAGAGAAAGATCCAAGAAGTGGCGGCATTGGCTTAGTCCGCGCAGCAGTACATGCCGACGCTGAGTAACCCGCATGGCAGTGTCTCATTCCAAGCGACAAAAGATACCAAGAAAGTGCCTGTTGATGATATGTTCCCTGAGCGTACCGTAACAATTGGTGCCGGGTTAAATGACAAATAGGAAAGCGAGGTCATCAACTTCCTTCGTGAGAATCGGGCTATTTTTTCTTGGTCCACACAGGACTTGCAAGGTGTTCCGAGGGAGTTGGCCGAGCACTCTTTGAATGTCCGACCCGGAGCAAAGCCGGTGAAGCAACCTCTCCACCGCTTCACCGAAGACAGGAGAAAGGTCATAGGAGATGAGCTAGCTCGTTTGTTGGCTACATGATTTATCATGGAAGTGCTTTACCCAGATTGGCTGTCTAATCCGGTGCTGGTGGAGAAGAAGAAGGATGATCCGAATGTGGCCGTGGTTTGGCGTATGTGTATCGATTACACGAACCTGAATAAGGCGTGTCCAAAAGATCCAATCCCACTGCCAAGGATAGACCAAGTCATAGATTCCACTGCTGGGTGTGAGTTGTTGTCGTTCATTGATGCATATTCTGGTTTCCACCAGATACCTCTAAACCCAAGTGATCAAATAAAGATTGTGTTTATCACCCCGTATGGGGCTTATTGCTATCGCACCATGCCTTTTGGCTTACGTAATGCAGGGGCAACGTACCAAAGATGTATGCAAAAATGTTTGCATGACCAAATTGGTCAAAATGTGCAGGTGTATGTGGATGATGTTGTGATAAAGACCAAGGAAAGCAAAACGCTCCTTGACGATATCAGGCAGACGTTTGTGAACCTAAGGAGGTTACGAATGAAGCTTAACCCAGAGAAATGTACCTTCGGTGTCCCGACTAGAAAGTTACTCGGATTTTTTGCCTCCAGCCAAGGTATCAAGGTCAATCCAACTAAAATCCGGGCCATAGAGAAAATGGAACTAACGAAGTGGCTT
Source organism: Avena eriantha (assembly GCA_910589775.1). Lineage (NCBI taxonomy): Eukaryota > Viridiplantae > Streptophyta > Magnoliopsida > Poales > Poaceae > Avena > Avena eriantha. The sequence continues at coordinate 401,860,677 of OU342745.1, forward strand.
AACGATGTCCAGAAGTTCACTGGTTGCCTGGCATCCTTAAGTCGGTTTGTATGTCGGTTGGGAGAAAAGGCACTGCCTCTCTATCAACTCATGAAAAATCAGACAAGTTCATTTGGACACCGCAGGCCAGTGAAGCCTTTATCCAACTAAAGAAGATGTTAGCCACTACACCAGTGTTAGCCTCTCCACTATCAAAGGAGCCAATGTTGCTCTATATAGCCGCAACCAACTGAGTTATAAGTGCAGTAATTGTGGTAGAGCGCGACGAAGAGGGTAAATAAGTGCAAAGACCAGTATATTATCTGAGCGAGGTATTATCAGCCTCAAAGCAGAACTATCATCACTATCAGAAGGTGGCATATGGTGTGTATATGACAGCTAAAAAGCTGAAGCACTATTTCGAGGAACACCCAATCAAGGTAATATGTGAAGCCGCCATATCCGAGATAATGAGCAACAAGGATGCAAGTGGCAGGATTGCAAAATGGGCAATTGAGCTAGCTCCTTATGCGCCACAATATGACAGAAGGGAAGCGATTAAATCTCAGGCTATGGCGGACTTTTTTGTGGATTGGGCCGAGGTGCAATATGAGCCACCATTGCCAGATCTGAACTACTGGAGAATGCACTTTGACGGGTCAAAACAAAAACCGGGTTAGGTGCTGGAGTTGTGCTTACCTCGCTAAAGAAGGACCAGCTGAAATATGTGTTGCAAATCCACTTCACTGCATCAAACAATGTTGCAGAATATGAGGCACTTGTACATGGGCTCAAATTGGCGAAGGAGATTGGAATAAGTCGGATCCAATGCTTTGGTGACTCGGATCTCATAGTCCAGCAAGTCTCTGGACAATGGGATGCTCTGGATGCAAACATGGCATTGTACAGATTTCATGTGCAGAAGATATCTGGTTACTTTGAGGGATGTGAATTTCACCATATACCCCGGGTGGAAAATGAGGCTGCCGACGTATTGTCGAAGCTCGGATCAACTCGACAAGCAATTCCACTGGGCGTAGCATTGGAGCACCTCGGGAAACCATCTATCAGGCCATCCCTGGAGTCCGACTCAATTTTTATCCCGGAAAATCCGGAATCAGAGGCTATGCCCATGGACATTTATGTGGGGAGTGGTTCGCGAAACCCGGGGACTGCCTTGGCAAACCCGGGGACTGCCTTGGCAAACCCAGGGACTGCCACGACAAACCCGGGGACTGCACAACGTTATCCGATAGAAGTTATGCCGGTGGATCAGATGGAAATTGATGAGGATGTGTTCCCAGTGAGAGTTGTACCAGCTTGGGCATTGCCCATATTCCAATTCCTAAAAGATGGAACATTACCCGCTGAGGAGGTACTTTCCAGGCAAACTCAGAGGAGAGCAAAATCATACATGAACATCAATTCCGAGCTATACAAAAGGAGTGTGACTAATGTCCTCCAGCGATGTGTTGACCCGGAGGAAGGACTTGACATCCTCTGAGATATATATCAAGGGGAATGTGGGCATCATGCCTCGTCCAGAGCCTTGGTAGCGAAAGCTTTCCGCCATGGGTTTTACTGGCCAAGTGCCTTGGAACAAGCAGAAGATCTGGTGAGAAAATGCAATGGCTGTCAGAGATATGCGACGAAGACACATATGCTAATGTCGGAGCTCAAGACCATACCAATTACATGGCCCTTTGCCGTATGGTGCTTGGATATGGTTGGCCCATTTAAACCAGCAAGAGGGAACATGACCCACATCCTGGTCATGGTTGAAAAATTTACAAAATGGATTGAAGTGAAGCCAATAAGAAAATGTGATGGAGCTACTGCCGTAACTTTCCTCAAAGACATCATCTTGAGTAGTATCATAACGGAAAATGGCACAAATTTTGCTGAAGGAGCATTTGCGTGTTTTTGCCAGGAAAAGAAGATCCGCTGGACGTTGCCTCGGTAGCCCACCCCACATCGAACGGACAAGTCAAAAGATCCAACGGATTGGTGCTATCCGGGATAAAACCCCGGCTCATTGAGCCGCTACAAAGATCAGCGGGGTGCTGGATAGAAGAACTACCAGCGGTACTGTGGAGTTTAAAAACAACTCCAAATCGATCAACAGGCTATACGCCATTCTTTCTAGTATATGGGGAAGAAGCTGTATTACCAGCCGACATAGAGCATGATTCGCCTTGGGTCACCCAATACACAGAAGCCGAAGTGTAAGAAGCCCGGCAAAATGATGTTGATCTGCTGGAAGAAGCGAGAAAATTGGCATTGTCCAGATCCGCCATATATCAGCAAAATCTTTGATGCTATCATAGCCGGAAAGTAAGCCCCCAAGTTTTCCGGGAAGGCGATCTGGTACTCCGGTTGGTACAACGTACTGCTGGCATGCATAAATTATCCCCCCCATGGGAAGGGCCATTCATTGTGAGCAAAGCATTGCACAATGATTCTTATTATCTTATCGATGCAAAACCACAGGAAAAGAATAGGGCGGACATGTCCGGCGAGGAATCCAAGCGTCCATGGAATGTATCTCTACTTCGTCCTTTCTACACTTAGCAGAGAAGTGTATGTATCAGAGTCTCTCATATGTCGGTATGTATGCCGGCAATGAGTTTATCAATGAAATCTTGGCACCTCGAGCAGTAACTCGGGGATTGCCTTAGTAATTTTAGTTGTCTTCTATATTTACTATTTATATGTCGGCTGGCGTAAGTTGCTTCTACTTAAGCCGGGTTTGTAATGTGTGAGCACCAAAAAACCTAACTCTTCAACTTACTACTGTCCAACAAGATTTGGCTTCATGGTAAGCAAGAGAACAAGTTTGGAATTGCGTAGCACATGGAAAGAAACTTAATCGAGCCGACGTTTTGTTTTTCGTACTAACCTTGTGTTTACTTTAAATTTATTACGCTGAATTATTTTGAGCTAATCCTAAAGTTTCCAAGTATTGTTAAGTCAATTTTTGAAACTCGGATTCGTAAGTCATAAAACCGAATCAACGTAGACATGAGCCGAGCCAAGAAATTGGAGGAACAAGAAAATGAAACTCGGGGACTATGCCCAAGTTAATCCGGCATAAAAACTTAGTAGCAAAATATAACTGATGTGCTTAGATACAATTGCACCCGGCACATCGGGATCTGATAAATTTCAAAGTTTTTTCGCTCAAGGAGTAGCAGGAGGAGGTAATTCAGCGCTAGTGTCATCTTCGTTGTCTTCGACGTCCGAAGCATTGTCTCCTTCGTCCTCACCCGAACCATCTTCGGCATTTTCATCATCAGCGGTGCCAAGGAAGCTTGGGCCCTCATTGCATTGATGAATGGGGGCATATTCAATAAGGCTATGAGCGCAAGCCTTGCGCCGAGCAATCCACTCCGGGTCGCTGGACCATCTGGATCCGGTGCGCATGCGCGCTAGGAGGTTGAGGTCGATTTTCTCATACCACATGAGAACGTAGTGGAGAACGGTATCAGCCCCGGCACGTCCAGCGGATTCCCTCCAAAGGTCGAGCTGGGTCTTGCATTCCATCAACTTGTCGACGAGAACTACGGTCCCCTCCGGAGTATCTTCACCAGGCCAAAAGGCGTTGAAGATCCGGATTGCCACGTTAAGGATATCCTTGCCATAGTTCTTCACTATTTCCGCGCGAGAAGACAAACTGACCAGCAAGTCCTCCATGTCATAAGGAATTTCACCGATGTCAGGAGCAATGAGGTTACCCCTCTCCTGGCGGAACTTGGCAACAGCAGTGGTCGCAATGGCATTGCCCTCTAGAAATTTGCCTGAAAACAGGACAAGAGAAACAAGAAAGGAAAAGACATGTGAAGCAACCCAGAGAAGTATGCCGGATAAAGGAAAATAACTTACGTGAAATATGGCTGTGGATCCGGGTCAACTCCTTGGTACAGTCATCACGCCTTTTTCGAAGCTGCACAAGTTCAGCATCCGCCGACTCAAGCTTGACATTGGCCTCCTTGAGAAGATCTTGGTCCTTGGCGATCTAGAGATTGAGGCGTTCTCTTTCTTTAGTAAAGTCTTGGCCTGCCTTCTCCAGTTCGGATTTGTGATGCACCTTAAGCTTCTTCATATCTGCCTTAAGCCGGGCAATTTCTTCATCTTTGGTCCGGAGGAGGGCAAGCTCGTCGTCTTTCTTCTTGAGTTCAGCTTGGTGCTGCCCTGCTTGTTCGAGAAAATGCAGCATCACGTCAAGCACGGGTACACTATCTTCAAGAGAGGTTGAAATAGTTTGTTGACCCGGCAAAGCCGAGGTATGAATATTTGCCGCGCCAAGGAGAAAAGGAGATAGAAAGCACAGCAAGGTGGAGCAAGATTAACTTACCCTTTATTTGGTCCAGATTTTTCCTCATAAGGATATTCTCAGCCTCCACACCAGCTGCGAAATCCGAATGAGGGATTAGTTCAGCGGAAAATTAAGAGGAGATATAGAAAATTGACAAGGAGAAAACTTACCCCTTTTATCGTGTTCGGCGAGTATCAAGGAGACGCTGAAATTCAGCGCTCCGGTGATTGGTGGTCACCTGAAAGAGAAAAAATGGACAGCTTAGTCTTGTGCATATTCGAAATGTACAAAATCCGGGCCAAGTGGAACTTAACCCGGCTCTAGGTGTGTGCATATTCGAAGTGTAAGAAATCCAGGCCAAGTGGAACTTAACCCGGCTCTAGGTGTGTGCATATTCGAAGTGTACAAAATCCAGGCCAAGTGGAACTTAACCCGGCTCTAGGTGTGTGCATATTCGAAGTGTACAAAATCCGGGCCAAGTGGAACTTAACCCGGCTCTAGGTGTGTGCGTATTCGAAGTGTACAAAATCTGGGCCAAGTGGAACTTAACCCGGCTCTAGGTGTGTGCGTATTCGAAGTGTACAAAATCCGGGCCAAGTGGAACTTAAACCGGCTCTAGGTGTGTGCATATTCGAAGTGTACAAAATCCGGGCCAAGTGGAACTTAACCCGGCTCTAGGTGTGTGCATATTCGAAGTGTACAAAATCCGGGCCAAGTGGAACTTAACCCGGCTCTAGGTGTGTGCATATTCGAAGTGTACAAAATCCGGGCCAAGTGGAACTTAACCCGGCTCTAGGTGTGTCCATATTCGAAGTTAGTAAGGAGCTACGTTAATTCTCTAAGGAGCATCCGGCCGAGTAACAAGTTACTCCCCCGGAGGCTCGGGGACTAATGGTTATATCACTAATATCTTATGCATGCTAAGGAAAAGGCGAAATAACGCACCTCCATCATCCGACCTGCAAGGTTGATTGCCTTGGCAGCGGTATTCATCTGTGTAGCAAATTCGGCGGGACCGAACTTCTCCGGGACATCGTCATTGTGGACGAACTCCGCCTTGTTCTAGTTGTTCAGAAACTCGATCAAGGCCGGAGGATATCGTTCGCCGCTGAGCATGTGGGGTGCAACTAGACCCTTAGCATGAGCTTCCCTCCTCTCAACCTAGGCAAGGGTCGGACTGGTGTGCAAAGCAAGTTGCGTATCAGCTGGCTCGGCAGGGGCGTCCTTCGGCGGTGGAGTCTTTTTTGTGAGCATGGACGCAAGTGTGCATTGTCCAGTCTCAATGGATGTTGCCCTGGCGGCGTCAGAAGCCTTCTTGCCCTTGGGTTGCTGCTGTGAGGTGGAAGTTGCTGCAGTAGATTTGCCCTTGGGAGCTGCCTTGGTGCTTCCATTGGTGCTGCTGGTGTCTTCTCGCCAAGCCTTGGAAGACTCGGACGAGGCGGAGGGGCTTGGTGCCTTTGTTGTAGTTGTTGGTGCTGGAGCCGAAGATGGTGTTGGTGCTGATTTTCGTTTTGGTGGGGGTGTTGTGGGTATCTCGGACGAAGTTGTTTGCGGTGGAGCCGAAGTGGTGGCTGCTGCTACCTCGGTAGAGTCAGTCTCCCCCGCTCCGAGGTTGCCCTCTTCTTGACGAGGTGGGCTGGAACCCGGAGCAGCCGCTGAACCCTCCTGAATGGGGCTCAACGGGCGTGAATCGTCGCCACGAGGGGGAGAAGGGCTACGTCAGAGTGGTGAAGCAATACCGGATCCGCTTTGGGGAACCTCTACCGCGGCCCTGCCGAATCAAATCATAAATGATGAGAAGCTATGACTGAGGAAGAACGAATAAATAGCAAGGGGTAAAGTGGCTTACTCATCCGAGGTTAGAGGCTCTTTGGGCTTCCGAGCCCTCCGGGTTGTTTCCTTGGTTGGAGGTTTGGTGGCAGTTTTGTCCCCGGACTTCTTTTGCCTTTTGGCTGGCAGAGAAGGTCCAGAGGAAGAAGTTGATGCAGCTCCCCTCTTCTTCTTCGGTGCGATCGGAACAGGATCACCCACGGCAAGGGGAGGTTCTTCATGGATCTTCCCACCCGGGTTAGCTGATGCCAGAAAAGCATAAGAAAGGGGGACAACATCAAATGCCTCCATCACCTCAACATCCGAATCACCTTCATCGTCAGGCCAATCTCTAATCGAAGAGAGTTTACCGGTGGGTCGCTTGGTTGCATCTGCCATAGGCAGGAACATCTCCTGATCCGGTTCCTCCTCGTCCGAGGTATTGTGATCGGGTGCCCATTTGAGAGAAGGCTCGGTGCCATCCTCGATGGTTTGCTGAAGAAACATCTAAGGGAAAGATAAGGCAACAAGATTAAACATACAACAAAGACCGATATGTGATTTAATTCGGAAAGAGTTTGGGGCACGAGACTTACCGCAGGAGGAAGCCTATCTCGACAGAAGTGTTCAAGCCCCCACGTCCACTCAGAAGAGAAGTCCTTGTGGGTGGTGAAGAGGGCCTTGACCCGGCGGTAGATCTCGGTGTTTCTTAACTCGAACGAAGAGGTCCGGTTGGGGTCGCGGCCCCAGCTCATATGACAGAGCTTATGTGTGCGTTTTTGGAGGGGGGAGATCCGGTTGCAAACACACGTAATCATTGCGTCTTCATTGCACAATCCCAGATTCTTCAACTCATGAAACCTCTTGTTGTCTTGGTTCGCCAAGACAGTGGGCTTCTTGGGGACCTTGTCCCATAAATTCGGGTTAGGAGGACTCGGAGTATAGGGGCGCAGCCGGATCAAATCTTCGGAGGTGCTGTTCCGGACATAGAAGAAGATCCGGGCCCATCCCTTGCAAGAGTCAAGTCCTGTGACTCGGGGGAAGATGGACTGCTTCCGGGGAGAGATTGACGCAGTGCCGAACTGCGTAAGCTGTTTGTCCTCCGGATTAAGCTCAATTTTTGGAATCACGTTCCGGCGAAGGCCAAAGAACCGGATCCAGAGCTCCTTCATGGGCCATAGTCTGGCGTAACCTTCGATGGTGGAGGCAAAGGTGGAGAGAGATGTGATGGCATTAGCCGGAAGATGGTGCGGCTAAAGCTCATATGTATTTAGCCAGTCGTGGAAGAAATCACTAACTAGGAGACCAAATCCGCGTTGGAAGTGAGATAGGAACACCACATACTCACCCGGATTGGGTGAGGGGGCAAGCTCGGCGGAAGCAAGGCGTGTGGCGACGCCCTCCGGGATGTGCCTGGTGCGGTAGAGCCAATCCAGGTCATCCTGGCAGACCCAATTTCCGCCCACGCGCTGCGGTCAGTGTTCGCCGCGTCTTCCTCCATCTCCTCCTCTACGACGGTGAGTTCCTCCTCAGTCATCTCAAGGTCAATCCCCTCACTTGCGCTAGCGGCGGTGGGAGGCAGTGGCCTGGACTGGCGGGGACCCGTGGCGGAGGAGATGCGCGGAGGTGGCGACGACGCTGGTGCACGTGGAAGCAGTGCGGCGGCGGTGCTGCTACTCAGATGCGGTGGCGGCGGCGCGGTCGCTAGACAAGATGAGGAAGAAGCAGAGACAGAGGGGCACTGAAGTGGGGAAATGACCCAAGGGGCGCGCCCCTCCCCTATTTAACCACTCCCGTAAGGGGGTAGTGGGATCGCAATTTGCGGGCGGGCCACACCGTGTGGCCGTGTATGATCCGGATTGACCATTCACCGACGAGCCACAGGAAGGGCCACAGGGCGCAGCGGATCCTACGACGCGACGTTGTGATACAGTTAACGAGGAGACAGGCACGACGTGACATGCACCATAGTAACTTCTGACAATAACTACGGCGGTTACTGTAGCAGGCCCCTAAAATGAGGCAAAGTAATGATTAGCCTCCATGTGGGGAAGCTTACAAGATAAGGAAGATTGACCCGGATGAATACGAGGTAACCCGGCCAACAAGTAAAAACTTGGAATGTGCCAAGGGAAAGTAAACCTATGGAATCCGGATTATGACGTAACTCGGAGAAGGAGCAAGAGGCTCTGTAAAATTGAACCTGCTGTGGCCTTAGCCGCTAAGGCAGCTAAGACCGCACTAGCTTCGGGGACTAATGTTGGGGGGATACCCCCGGGTAGGGTCACGTCGGGGTATAAAGGCCTAGTTAGCCGAGGTACGGCAAGGTCAAAGCAAGTGCAGGCCGAGTCACCTCAAGGCAGGCCGAATCACGGAGTAACCTGGACTAGGGGATGTCCACCTAACTTGGTCTCAACCGACTTATGCCGTATGTCGATAATATGTATCTAACTTGTGTGCAGGAACGGGTGTGGCCGGATCAACTATGTAGGATCCGGGTCATATCAGGCTTGTAAGAGAAGGAAGGTATCTCGCTGGTCAAAGGTGACCACTATACGCAAAGCGTGAGCGAAGCGGACAGAGGCAGGACCACCGAGGCGTGGCCGACAAAGGTGACGATGCCTATGTTGGATGACGCAGGCGCCGCAGAGGCTCACGTAGCCTCTGCTTGGATGACGCGGGGCAAAAGTGACCCGGTCGGCTTACTATTTTGGGAAGAGGCATATTCCCTGGAATATGCCTCCACGTATGCCCTAAGTGGAGACCTAGCCACCCCTATATAAGGAGGGCTATGGCCTCTGTAGAAGGGGTTGATCTCGGGTGGATTAGTTTGGACTTGTTGTCTCCTATAGAGTTGAGTTTTGCTAGTGGAGAGAGTAAGAGAGTTCTTCTTCCTCCTCTCCCCAATATAGCTCAAGGAGCACTTGTAAATCTTGGAAGTGAATCAAATACAAAGCTACCGTGTGTGGAATCACGACACTATCCCTCCCTGGATTCCCCTTGTGCATTTAGTCCCCACCTTTAGCCTATCCATGGCATATGCCGTGACACCACCACGACAGCGAGAGCAATGAGGAAGCAGACGTACTTGCCAACATCAGCTCCACATGTGTCCAAGTGCCACCTGGAGTATTTCTAGAGCGCATCTGCGAGCGCTCCATCAAGCCAAAGGCTCTAGATCACAAAACCAGCACGTCAAGGGACTCGGCGGCTACGCCACCCAACGAGCCAACGACACTCGACAACATGGAGCCAGATACATGACTCGAAGGCCCCATGAAGGTCATGATGATCGAGCCATTGATGTCTATGCACTTTTATTCTTGTAGACAGTTGTTGGGCCTCCAAGTGCAGAGGTTTGTAGAACAGCAGCAATTTTTCCCTTAAGTGGATTACCCAAGGTTTATCGAACTCAGGGAGGAAGTGGTCAAAGTTATCCCTCTCAAGCAACCCTGCAATCAAGATACAAGAAGTCTCTTGTGTCCCCAACACACCTAATACACTTGTTAGGTGTATAGATGCACTAGTTTGGCGAAGAGATAGTGAAATACAAGTGGTATGGATAATTATAAGTGGTAACGGTGCCAGAAAATAGATTTGATGGCGCGTGGTTGAGACTAAAGGCAAACTGAAATAAAGATGGCAGCAAGCAAACATGTAACATATCTAGTTGCAAATGGTGTTTCAATGCTTAGAAACAAGGCCTATGGATCATACTTTCACTAGTGAACAGTCTCATATAAATATCATCTCTTTATGATACTACTTTGAACTACTCTCCGGTTGGACACTCTAATCCACGGTAGGGCTATAACAACACACCTCAAAGTTTGCTTTCCCCATCTAGATAACCCCACACTGTCACCTTGAGCACTAGACGGTTCCAACAAACACCACAATTTCATAGAAACATCCAACTCCAAATATAACTCATAATAAGTATTTGTAATCTCTAGCCTAAGTGTCACCATGGTGTGCACACTTTCACTTTCACACACATGGGGAGAGCAGACATCTATTAAAGCACTTGAGTAGAAAAGTATATCTACTTGATTACAAAGATCATGATCACAATATGATCATGCATAGAGAGAGAGATGAACACATAGCTACCGGTAGAACCCTTAGCCTCGAGGAAGAACTACCCATCATCATCATGGGAATCAGCAACGGTGATGGAGATGGTGGTGAGATCGATGGAGATGGCTCCGGGGGCACTTCCCCATCCTGACAGGGTGCCGGAATAGAGACTTTATGTCCCCTGAATCACCCCTTCGGTGGCGGCGGTGCTGCGGAACTTTTCGTGGATTTCTGATTGACGACTTAGGGTTTTTGCATCGGGAGGATTTTATAGGCAAAGGGGCAAGGTTGGTGGCCGGCCAGGGGGCCCACACCATGCCCTGGCGCATCCAGGGGGACCCGTGCCCAGGGGTTGTGTGGCCACCCTGTGGCCCCCTTCGTCTCTCCTTCTGGCTCCGTGAGTCTTCCGGGAAATAACGACTTTGGCTTTTGTCCGGTCCAATTCCGAGAATATTCATTTTCTGACTTTCGTGGAACCAAAAACAGCAGAAAACAGGCAACTAGCACTGTGGCAGCTTGTTAATAGGTTAGTCCAGGAAAGTGTATAAACATACTCCAAAGTGTGGACAAAACATAAGAAAGTAGATATAAAACAAGCATGGAACATCAAAAATTATAGATACGTTTGCAACATATCAACATCCCCAAGCTTAACTCCTGCTCGTCCTCAAGTAGGTAAGTGATAAAAAGAAAGAATAATTTTTTAGGTGACATGCACCATCGCAATCAAGATCAAAACCATTTGCAAGCATTGAAAGCTGGGATCAAAGTACTCTAACATAGACATGAAAGATATAGTTCTAACAATAAGACCTAGCAACTATGTTGTAACATGAAAAGGTACAAACAAAAGATTCATGAATAACAATGCATTGAAAGCCGTTTGTTTGTTTCACATATAGAAAACATAATAAGAGTGGTATTCATCTTGTCCCTCATAGTGTAGCAAAACATAAATGCATAGGACACCTTCAAAGTTCATAAGGGTGACTAGATATAAATAGTTCAAGAACAAGCAATATCAAAGTTATGCATCAATCAACAAGTCTTGGGACAATGCACATTAAACTAAGAATGGCCACTATGCTCTCTCAAAAGGTGCATAAAGATAGAAGATGAAGACTCAACATAAAAGTAAAAGAAAGGCCTTCATAGAAGGAAGCAGGGATTTCAGGTTTCATAAAGAGCTTCCAAAAATTATGGTACTTATTAGCTTTCATCTCTCAATGCCCCTATCATAAGCATCTTGAAGTGATTAAGGTTAAAGTGAACAAACTATGGAGTATATGTTTGACAAAGTATAAGTTGGCAATCTCATGTCCCTTGAATACGAGGGCCGCTCCTCATGCTACTCAAGTTTAGTTACCGGAAAGTTCTTCTCATAGTAAGTACATGTGTATCATAGAGAACCGCCAACGGGGTACCCCTTTCCTGATGATACGGAAGAATCCCCATATCAAAATAACAAGGCAAGCAGACAACGAGCATCTCGGCAATCTTCTTATTTACCATGGGAAAATGGTGTTTTTTCTCTCTTTCCTCTTTTCTCATATCTTTTTTTTTCTTTTTCTCTTTTTTTCAATATCTGACTCTTTTTTTATAAGAAGAATGCTTCATAGATAGCTCATTATGGTTACGCTGCAGGTTTCCACCATGACAACATGGATTAGACCGGCGGCCCAAGCGTTTCTCTAACACACATACATAACTCCATGGAATTACAAGCTCCCCCTTCATTTCACACCGACGACATCCATAGACAAAAGAGCATGATATCAACTAGGTACAAAGTACAAGTGCAATGTTGAAAGTGTTCCCCATGACAACATGGTTCTGCTAATCCCCAACATATAAGTGCAAGCATATACAACACAGATGACACAATGGTTCAAGTTTATTAAGTGCAAGAAAAGTAAAGTGTGCCATCAAGTTTGTGAGAGCTTTATTCACTAATTTTCACATAACAAGTTTAATTCGAAAGGTAGATAAAAACATGAATATACTTGGAATAGCAAATGCTAATAGGTAGGTATGGCGGACTCTTTGGAATAACTTGGTTTTAGGAGTTGGATGCATGAGTGGAACTCATACTTGGTTATGGATGCTAGCAAAAGACTGGGAGCGAAAAACTAAGAGAGCAATAATGCCCATAATCATGCAAAGCGACAAAACATCATTAATTAAAGCATAAAGTGATATTACAAGTCGGAAAATAAAGGATCATAAAGGCTATGGTGACTTGGGATAGTCATAACATGGTGTGAGCATGCACCTACTCGAGGACGATCAGGAGTTAAGCTTGGGGATGTTGATACGTTGCAAACGTATCTATAATTTTTGATGTCCCATGCTTGTTTTATATCTACTTTCTTATGTTTTCTCCACACTTTGGAGTATTTTTATGCACTTTCTGGGACTAACCTATTAACAAGATGCCATAGTGCGAGTTACCTATTTTCTACCGTTTTTAGTTCCAGAAAAGCCAGAAAATGAATATTACCGGAATTGGACGGGACAAAGCCAAAGTCAATATTTCACCGAGGGGAACATGGAGCCAGAAGACGAGACAAAGAAGGGCCTCGAGGGGGCCACAGCCCCTGGCCATGCGGCCTGGCCTGGCCCGCGCCTGCGGGGGTGCAACCGCCTCGGGCACCCCCTCGACCTCCCCTTTCACCTATAAGAAGCCTCCGATGCAGAAACCCAAAGCACCCGATCAAAATTCCACGAAAGAGTCTGTAGCCGCCGCCATCTCCGTCCCTAGATCGGGAGGGATCTGAAGCTCTTCCTGGCACCCTGCCGGAGGGGAGAGATCACCCTGGAGGCCTTCTTCATCACCATGACTGCCTCCGGTGTGATGCGTGAGTGGTTCATCCCTAGACTACGGGTCCATGTAGTAGCTAGATCGTTGATTCTCCTCCTTTGTGCCACCATGTTTAGATCTTGTGAGCTCCGTTCATGATCAAGATCATCTATTTGTAATCCTACATGTTGTGTTTGCGAGGATCCGATGGATATTGAGATGTTATTTCAGATTGATTATTGATTCTATCATGTCTTTGTTATTTGTGATCTTGCATGCTTTCCGTTGTTAGTACTATCTTGGCCGAGTAGATGCTAGCAACTCCCAGAGGGAGTATTTATGCTCGATAGTGGGTTCATGCCTCTAGGAAGCTGGGGAAGTGACAGAAATCTCTAAGGTACTAGATGTGCTGTTGCTACTAGGGAGAAAACAACAATCATTTGTTCATAGAACAATCGTACCGTTTACTTTACACACTTTGCTTAATGCAATTATCTGTTGCTTGCAACTTAATAATGGAGGGGGTATGGATGGTAACCTGAAGGTGGATTATTAGTCATAGATGCAGTTGGATTACGATTTATGTATAATGTTGTAATGCCCAATCAAATCTCATAGGAGTCAAGATGATTAGTATATGCATGTATGCTTTCTCGATGTTTGTCAATTGCCCCGCTGTAATTTGTTCACCCAACATATCATCTATCTTAAGGAGAATCACCACTAGTGAACTATGGACCCCGGTCCATTCTTTTACCATCAATCTACAAAGCTATTTACTGTTTTCTGTTTAATTTCTGCAAGCAATTACTATCTTCCACACAATACGTTTAATCCTTTGTTTTCAGCAAAACCAGTGAGATTGACAACCTCACTGTAAGTTGGGGTCAAAGTTCTGTGGTTGTGTTGTGCAGGATTCCGAGTTGGAGACAACACCTTGGAGGTGTTTCCTTGATCCTACTGGTTCGATAACCTTGGTTTCGTAACTGAGGTAAAACTTGTTGCTCTGCTCATCATACCTTCCTCTTGGGCTTCCCCAACGAGCTCTACATATTGAGCAAGCAGAAAGCTAACATTTAAAGTGCTCATTCAATTGAGCAACTTCACCCAAGAGGTACTTCTTGTGCACACTGGCCTTCTCAGCCTTCGACTTCCACACGTCTGCGTTTCCACGGATCATGGGCAACTCTCGCTCCAACTGCTTTATGCGATCGCGCAGTTGCACAAGCAACGACAGCTCCTCCACCTTTGAACACATTTGTGCCATGGTTTCATCGGTGGGAGGAGAGTCAGGAGGACCACTCGAAGGACCCTATTACAGCCAAAGCAAGAGGCAAATAAGACAAACCATCCATCTATAAAAGGAAGAAGTGAATTCAAATTCAACAAGTATCAAAAGGGGTGCCCCCACAGAATACAGTTCAACAGAGGAACGCTAGGCTATTACACAAGGCAGCTAGGGAATGCTCTGTTTTTCTCTTTCGACTTTGGGGGCTTCCTTGAATCTGTGGTAGTCTCTAACGCCACAGACTTCCCAGTTGTAGCCCCAGATGCCGCAGCCTTTGCCGCCTTCACTCGCCGCAGCTCCGCTGAGTAATTGGCGACTGTTTCAACGAGCCGAGGCCCATATTTACTGCAACCACCAGCGAAAGGAGCGAACAATACCTGCTGGCCATCCACGTTGATGGGCATCGCCTCGGAGATTACGCTGGGGTCCAGTTCCATGCCGTGGGCTTGCGCCATTGCGAGTGCCATGGTCGGCCCAACTGACCAATGCGTGTTTTTGAAATCCATTGGCATGCCCTCTACAAAGGACTCCACCATGCATCAAGATTTTCGATTAAATTGTCCTTGGGAACCATCTCCTCTCGAAGGCGGCTCAGCACGCCCTGGGCCTTTCCAAGTGTGTCTTGGAGGGAGACGTTGCGGTCCTTGACTATAGCCACGGCGCCGGCCAAGGCATCCGCGCGGGTCAAGGCCTGGGCGTCAAAGCTCATGCTCGCGGCATCTGAAAAATACATGCATCACCATAGCAACATGTATACAAAAGGTAGGGAAAATGCAAGTGAGGTAGTGCAATACCTGAGAGTGCTTTTGCAACCGAGAAGAGCTATTCTACGAACAACTTTTCCCTCTCAGCAGTGGAAGAGCACAAATCTTCCTCACGTTTTTGTGACTCCTCTAGAGCTCCGACTGCCTCCTCGTGTTTCTTCTCTGCAGCGGCAAGTCCCTTTTCAAGGGAAATGACACGACGAATAAGCTCATTATGCTCACCTATAAGGGATAAAAATGGCAAAACCTGAGCTCACCACCCCCTACACAAGAAGAGTGAGTAGCAAGATATAAAGAAAACCTTCGACAACCCGATGGCGGGTATCCAGCATAGCATGCTATCGACCTAAGGAAACAATCTGCTCAGCGAGGCGAGCAGAATTCTTCAATATAGGTGATACGTTGCTAATGTATCCATAATTTTTGATGTTCCATGCTAGTTTTATATCTACTTTCTTATGTTTTGTCCAACTTTGGAGTATTTTTATACACTTTCTTGGACTAGCCTATTAACAAGATGCCACAGTGCCAGCTGCCTATTTTCTGATGTTTTTGGTTCCAAGAAAGTCAGAAAATGAATATTCTCGGAATTGGACGCGACAAAAGCCAAAGTCGATATTTTACCGAGGGGAACGGAGCCGGAAGACGAGACAAAGAGGGGCCAGGGGCCGGCCACACAACCTGGCCGTGCGGATAGGCCTGGCCCGCGCCTGGGGGTGGTGCGGCCGCCTCGGGCACCCCCTCGTCCTACCCTTTCGCCTATAAGAAGCTCCCGATGAGAAAACCATAAATAATCCAGCCTCCAGCCATTCCGTAGTGCCGCCGCCACCGAAGGGGAGATTCGGGGGACATAAAGTCTCTATTCTAGCACACTGCCGGGACGGAGAAGTGCCCCCGGAGCCATCTCCATCGATCTCCACCACCATCTCCATCACCGTTGCTGATTCCCATAATGAGGAGGGAGTAGTTCTCTCTCGAGGCTAAAGGTTCTACCGGTAGCTATGTGTTCATATCTCTCTCTATGCATGATCATATTGTGATCATGAGCTTTGTAATCAAGTAGATCTACCTTGCTACTCAAGTGCTTTAATAGATCTCTGCTCTCCCCATGAATGTGAAAGTGACAGCGTGCTCACCATGGTGGCACTTAGGCTAGAGATTACAAATACTTGTTATGGGTTATATTTGGAGTTGGATGTTTCTATGAAATTGTGGTGTTTGTTGGAACCATCTAGAGCTCAAGGTGACAGTGTAGGGTTATCTAGATGGGGAAAGCGGACTTTGAGGAGTGTTGTTATAGCCCTACCATGGATTAGAGTGTCCAACCGGAGAGTAGTTTAGAGTAGTATCATGAAGAGAAGATATTTATATGAGAGTGTTCACTAGCGAAAGTATGATCCCTAGGCCTTGTTTCTAAGCATTAAAACACCGTTTGCAACTAGATCTGTTACATGTTTGCTTGCTGCCATCTTTATTTCAGTTTGCCTTTAGTCTCTTCCACGCCATCGAGCTATTTTCTCGCACCATTAACACTTATAATTATCCATACCACTTGTATTTCACTATCTCTTCGCCGAACTAGTGCACCTATACACCTGACAAGTGTATTGGGTGTGTTGGGGACACAAGAGACTTCTTGTATCTTAATTGCAGGGTTGCTTGAGAGGGATACCTTTGACCACTTCCTGCCTGAGTTCGATAAACCTTGGGTAATCCACTTAAGGGAAACTTGCTACTATTCTACAAACCTCTGCACTTGGAGGCCCAACAACTATCTACAAGAATAGAAGTGCGTAGATGTCAAGCTATTTTCTAGCGCCGTTGCCGGGGAGGTAAGGTAAAAGGTACTCACATCCTTTGGCTACTAAGTTATCTTCTAATATTGTAGCTGGTGTGTGAGTGCTCGAAGTTATTTCCTTTAGATTCTTCAATTATATCTTTTTGTTTCTTGTTTTTATTTTCACTAGTTAGGCTTAATGGAAAACAAAAAAAATAGAGATCTTTTTTAGTATTTTTCCTAAGGTAGAAAATGAATGGTCTGAAAATAAAATTTAAAAACCAATGGAACTTTCTTTGCATGCTAATAGCAATGTTATTAGTATGAATCTTTTGAACACCTTTGTTACTAATTCTATGGAAACATCTAAGCTTGGGGAAGTTAGTTTTTATGAAAATGATCTTTCTAGTTCCCCAGTTTTAAAGAAGAAAATTTGCTCTGATGATACTTTATCTCCCATATGTGGTAATTCTAATGATACATGTGATATTTTAAATCCACATACTGAAAGCATCCCTTTTAAAATACCTATAAAAATTGTTGAACGTGTTATGAATAACTATTATTCTAGAGATGGAACTATCGATCCTGGTGATCATTTACTCTTTATACACGAATTATGTGAGTTGTTCAAGTGTGCAGGTATTTCAATGAACGAAGTTAAGAGGAAGCTATTCCCTTTTTCACTTAAGGGCAAAGCAAGGGAGTGGTATGAGCTACTAGATGATCCTCATCATTTGGAGTGGAAGGACTTGAATCTCTCTTTTACTCTAAATTTTATCCTCCTCATGAAATTCATAAAGATAGGAATTATATTTAGAATTTTCATCCTCGTGATGGAGAAAGTATTGCCCAAGCATGGGGGAGATCGAAGTCACTAATGCTGAAATTTCCCATTTATGAGATCCCCAGTAATATTGTTATTAATAATTTTTATGCAAGACTTTCAGGACATTACAAGGACTATATAGGTAATTGTTTACAGGGATCCTTCGCAAGTAAGGCGGTCAAAGCTAAGTGGGATCTTCTTGAAACAATTCAAATCAATACTGAAGATTGGGATAACGACAAAGGTAAAGAACGAGGTATAAACTATGAGTATGATTGCATTAAGTCTTTCGCTGAAACTGTTGATTTTCAAGAGCTTAGTGCTAAATATGGTCTTGATCCTCAAATTCTTGTTGATTGTTGTAGAGCCTTTGCTTCTCATATTAATGCTCCTAATGAAAAATGGGACATGTATCATGAGCCTTTTAAAGACACTTGCAAGGAAAATGAAATTGTTATTAATGATAGCAATAAACATGCTCAAACCTCTGAAAGTACTATTTCTTATAAGCATGTTAATTTTTGTGGAATACATAAACCTTGTGAGAAGAATCAAATTGAAGAGGAATATTGTATCACTCACAGGAATGAAAGAACTAGAATGTGGTATAGGGGTCTAAATGATCTTGGTAAAAAAGTGCGTGCCCTTGATACATTGCAAATGTATCTATAATTTTTGATGTTCCATGCTTGGTTTTATCCACTTTCTTGTGTTTTGTCCACACTTTGGAGTACTTTTCATATGATTTTTTGGACTAACCTAATAACAAGAGCCATAGTGCCAGTTGCCTATTTTCTGCTGTTTTTGGTTCCAAGAAAGTCAGAAAATGAATATTCTCGGAATTAGACCGGACAAAAGCCAAAGTTGATATTATCCCGGAAGACTCACGGAGCCAAAAGGAGAGTCGGAGAGGGGCCACAGGGTGGCCACACCACCCCATGGCGTGGGTCCCCCCAAGCCGCGCCAGGGCATGGTGTGGGCCCCCTGGCTGGCCACCGACCTTGCCTTCTAGCCTATAAGAAGCCTCCCGAGGCATAAACCCTAAATCATCAAGCCTCCAGCCACGAAAATTCCGCAGCGCTGCCGCCACCGAAGGGGAGATTCGGGGGACAGAAAGTCTCTGTTCCGGCACCCTGCCAGGACGGGGAAGTGCCCCTGGAGCCATCTCCATCGATCTCCACCGCCATCTCCATCACCATTGCTGATTCCCATGATGAGGAGGGAGTAGTTCTCTCTCAAGGCTAAGGGTTCTACTGGTAGATATGTGTTCATCTCTCTCTCTATGCATGATCTTATTGAGATCATGAGGTTATAATCAATAGATATACCTTCCTACTCAAGTGCTTTAATGAATCTCTGCTCTCCCCATGTGTGTGAAAGTGATAGCGTTCTCACCATGGTGGCACTTAGGCTAGAGATTACAAATACTTGTTATGAGTTATATTTGGAGTTGGATGTATTTATGAAATTGTGGTGTTTGTTGGACTCATCTAGTACTCAAGGTGATAGTGTGGGGTTTTCTAGATGGAAAAGGCTTACTTTGAGGTGTGTTGTTATAGCCCTACCATCGATTAGAGTGTCCAACAGGAGAGTAGTTAAGAGTAGTACCATGAAGATAATATATTTATGAGAGAGTGTTCACTAGTGAAAGTATGATCGCTAAGCCTTGTTTCTAAGCACTGAAACTTCGTTTGCTACTAGATCTGTTACATGTTTGCTTGCTTCTATCTTTATTTCAGTTTGCATTTAGTATCTTCCACGCCATCAAGCTATTTTCTAGCACTGTTACCACTTATAATTATCTATACCACTTGTATTTCACTATCTCTTTGCGGAACTAGTGCACCTATACACCTGACAAGTGTATTGGGTGTG
Source organism: Avena eriantha (assembly GCA_910589775.1). NCBI lineage: Eukaryota > Viridiplantae > Streptophyta > Magnoliopsida > Poales > Poaceae > Avena > Avena eriantha. The sequence continues at coordinate 401,880,193 of OU342745.1, forward strand.
TTGGGGACACAAGAGACTTCTTGTATCTTGATTGCAGGGTTGCTTGAGAGGGAATACCTTTGACCACTTCCTCCCTGAGTTCGATAAACCTTGGGTGATCCACTTAAGGGAAAAATTGCTGCTGTTCTACAAACCTCTACACTTGGAGGCCCAACACGTGTCTACAAGAATAGAAGTGCGTAGACATCAAGCTATTTTCTGGCGCCGTTGCCAGGGAGGAAAGGTAAAAGGTATTCACACTGGAGGATTAAAGAAGAAGAACCTCCCACGGCAAACGCCTATTTTCTGGTGTGAGTGCTCGAAGTTATTTCCTTTAGATTCTGCAATTTTGTCTTTTTTGTTTCTTGTTTTCACTAGTTAGGCTTAATGGAAAACAACAAAAAAATAGAGAGCTTTATAGTATTTATCTTGAGTTAGGACCTGAAGTGTTTGAAGAGAAAATTAAAAAACCTATGGAACTTTATTTGCATGCTAATAGCAATGTTATTAGTGTGAATTCTTTGGACACCATTATTGCTAATGCTATGGAAAAGTCTAAGCTTGGGGAAGCTAGTTTTTGTGAAAACGATCTTTTTAGTTCCCCAGCTTTGGAAGATAGCTATTCTATTGCTTATGATGCTACCAGACCTCCAATATATGATGATTACAATGATGAATATGATATTTTCAGTCCACCTACTATTGAGGAGAAAATTGATTATAATTACAATATGCCTCCTATATTTGATGATTATGGTGATGAGAATAATAATGATAGCTATTTTGTTGAATTTGCTCCCACTACAATTAATAAGAATGACTATGTTTATCTGGGGAGTATTAATTCTTTTATGCATGTGGCTCATGATAAGAATGTTTTATGTGATAGTTATATTGTTAATTTTATTCATGATGCTACTGAAAGTTATTATGAGAGAGGGAAACATGGTTTTATGCATCTCAATAATATTAAGTTTCCCCTCTTTATGACTTGTTTGTTTACAAGATTCCTACGCATAGGAAGTGTATTAGACTTAAATGTGCTTCGGATTTGCTTCTTGATGCTCTCTTTTACTTCAATTTATATTTCTTATGTGAGCATCTTCTCAAACTATCATCCCTAACTTAAAGGCGTTAAAGAGAAGTACTTATTGGGAGATAACCCAAAAGTTTTAGATGAGTCTTGGAAGTTATTACTTCTATAATAACCACTCCTTATCCTTTTTTTTGCTTTTTGTACCAAGATTAACCTCTAATGAGAGAGAAGTAATGATTGGAAAAGTTGCTGTCCCGAAACAGATTTTTGTGCTTCACCGTAAAAATTCGTGTAGAAACTATGAACGTATTTTTGAGGCGTGAACTTTTGTGCTTCTGCCCCAGGTTGTTATCTAACTTTCTTTAGTTCAACACTTTTTGATTGGAGCAACAGAATGTCTTCTAAAAAAATCGTCTTTACCTGCTGGTCTGTTTTGACAGATTTCTATCATTTTCTGCATTTGCTTCTTGTTGCTTCCTTTTTGAGTTCTTTTGCTTGTGTTTTAATGGAAGTTTATTTGGTGTTAGAACTGAACCTTAAGACTTATTTATCTTGAGTGCACTAATGTTGCTAATAAAGATTGTGTGAAGTTTTGTATGAAGGAAAAAAATTAGGTGTATGGAAGGAATGAGTAATGAGATGAAGGATGGACTAAAGCTCAAGCTTGGGGATGCCACACGTGTCACCCCAAGAAATATCCAAGAAGTACAAGCGTCAAAGCTTAGGGATGCCCAAGGCATCCCCCTCTTCATCAATAAAAATCCCAGGTTCCTTCCAAACGCTTCATTTTTATTGTTTCTGCACAGTTGTGTTGTTCTTGGAGCGTCTTCTTTTTTTTTCGTTTTGGTTTTCCATTTGCTTTGTTTTCTTAGTTTGCTGAATAAATTGGTTGGACGCCCTCTTTCATACATTGGTTTTCAAATAGTATGGTTTGGTTTGGAAAAGAGTAGGAAAGTTCATGCTTAAGTGGTAAAAAGAGTTTGTTTTTTACTGTGGCCTATGCTTTGTCATGCCATGCTTGATATTGTTTTGGCTTTTTGCTTAGTATTCTTTGTTGTAGCATGAGTTGTTATAAACAATTGAGATTGCGTAATGTGCATTGGATGAATCATGTGTTATTTTAGCATATTAAAGCATGGTATAGTGGTATTCTCCTTTGATGCTTTATTTGGGTTGACTTGGCGCATGCTCACACCATGTTATGACTATCTCAAGTCACCATAGCCTTTATGATACTTTAGTTTTCAACTTGTAGTATCACTTTATGCTTTGATCAATGATGTTTTGTCGCTCTGCATGATTATGGCCATTATTGCTCTCTTAGTTTGTCGCTCCCAGTCTTTTGCTAGCCACCACAACAAAGTATGAGTTCCACTCATGCATCCAACTCCATAAACCAAGTTATTCCAAAGAGTCCACCATACCTACCTACTAGCTTATGCTATTCCAAGTATATTCATGCTTTTGTTTACCTTCCAAATTAAACTTGTTATGAGAAAACTAGTGATTAAAGCTCTCACGAACTTGATGGCACACTTTACTTTTCTTGCCCTTAATAAACTTGAACCATTGTGTCCATCTTTGTTGCGTATATGCTTGCACTTTATAAGTTGAAATTAGCAGAACCATGTATCATGGAGAACGCTTTCAACATTGCACTTGTACTTTGTACCACGTTGATAGCATGTTCTTTTGCTTATGGATCCCGGCGGTGTGAAATAAAAGTGGAACTTGTAAGATCATGGAGTTTGTATATGTGTTAGAGAAACGCCTGGGCCGCTGGTCTAGTCCATGCTGACATGGTGAAAACCTACAGCGTACCCATAATGAGCTGTCTATGAAGCATCCTTTTTATAAATAAAGGTCAGATATTGAGAAAAAAGAGAAAAAGAAAAGAAAAGAAAAGAGATATGAGAAAAGAGGAAAGAGAGAAAAAGACACCATTTTCCCATGGTAAATAAGAAGATTGCTTAGATGCTCGTTGTCTGCTTGTCTTATCATTTTGATATGGGGATTCTTCCATATCATCGGGCAAGGGGTACCCCGTTGGCAGTTCTCTATGATACATATGTACTTACAATGACAAGAGCTTACTTGTGACTAAAGTTGAGTAGCATGAGGTTCGGTCTTCGTAAGTAAGGGGCATGAGATTTCAACTTATAACTTGTCAAGCATATCCTCTTAGTTGTGTCACTTTAACCTTAATCACCTTCAAGATGCTTATGATTGGGGCAATGAGAGCTGAAAGCTAATAAGTACCATAATTTTTTGGAAGCTCTTTATGAGACTTGAATCCCTACTTCCTTCTATGAAGGCCTTTCTTCCACTATATATATTGAGTCTCCACCTTCTATCTATACGCACCTACTTTGAGAGCATAGTGTCCATTCTTAGTTCCATGTGCATTGTCCCAAGACTTGTTGATTGATGCATAACTTGATATTGCTTGTTTTAAACTATTGTATCTAGTCACTCTTATGAACTTTGAAGGTGTCCTATGCATTTACATTTGCTACTCTATTGAGGGACAAGCTGAATACTATTATGCTATGTTTTCTTTATGTGAAACAAACAAACGTCTTGCAAAGCATTGTTATTCATGAATCATTTGTTTGTGTCTTTTCATGTTGCATCTTAGTTTCTTTGTCTTATTGCTAGAACTTTGTCTTTCATGTTATGATTGAATTACTATGATCCCAGCTTTTAATGTTTTACAAATACTTTGATCAAGTCTTTGATGGTGCATTTCACCTCAAAAATTATTCTTTCTTTTTATCACTTACCTACTCGAGGACGAGCAGGAGTTAAGCTTGGGGATGTTGATACATTGCAAATGTATCTATAATTTTTGATGTTCCATGCTTGGTTTTATCCACTTTCTTGTGTTTTGTCCACACTTTGGAGTATTTTTCATATGATTTCTTGGACTAACCTATTAACAAGAGCCACAGTGCCAGTTGCCTGTTTTCTAATGTTTTTGGTTCCAGGAAAGTCAGAAAATCAATATTCTTAGAATTGGACCGGACAAAAGCCAAAGTTGATATTTTCCCGGAAGACTCACGGAGCCAGAAGGAGAGTCGGAGAGGGGCCACAGGGTGGCCACACCACCCCATGGCGTGGGTCCCCCCAGGCCGCGCCAGGGCATGGTGTGGGCCCCTTGGCTGGCCACCGACCTTGCCCTCTAGCCTATAAGAAGCCTCCCGAGGCATAAACCCTAGATCATCAAGCCTCTAGCCATGAAAAGTTCTGCAGCGCCGCCGCCATCGAAGGGGAGATTCGGGGGACATAAAGTATCTGTTCTGGCACCCTACCGGGACGGGGAAGTGCCCCCGGAGCCATCTCCATCGATCTCCACCACCATCTCCATCACCATTGCTGATTCCCATGATGAGGAGGGAGTAGTTCTCTCTCGAGGCTAAGGGTTCTAACAGTAGCTATGTGTTCATCTCTCTCTCTATGCATGATCTTATTGAGATCATGAGCTTGTAATCTATAGATCTACCTTCCTACTCAAGTGCTTTAATGGATCTCTGCTCTCTCCATGTGTGTGAAAGTGACAGCGTGCTCACCATGGGGGCACTTAGGCTAGAGATTACAAATACTTGTTATGAGTTATATTTGGAGTTGGATGTCTTTATGAAATTGTGGTGTTTGTTGGACTCATCTAGTACTCAAGGTGATAGTGTGGGGTTTTCTAGATGGAAAAGGCTTACTTTGAGGTGTGTTGTTATAGCCCTACCATCGATTAGAGTGTCCAACCAGAGAGTAGTTAAGAGTAGTATCATGAAGATAATATATTTATGAGAGAGTGTTCACTAGTGAAAGTATGATCCCTAGGCCTTGTTTCTAAGCACTAAAACTTCATTTGCTACTAGATCTGTTACATGTTTGCTTGCTTCTATCTTTATTTCAGTTTACCTCTAGTATATTCCACGCCATCAAGTTATTTTCTAGCACCGTTACCACTTGTAATTATCTATACCACTTGTATTTCACTATCTCTTCGCCGAACTAGTGCACATATACACCTGACAAGTGTATTCGGTGTGTTGGGGACACAAGAGACTTCTTGTATCTTGATTGCAGGGTTGCTTGAGAGGGAATACCTTTGACCACTTCCTCCCTGAGTTCGATAAACCTTGGGTGATCCACTTAAGGGAAAACTTGCTACTGTTCTACAAACCTCTGCACTTGGAGGCCCAACACGTGTCTACAAGAATAGAAGTGCGTAGACATCAGCCCTCTATCCTTTTATTTGTGAACTTTGATTTGAAGTGGGTCATTTCAATTTTCAATGCTCGGGCCATAATAATAGCCCTTCCAATCCAATGAGTACTGCAAGTTTGTATTGTGATGACATGATCAGTCCTTTTTTTGGGGTGTGAAGAGTTATCAAGAAAAACTTCTTTGGTAGATATGAGTGCTTTTGGTGTGAATGGCGTCCTGCATGGTTGTAATCTTTATTGTCTTGATAATTTCCACACAAATACTTACATATAAAATATTATAAAAGATGAGATTTTACCAAAATATGACAAGACTAATATGTGTTTTAATCTTATTAATGAAAAGAAGGAATCCTCCAAAGTTTCTTCTATTGTCTCTAACAATAAACCAGGGTATATGGAGAAGCTTCCTTTTAAGCCTCTCCCTCCTAAAGATAAGAAAGAAAAAGAAGAAGAGGAGGAGTAAAAGGAGAGAGGAAACGGTATTTTCCCCTAAGCATGTTGCTCGTATTATAGTTTTTGATGAGTCTGAACTCGATGATGTTCCTAAGCCTATTACCTATAGTAGTGATCATGATTGGGAAAAGCACACTACTTTTGATATTGAAAATCTCTTCGGTACCAATTCTGAAAATGATGATATTAATAATGGTTGTACTATTAGTGTTATCCATGTTCCTTCCAATGATGATATGTTTACAAATGAACACACTTTGGAAGATAATTATTATATTGCTTATGATGATACTACACCTCCAATATATGATGATTACAATAATGAACATGATATTTTTAGTCCACCTACTATTGAGGAGAAAATTAATTATGATTACAATATGCCTCCTATATTTGATGATTATGGTGATGAGAATAATAATGATAGCTATTTTGTTGAATTTGCTCCCAGTACAATTAATAAGAACGACTATGTTTATGTGGGGTGTATTAATTCTTTTATGAATGTGGCTCATGATAAGAATGTTTTATTTGATAGTTATATTTTAATTTTATTCATGATGCTACTGAAAGTTATTATGAGAGAGGGAAACATGGTTTTATGCATCTCAATAATATTAAGTTTCCCCTCTTTATGTTGAAAGTCTTGAAGTTGCACTTGTTTTTCTTTCCTATGCTTGTTGCTTTGGGCTTTCATGACTTGTTTCTTTACAAGTTTCCTATGCATAGGAAGTGGGTTAGACTTAATTGTGCTTTGAATTTTCTTCTTGATGCTCTCTTTTACTTCAATTCATATTTCTTATGTGAGCATCTTCTCAAACTATCATGCCTAGCTAAAAGGCGTTAAAGAAAAGCACTTATTGGGAGATAACCCAAATTTTTTTAGGAATCTTTTGTTGAGTCTTGGAAGTTATTGCTTCAGTAATAACCTCCCCTTATCATTTTTGTGTGGTTTTTGTGCCAAGAGTAACCTCTAATGAGAGAGAAGTAAGATTTGGGAAAGTTGCTGTCCTGAAACACATTTTTGTGCTTCACTGTAAAAATTCGTGAAAAATCTATATACGTTGGTTGAGCTGTATTTTTTGTTCTTCTACCCCAGGTTGTTATCCAACTTTCGTTAGTTCAACACTTTTCGATCTGAGTAACAGAAGGTCTTCGAAAAAATCAGTTTTTACCTGCTGTTCTGTTTTGACAGATTTCTGCCATTATTTGCATTTGCCTCTTAATCTCCTTATCTTTGAGTTCTCTTTGATCATTTGAACTTTTTAAAGGAAGTGCTACAATAGCTTGTGTTTTAATGGAAGTTTTACTTATGTTGAAACTGAACCTAAAGACTTATTATTTTGAGTACACTAATGTTGCTAATGAAGATTGTGTTAAGTTTTGTATGAAGGAAATTTTCAGGTGTAGGGAAGAATAATGTGATGAGATGAAGTATGGACAAAAGCTCAAGCTTTGGGATGCCACACGTGTCACCCCAAGAAATATTCAATAAGTACAAGTGTCAAAGCTTGGGGATGCCCAAGGCATCCCCTTCTTCATCAAAAATCTCAGGTTTTTCCCAAACACTTCATTTTTATTGTTTCATGCACAGTTGTGTTATTCTTGGAGCATCTTCGCTTTTGTTTTTGGTTTTCGTTTGCTTAGTTTGCTTGAATAAATTGGTTGGACCCCCTCGTTCATACATTAGTTTTCAAATAATATTGGTTTGGATTGGAAAAGAGTAGAAAAAGTTCATGCTTAAGTGGTATAAAAAGAGTTTGTTTTTGACTGTGACTTAGACTTTATCATGCCATGCTTGATATTGTTTTTGCTTTATGCTTAGTGATTTTTTTTGTACCATGACATGTTATAAACAATTGAGATTGCTTAATGTGCCTTGAAAGAATCATGCGTTGTTTTAGCATATAAAAGCATAATACTGTGGTATTCTCCTTTAATGCTTTATTTGGGTTGACTTGGCGCATGCTCACACCATGTTAAGACTATACCAATTAACCATAGCCTCTATGATCATTTAGTTTTCGACTTGTAATATCACTTTATGCTTTAATTAATGATGTTTTGTCGCTTTGCATGATTATGGCTATTATTGCTCCCTTAGTTGGTCGCTCCTAGTCTTTTGCTAGCCTCCATACCAAGTATGAGTTCCACTCATGCAATCCATCTCCAAATAAAACCAAGTTATTCCAAAGAGTCCACCATACCTACATATTAGCATTTGCTATTCCAAGTATATTCATGTTTTTATCTACCTTCCGGATTAAACTTGTTATGTGAAAATTAGTGATTAAAGCTCTCACGAACTTGATGGCACACTTTACTTTTATTTCCCCTAATAAACTTGAACCATTGTGTCATCTATGTTGTATATGCTTGCACTTATATGTTGGGGATTAGCAGAAACATGCTGTCATGGGGAACTCTTTCAACATTGCACTTGTACATTGTACCCAGTTGATATCATGCTCTTTTGTTTATGGATGTCGTCGGTGTGAAATCAAAGGGGAGCTTGTAAATCCATGGAGTTATGTATGTGTGTTAGATAAACGCCTGGGCGGCTGGTCTAATCCATGCCTAATCATGGTAGAAACCTGCAGCGTAATCATAATGAGCAATCTATGAAGCATCCTTCTTATAAAAAAGAGACAGAGATTGAGAAAAAGAAAGAAAAAAGAGATGAGAAAAGAGGAAAGAGAGAGAAAGCACCATTTTCCCATGGTAAATAAGATGATGCTGAGATGCTTATTGTCTGCTTGCCTTGTCATTTTGATACGGGGATTCTTCCGTATCATCAGGCAAGGGGTACCCTGTTGGCGGTTCTCTATGATACACATGTACTTACTATGACAAGAACTTACCAGTAACTAAACTTGAGTAGCATGAGGAGCGGCCCTCGTATTCAAGGGACATGAGATTGCCAACGTATACTTTGTCAAGCATATACTCCATAGTTTGTTCACTTTAACCTTAATCACTTCAAGATGCTTATGATAGGGGCAATGAGAGCTGAAAGCTAATAAATACCATAAATTTTGGAATCTCTTTATGAGACTTGAATCCCTGCTTCCTTCTATGAAGGCCTTTCTTTTACTTTTATGTTGAGTCTCCATATTCTATACTTAGGCACCAATTAAGAGAGCATAGTGGTCATTCTTAGTTTAATGTGCATTATCCCAAGACTTGTTGATTGATGCATAACTTTGATATTGCTTGTTCTTAAACTATTTGTATCTAGTCACCCTTATGAACTTTGAAGGTGTCCTATGCATTTATGTTTTGCTACACTATGAGGGACAAGCTGAATACCATTCTCATGATGCTTTCTATATGTGAAACAAACAAACGTCTTGCAATGCATTGTTATTCATGATCTTTTGTTTGTGCCTTTTCATGCTACAACATAGTTGTTATGTCTTATTGTTAAAACTATATCTTTCATGTTATGTTAAAGTACTTTGATCACAGCTATCAATGTTTTACAAATACTTTGATTAAGTTTATGCTGGTGCATGTCACCTCAAAAATTATTATTTCTTTTAATCACTTACCTACTCGAGGACGAGCATGAGTTAAGCTTGGGGATGTTGATATGTTGCTAACGTATCCATAATTTTTGATGTTCCATGCTAGTTTTATATCTACTTTCTTATATTTTGTCCATACTTTGGAGTATTTTTATACACTTTCTTGGACTAACCTATTAACAAGATGCCACAGTGCCAGCTGCCTGTTTTCTGCTTTTTTGGTCCTAGGAAAGTCAGAAAATGAATATTCTCAGAATTGGACGGGACAAAAGCCGAAGTCAATATTTTACCGAGGGGAACACGGAGCCAGAAGACGAGATGGAGAGGGGCCAGGGGCCGAACACACCACCTGGCCGCACGGCCAGGCCTGACCCGCGCCTGGGGATGGTGTGGCCGCCTCGGGCACCCCCTCGGCCTCCCCTTTCTCCTACAAGAAGCTCCTGATGAGAAAACCCTAAATAGTCCAGCCTCCAGCCATGAAAAGTTCCGCAGCGCCGCCACCACCAAAAGGGAGATTTAGGGGACAGAAAGTCTCTGTTCCAGCACCTTGTCGGGACGGGGAAGTGCCCCGGAGCCATCTCCATCGATCTCCACCACCATCTCCATTACCGTTGCTGATTCGCATGATGAGAAGGGAGTAGTTCTCTCTCGAGGCTAAGGGTGCTACTGATAGCTATGTATTCATCTCTCTCTCTATGGATGATCATATTGTGATCATGAGCTTTGTAATCAAGTAGATCTACCTTGCTACTCAAGTGCTTTAATAGATCTCTGCTCTCCCCATGTGTGTGAAAGTGACAACGTGCACACCATGGTGGCACTTAGGCTAGAGATTACAAATACTTGTTATGAGTTATATTTGGAGTTGGATGTTTCTATGAAATTGTGGTGTTTGTTGGAATCATCTAGAGCTCAAGGTGACAGTGTGGGGTTATATAGATGGGGAAAGCAGACTTTGAGGAGTGTTGTTATAGCCCTACCATGGATTAGAGTGTCCAACTGGAGAGTAGTTCAGAGTAGTATCATGAAGAGAAGATATTTATAAGAGAGTGTTCACTAGCGAAAGTATGATCCCTAGGGCTTGTTTCTAAGCATTGAAACACCGTTTGCAACTAGATTTGTTACATGTTTGCTTGCTGCCATCTTTATTTCAGTTTGCCTTTAGTCTCTTCCATGCCATCAAGCTATTTTCTGGCACCGTTACCACTTATAATTATCCATACCACTTGTATTTTACTATCTCTTCGCCGAACTAGTGCACCTATACACCTGACAATTGTATTGGGTGTGTTGGGGACACAAGAGACTTCTTGTATCTTGATTGCAGGGTTGCTTGAGAGGGATACCTTTGACCACTTCCTCCCTGAGTTCGATAAACCTTGGGTAATCCACTTAAGGGAAACTTGTTGTTGTTCTACAAATCTCTACACTTGGAGGCCCAACAACTGTCTACAAGAATAGAAGTGCGTAGACACCAATAGGCTATACCAAAGAAAAAAGAAGCATGAGCATTAACAAAAATTCAACTGCCAGCAACAAGAGAGAAACTCACGTGTTCCTCTAGGGACTCCGAAGATTCTTTCAGAATCGACGTTCGGGCAACAATCTGGTGCCCCTAGTGTGGGGGAACTCGAAGAATTGGCACCGGAGTGGGCCACCACCGGAGGATAAGGAGACTGTGCCGCTACCTCCTTGTTCTTGGAGTCCGCGACTCCGAACTCCTTGAAAAATTGGCAGTCATCGGAGGACAACGATGTCATCTGACTGCCAAACAACCAACATTACTTTAGAGGGAAAAGATTATGAGAAGACAAGACGAACTCACAAACATATAAAGACTTACCCGTCAAAAAATTTGAGGTCAAAGGAATCTCCAAACGACTCCTTCAGCAACCTCAGCTTCTTTCGTGAAGGAGGAGCCATGGCACGAATAGGCACGGCAGGGATTGGCTCCTCCACGGAAGTGGAAGGACCCTCTAGTGTCATCGGTGAAGATGCATCCGAATCCTGGCTACATTAGCGCTTGCGAGTACCATGCCCACTAGACTTGGGGGCTTCCTGCTCCTCCCCAAAAGGGACGGTGGAGCCCTACTCGTCCTCTTCTTCCGATTCGCACGGAATGATTCCTTCGGGCTGAGGAGGCAAGTTGGTGGCTACCTTCCAGACCTGAAAATAGAACCAAGCATCAGTATAAGTGACAATGAGCAGGTAATCAAAAAATCTAAAGAACATTCAAAAAGAAGTCCACCTCAGGCGAAGGATTGCTTGCGTAGAATGGAGCCCAACTGAGTCACCCAGGAGATCCTCCGTGGTGGTGTACTTGATCAGCAGTCGAAACCTCCTGTCTACTTCACCAAAAGAAATGCCCTCTGCAGAAATGCGAGTGACATCACCAGTACCAATCCAGCGGCACATCGGATGCACCCTAGCCTATAGAGGTTGTACTCGGCGACGCATCCAAGTGCGGATGAGATCAGCACCGCCTACTTCTTTGCCTATGCGGCGTTCGAGGTCGCAGACATGCTAATACAGAGTCTGTGTCTCCTCGACTTCGCTGGGCATCACGATGTTCTTCCACGACCTCCTCCTATTGCAGGCCGCCACCGGATCAAAGGGTGCCAGTCCATAGTGCTCTCCGTCGACCTTCTGGTCGCGGATGCGGAACCACTTCTCCCTCCACCCTTGGACAGATGCAGTGAGATTGATGGAGAAATAAGTGACGTTGGAGTCGACATAGATCCCACAGCCTCCTATATCATTGACTATTGAACCCGAACCTGACTGACATTTGAGCTTAAGAGATTTTTGAAGAGGCCGAAGTGTGGCTCGATTCCGAGCCAGCACTCGCAAAGAGTAATGAAGCAAGCGATGTGGAGGATAGAGTTTGGGGTCAGCTGGTGCAGCTGGAGCCCATAGAAACAAAGCAACCCCCTCACAAAAGGGTAAAGGGGGAGAGAAAAACCACGAACGATGAAAGCAAGGAACATCACTCGAAACCTCGCAGGAGGACTAGGGATTACCTCATTGCCGGGAACGCGGGAGTCGTCCTCCGTGGCAGAGAGCACCCCATCCTGGCGCTGGGTGAAAATCTCTAAGGGCTTGATGACGGATGGGCACCACGACCCATTGGTGACGCGGGTCCTGATACGTTGGAAACGTATCTATAATTTTTCATGTTCCAAGCTTGTTTTATATCTACTTTCTTATGTTTTGTCCACACTTTGGAGTATTTTTGCACATTTTCTAGAACTAACCTATTAACAAGATGCCACAGTGCTAGTTGCCTATTTTCTGCTATTTTTGGTTTCAGAAAAGCTAGTAAGAAAATATTCTCGGAATTGGACCGGACAAAAGCCCAAGTCAATATTTCACCAGAAGGAATACGGAGTCCGAAAGGGAGACGGAGAGGGGAACTAGGGCGGCCACACCTGGTGGCGGCGCGGGCTGCCCTAGCCGCGACACCAGGGGGTGTGGGCCCCCTGGAACTCCACCGACCTTGCCCCTTCGCCTATAAAAGTCTCCTGGGATGAAAACCCTAAGTACCCGATCAAAATTCCACGGAAGAGTCTGTAGCCACCGCCATCTCGATCCCTAGATCGGGAGGGATCTGAAGCTCTTCCCGGCACCCTATCGGAGGGGAGAGATCACCCTGGAGGCCTTCTTCATCACCATGCCTGCCTCCGGTGTGATGCGTGAGTAGTTCATCTCTTGACTACGGGTCCATGTAGTAGCTAGATGGTTGGTTCTCCTCCTTTGTGCCACCATGTTTAGATCTTGTGATCTCCTTTCATGATCAAGATCATCTATTTGTAATCTTACATGTTGTGTTTGCGGGGATCCGATGGATATTGAGATTCTATTTCAGATTGATTATTGATTCTATCATGTCTTTGTTATTTATGATCTTGCATGCTTTCCATTGTTAGTAGCTATCTTCGATAGTGGGTTCATGCCTCTAGGAGTCTAGGGAAGTGACAGAAATCTCTAAGGTACTAGAGGTGTTGTTTCTACTAGGGAGAAAACATCAATCCTTTGTTCATAGAACAATCGTATTGTTTACTTTACACACTTTGCTTAATGCAATTATCTGTTGCTTGCAACTTAATACTGGAGGGGGTTTGGATGATAACCTGAAGGTGGATTATTAGTCATAGATGCAGTTGGATTACGGTCTATGTATAATGTTGTAATGCCCAATCAAATCTCATAGGCGTCAAGATGATTAGTATATGCATGCATGCTTTCTCAGTGTCCGTCAATTGCCTCGCTGTAATTTGTTCACCCAACATGTCAACTATCTTAAGGAGAATCACCACTAGTGAACTATGGACCCTACTCCATTCTTTTTTCCATCAATCTACAACTATTTATTGTTTTCTGTTTACTTTCTGCAAGCAATTACTATCTTCGACACAATACGTTTAATCCTTTGTTTTCAGCAAAACTGGTGAGATTGACAACCTCACTGTAAGTTGGGGGCAAAGTTCTCTGGTTGTGTTGTGCAGGATTCCAAGTTGGAAACAACACCTTGGATGTGTTTCCTTGCTCCTACTACTTCGATAACCTTGGTTTCATAACTGAGGGAAAACTTGCTACTGTGCTCATCATACCTTCCTCTTGGGGTTCCCCAACGAGCTCGATACATTTTGAGCCATCAAGCACTTTTTCTGGCGCCGTTGCCGGGGAGTCAAGGACATCTTCACAAGGGGAGTCCCGCATAACCAATCTCTTTACTTTGTTTTATTTGTTTTGCTTAGTTTATTTCTGCTTTGTTTGCTTGTTTCTTTATCAAAAACACACAAAAAATAGTTGTTACCTCGTTCTTAGCTCACCATGTTGACTCCTAAGTTCACCCTGAAATACCTTTCAATAGGTAGTGGCTCTATAATTGGGAAATATAATACTGAAGAATTCTTTAATCATGTTAACAAGCATGAGGATATTGAGGATAGATCCCTAGCAGAAGTTGCTCCAAATTATGAAATTGCTGCATTTTCTTTAGTTCACATATTGGAAGCTAGGTTTGTTAACCTTAAACCCATAATGCAAGTAATGTTTCTTAAACTTAAAGATATTGAGGACACTGAAAAGAGATGTTTTATTCTGGAAACTTTTCTTAAAGAATTCTATGATGTTGTTAAGGAAGCTAGAAAAGTCTTTGATCATTTTAATATGCTAGGCTCATTTGTAGATGTTATTGGTACACGAGAAAAGATGGGTAAATCCGAACCTAGAAAAGGAGAGGAAATTAAAATACCAATACCTTTTAAACTTGTAGGAATGCATGAAGCCTTAGAAAAGAATTTTGATTGGACTGTTCCTGAAAACACGTTTGATGAAAATAGTGAACCCAAGAGCATTGAGAGAAGATCCTCTAGAACTTATTTGGATGATATACCTTGCCTCGTTGAAGATATTTCTGGTATTGATCTTAATGCTTCTTCATTTGAGAATACTTGATTCTTTTCCTGCTTCTTATGCCTAGCTCAAAGGCGTTAAAGAAAAGCACTTATTGGGAGATAACCCAAATTTCTTAAGGAATCTTTTGTTGAGTCTTGGAATCTATTACCTCTGTAATAACCGCTCCTTATCATTTTTGTGTGGTTTTTGTGCTAAGAGTAACCTCTAATGAGAGAGAAATAATGCTTGGGAAAGTTGCTGTCCCAAAACAGATTTTTGTGCTTCGCTGCAAAAATTCGTGAAAAATCTCTATATATCGGCTTGAGCTATAATTTTTGGTGCTTCTGCCCCAGGTTGTTATACAATTTTCTTTAGTTCAGCAATTTTCGATTTGAGCAACAGAAGGTCTTCAAAAAAAATTGTTTTTACCTACTGGTCTGTTTTGACAGATTTCTGCCATTATTTTCATTTGCCTCTTAATCTCTTTCTCTTTGAGTTCTCTTTGACCATTTGAACTTTTTAAAGGAAGAGATACAGTATCTTGTGTATTAATGAAAGTTTTACTTGTATTGAAACTGAATCTAAAGACTTATTATCTTGAGTGCACTAATGTTGCTAATGAAGATTGTGTGAAGTTTTGTATGAAGGAAATTTTTAAGTGTAGGGAAGGATAATGTGATAAGATAAAGTATGGACAAAAGCTCAAGCTTGGGGATGCCACCTGTGTCACCAAAAGAATTATTCAAGAAGTGCAAGCGTGAAAGCTTGGGGATGCCCAAGGCATCCCCTTCTTCATCAATAAAAATCTCAAGTTTCTTCCAAACATTTCATTTTTATTGTTTCATGCACAATTGTCTTGTTCTTGGAAGCGTATTCATTTTGTTTTTAGTTTAGTTTGCTTAGTTTTCTTGAATAAATTGGTTGGACCCCCTCATTCATATATGATAGTTTTCAAATAAGTTGATTTGGATTGGAAAAGAGTAGGAAAGTTCATGCTTACGTGGTATAAAAGGAGCTTGTTTTCGACTGTGGCCTAGGCTTTATCATGTCATGCTTGATATTGTTTTGAATTTATGTTTAGTGATTATTGCTGTAGCATGACTTGTTCCAAACAATTGATATTGCTTAATGTGCCTTTAAAGAATCATGCGTTGTTTTAGCATATTACATCATAATATTGTGGTATTCTCCTTTGATGTTTTATTTGGGTTGACTTGGCGCATGCTCACACCATGTTAAGACTATCCCAAGTCACCATAGCCTCTATTATAAATTAGTTTTGGACTTGTAATATCACTTTATACTTTAATTAATGATGTGCTGTCGCTTTGCATGATTATAGCCATTATTGCTCTCTTAGTTGGTTGCTCCCAGTCTTTTGCTAGCCTCCATACCAAGTATGAGTTCCACTCATGCATCCAATTCCAAATAAAACAAGGTTATTCCGAATAGTTCACCATACCTACCTATTAGCATTTGCTATTCCAAGTATATTCATGTTTTTATCTACCTTCCGAATTAAACTTGTTATGTGAAAATTAGTGATTAAAGCTCTCACAAACTTGATGGCACACTTTAATTTTCTTGCACTTAATAAACTTGAACCATTGTGCCCATCTATGTTGCGTATATGCTTGCGTTTTGTAAGTTGTGAATTAGCAGAACCATGTTATCATGGGGAACACTTTCGACATTGCACTTTATTTAGTTGATATCATGTTGTTTTTGCTTATGGATCCTGATGTCTACGCACTTCTATTCTTTTAGACAGTTGTTGGGCCTGCAAGTGCAGAGGTTTGTAGAATAGTAGAAAGTTTTCCCTTAAGTGGATCACCCAAGGTTTATCGAAATCAGGGAGGAAGTGGTTAAAGGTATTCCCTCTCAAGCAACCCTGCAATCAAGATACAAGAAGCCTCTTGTGTCCCCAACACACCTAATACACTTGTCAGGAGTATAGGTGCACTAGTTCGGCGAAGAGATAGTGAAATACAAGTGGTATAAATAATTATAAGTGGTAACGGTGATAGAAAATAGCTTGATGGCGTGGAAAAGACTAAAGGCAAACTGAAATAAAGATGGAAGCAAGCAAACATGTAATAGATCTAATTGCAAACGGTGTATCAATGCTTAGAAACAAGGCCTAGGGATCATACTTTCACTAGTGAACACTCTCATATAAATGTCTTCTCTTTATGATACTACTCTTAACTACTCTTCGGTTGAACACTCTAATCGATGGCAGGGCTATAACAACACACCTCAAAGTAAGCCTTTCCGCATCTAGATAACCCCACACTGTCACCTTGAGCACTAGATGGTTCCAACAAACACCACAATTTCATAAAGACATCCAACTCCAAATATAACTCATAACAAGTATTTGTAATCTCTAGCCTAAGTGCCACCATGGTGTGCACGCTGTCACTTTCACACACATGGGGAGAGCAGAGATCTAATAAAGCACTTGAGTAGCAAGGTAGATCTACTTGATTACAAAGCTCATGATCACAATATGATCATGCATAGAGAGAGAGAGATGAACACATAGCTACCTGTAGAACCCTTAGCCTCGAGGAAGAACTACTCCCTCCTCATCATGGGAATCAGCAACGGTGATGGAGATGGTGGTGGAGATCGATGGAGAGGGATCCGGGGGCACTTCCCTGTCCCGGCAGGGTGCCAGAACAGAGACTTTCTGTCTCCCGAATCTCCCCTTCGGTGGCGGCGGCGCTGCGGAACTTTTCGTGGCTAGAGGCTTGACTATCTAGGGTTTATGTCTCGGTAGGATTCTTATAGGCCAGAGGGCAAGGTTGGTGGGCGGCCAGGGGGCCCACACCATGCCCTGGCGCGGCCTGGGGGGACCCGCACCATGGGGTGGTGTGGCCACCCTGTGGCCCCTCTCCGACTCTCCTTCTAGCTCCGTGAGTCTTCTAGGAAAATATCAACTTTGGCTTTTGTCCGGTCCAATTCCGAGAATATTGATTTTATGACTTTCCTGGAACCAAAAACAGCAGAAAACAGGCAACTGGCATTGTGGCTCTTGTTAATAGGTTAGTCCAAGAAATCATATGAAAAGTACTCCAAAGTTTGGACAAAACATAAGAAAGTAGATAAAACCAAGCATGGAACATCAAAAATTATAGATACATTTGCAATGTATCAACATCCCCAAGCTTAACTCCTGCTCGTCCTCGAGTAGGTAAGTGATAAAAAGAAAGAATATTTTTTGAGGTGACATGCACCATCAAAGACTTGATCAAAGTATTTGTAAAACATTCAAAGCTGGGATCATAGTACTTCAATCATAACATGAAAGACAAAGTTCTAGCAATAAGACAAAGAAACTATGTTGCAACATGAAAAGGCACAAACAAAAGATTCATGAATAATAATGCTTTGCAAGACGTTTGTTTGTTTCACATAAAGAAAACATAGCATAATAGTATTTAGCTTGTCCCTCATAGAGTAGCAAATATAAATGCATAGGACACCTTCAAAGTTCATAAGAGTGACTAGATACAAATAGTTTAAAACAAGCAATATCAAGGTATGCATCAATCAACAAGTCTTGGGACAATGCACATAGAACTAAGAATGGCCACTATGCTCTCAAAGTAGGTGCATAAAGGTAGAAGGTGGAGATTCAATATAATGGTGGAAGAAAGGCCTTCATAAAAGGACGTAGGGATTCAAGTCTCATAAAGAGCTTCCAAAAATTATGGTACTTATAGCTTTCAGCTCTCATTGCCCCAATCATAAGCATCTTGAAGGTGATTAAGGTTAAAGTGACACAACTAAGAGGATATGCTTGACAAGTTATAAACCGAAATCTCATGCCCCTTACTTACGAAGACCGATCCTCATGCTACCAACGGGGTACCCCTTGCACATGATACAGGACCTATCCCATAATCAAAATGACAAGGCAAGCAGACAATGAGCATCTCAGCGATCTTTTTATTTGCTATTTGCATAGGGTTTTTTTATTAAGGATGCTTCATAGAGTGCTCATTATGATGATGCTGCAAGTTTCCACCATGATTAGGCACAGCTTAAGCTAGCGGCCCAGGCGTTTCTCTAACACACATACAAACTCCATGATCTTACAAGTTCCACTTTTATTTCACACCGCCGGGATCCATAAGCAAAAGAACATGATATCAACGTGGTACTAAGTACAGGTGCAATGTTGAAAGCGTTCCCCATGATACATGGTTCAGCTAACTTCAACTTATAAAGCGCAAGCATATACGCAACAAAGATGGACGCAATGGTTCAAGTTTATTAAATGCAAGAAAAGTAAAGTGTGCCATCAAGTTCGTGAGAGCTTTAATCACTACTTTTCTCATAACAAGTTTAATTTGGAAGATAAACAAAAGCCTGAATATACTTGGAATAGCGTAAGCTAGTAGGTAGGTATGGTGGACTCTTTGGAATAACTTGGTTTAGGGAGTTGGATGCATGAGTGGAACTCGTACTTGGTTTTGGAGGCTAGCAAAAGACTGGGAGCGACAAACTAAGAGAGCAATAATGGCCATAATCATGCAGAGCGACAAAACATCATTGATTAAAGCATAAAGTGATATTACAAGTCGAAAACTAAAGGGTCAGTTGGGATAGTCATAACATGGTGTGAGCATGCGCCAAGTCAACCCAAATAAAGCATCAAAGGAGAATACCACAATACTATGCTTTAATATGCTAAAACAACGCATAATCCTTCCAAGGCACATTAAGCAATCTCAATTGTTTATAAAATGTAATGCTACAGCAAACAATATTAAGCATAAAGCCAAAACATTATCAAGCATGGCATGACAAAGCATATGCCACAGTCAAAAACAAGCTCTCTTTACCACTTAAGCATGAACTTTTCTACTCTTTTCCAAACCAAACCAAACTATTTGAAAACCATTGTATGAAAGAGGGGGTCCAACCAATTTATTCAGCAAACTAAGAAAATCAAGCAAACTAAAAACCAAAACGAAAACAAAAAACAAGACGCTCCAAGAACAACACAACTGTGTATTAAACAATAAAAATGAAGCGCTTGGAAGAAACCTGGGATTTTTATTAATGAAGAGGGGGATGCCTTGGGCATCCCCAAGCTTTGACGCTTGTACTTCTTGGATATTTCTTGGGGTGACACACGTGGCATCCCCAAGCTTGAGCTTTAGCCCATCCTTCATCTCATTACTCATTCCTTCCATACACCTGAAATTTTTCCTTTGTATAAAACTTCACACAATCTTTATTAGCAACATTAGTGCACTCAAGATAATAAGTATTTTTAGGTTCATTTTCAACACAAATTAAACTCCCATTAAGACACAAGCTACTGTAGCACTTCCCTGAAAAATCTCAATTCCCAAAAAGAACTCAAAAAGGAACCAACAAGAAACAAATGCAGAAAATGGCAGAAATCTGTCAAAACAGACCAGCAGGTAAAGACGAATTTTTTCGAAGAACTTCTGTTGCTCAAATCAAAAAGTGTTGAACTAAAGAAAGTTAGATAACAACCTGGGGCAGAAGCACAAAAATTCACGCCTCAAAAGGACGTACAGAGATTTTACACGAATGTTTACGGTAAAGCACATAAATCTGTTTCGGGACAGCAACTTTCTCAATTATTATTTCTTGATCATTAGAGGTTACTCTTGGCACAAAAAGCAAATAAAAAGGATAAGGAGCGGTTATTACAGAAGTAATAACTTCCAAGACTCATCTAAAACTTTTGGGTTATCTCCCAGTAAGTACTTTTTTTAACGCCTTTAAGTTAGGCATGATAGTTTGAAAAGATGGTCACATAAGAAATATGAATTGAAGTAAAAGAGAGCACTAAGAAGCAAATTCAAAACACATTTAAGTCTAACCCACTTCCTATGCATAGGAATCTTGTAAATAAACAAGTCATGAAAGCACAAAGCAACAAGCATAGGAAAGCAAAACAAGTGCAACTTCAAAAATTTCAACATAAAGAGGGGAAACTTAATATTATTGAGATGCATAAAACCATGTTTCCCTCTCTCATAATAACTTTCAGTAGCAACATGACTAAAATTAACAATATAACTATCACATAAAACACTCTTATCATGAGCGACATGCATAAAAGAATTAATACTCCCCACATAAGCATAGTCATTCTTATTAATTGTAGTGGGAGCAAATTCAACAAAATAGCTATCATTATTATTCTCATCACCATAATCATCAAATATAGGAGGCATATTGTAGTCATAATTAATTGCCTCATCAATAGTAGGTGGACTGAAAATATCATATTCATCATTGTAATCATCATATATTGGAGGTTTGGTATCATCATAAGCAATAGAATAGCTATCTTCCAATGCTGGGGAACTAAAAAGATCATTTTCATAAAAACTAGCTTCCCCAAGCTAAGACTTTTCCATAGCATTAGCAATAATGGTGTCCAAAGAATTCATACTAACAACATTGCTATTAGCATGCAAATAAAGTTCCATAGGTTTTTTAATTTTCTCTTCAAACACTTCATGTCCTAACTAAAGATAAATACTATAAAGCTCTATAATTTTGTTGTTGTTTTCCATTAAGCCTAACTAGTGAAAACAAGAAACAAAAAGACAAAATTGCAGAATCTAAAGGAAATAACTTCGAGCACTCACACCGGAGGATGTGAGTACCTTTTACCTTACCTCCTCGGCAATGGCGCCTGTTGGGGGGATACCCCCGGATAGGGTCACGCTGGGGTATAAAGGCCGAGTTAGCCGAGGTTCGGCAAGGCCAAAGCGGATGCTGGCCGGGTCACCTCAAGGCAGGCGGAATCACGGGGTAACCCGGACCAGGGGGCGTTCGCCTAACTAAGTCTCAACCGACTTAAGCAGTAAGTCGGAAGTGCATGTTTTACTTGTATGCAGGAACAAGTGTGGCCGGATCAACTATGATCCGGGTCACGTCTAGCTTCTAGGAGAAGGAAGGAATCTCGCTGGTCAAAAGAAGCCCTGGTACGCACTACCTAAGCGAAGCAAGCAAGGGCAGGACCACCGGGGCGTGGCCGACAAGGGTGACGACGCCCATGTCGGCTGACGCGGGCGCCGCAGAGGCTCACGTAGCCAAAGCATGTGTGACGCGGGGGAAAAGCACCCCGGTCGGCTTACTACTTTGGGAGGAGGCATATTCTTAGGAATATGCCTCCACATATGCCCTAGGAAGAGACCGAGCTCCCTCTATAAAAGGGGGGCTAGGGTTTCAGTAGAAGGGGTTCGGGTTCCGCTATTCTGATTGGGCTAGGGTTGTAGGTGCGATCTGTGGGTGAGAGTAAGAAATCTCCTTCTTCCTCCTCTCGCCAATACAGCTCTAGGAGCACTTGTAATCTTGGAAGCAAGCAATACAAACAACTGTGTGGAGAATCACTTCACTATCCCTCCCTGGATTCTCCTAGCGTGTATTAGTCCCCACCTTTAGCCTATCCATGGCATCTGCCGTGACACCACCACGACAGTTGGCACCCACCGTGGGGCTAGCGGCGCTATCAGGGGTCAAGATCCGGATGGGAAACTTCATCGGCACCGGCGAACGCATCGTCTCCGGGCTCGTTCAGCGCTTTGGAGCGCTGGACTTTGTCAGCGACAACGCTGGCAGCTTCGGCACGCGCCCGCTTCCGTGCAACGGCCTCTTCGTCAAGCTCGGCGCGCACAAGGTCTACGTTGCTGTTGATGTGTCGTGTGTTCATCTGCGGCACGTCGTCGAGGTAGGGGAGCCACCCCTTACCGTGGTTCACGGGGCGCATATCACTCGCTCCCCGGACCATGCTGAGGTGATGATGACTGCGCCTGGTGCGGGCGCGAGCAAGGATCCGGCGCCAGATCCGGAGGTAACGCCTCAGGCACCGAGGAAAGGTAGAGGTCCTCCACTAGAGAGGCCAGAGAATGTGTTGAGGGAAGCGATGGATAGCTTGGCAAACCCTATAGTAGCAGAAGTAGATCCGGCTCAGGCATAGGCCGAGCTAGAGGAAACTAGGCAAAAAATATTAGAGGGTGCGAAAAAGATAGTCGCGGCTCAGCAGTCATTGAACATGACGTTGCGTCAGTATGCAAAGGCAAACAAAGTTGATGCTGTAAAAGTGAAGGGGAGAAATCTCATGAACGAAATGAACAGAGAAGGTGATACTATGATTGAGGAGTCAGAAAACTGTTTGTCCGTGGGGCTGCCGAGGTACAGTACCCTGGCAAAGAACCTCAGAGCAGCGGATGCAACCGCATCCGAGTTAGAGGGTCTGACGGGTGAAGCCTGTCAAAGACAACAAGATAGGGTTAACGAGCTGGTTCGGATCGCGAACAGACAAAACGAAGAACTACTCAGAGCTAACCCGGAGAGAGCTGGAGCCTCCAAGATCGTCCATTCGGCGATGGGTAACCCAGAGAAATCCGCGGGAGCCGCATCGTCTCCTCATGGTGGTCCAAGGAGAGAAGAGGTAGTAACCTCGGCCAGACGGAATAAACAGATTGTCCCGTATGACCCAACACAGGCAGGGAAAGGAAAAGAAGCACAGAAAAATGATGATCGACGGAGTGCGAGCCGAGGTGAAGCTGGACGAGGTAACCACGACCAAGGCAATGCCGGTCAAGGGAACGCCATCAACGGCAATGCCGGACAGCGAAACTCGGCAGGACCAGGACAACCGCAACAGCGGAATATACCAAGGCAAGAGCAAAGTGTCGGCCGAGGTATGCAACAGAAAGGTGCTCCGCGAGAGCAAGACAGGTATAATGATGGAGATTCGGAAATGGCAAACGCGGGATACCCAAGACCAAACTATCATGTGATAGGGTCAAGATTGGGAAGCAGGGATTTGATGCCGGATGATGCCAGGTTGAAACTGGATCGGCTGTATAGGTCGGAACAGATCGAATGCCAAGGTCCACCGGGTCCTGCATGTTTTGGACCCCGGATCATGAAGGAGCCGCCGGTACCCAACTTCCAGTTGCCCAGGGGACGAAGACGTACGACGGCACTACCAAGCCGGAGGATTGGCTAATAAACTATGCTACGGCTGTGAAAATTGCCACTGGCAACTTGAGATGGGCTGTACGATATGTACCCCAGATGTTGGAAGGATTGGCAAGGGTATGGCTGAACAATTTGCCACCCGGAAGCATCAACTGCTAGATAGACTTTGAGGAAATGTTCATCAGCAATTTCTCAAGTACGTATCAGAGGCCAAATAGGCCGCAGACCCTAGCTATGTGCAAGCAAAGACCTAATGAGACAGACCGGGAGTTCTTGACCTGGTGGTGTACCGTGAGAAACTCATGTGAAGGCGTGATAGAATCACAGGCCATAGCATGGTTTGCACAAGGGTGCCGATATGCAAGCGAGTTGTGGCAAAAGTTGCAAAGGAAAATGCCAACTACGTTGGTAGAGATGATCCGGATTGCAGATTCGTATGCTTTGGGTGATCCGACTCAACCTAGGCTCGTATCAAACAAGTCAAACGATGAGTACTACCAGAGAGATGGAGCCGGATCATCCCGGAGGAACGACTACAGAGGAAAAAGAAGAGATGATAGACCGGATCATCGATACAGTTCGCAACAAGTTGCAGCTGTGAATCAAGATCAGCCCGGAGCAGGGGGCAGTCAGCGCCAGAAAACTGGAGGGCAATGGACTCCGAGAAACGATGGCAAGAAAACTTGGACGCCAGAGCAAAAGAGACAGTGGCAAGAAAAGAAGGACCGTCCGAGGTATACTTATGAGTCGATGTTGGACCAGCCGTGTAAGTTTCACACGCCAAATCCGAGTAACCCAGCGGGTCATACGACGAGGCAATGTGAGTGGATGCGCAAGATTGAACAAGGTGGTTCGGGGAATGCTCAGGCACCCCAGAATGATCAGCCTTGGTAGGAGTTACCCCCGGCAGCAATTGCTCTCCGGAGCGAACACGCAACAGCTAATGTTGCCTCCCCCTCCGCCGAGGTATGATAACAATGAGAGAAGGGATGCAATGCATCAAGTGGAAAATCAACATCAGCCGGATCAGAGGTACCCCGGAAATGAGGGGAGAAATGAGTACAGAGAGCATCATCAGAGCTATTGCGTGTTCACCACTGAGGAAACAGATAGAAAAACCTTGCACCGTAGGCATATGGAGGTGAATGCAGTGATGCCTGCAGTGACGAGGTACATGCCTTGGTCTGATCAGGAAATCACCTGGAGCATAAAGGATCATCCCAAGCTTATGCCAAGCCCTGGTTCGTATGCGTTGGTGTTGGACCCGACGTTCATTGGGCCTAGCATTAATGTAAGGTTCTCAAAGGTACTGATTGACAATGGCAGCAGCATTAACATCATGTATGCAGACACAATGCGCAAGTTGGGTATCTCGGAAAACATGCTACAGCCCACGAGGACAACTTTCCATGGTATTGTGCCCGGCATTTCTTGTGAGCCCATAGGCAAGGTCCGGGTTGACGTATTGTTCGGCACAAGGGATAACTGCCGAACCGAAAATTTGGAGTTCGAAGTGGTGAACTTGGAGAGTGCGTACCATGCGTTACTCGGAAGGCCAGCGCTGAACAAGTTCATGGCAAGCTGTCATATTAGCTACTTGAAGATGAAATTGCCCGGACCAAACGGGGTGATTACCATTGCAGGGGATTTCCGACGTTCCATGGAGTGTGTGTCGGCCGGGTCTAACTTAGCCGAGTCACTTGTGATTGCGCAGGAGAAAAGGAAAATTCAGGAGGTGGCGGAATTGGCTCAGTCCGTGCAGCATATGCCGGCAATGAGTAACCCGCATGGAAGTGTCTCTTTCCAGGCCACGAAAGATACCAAGAAGGTTCCTGCTGATGACATGTTCTCGAAGCGTACCATAACAATTGGTGCCGGGTTAAGTGATAAATAAGAAAGCAAGCTCGTCAACTTCCTCCGTGAGAATCGGGACATTTTTGCTTGGTCCACATAGGACTTGCAAGGTGTTCCGAGGGAGTTGGCCGAGCACTCTTTAAATGTGAGATCCGGAGCAAAGCCGGTGAAGCAACCTCTCCGCCGCTTCGCCGAAGATAGGAGGAAAGTCATCGGAGATGAGATAGCTTGGTTACTAGCTGCAGGATTTATCATGGAGGTTCTCAACCCAGATTGGCTATCTAATCCGGTGCTGGTGGAGAAGAAGAAGGACGATCTGAATGTGGCAGTGGTTTGGCGAATGTGTATCGATTACACGAACCTGAACAAGGCGTGTCCAAAAGATCCATTTCCACTGCCAAGGATAGATCAGGTCATAGACTAACTGCTGGATGTGAATTGTTGTCATTCATTGATGCATATTCTGGTTTCCACCAGATACCTCTGAATCCGGATGATCAAATAAAGACTGTGTTTATTACCCCGTATAGGGCCTATTGCTATCGCACCATGCCGTTTGGTTTACGTAATGCAGGGGCAACGTACCAAAGATGTATGCAAAAATGTTTGCACGACCAAATTGGTCAAAATGTACAAGTGTACGTGGATGATGTGGTTATCAAGACCAAGGAAAGCAAAACGCTCCTTGACGATATCAGGCAAACATTCGCGAACCTAAGAAGGTTCCGGATAAAACTTAACCCGGAAAAATGTACCTTCGGTGTCCCGGCTGGAAAAATTACTCGGATTTCTTGTTTCCAGCCGAGGTATCGAAGTTAATCCAACTAAAATCTGGGCCATTGAACGAATGGAACTGCCGAAGTGTCTTAACGATGTCCAGAAATTCACGGGTTGCTTGGCATCGTTAAGTCGGTTTGTATGTCGGTTGGGAGAAAAGGCATTGCCTCTTTACCAACTCATGAAAAAGTCGGATAAGTTCGTTTGGACGCCGCAGGCCAATGAAGCCTTTGCTCACTTGAAGAAGATGTTAGCCACAGCACCAGTGTTAGCCTCTTCACTATCAAAGGAGCCAATGTTGCTCTATATAGCCGCAACCAACCAAGTTGTAAGTGCAGTGATAGTGGTGGAGCGCGACGAGGAAGGTAAGTCGGTGCAAAGGCCAGTGTATTACCTGAGCGAGGTGCTGTCAGCCTCAAAGCAGAACTATCCACACTATCAAAAGGTGGCGTATGGCGTGTACATGGCCGCTAAGAAGCTGAAGCACTACTTTGAGGAACATCCCATCAGGGTCATATGTGAGGCCCCCATATCTGAGATAATGAGTAACAAGGATGCGAGTGGCAGAATTGCAAAATGGGCAATTGAGCTAGCTCCTTATGCGCCGCAATATGATAGAAGAGAAGCCATTAAATCTCAAGTTGTGGCGGACTTTTTGTGGACTGGTTCGAGGTGCAATACGAACCACCACTTCCCGATCCAAACTATTGGCGAATGCACTTTGACGGATCAAAAACCAAAACCGGGCTAGGGGCCGGAGTTGTATTTACCTCGCCAAAGAATGGCCAGCTGAAATACGTGTTACAGATCCATTTCGCGGCATCGAACAATGTCGCTGAGTATGAAGCACTTGTGCACGGGCTCAAGGTGGCAAAAGAGATTGGAGTACGTCGGATCGTATGCTTTGGCGCCTCGGATTTGGTGGTGCAACAAGTATCAGGAGTGTGGGACGCCCTGGATCCAAACATGGCACTGTACAGATTTCATGTGCAGAAGATATCTGGTTACTTTGAGGGATGCGGATTTCACCATGTACCCCGGGTGGAAAATGAGGCTGCCGACATGCTGTCAAAGCTCGGGTCAACCTGACAAGAAATTCCAGCGGGTGTAGCATTAGAGCACCTCAGGAAACCATCCATCAGGCCCTCCCTAGAAACCGACTCAATCTATGTCCCGGAGGACATGGAAGCCGGAGCTGTGCCCATGGACATTGACATGGGAAGTGGTGCGCGAAACTCGGGGACTGCCTCGGCAAACCCGGGGACTACCTCGGTAAACCCGGGGACTGCTTTGCAAGACCCGGGGACTTCTCAGCGTGATCCGGTTGAAGTTATGCCGGTGGATCAGATGGAGATTGATGAGGATGTGTTCCCTGTGCGAGCAATACCGGCTTGGGCACTACCTATATTTCAATTCCTGAAAGATCGAACGTTGCCCACTGAGGGAGTGCTGTCCAGGCAAACACAGAGGAGGGCAAAGGCTTACACGATCAACAATTCCGAACTATACAAAAGAAGTGTGACCAATGTCCTCCAGCGATGTGTTGACCCGGAAGAAGGGCTTGAAATCCTCCGAGATATACATCAGGGGGAATGCGGGCATCATGCCTCATCCCGAGCCTTGGTAGCAAAAGCTTTCCGGCACGGATTCTACTGGCCAAATGCCTTAGAACAAGCGGAAGATCTGGTGAGAAAATGTAATGGTTGTCAGAGGTACGCTACCAAGACACATATGCCAATGTCGGAACTCAAGACCATACCAATTACTTGGCCATTTGCCGTATGGTGCTTGGATATGGTTGGCCCGTTCAAACCAGCAAGGGGAAATATGACTCACATTTTAGTAATGGTGGACAAGTTTACGAAGTGGATTGAGGTAAAACCTATAAGAAAATGTGATGGAGCTACGGCCGTAACATTTCTCAAAGATATCATCTTGAGGTACGGTTATCCTCACAGTATCATAACTGATAATGGCACAAATTTTGCGGAAGGAGCATTTGCGCGTTTCTGTCGGGATAAGAAGATCCGGCTGGACGTAGCCTCGGTAGCCCACCCAACATCGAACGGACAAGTGGAAAGATCCAACGGATTAGTATTATCCGGGATAAAACCCCGGCTCATTGAGCCGCTGCAAAGATCAGCGGGGTGCTGGATAGAAGAACTACCAGCGGTACTGTGGAGTTTAAGAACAACTCCGAATCGATCAACATGCTATACGCTGTTTTTTCTGCTATATGGGGCAGAAGCTGTATTACCAGCCGACATAAAGCATGATTCGCCTAGGGTCACCCAATACACAGAAGCCGAAGTGCAAGAAGCCCGGCAAAATGATGTTGATCTGCTGGAAGAAGCGAGAGAAGTGGCACTGTCCAGATCCGCCATATATTAGCAAAATCTCCGACGCTATCATAGCCAGAAAGTGTGCCCCCAAGTCTTTTGGGAAGGCGATCTGGTGCTCCGGTTGGTACAACGTACTACTGGCATGCATAAATTATCCCCCCCATGGGAAGGGCCATTCATCGTAAGCAGGGCATTGCACAATGATTCTTATTATCTTATAGATGCAAAGCCACAGGAAAAGAACAAGGAGGATAGGTCCGGAGAGGAATCTAAGCGTCCATGGAATGTATCTCTACTTCGTACTTTCTACACTTAGCTAAGAAGTGTATGTATCCGAATCGTCTCATATGTCGGTATGTATGTCGGCAATGAGCTTATCAATGAAATGTTGGCACCTCGAGCAGCAACTCGAGGACTGCCTTAATAATATTTGTTACTTTTTGTGCGTTAGCTGGAATAAGTTATTCTACTTAACTCGGATCAGTAATGTGTGAGCACCAAGGACCTAACTCTTCGACTTGCTGCTGTCCAACAAGAATTGGCTTCATGGCAAGCAAGAGAACAAGTTTGGAATTGCGTAGCACATGAAAAACGACTAAGGAAAAGAATTTATTCGATCCGACATTTGTTTTTCGGACTAACCCTGTATTTATTTTCAAGTTATTATGCAGTTTTATTTTTGAGCTAAGTCTAAAAGTTTCCCAGTATTGTTAAGACAATTTTTGAAGCTTGGATTCGTAAGTCGTAAAACCGAATCAAGGTAGACACGAACCGTGCCAAAAGATTGGACGAACAAGAAAAACAAACTCAGGGACTACGCCCAAGTTAATTCGGCATAAGAACTTAGTAGCAAAATATCACATGTATATGGAATACAACTCCACCCGGCATACCGGGGATCTGATAAATTTTCAAGTTTTTCACTTAAGGAGCAGAAGGAGGAGGAAGTTTGGTGTCATCCTCGCTGTCCTCAATGTCTGAGGCATCGCCTTCTTCGTCCTCGTCCGACCCGTCTTCAACGTTCTCAGCATTTTCATCACCAGCGGCTTCCAAGAAGCTCGGTCCTTCAACCCATTCATGAATGGGAGAATATTCGATGAGGCTATGGGCGCAAGCCTGGCGCCGAGCTACCCACTCCGGGTCATTGGTCCATCTGGATCCTGTGCACAGGCGTGTAAGGAGGCTGAGATCGATCTTCGCATACCATGTGAGTATGTGATGAAGGATGGTATCAGCTGCAGCACGTCCAACGGACTCTCTCCAGAGGTCGAGCTGGGTCTCAGTTTCCATTAGCTTCTCAACGAGAATCGTGGTTGTCTCCGGGGTATCTTCTCCGGGCCAGAAAATGTTGAAGATGCGAACGGCAACGTCGAGGATGTCCTTGCCATAATTCTTGATAAGCTCCACGCGAGATGACAAGCTGACCAACAGGTCCTCCATGTCATGGGGAATCTCTGCACCGTCAGGAGCGGCAGGAGTACCCCTTTCTCGGCGGAAATCTGTAACTGCTGCGCTTGCAATAGCAGTGCCCTCAGGAATTTGCATGGGAGCAAGAAAAAGGAAGAAGGTAAATAAAGGACATATGAAGTAACCCAGAAAAGTATGTTGGATAAGGGAAGGAACTTAAATGATATATGGCTGAGGATCCGGGTCAGCTCCCTGGTGCAATCATCGCGTCTCTTGCGAAGTTGCTCAAGCTCAGCATTCGCCGACCCAAGCTGGATGTCGGATTCCTTGAGTAGCTCCTGGTCCTTGGAGATCTGGAGAGTAAGGCGCTCGCGCTCTTCTGTGAAGTCCTGGCCAACCTTTCGGAGCTCGGTTTGGTGCTGGGCCTTCATCTTCTCCATCTCAACCTTGAGCCTAGCAATCTCATCATCCTTGGCCCGGAGAAGGGCGAGCTCATCATCTTTCTTCTTCAGCTCGGCTTGATGCTGCCCTGCTTGTTCGAGAAAATGCAGCATCATATCAGGCACGGGCACACTATCCTCAAGCGATGCTGAAATAGTATGTTGACCCGGAAGAGCCGAGGTATGAATGTTCGCCGAGCCAAGGAAAAAAGGAACCGGAAAGCACTGTAAGGTCGGACAAAAACGACTTACCCTTGATCTGCTCCAAATTCTTCCGCATAATCTTATTTTCAGCCTCCACCCCAGCTGCGGAAACCGAATGATAAGATTAGTTCGGCAAACAAAGACGAAGAAAAACGGAAAAGCGCCAAGGGAGAAACTTACCCCTTTTCTCGTATTCCGCGAGAAGTGCAGTTTGCTTGGCGCGTAGCATCTTGTGGGTATCCAGCAGGCGTTGGAATTCAGCGCTCCGGCGATTAGTGGTCACCTGAAAAGAAGTACACAAACATAAATTAGTTTGGTGCATGTTCGAAGTGTACAAAAAATCTGGGCCAAGTGGAACTTAACCCGGCTCTAGGTATGTGCATGTTCGAAGTGTACAAAAAATCCGGGCCAAGTGGAACTTAACCCGGCTCTAGGTGTGTGCATGTTCGAAGTGTACAAAAAATCTGGGCCAAGTGGAACTTAACCCGGCTCTAGGTGTATGCATATTCGAAGTGTACAAAAATCCGGGCCAAGTGGAACTTAACCCAGATCTAGGTGTGTGCATATTCAAAGTTCTCATGGAGCTACGTTAGTTTTCTAAAGAGCATCCGGCCGAGTAACAAATTACTCCCCCGGAGGCTCGGGGACTAATGGTTATTATCTACAGCATGTAAAGGGGAAGCGACGTACCTCCATCATCCGCCCCGCGAGGTTAATTGCCTTAGCGGCTGTGTTCATTTGGGCGGAAAATTCAGCGGGGCCGAACGTCTCCGAAAGATCGTCGTTGTTGACGAACTCCGCCTTGTTCCAATTCATGACAAATTCAATCAAGCTCGGAGGGTACCGCTCACCGGTGGGCATATGGGGCGCCACCAAGCCCTTCGCCTGCCCTTCCTTCCTCTCAACCAAGGCAAGGGCTGGGCTGGTGTGCAGAACCATCTACTGTGCATCAGTTGGCTCGGCAGGGGCGTCCTTTGCTGCTGGAGCTTTCTTGGGAAGCATTGATGCGAGGGTACGCTGCCCAGCCTCGACGAATGATGACTTGGTAGCGTCCGGAGCCTTTTTGCCTTTGGCTTGCTGGGAAGAGGAAGTCGTCGCAGCGGATTTCCCCTTAGGATCTGCCAGGGTAGTTCCTCGCCGAGGTTGAGAAGACTCGGACGAGGCAGAGGAGCTCGGCGCTGGTGCTCTTCTTGCTGGACTTGGTGCCGCTGCTGATGTTTTTGCAGTCAGAGTTGGTGCTGATGCCGGAGTTGGTATTGGTGCTGATTTGGTCGCTGGTACTGGAGCTGGTGCTGGTGCCGAGGTAGTTTTAGTGGTTGTTGGTTGCGGCAAAGCTGAAGTTGTGGATGCCGTCGCCTCGGCTAGACCGGTCTCCCCCGCTCCAAGGTTGCCCTCCTCTTGACGAGGTGGAGCAGAACCCGGAGCAGCCACAGAAGCCTCTGGAATAGGGCTCAGCGGACGTGACTCATCGTCACGAGGGGGAGAAGGGCTAGGTCGGAGCGGTGAAGAGATGCTAGATCCACTCTGAGGGACCTCCACCAGAGCCCTGCAAAAGAGAAAAATATCAGAAGAGAAATTACAACAATGCAAGGAAGAGCAAGTTACAGAAGGAAAAATGACTTACGCATCCGAGGTTTGGGCCTCCTTGGGTTTCCGAGCCCTTTGTGCTGGGGCCTTGCCTGCTGGCTTGGAGGCAGTCTTATCCCCGGACTTCTTTCGCCTTTTCGTGGGCTGATAAGGTCCAGAGGAGGAACTTGGAGCAGCCCCACGCTTCTTCTTCGGTGCTACCGGAACAGGTTCGCCCGTAGCAAGAGGAGGGTCCTCGTGGATGTGCCCACCGGGATTAGCTGATGCCAGAAAAGCAAAAGAAAGAGGGACAGCCTCAACAGGTTCAATCACCTTGACATCCGAGTCATCTTCATCATCGGGCCAATCTCTAATAGAAGAGAATTTACCGGTGGGTCACTTTGTGGCGTCGGTCATCGGGAGGAACATCTCTTGATCCGGCTCTTCCTCATCGGAGTCTCCCGGTCCGGCGCCCACTTAAGGGTCAGTTCGGTGCTGTCCTCGAGGGTCTGCTGAAGAAATTGCTGAGGAAAAGAATGAACAAAAGAGTCAAAAATGCAACAATAACCGACATGTAATTAGTCCGGGGTAAGTTTCCAACATGAAGCTTACCGCGGGAGGAAGCCTATCGCGGCAATAATGCTCAATTCCCCAAGTCCACTCAGAGGAGAAGTCCTTGTGGGTGGTGAAGAGAGCTTTAACCCGGCGATAGATCTCCGTGTTCCTCAGCTCGAAGGACGAGGTCCGGTTGGGGTCGCGGCCGAAGCTCATGTGGCACACCTTGTGGGTGCGCTTCTGGAGGGGAGAGATTCAGTTGCGCACGAACGTGATCATAGCATCCTCGTTGTGCAATCCGAGCTTCTTCAGCTCCGCGAACCTCTTGTTGACCTGGTTGGCCAAGGCCATGGGCTTCTTGGGCACGACGTCCCACAATTCCGGGTTAGGTGGACCTAGAGTGTAGGGAAGCAGCCGAATCAAATCTTCGGTGCCCGTATTCTGGACATAGAAAAAAGTTCGGGCCCATCCTTTGCAGGAGTCCAGCCCGGTGACCCGAGGGAAAACGGAAAGCCTCTAGGGTGAGATGGACGTAGCTCCAAATTGAGTGAGCTGTTTGTAATCCAGATCAAGTTGGATGTTCGGGATGACATTACGACGAAGGCCGAAAAACCGGATCCATAGCTCCTTCGTGGGCCAAAGTCCGGCATAGCCTTTGATCGTAGAAGCAAAAGCAGAGAGAGGTAATAGCATTGGCGGGAAGATGGTGCGGCTGGAGTTGGTAGGTACTAAGCCAATCCCGGAAAAAGTCGCTCACCGGCAAACCGAACCCCCGTTGGAAGTGGGACAAGAACACGACGAACTCACCCGGATTGGGTGAGGGGGCCAGTTCGGAGGAGGCAAGACGAGCGGCGACACCGGCGGGGATGCGTCTGGTCCGGTAGAGCCAATCCAGGTCGTCTTGGCAGACCCAAGACCCGGCCCACGCACCACGGTCCGTCGCTGCGGGGTCCTCCTCCATCTCCTGCTCAGCGACGATGAGCTCCTCCTCCGTCATCTGGTCTTCGCTGCCTTCACTAGCGCTAGCGGCGGCGGTGGGCAGAGGCCTGGATTGGCGAGGACCCATGGCGAGGGACTTGTGTAGCGGTGGCAGCGACGCAGAGGCACGGGGAAGCAGTGCGGCGGCGGCGCTGCTACGGAGAAGCACGGGTGGCGACGCTGTCGCGGAGAAGGAGATGAAGAAGAAGAGCAACGGGCAGAGGGGCGCGGAAGGGGAAAAATCCTAAGGGGTGCGCCCCTCCGCTATTTACCACTCCCTCAAGGGGTGAGTGGGATCACATCCTGCGGATCTGCCACACGCAGTGGCCGTGTATCACCTGCCTCGGCCAATCAGTGGGGAGCCACACGGAGGGCCGCAGAGCAGAGATGATCCCATGACGTGACGCTGTGATGCGATAAAACGAGGAGGCAGGCGTGACGTGACCCTCGCATAGTGATAACTGACAATTACTGCGGCGGTTACTGTGTTGGCCCTTAAAATAAGACAACATAATGATTACCCTCCACATGGGTTGGCGTACGAGAGAAGGAAACAAGACCCGGACGGAACCATGGTAACCCGGCCAGCAAGTGAGAACTTGGAATGTGTAGAGGGAAAGTAAAACCATGAGGTCTGAATTAAAGTGGTAACCCGGCCGGCAAGTCAAAACTTGGAATGTGCGAAGGGAACGTAAATCCATATAATCCGAGGTAAGGAGGTAACTCGGCAATAATGACCGGAGCTCGAAATGGAACCTGATGTGGCCTTAGCGGCCAAGGCAGCTAAGACCGCACCAGCTTCGGGGACTAATGTTGGGGGGATACCCCCGGGTAGGGTCATGCCGGGGTATAAATGCCGAGTTAGCCGAGGTTCGGCAAGGCCAAAGCGGATGCTGGCCGGGTCACCTCAAGGCAGGACGAATCACGGGGTAACCCGGACCAGGGGGCGTTCGCCTAACTAAGTCTCAACCGACTTAAGCAGTAAGTCGGAAGTGCATGTTTTACTTGTATGCAGGAACAGGTGTGGCCATCAACTATGATTCGGGTCACGTCTAGCTTCTAGGAGAAGGAAGGAATCTCGCTGGTCAAAAGAAGCCCTGGTACGCACTACCTGAGCGAAGCAAGCAAGGGCAGGACCACCGGGGCATGGCCGACAAGGGTGACGACGCCCATGTCGGCTGACGCGGGCGCCGCAGAGGCTCACGTAGCCAAAGCATGTGTGACGCGGGGGAAAAGCACCCCGGTCGGCTTACTACTTTGGGAGGAGGCATATTCTTAGGAATATGCCCCCACATATGCCCTAGGCAGAGACCGAGCTCCCTCTATAAAAGGGGGGCTAGGGTTTCAGTAGAAGGGGTTCGGGTTCCGCTATTCTGATTGGGCTAGGGTTGTAGGTGCGATCTGTGGGTGAGAGTAAGAAAGCTCCTTCTTCCTCCTCTCGCCAATACAGCTCTAGGAGAACTTGTAATCTTGGAAGCAAAGCAATACAAACAAATCTGTGGAGAATCACTTCACTATCCCTCCTCGGATTCTCCTAACGTGTATTAGTACCCACCTTTAGCCTATCCATGGCATCTGCCGTGACACCACCACGACAGCGCCAGAAAATAGGCGTTTGCCATGGGAGGTTCTTCTTCTTTAATCCTCTGGTGTGAATACCTTTTACCTTACCTCCCCAGCAACGGCGCCAGAAAAGAGCTTGATGTCTACGCACTTCTATTCTTATAGACAGTTGTTGGGCCTCCAAGTGCAGAGGTTTGTAGAACATTAGCAAGTTTTTCCTTAAGTGGATCACCCAAGGTTTATCGAACTCGGGGAGGAAGTGGTCAAAGGTATTCCCTCTCAAGCAACCCTGCAATCAAGATACAAGAAGTCCCGTGTGTCCCCAACACACTCAATACACTTGTCAGGTGTATAGGTGCACTAGTTCGGCGAAGAGATAGTGAAATACAAGTGGTATAGATAATTATAAGTGGTAATGGTGATAGAAAATAGCTTGATGGCATGGAAAAGACTAAAGGCAAACTGAAATAAAGATGGAAGCAAGCAAACATGTAACATATCTAATTGCAAACGGTGTATCAATGCTTAGAAACAAGGCCTAGGGATCATACTTTCACTAGTGAACACTCTCATATAAATGTCTTCTCTTTATGATACTACTCTTAACTACTCTCCGGTTGAACACTCTAATCGATGGTAGGGCTATAACAGCACACCTCAAAGTAAGCCTTTCTACATCTAGATAACCCCACACTGTGACCTTGAGCACTAGATGGTTCCAACAAACACCACAATTTCATAAAGACATCCAACTCCAAATATAACTCATAACAAGTATTTGTAATCTCTAGCCTAAGTGCCACCATGGTGTGCACGCTGTCACTTTCACACACACGGTAGATCTACTAAAGCAGTTGAGTAGCAAGGTAGATCTACTTGATTACAAAGCTCATGATCACAATATGATCATGCATAGAGAGAGATGAACACATAGCTACCGGTAGAACCCTTAGCCTCGAGGAAGAACTACTCCCTCCTCATCATGGGAATCAGCAACGGTGATGGAGATGGTGGTGGAGATCGATGGAGATGGATCCGGGGGCACTTCCCTGTCCCGGCAGGGTGCCAGAACAGAGACTTTCTGTCCCCCGAATCTCCCCTTCGGTGGCGGCGGCGCTGCGGAACTTTTCGTGGCTAGAGGCTTGACTATCTAGGGTTTATGTCTCGGGAGGCTTCTTATAGGCCACAGGGCAAGGTTGGTGGGCGGCCAGGGGGCCCACACCATGCCCTGGCGCGACCTAGGGGGACCCGCACTATGGGGTGGTGTGGCCACCCTGTGGCCCCTCTCCGACCCTCCTTCTGGCTCCGTGAGTCTTCCGGGAAAATATTAACTTTGGCTTTTGTCCGGTCCAATTCCGAGAATATTGATTTTCTGACTTTCCTGGAACCAAAAACAGCAGAAAACAGGCAACCAGCACTGTGGCTCTTGTTAATAGGTTAGTCCAAGAAATCATATGAAAAGTACTCCAAAGTGTGGACAAAACATAAGAAAGTAGATAAAACCAAGCATGGAACATCAAAAATTATAGATACATATGCAATGTATCAGATCCCGGCGGTGTGAAATGAAAGGGGAGCTTGTAAGGCTCATGGAGTTCGTATATGTGTTAGAGAAACGCCTGGGCGGCTAGTCTAATCCATGCCTAATCATGGTGGAAACCTGCAGCGTAACCATAGTGAGCAATCTATGAAGCATCCTCTATAAAAAAGAAGTCTATGCAAATAGGAAAGAAAAAAAGAAATGAAAAAAGAGTCATATGCAAATAGGAAATAAAAGGATTGCTGAGATGCTCATTGTCTGCTTGCCTTGTCATTTTGATATGGGGAATCTTCCGTATAATTGGGCAAGGGGTACCTCGTTGGCGGTTCTCCTTGATACACATGTACTTACAATGACAAGAACTTACTTGTGACTAAACTTGAGTAGCATGAGGAACGGTACTCGTAAGTAAGGGGCATGAGATTTTCAGCTTATAACTTGTCAAGCATATCCTCATATTTGTTCACTTTAACCATAATCACCTAAATATGCTTATGATAGGGGCAATGAGAGCTTAAAGCTAATAAGTACCATAATTTTTGGAAGCTCTTTATGAAACTTGAATCCCTGCTTCCTTCTATGAAGGCCTTTCTTTTACTTTTATGTTGAGTCCCCATCTTCTATCTTTATGCACCTATTGAGATAGCATAGTGGAAATTCTTAGTTTAATGTGCATTGTCCCAAAACTTGTTGATTGATTCATAACTTTGATATTGGTTGTTCTTAAACTATTTGTATCCAGTCACCCTTACGAACTTTGAAGGTGTCCTATGCATTTATGTTTTGCTACACTATGAGGGACAAGATGAATACCATTATTATTATGTTTTCTATATGTGAAACAAACAAACGTCTTTCAAAGCATTGTTATTCATGAATCTTTTGTTTGTACCTTTTCATGTTATAACATAGTTGCTATGTCTAATTGTTAGAATTATATCTTTCATGCTATGTTAAAGTACTATGATCCCAGCTATCAATGTTTTACAAATACCTTGATCAAGATTATGATGGTGCATGTCACCTCAAAATTTCTTCCTTTTTATCACTTACCTACTCGAGGACGAGTAGGAGTTAAGCTTGGGGATGTTGATACGTTGGAAACGTATCTATAATTTTTGATGTTCCATGCTTGTTTTATATCAACTTTCTTATGTTTTGTCAACACTTTGAAGTATTTTTGCACATTTTCTGGAACTAACCTATTAACAAGATGCCACAGAGTCAGTTGCATGTTTTCTGTTATTTTTCATTTCATAAAAGCTAGTAAGGAAACATTCTCGGAATTGGACCGGACAAAAGACCAAGTCAATATTTCACCAGAAGTAATACGGAGTCCGGAGGGGAGATGAAGAGGGGAACCAGGGCGACCACACCTGGTGGCGGCGCGGGCTGCCCTAGCCGCGCCACCAGGGGGTGTGGCCCCCCTAGCACTCCACCGACCTTGCCCCTTGATGACCCACAAGTATAGGGGGTGTATCGCAGTATTTTCGATAAGTAAGAGTGTCGAACCCAACAAGGAGCAGAAGGTGCTGGCTAGTGGTATGGATCAGGAATTCTCTACAAATACTTAGCAAACGGATTTTTAGGGGGTTTCGATAAAGCAAGTAAAGAAAGTACGAGTAAATGAAAGACAGTAAGAATGAATGTGGCAAGTGGCCCAATCCTTTATGCAGCAAAGGACAAGCCGGTTGTATTTCTATAGATGACCAAACGTTCTCGGGGACACATGGGAAGATTGTCAAGTGCTTTCGCTTCATATAGTCGATTAATCTTCTCTAGCTTGCTAAGTGTTGTGTGGGTGAACCTGTGCTAATGTACCGCCCCATCCAAGACTAAATACATACTTGTGATTATACCCCTTGCAAACATCCGTAAGTACAAGAAAGTAATTAAGGTAAAACCTAACCACAGCTTTAAACTCTAAGACCCTTACGTCCCTTGTGCAATGGTTTCCTAATGGGGGTTCAGGTTTCTGTCACTCCGGCAACCCCTACGATTAGTAGCCAAATACACAATGCATTCCCCTAGGCCCATATAGGTGAAGGGTCTTAAATAACAACTTAAAGAAGTACACCACATGACACCACTAGAAGAAGTACACCACAACTTAAATAACAATCTATTGAATCTTTCTCAACGCAACTCCACTACTAACAACAAGACTTCTCCCATGTCCTCAAGAACAAAACGAACTACTCACAAGACATCATATGGATCATGATCAGAGATGGAATAATCATGTATAACAATCTGAACATAAACAATAATTCAATGGTTCACTCAATAGCATCAACTACAAAGAGTAATCAACACCGGGAAAGTTTCCCCTATGAACTATGCAAGATTCAACTCAATTGTTACAGCAATATGGAGATGGTGATGAGGGTGTTGATGGTGATGATGGTGGTGATGATGATGATGATCCCGATGAAGTCCAGCTTGATGGTGGTGTTGATGGTGACGATCTTCCCTCTCCGGGAAGGAATTCCCCCGGCAGAAATCTGTCTGCCGGAGAGATCTTTCTCTCTCGGTCTTTTCCGCCCCGCAGAGGCGGCGGAATCTTTCTGTGGTCTCTCCCCAAGTCTTAGGGTTTCGTGGGGATGATATACGCCAGAGGAGAGAGGCTGGAGTGGTCTAGGGCGGCCACACCACTCCCAGGCGCGGCCTAGGCCTGCCCGCGCCATGGGGTGGTGTGGGCCCCTGTGGCCCACCTCCACTCCATCTTCTGGCATCCTGAGTCTTCTGGAAAAATAGAATTTTCCGTATATTTTCCCGGATTTTCTGATCTTCGTGAATTTTGCCTCCAAACAGCACCTTTTCCATCAGAATACTGACTGCAGCGGTCCATGCTCCAAAAGTCATCAACCATGCAAAAATAGATGAAATAACATAAGTATCACCTCTCAATACGAAATATATCAATGAATAATAGTGAATTAAGACATAGAATAGTGATGCAAAATGGACGTATCAACTCCCCCCAAGCTTAGACTTCGCTTGTCCCCAAGCAAAACTGAGCTCAATACACATGACCTCAGGTTTATGGAGTGAAGAGTCGATAAAAGAATACGGACAAGAAGCATCACATTCATCAAATACATAGATCATAATAGAATACAACTCTGTTATATAACTCAACTTGCCATGAGTAAAGGAAACACAATAAAGATACATAAAGTGAATCAGAATTGGTAATGGCAAACTTAGCTCTTGGTCGAAGAATAGTTGATAATTTGCTGGAGTTCACAAATAGCTGGTTTTTCAATGAAAGCTTTCAAAGTAGTAAACATCAAGATAAGAGCAATGTGCAAAACAAGGAACAAAAGAAACATGAATGCATAAATCATCATATGAATGAATGAAACACATCAACTCAAAATACTTGCTGAGATAGAAGGGAATAGGTTTACTGACTCAACTACAAAGCAAAAGAAAGGCCCTTCAAAGAGGGAAGCAGGGATTGCAAGTCTCATAAAGAGCTCCCAAAAATTATGATACTTACTAGCTTTCAGCTCTCATTGCCCCTATCATAGGCATATTTAGGTGATTAAGTGAAAGTGAGGTCCAATCTGAGTTATATGCTTGACAAACTATAAACTGAAAATCCCAAGTCCCTTGAGTACGAGGGCCGCTCCTCATGCTATTCAACTTTAGTTACCGGTAAGTTCTTGTCATCGTAAGTATGTGCGTATCATTGAGAACCACCAACGGGGTACCCCTTGCCCGATGATACGGAAGAATCCCCATATCAAAATGACAAGGCAAGCAGACAATGAGTATCTCAGCAATCTTCTTATTTACCATGGGAAAATGGTGCTTTTTTCTCTCTTTCCTCTTTTCATAGTATCTCTTTTTTTTCTTTTTTTCTCAATATCTATCTCTCTCTTTTTTTATAAGAAGAATACTTCATAGATATCATTATGGTTATGCTGCAGGTTTCCACCATGTCAGCATGGATTAGACCAGCGGCCCAGGCGTTTCTCTAACACACATACATAACTCCATGGACTTACAAGCTCCCCTTTTATTTCACACCGACGA
Organism: Avena eriantha; assembly: GCA_910589775.1. NCBI lineage: Eukaryota > Viridiplantae > Streptophyta > Magnoliopsida > Poales > Poaceae > Avena > Avena eriantha. The sequence goes on from OU342745.1 coordinate 401,921,081, forward strand.
CATCCGCAAACAAAAGAGCAAGGTATCAACTGGGTATATATTTACAAGTGTTGAAAGCGTTCCCCGTGACAGCACGGTTCTGCTAATCCCCAGCCTATAATTTGCAAGCATATAACTTTCATGGAGAGTTCACAATGGTTCAGGTTTATTAAGTGCAGAAAATAAAGTGTGCCATCAAGTTCGTGAGAGCTTTAATCACTATTTTTTCACATAACAAGTTTAATTTGGGTGGTAGACAAAACAAGAATTTACTTGGAATAGCAATAATGCTACTAGGTAGGTATGGCGGACACAAATGGCAAAGGTTTTGGTTTACAGGAGGTGGATGCACGAGAAGAATACCCTCTCAGTACAGGTTTTTGGCTAGCAAGGCTGGGTAGCAAGTACAAGAGTTGAAGGAAACAACCAAACATACAAATGATAAAGAGAAACATGCAATCTTCCTTGGAAGCACAAAAGATCTTAACTAGAGAATACTAGACTTATGAGCAAATCAAGAAAGGAAGATGGTGAAATTATTTTTCTTTAGAGTACTTCTATCTTTTTCTTTTCAGCTCTCAAAACGGTGTTGCTACTGACCGAGCCAGGTTTGCCAAAACCAACTAAATTAACTCAATGATCCCAAAGTGCTACCAATACTAACAACAAGATCAATCATATAACCACGAATTGAAAACTAACATAATTTATGCAAAAGAGTGAATGATAGAACTTCTCATTAATATTCCATAACGGAAACTCACACCAAGGGATACATATCTAACGAGAGAGGGGACACTTCCATAATGCAAACCATACTACAAAATAACACCTCTATTCATGATATGACTCAATTAATAAGATAAAAAGATAGAAGATAGCGATGTGATACCGCGGCACTCCCCCAAGCTTGGAACAAACCAAGGGGATGCCAAACCTGATGACGAATTACTCCTTCGGTGGCGGTGGTATCCTCTCAATGAGCTCTCTGATAAGTTTCCCCAAGTCCTCAATCTTGAAAGTGAGATTACGAATCAGCTGTGAATTTTGCTCAATGCGGCCCATAATCATGTCATGTTGAGAATTCCAGCTCTTGCTATTCTTTCCCCACTCTTCCTCCTTGAAGTCTTCTTTTCCTTCCCGGGGTCTTGGAGGTCTTCCTCCATAGGTTCTTTCCCTTTATCCTTGGCGGACACCATTGTGCTTCTAAACCTTCAAAGAGTATGTCCTGGTAGAAACAGATCGAAACAAAAACACAACGAAAACACGATATACGAACCTCGGGGGATCCGGGGGTTATATATTACGAAGTTTCATATCAAAAGGAAGGTACTGGGAGAAAACGAGTCGGAGGCGGAGTCCTGGGTGGCCTCACCACCAGGTGGCGCGACCAGGGGTGGGCCTGCGCCATGGGGAGGTGTGGGCCACCCTGGCTCCGTTTCCGTCCCTTTTTCGCTTCGTAGCTTACCTTATTGACTGAAAACTACAAAAAAATATAGTTGGATTGTATTTTCGCAGAACTTTTCTTACCAGAACTATTACCTAGTTGGAAACAGACTCTGCAGGTCTCTGGATTTGGTCCTCAATGAATTTCTCTGGAGTTATCTCTTGAATAACATCAATATCTTCATCTTCATATACTTATTACTTGAGTCATAAAACCTTTCTCTTCCTTATTACACCATTACCTCCACTTCGTGGAAATTTCTTTCACACAAAACTTCACACAGTTCTCATTAGCAACATTAGTATAAGTGACGTGATAAAACCCTTTTGAGACCAGTCTCAACTGAAAACTGTCACAACAAAATCTACTGTAGCAACTCCTTCCGAAAACCCAAAAAGAATTCAAAAAGGAAATCGAATAAAGAAGCAAATGCAAGAGTGGCAAAATCTGTCAAAACAGACCATCAGGTAAAGATCAATTTTTTCGAAAATCTTCTGTTGCTCAAATCAAAAAGTGCAAAATTAACGGTAGTTTAATAACAACCTGGGGCAGAAGCACAAAAAATTACAGCTCAAACCGACATACAGAGAACTCTCACGAATTTTTACGGTGAAGCACAAAAATCTGTTTCGGGACAGCAACTTCCCCAAATATTACTTCTCTCTCATTAGAAGTTGATCTTGACACAAAACCAAACAAAACGGATAAAGAGCGGTTATTACCGAAGTAATAACTTCCAAGACTCAAAGAAAAAAAAACTAAAAGCAAAAACAAATTGGGTTGTCTCCCATAAAGCTCTTTCTTCATAGCCATTAAGATGGGCATGATAATTTTGAAGAAGCTCTCATATGGATATGATTCGAAGTGAAAGAGAGCATTAAGAAGCAAAAACACACACTCATTTAATTCTAACCCACTTCCCATGCAAGGGAATTTTGTAATCAAACAAGTTATTGAAACCAAAGGCAACTTGCATAAGAAGGCAAAAGAAGTGCGACATAAAAACTTTCAGCATAAAACGAGGAAACTTGATATTAATGAGATGCATAAGAATACTTTTCCCTCTCTCATAATAACTTTCAGTATCATGCATAAACTTAACAATATAGCTATCACAAGGACCATCGTAGCACTGATCACCTATTCTAACAGAAAACACAGGAATACTAGCTCTCATAACACTACTATGTGAAACAATATTAGAGGTATCCTTATAAAGGATAGTGTGTTCCTCTTCTTCATACTTAGCAACAAAATCTTTCACATTTGCTATTATAGGTTCATCAACCATTTGTTTATCAGGTTCAACAGCTTTGTTCATACTTTCATCTACCATACTAGCCATCATAGAATGTTCCTTTACCTTAACTGGGAAAGGCATTTTCTCAATATAAGGTTCAGGCAAAACATGATTAGCAGTATAAACTTCAGTATTTCTTGAATGAATACTCTTAGCAACATCTTTATAAGGTTCATGATACTTATTCCACTTCTTTTTAGGCACTTCAATGTAGGAAGCAAAAGCCTTAAAATAATAAGCAATAGCTTGAGAGTCTAGACCATAAGCATTTTTAATATTTTGAAAGTCATCAGTTCCCATAAAAGATTCAATGCATTCATAATCATAATTTATACCTGACTTTCTACCTTTTTCATTTTCCCAAGCTTCAGCATTGTCTTGAATACAGTCCAGAAGATCCCATTTAGCTTCTTCTTCCATGCGAGTGAATGATCCAGCACAAGAAGCATCCAATAAATCCTTGTCATGAAGAGAAAGCCTTGCATAAAAGTTATTGATAATAATATTGTTGGGGAGCTCATTAATGGGACATTTGAGCATTAGTAACTTCAATCTCCCCCAATCTTGGGCTGTACTCTCTCCATCAAGAGGCCAAAAGTTGTAAATTTGATCCCGATCTTTATGAATCTCACTAGGAGGATAAAACTTTGAATAAAAGAGAGGCACTATTTCCTCCCATTCCAGAGCTTGACCATTCTTCAGCAGCTTATACCAATCCTCAGCTCTTCCTTTCAGTGATAATGAGAATAACTTCTTCTTAACTTGATCTGTAGTAATACCTGCACACTTGAACAATCCGCATAATTTGTGTATAAAGAGTAAATGATCACCGGGATGGACAGTTCCATCGCCAACATAGTAGTTATCCATAACACGATCAATAATTCTTGTAGGTATTTTGAAAACATCTTTCTCAGCAGGTGGTGGCTTATCTACTACCTTAGCAGTGGTAGTAGCATTACCAAATAAGAAACTCAGTGAATTATCCATAACGAAAATAAAGCAACTAGCAGAAGTAAACAATACTCACAATAGAAGTTTCCTTTACCAGTTCCACTCTCCAATAGCGCTTCACTCCTCGGCAACGGCGCCAGAAAATAGTCTTGATGACCCACAAGTATAGGGGGTGTATCGCAGTATTTTCGATAAGTAAGAGTGTCGAACCCAACGAGGAGCAGAAGGTGCTGGCTAGTGGTATGGATCAGGAATTCTCTACAAATACTTAGCAAACGGATTTTTAGGGGGTTTCGATAAAGCAAGTAAAGAAAGTACGAGTAAATGAAAGACAGTAAGAATGAATGTGGCAAGTGGCCCAATCCTTTATGCAGCAAAGGACAAGCCGGTTGTATTTCTATAGATGACCAAACGTTCTCGGGGACACATGGGAAGATTGTCAAGTGCTTTCGCTTCATATAGTCGATTAATCTTCTCTAGCTTGCTAAGTGTTGTCTGGGTGAACCTGGCGCGGCCTAGGCCTGCCCGCGCCATGGGGTGGTGTGGGCCCCCTGTGGCCCACCTCCACTCCATCTTCTGGCATCCTGAGTCTTCTGGAAAAATAGAATTTTCCGTATTTTTTCCCGGATTTTCTGATCTTCACGAATTTTGCCTCCAAACAGCACCTTTTCCATCAGAATCCTGACTACAGTGGTCCATGCTCCAAAAGTCATCAACCATGCAAAAACAGATGAAATAACATAAGTATCACCTCTCAATACGAAATATATCAATGAATAATACTGAATTAAGACATAGAATAGTGATGCAAAATGGACGTATCACCCCTTCGCCTATAAAAGTCTCCCGGGACAAAAACCCTAAGTATCCGATCAAAATTCCACGAAAGAGTCTGTAGCCGCTGCCATCTCCATCCCAAGATCGGGATGGATCTGAAGCTCTTCCCAACACCTTGTCGGAGGGGAGAGATCACCCTGGAGGCCTTCTTCATCACCATGCATGCCTCCGATGTGATGCGTGAGTAGTCCATCTCTGAACTAAGGGTCCATGTAGTAGCTATATGGTTGGTTCTCCTCCTTTGTGCCACCATGTTTAGAGCTTGTGATCTCCGTTCATGATCAAGATCATCTATTTGTAATCTTACATGTTGTGTTTGCGGGGATCCGATGGATATTGAGATGCTATTTCAGATTGATTATTGATTATATCATGTCTTTGTTATTTATGATCTTGCATGCTTTCCGTTGTTAGTAGCTATCTTGGCCGAGTAGATGCTAGTAACTCCAAGAGGGAGTATTTATGCTCGATAGTGGTTCATGCCTCTAGGAATCTGGGGAAGTGACAGAAATCTCTAAGGTACTAGATGTGTTGTTGCTACTAGGGAAAAAACAACAATCCTTTGTTCATAGGACAATCGTATTGTTTACTTTACACACTTTGCTTAATGCAATTATCTTGCAACTTAATACTGGAGGGGGTTCGGATGATAACCTGAAGGTGGATTATTAGTCATAGATGCAGTTGGATTACGGTCTATGTATAATGTTGTAATTCCCAATCAAATCTCATAGGAGTCAAGATGATTAGTATATGCATGCATGCTTTCTCGGTGCGTGTCAATTGCCCCACTGTAATTTGTTCACCCAATATGTCAACTATCTTAAGGAGGATCACCACTAGTGAACTATGGACCCCGATCCATTCTTTTACCATCAATATACAACTATTTATTGTTTTTTGTTTACTTTCTACAAGCAATTACTATCTTCCACACAATACATTTAATCCTTTGTTTTCAGCAAAACCGGTGAGATTGACAACCTGTAAGTTGGGGGCAAAGTTTTGTGGTTGTGTTGTGCAGGATTCCAAGTTGGAAACAACATATTGGAGGTGTTTCCTTGCTCCTACTGGTTTGATAACCTTGGTTTCATAACTGAGAGAAAACTTGCTACTATGCTCATCATACCTTCCTCTTGGGATTCTCTAACGAGCTCGATACATTTTGAGCCATCAGGTCCCCGGGCCCTTCTTCTTCCCAGCCGCGGCGGCAACGCTAGTGCTCGTGATGACGACGCCCTTCTTGGCCGCAGCAGTGGCCACCGTAGATCGAGCGGCAGAACTTCCCTTCTTCTTCCCCATGTGGCGCTTGCGATGGGAGTGCAGGAAGTAGCTCGGGAATGTGCGGAGTTGGTCTTGTGCCACAAGAAACATGAGAGCAATGGAATAGCAGGAGCAGCAATGGCGGAGGTGCGCGAACGAGAAGAAGATGTGGGAAAATTACCACATAGTGAACCTCTACTTAACCTTATCACAGATGCCATCCAACGGCCAGGAGAAAACCAACCCGACGCGTGGCACAAATCGACGTCAATGCGTGGCAAGGGTAAACCACGAACCGTCGCCCCACTCCTCCCATTACACGCGAGAATCGGGGATGCATAGTTAAAACAGAGATTACGCACGCCTGGTCAAGTCCAAGTCAGAAAATGGGACCCACTACTCGTCACGTCCCGTCAAAGCCGCTCACACGGGCAACTGAGATCATCTTACCGTCAGCACTGATGTCATTAACTCTAGCAGGAGCACATTTTGACTACTCTAGTCCTTACTCGAGTCTTCGACTCGACCAAGCACTCGGGGCTACTCCTAACAGGAGCGCTGGCCGCGCACCCGAGGAACTTTGTACAAGATTCAAGCATTATGAGAACACATTTCCTCGCAAAACTCTTCACTCGAATCAACGATTCGACTGGGGACTCCGGGTTACTCCTATACGGAGCACTGAAAACACATTCGACTGAGACAAGTAAAAGACGATAGCAGACGCAAAATACTTATAGTCCCCACTCGAGTCTATGGCTCGAATTGGCACAAGGGGGCTACTCCCATAGGGAGCGCTGGCCACGCATCCTATGCTTTTTTTCTTATACATTGCACTGTGTGCTAATTCATCCATACTCGAATACTCTGGCGACTCTGCCTCATATTTTCCCTGCAAAGAGACTATGTCTCCTGGGTCACCCAAATCATTTCCGTGATGATAAAAATTCGGATGCCATGCTTGCGGCGTGAAGATAAGACCTGAATAAGGCATGGCAACACACCTGCTGCGCTCTACCAGAAACAATCCATGCCTACAGGTACGATGAATAAGCCTTGACGGACGTGTCGAGTGCTCACACTTATACACTAGGATTCGACTCTATAAGACCTCCACGGCTTGAGTCGAATTACGCCAACACTTTTCCGAATTCAAGTCCGGGGACTCGAGTTTGAGTAGATTGCGTTGTTTTGCCCTGAGGCAGTTAACTGATCCCGATACATCGAATAAATCAGGCATGTATATCAACAAATCCCTATGATACAAATTAGAGCACTCGAAAATATGCTCTATTATGCACTCGAAAGACTTCATAAGTCTCCGCTTGAATCTGTGATTCAACCAGACACTCGGGGGCTACTGACATGGGCATACCTTATAGGTACTCGAGCTTGGTATATACGGTCCAGTCTGGCAGAAGCCCACGACGTTACTAGGGCCCAATCAAAGATTCGGGTGACCGAAGGAAACTCCGACTGCTTGCGGTACACGGCAAGTTCAAAGATAGAAAGTTTAAAGGGACAAACCCTAACTTGTAACCGACTCGACCTGCTACCCGAGACCTAGCCTATCTATATAAAGGCTAGGAGGGGCAGCGAGGAGGACAATCAAAACCCTAGTTTCCACAACCTCGCCAGATTGCATCTGTGCACCCCCTATAACTTTCGACTCCCTCGATAATTCCAAGAGCAAACAAGCAGGAGTAGGGTCCTCTAAGAGGCCTGAACCTTGGTAAACCTTGCGTCCCCGTGTGCTTGTTTGCTAGCCGATTGATGCCTCCAGCACTCCCTCCTTCTCCAAAACCCAAGTCCATAACAATGGGATTGATGAGTTTAACCCTCGTCACCATGATATTACATCCCCATGACCTAGTCACATGTTTGCAAACCTGTAGATGTAATCTCACCGAGTGGGCCTAGGGTATCTATCCGTCACTCAAATGGGAAAATCCCGGTCTTGATACATAGGCCTCAAAGTTTCTCTATAATACCTGACGCACACCTTTATGATCACCTAGTTACGGACATGTCGATTGATGTGAGAGCCTCAGGAGACAGTGATTAATATGATCTCACGGTCGAAGGACTAAATACGCTTTGCTAGATATTGCAATGTTGAACTTTGTGACTGGATCTCATTGCAATACTAGGGTTTGGGTGTTGTCCATCACTTCATAAGTGATCTTGTTGTTAGTTGATGTGGTAAAGTCCATGATCGGGAAATCTCGATCATCAGCTGCACAACGAACTAGTCTAGAGGATACTAGGGACCTGGTTTGTTTATATGTCACGTCTATATTAATGTTTTCACTTAATACAGTTCTAGCATGATACAAAACTATTACGAACTAATGAGATATGTCAATAAAAGCATCTTTATTATTGGCCTCTAGGGCATATCTCCTTCAACAACATCATGACAACATATGTCATTCTTCACAACATGATTGTTGAGGATCAGAGGACAAGAAGTTGCTCTTGGAGTGTGACAATGTTGGTTGCCATTTCAAGTCTAGAAGAAACCCTGACAAGATAGAAGCATTCCTTGAAACCTACCGGCAGATTGAAAACGGAACACAACATTTCAATCTTTGTCAAGATCTTATTGCCCACCGCTGGTCCTTGCATGAAAAGTGCTTCCATTCGGTTCTTTTTGTATCCATTTGTATTCTATAGATAACTCTCATTCATTTGTGCTCTTAAATTCTTCGTGTTTGAACTGTTGTTGTAAACTATGGAAGATTGTTGATTTGTAATTATATAAGATTGATCAATTTGATGATTTAAATCTGCATGCATTGATAAATTTGATATGCAAATACATTTCTAAGGCGAATACCCGGTCCTGTTTTGCGGTCAGAAAAACGGCGACGCAAAACAGATACCGCATATGCATTCCTGCGCCGCCGTTTTTGGCCAAAACGGTTTACGGTACACCGCGTCTGCGTTTTGCAGTAACGTGAGATGTGGTATTTGCTAGAGATGCTCTAAGGCTGGGCCACTAGTGCAAAAAAAAAAAGTTCCCGCTGTTCCAATTTCATCCGGCGTTCCTAGGTGACACCAAACGCCTTGGGTTCGACCTGAAAACGCTGAACGAAAGTTGGGCCAACTCCGACGAAAAATCAGATACTAAGAATGCGACCGAACGAATTTTCGCTGGCTAGATAAGAAAACAGCCCGGAGAGTCGTTAAGTGCTCTAAGTGTGGAAAACGTCGTTCTACTTGATTGCAGTCCACGAAGCTGGACCGAGTGAAGAAGATACGGTCGCTTTTGACCGATTCTGGGGATATTTTTGCCGATGAAGAGACACAGTACGGCCAGTGCCAACGACTTACTACTCCGCGGTACTTTGACTAGTAGTACTACGGTCCGTGTGAGCGGCACGAATCGGTCGGATGGATCTTGGCTTGCGCTTTAAATCGGATCCGTGGATCTTACGGCTGCCGGCCAGCTCTTCTGCGCGGAAGGGATGGAAGACGTGCGACCGGTACAAAGGTCGCGCATTAAAATCTCGCTAACGAACGGTGTACAAAGGAGCACAGCTGCCGCAGCCCGCAGAAGATCGGGGGCGACGGCGTGGTACGTGGACGACGGCGACTGCCAGTGCCGACTGCCGAGTAGGACGCGGTTCTCCCTTCCTCTGTCATCATCCGGATCTTTTATTTTAATTTGGGCCTTCCCGGCGTGGCGTGGCGAGAAACCCTCATGGGCCAAGCTGTTGTGGCCCACCTGGTGCCTAACCAAACACGCACGCACGGCGCTCTTGGCTGTCTCCTCAGCTTTTTGCCTGTCATAGTCTATCATCATGCATGGTACTACTATAGTACATTGCAAAACGCAGGCTTCGCTCGTAATTACCGAACCCTGCAGACATGGCATGCACAGTTGCACACTGACCTACTCCAAGTCTCCAACCAAAGACGATCGAAGGAAATAAAAACGACCCAAGGCGGTGAAGGGTCGCGCGGCTGTGCTCGGACCGTTTGATGCACGGCGAGAATGATGACACGAGGGTGCCGATCGATCTTCCTGGCCGTCACACCCACCGGCAGACTGTCCGGGCATCAGATTAGCTATCAGTTGCACCGGCCCATGCGGCCATGCCTCCACGGTGGGGAGCCGGCCCGGCGTGGGGAGCGTGCATGCATGCAGAAACGACGTACCTGCATATGAAGCCGCAACTACTCGACTCAATGCGCGTCCTTCGCTGGATCTTGAAGGCCGGTCCACGTATCCCGTAAAACACACGAATTACTCCTTCCGTTTCGGTTTAAAGGTCATGCACTTATACCTAGGTCACCAATTTGAACATTAAAATGTAAATTGTATAGCATAAAAATTATACCATTAGAAACTTTAGAAGTTATATTTTTAAATGGTATAATTTTTGTATTATACAGTTTATATTTTAGTGGTCAAATTGATAAACTAGAATAAATTGTACCGGAGTGATTTATCTTTATTTAGAGATGGAAGAGAATTTATTTCATGGTTTTTTGTTGAAATGTTAGCCAGCACGTCAGTTAGCTAATTCCGCGAAGATAGAAGCCGGATGCATCGCCCGAGCGAGATGCGTACGCCATACAGTTGGGCATCTCGTCCCTACGATTGTTATCCAAACGAGAAAAGAATCTGAGACAGTTTCTCTCATGAAAATGATCCTTTCTCGTTTATTAGCGACTGGTCGGCATCACGATCGATTATTGAAGAGACGAACCTGCCTGCCGTTGCTATCAAGCTTGGCCGGTTTGTAGCCTATCTGGGTTTAGCCTCTGCGTGTACTGTGCACATATCCACAATTAGGCGCTGCCTCGTCAGGGTTGAGTATTAATCGATGAGAGTGCCGTGCGTGTCTCCTCCATCTGATAGTGTATCATTTGCCCATGCCTCACTACGGGAAAAATTCTCTTTGCCGTCGCCCCCGTCCTTTGCCGTGTGCCAAACCCTAGAAACACGGCAGAGAAATCTCTTTGCCGTCGCCCCCGTCCTTTGCCGTGTGCCAAACCCTAGAAACACGGCAAAGATTTTCTCTGCCGTGAGGGGGTCCAGAAGCACACGGCAAAGACAACCCACACGGTACATTCCTGATAAAACACACGGCAAATAAAAGGTACACGGCAAAGACAAAACAAGACACACGGCAAAGAAAGCAGACACGGTAAAGACAAAAGGAGGCACACGACAAAGCTAGTCACACGGCAAAGAGGTGGGGCCCACGGCCCCCCCAGGCGAGCCGACTGACGATGGCTGACGGTGGTCCTTTGCCGTGTGTCCCTGCAGTTAGACACCATACACGATAAAGGAACTTTTTTTATTTCTTACCTCCTTCAATCTATGGTCAAAATGACGAGTACGAAGATTCTTAGTTCGGGGCTGAGCCTGGCTAAACTTGCATTGGATCTCTTAAGAAACATCATATTGTCAACCTAAAAATGATTTTTACAAAAAAACATGAGCATCAGATCATGTACCTGTAGTTCATATCTGACCCATTTCCTACCGATTCGGTAGTTCATATCTGACCCATTTCCTACCGATTCGGCAAAAAATTGTCTTTTTCACGAGGGGTGGATGGAAAAGCTTTACGAATACCCGGTTGGGACATTTTCCATGTAAGGTGGTGTACTATTTTTGAAAAATGGGTGGTAGCATTTTTGTATTCACCGTTTGGTGTTGCTTCACAAAACGCCCAGATTTTTGCGCTCCGAAAATAGAAAATGGCTTTTTCGTGAATGAAAAGGAAAACTTCCTCCTGCAACATTGTTTGCCATCCATTATGCACATGCATGCACAATATGGTAACATTATCACAAATTATGTTGCGATTCTGGCCATAGCATTGGTCATTTGAATCAAAAGCCAGAAAACCTCGAATGAGATAGGCCATTTTGTGAAGGTTTTTTTGAGACATAATCAATATACCAAGTTTAATATTTTTTCCTCCCAACTAAGTCACATAATATGACGCCACGTGAAGCTCTCGCATTTTTTGATTTTTTATTTAGTTATGGTCATTTAAAACTATGGTCAAACCATGATCCCCGGGTCTCGGATTTTTTTTATTTTTTTGATTTAGTTATAGTCATTTAAAACTATGGTCAAACCCTGATCCCCGGATCTCGGATCGTCTACCCCCCTAGACTTTCTTCTAACAGGGGTAGCCCGGTGTAGCCCTCTCTTGTTTGCTCTTGGTTAGGTTATGTGATGATGTAAAACCATGTTTGGGAACATGTTGTGACAAGATCTACCCGTTTCAATGAAACAGGGAGTTTCCCCCTAATAGTCAGATTGCAGACACTTTGTTTTTAGGGGACAGCACATGTCTGCGAAGGGGGTCACACTTGGTAACCAGGTTTAGAAGGTTTGAGCATACCACCACACTTAATTACACATGTTAGGGTCACATGCATGGTTTGGAGGTGTTCCGATGCCCAAAGCGCTTCTTCCTGCGGAACCCTGATCCACGGGCCTCGGATCGTCTACCTCCTAGACTTTCTTCTGACAGGGGTAGCCCGGTGTAGCCCTCTCTTGTTTTGCTCTTGGTTAGGTCATGTGATGATGTAAAACTATGTTTGGTAACATGTTGTGACAAGATCTACCCCGGTTTCACCGAAACGGGGAGTTTCCCCCTAATAGTCAGATTGCAGACACTTCGTTTTTAGGGGACAGCGCATGTCTGCGAAGGGGGTCACATATGATCTTGCATCTCACGGACGAGGCTTTGAAGGGGGGCCTGTGTGGGCCCATTGGCAGTATCCACCAGAGAGAGAAACACAGAGGCTTCGTACAAAAATAGGCAATAAATGCAAGATCGAGGCATCCATAGCTGAGTCGGTCCTTGATGAGGAGGTTGCAAACTTCACCACCAAGCACTATGATGCCAACATTCCCACAAAGCACAACCCAGTCTCCCGTTACAATGCTACCAACCCTGAGGATGTACCCAAGCTTAGCATCTTCAGAGGGCTTGGTGGCAAATCAAGTGGCACGAAGAAGTTCATAATGAAAAAACCTGAGCGGGAGTTGATCCAGTCGTATGTCTTGAACACCATGGAGGAAGTGAAGCCGTACATCGAGTAAGTGCTCACCCTTTAGATTTTTGCAAACATTTGCTTCTATGTTCGTGCCTAACTCTTCTTCTTTAAATTGGTATAGACGGTTCAAGCGTGCATATTGGAAGAATCCAGTTAGAGATCCTAACCTGAAAGAGGAGCATGATCTATTCGATAAGGGTGTTGGTTTCAGTTTCATCAGCTGGTTCTGTGGTTTGGTACTATTCCATCCAACTTCTTGTGCTAAACTTCTCGTTCTAACTTGTAGGCAAATACTGACAAAGATATGCAACCCGAGCTAAGAAATATTGCCAGGGGCTTTAACCATTCATTCGACATGTTCAATGCTTATGACGTGAATGGATATCACTTACATACCCATGAATACACAACTATCCGGCCCAACCGGAAGACAACAAATAGCGGGGTCTTTTGTGAAGGCTCAGATGGCCTCCAGTATTATGGAAGAGTCGAGGGTATATATGAGTTGAATTACGGTTTTAGCAAAGGGCTAAATTCCGTTGTATTCAAATGCCATTGGTTTGACCCACATCAGGTGAAACAGGATCCTGAAATTGGACTGGTCGAAGTTAAGAGAAGTTCCGTTTACGCAGGAGATGATGTCTATATTTTGGCTACTCAGGCCTTCCAAGTATTCTATCTTCCGTACCCATGCCAAAGCCCTACAAAACGTCTAAAGGATTGGGATGTTGTGATCGGTACCGACACGCAACAGGCTGCCCTTGCCAAACAAGGATGATTACCGCCGCCTAGACCCTTCAACAAATGATGGCGAGTTTTATCAGGAAGAAGGGCTCCCCGGGCAATTCACTATCAACTTGTCCGCCGATAGTGACATGGTCGTAGACGATGATCAAGAAGCTGAGGAGGAAAACACTGTGCAAGATGAAGTTGAGGAGGTACAACCAACAAGATGTGAGTTTGCTCGAGGCGTTCCGTGCAGGCCTTGACGTCAACGCTCCACAGGGACCACCTTCAGGTTTCGTGGATGATTATTGGTGGCCCGAGAATGATAGCGATGATGAAACCTGTGTTCCAATTAGTAATCCCGACATAGGCTTCTGATGTATGTAGTAGTAATAATATGAGACTAATCTATATAGTACTATTTGTCGGGCTGTTGTATTTGTAAGAACTCTATGCTATGTAATCAGTTTTGTTGCTTTTACTAATATCCATCGATTTTCATCGTTGTTGCTTTTACTAATATTCATCTATTTTCACCAGTGTTGCTTTTACTATTATTCATCTAATTATGTTCATTGTTGCTTTTAATGCATACTAATAAACTACTCTTTTCATTCAATCTTGCAGGTGATTGAAAGATGTCGGGGGGAAAGGGCGTTACAAAAAAGCTGAAAAGCTTGGTTGGCCTTGTGAGTGGTGGTTAAAAAAAGGGTGGTTCGAAAGCTTCAACATCGGCTTCGAGAGAGCGTGCTAGTCCTCCACCGCGCACTTCACAGCGCCGGGGGCGTGGGAGGCGTGGAAGGAATCCTAGCCCCCCCTGGCCGTGGTGGACCAGGACGAGGAGGAGGAGCACCAGAAGGAGGAGGAGGACCAGGAGGAGGAGCCAGTTCATCAGGAGGAGGAGGAGACGCACTCGGATGTTGATGATGATGATGAGGCGTAGTCGCAACAGTCGCAGCAGTCGGAGGACGAGGGGTTGGGGTCTTTACCCTACGAGCTTGACATGACCTTGAGGTGGGATCCTCTAGAGGATGAGACGTCGTACCTTGAGGCGTACGCGGCCATGGACCCGCGGCTTACGCCACGGAGCAAGGCTCCATATCGGCATGGGGTTGCGAGACTCCCTGATCTACCGTATGCATATGCGGATAAGTTTCTCGTACCCACTGGGAAGAGGTACATTATTTGACCCACTAACCATATATTGGAATTTTCATCACATACTGATTAAGATTTTTCATTTTGCAGTTCCTTTCTATATGAGGATGGAATGAAGCCGTATCGTTGGTACTCGAGCATCCTTGGAGCCCTGGTTCGAGCGTTTTTTCCTGGGATTGTCACTCTCCCAAATGGTCAGCAGGATGTAGCTTGGACTTGGAAGCATTACCACTACACCCTGGATCCGGCTAAAGAGTACAACCACATGGCGGAGAAGATCCAAGTTCTGTTCTGGGTAAGTTTGTTTCACTTGTCATAATTAAATCACCACGGCTTTGACTCGTGGCTTTGACTCCTTTTTTTTTCCTGTGTGCATACTTGTAGAATTACTTCGACATGGATAGAGAGAACTCAAGGGAGTGCATGGAGATCGTGAATGAGCTTTCCAAGAGGAAGGTGCAAGACATGCACTACGAGGCACACGTGAACTCTGTCCGCAACTGGTTTGGCGATCGTAAGATCTGGATGAACAAGAGTCAAGCCCGGGACATGCTCTTCGAGCCATGGTAGTACCTGCAGGTAGTTGTGTTTCTGTTTTATTGATTTCTTGACCTTCTTCTATTTCATGTTGTACTAATACCTTTACCTTGTGGATGTAGGACCCTCCTCAGTTTGTCGGTAATGACACGAGGTTCTTCACAGGGGTGGTAGCGTGGTGGACACACGCCGAGTACCTCAAGAGACACGAGGCCGCAAAGAAGCGGCAAGAGGAGATGAAGGGTGGATCACACCACCAAGGCAACATCCCCTTCGCCCTTGCCAGGCAAAAATATGTAAGCAAATGCTTTCTTTATTTTTGCTTCTCATGTTATTCTTTACTCCGTAAGGGAGTCCCCCTTCACTTATCTTTGTCCTCTCATTTGTAGAAAGTAAAGATAGATGTGGAGCCGTCCATGTTTGCCATTTGGACGAAGATGTGCACCTTGGACGAGCCTGTGAACGGCTCCTCGTGGATCAATGAGGGAGCCATGATCCGGGGTACGAAGTACCCCGAGAAGTACAAGAAGGTGCACGGCGAAGATTCCAACCCTGACACCGCCCCCTCCGATCCTGAGGTTGTCGTGCTGGCGGGACAAGGCCATAGGAATGGCCGCCTATGGATTGCTGACGGGTCCATCGACCCTAGGTCCGTTCCATCTATGCGCCAGATCCGGCATGGCAGGACGAGCTCCATGCCTGCCGTAGAGACCCATCCACGGCCTTTGGTTATAGTTGTCGACCAGTTACGGGTATGTTCTTCTTCCTCAGTCATCTTTGTTTTACTATATGTTTTACATTGCAATGTTCATGACATCGCGGCTTGATACGTTGCAAACGTATCCATAATTTTCGATGTTCCATGCTTGGTTTTATCTACTTTCTTATGTTTTGTCCATACTTTGGAGTACTTTTCATATGGTTTTATCTACTTTCTTATTGTTTAGCCACAGTGCCAGCTGCCTGTTTTCTGCTGTTTTTCGTTCCAGGAAAGTCAGAAAATGAATATTCTCGGAATTGGATGGGACAAAAGCCAAAGTCAGTTTTTCACCGAGGGACACCTAGAGCCAGAATACGAGACGGAGAGGGGCAGGGGCCCGGCCACACCACCTAGCCGCGCAGCCAGGCCTGGCCCGTGCCAGGGGTGGTCTGGCCGCCCCATGCACCCCCTCGGCCTCTCCTTCCGCCTATATATTGCCTCTGATACAGAAACCCTAAGTACCCGATCAAAATTCCACGAAAGAGTCTGTAGCCGCCATCATCTCCATCCCTAGATCGGGAGGGATCTGAAGCTCTTCCCAGCACCCTGCCGGAGAGGGGAATTCACCCTGGAGGCCTTCTTCATCATCATGCAAGCATCTGGTGTGATGCGTGAGTAGTTCATCTCTGGACTACGGGTCCATGTAGTAGCTAGATGGCTGGTTCTCCTCCTTTGTGCTATCATGTTTAGATCTTGTGAGCTCCGTTCATGATCAAGATCATCTATTTCTAATTCTACATGTTGTGTTTGCGGGGATCCGATGGATATTGAGATGCTATTTCAGATTGATTATTGATTCTATCATGTCTTTGTTATTTGTGATCTTGCATGCTTTTCGTTGTTAGTAGCTATCTTGGCCAAGTAGATGCTAGCAACTCCAAGAGTTAGTATTTATGCTCGATAGTGGGTTCATGCCTCTGGTAATCTGGGGAAGTGACAGAAATCTCTAAGGTACTAGATGTGCAGTTGCTACTACGGAGAAAACAGCAATCCTTTGTTCATAGAACAATCATATTGTTTACTTTACACGCAATTTGTAATGCAATTATCCGTTGCTTGCAACTTAATACTGGAGGGGGTTCGAATGATAACCTGAAGGTGGATTATTAGTCATAGATGGAGTTGGATGGCGGTCTATGTATAACGTTGTAATGCCCAATCAAATCTCAAAGGAGTCAAGATGATTAGTATATGCTTGTATGCTTTCTCGATGTTTTTCAATTGCCCCGCTGTAATTTGTTCACCCAATATGTTATCTATCTTAAGGAGAGGCACCTCTAGTGAACTATGGACCTCGGTCCTTTCTTTTACTATCAATCTACAATCAACTGTTTACTGCTTTGTGTTTACTTTCTGCAAACTATTACTTTCTTCCACTCGATACGTTTAATCCTTTGTTTTTAGCAAAACCGGTGAGATTACAGAGTTCTGTGGTTGTGTTGTGCAGGTCTCCATGTTGCTGCTGGCACCGGTAGTGCGCCCTGCCAAAGTTCATCTAGCAACACCTTTGGGGTATTTCCTTGCTCCTACTGGTTCGATTAAACCTTGGTTTCATAGCTGAGGGAAAACTTGCTGTTGTGCTCATCATACCTTCCTCTTGGGGTTCCCCAACGAGCTTGATATATTTTGGGCCATCAAGCTATTTTTCTGGCGCCGTTGTCGGGGACTGTAGAAGAAGAAGCTCCCACATCAACCACGCACCATCAAGGACATCTTCACAAGGGGAGTCCCTCATAACCAATCTCTTTACTTTGTTATTTTTGTTTTGCTTAGTTTACTTTTGCTTCGTTTTCTTGTTTCTTTATCAAAAACACAAAGAAATTAGTTTTACAAGTTTGCTTTCTTTATTAAAAACACAAAAATATTAAGTCTCTTTATAGTTGTTACCTCTTCCTTAGCACACCATGTTGATCCCTAAATTCACCCTGAAAGACCTTTCAATATGTAGTGGCTCTATAATTGGAAAAGAAAATATTAAAGAATTCTTTAATCATGTTAGTAAGCATGAGGACATTGAGGATAGATCCCTTGCAGAACTTGCTCCAAACTATGAAATTGTTGTAGCTTCTTTAGTTCACATGTTGGAATCTAGGTTTGCTAACCTTAGCCCCTTGATGCAAGTAATGTTTCTTAAACTTAAAGAAATTGATGACCCTGAAAAGATAGATTTTATTCTAGAAACTTTGCTTAATGAATCCTATGATGTTGCCAAGGAAGCTAGAAAAGTCTTTGAACATTTCAATATTCTAGGCTCATGTGTAGATGTTGTTAGTACACGAGAAAAGATGAACAAAACTGAACCTAATGGGGAGGAAACTAAGATACCAATACCCTTTAAACTTGTAGCAATGCATGAAGCCATAGAAAAGAATCTTGATTGGATTGTTCCCGAAAACCAGTTTGATGAAAATAGTAAACCAAAGAGCATTGGGAGAGGATACTCTAGAACTTATTTGGATGAGATACCTTGCCTTGTTGAAGATATTTCTGGTGTTAATCTTAATACTTCTTCATTTGAGAACACTTGATTCTTTTTCTTGCTTCTTATGCCTAACTTAAAGGCGTTAAAGAAAATTACTTATTGGGAGATAACCCAAAAGTTTTAGATGAGTCTTGGAAGTTATTACTACAGTAATAACCGCTTCTTATCCTTTTTTTTGATTTTTTTGCCAAGAGTAACCTCTAATGAGAGAGAAGTAATGATTGGGAAAGTTGCTGTGCTGAAACAGATTTATGTGCTTCACCGTAAAAATTCGTGTAAAATCTCAGTACGTCCTTTTGAGGCATGCATTTTTGTGTGTCTTCCCCAGGTTGTTATCTAACTTTTGTTAGTTCAACACTTTTTGGTTTGAGCAACAGAAGGTCTTCGAAAAAATCGTCTTTACCTGCTGGTCTGTTTTGACAGATTTCTGCTATTTTCTGCATTTGCTTCTTGTTGGTTCTTTTTTGAGTTCTTTTGGGGAATTGAGCTTTCTGAGGGAAGTGCTAGAGTAGATAGTGTTTTAATGGAAGTTTTATTGGTATTAAACTGAACCTAAAGATTTATTATCTTGAGTGCACTAATGTTGCTAATAAATATTGTGTGAAATTTTGTATTAAGGAAAAATTTGAGGTGTATGAAAAGAATGAGTAATGAGATGAAGAATGGACTAAAACTCAAGCTTGGGGATGCCACGCGTGTCACTCTAATAAATATTCAAGAATTACAAGCGTCAAAGAATGGGGATGCCCAAGGCATCCCCCTCTTCATCAATAAAAATCCCAGGTTTCTTCCAAACGCTTCATTTTTATTGTTTCATGCATAGTTGTGTTGTTCTTGGAGCGTCTTCTTTTTCGTTTTCGTTTTGTTTTTTTTGCTTTTTTGCTTAGTTTGCTAAATAAATTGGTTGGACCCCCTCTTTCATACATTGGTTTTCAAATAGTTTGGTTTGGATTGGAAAAGAGTAGGAAAAGTTCATGCTTAAGTGGTAAAAATAGCTTGTTTTTACTGTGGCCTATGCTTTGTCATACCATGCTTGATATTGTTTTGGATTTATGCTTAGTATTCTTTGCTTTAGCATGACTTGTTATAAACAATTGAGATTGCTTAATGTGCCTTTGAAAAATTCTGCGTTGTTTTAGCATATTAAAGCATAGTATAGTGGTATTCTCCTTTGACGCTTTATTTGGGTTGATTTGGCACATGCTCACACCATGTATGACTATCCCAAGTCACCATGGCCTTTATGATCCTTTAGTTTTCAACTTGTAGTATCACTTTATGCTTTGATCAATGATGTTTTGTCGCTCTGCATGATTATGGCAATTATTGCTCTCTTAGTTTGTCGCTCCCAGTCTTTTGCTAGCCTCCACAATCAAGTATGAGTTCCACTCATGCATCTAACTACCTAAACCAAGTCATTCCAAAGAGTCCACCATACCTACCTACTAGTATATGCTATTCCAAGTATATTCATGTTTTTATCTACCTTCCGAACTAAACTTGTTATGAGAAAACTAGTGATTAAAGCTCTCACGAACTTGATGGCACACTTCACTTTTCTTGCCCTTAATAAACTTGAACCATTGTGTCGTCTATGTTGTATATACTTGCAGTTATTTGTTGGGGATTAGCAGAACCATGCTGTCATGGGGAACGCTTTCAACATTGCACTTGTACTTTGTACCTAGTTGATATCATGCTCTTTTGTCTATGGATGTCGTCGGTGTGAAATGAAAGGGGATCTTGTAAGTCCATGGAGTTATCTATATGTGTTAGAGAAACACCTGGGCCGCTGGTCTAATCCATGCTGACATGGTGGAAAGTGTAACCATAATGAGCTGTCTATGAAGCATTCTTCTTATAAAAAAAGAGGTAGATGTTGAAAAAAAGAAAAAAGAAAAAAAGAGATATATGAAAAGAGGAAAGAGAGAAAAAGCACCATATTCCCATGGTAAATAAGAAGATTGTTGAGATGCTCGTTGTTTGCTTGCCTTGTCATTTTGATATGGGGATTGTTCCGTATCATCGGGCAAGGGGTACCCCGTTGGTGGTTCTCTATGATACACATGTACTTACGATGACAAAAACTTACCGATGACTAAACTTGAGTAGCATGAGGAGCGGCCCTCGTATTCAAGGGACATGAGATTTCCAACTTATACTTCGTCAAACATATACACCATAGTTTGTTCACTTTAACCTTAATCACTTCAAGATGCTTATGATAGGGGCAATGAGAGCTGAAAGCTATTAAGTACCATAATTTTTGGAAGCTCTTTATGAGACTTGAATCCCTACTTCCTTCTATGAAGGCCTTTCTTTTATTTTTATGTTGAGTCTCCACCTTCTACCTTTATGCACCTACTTTGAGAGCATAGTGGTCATTCTTAGTTCTATGTGCATTGTCCCAAGACTTATTGATTGATGCATACCTTGATATTGCTTGTTTGAAACTATTTGTATCTAGTCACTCTTATGAACTTTGAAGGTGTCCTATGGATTTATATTTTCTACTCTATTGAGGGACAAGCTGAATACTACTATGCTATGTTTTCTTTATGTGAAACAAACAAACGTCTTGCAAAGCATTGTTATTCATGAATCTTTTGTTTGTGCATTTTCATGTTGCATCATAGTTTCTTTGCTTATTGATAGAACTTTGTCTTTCATACTATGATTGAAGTATTATGATCCTAGCATTGAATGTTTTGCAAATACTTTGATCAAGTTTATGATGGTGCATGTCACCTCGAAAATTATTCTTTCTCTTTTATCACTTACCTACTCGAGGACGAGCAGGAGTTAAGCTTGGGGATTTTGATACGTTGCAAACATATCCATAATTTTTGATGTTCCATGCTTGGTTTTATCTACTTTCTTATGTTTTGTCCACACATTGGAGTATTTTTCATATGATTTCTTGGACTAACCTGTTAACAAGAGCCACAGTGCCAGCTGTCTTTTTTCTGCTATTTTTGGTCTAGGAAAGTCAGAAAATGAATATTCTTGGAATTGGACGGGACAAAAGCCAAAGTCAGTTTTTCACCGAGGGACACCTGGAGCCAGAATACGAGATGGAGAGGGGCTGGGGACCGGCCACACCACCTGGCCGCATGGCCAGGCCTGACCCGCGCCAGGGGGTGGTCTGGCCGCCCCAGGCACCCCCTCCGCCTCTCCTTCCGCCTATATATTACCTCTGATACGAAAACCCTAAGAACCTGATCAAAATTCCATAAAAGAGTCTGTAGTCGTCGTCATCTCCATCCCTAAATCGAGAGGGATCTGAAGCTCTTCCCGGCACCCTGCCGGAGAGGGGAATTCACCCTGGAGGCCTTCTTCATCATCATGCAAGCCTTCGGTGTGATGCGTGAGTAGTTCATCTCCGGACTACGGGTCCATGTAGTAGCTAGATGGTTGGTTCTCCTCCTTTGTGCTATCATGTTTAGATCTTGTGAGCTCCGTTCATGATCAAGATCATCTATTTGTAATTCTGCATGTTGTGTTTGCGAGGATCCGATGGATATTGAGATGCTATTTTAGATTGATTTTTGATTCTATCATGTCTTTGTTATTTGTGATCTTGCATGATTTCCGTTGTTAGTAGCTATCTTGGCCAAGTAGATGCTAGCAACTCCAAGAGTTAGTATTTATGCTCGATAGTGGGTTCATGCCTCTGGTAATCTGGGGAAGTGACAGAAATCTCTAAGGTACTAGCTATGTTGTTGCTACTAGGGATAAAACAACAATCATTTGTTCATAGAACAATCGTATTGTTTACTTTACACGCAATTATCCGTTGCTTGCAACTTAATACTGGAGGGGGTTCGGATGATAACCTGAAAGTGGATTATTAGTCATAGATGCAGTTGGATGGCGGTCTATGTATAATGTTGTAATGCCCAATCGAATCTCAAAGGAGTCAATATGATTAGTATATGCTTGTATGCTTTCTCGATGTTTGTCAATTGCCCCGCTGTAATTTGTTCACCCAATATGTTATCTATCTTAAGGAGAACCACCTCTAGTGAACTATGGACCCCGATCCTTTCTTTTACTATCAATCTACAATCAACTGTTTACTGCTTTGTGTTTACTTTCTGTAAACTATTACTTTTTTCCACTTGATACGTTTAATCCTTTGTTTTCAGCAAAACCGTGAGATTGACAACCTCATCGTAAGTTGGGGACATAGTTCTGTGGTTGTGTTGTGCAGGTCTCCACGTTGCTGCTGGCACCGGTAGTGCGCGCTGCCAAAGTTCAGCTAGCAACACCTTTCGGGTGTTTCCTTGCTCCTACTGGTTCGATTAAACCTTTGTTTCATAACCGAGGAAAAACTTGTTGTTGTGCTCATCATACCTTCCTCTTGGGATTCTCCAACGAGCTCGATATATTTTGGGCCATCACGACTACACGACGTAGGAGGATATGGCCACTGAGAGGGCAAGCAGAGAGGCGGCCGAGCAGCGGCAGCTACAGCTGGAGCAGCAGCTTAGCCAGCAGCAGGCGATGCTGGAGCAGCAACAACAGATGACGCAGTGGATGGCACACCAAATGCTCATGACTGCCCCACTAGGGTCTCTTCCTACTCCTCCTTTCGCCTTCCCGTGGGTAAGTGATCACATGTCTTTATTGTCTAATGCTCGTAATTTTCAATATATTCTTATTGTCTAATGCTCACAATTTCCCATGGTGTAGTTGGCCAATTTGATACCGCTTGATGCGTGGAACAACCAGGCGCCGCTTGGTGGGTCAAACGTGGATCAAACAACCAGTCGCCTTTCACCGTCAACAATCCGTCGGTCGTCCGAAGGCTGGATCAGAGTCCTCCAGGTTAGTTCTCCTACACTTGACCATGTGCATCACTCGATATCTATACTCGATACACTTGGAAATCGATTGTGAGAGTCTCATGATTGTGCTTTTGACCTTGTAGGAGGGCTTTGAGGTTGTGGCCATCATGTGTGCATCACGGTTAGTTCTCCTACACTTGTCAAATTTAGTCATGCCATCACACTTGTAGAAAATTTAGGCATGCCATGAGACTTATATAAAATTTTGCCTTGCCATGACACTTGTAGATAATTATATGCCATTCTTAAATTGTACTTGTCATTTTCATCACCTTGCCATGAGACTTGTCTAGAAACTTGTACATATTCATGATTTTTCTTGCCATATTGACGTACTTTTCTTGAACTTGTAGGATTTAACGATGGATTCGGAGCATGAGCTTGTGGAACACTTGGCGGTGATGGTCTTGTGGGTGGGAAGAAGAATAAACTTGTAATATTTGTGAATGGCTTGTGCGCTTGTTCTTGTGAAGTTTGCATTGTTGCTTGTGTGGAATTTTGGTAGTGTTTGTGATGATATATGATCATATTATTGTTATTTTGGTGTTGGTGATGACCTTATGATCATATACATGTATTCTGTGTTGGTGATGATCTATATGATCATATATATACATTATATGTTTTGAAATGCACGAAATGAAAGAAAATAGAAAAAAAAAGTGAAAAATCCTGGGCCCTTTGCCGTGTGTATACACACGACAAAGAGGGATAGGTGACAGCAGCCTGTGCAGCAGGCGCTGGGCAGACAGCCTTTGCCATGTTCCATTTAGAAGAGGCACACGACAAAGGGACATTCTTTGCCATGTGTTTTTCAGCTGCGACACACGGCAAAGCGACAGTCTTTGTCGTGTGGTAACTCTTAGAGGACACACAGCAAAGGCCCAAAACACGGCACAGCGGCGGCACACGGCAAAGACAAAGCACACGGCAAAAAACAAAACACACACGGCAAAATCCCTCTGGCTCCGTCAAACGGACGGAACCGTGAAGTTACTTTACTTTGGCGTGTACGCGTGCCAGACACACGGCAAAGCCTTTGCCGTGTTTTATGCCTAAGACACACGACAAAGCCCCTTTGCCGTCACAGACGCTGCCGTGTGACTTTTGCCGTGTGTATACACACGACAAAGTCTTTGCCGTGTTCTTAGTCGCCTTTGCCGTGTGGTTTTGCCCACACGGCAAAGAACGTTTCTCCCGTAGTGTGCCTGCCCTGCTGGATCAAGAACATGACCAAGCATGCACGAATTTCCTACTACTCGTGTATATGTGGTCCTATTCCTGTAGCTATTTTATTTTTATTTTTGGCATGAACTCTTTGGCTATACTTGCTATATGTGTTTTAATCTTTTTCAACATTAATATGTTTTTTTTTGAAACACAGTCAATCGTAGACACTCACAACATGTACATGCACCCACTCTTATGAGGCACACGTGCACACCCTACCCATATTAGCACCTCCGAAAGACCGAGCCGGCAGATTGGGTCTTGAGATTGACGAAGTCACCACGGGCAAATCGCTGCCGACGGGAACGTCGCCTTCCACTGAAAAAATATTCTACCTTTAATGCAACACATAATGTTAAACTTGGGGTTCGAACTCTGGTGGACTGAGAGTACAACTACGGTCCTAGCCACCCAACCACACGATGGTTTTCCAATATGTGTGTTTTTATCTGTTGTCTGATGTCTCAGAATTCCACTCTATACGTCGCCACTTGGACGCATGATTGCGGTAAGAAATCGCACTAACAACCAGAAATTCAAAAAACACAATCATATTTGCGTGTCATATGTTTGTTGATATAGGATACGTAAGTAACTACGTACATACACATATGCTTCATGGCACAGCCTTGTGCCTCTGACCTAGATAGATACGAAAGATCCTCTGCTAATTGACTTGCTTACCAGAACACACATATCCTCACTGGCAGCCTGCTGGCAGGTTACGTGCTGTTTGTTGCCCAGAACCGTGACGTCGGTCGGACACTGATATCTTTACTCACCTGCTAGTTTATCAGTATCTGACTAAGCCGTATTGTGGATTCAGACCGGGTTCAACGTACGTACGTCAAGCCGCACAAGGAGACCCAAGAGATGAACCCTGGTTAACATGCTGCAGTAGGTGAGTCGCTCGATTTTCATTAGTGGGTAGGTGCATGGTGCCGCGGGAACATCACATGAAGACTTTCTTTCTCACATAGGAAGAACCATGCACATTCGATGAAGATAGAGGCGGAAGGGTTTATCTCGGCTTCTCTTTGTGATACTAGTATTTTTTTTTGAGAAATCCAATCCTTAATATTAGTCAATGGTATTTGGTACAAGAATCGGATCAGGTGAGTGTCTGAGCCAGACATGCCTGTTGCACTCCAGAGTTGTAGAACTCTTGGCTAATCTATGTGCTTCTACATTAAAAGTTCTCCTCTCATGCACCACTTGTGACTCAGTAAAATAGGTACACCTCTCCTCGATCTCCTTTAGGATGGTCACATATGATGATAAGCTCCCCTCATTGATTTCCCTTGCGACACCCAGGCAATCAGAAGCAAGAACAAGTTTTGGAACACTGAGATCAGCTGCCAACGTAAAGCCTTCGGAGCATGCAATTGCTTCTAAAGTTGTTGGGTCCTTGATGCCCTCAATAATCCTTGCCGAAGCGCCAAGTAGATTACCCCGTTCATCACGACATATAGCTGCAACAACACCCGCATTCCTAGTCTTACACAGAGCAGCATCGACGTTTACCTTGCTCATAGCTTGTGGAGGAGCAACCCAATGCAGAATTTGTATATTATCCGCAGAGTGGTTAGGCCTCTGACTGTCCCTCGTAGGGGCATCAAGTGAAAGTTTTTGATCTCCCAGGTAGCTATGAACAAAACTCATGATAGATAAAGGGCTCTGAAAAATCTGTTCATGTATAGCTTTACGCCTGGCAGTCCAGATGGCCCAGAGAGTTACCGTAGCTCTCACAAAATCGTCATGAGAAAGTGATTCCATCATAAAGAAAAGCCACTCCTTTGCATTGTCACAATTATTCGCCGTCAGATGCTCGATTAAGTCCTCATCCAAGAGACCCCACGTACTCCTTGCCATATTGCACTCCAACAGAGGATGACGCCATGAGTCATGCGTAGTGTGGCATAAAGCACAAACAGATGTATCCGACATATTCCTTCTATGTAAAACAGTTCCTGTAGGCAGGGATTGGTGAGATAAGCGCCAAAGAAACACCCTTATTTTTTAGGGGACATTTATTTTCCAAAGAGATGACCAGCTGCTCTTCTCATCATTAGAACTCGAGCTAGCTGTGCCTTCAAGCCAGGCCTCTCTTACTGTCTTTGTTTTGACAAGCATCATGTAAGCGGAGCGGACAGAGAAATGACCCTTCTTCTCAAAATGCCAGGCCCATGAATCCTCATGACTTACACTACTCTTTGTGATACTAGTAGTTTCTCAACTTTCTGTCAGGCTCAAGATTGTACCGTGGAAGATTTCATTTCAGACAATGTATTCGCCCTTATTTGAGGTTAGGCAGCCCATAGAGGTTAGTCGAAGTGGCCCACGTCCTTCCCAGCTTGCAAGGTCCTCGGTGATAGTCCCTACTCCTCTGTGGGCACCATCTTCTCGGCCCATTTCCATAATTTTTCGTTCTACTCATTTTTCTTAGGCAAGCGAGTTAGCCAATGGGCTTAGGATGTCGGACCTCCCCAGCTTGCAACATCTTCATTCTACTAGGCTATACAAGGTCACTTAGCTCGACATCAATTAAGAGAGCACATGACGGTACCCTGGGCGTAGCTCCGACTCAGATGCTAGGCTAGCCGCATGGGCCCGGGGCCCAGAACTAGCCCAGCATCAGAGTCGGAGCGATGGCGCGTGACGTCTTC
This sequence comes from Avena eriantha, assembly GCA_910589775.1. NCBI lineage: Eukaryota > Viridiplantae > Streptophyta > Magnoliopsida > Poales > Poaceae > Avena > Avena eriantha. The sequence goes on from OU342745.1 coordinate 401,948,305, forward strand.
AGGAGGTCCGATGTGGTGCGGCCGTGTGGCTATACGTGCATCCTAGCAAGCCTAGTGTCACTGAACGCATACAAATAGACTATAAAAGACTGCGGAAGTATAGATTGTACTGATATTGCAAGAGGTGATTACATCGTGAGTTCTTAGGTTGTTTATATAGTAGACTTAGGAGCAAAAAGACTACTAGAGATAGAATTAGATTACAAACTTAAACTATCAAATATATCTAGCCGTAACATACTGCAATACCCCCGCAGTTGGATCGGTAGTGACGCAGACGGTCTGACTGGAGAATAAGCCGATGTCGATATAGCCGGGAGTGAGGGCACTGTAGTTGTGGTCGATGGTGTTGTTGGGAAGTTGTCACCGTTGATGAAGTCGATGGCGTTGTTATGTTGTGGTTGATGACGTCGTTGAGCCTGGGAAATTCGTCGTAGTAGTTGAGGTCGGCGTAGTTTGGGTCGAAGTAGCTCGACCCGCAATGCCGAGCTTGCCAGACTCGGCATCATGTCGGGAACGAAGGCACGCATTGGTATTGCCAATACCGGACGTGCGAAGACAGGGACCATCATGAGTCATGCGTGCCAGAGCCGTATTGAGGAGCAAAGAAAATTTTCCGTAAACGATCGGTGTAGAAGTTGTCCGTCGTGTCGGAGTAGACGAAGTGACTGCAAGAAGAAAAATTGAGCACTGACTTGTGCAAATAAAAATTAGACTGCGTCTCTGGCGGCAAGGTCGTGGTGGACAAAGAAGATGGCGGTAGTTGTCGATGGCGATTAAAATATAGCGGTAGTCGATTTTAGGGATTATACCCGTATTTTCCACTTGTATAAGCGCGTCGTTGCTCGTGGAGAAGAACTTGTTGGCGTTGACGATAACCACGACCGGTGGTAGCGGCGACAATGTAGCAATGTTGTTGGTGTAGATGGTTGTCGGCGATGATGATCACGGGTGATCAAGATGCAGCCTTTTGTTGAAGGTGAGGCGCGTACTCAGGGACGTGCGTCCTGGTAGATGTTGATGAAGACGGACCGGCGTGGAGATGACGTGAGGACGGAGCAGCCGACATAGCGCGTGAAGGCGTCTCTTGGGGCGCCGCGCGGAGCCTCCTTGCCATGATCGTTGACGATGATTTGCCAGAGTAGAGTCGACGCCGAGGTTGAAGTAGAGACGCGCGATGACGACATGCGGTTGTGGACGATGCTTTTGGTGACTAAAAGAAAAAAATAGATCTAATAGAAAAAAGAAATTTGCTAAAACTACTAAACCGATATAGGGAATTGGAAGAAAAACTAGCTACGAGATACGATGCCCCCGTCGGAGATCATGGAGATCAACCTCTACGGGGCGGCGCGACGAAAGCGGTGGCTAAAACCTAGGTCGAGGAGCGACACGCTCTGATACCATATTGAATTGCATGCACTAGCTAACGTAACCAAAAGTCCGAACTAATGGAAAGAGTTAGGCAATATATTTCAACACTCACCCTACGTCTTTTGTCCTTTGGCTTATTGTGACGTTTGTTTGGGGAGCCATAATATTTATTTTTAATTCTTGCGTTGGTTAGAATTTGATCTTAGGACCTCCTGATACCATATTAAATTGCATGCACTAACCAACACAACCAAACATCCGAACTAATGTAAAGAGTTAGGCAATATATTTCAACACACATAGTGAAATAACTAAGGTAGTAATCGTACATCCCATGTATTGACAAATACACATTTAGATGACATGGCATGTCACTAAACGAGGAGAGAGGTGTTTGTGATAACTAGCCATGTTATTGTAACATCACATATTCGAAAAAAATGAGTCCAACATAATAAATAAACCTAGAATGATACACTATGTGTTACTACCTTTTTTTACAATAATACCATGATTTTTTTCGAAATGGACAATAATACTATGATATATTATAGGACATATTATAATAGTGAATAGTACTACGTGGTAGAGATACGGAAGATTACAAAATATAGCCTAAAAGAAAATGAGCAAATCTTCAAGATCTTCAAACTATTCTTCTTGACCGATACAATTTTGTACTTTCTTTTAGTTTGAGCCGCAGTGCCAAGACTACGTGCACACACGTAGCCATTAGATAATCAACCAATATCGGCAAGAGTATCAACACTAGTATTTCAGGGAAAACAGACCAAATAGCCTGGTCAACGTCGCCGGAGACCAGAAAATAGGAATCACCATTATTGAGAACGTAGCAACCGAGATAAACATTGCGAGGATAATACTCCTCACAGCAACCATGAGAAAAAAATCTAAAACTGATCCGATCTGAAAGACCATATCTAGAAAACTTTAATCTTAGGACACAACCATTGACGTCGGGGAGAAAATCCCGTCGTCGATCGAATGGTGGAAGATCACTTATTGTGGACAATTCCAATCTCCATCGACGTAGACGCCCAAAAAAATGGCTATCAAAACTCTTAACTAATCTTTCGAAATCACTATTTTTATTGAAAACTCCACCCATAGATCAGTTTTCTCACTCCTCCTGACACCGGCATGCCGGCCAGAGGAGGGGGAACCGATCTATAGAGAAGGCGGGGGTGAAGGCGGCGGCTAGGCCAGAGAGGTGGTGGTATGACGGAGAGAAAAAAGTACATGGATAAGCCTAATTCCGCGTCCTTTGCTTTTCAACTGGTCACAAAAAAGACCCCTCCACTATATGTTCCTACCTACTATAAAGGTAATTATACTATAGACTAATAATGTATGCATTTCGCTAGTTAACTTACTTCCTACTACGCTCGAACGCCGATCAGCTAGCTGCGCACCTTGGCTAGCTACTCATATATGTAGTTCCTTTCTTCATAGGCTATAATCAATTACGAAAGTACAAAATGAAGTATAGAGAAAAATCAGTACATGGTACAAAGGGAAAAGCAGGGTACAAGTACACTTAAAAGAGTACAAATAAGTAAAATATAGAGTACAAGTACACATGAGACCAAATACCGATACCCGGTCGAGGGGGTCGAGCGGAAGCCGAATCTTAGGAGGATCCCCAATTGAGACCTGAACCTGCGAATCTCACTTCGTTGGCTACGTTGACGTCGTTGACCTAGCACGTTGTGTTCAAAAGCTAGACGAAACTTTGGAAGAGTTACTAGCTAGATGGCCTAGGGTGAAAAAATGGTCAAAGGACTATCGGACAAGGCAGCAATGCCCTACTTCATCAATGGGCTGACTAAAGGCTCGCTTTTATAGCACAAGCTAAGGAGGATGACCATCGGGCTGTGTCTAAGCCTTGTGCGGTGATCCAGCATACCACTGCATGATATAGTACACTATAGTCGTTGATATAACACCAATGAAACACCCTCTACTAGTATTACATCCCTTAGAGTGGTACAACAAAAACATAACAGGTCCAAAACATGACTATAGGTTACAACTCAACTCTTTACAAAAGATCCAGAGAATACTCTAGGTTGTATAGAGAGAAATAAACTTCTTATAAAGAAGAACCATATATAACAACTCAGAACTAACATACCAATAAGACTACTATCTAAACCATCTGGTTTGCAATTGCTGCTATTGCAATGCTCTACATAAATAGGTTCTAAGCCTATATATTAAACTCCTATATAATCCGGAACTTCACCTTTACTTTAGTTGATGTATCTCTTGACTCCATTGACTTCATTGAATAACTTGAGCTTTCGATGTTGATTTCTTTGAGTTTAAGTTGGTATTGACGTCGTCTGTTGGAGATATGCCCAAGAGGCAATAATAAAGTGATTATTATTATATCTTTGTGTTTATGATGAATGTTTACATCCCATGCTATAATTGTATTATTAGGAAACACTGATACATGTGTGTTTTGTAAACATATAAGAGTCCCTAGTAAGCCTCTTGTTGAACTAGCTTGTTGATTAATTGATGATCATGGTTTCCTGATCATGGGCATTGGATGTGATTAATAACAAGGTTGTATCATTAGGAGAATGATGTGATGGACACACACCCATAGTAAGCGTAGCATAAGATCAAGTCATTAAGTTCGTATTGCTGTAAGCTTTCAAACACATAGTAACCTATTCCTTCGACCATGAGGTTATGTTAATCACCATCACTGGATGAATACTTTGATGACATCAAACGCCGCTTCGTAACTGGGTGGTTATAAAAGTGTCATTGGGTATTCTGAAAGTATGTGTTGAAGCTCATGAACCAAGATTGGGATTTGTCCATCCATATGACGGATAGATATGCTCTGGGCCCTCTCGGTGAAATGTCATCTAGTTAGCTTGCAAGCATGTGACTAGGTCACAAGGGATGACATATCACGGAACGAGTAAAGAGTACTTGTCAGTAACGAGGTAGAACTAGGTATGGAGATACCGACGATCAAACCTCGGATAAGTATAGTATCGCGAGACAAAGGGAATTAGTTTCGTATGTAAATGGTTCAATCGATCGCGAAGTCATCGTTGAGTATGTGGGAGCCATTATGGATCTCCAGGTCCCGCTGATGGTTATTGATATGAGATGTGTCTCTATCATGTCTACATATTCACGAACCGTAGGGTGACACACTTAAGGTTCGAAGTTGTTTTAAGTAGATATGGAATGTGCGTTGGAGACCGAATGTTGTTCGGAGCCTCGGATTGGATTCGGGACATCACGAGGAGATCCGGAATGGTCCGGAGAATAAGATTCATATATAGGAGATCATTTTATGAGATAGGAAATGTTCCGGAGAGTTTATATGAGAGTTCTAGAAGGTTTCGGAATGTTCCGGAAGGTTCTAGAAGATATCTTGGAGTTTGCTTGAAAATCAAGATAGGGATCAAGGAGTCCTGTTGGGTCAAGATAAGGAGTCATGGGGGAGGAGGATTCCTCCCCACCTCCTCAACCCGCTGGCCCCATAGGAGGGGAGCCCTACAAGGACTCCCCTTCCCTGGCGCGCCCTCCCTTCTTTAAATAGAGGGGCAGGGGCGCCCCCTCCTCTCTTGCTCTCATAATCCCCAATCTCTGCCGCCTCTCTCCTCCACCATCTTCTGCACAGGCATAGGCGAAGCCCTGCAGAATTCTCTACTCCACCACCACCACCACGCCGTCGTGCTGCTGGGATTCCGTGGAGAAGATCTACTACCTCCGCTGCTCGCTGGAACGGGGAGAGGAAGGTCTGCTTCGACTCCGCACGTGTGACCGACTGCGGAAGCGCTGCCGAATCGTGGCGCCGGAAGGATCGTAAACTTGACCAAGGGCGGAAGCGCTGCTGGAACGCGACGCCGGAAGGATCGTCTACTTGACCGAAGGCGGAAGCGCTGCTGGAACGCGACGCCGGAAGGATCGTCCACACGATCTTGAGATCGGCAAGTGATCGACTACATCAACCACGAGATCTAATCTCGTTAACGCTTTCGGATCTACGAGGGTTAGTTCCCATCTATCTCGTTGCTCATGTCTAATAGATTAGATCTTGGCTTTTATCTAGATTAGATCTAGGTTTTGTTCGTTCTTGCGGTAGAAATTTTTTGTTTTCCGTGCTACGAACCCATCAGTGGTATTAGAGCCGTATCTATGCGTAGATCTATTGCACGAGTAGAACACAATGATGTTGTGGGCGTTGATGCTTTTGTTGTCGGTGTCTTAGCATGTACTTTGCATCTTGCGGCATGGTGGGATGAAGCGGCTCGGGCTAACATTACATGTCATCGCACATGAGACTTGCTCCACGCTTGACGTGCAACTTGCTTTGCACAAGTGGCTTTGCGGGTGTCTGTCTCTCCCACCATAGTTAAGATTCGATTTACAATGAGCATCTTGGCAACACTTGTATCAACGTTGTGGTTCTTGTTCGTAGGTAAGATCGGTCTTATGCGAAAGCCCCAAACCACGTAAAACTTGCAAAGAAAATTAGAGGCGTCTAACTTGTTTTTGCAGGGGTTCTGTGATATGATATGGCCATCATGTGATTGTGATTGTATTTAATGTATGCAATGATCCTTGTTGTAATATGGCAACCGGCAAGAGCCTAATGGTTGTCTTTAATTCAGTTAAGACCTGCGTGTCTATTCATCTTGTAATAGCTTTATTCCAAGTAGTTGTAATAGTTGCTGGCGATGATGGACAACCATGAAGCGGCGCCACTGACCTTGACGCAATGCTGGTGATGATGGAGATCATGTTCGTGCTTTGGAGATGGAGATCAAAGGCGCGAGAAGAAAAGGCCATATCATATCACACTTATTATGAATTGCCTGTGATGTTAATCCTTTATGCATCTTGTATTGCTTAGATCGCGACGGTAGCATTATAAGATGATCCCTCTCACTAAATATCAAGTAATAAAGTGTTCACCCTTAGTTGGCACCGTTGCTAAGACTCGTCGTTCCGAAGCATCTCGTGATGATCGGATGTGATAGATTCTACGTGTGCATACAACGGGTGCAAGCCAGATTTGCACATGCAGAAACTAAGGTTGTCTTGACGAGCCTAGCATGTACAGACATGGTCTCGGAACACGGAATACCGAAAGGTAGAGCATGAGTCATATAATTGATATGATGAACATGAAGATTGTTCGCCAGTGAAACTACATCTTCTCTCGTGAAGATCGGACTTGGTGTAGTGGACTTGGTTCGTGTAATCACTAAGACAATGTGAGGGATGTTGTTTTGAGTGGGAGTTCACCTAGTTAGTTTAATAATTAAATTTGAACTCAATTTGTCATAAACTTAGTCTAAACTACTTGCAAATTGTTGTAGATTATGGCGACCCCCTCCATCAATTTCAATGCGTTCCTAGAGAAAGAAAAGCTTAAAAACAATGGAAGCAATTTCACGGACTGGTTCCGTGGACTGAAGATCGTCCTCAGGGCTGGTCAGTTGACCTATGTGCTCGATGCACCGCTAGGTGACCCACCTGCAGATAATGCCACCGATGACGAAAAGAATGTTTTCGCCACTCGGAAGAATCATTACTCCACAGTTCAGTGTGCCATCCTGTACGGTTTAGAAGCGGAGCTCCAACAGCGTTTTGAGCACCACGACCCGTTCGAGATCATTAAGGAGCTTAGGCTAATTTTTGAGACTCGCGCGGCCATGGAGAGCTATGAGGCCTCCGAGAAGTTCTTTAACTGTAAGATGGAAGAAGGAAGCTCCGTTAGCGAGCACGTGCTCACCATGTCTGGGTATGCTAAGAAGCTCCAAGAGTTGGGAATATCGATTCCTAATGAATTGGGGATTCACCGTCTCCTTCAATCACTGCCACCAAGTTACAAGAACTTTGTGATGAACTACAACATGCACTGCATGAACAAGACGTTGCCTGAACTGTCGTCCATGCTGAAAACTGCTGAAGTGGAGATCAAGAAGGAGCAACAAGTGTTGATGGTCAATAAGACCACCAATTTCAAGAAACAGGGCAAGCCTAAGAACAAGGGCAACTTCAAGAAGGACGGCAAGAAAGCTGCCGCACCTGCTAAGAAGCCCAAGGCTGGTCCTAAACCTGAAACTGAGTGCTTCTACTGCAAGGGAGCTGGTCACTGGAAGCATAACTGCCCCAAGTACCTGGCGGATCTGAAGAACGGCAACATCAAGAAGAAAGGTATATTTGATATATGTGTTATAGATGTGTATCTTACTAGTAATCGTAGTAGTGCCTGGGTATTTGATACTGGTTCGGTTGCTCATATTTGTAACTCGAAACAGGAGCTGCGGAATAAACGAAGACTGGCAAGAGACGAGGTGACGATGCGCGTTGGAAATGGCTCCAAGGTTGATGTGATTGCCGTCGGCACGCTCCCTCTACATCTACCTTCGGGATTAGTTTTAAATTTAAATAATTGTTATTTGGTGCCTGCGTTAAGCATGAACATTATATCTGGATCCTGTTTATTGCGAGACGGTTACTCTTTTAAGTCTAAGAATAAAGGTTGTTCGATTTATATGAGTAATATCTTTTATGGTAATGCACCTGAGATGAATGGTTTATTCTTACTTAATCTCGATAGTAGTGATACACATGTTCACAACATAGATGCTAAACGAATTAAATTGAATGATAATTCTACATACATGTGGCACTGTCGTCTTGGTCACATTGGAGTGAAGCGTATGAAGAAACTCCATTCAGATGGACTTCTTGAATCACTTGATTTTGAATCACTTGAAAGATGCGAAGCATGTCTAATGGGAAAAATGACTAAGACTCCATTCTCTGGTACAATGGAGCGAGCTACAGACTTATTGGAAATAATACATACCGATGTGTGCGGTCCAATGAGTGTAGCATCGCGTGGTGGATATCGTTATGTTCTCACTTTCACGGATGACTTGAGTAGATATGGGTATGTCTACTTCATGAAACATAAGTCCGAAACTTTCGAGAAGTTTAAGGAATTTCAAAGTGAAGTGGAGAATCATCGTAACAAGAAGATTAAGTTTCTGCGTTCGGATCGCGGAGGTGAATATCTGAGTTACGAGTTTGGCATGCATTTAAAGAAATGTGGAATACTTTCACAGTTGACACCGCCGGGAACACCACAGCGTAATGGTGTGTCCGAACGTCGTAATCGAACTCTCTTAGATATGGTTCGGTCTATGATGTCTCTTACAGATTTACCGTTATCATTTTGGGGCTATGCATTAGAGACAGCCGCATTCACTTTAAATAGGGCACCATCTAAATCCGTTGAAACGACACCGTACGAATTGTGGTTTGGTAAGAAACCTAAGTTGTTGTTCCTTAAAGTTTGGGGTTGCGAAGCATACGTAAAGAAGTTACAACCTGATAAGCTAGAACCCAAAGCGGAGAAATGCGTCTTCATAGGATACCCTAAAGAAACAATTGGGTATACCTTCTATCATAGATCCGAAGGTAAAGTTTTTGTTGCAAAGAATGGATCCTTTCTTGAGAAGGAGTTTCTCTCGAAAGAAGTGACTGGAAGGAAAGTAGAACTCGATGAGGTTATTGAACCTTCTCTCGGATTTGAGAGTAGCGCAGCACCGGAAGATGTTTTGCTGCCGCCTGCACCAATTGAAGAGGAAGCTAATGATAATGATCATGAAACTTCGAACGAAGTTACTACTGAACCTCGCAGGTCAACGAGGGTTCGTACCACTCCTGATTGGTATGACTCTGCCTTGAACGTCATGTTGGTGGACAACGATGATGACCCTACGACGTATGAAGAAGCTATGGTGAACCCAGATTCCGACAAATGGCTAGAAGCCATGAAATCCGAAATGGGATCCATGTACGAAAACCAAGTGTGGACTTTGGTGGACTTACCGGATGGCCGTAAGGCTGTCGAGAACAAATGGATTTTCAAGAGAAAAACAGATGCTGATGGTAATATTACCATCTATAAAGCTCGACTTGTCGCGAAAGGGTTCCGACAAATTCAAGGAGTTGACTATGATGAGACATTCTCACCAGTAGCGAAGCTAAAATCTGTGAGGATTTTGTTAGCAATTGCTGCACATTTCGATTATGAGATTTGGCAGATGGATGTCAAAACGGCGTTCCTTAATGGTGACATAGAGGAAGAGTTGTATATGGTACAACCCAAGTGTTTTGTCGATCCTAAAGATGCTAACAAGGTATGCAAACTTCAGCGCTCCATTTATGGACTGAAGCAAGCATCCCGTAGTTGGAATCAATGTTTTGATAAAGTAATCAAAAACTTTGGATTTATACAAACTTATGGAGAAGCTTGTATTTACAAGAAAGTGAGTGGGAGCTCTGTAGCATTCCTAGTACTGTATGTAGATGACATATTGTTGATTGGGAATGATATAGAACTTCTTAATAGCGTCAAAACCTATTTGAATAATAGTTTTTCAATGAAGGATCTTGGCGAAGCGGCATATATTCTAGGCATCAAGATTTATAGAGATAGATCAAGACGCCTAATAGGGCTTTCACAAAGTACATACTTGGACAAAGTTCTAAAGAAGTTTAGAATGGAAGATAGCAAGAAAGGGTTCGTGCCCATGTTGTTAGGTAAGACCTTGAGTAAGACTCAACGTCCAGCTACGGCAGAAGATAGAGAGAAAATAAATAAAATTCCCTATGCCTCGGCGATAGGTTCTATCATGTATGCTATGCTGTGTACAAGACCGGATATAGCACATGCTGTTAGTTTGACTAACAGATATCAAAGTGATCCTGGAGAGGAACACTAGACAGCGGTCAAGAATATCCTAAAGTACCTAAATAGGACTAAGGATATGGTTCTTTCTTATGGAGGTGATGAACAGCTTGTTGTAAACGGTTACACCGATGCTAGTTGGAACACCGATCCAAATGACTCAAAGTCACAGTCGGGTTACGTATTTATTTTGAATGGTGCTGCAGTGAGCTGGAGGAGTGCGAAGCAAAGCGTTCTGGCGAAATCTTCAACTGAATCGGAATACATAGCTGCTTCGAAGGCTGCACAAGAAGCCGTTTGGATGAAGGAATTCATTACTGAACTCGGCATGGTTCCCAGTGCGTTGGACCCGATGGCCATCTACTGTGACAACACAGGTGCCATAGCTAATGCGCAGGAGCCAAGGTCACATAGCAAGCTGAAGCACATCAAGCTACGTTTCCACGCTATTCGCGAGTATGTCCGAGATGGTGACATAAAGATTTGCAAAGTACACACTGATCTGAATGTGGCAGATCCGTTGACTAAACCTCTCCCTAGGGCAAAGCATGACCAACACCAAAACGCCATGGGTGTTCGGTATATTACCATGTAATCTAGATTATTGACTCTAGTGCAAGTGGGAGACTGTTGGAGATATGCCCAAGAGGCAATAATAAAGTGATTATTATTATATCTTTGTGTTTATGATGAATGTTTACATCCCATGCTATAATTGTATTATTAGGAAACACTGATACATGTGTGTTTTGTAAACATATAAGAGTCCCTAGTAAGCCTCTTGTTGAACTAGCTTGTTGATTAATTGATGATCATGGTTTCCTGATCATGGGCATTGGATGTGATTAATAACAAGGTTGTATCATTAGGAGAATGATGTGATGGACACACACCCATAGTAAGCGTAGCATAAGATCAAGTCATTAAGTTCGTATTGCTGTAAGCTTTCAAACACATAGTAACCTATTCCTTCGACCATGAGGTTATGTTAATCACCATCACTGGATGAATACTTTGATGACATCAAACGCCGCTTCGTAACTGGGTGGTTATAAAAGTGTCATTGGGTATTCTGAAAGTATGTGTTGAAGCTCATGAACCAAGATTGGGATTTGTCCATCCATATGACGGATAGATATGCTCTGGGCCCTCTCAGTGAAATGTCATCTAGTTAGCTTGCAAGCATGTGACTAGGTCACAAGGGATGACATATCACGGAACGAGTAAAGAGTACTTGTCAGTAACGAGGTAGAACTAGGTATGGAGATACCGACGATCAAACCTCGGATAAGTATAGTATCGCGAGACAAAGGGAATTAGTTTCGCATGTAAATGGTTCAATCGATCGCGAAGTCATCGTTGAGTATGTGGGAGCCATTATGGATCTCCAGGTCCTGCTGATGGTTATTGATATGAGATGTGTCTCTATCATGTCTACATATTCACGAACCGTAGGGTGACACACTTAAGGTTCGAAGTTGTTTTAAGTAGATATGGAATGTGCGTTGGAGACCGAATGTTGTTCGGAGTCTCGGATTGGATTCGGGACATCACGAGGAGATCCGGAATGGTCCGGAGAATAAGATTCATATATAGGAGATCATTTTATGAGATAGGAAATGTTCCGGAGAGTTTGTATGAGAGTTCTAGAAGGTTTCGGAATGTTCCGGAAGGTTCTAGAAGATATCTTGGAGTTTGCTTGAAAATCAAGATAGGGATCAAGGAGTCCTGTTGGGTCAAGATAAGGAGTCGTGGGGGAGGAGGATTCCTCCCCACCTCCTCAACCCGCCGGCCCCATAGGAGGGGAGCCCTACAAGGACTCCCCTTCCCTGGCGCGCCCTCCCTTCTTTAAATAGAGGGGCAGGGGCGCCCCCTCCTCTCTTGCTCTCATAATCCCCAATCTCTGCCGCCTCTCTCCTCCACCATCTTCTGCACAGGCATATGCGAAGCCCTGCAGAATTCTCTACTCCACCACCACCACCACGCCGTCGTGCTGCTGGGATTCCGTGGAGAAGATCTACTACCTCCGCTGCTCGCTGGAACGGGGAGAGGAAGGTCTGCTTCGACTCCGCACGTGTGACCGACTGCGGAAGCGCTGCCGAATCGTGGCGCCGGAAGGATCGTAAACTTGACCAAGGGCGGAAGCGCTGCTGGAACGCGACGCCGGAAGGATCGTCTACTTGACCGAAGGCGGAAGCGCTGCTGGAACGCGACGCCGGAAGGATCGTCCACACGATCTTGAGATCGGCAAGTGATCGACTACATCAACCACGAGATCTAATCTCGTTAACGCTTTCGGATCTACGAGGGTTAGTTCCCATCTATCCCGTTGCTCATGTCTAATAGATTAGATCTTGGCTTTTATCTAGATTAGATCTAGGTTTTGTTCGTTCTTGCGGTAGAATTTTTTTGTTTTCCATGCTACGAACCCATCATCGTCTTCATCGGCTTTAAAACTTAGCAAGAGTTAAGAAGATACGGTTGAGTACGAGCGTACTCAACAAGTTTACTAAAAAGGAGTGTTTGGTGCACTATCTACAGCCACAGACCATAGATCGTAGGCTATGCAAGTTTTCGTAAATATTTCTTCAAAGGTTGCTTTTATTCTAAAAAGCTATGTCTGTCGTCCTTCACAGCTTTACTAGAACTTCGTGGAGTTCCTTTCCTGCCGCGTTCGTAGCTCCTTCTCGAAACAAGGAGTAACATGTCATAATTTTATACACTCTATAGATGTGCGTTACTTTACCCATAAGAGACCTTAGCTTTGTTGCACATCCGAGTTGCATTCTCGTCCACACTTGCTTGGTGTGGGGCCTAGTCTAAGATCGAAGTCAATCACTGTCCTTCTCCATGACCCCACATGTAAACACGACCACCAAGAAGAACGATCTCTGTTGACCCGCATCACGGATATAACTATGGTTGACTCCTTGAGGACTCTAATGAGCAGAACAATGCCCCTGGTCGCCCCATCGATACGGGGACCTACCTACGATCGTCTCTCACAGATAGTATAGATACCAATATCATAGGTTACTGAGGGGTCCCACCCATATGTTGGGCCTCGAAAGGTACACCAACGCCACGAGATGGTCATCCATCTGACTTCTCCGTCCCATTCCAAATCTTATGGTTAACACGTATTATATGGCGCAAGAATCATTAGCGATATTGGTTGATTATGTCTTAAATATTATGTTTCTTTACCACTAAAAATGTAATAGTAGGTATTACCATTTGGTAAATAACCCGTAATCATATTATTATAAAAATAACGTTTTCTGACATTTTTGAAATGCAGGAGATGACAACTTTGGATTTGCAAATACTTGATAGAAAATAACCAAAGGACATGAGCAAGTGTGAACTTGCCTTTTGTTATTGCAAGCTTATGCACTCACGATCTTCGATACAATAGAAGATTCAACATCTAAAATAGCATTATTGGTCCGATAAGGACTAATGTTTTAAAAAGCAATATGCTTTTCTGCAAAAGTAATGTAATGCATTTTGTAAAATCCCAAGATAATTCGCCAATAACGTGGATGAGTTAAACTTAGGTGATGGTTTTAAGATTTAGTTATTTTTTAAACTTTACTTTACAAGTAAATATATCTATAAAGCACTTAAGAGTTTAACATGTAAGGTATACAAGTGAAGTATAATAACAATCTAAGATTGAGGTGAATTGCCATCTCGTAATTATGATGGAAGTTAATGTGTTAGGTTGTTAAGAGTTGAAGGACTTATTATAGGGTTATTGTTTGAAGTGGAAAATGAATAACTTTTGAAGAAAATGTTTCTTTGATAAGGTTTAAACAATCTTTATGGTTAATAGAATGTGATTAATGTCATTTACGTTTGCTCGAATAGTTTGGACTTGAGATTTCTCATGTCTTAATTGAAACAGACCAAAGTTAACTATAAAAATGTAAATAGTCTTTAGACATGATCTTTATAAGCTTTGAGACTCGAGTTAACTTTAAAAAAATAAATAGTCTCAGAATATGTTGTTTATGATATTTTAGACTAAAGTTAACTATAAAAGTGAATCTTAAAACATGAGGTTTTATGGTATCACCAAGGTTTAGGGTTTTCTTAAGTATGATCAAGTATATGAGATTATTCACTTCCAATGTATGTGAATGATGAATTAAAATTTTGCTTTGTTATTATTATACTAAAAGTAATATTTATATTATTAACTTTAGCATATATGGATGATGTCAATAATTTTGTGATGGTTGTAATATTTAGTCAAACTTGAGAACTCACATTATTACTTAAAGAAGTAGTTTCATATAAGTTCTACTTGTTCTAGCTTTAAAGAACTACACTCTATGTTTTTATAAATTTCAAATAGAACATTAAAGCTAATGTGGATTTATTTTGATTTAAAAATGATAATAGAAAATATCTCTCTTTTATTATAATAAAAGAGAAGGATTATAATGAAACGACTCTAAGGCTTCCTTTTTTCATAAATCCTAAAATGATTTGGAAGTTTCATAATTAGCATTTTTATAAAATAATATATTTATTTTTATACACAAAAATGATATTTATTTATTTTTATGTCTTATCTTTATTTTATTAGAATTCCTTAAAGGAATACATGGTTTAAATACATATTTCAATTTTGTTGTGTTAAATACAAGATCATATTTTTCTTACATGAAGTAATTATTTAAGATCTTAAAAATATTATCCTTATTTTTTAGAAAATTTCCTAAAGGAATTATTGACTTAAATTAATCAAATTAATTTTTATTAATTTAAAAGACAAGTTAATATTTTTCTTAGACGATTTATATTTTTGTGAACTTTTGGATATATGACATGTATTTTTAGGATTTTTATTTATTTTTCTAGAGCCTAAATACTCTTAGGGTATTATGGTAATTTTTTATTTCTTTTATTTTTATTAAAACCTTTTGAACCTGGACCTTGCCTATAGGCCGACCCAGCCCTAGCTCAGCCTAGCCCAACTAGTTGGACCTAACAAACCCCGTGGTCCACTGGGTCAGGTTGACCGACCCAGTCCTCCCTCGCTCACCCCTCTCACGAGTCTCTCTGCTCTCTAGTGACGCCGTCACCGCCCTTGATTCCGGCTAGCTCCGGCCGTCCTGGCCGCTGCCGCCTTGCTTACCGACCAATTTCTCTATGTTGTATCAACTCATCCAAGTCGATTATTTGTCCTCGCCTTCCTCTGACCACACAAAACCCCCACTAGAACCGAAGGTTCCGGTGTCCCCGGCCTCACCGGCTGCTCTAGTTTGGTGGAGTTCTGGTGGTGGATTGATGTGCTCTAGATGGTATGGTGGTCGTCCTCTGTCTGTAATATCCAGAAATAAATAAATAAATATATATATATATATATATATATACTGAACGCAACTTATTTATGTTCTTGCTTAATTTATTCACACATAATTATAGCTAAAAAAAGAAAAAAAAAAGAGGAGAAGTAGCACTCAAGTAAGCTCAAAATATCTAGGGACTAGAATCAACGGGATAAATATCCTGGCGTAGTCTCACCGAAGGTAACTAGACCTCTTGATCCGATCCACCGCTCACCCCTAACCTGGACAGATGTCCATCACTCCCGTAGTTTCTCTAGCTATAAATAGCCTTCCTGCTGCTTCCCAGTGTCTCACTCCACGGTCCATAGTATATTGCCCCCAATTTCCTCTCTCTAGAGATAGTACGACCAGAAAAGTTGGAGACAAGGACAGGTATGGCCAGCCCTAGATCCTCGTCTTCGTCTTGTTCGTTTCGGTGTTTTACTCTGGCTAGTATAGTTCCTTCCCTAGCTGCTGTAGCATATCTTTCTCAAAGATCTACAACTTCTTTTGATGGATTAGAGTAGGGTGCTCACTCTCTCTTGATGCAATCTACCAGAGTAGAAAGATTTCTAAATATTGTTGGATGAGTGGATTAAATGAATACTATTGCATCTACAAGCCATATCAGACTTGTTCTTGTTTTAATTAGTACCATGCATGGAGAAATCGACTTGTTTTTCCGCAAGAACTAGACATATCTTGTACTACTTGTTTCTGCTAAATTAGTACCACTATCGACTAGTACATCTTCTTGCTATTTTGCAATAGTAAACAAGTACAACTAGTAGTTCCTATGCATCGCTTGAGTACTAGGACAAGTGCATGCATTTATGTGTGGTCAAACGACGTGAGAATAAATCGTGCAGTGTAACTAGCTGTACGTACCTCACCTGCTACTATGCATAAAATAATGACTGATTGGACTGCTGCTAGTGAAATACAACTAATGTAATTTATACAACATGATTAGGTTGAAGCCAAGTTGATCGGAGAGTAAATAATTAAGGCAAGGCTGTGCATACCAGTTCTTGACACTAGAATACATGTGATATGAAAGTGGATTGTTGATGAACATTGGATGAAACGTGAACATCATACATGAATGAATAAAATGCTTGGGACAAGTATACATGAACTATTTTCGATTGCCTACCGTAATCATGGGATGTATGGTATATCTAGCCCGAGACGGTCGATACCTGAAATAACGGTACGCGGTCATGCCGGTATCAGTGTGGGATGGAAATTTCCCCACACAAGTAGGGGACTCGATGTCGTGATTCTCGGAGAGGGGTGTAACCATTGGTGGAGATTACGATGGGTATTAGCGTATCTCTGCAGATGTCACTATATTTAGGATTGCGCTAACCAACTAACCATTTATATATTTTTTACACTCTTGTAAGGTAGCAAGAGATTTGTTCTTAAATCACTTAAATTACTTGAATTTATTACATGCTATTTTGTTGTTAATTTCTTAATCCCTGCTGAGTATGTCTCAACATACTCACTGCCTGCTTCTTGTCTCTGGTATGCGCAGTGTGTGAGCCGAATGAACATGATGGGGACGAGGCAGAAGTGTAGTATATATATATAGGCGCCTATGCCCTGACGTTGTTCTAGTAGTTTTACCTTCATTCTAAATAATATGGTCTTGAATAATTGAGGAAGGTGTTGTCTGATCTGATGCAGGTCTAGTGCCTTTGGTCAGGTCGTGACTAGACTATGTACTGCATTTGTAATCGGTGTGTTGTAATACTGAATAATGAATAAATGGAACCTTGTTGTCCTTGTGCTCTTACGTTTGATGATTACTACTTATGCATTATATACTTATGATATTTTCATCTCATAAGTATACGGCAAGCTATCATATTTAGCCTTTTTTAGTTGGGGCGTGACAGTTTTAGTGGTATCAGAGCCAAGGTTCCAGATAATTAACATGCTAATAACTTAATTAACTGAACATTAGGATGGCATCACATTAATCTTAGCAGGTCAATAATTAGGTAGACTAGCTTGGGTGCGGCGACCCAGTTTGATCCAATGTGTCCTGGTATTGTCTGAACCTTTACTCTAGTGTTGTGCCTCGATCGTATGGCTTGTTTTCTCATGTACTATGCACTGACCTTGTTTGCATTGTAGACTAGGTACTAGTCCAGAAAAAGGTGTAGTCATGCATATGCATGTTTGTTTTACTAATGTGAAAGATGTGTTGTCATCTCAGGATGTTGTACGTTGAGCTCCCAGCTAAGCTTTTCCTGGAGGAGTTTGCAACAATCTTGGGTCTAGAAGCACCAGTCTCTAACTGGAAGCCTAGTACCGAAGGATTGTATGTTGTAGGTGTTCAGGTCAACTTGGGTCCTAATGACAGGGTTCCCTCCATGTACTTTGAAGCTACTGCAGCAACCATTGCTGAGGCGGAACAGGCTGCTTCTCTTATAGTCATCCATGCCTTAGCAGCTGAGCGTCAAGTGCAGATTAGGGACATCAACTACCCTATAGTGGTATACCAGAACCAACTGATAGATGACATGGGCAAAAAGTTGGTGGCGTCTAAGCACCTTTGTGTTGAGCTGATGGATGCTCTCCATTCCAGTGAAAAAGAAGTAGCCTTTCTGGAGCGTCTTGTTCACAGGTTCTATCGCCGCATTCGCTCCAGCCCTGCAGCAACAGAATGGAGGTGGTGGTGGAGCTGGTGATGGGAGCTCCTCTGGCAGCTCCTGAGTAAGGGGTGTGTCAGCATGCAGCAGTCAGCACCCTAGCAGTACCTCTAGTCATCTATAATCAAGTATCCTAAAGAATAATATCTTGAAGAGTCATAGAGTTTAGGTGGTGCAGTCTGGGATGCAAGACGAGTATGGAAGTATGGTGTGGATGGCACCGGTCATCTTTCTTGGGGCTAGGGAATGGTTATGACCTGTAGTAGAACTGTGCTTTGCATGTTGTGCAAGTACCTAAGCTACCTATGTTTGCTTTGCATGTGGTGTAAGAACCTAAGCTATGTGGTTTGAATGCTATGAAACTACTACTAGCTATGTGATGGTTGTCTGATTGACTTCACCTTGATCCAGATGAATTTAGGCCTTTTTCTTGTTAGAGAACTGGAATCTCTTTTGAACATTTTTTCTTCACTTTGAATTATGTTTCGAAATAAATATAAAAAAATCACCTGAGATTTTAAAACATAAATGTAGACGTGTATGACTTATGAATATGCTAAAAAAATTGTTTGATGACAAAGAGAAAGCCTCCAAAACCTAGAACATGACTAGTACAATGTAAAACGAGAATTCATCACTTCTTTTTTTATTTAGTAGTACTCGATGCATAACTTGTACTAGTGAGAGAAACTTGACTTGCTCTAGTGAGAGAAATTGCTAACTAGCTTGGGTGGTCGATGCATGTGGTCTAGGAATGCATGCTCTGACATGCAAATATCTTTTTACTGCTAGGCTGTCTATTGCCACTGACTTTGGGTGCCTACCTCAACACGCGGTGCATGCATTTTTCCATGAGATTATTACGTTTCCCCGATGTGACTATACCCTGCCATGCAAGCTTAGCTAACTTGTCTGAGTTATTGTCATAGATGGATGATGATCGTAGCAATGGCATGAGCCATGAGGAAAACAACTCCAGTGGCAATAATGCTAGGCTGATGGTCCATGAACTAGGAGACCAAGGTGCCTTAGCTAATCTTCTTACGAATATACTGGACAAGAAGCAGGAAACTCAAGAGCCGTAGTGGTCTTGGGGAATTCCAAAAGCTTAAGCCACCGTCATTTTCTGGAACAGCAAATCCACTTGAAGCGGAGGACTGGATTACCGCCATGAAAAAAGCATTTGACGCTATGGAATGCACCAACAAGGAGAAGGTCGCATATGCGACCTATATTCTACAGTCAAGTGCTTTTGAGTGGTAGTATGCACACAAAAAGTCATATTCCGATGGTACTGAAATTTCATGGGAATTATTTAAAGAAGCATTTTACAAGAAATATATTCCTGAAAGTGTTAAACGCATGAAGGAAAGAGAATTTCTTGAGCTAAAACAGGGAAATAAATCTGTAACAGAATATGAAATTGAATTCTCTAGACTTGCAAGATTTGCTCCTGAGTTTGTCCAGACTGATGGCTCCAAGGCGGGACGTTTTGAGAATGGATTATGACAACCACTTAAGCGACGTGTTGAAGCCTTTGAGCTAAATACATTTAGAGATGTGGTGAGTAAAGCACAACTTTTGGAGAAAGGGTATCATGAAGAAAGAACTGATGTGGAATATCTATCAAAGAAGCCCAGGTTTAATAATAATAACAATATTCAGCAACATAATGGGAGGTTCAGACCAAGCTATCGTCCTAAACGATATGCAGGAAATTCAGGGGAGGCATGCCCAGGAAGTGCCCAATATGTAAGGGAAACCATTCTCCTAACATTTGTCCGGACCGTTGGGGCAAGTGTTATACCTGCGGAAAACCGGGACACACTAAGCATGAGTGCCCAAATAAACAGAATTATAAAAGCACAACTCCCCCTCAGCAAAGGACTATGGTTCTACCCCAGCCACCTCAACCACTGTACCTTCCTGCACCGCCATCAACAACCCATCATGGGTGAAATCAATATGCAAGGACCACCACTTCAAATCAATCATTAGGAACTCATCCAAATAACCGAGAGAAACCTCGTGGAGGGAACCGGACTAGAGTGTTTAATTTAACTCAGAGGAATGCTGAAGAATCCAACAATGTGGTGACAGGTAATTTTCCAATCTACTCTCATACAGGTTTAATATTATTTGATTCCGGTGCCACACATTCATTTATATCTGCAAAATATATGAGCGAGCATGAGATTGGTAGCATCCCGTTAGAAGAAATTATTTATGTCGAGATGCCATTAGAGAGTAGGACTGCAAAATTAATTTGCAAATCATGTCCTATTGAGATTGGAGGATGGAAATTTACGGCTAACCTTATCGTACTGGAGATGCAAGATTTTGATGTAATAATTGGGATGGATTGGCTGCAACAGAATAAAGCAACTATTGATTGCCATGAAAAGACGATTACACTTAGGCCTTTTCGCCAAACAGAAGTTGTATACCATAGTAACAGAAGAAACTTATTGAGATCATTGGTGGCAATGATGAAGAGTGAGGAAATAGATATAGATAAAATTCCAGTAGTAAATGAGTTCCCTGATGTCTTTCCGAGAGATCTTCCTGGGTTACCACCGGACCGGGAAATTAAGTTTGCAATCGTACTAGTTCCCGGAACAAAGCCGATCCATAATGCACCTTATAGGATGGCACCCGTGGAGCTAAAAGAGCTAAAAACACAATTGAAAGAATTAGAGTAAAAAGGTTTTATCCGTCCAAGTGTTTCTCCATGGGGAGCTCCAGTTTTATTTGTGAAAAAGAAGGATGGGAGTTTAAGGTTGTGCGTGGATTATCGAGAGCTAAATAAAGTGACCATTAGAAATAAATATCCTCTTCCCCGCATAGATGACTTGTTCGATCAACTACAAGGATCCAAGGTTTTCTCAAAGATTGACTTGCAATCTGGTTATCATCAGCTAAAAGTAAATTCAAGTGACGTTCCTAAGACCGCCTTTTGCACCTGGTATGGACATTACGAGTATTTAGTTATGCCATTTGGATTGACTAATGCCCCTGCAGCTTTTATGGATTTGATGAACCGGATATTCAAACCTTATTTGGACCAATTCGTAGTTGTCTTTATTGATGACATCCTTATATATTCAAAGACAAAAGAAGAGCATTCTAAGCATCTAAGGATTGTATTGCAAACACTAAGAGAGCAGCAGCTATATGCCAAGATAAAGAAGTGTGCCTTTTGGATGGATCAAGTACCTTTTCTTGGACATATAATTTCGGGCGAAGGTATATCTGTAGACCCTGCCAAGGTGCAAGCTGTGTCGGAATGGCAAAGACCGACCACTGTCACAGATATTCGAAGTTTTCTTGGAATGGATGGATATTACCGCTGATTTATAATGAATTTTTCTAGGATTGCTGCCCCTTTAACTCATCTAACAAAGAAAGGAGTTAAATTTGAATGGACAGATAAATGCGAGGAAGGTTTCCAAGAATTAAAGAATCACTTAATTTCAGCATCAGTTCTAGCTTTGCCCGTTGGTGGGGAAGATTTTACAATTTATTGTGACGCTTCAAAATTGGGGCTCGGATGCGTACTTATGCAAAGAGGAAAGGTCATTGCTTATGCATCCCGCCAATTGAAACCACATGAGCAAAATTATCCAACTCATGACATGGAGTTAGCTGCGGTAATTTTTGCGCTAAAAATTTGGAGGCATTACCTTTATGGAGAGCATTGCGAAATATTTACTGACCACAAGAGTTTGAAATATATTTTTACCCAAAAGGAATTGAATATGAGGCAAAGGAGGTGGTTAGAATTAATGAAGGACTATGATCTTAATATTAATTACCATCTAGGAAAGGCAAATATTGTGACAGACGCTTTGAGTCGAAAAGCCTACTGCAACATGACTACCCTAGCTACTCAAGATCCACATCTGCCGCGAGAGCTAGAAAGACCGAGAATAAGTCTAAAAGTACATGTAGCTGGAAACATACTAGCTATGCTTCAAGTCACATCAAACTTTAAGAAGTGGATCGTGGAAAAACAAAAGAATGATGAGGGCCTATTACGACTAAAGAAGGATGTTGATGATGGCAGACCATCTGAATTTCATATTGATAAAAGTGGGGCCATATACTTTAGAGATAGAATATGTGTGCCTAATGATGTTGAATTAAAAAGGCATATTATGGAAGAAGCACACTCCTCTCTGTACACTATACACCCGGGTGGAACTAAAATGTATCAGGACATTAAAACAAAATTTTGGTGGAATAATATGAAAAGAGAAATCGCTAAATTTGTTATGGAGTGTGACACATGTCAACATATAAAAGCGGAACACCAAAGACCAGCTGGACTCCTACAACCTTTGTCTGTACCTGTTTGGAAATGGGAAGAAATTAGTATGGATTTCGTTGTTGGGCTACCAAAGACACCTTCTGGGAATGATAGTATATGGGTGATAGTAGATCGATTAACAAAGTCTACACATTTTATACCGGTGAAGATTACTTTTTCTCTAGATAAGCTAGCCAAGTTATACATCAAATAAATAGTATCGCTTCACGGTGTTCCTTTGCGAATTGCATCAGATAGAGACCCTCGCTTTGTCTCAAATTTTTGGAAAAGTCTACACAAAGCGCTAGGGACCAAACTAGATTTCAGTACAGCATATCATCCGCAGAGTGATGGGCAAACAGAACGGGTAAACCAAATTGTGGAAGACATGCTTCGGGCATGTGTTCTTGAATTCAAAGGAGCGTGGGATGAATATATGGCTTTAGCTGAATTTGCATATAATAACAGCTATCAATCGAGTATTAAAATGGCTCTCTATGAGGCTTTATATGGAAGAGGGTGTCGTGCACCAATTTGTTGGGATGATATTGGAGAAAGAAAAATTCTAGGACCCGACTTCATACAGGAAACTGAAGAAAAGGTGAGGCTTATACGTGAGCGACTCCAAACCGCACAAAGCAGGCATAAAAGTTATGTGGACGGCAAAAGAAGGGACCTTCAGTTTAAGGAAGGAGAATTAGTGTATTTAAAAGTATCTCCTATGAAAGGGATAAAAAGATTTGGACAGGGAAAGAAATTAAGCCCAAGGTATATTGGTCCTTTTCCTATTACCAAACAAGTCGGAGAAGTCGCATATCAGTTAGAACTACCAAACTCTCTAGCAGCTATAGACAATGTATTCCATATTTCCTTACTCCGTAAATGTTTAAAACCACCCCATCAACTGGTGGAGATTGAACTATCGGACCTACAAGAAGATTTATCTTATGAAGAATACCCTGTTTGAATATTAGATTTTAAGGACCGTGAGACTAGACGCCAAAAAATTCGCTTTGTCAAGGTAAAATGGAGCAATCACAGTGAAGATGAAGCCACTTGGGAAAAGGAGGACGATTTGAAGAGGAATTATCCGTACCTCTTCAATAAGTAAGGTAATTAAATTTCGAGGACGAAATCTTTTATAAGGAGGGTAGGATGTAATATCCAGAAAATATATATATATATATTCTGAACGCAACTTATTTATGTTCTTGCTTAATTTATTTACACATAATTATAGCTAAAAAAAGAAAAGAAAAGAGGAGAAGTAGTACTCAAGTAAGCTCAAAATATCTAGGGACTAGAAGCAACCGGATAAATATCCTGGAGTAGTCTCACCGAAGGTAACTAGACCTATTGATTTGATCCACCGCTCACCTCTAACCTGGACATATGTCCATCGTTCCCCTAGTTTCCCTAGCTATAAATAGCCTTTCTGCTGCTTCCTAGTGTCTCACTTCACAGGCCATAGTATATTGCCCCCAATTTCCTCTCTCTAGAGATAGTACGACCAGAAAAGTTGGAGACAAGGACAGGTACGGCCAGCCCTAGATCCTCGTCTTCGTCTTGTTCGTTTGGGTGTTTTAATCTGGCTACTATAGTTTCTTCCCTAGTTGCTGTAGCATATCTTTCTCAAAGATCTACAACTTCTTTTGATGGATTAGAGTAGGGTGCTCACTCTCTCTTGATGCAATCTACTAGAGTAGAAAGATTCCTAAATATTGTTGGATGAGTGGATTAAATGAATACTATTGCATCTACAAGCCACATCAGACTTGTTCTTGTTTTAATTAGTACCATGCATGGAGAAATCGACTTGTTTTTCCGCTAAATTAGTACCACTATCGACTAGTACATCTTCTTGCTATTTTGCAATAGTAAACAAGTACAACTAGTAGTTCCTATGCATCGCTTGAGTACTAGGACAAGTGCATGCATGTATCTGTGGTCAAACGATGTGAGAATAAATCGTGCCAGAGATAGTAGTGTAGCTAGCTGTACGTACCTCACCTGCTACTATGCATGAAATAATGACTGATTGGACTGCTGCTAGTAAAATACAACTAATGTAATTTATACAACATGATTAGGTTGAAGCCAAGTTGATCGGAGAGTAAACAATCAAGGCAAGGCTGTGCATACCAGTTCTCTGAACTAAATTTCTAAATATATTTAATCTTGATACTAGAACATTATTAAGTACTTAGACTGTTACATGTGATATGAAAGTGGATTGTTGATGAACGTTGGATGAAACTTGAACATCATACATGAATGAATAAAATGCTTGGGACAAGTATACACGAACTATTTTTGATCGCCCGCCGTAATCATGGGATGTATGGTATATCTAGCCCGAGACGGTCGATACCTGAAATAACGGTACGCGGTCATGCCGATATCAGTGTGGGATGGAAATTTCCCCACACAAGTAGGGGACTTGATGTCGTGATTCTCGGAGAGGGGTGTAACCATTGGTGGAGATTACGATGGGTATTAGCGTGTCTCTGCAGAGGTCACTATATTTAGGATTGCGCTAACCAACTAACCATTTATATTATTATTTTTACACTCTTGTAAGGTAGCAAGAGATTTGTTCTTAAATCACTTAAATTACTTGAATTTATTACATGCTATTTTGTTGTTAATTTCTTAATCCTTGCTGAGTATGTCTCAATATGCTCACTGCCTGCTTCTTGTCTCTAGTATGCGCAGTGTGTGAGTAGAATGAACATGATGGGGACGAGGCAGAAGTGTATTATATATATAGGCGCCTATGCCCTGAAGTTGTTCTAGTAGTTTTACCTTCATTCTAAATAAGTATGGTCTTGAATAATTGAGGAAGGTGTTGCCTAATCTGATGCAAGTCTAGTATCTTTTTTAGGTCGTGACTAGACTATGTACTGCATTTGTAATCGGTGTGTTGTAATACTGAATAATGAATAAATGGAACCTTGTTGTCCTTGTCCTCTTACGTTTGATGATTACTACTTATGCCTTGTATACTTATGATATGTTCATCTCATAAGTATACAACAAGCTATCATATTTAGCCCCTTTTTTAGTTGGGGCGTAACACTGTCGCCCTCATCTTTGACGGTTGCTACGAGTATGGATCGGTGCGGGTTGCAACGCCGGTGCTCCTCATGCCGTTGTGCCCCTATCGCTGCCGAAACTTTGCTTCCTCTTCTTGCTGAGCGAGGCTCTCGTGTAAGTCCTACTCCTTCCTCCTTCTCTTCACCTCTCTCTAAATTCCTCTCTGTGCTGCTATATATAACCCTAATTAGGGTTTGCTCATGTTCTAGGGTTCCTCCCTATTTCTTCTAGTACTCTCTATTCTAGAAGTACTAGCCTACTCTCATGGTACCTCGATGAATTTAGTCTTGTGGATTGCCTAATATTGATTAGGATCGCTAACGCTCACTCACTACATTTGTCGCGGGATGGTGATGTGATTCAGTTGATCAGGTTCTACACAGACATGTACCTTGGCGTCAGGCATTTATTCCTAGGAGTACATGAAGTCGATCAACCATGCAGTTGGACCATCGAGCGTGAGGCTAGGTTAGTCCCGAAGCTGACCAACCACGGTGGTGCATATGGAAGTTCGACCCTAATGATATTTTCAAAAAGAAATCTCGTCGTTAAAACAACGTGCTACGTAAATTTAGGATTTCAGGTGGGATGGGATTTTCCATCAATCCTGCGTCCCATACCGCGTCCGTAATCCCACCTATCCCGTGTCCATAATCCCACCTATCCCTCTAATCTTTGTCGTTTCTCCCATGCAGGCTGAGTCGGACTAGCCCATCGAGTCCCACGGGTAGCCCACTTGTCCCGGCTGGAGGCCTTTTCTTCTCGCACGAACGCCACGAGAGCACGAGAACCCCCACCATCTTCGTTCCTCCCTAGGCTTCAGCGCCGCCACACCCGCCCCTCCCTAGGCCTCAACAATGCGGCTTCTCCGTCCCTCCCTAGGCCTCAGCGCCGCCGTGTCTGGCTTCTCCGTCCCTCCCTACACCTCAGTGTCGCCACGTTCGGCTTCTCCGTCCCTGCCTTGGTCACAATGACATCGCCGCGGTCCACCGGAGTGGACTTCTGCCTCGCCCCCGTAGGCGGTATGTATTGGTGATGGCTCGTTTCCATGGGAAAAATATGCTACTAGTCACTCCTGCCTGCCTCCCCAACTACGTGGTCGTCTCCCTCCTTCCCCTCATCTTCTACTCCAACCCTACCTTCAGGATTAAGGTGAGATCTTGAATTCATGTATCATTTTGATGCCCAAATAATGTATATTTTGTATGCATCCACTGTTGGTATACCCAACCTCCAATATCTCTAGGCCTACAGTCTTTATGTTCACAACTAGAAATTTTATTCCCTGGGAGATACCCAGTCCTTTGTTTGCCTGTCACGCTGTTTTTTTATGTAAGGGTGTTTTATGGATCATGGTGCGATTTAAGATGTGAATCAATGTTTAATCAAGTCCGGCGATCGTATCGTGCCATTTTGCTCTTGACAGATGCTCACCCTGCATATGCTCTGGCTATGCTAATTAATTTTGGATGTAGTGGAAGCCTCTGTATCTTGTTACTAATGCCCATCTCCACTTTGTTTCTAAATGGCAGATTTATATGTTCCTAAATGGCAGATTTAATATGCAATTGACTATCCCACTCTGGAGACCTGTTCGAGTGTTTGTGTTCTCAAACTGAATATTAACATACAATTGACTATTTTTTCCCTAAGTTTGCTCAGCAAGCTGAATCGCAGTACATGGATGATTCAAATTTAGTGCCTTTCAATAAATATATCAGGGATGATTCAGATTTTGTGTCTGTCAATTGTTTAAAATTGTTTCTTACATCATGAAAAATATAATAGGCTCTTGTACCAGAGAACAACATGGACTACTTGTACAGTTTTATCAATTGTTTACATGATGTGGTAGTTGTTATTGATTGCAGCATAATTGTTTACATGATGTAAAACATTGGACCTTCCCTCTTTCTGAACTTGAGTATATCATAAACTGCAGTAGCTCAAAGATACTAGCTAAATTATGTCACTTTTCTTATTCTAGTGTGTTATGTTGCAGGCCAGGATTAGATTAGTGCATAAACTATGTCAACCTCTCAGGACCAGGAACATGTTTTTCTTGAAGATCAACATATTGTTCAATCTCCTATACCTCATGTACTTCAGACGTATCTTTCACCATCGTCAGCAAGATCTTATGAAGTAGGACAACAACGTCAATATCTCATGTCACCCATGATTCCAATTGTTCGATCTCCGGGTTTTAGATTGTATTTGTCCCCATCATTTGCAAGACCGACGGATACAAGATGAAGAGCTTTTCAATCTAGTCCAGCAGGTGCACACATCTCAGTTGATATTCCAGCACGTGCACATACCTCAATTGATATTCCAGCGGGTGCACATACTTCGGTTGGTAAGTTTCCTTCTGTATTTTATGTCTATGAAATTTGTCCTAGCATGCAGTGATGGGTTCGTAGCATGGAAAACAAAAAAATTCTACCGCAAGAACGAACAAAACCTAGATCTAATCTAGATAAAGGCCAAGATCTAATCTATTAGACATGAGCAACGAGATAGATGGAACTAACCCTCGTAGATCCGAAAGCGTTAACGAGATTAGATCTCGTGGTTGATGTAGTCGATCACATGCCGATCTCAAGATCGTGTGGACGATCCTTCCGGCGTCGCGTTCCAGCAGCGCTTCCGCCTTCGGTCAAGTAGACGATCCTTCCGGCGTCGCGTTCCAGCAGCGCTTCCGCCCTTGGTCAAATTGACGATCCTTCCGGCGCCACGATTCGGCAGCGCTTCCGCAGTCGGTCACACGTGCGGAGTCGAAGTAGACCTTCCTCTCCCCGTTCCAGCGAGCAGCGGAGGTAGTAGATCTTCTCCACGGAATCCCAGCAGCACGACGGCGTGGTGGTGGTGGTGGAGTAGAGAATTTTGCAGGGCTTCGCCTATGCCTGTGCAGAAGATGGTGGAGGAGAGAGGCGGCAAAGATTGGGGATTATGAGAGCTTGTGGGAGGGGGCGCCCCTGCCCCTCTATTTAAAGAGTGGATGGCGCCATGGGGAGGGGAGTCCTTGTAGGACTCCTCTCCTCCCTAGGCCGGCGGATTGGAGGTGGGGGGAGGAGTCCTCCTCCCCCACGAATCCGCATCTTGACCCACCAGGACTCCTTGATCCCTATCTTGATTTTCAAGCAAACTCCAAGATTTCTTCCAGAACCTTCCGGAACATTCCGAAACCTTCTAGAATCCTCATACAAACACTCCGGAACATTTCCTAACTTAGAAAATGATCCCCTATATATGAATCTTATTCTCCGGACCATTCCGGATCTCCTCGTGATGTCCCGAATCCAATCCGAGACTCCGAACAACATTCGGTCTCCAACACACATTCCATATCTACTTAAAACAACTTCGAACCTTAAGTGTGTCACCCTACGGTTCGTGAATATGTAGACATGATAGAGACACATCTCCTATCAATAACCATCAGCGGGACCTGGAGATCCATAATGGCTCCCACATACTCAACGATGACTTCGCGATCGATTGAACCACTTACATATGAAACCAATTCCCTTTGTCTCGTGATACTATACTTATCCGAGGTTTGATCGTCAGCATCTCCATACCTAGTTCTACCTCGTTACTGATAAGTACTCTTTACTCGTTCCGTGATATGTCATCCCTTGTGACCCTGTCACATGCTTGCAAGCTAATTAGATGACATTCCACCGAGAGGGCCCAGAGCATATCTATCCGTCATATGGATGGAAAAATCCCAATCTTGGTTCATGCGCTTCAACACATACTTTCAGAATACCCAATGACACTTTTATAACCACCCAGTTACGAAGCGGCGTTTGATGTCATCAAAGTATCCATCCGGTGATGGTGATTAACATAACCTCATGGTCGAAGGATTAGGTTACTATGCATTTAAAAGCTTACAGCAATACGAACTTAATGACTTGATCTTATGCTACGCTTACTATGGGTGTGTGTCCATCACATCATTCTCCTAATGATATAACCTTGTTATTAACGACATCCAATATCCATGATCAGGAAACCATGATCATCCATTAATCAACAAGCTAGTTTAACAAGAGGCTTACTAGGGACTCTTTTATGTTTACAAAACACACATGTATTAGTGTTTCCTAATAATACAATTATAGCATGGGATGTAAACATTTATCATAAACATAAAGATATAATAATAACCACTTTATTATTGCCTCTTGGGCATATCTCCAACTGTCTCCCACTTGCACTAGAGTCAGTAATCTAGTTAAAAACTTGTGCATTCAACACCTATGGCTTTCTGGTGTTGTATAGACACCATTGCTAGTGGTAAACATAATCTTCGGATCTGACACTTCCAGGTCCGTGTGTATTTGCATGTCCTTGCGTCTCTACGCATTACTCATTCTCCAATGAGATGGCATTGTATAAATATGGTCCTTTGGTGAGACCTTTAGTTCCTCGGGATTAAATCATGTTGATACTATTGTCATAAAATGTATCTTCATAGTATTATCCCGCTATGAACCACACCTAGTTTGATAACAAACTACTTAACACAAATGCCCTCCTTTGCTGCTACTATAGCAGTTTATATACTTAGCCTTTTGTTGTAGTATCTGTCACAATGTTTTAACTTTGGTACTCAACCAAATCCGTTATGGAACTTCCTTTCATTACATTGTGCCACCCATAGTTTAAATTGAGATAAACTTAATTTGTATCCTGTGACAAAACTAGTATCAATGTAACACTTTACAATGAACTACCTTTAACTATTTGTCACTTATACATGATATATTCTTAGTTCTTCCAAAGCTCATAAGAATATTTTTACTATTGTCCAATGATCATCTTATGAATCATTCTGGTATATGCTCATAACATTTAGAGCATAGGACATATCTGGATGTGTACATCTCAAAGAATGATTGATCAAAATATTCTTGTAATTTCACCAAGTGTCAAAACACTTGAATCTCGTGTCAACACACTCGAATCTTGATTCAGTCCTTTCCGTGCATCAAGAACCTTTCTTGTTGTTTCTATATTGAACTCATTCAACATCTTATCTATGTACATTTGGCAAAACCATATTAGCGCCTCAATCTATCCATATAGACATTGATGCCTAATTCTTGGGTTATGCCTAAGTCTTTCATCAAAATGAAATTCTTAACCTGTGTCAATACAAGATACATCATTTCCAATCAACAATATGTCCTCTACATAATGTATTAGAAATATCTCTCAGCGCTCCCACTTAATTTCTTGCAAATGCAAGCATCTTCATCATCCCCGATGAATTTAAACTCTTTTAACAGTTTCATCATGGTGAAGATTCCAACTCCGCTATGCTTACTTCAACCATTGAAGTTTTGCATACTCTTTTAGCATCCTTTGAATTAACAAAACCCTTTGGATCGTGTCATGTACACGTCCTAGGTAACTATTCTATTAGAAGAACTTGTTTTGTTTGTTCAACTACCATATACCAAAATATATGTAGTGGTTGCTACATTAATCCGTCCAGACTAAATATCGCTATGAAAGATCAAATCTTATCATAGTCAATTCCTTGAACATTGTCGTAAACTCTTTCCGACATGTCGACTATTTCATAGATTTGAAACATCCATGTCTATTTCTTTATAGATCCAAACACGACCGATAGGCTTCATGCCTTTCCGGAGGGTCTTCAAAGTTCAGAAACTTGATTTCTTGTGTATGGATGCTATCACGGATTCCATGACTTCTAGTCATTTTATGGAGTCAGGGCCCATCATCGCTTCTTTGCATGTAGTCGGTTCATCATTGTCAAAACAATAACGACTTGCTTATCAAATCTTACTATTTGATTCTTACTAACCCACATGGTTCTATAGGAACTCTAATCTCCGAGATCACACCTTTTGTAATCACGAGAGCCATGAGCATTGTGGCCGTCACCGGGACACTTTCCGGCGCTGCGCTACTTAGCACATATAGCTAAGTTTCCACAACCTTATCAAAGTTCTATTGTCCTCCCACTTAACTTTTCACGAAAAATTCCTTCTCAAGAAACTTGATGTTCCAAGTAACAAACTCTTTTGTCCTCAGTGTTATGGAGAAATTCCCAACAAATTCTTTGGGATAACCTACAAAGACGTGCTTATCCGACTTTGGTTGTAAACATTTTACTTATGCATAACATACCAAAATTTTAAGAAAAGACAATTCGGGTTTTATCCCAAACCATGACTTATATGGTGTCATTTCAACGGATCACGATGGAGCTCTTTTCAGTGTAAAAGCGGTAGTCACTAAAGCTTTAATCTTTAAAAACATAATGGCAGTTTTATAAATGACACCCTTGATCTTACCATCTCAAACATGGTTTGATTTTATCTCTCGAATATGCCATAATCCTATGGTTTATCGAGAAACACAAATCACAGAACAATTCCTCAAGTCTTAGGTGTTTTTGCTAAACATGTAACTCAAATATCTTCCTTTATGATCGAATCATAACCTCTTTATTTTCTTGTTACAATGATTTTCAACTTCATCTTGAAAGTCTTTGATCAATTTTCAAATGTTTCTTACTTCCTCCTTATTAAGTAAATATACATATATTCACTCAAATTATCGGAGAAAGCATATGAAGTTGAAATCCATCGCTCTTGACTACATAATGGGCTTCATACATCTATATGTACAAGTTCCAATAAGCCAGTCATTCGTTCCTTTTGGCCTATGAACGAAGTTTTAATTATATGTAGAAAGTTTCACAAGCGTCATTTGATCAAAATCAAAAGACTCCAAAATTCCATCAACATGGAGTTTCTTCATGTTTTCTTTCAAATATAATTTAAACAGCGATGTCACTTCATAAGTGATCTTTCAATCATTTGTTTTGCGACATTTTAGCAATAGTGTTTATGGATGTGATTTCTCCCACAAGACTTGTAAAAGTTCATCCATCCTTTATGGAATACGGTAATTATTTGAACAACCATTGTTTTCGTAATACCGGAACAAAATAACAATTATTGAAACAAATCTTGAAGGCAAGCTTTGATGTTAACGAGCAACACAACAACCCTTTGTTTGTTTTCGATGAACATCATCACTTATTCTCTTGCTAGTTACTTAGGCCATTGTAGTTCATGAATTACGTTGTCCTGTATGACATAGCATACCAACCAATTCGGTATCCAATACCGGAGAACCACATTGTTTAACAAGCAAGGAATACAACCATAACATGTATATCTTCTATGTGCCTAAGTTGGACATCTCCAATCTTTTCTTTTCTGCCAAATATTTTATAGATTCTCTTTCAGCAATTTCTTTTCTTTTAAAAGAATCTATTAACATCAATAGCGGTGTCATCAACATGACACATGGTACAAAGCGTATATAGTCAACTACTAATACCTTTGGACTTGCACTTTGAGGTGGATCACCATCATCAAATGTTTGGTGTTCTTCCAAAAATCCATTCTTTAGTAATCTTTTAGCGTAGTAAACATTTTACTTACATCTTCTATTCATCCTTATCATGACAACTTTCATGATCAAGCTGCTATAGCTTATAAAGGTGAATTGTGAGTATAATGTTTCTTTTTCAAAAACTTTTTGGAGGATTAGGACGACTAGCGTCTCCAACCTTCACAAATTCTCATCAAATATGAGGACGTATACTCTATCATGTTGTAACCAACACATTGTTTTAGATATCGCAATACCTTTCACATATGATGGTTTCTGAAACATTGCTTTCAGCTCTTAGATAAACTTGATATTAAAAACAATCTTTTGAGTATCAAGAATCATGGAGGCTAACATGATACATTAGATACTAACACTGGAATTGTTACTCTTGATTTAATACTATTTATTAAACTTCATGGAGTAAATTGAGTTTGCTGAAAGTTTGCAATAGGACTTATAAATTTTAATTGACACTCAAAACAATACGATACCAGTTCGTAAAGCAAATATCCAGAATTTCTATAGTTCTACTATCTCAACTATAACTAAGCGTAAGGTGGTGAACGGATGCCAATGACTACAACAAACTATGCAAATTCACTTTGACTGTGTTTATGATAAATTGAGTTCGACTAATCCAAATTACAAATGAACTCCCACTCAAAACAACATCCCTCAAGTTGTTTTAGTGATTACATGAACCAAATCCACTACACCAAGTCCGATCATCACGTGAGATGATGTAGCTTTAAAGGCGAACAATCAACATGTTCATCATATCATCCATATGACTCATGCTTTACCTTTCGGTATTCTGTGTTCTGAGACCATGTCTGTACATGCTAGGCTCGTCAAGGTTAACCTTAGTTTCTGCATGTGCAAATCTGGCTTGCACCCGTTGTATGCACACGTAGAGTCTATCACACCCGATCATCACGAGATGCTTCGAAACGACGAGTCTTAGCAACGGTGCCAACTAAGGACGAACACTTTATTACTTGATATTTAGTGAGAGGGATCATCTTATAATGCTACCGTCGCGATCTAAGCAATACAAGATGCATAAAGGATTAACATCACAGGCAATTCATAATATGTGATATGATATGGCCTTTCTTCTTGTGCCTTTGATCTCCATCTCCAAAGCATGGACAAGATTTCCATCATCACCGGCGTGGCGTCAAGGTCAGTGGCGCCGCTTCATGGTTGTTCATCATCACCAGCAACTATTACAACTACTTGGAATAAAGCTATTACAAGATGAATAGACACGCAGGTCTTAGCAGAATTAAAGACAACCATTAGGCTCCTGCCGGTTGCCATATTACAACAAGGATCATTGCATACATCAAATATAATCATAATCACATGATGGCCATATCACATCACAAAACCCCTGCAAAAACAAGTTAGACGCCTCTAATTTTCTTTGCAAGTTTTACGTGGTTTGGGGCTTTCGCATAAGACCGATCTTACCTACGAACAAGGACCACAACGTTGATACAAGTGTTGTCACGATGCTCATTGTACATTGAATCTTAACTATGGTGGAAGAGACAGACACCCCCAAAGCCACTTGTGCAAAGCAAGTTGCACGTCAAGCGTGGAGCAAGTCTCATGTGCGATGACATGTAATGTTAGCCCGAGCCGCTTCATCCCACCATGCCGCAAGATGCAAAGTACACGCTAAGACACCGACAACAAAAGCATCAACGCCCACAAAAACATTGTGTTCTACTCGTGCAACAGATCTACGCATAGATACGGCTCTGATACCACTGATGGGTTCGTAGCATGGAAAACAAAAAATTTCGACCGCAAGAACGAACAAAACCTAGATCTAATCTAGATAAAAGCCAAGATCTAATCTATTAGACATGAGCAACGAGATACATGGAACTAACCCTCGTAGATCCGAAAGCGTTAACGAGATTAGATCTCGTGGTTGATGTAGTCGATCACATGCCGATCTCAAGATCGTGTGGACGATCCTTCCGGCGTCGCGTTCCAGCAGCGCTTCCGCCTTCAGTCAAGTAGACGATCCTTCCGGCGTCGCGTTCCAGCAGCGCTTCTGCCCTTGGTCAAATTGACGATCCTTCTGGCGCCATGATTCGGCAGCGCTTCCGCAGTCGGTCACACGTGCGGAGTCGAAGCAGACCTTCCTCTCCCCGTTCCAGCGAGCAGCGGAGGTAGTAGATCTTCTCCACGGAATCCCAGCAGCACGACGGCGTGGTGGTGGTGGTAGAGTAGAGAATTCTGCAGGGCTTCGTCTATGCCTGTGCAGAAGATGGTGGAGGAGAGAGGCGGCAGAGATTGGGGATTATGAGAGCTTGTGGGAGGGGGCGCCCCCTGCCCCTCTATTTAAAGAGGGGATGGCGCCATGGGGAGGGGAGTCCTTGTAGGACTCCTCTCCTCCCTAGGCCGGCGGATTGGAGGTGGGGGGAGGAGTCCTCCTCCCCCACGAATCCGTATCTTGACCCACCAAGACTCCTTGATCCCTATCTTGATTTTCAAGCAAACTCCAAGATTTCTTCCAGAACCTTCCGGAACATTCCGAAACCTTCTAGAATCCTCATACAAACACTCCGGAACATTTCTTAACCTAGAAAATGATCCCCTATATATGAATCTTATTCTCCGGACCATTCCGGATCTCCTCGTGATGTCCCGAATCCAATCCGAGACTCCGAACAACATTCGGTCTCCAACGCACATTCCATATCTACTTAAAACAACTTCGAACCTTAAGTGTGTCACCCTACGGTTCGTGAATATGTAGACATGATAGAGACACATCTCCTATCAATAACCATTAGCGGGACCTGGAGATCCATAATGGCTCCCACATACTCAACGATGACTTCGCGATCGATTGAACCACTTACATATGAAACCAATTCCCTTTGTCTCGCGATACTATACTTATCCGAGGTTTGATCGTCAGCATCTCCATACCTAGTTCTACCTCGTTACTGATAAGTACTCTTTACTCGTTCCGTGATATGTCATCCCTTGTGACCCAGTCACATGCTTGCAAGCTAATTAGATGACATTCCACCGAGAGGGCCCAGAGCATATCTATCCGTCATATGGATGGACAAATCCCAATCTTGGTTCATGCGCTTCAACACATACTTTCAGAATACCCAATGACACTTTTATAACCACCCAGTTACGAAGCGGCGTTTGATGTCATCAAAGTATCCATCCGGTGATGGTGATTAACATAACCTCATGGTCGAAGGATTAGGTTACTATGCATTTAAAAGCTTACATCAATACGAACTTAATGACTTGATCTTATGCTACGCTTACTATGGGTGTGTGTCCATCACATCATTCTCCTAATGATATAACCTTGTTATTAACGACATCCAATATCCATGATCAGGAAACCATGATCATCCATTAATCAACAAGCTAGTTTAACAAGAGGCTTACTAGGGACTCTTTTATGTTTACAAAACACACATGTATTAGTGTTTCCTAATAATACAATTATAGCATGGGATGTAAACATTTATCATAAACATAAAGATATAATAATAGCCACTTTATTATTGCCTCTTGGGCATATCTGCAACATGCAGTAGCTTACTTTATATCTAATACATGCCTCCACCTTGTTGATAATGTAGGCCTTCCAAGTAAATTAGGAAAAAGAAAGCTGACATATGATATATGGGAGGATTTCAATGCAATCTATGTTGAGGAAGGTAGACTTATGCAAGGCTAGTTTATCCATTGTGACACTATTTTTCCGAGTACAAAAAAGTCTAGATCTAGTCAATGCCGCAGGCACGGGTTAGTTTGTGCAGAAAAGGCTAAGTTGGATGAACTGATAGGTAGTATGCAGCATAGGGATGCAAGAATTCGATCTCTGGAAAAATTTAAGTATGACAAAGAGATTGCATACTATGAACTAGTTAGAATGATAGTATTACATGAGCTCCCATTCCGCATAGTAGAGTATGAGGGGTTTAGAAGATTTGTGGCTATTTTGAACCCTGCATTCAAACTTATCAGCAAAACTACAATCAAACAAGATTGCATGGTAGAGTTCGATAGGAAAAAGGTAGAGCTACTAGAGGTGTTGAAAAACTTGCCCTCTAGGGTCTCTCTAACAACAGATCTGTGGACATCCAACCAAGGACTAGGTTATATCTATGTCACATGTCATTTTGTAGATAACAAATGGAAATTGCATAAAAGAATTATAGAATTTTCTTCGCTTGAATGCCCCCACAATGCTACCAATATGCTCAATGTTATGTTAAATACCATACAAGAGTGGGGGATAGAGGATAAGATCCATTGCATCACATTGGATAATGTAGCAGTTAATGATTTGATGGTCATCTATGTCAAATCTAATATGATTGGTAGGAAATTGCTTGTTGGAAATGGTGACATGTTTCACTAGCATTGTGGGGCTCATGTTGTAAACCTGTTTGTCCAAGAAGGTCTAAAAGTTAGTTCTAGGGCTGTTGATGCCATCAGAGGGAGCGCAAAGTTTGTGAGAAGCTCGGTTGAGCGTATGGAATCTTTTGAAAAAATTGTGACGCAGCTTGGCATAACTTGTGGGACAAAGGTTTCATTGGATGCTGCACAAGGTGAAATTCAACTTATTTGATGATGAAGACAACAAGCCAATACATAACATCTTTGATCAATTAGTTGTGCAAGACTCTTCTTTTAACTGCGCACCATCAGCTTCTTGGCGGAAAGTTGCGGATTAAATTTGCAAGTTGTTAGTGGTTTTCTATGATGCTACAATGGTACTTTCTGGTTCACTATATCCTACCAGCAATGCATATTTCAAAGTTCTTTGGAAGGTCAAATGGATGTTGGAAACGGAAGCATCAAGTGAGAATGCCACAATCAGATTGATGGTGGTTCAAATGAAGAAGAAGTTCTACAAGTATTGGAAGCTCTCATACTTGACAATATGCATACATATCATTCTTCATCCTCGATGCAAGGTTGAGTTCTTAAATCACATGTTGAAGGAGCAAATAACAATTGAAGGACCCAGATGTTTATCAATTGTGAAGAAGAAGTTCAAGGAGATGTTTAATGTAATATTCTTGTCAACAAACTGGTGACTCAGACAATCTGATTGAACAACATACTCAAACATCTCCAATGCAGGATCCATGGGCAAGATGGAGCAAACATGTGGGCAAGCAACAAATGCATCAAGCTAAGAAAAATGAGCTTGATATGTACCTAAAGGATGGGCTAGTATCTCCAGATGCCAACATTGATATTCTGGAATGGTGGATGACCAATAGCCAGAAGTACCCTACGATCTCACGTATGGCAAGAGATATATTGGTTGTTCCTGCATCGACAATAGCTTCTGAATCAGCTTTCTCTACTAGAAGTAGAGTGATAAGTGACTATCGAAGTCATTTGAATAGTGAAACCGACAATTGATTGATATGCTTGCATGATTGGATGCGTCCATCAGTTGTAATTGATGTCACATCAATCGTAGAAGATTTGAATAATGATGATGAGATGCTCGGCGCAGGTCCATATTTTACGTATAAATTAGGCTTGTCTTTTCTCTTTGGAGATGCTAGCAATTCTGTTTTACTTACATGTCTGATACATTGGAAATGTATCTTTAATTTTTGATGTTTCATGCTTGGTTTTATCCACTTTCTTGTGTTTTGTTCCAACTTTGGAGTACTTTTCTTATGATTTCTTGGACTAACCTATTAACAAGAGCCAGAGTGCTAGCTGCCTGTTTTCTGCTGTTTTTGGTTCCAGGAAAGTTATAAAATGAATATTCTCGGAATTGGACGGGACAAAAGCGAGAGTGCCTATTTTTCGGAAGTCATCAAGTGCCAGAATACGAGACGGAGAAGGGCCAGAGGCCGGCCACACCACCTAGCCGCGCGGCCAGGCTTGGCCTGCACTAGGGGGTGGTGTGGTTGCCCCTGGCACCCTCTCGGCCTCCCCTTCCGACTATAAGATGCCCTCGGGACGAAAACCCTAAGTACCCGATCAAAAATCCACGAAAGAGTCTGTAGCCGCCGTCATCTCCATCCCTAGATCGGGAGGGATCTAAAGCTCTTCCCGGCACCCTGCCGGAGAGGGGAATTCACCCTGGAGGCCTTCTACATCACCATGCAAGCCTCCGGTGTGATGCGTGAGTAGTTCATCCTTAGACTATGGATCCATGTAGTAGCTAGATGGCTGGTTCTCCTCCTTTGTGCTTTCATGTTTAGATCTTGTGAGCTCCGTTCATGATCAAGATCATCTATTTGTAATTCTGCATGTTGTGTTTGCGGGGATCCGATGGATATTGAGATGCTATTTCAGATTGATTATTGATTCTATCATGTCTTTGTTATTTGTGATCTTGCATGCTTTCCGTTGTTAGTAGCTATCTTGGCCAAGTAGATGCTAGCAACTCCAAGAGTTAGTATTTATGCTCAATAGTGGGTTCATGCCTCTGGTAATCTAGGGAAGTGACATAAATATCTAAGGTACTGGATGTGCTGTTGCTACTAGGGAGAAAACAACAATCCTTTGTTCATAGAACAATCGTATTGTTTACTTTACACGCAATTCGTAAAGCAATAATCTGTTGCTTGCAACTTAATACTGGAGGGGGTTCGGATGATAACCTAAAGGTGGATTGTTAGTCATAGATTCAGTTGGATGGCGGTCTATGTATAAGGTTGTAGTGCCCAATCAAGTTCCAAAGGTGTCAAGATGATTAGTATATGCATGTATTGCTTTCTCGGTGTTTGTCAATTGCCCCGCTGTAATTTGTTCACCCAGCATGTTATCTATCTTAAGGAGAGCCACCTCTAGTGAACTATGGATCCCGGTCCTTTTTCTTTACATACAATCTACAATCTTTTACTGCTTTGTGTTTACTTTCTGCAAACTTTTACTTCTTTCCATTCGATACGTTTAATCCTTTGTTTTCTGCAAAACACGGTGAGATTGACAACCTCATCGCAAGTTGGGGACAAAGTTCTGTGGTTGTGTTGTGCAGGTCTCCACGTTGCTACTAGCACCGGTAGTGCGCCCTGCCAAAGCTCAGCTAGTAACACCTTTGAGGTGTTTCCTTGGTCCTACTGGTTCGATTAAACCTTGGTTTCATAACTGAGGGAAAACTTACTCCTATGCTCATCGTACCTTCCTCTTGGGGTTCCCAACGAGCTCTACGTCGAACGACGAGCACATCAAGATTTTCTGGTGACGTTGCCGGGGAGTCAAGGACATCTTCACAAGGGGAGTCCCTCATAACCAATCTCTTTACTTTGTTGTTTTTGTTTTGCTTAGTTTTCTTTTTGCTTTGTTTGCTTGTTTTGTTCTTCAAAAACACAAAAAAAATAGTTTTACAAGTTTGCTTTCTTATTTTGAAAACCCAAAAAATGACTACTCTTGAAAACACTAAGTTGTGTGACTTCACTAGCACCAACAACAATGATTTTATGAGCACACCTATTGCTCCACCTGTGGCTGAAAATATTTTCTTTGAGATAAAACCTGCTTTACTCAATCTTGTTATGAGAGAGCAATTTTCTGGTATTGGTAATGATGATGCTGCTTCCCATCTAAATAACTTTGTTGAACTTTGTGAGATGCAAAAGCATAGGGATATAGATGGTGATATTATTAAGCTGAAATTGTTTCCTTTCTCTTTGAGAGGAAAAGCTAAAGAATGGTTGAATTCCTTAACTAGGAATAGTATTGATTCTTGGACTAAGTGCAAAGATGCTTTTATTGGAAAATACTATCCTCCTGCTAAGATTATATCCATGAGAAGTGAAACAATGAAGTTTAAACAACTTGATAATGAGCATGTAGCTCAAGCTTGGGAAAGAATGAAATATTTGGTAAAGAATTGTCCCACTCATGGACTGACTGCTTGGATGATCATCCAAACTTTTTATGCAGGATTGAACTATTCTTCAAGGAACCTATTGGATTCTGCTGCTGGAGGTACATTTATGACCATCACTTTGGGTGCTGCAACAAAACTTTTGGACTATATGATGGTTAATTATTCTGAATGGCATACTGAGAGAGCTCCACAAGGTAAGAAGGTAAATTCTGTTGAGGAAACCTCCTCCTTGAGTGATAAAATTGATATTATTATGTCTATGCTTGTTAATGGGAAAGCCCATATTGATCCAAATAATGTTCCTTTAGCCTCTTTGGTTGCTCAAGAAGAGCAAGTTGATGTGAACTTCATAAGAAATAACAACTTTGTCAACAATGCTTATGGTAATAATGCTTATAGGAACAATTGTGGTAACAACAATTACAAGCCATATCCCCCCCCCCAACAATGGTAATGCTTATGGAAATTCTTACAACAATAATAAGAGTGCTCCCTCTGAACTTGAAGTTATGCTTAAAGAGTTTATTCGTAAACAAACTGCTTTCAATACTATTGAGGAAAAACTCTCTAATACTGAAAGAAATATAACATCTTTGGCTGAAGCTCAATCTACTTTGAATAAAATGGCTGCTAAACCTGAAACTAATGAGAATCCCTTTGCAGCTACTAATGCCATACAAGTAAGAATTTATGAAAATGTTAGACTATTAGCTGAATTACATGCTAAGTGGGAAAGAGAAGATGAAATTGCTAGAAACATTAGTGTTTCTACTATCACCACCACTAGTGTTGAGGCTAGTAATAGTTCTACTACTCTAGATGATAAAGTTGATTTTGATCTTGATGGTTGCAATATCTCTGAAGTTATTAAATTCCTACAAAAGCTTGCTAAAAGTCCTAATGCTAGTGCTATGAACATGGCTTTTACAAAACACATTACTGATGCTCTCATAAAGATTAAAGAAGAAAAGATGAAACATAAAGCTTCTATTCCTATAAAGCAAGAAGATGGTTGGAAGCCCATCATTAATATGAAAGTGAATGACTTTCATTTCAAAGCTTTGTGTGATCTTGATAGTAGTGTTTCTATTATGCCTAGAAGGATTTATGATATGCTTGATCTGCCTCCCCTTGAAGATTGTTATTTGAATGTCCCACTTGATGCTAATGCTAAAAATAAACTCATGGGGAGTCTTAATGATGTTCTTATTATGGTTAACGATTCCTATGTCCCCATTGATTTCTATGTTTTGGATGTTGAATACAATGCTTCTTGTCCTATTACTTTGGGAAGACCTTTTCTTAGAACTGTTGGTGCCATCATTGATATGAAAGAAGGCACCATTAAATATCAACTCCCACTCAAGAAAGGTATAGAACACTTCCCTAAAAAGAGAGAAAATATTTCTTTTGCTTCTCTGGTCTTAATGCTTCTTCATTTGACAACACTTGATTCTTTCTTTGCTTCGTATGCCAAACTTAAAGGCGTTAAAGAAAAGTACTTGTTGGGAGATAACCCAAGAGTTCTAGTTGAGTCTTGAAAGTTATTACCTCTGTAATAACCTCTCCTTATCCTTTTTATTTGCTTTTTGTGCCAAGAGTAACCTCTAATGAGAGTGAAGTAATGATTGGAAAAGTTGTTGTCCCGAAATAGATTTTTGTGCTTCACCGTAAAAATTCGTGAGAGAGCTCTATACGTCGGATTGAGCTGTAATGTTTTGTGCTTCTGCCCCAGGTTGTTATCTAACTTTCGTTAGTTCAACACTTTTTGATTTGAGCAACAGAAGGTCTTCTAAATTTTTTGTCTTTACCTGCTGGTCTGTTTTGATAGATTTCTGCCATTTTCTGCATTTGCTTCTTGTTAGTTCCTTTGGGGAATTGAGCTTTTTGAGGGTAGTGCTACAGTAGCTAGTTTTCTAATGGAAGTTTATTTGGTGTTAGAACTGAACCTTGAGACTTATTTATCTTAAGTGCACTAATGTTGCTAATGAGATTGTGTGAAGTTTTGTATGAAGGAAAAAATTTCAGGTGTATGGAAGGAATGAGTAATGAGATGAAGGATGGACTAAAGCTAAAGCTTGGAGATGCCACGCGTGTCACCCCAAGAAATATCCAAGAAGTACAAGCGTCAAAGCTTGGGGATGCCCAAGGCATCCCCTTCTTCATCAATAAAAATTCCAGGTTTCTTCCAAACGCTTCATTTTTATTCTTTCATGCACAGTTGTGTTTTTCTTGGAGCGTCTTCTTTTTCGTTTTGGTTTTGGTTTTAGTTTGCTTTGTTTTCTTAGTTCTCTGAATAAATTGGTTGGACCCCTCTTTCATACTTTGGTTTGCAAATAGTTTGGTTTGGTTTGGAAAAAAGAGTAGGAAAGCTCATACTTATGTGGTAAAAAGAGCTC
Organism: Avena eriantha; assembly: GCA_910589775.1. Classification (NCBI taxonomy): domain Eukaryota; kingdom Viridiplantae; phylum Streptophyta; class Magnoliopsida; order Poales; family Poaceae; genus Avena; species Avena eriantha. The sequence continues at coordinate 401,991,589 of OU342745.1, forward strand.
ATTTTTGACTGTGGCCTATGCTTTGTCATGCCATGCTTGATATTGTTTTGGCTTTATGCTTAGTATTCTTTGCTGTAGCATGACTTGTTATAAACAATTGAGATTGCTTAATGTGCCCTGGATGAATCATGCGTTGTTTTAGCATATTAAAGCATAGTATAGTGGTATTCTCCTTTGATGCTTTATTTGGGTTGACTTGGCGCATGCTCACACCATGTTATGACTATCTCAAGTCACCATAGCCTGTATGATCCTTTAGTTTTCAACTTGTAGTATCACTTTATGCTTTGATCAATGATGTTTTGTCGCTCTGCATGATTATGGCCATTATTGCTCTCTTAGTTTGTCGCTCCCAGTCTTTTTCTAGCCTCCACAACAAAGTATGAGTTCCACTCATGCATCCAACTCCCTAAACCAAGTTATTCCAAAGAGTCCACCATACCTACCTACTAGCTTATGCTATTCCAAGTATATTCATGCTTTTGTTTACCTTCCACTTGTTATAAGAAAACTAGTGATTAAAGCTCTCACAAACTTGATGGCACACTTTACTTTATTGCCTCTTATAAACTTGAACCATCGGGTCCTTCTTTGTTGTGTATATGCTTGCGCTTTATAAGTTGAAATTAGCAGAACCATGTACCATGGGGAACACTTTCAACATTGCACTTGTACTTTGTACCCCGTTGATATCATGTTCTTTTGCTTATGGATCCCGGCGGTGTGAACTAAAAGTGAAACTTGTAAGATCATGGAGTTTGTATGTGTGTTAGAGAAACGCCTGGGCCGCTAGCCTAAGCCATGCCTAATCATGGTGGAAACTTGCAGCATCACCATAATGAGCACTCTATGAAGCATCCTCAATAAAAACCTATGCAATTAGCAAATAAAAAGATCGCTGAGATGCTCATTGCCTGCTTGCCTTGTCATTTTGATTATGGGAAAGCTCCCGTATCATGTGCAAGGGGTACCCCGTTGGCGGTTCTTAATGATACACATATACTTACAATGACAAGAGCTTACTCGTGACTAAAGTTGAGTAGCATGAGGATCGGTCTTCGTAAGTAAGGGGCATGAAATTTCGGTTTATAACTTGTCAAGCATATCCTCTTAGTTGTGTCACTTTAACCTTAATCACCTTCAAGATGCTTATGATAGGGGCAATGAGAGCTGAAAACTACAAGTACCATATTTTTGGAAGCTCTTTATGAGACTTGAATCCCTACTTCCTTTTACAAAAGGCCTTTCTTCCACTATTATATTGAATCTCCACCTTCTATCTTTATGCACCTACTTTGAGAGCATAGTGGCCATTCTTAGTTCTATGTGCATTGTCCCAAGACTAGTTGATTGATGCATAACTTGTTATTGCTTGTTTTAAACTATTGTATCTAGTCACCCTTATGAACTTTGAAGGTGTCCTATGCATTTATATTTGCTACTCTATTGAGGGACAAGCTGAATACTACTATGCCATGTTTTCTTTATGTGAAACAAACAAACGCTTGCAAAGCATTGTTATTCATGGATCTTTTGTTTGTGCCTTTTCATGTTGCATCATAGTTTCTTTGCTTATTGCTAGAACTTTGTCTTTCATGCTATGATTGAAGTACTATGATCCCAGCTTTGAATGTTTTGCAAATACTTTGATCAAGTATTTGATGGTGCATGTCACCTCAAAAATTATTCTTTCTTTTTATCACTTACCTACTCGAGGACGAGCAGGAGTTACGCTTGGGGATGTTGATACATTGCAAATGTATCTATAATTTTTGATGTTCCATGCTTGGTTTTATCCACTTTCTTGTGTTTTGTTCCAACTTTGGAGTACTTTTCTTATGATTTCTTGGACTAACCTATTAACAAGAGCTGCAGTGCCAGCTGCCTGTTTTATGCTGTTTTTGGTTCTAGGAAACTCAAAAAATGAATATTCTCGGAATTGGACGGGACAAAAGCCAAAGTGCCTATTTTTCGGAAGTCATCAAGTGCCAGAATACGAGACGGAGAAGGGCCAGAGGCCGGCCACACCACCTGGCCGCGCGGCCAGGCTTGGCCCGCGCCAGGGGGTGGTGTGGTGGCCCCTGGCACCCCCTCGGTCTCCCCTTCCGACTATAAGATGCCCTCGGGACGAAAACCCTAAGTACCCGATCAAAAATCCACGAAAGAGTCTGTAGCCGCCGTCATCTCCATCCCTAGATCGGGAGGGATCTGAAGCTCTTCCCGACACCCTGTCGGAGAGGGGAATTCACCCTGGAGGCCTTCTTCATCACCATGCAAGCCTCCGGTGTGATGCGTGAGTAGTTCATCCTTGGACTAAGGATCCATGTAGTAGCTAGATGGCTGGTTCTCCTCCTTTGTGCTTTCATGTTTAGATCTTGTGAGCTCCGTTCATGATCAAGATCATCTATTTGTAATTCTGCATGTTGTGTTTGCGGGGATCCGATGGATATTGAGATGCTATTTTCGATTCATTATTGATTCTATCATGTCTTTGTTATTTGTGATCTTGCATGCTTTCCGTTGTTAGTAGCTATCTTGGCCAATTAGATGCTAGCAACTCCAAGAGTTAGTATTTATGCTCGATAGTGGGTTCATGCCTCTAGTAATCTGGGGAAGTGACAGAAATCTCTAAGGTACTAGATGTGCTGTTGCTACTAGGGAGAAAACAACAATCCTTTGTTCATAGAACAATCGTATTGTTTACTTTACACGCAGTTCGTAAAGCAATAATCTGTTGCTTGCAACATAATACTGGAGGGGGTTCGGATGATAACCTGAAGGTGGATTATTAGTCATAGATGCAGTTGGATAGCGGTCTATGTATTATGTTGTAATGCCCAATCAAGTCTCAAAGGAGTCAAGATGATTAGTATATGCATGTTTTGCTTTCTCGGTGTTTGTCAATTGCCCCGCTGTAATTTGTTCACCCAGCATGTTATCTATCTTAAGGAGAGCCACCTCTAGTGAACTATGGATCCTGGTCCTTTTTCTTTACATACAATCTACAATCTTTTACTTCTTTGTGTTTACTTTCTGCAAACTTTTACTTCTTTCCATTCGATACGTTTAATTCTTTGTTTTCCGCAAAACACGGTGAGATTGACAACCTCATCGCAAGTTGGGGACAAAGTTTTGTGGTTGTGTTGTGCAGGTCTCCACGTTGCTACTAGCACCGGTAGTGCGCCCTGCCAAAGCTCAGCTAGTAACACCTTTGGGGTGTTTCCTTGCTCCTACTGGTTCGATTAAACCTTGGTTTTATAACCGAGGGAAAACTTACTCCTATGCTCATCGTACCTTCCTCTTGGAATTCCCAACGAGCTCTACGTCGAACGACGAGCACATCAATGTCCCACTATCACTTCTTAGTTTTCATATCATACTTGTTGATAAAATACTGTCACAACATTTCAGAGTGGAGAGAAAAGAGACTCAAGTGGAGCCTTGATGACAAGGTACATCAACATTCTCATAGTTAGATATTGTTTCTTATATAGATGCAAGCAACACATGTATATTTTTTATTATATATGTACACGCAAGCTCTCATTTCTGTTGCTGTCTAGCAAGGCTAGCACTCATTTGATGAAATTTAGTTGATCTATTCTTAAACAGATTGTTTGCTGATTTTTTGTCTTGCATGGATGTGCTAATTTTGGTCTTGCATTCATCAATAACTGTTAAGATGGCTCGGTTTTCTCATAGATTACTCTGAACTCTTACTCCAAATCTCTTCCATTACTCGGTGTTATAGTAATATGGACATTTCTACATCTTCCATGGAGCTGTGTAACAATTTCTATTACCTGAAATTGACAATAGTACAAGTAATAATATGCAGTGTACAATTCAGTTTACTATCACATACATGTTTTGACTTTCTTCTGTACATCGGGATTTTCAGTTTGTTGTTAAAACTATATCTGCCATTGACATTGCAAGCTACATCAGGATTCATGACAAATAAGTTTCTTGTTGAAGAACTATTGTTTTATGTTGTCCTTTCCGGCTGTTATCTGATTTCAGGGATGATTCAATTTCGTGTATGTATCCTCATACTAAAGAGCATCTTTTGTTATTATAATAGGAGGCTACTAAGATCAAGGCCAATGTTAAGGCGTACCTGTTAAGGCGTGGTACAAGATTATGATCTCTGACCGCGACTACTCAAAGTTTGATGTCTGTTGGTGTGAGAGGACGTTGTGAGCACCTGCTAGACCAAATGATTTGTCATCTTGGATAAGAATCGTTCACAAGAATAAGAATCCGTGCAGTTGCTTGAATAATGCATGCCATATATTATTGTTCCACTGCATTGTTGCTCCAGATCTTTAAGATTGTTGTTCAGTTCCTAACAGCAGTCCGTCAATCTAGCACTTCAGTTGTATTTTTTCTGGACAACTAGAGAAATTTGTCATAACTTCTAAAGATCGTGTCAAGTTGTAGATGCCACATTTATCTGTTTCTCGTTTATATTGTCTGCTTGAATAATTGAAGATGTCGTATATTGTTTCACACAGTGACTAGTAATTGGTGTGCTATGCAGATAACTTATGCACCCTGCGCATGACCATTTTGTTGTATATTGCTACACTTACTAGTGATTGATGTGCTGCAGGTCTAGTTTTGGTTTTCCCATGCGCGCGTGATCAAAAGCATATTCCTTCCGTGGTGGGAATTTGGTCGGACAGGTGGGACATTCCAAAATTATCTATTTATTTCTTTCGTTGGTGGGACTAGAGGGATGTGGTTAGTAGGATAAGTGGATGATTGGGACTAGAGGGATGTGGTTAGTAGGATAAGTGGATGACTAGACCGGTGGGAGGCGGACGTGTTCCAGTCCCATCCCACCTGAAATCATACGTAAATTCTTCCACAGGATTTAATTTCAATTTCAGATTGTAAGTTCTTGGCCTCGCCATAGCCCATAGGGACAGTTTTTGGCTCAAGAACCTCTACGTGAAACAAACTCGCGGTACAATGCAATGCCCATAGGGACAGTTTTTGGCTCATGAACCTCTACGTGAAACAAACTCGCGGTACAATGCAATGGAAACTCAACTCTTGGAACTACTCTTACTACGTAGATGTCTAGAACTTGGCGTATAACAGGCTCCGGAAGTCCTTGAGAACTCCAGCCTCGATAGACATCAGCACGCGAATGCCGCCGTCCTCTTGTCCGTCGGTCGTCGGCGAGAGGTAAATGAGCCCGGCGCGCTGCTGCACGGCGCGTGTCAACTTCACAGGCTTCCCCCACCCGAAGTCCGCGTCGTACACCGGCATGCCTAGCCAGCTCACAACCCTCACCTCGGTCTCCGGCATGCTGCTCGCTGGTGGAGCCTCGTTCATCTGCAGGTAATCGATCGTGGAACGCACCAGCTCGTCGTCCAACCGGCGGATGGCGTCCTTGACCCTTTCGGCGACGGAAGCCAGCGCCAGATGATCCTCGGAGACGATGTCCCGCACCTTGCCGGTGGCGCCCACATGGATGATCCCGTTGCCGAAGTACCTCTCTGGGAGCGGCGGCCGCAGGATCCGCCGGAAGTTGGCCGGGAAGGTGAGGCGCGTCGTGGCGTCTGGCTCCAGCCGGCGAGCGGCGCAGATGCACCGCCACATGTGGGCGCTCACGGTGCAGAACGTGCTCGCGCCGTTGCAGGCATGCTTAAGAGCGGCGACCTGGCCCTTCGAGATGACGAAAATCTCGTTGACGACGGGCCCTGGCGCTAGGCCCAGATCGGATATATTTGGATCATTTTTTAGCGGGGAGTACACGGCCAGAGCGTCGGGGTGGACGACGCGGGGAGGTGAGCGCGCACGGAGGAGGGTGCGGTCGTGGCACGGGAGCTCCAGCACTGCCGCGACGTCGTTATCGCGGTTCCCGGCCCTGGAGCAGGCGGACCATGTCTGGAAAAAGTGGAACGCGCTCATGGCGTCGATGGCGACATGGTGCAGCAACGTGCCTAAGGCCACCCCGCCACACTTGAAGAAGGTCACCTGGATGGCGAGCATGACGCACGGGGAGTCCTCGACGACGCTGGGGACGAAGAGACTTTTTAGCTCCGGCGACGGCTGGCGGTTGCTGAAGTCGTCGACGGTGAGGTCCGAGCGAGCAACCACGAAGTGCGCGCCCTGGCCGGCGCAGTCGATCTCTGGCCGGCCGTCGGCATCCACTCCGAGACGGCCGGCGAGGGGGTAGAAGGCCACCAGAGCCTCGGCCATCGCCGCCTTCAGCCTGGCCACGTCGAAGAAGCCGTCCTCGAGGCCGGAGCCGGACGCAGATCGGTAGAAGTAGACTGTCGGGGTGTGGCCTCTGTTGACCATCACGAGGTCGAGCGGGGAGAGCCAGAGGCCATGCCTAGGCGTCTTCTCGCTGGGCGTCACGATGCAGGACTCCACCACCATCACCTTCTCCACACAGGCCATCTTGCTCGGAGCGGAAACTAGCTATAAAAGTGGTTAAGGCAGAAGATCAGCTGTACTCTACTCTTGCTCTGCCTTTTCTTGCTTACTTATATGCCTAGGCTGGGCACGGATTGCACTAGCAGCATTTAAGTGCCGGGATGCTACTGTATCCAATAAATTTACGTACTCCATCCGATTCAAATTAATTGGTTTCGATTTATCTAGATTCGGATATATCTAGACATCTTATAGTACTAAATACATCTAAATCTAAACAAATTCGAGTCAATTAATTTGGATCGGAGGGAGTACTGTACTACGAGGATCGACAATACTACGAGGATCGACAAACATATTTAAGTGGCCTGACATGGCACTCCAGTTATTTTCAACCATAATACTGTACAGCAGTATGATTCAAAGGACAAGGGCACAACAGGGTTTAGAAAATAATTCTATAGGACCTGATCCACAAAATGATCTCCGTGGATCAACTTCTGTGATTAGCACGTGTCCAAGAGAGAGAAAAGTCACAGCATTTGAGTGTCTATTTTTAGATTTAAACTACCACGAATGCCACATGTTAATCACATAATTATTTTTTGTGGACCAAGTCCCATAAAATTATTTTTCTGCATACATCGCCACCTAATCCTTCAATGCTCCGACAGCCGCCAGGCGATCGAAGCGACCGGCTAAACCCATCTAGGGTTTCGTCCCCTTGCCGGCGACGCCATCGGTCTGCTCCGCCTCCGGTGGCCTTAGGGCCTTGGAGGTGTAACAGACCACGGCCTCTTACCGGCCAGCGGGTTTTCGTTTTTATTTATTCTTTTTTTAGTGTCTTCTTCGGGATGTTGAGGCGACGACTGCGTCCTAAAGTCAGAATAAGGTCCTTCTCGCCCAATCCTCGTTCCGGGGATGCATCTAGCGCCTTCGGAGGGCGGGTGGAGTCGTGTGTCCGACGGATCTCTTCGGACTCGATCGTTTTCCGTATTCGTCGGTGTGGTTTGAGGTCAGTCTCTCCTGATCTACGGTTGTCATCTTCGTCGATGGTTGTTGTTCTCGTGCGCTGGTCCTATGGGGTCTTAGCACGATGACTTCCCGCTTGTCTACTATAAAAAGCTCAACTACGGCAAGCTTTGCCCGACCCCGGTGGTGGAGGGGCGAGGACAGCGGCGCGCTTTCGGCTTGTGCTAGTGTTGTAGTCGTCGGTGGTCCAATGACCTATTTGTAATTTTTGTTACTTTTAGGGCTCTTTGTACTGTGCGAACGACTATTAGATTATTTGCTAGCGATTGCCGGATTGTTTGCTACCGGATTATTTGCAAACGACTACCATATTAGATGTTAACGACTACCGGATTATTTGCGAACGACTACCAAATATTTTTGGCCTACTACCAGATTATTTGCGAACGAGTGCGAGATTATTGGCGAACAACTATTGAATTATTTGCAATGGCTACCGGATTATTCGCAAAAGACTATTCTAGATGTTGATACTATTTCTCTATATGATTAGTCAAACTTACCCGGTAGTGAATTTTGACTAAATACATACGTCTTGATTTGAGGAACGTAGTTGAGTAATTCACATATTAGCTGCTAGGCTCAAGTGAATTCTTGCTTTATTTCCTTAATATGCCATGCAACCTTTTATTAAAATTAAGTTCATGTGCACCCCCATCTCCTGACTATTTTCCACCAAAACATCTTATATTTAAGAACTTGATTAGTTTGTATCCACCGATACCCGAGATAGGATTACGAGACCGCGAAGTATTTTGGATCATATGTTTTCTCTTCCGCCAAGTTAATGGCAGTGACAGCTCGTTTGGAGATTCATGGACTAAACTATTCTTGTCATTTACTTGAAAAATCAATTATTAATTTTTTGGTAAACGAACTTTATTTTTTAAAGAGAAGGATAACACTTTAGAGAAAGAATAGAGAGAGGTACATGATATGGAAGTAAGTATCCAACGCTTTAAAAGTTTGTCAATCAAGTTCTTCTGCAGAAATTCGTATACACTGCTCAACACGGCATGGTTCCTTCTTTTTTGGTAAATGAACTTTATTTTTTAAAGAGAAGGATAACACTTTAGAGAGAATAGAGAAAGGTACATGATATGGAAGTAAGTATCCAACGCCGCACCAACGTTTTTACGGGGATTGGTTTGTTTTTGGGTAGTTTTCAGTTTCTTTTTTTGTTGTTCCGGTTTCTCATTTGGCCCTTTTTGGTTGGTTTCGAATTTTAATATTTTTTGTTTCCTTTATTTTTTCTATTTTTATGTCTTTATCTTTTTTTTTACTTTTACCTTAGCCATATTTTCTAATATACTATTATTTTATATTTCTTTGTTTTATTTGTTTTCTTTTTATGTTTGCTTCATATCGAAATTGTTCACGAAGCTTAAAAAATTCATGGATTCTAAAATAGGTTTGCAAGTTCGAAAAAAAATTGGAGGCTAAACTAAAGAATTCAGGTATTTCAAAATTAGATAAAAAAATAAAAAATGTTACGGATGATTAGTTAAATTGTTCATGGATTTCAAAAATAGGTTAATGAATTCAAAAACATACCAACGAGGTTAAAAAAATGTATATATTAAAAATGTTATTTATTTCATATTGAAAGTTGTTGATGATGTTTGAATATTTTTCTGCATACAAAAGACGTTCATTTCTCACAAAATAAACCTCTTGAGTATATAAAATTACAACTAAAAATGAAGAATACAAAGAGAATAAAATATAAAAGAAAAAGTATACAAGAAATAAATAGAAACTGAAAATGTACAGAAAAGAAAAGGTACATTAGTGGGTCAGCCTCCCTGTAGGTGGCGTGGGGCCTACTATTTTAGCGGGCGGTATGTAGGACCTCCTGTCTCCGGACCGCATTGGGGTAACGTGGAGCTCACTCACATTTGGCTGAACTCATGAGAAAACCCATTATGCCAACCAGGTCGGTCATTACCGCGTGCTGTACACCCTCGCGCTCGGTTTGGGCCTAGACGGTATAGTTCACGATTAGAGAAAAGTATAATAGAAGACATTCCACGTCATTAAAAGCCTAGCTGGAGGAGAGAGAACGGAGGAGAGAGAGAAAGAGACGGGCGCTTCGTGTATCGCCATCTGCCACCCGCTTGCAGCCCGATGCGAGCTATAGCGACGACGCTCTCGATCCGGTTCATCTCCCTCGCCTCCCGTCCTTCTCACTGCAGTGTTGTGCGCCAAATTCTAGAACCGATGGGTAGTTCCACACCTATTAATATTGATCCGTCGGCTTCTCGTCTCGTCTCGTCGGCGACGCCTCAGCTCGTCCTGCCACCGGTGCGTCAGATCCTCTCGCCGGTCGCAACCGCCTCATCCCATCTCGTCGCCAGCCTTCCCAACTAGCCGTTTGGATCCCACACGACCACCGTTGTTCCTGGGGCCTCCTCTGCACTATGCTGGATCGCTGGGCTGCGTTCTTCCTATTTGTTCTTCGGATAATGATCTGCAATATTATCTCAGATGATTTTTTTATCTAGTACGATCCGTGATAGTTTGCCAATAAATATATAAGATCAATCCTTCATATAATGGTCCCTTCTGACAGTCTAACTAGTTACTCACATGCCCCGAAAAACTTTCAGAGTGGAAGAGAAAGAAACATGAAGCAAACTGAATGCATATAAAGTGTTTTTCTCCAACATTTAGTATATAGTTTACTGTTTTGCTGCTACATAATGTAAGTTTGGATTGGCTAAATATTTACCCTCTGTCTGTTTTCTTTGAGATGGCCACAAAGATGCAGTCCACAATGGATGTAATATGTACATGCAATCACTAAATAATTAAATATTTAGTAGAGCCAACCTAACAACCCACCTATTGTATAGATGCTTATTTATAAAGGCTATTGGTGACATGGCATTGGTATATAGCCATTGGCTGGCTATAGCTATTGTTCTTGCTCTTATTAAACATGCCAACTAGAGGTATCTAGAAAATCAACGTGATACATTTTTTGTTGAAGTCGAGGCAGCTGGAGCGACATGACTTATGGCTCATGATTCCACAGGAGCCCTGAGTAGGGGCCGCAAGTGCCGTGATATGAGAATGTGGCTAGTCCGCTCATCATGGAAGCATTCTCCTAGCTAATGAGCGTGGATTTCATGATACTAATAGAAACTGACGCATGCAAGGTCATCAAACTAATTGAAAACTTTAATGGTCGTGGATCAATTAAACCGGGACGGAGGGAGTAGATCATGTTGCTAGCTTTAAAGTATTGTCTAGGTAGGCTTGCTAACGAGGCTGCTCATTGCTGTGTTATGAGAGCTACTAGTGTTTTTCTCTGTTTCTGTTTTCTTTTCTCAGTTTTCGGTTTTGTTTTTTATTTTACAACATTTTACAGTCTTGTATTTTGTTCAGATTTAAAAACATTTAGATTTTGAAATTTGTTCACATTTTTAGTTTTGTTCAGATTTTGAATTTTCTTCAATTTAAAAATATTCAGATTTGAAATTTCCTTAGATTTAAAAAATGTTCAGATTTATTTTTTACTTAGATTTTGAATTCTATTCAGTTCTAAAATTGTCCATATTTTGGAAAAAAGATTAATAGATATTTAGATATGGAAATATGTAGTTTTAAAAATTTGAAGTTTGAAAATGCAAAAAAAAAAGAAAATAAAATCATAAAAGGAAATAACGAAATTATGCCGGTCAGACACCGCCATGGGTGCGTGACGCATGGTACATGCCAACTAGGTCGGCATATAGGCCCACCCAAAAAAGCTGATTTGCAGCAGCTGCTCGTCTGATTTGCGGCACCGCAATGGTAGCCGCTTTACCAGCTGCCGCAGATGCAACATACATTGCTCTAGCGGCTGCAGCATTTTGCAACACCTCGGCTTCGCCACAACCTCATATTTGCATATGAACTTTGTACTACATGAAGAATAGTATCAAATAAATATGTATCAAATTAACAACAAGAAGTGTTACTCGAAGAACTACATGAACAGAAAACACAATCTAATTTTCTTGGCTGCCATTCCACCTCCACCACTCCTCGACGAGGTCTTTCTGAGGCTCGTCGTGCACATCGGAGTCTCTAATGTCATGGTAAGATTGTAAGAAAGCTGCAATGCGGTCTGGATTCCTTGCAGGCCACATCGAACACCCTAGCAACTCATAGTGATCATAGTCCATATCTTGTCCACACTGTCATGGTGGTGTCACGGCAGATGCCATGGGTAGGCTAAATATGGGGCCAATGTGCACTAGTGGTATCCGACGAGGGATAGTGTAGTGAATCTACACACAAAGAACAATGGAACTCAACACACGATATACCCAGGTTCGGGGCTCTCCTATGGAGATAAAACCTCTACTCTTGCACTAGATCTTATATTATGATCTCTTTGAGTATTACATGTGCTCATTGAGCTGTATCGTAGAGAGGAAGGAGATGAAGTGCTCCTACTCTCTACTCTCTCTAGGGTTTTTCCCGTAGCCAAATGGACCGAACCTCTCCTTGGAGGCCCTGGCTCACCTTATAAAGGGGTGGCCAGGTTACAACTAGGCTTACGTGGCCTATATATCTTATGAATATACTAGTCCCAATATAGTAACTCGGTGCCCTCCTTTCCTCTGTCGCTAGCCTCTGCATGGCAATGGCACGGATGGCCTATTGTCTGACCGTTGGGGTCAGACACTATCATATTCGTGACGATCTGCTCTATCCCTGCTCTTCTGTCATTTGTCGCTAGCTTCTTGTCTCTCCCTAGATTCCCTTGGAAGAGAGAAAAGCGCTGATCTTGGGCTGGCTTTCTCCTTCTTGAGCAAGCCAACTCCTGACTCGGTCTTGGTAAAGATAACCCGGCCATGATGGTACCTTCAAATAGAACGTAGCTCACTCCTCGTGTTGACATACTACATATGTCGGCCGAGTCTCGTCGGTATTGTCCGGCTTAGGGTAACCCGGTCGTGATTCGGCTGACCCTTCTATGATTCGGTCAGCTCACGCTTTGATCTGCTTATGCCTCGGTGGACCTTGTCCTTATACTCGACTTGACCCTACCTGGGGTCATCCCCCCAACATTAGTCCCCGAAGCTGGTGCGATCTTATCAGCCTTAGCTGGAAAGGCCACAAGAAGTTCAAACTTATCCGGACCATTGTCCGTATTGCCGACATACATATATGTCATCATATACCATGTTTAACTCGGATGCACCGTTGGGCGACTTGATATTCGCTTTGACATTCCTTGGCTTTATCTGAGATATATCTTGTTGGCCGAGTCATAGTGTTGCATCTGAGGTATCCCTCTTAGATGCCTATCTTCTCGTGTACTCCTCCATGTGTCCTACGAGGAGGGTAATCATTACCTTTTCCTTATTTAAGGGTCATGGAAGCAGTTACTGCCACGTGCTGTCAGGGGTTACTACACCCCCATCACATTGTGGCGTGCCCTTCGATAACCGCAGAGCCACGATATGCCGTTTGACCTTTTGCACCGTGTAACTGTCTATGTGGCTTGCTTCTGCGCCAGTTGGTGGAGTGCACACTCGCATCGTGTTGGTAGTGGGGATTACTGATCCCACTAACCATGATCTGGGCATGGTTAAATAGGGGAGAAGGGGAGGTCCTTAGCCACTTTCCCCCACTACCCTCCTTTTCTTTTTTTCCTCGTGCCATAGCCACTACTCTCTGCTCTAGAGATTGCGCCACTCCTCTCCTCTCCGTGCTTCCTTGCTTCATCGCAGCGCCGCTCATCGCCGCCGCTGATACATTGCAAATGTATCTATAATTTTTGATGTTCCATGCTTGGTTTTATCCACTTTCTTGTGTTTTGTCCACACTTTGGAGTACTTTTCATATGATTTCTTGGACTAACCTATTAATAAGAGCCATAGTGCCAGCTGCCTGTTTTCTGCTGTTTTTGGTTCCAGGAAAGTCAGAAAATGAATATTCTCGGAATTGGACGGGACAAAAGCGAGAGTGCCTATTTTCCGGAAGTCATCAGATGCCAGAATACGAGACGGAGAAGGGCCAGAGGGCGGCCACACCACCTAGCCACGCGGCCAGGCTTGGCCCGCGCCAGGGGGTGGTGTGGCCAGCCCAGGCACCCCCTCGGCCTCTCTTTCCGCCTATATATTGCCCTTGGGACGAAAACCCTAAGGACCTGATCAAAAATCCACGAAAGAGTCTGTAGCCGCCGTCATCTCCATCCCTAGATCGGGAGGGATCTGAAGCTCTTCCCGGCACCCTGCCGGAGAGGGGAATTCACCCTGGAGGCCTTCTTCATCACCATGCAAGCCTCCGGTGTGATGCATGAGTAGTTCATACTTGGACTACGGATCCATGTAGTAGCTAGATGGCTGGTTCTCCTCCTTTGTGCTTTCATGTGTAGATCTTGTGAGCTCCGTTCATGATCAAGATCATCTATTTGTAATTCTACGTGTTGTGTTTGCGGGGATCCGATGGATATTGAGATGCTATTTCAGATTCATTATTGATTCTATCATGTCTTTGTTATTTGTGATCTTTCATGCTTTCCGTTGTTAGTAGCTATCTTGGCCAAGTAGATGCTAGCAACTCCAAGAGTTAGTATTTATGCTAGATAGTGGGTTCATGCCTCTAGTAATCTGGGGAAGTGACAGAAATCTCTAAGGTACTAGATGTGCTGTTGCTACTAGGGAGAAAACAACAATATTTTGTTCATAGAACAATCATATTGTTTACTTTACACGCAGTTTGTAAAGAAATAATTTGTTGCTTGCAACTTAATACTGGAGGGGGTTCGGATGATAACCGTAAGGTGGATTATTAGTTATAGATGCAGTTGGATGGCGGACTATGTATAATGTTGTAATGCCCAATCGAATCTCAAAGGAGTCAAGATGATTAGTATATGCATGTATTGCTTTCTCGATATTTGTCAATTGCCCCACTTTAATTTGTTCACCCAGCATGTTATCTATCTTAAGGAGAGCCACCTCTAGTGAACTATGGATCCCGGTCCTTGTGTTTACATACAATCTATAAATTGTTTACTGCTTTGTGTTTACTTGCTGCAAACTTTTACTTCTTTCCATTCGATACGTTTAATCCTTTGTTTTCCACAAAACACGGTGAGATTGACAACCTCATCGAAGTTGGGGACAAAGTTCTATGGTTGTGTTGTGCAGGTCTCCACGTTGCTACTAGCACCGGTAGTGTGCCCTGCCAAGGCTCAGCTAGCAACACCTTTAGGGTGTTTCCTTGCTCCTACTAGTTCGATTAAACCTTGGTTTCATAACTGAGAGAAACTTGTTGATGTGCTCATCATACCTTCCTCTTGGGGTTCCCAACAAGCTCTACATCAACATCGCACCAGCACTTTTCTGGCACTGACACTGAGCCATCAGCCGCCGCTGGTGCTCTCTGCTCCAGCGATTGCGCCACTCCTCTGCTCTTCGTGCTTCCTTGCTTCATCACAGCGCCGCTTATCGCCGTCGCCATGGGGCCTCCCCAATCCATGCCTCTCTCCCCCTCATCCAATTACGCCTCAGAGGAGTGGGATTTGGAGATGCCACAGGAGGTTGTTCTCGTTGAAGAACAAGAGGAGGGCGGCGCCGCCCACGAGCGTGGTGCCTGGGTTGGCTCGAAGGTCACGCAGAGGGAGATAGATTGGCTCATGCGTACGCGTCGGATTCCCTCAGGGGTCAGCTGCCGCCTCCTCGGCAATGAGCAAGCTCCCGTCCTCGAGGACGGTGAGTTCGTCGTTTTTGTCTCCCATTTTGTTTGCAGCTTCGGCCTTCCAGTTAGTCATTTCTTCCAGGACTTTCTCAAAACCTTCGTTTTGCAACCCCATCATCTTCTTGCAAACGCCCTTGCCTCTCTCTCCGCATTTGCCTCTGGCGTCGAGGGATATCTCTGCCTTTGGACCGATGTTAATATCTCGGCCAAGTTCTTCCAGTTCAAAGCCAATGTCGTCCCCAACAAAGAGCTTTTCCCCGGCGAGAAATCTTTAACTTAGTGTTGTGCGACATCCATTTCACTTCGGAAAGGTTCTATCTTTCCCCAAACTACCGGCCTTGAATCTTCCAAAGAGTGGGCAAAGACATTCTTCTACATGAAGAACAATACGCGCAATGATATGATTCGGTTTCCCACCTTTTCAGTCGGCGTCCCCACCAGGAAAAATTGGGACTTGACCCCAAGAAGAACAATGGCCTCGTCAATCTTGTGGCGAAGTGTATCCTCGAGCTGACAGACGCCGGGTTTACCACTTCTCCCTCCATCCTTGGATGGACTCAGAGCTCTTGAGGGAGAAGTATTGGATGTTCGGGTCCACATGAATACCACAGCCTCCAATGTCGTAGACCACAGATCCAGAACCTAATTGTCGCTTCAGCTTGAAGAATTTTTTTAAAAGGCTGAAGTGCGACTTGATTCTAAGCCAACACTCGCAAAGAGTGATATAGCATGTAATGTGCAAAATAGAATTTGGGGTCAGCTGATATAGTTGGATCCCGTAGAAGTAGAGTAATCCACACACAAACTTGTGGAGAGGGAGAGAAATGCCCCGAAGGACAAACACAAGGAACATCACCCAAAATCTAATAGGGGGTCGGGGATTACCTCCAGGACTGGCACCTTGTAGTCTGCTTCGTTGGCAGGAAGCAGACCATCCTGGTGGTGCTGTTGGAGCTCATGCTCCTTAATGGCAGTGCACCGCCATGAACCATTGGTGACGCGCATTCCCGCACCCTTCTTCTTCCTGGCTGCATGTAACACCCCAAAAATATTAATCAAGATTATCAAGTTCTAATCACCCAAGTTAGGGGTTAACAAAAACTTTTTTTATTAAATCTAATATGAGTGTATGTGTGAATTGCATTACTGTATGAATGAGTACAATTGCCATGTTTGATTACTACAAATGATAAGAAATGGTTTAAAGATGAATACTACATCATCTCGGCCATTTACAAACAAAATCCAAAGAAAGGAAATTCAAATATGAAGCATTTGATCAAATGGTCATCTTGACCAAAATTAACCACTAGACCACTTTGGGTGTCTCTAGTAAAAGATTTCTAATATAAACTTTTCCAATTCTTTTCCCCTTGTTGACCAAGTAAAAGTGAACCCAAGCCCACTTTACAAACCAACAAAAACCAATTCCAAATCTATTTAAAGGACAATTCAAAATTGAATCAAGTTCATATGCATAGATCACCATTTTGCAAAAACCACTCAAATCAATTCCCTTTGGCAAACCCAAGCAACCATAGACACTCAAGCATGTGACAAGCACACTTACCAAAATTTAGCCAAAAATTCAAATGTTAATTTTATGCGGCCATTTGGTCGAGCACCTGGCAGACACATTTTAAACCTTGCCTAACTTCTACTGTTTGAGCAGTAATTGATCACCCCATTTGTCCTCATTTCACTCCCCTGGTCTCCCCCAACACCTAGCAGCGCAGGACACGCTCCCCCTTGGCAGTTTTGCACCAGTGAAGCGTCGCCCGAAAGTCGCAGTGTCGATCGACCATGGACAGCTCGCAGCAGCCCACGCCGCCCTCTCCACGATGTCCAGGAGACAGGCAACCGTTCACCGCCACCCTTTGTCCATCTCTCGATCGCAGGCAAGCCATGGACCAGCCGCATTCGCCGCGCCCACTTCCCTGTCTACCATGCCAAGAGCGCGCCAGAGCGCCGCAGCCGACATGCGCACACACGCCATGCCTCCCCCTCTCCGCATGTGCCCTCACTCACCGTGACCCTAGCTAACCTCCAGACATGCCCGTTCGCTGCCGCGTGGACCGTAGCCCCTGTGCACCGTCTCGAACGCCGCTAGTTCCGCCCAGAGCACTGATCGTTCCTGACAGTTCTCGATCGCCCCTTGCCGCGCCATCACTCTTACTACGACCGTGCTGATGCACTGCGCCGAACCCTACCCGCAGCCATGCCAATAGCCCTATATATCATCGTCACCGACGAGCTCGAGCCTTCCCGCTCTGTCCCTCTCGCCGGGTATAAATAGAGGCCACCCCAGCCTCAATTCGACACACCATTCCACTCCCCACTCCTCACAAAACCTCCCACACCCTTCCCCGGAGTAAGGCGAGCACCACATCGCCGGAATTCCACCGGAGCCCGCCGTTGTAGTGAAGGAAGGGCGTCGTTGATTGGAGCCGCCCCAGGAGCCACCGCGATCACCATTCGAACCGTCGTTGTCTACAACGTTGTTCGGCCCCATCCCCGACCCTAGCTAGAGCCCAGGTGTGCCCCCACGTACCCCCACCGTTGCCATTAGGGTTCAGTCTCGCCAGAGCTGTTCGTCATAGACGATGCACCTCAGCCGTTAGATCCTAGTCTAATCGCACAGCCTAGATTGAAACTTACCGTTTCGGTTAGAATGAGCCACTGACTAGTGGGACCCCCCTATCAGCAGCTTGTTGCGCTAGCGCAGTGCAGTTGGGCTGGCCCATTTAGTTTCCTGCGCAGAGCCCATAGATTCAAATAGAAATTTTCCAATTTAGTTAAATCTAGATTATGTTAGTAGATTCAAAAATAAATTCAAAGATATTCACCAAACCAAATTGCATGATACCAATTTTGTTAGAAAGGTATTAAAATTATCTATCCAAGCCTGTTGGATTCAAACCATTTGATATTATAGATCACCTATACCAAAAATAACAAGACAAAGACTTTTCCATATTCAAACATTTTTAAAAATCAACCATAAATGCTTTTGAGTTGATTCCAACTCTAAAAAATCACATTTGACAAGATCTATCTGAATATGTAAAAATATTTAGGTTTACATGCAATGATATTGTACTAGTACTAAAAGAATGCTATATAGGCATTTCTAGTCACTTTAATTGTATTAAATAGTAATATTAAACTTTATAAAATATGACCACCACTTTAAATCACATTCCTAAGTATTAGAATATGTGGTGATGACATGTGTCAACATGATCCCATATTTTAATTGTAGAATATTAAATCTTAAGTATTTTTTAATGAGTAGAAATTACTTTTCTAAAATAAGATAAATAACACTAGGTATTTACTTCATGTGATGTTTGTGATGATGCTAGATAATCAAGTGTGAGCCTTAGTGTGCTAAATAGAAGTAGTTAAGTATTGTTTGGTTATTGTGTACCTCATATTCATTTATAGACGATCGTACCGACCCGGGATACGAGGAGCAGGAGTACTACAAAGAAGAAGAAGAAGAAGAAGAAGACTTCAAGTTAACTTCAATCACTCCACTACTCAAGGCAAGCTAACACATGCAAGTTTCATACCTATGCAAGCCTAACACTACAAGTTAACTATGCAAGCTAACACTTGCAAGTTTCTTAACCATGCAAGGTAGAACTATGCAAGCTAACACTTGCAAACTTGATCACCTATGCAAGATGCACTAGGCATCCTTTGGTTATACCACTTTGATTATACCAATCCCAAGTTTTACTTGCAAGCTTTATTGTTTTACTTTTTACCAAAGTTCTTTACTTTTAGTTAGTGCTTTGTGAGTATTGGAAAAATAGGATAGATACCATAAAGAGTATAAAACTAGGCCTAAGTAGTAATACTTAGATGTCATCAAAAGGCATAAAACTAGATTTGGATAGTTACACATGATTAGCACCCCTTATTAGTGAATACCCTCAACTTTAGTGGCTAGTGCTAAGCATAAAAGTTGATCACTTTAGATGGGAATACTTGGTGAAAATGATTATGAAAACCTTGGAATGAGGATTCATTCTATTGAAATGTTTTGACATGTGTTATGGACACAAAAGGACTTGATGATGAAAATGTTGAGGCATGAGCCTTAGCCCTTTATATAAACTGATGGTTGGGTTCAGATACGATACCATTCCAATTTTACCGTACAACCACAATACCCGAATTGGGTAGGGATTAACTAGAAGTTTAGATGACGAATTGGTGGAAGTGTACCACCTCTGCAGAGTGTCAAACTATTCGGATAGCCACGTCCGCGGTCATGGACAGTTGGAGTGGCCATACTGTTCCATTGTCAGATGTTTTCAAAATGACTTGTGAACTGAACTATGACTTTGACTTGACCACAATAGGGTTGTGAACATGAAAACTAAGTTCCCACTTAGGTGATGTAGAACACTACATTTGTTTTCTTTACTTCTTAACTCAGTATGAAGTAAATAAACCTGGCTTTTTGCAAATAAACCTAGAGCTTAAGATTCCTACTAGAACTATCTTACTTGTATGTGATAGTTTGCAAGTACCTAAAGAGTACTCTTGGCTTTGTCCCTGGCTATTCCCGTGGCCATACTATGAGGAGGACTACCAGGAAGATGGACACCAGGAGGTCTATGACAACTAGGATCATCTCCCATCGTCAGCATTGCCTATGACCCTGAAGATGGATCTCCTACTACGTTTACTTTCCGCAGCTTTGATTGTCTTAAGACTGGATCATGAGATCCTTTATTTGTAAGACCTTTATTATGGTTTGTAATGGATGATGTACTGTGGTACCAAATCTGTTATGTCAAAATGGTAATCCTGGGATTGCGATTTATGGCATAACATGCATCTAGGATTAAAAATCCAGGTGTTGACACTACACCAGCAGTACCGGATTCGGCGACGGCAGCACCCTTCTTCTTGGCCGCAATACTGGCAGCAGCAGATCCACACGCGACCACACCCTGCTTCTTCCCCATCCTTCGGTGGCGATGGGATCGCAGGAAGTAGCTTGGAAAGGTCTTAAGACCGTCCAGTGCAGCGGTGGGGGTGAGAGTGACGGAGTAGCAGCAAAGAACAATGGAGGCAGTGCACAAGGAGAAATACGAAGAATTGTGGGGAAATTTACCACACAGGAGCCCCTACTTAATCACAGGGCAGATGCAACCTAACGGCCAGAAAAGCCTCAACCGGACGCGTGGCACAAATCAATGCAGATGTGTGGTGATGGAAATAGTGAACCATCACCGCACTTTCCCCACTATGCGCGAGAATTGAGGAGGCATAGTTAAAATGAAGATTACGCATGCCTGGTCAAATCCCAGTCAGAGATGGGGTCCCACATTCGTCACGTCCCGTCAAAACCGCTTAGGCAGGCAAATGAGATCATCTAATCGTCAGCATTGACGTCATCTACTCCGGTAGAAGTTATCTTCGACTACTTTAGTCCTTGGTTGACTCTTCGAGTCGACCAAGCACTCGGGGGCTACTTCTAACAGGAGCACTGGCCGCGCAACCAAACATTACAATAGTGATACATTAACATGATATCTCCAGCACAACCTTACTCCAGCAGGAGCTTCTCTTGGACTTATCTAGTCCTTGGTTGACTCTACGAGTCGACCAAGCACTCGGGGGCTACTTTTAATAGGAGAGTTGGCCGCGCACCCGAAGATTTCATAGGCATAGAACTGCC
Source organism: Avena eriantha (assembly GCA_910589775.1). Taxonomy (NCBI): domain Eukaryota; kingdom Viridiplantae; phylum Streptophyta; class Magnoliopsida; order Poales; family Poaceae; genus Avena; species Avena eriantha. The sequence continues at coordinate 402,012,422 of OU342745.1, forward strand.
TTCACTAGTTACTGCCCCTCTTTTCGAATTAGCGATTCGATTATGTACTCGGGGGAAACTCCCATACTGAGCGCTGAAAGCTTATTCGGCTAAAACTAGAAAAAGACAGCAGTCCAAAAAGTCCAAAAGTCCCCACCTGAGTCTGCGACTTGAATAGGCACTCGGGGGATACTCCTATAGGGAGTGCTGGCCATGCACCCTATGAAAAAATTTAGTCATTAAACGTGTGTCGATTACGTCCACATCCGAAATGGCGACTCTGCTCCATATTCTCCCTGCAAAGAAACTGCATCTTCTGGGTCACCCGAATCACCTCCGCGGTGACTAAAAAATTCTGATGCCTCGTTTGCAACATGAAGGTAAGACCTGAAAAAGGCCTGGCAATGCATCTCCTGCGCTCTACCAGATATAAGCCATGCATATAGGCACGATGAAATAAGCCTTGACGGACACATCGAGTGCCCATGCCTAAAACAATGGAATTCAAACTCTATAAGACCTCCACGGCCAGAGTCGAATTATGCCAGCATTATTCCGAATTCGAGTCCAGGGACTCGAATTTGAGTAGATAGTGTTGTTTTTTCCTAAGGAAGTTAACTGATCCCGATCCATCGGATGGAATCAGGCACGCATATCGACAATCCCTATGACATAAACTATGGTACCTAAAATAACTTCAGATGAGCTTGTATCCCACGCACTCAAAAGACTTATAGTCTCCACCTGAATCTGCGATTCGGCTTGACACTCGGGGGCTACTGACATGGGTATACCTTACAGGTACTTGAGATTACCCTATACGGTTTAGCCCAAGAAGGAGTCCACGGTGCGATCGAAGCCCAACAAAGATTCAGGTGGCCCATTGGAGTTCGAGTTCTTGGAGGACACGGCAAAGTATAGATAGAAACTTAAGGGGAAACCCTAACTTGTAACCGACTCGACCTGCTACCCCAAGACCTAAGCTCTCTATATAAAGGCCATGAGGGGGCGGCGAGGAGGACCAACTCATACACCCCGCATACACCTCGCCAAATTGTATCTACGCACCCTTATAACTTTCAATTCCCTCATAATCAAGAGCAGACAAGCATGAGTAGGGTCCTCTACGAGGCCTGAACCTAGGTAAAATCTCGTGTCACATGTGTGCTTGTTTGCTATCCTATTGATGCCTCTAGTGCTCCCCACTTACTCGAACCTAAGTCCATCAATAATGGGCATTGATGAGTTAACATGTCGTCAGTCGCATCGCTACCTAATGGTTGTCGGAGCATCAACTACGGCAAGCTACTGCGAGAACACACAACGGAGCACAACAGCAGAGAGAACCGAGGCAAGATAGAGAGGATGGAGTGGTGGTTGAGCACCATTGGCTCATGGGGCTGTCGATGGTGTGGTTGGTGAGGCGGATCACGGCCGAAATCGATGGGGACAGCGACGGCCTAACTTCGGGAAGGAGGTCACGATTTGGTGAACTATGACCTTTCTAGCTTGCGTGACTTGACAAGGAGGACCAATAAGATGAGGCGGAGACGCGAGCAAGCTCGGTGCCCGGGATGGTGCAGAACGGCGGTGACTCGTTGGTCTCTATAGCAAGGGTTTAGGACAGAGGCGGTCGGAGAGACAGGGCGTCTGATGGAGGTAGCGGATGAGGCAGTGCAAGGAGTCATCATGGCCTTCTTATCCTTTCCAGGTGACGGAGGCGAGCATCTTGGCGCATGGCGGCGGCTCTGGCACAGCCAGCTAGCTGCTTTGGCGGCTACGCGAATTTGACGACAGCGATTAGATGGACAAAATGGTAAGTTGGGTTGCGCCATACCTGGCTCGTTGCGAAGTGAGCGGGGAAGGTTTGGTTGCAGCACTGAGCGATAGATAGGGAGAGATAGAAATGGGCTTGGGGCCAGATTTGTCTAATTTTTTCTTTATTCTTTTTCTATTTTCTGTTTTCACAAAACCACTTCAAAACTAATGTTATTGGTTTTTAAAATACGAAATGATTATGTAAAATATTTTAGGGAACCATTGTAAAAAATTGTATCTACATTTATTTTCTTTATTTCCAAAATTCATGATTATATGAAAGGTTCTTTTTTTAAGTAGAGTAAATAAGGAATAGGGTTTTGGATTTTGTTTATTACTTAAAATGATCTTTGGAATTAGAATTTTCTCTACTCATTAATAAGTGGAATTATATATATTTAAAGTGATTAATAAAATTCATAAGTGTTTTTGAGAAGCATTAAATAATAGTTAATACATATGACATGATCCTTTAAACTTTGTGGTTTAAGAATTGTGATCACATCTATTCCATACCCACTAAATTTTAATGTTCAAATTACAATGGAAATATTCTTGTGGCCATTTTAAAATAGAAAATGATCTTATTATCATAGATAATTTAGGCATGGGATGTATTAAAGCTTTATATAAACATATTCTAGCTAAGTGATTAAGAACAATAATCTCACTTTAGATATTGGGTGAATCAAGGTTAGCTTTTAACATAATGACTCCCCACCATTATATGTGTGGTTAAACCCTTGTTATTAATTTAACATATAAGGTTTTGTAACAGGTATTTCCTAAGTAATGAAAATTACTTATATGTCATGCAATAATTTTTTAGGGTTTTATACTACACGCATTAATTAGGTGCCCTAGAGGATTTACTATCTTTATGTTCATTTGTGAACATTGCTAAAGGTTAACGGTTAAAGACATTACTTTTAAGTTTGTGATCATAGATGATACTTCCATCTAGGGTAAAGGAATAAGATTGCTTTTTAATATGTATTACAATACAATGTGATATTATTGGTTACCTAATAGCTTGGCTCTAGGGTTTAGAATAATGAAATAGATATAGATTTTGAAAAGTCTTGATATGGTCTTGGTTAGAATATTATCAAGAACTCCTATCTCCAACACTTCTTAAATCTTGGCTTCTAACTAAGGAACTCCTTTCCTAGATATACCTTTCCTAGATATACTATTTCTAAAATCTTCAATTTACCTTTAGAAAATACATTTTCCTGAATAAGCTAATCATCTAACATCATATCCATCATCATATGATGACATGATCATGTCACTTCTTCACTACTCATTTTCCATTCTTTCTTTACTACATAACTCCTGTTGGGGGGATACCCCCGGGTAGGGTCACGCCGGGGTATAAAGGCCTAGTTAGCCGAGGTACGGCAAGGTCAAAGCAAGTGTTGGCCGAGTCACCTCAAGGCAGGCCGGATCACGGAGTAACCCGGACCACGGGACGTCCACCTAACTTGGTCTCAACCGACTTAAGCCATATGTCGGTAAGATGTATCTAACTCGTATGCAGGAACAGGTGTGGCCGGATCAACTATGTGGGATCCGGGTTATATCAACCTTGTTAGAGAAGGAAGGTATCTCGCTGGTCAAAGGTGACTACTGTACGCAGAGTGTGAGCGAAACGGACAGAGGTCGGACCACCGAGGCGTGGCCGACAAAGGTGACGAAGCCAATGTCGGGTGACGCAGGCGCCACAGAGGCTCACGTAGCCTCTGCATGGATGACGCGGGGAAAAGTGACCCGAGCGGCTTACTATTTTGGGAGGAGGCATTTTCCCTGGAATATGCCTCCACGTATGCCCTAAGGGGAGACCTAGTCACCCCTATATAAGGAGGGCTAGGGCTTCTGTAGAGGGGGTTGAAAGCTAAAAGGTTGGTCTCTAGTGTATAGCAGTTTACTAGTTAGTTCTAGAGGGCAAGCTAGTGGTGAGAGTAAGAGAATCCCTTCTTCCTCCTCTCCCTAATACAGCTCTAGGAGCACTTGTAATCTGCGAAGGTGAATCAAATGCAAAGCTTCCGTGTGTGGAAACACCACACTATCCCTCCTGGATTCTCCTAGTGCATTTAGTCCCCACCTTTAGCCTATCCATGGCATCTGCCGTGACACCACCACGACAGTTGGCGCCCACCGTGGGGCCACCCAATACACAAAAGCCGAAGTGCAAGAGGCCCGGAAAAATGATGTTGATCTGCAGGAAGAAGCGAGGGAATTGGCATTGTCCATATCCGCCATATATCAGCAAAATCTTCGACGCTATCATAGTCGGAAAGTAAGCCCCCGAGTTTTCCGGGAAGGTGACCTGGTACTCCGGTTGGTACAACGTACTGCTGGCATGCATAAATTATCCCCCCCATGGGAAGGGCCATTTATTGTGAGCAAAGCATTGCACAATGATTCTTATTATCTTATCGATGCAAAACCATAGGAGAAAAACAAGGCGCAGAGAGATGTGATGGCATTGGCAGGAAGGTGGTGCGGCTGGAGCTCGTATGTGTTTAACCAGTCATGGAAAAAATCGCTAACTGCCAGGCCGAACCCCCGCTAGAAGTGTGATAGGAACACCACATAATCACCCGGATTGGGTGAGGGGGCAAGTTCGGCGGAGGCGAGGCGTGCGGTGACGCCCTCCGGGATGTGCCTGGTACGGTAGAGCCAATCCAGGTCATCCTGGCAGACCCAGGATCTGGCCCACGCGCCACGATCGGCGTGTGCCGCGTCTTCTTCCATCTCCTGCTCGGCGACGGTGAGTTCCTCCTCAGTCATTTCGAGGTTGCTCTCCTCACTTGCGCTAGCGGCGGAGGGAGGCAGTGGCCTGGACTGGCGGGGACCCATGGCGGAGAGGATGATCGGAGGTGGCGGCGGCGCTAGAGCGCGTGGAAGCAGTACGGCGGTGGCGGCGGCGCTGTCGACGGAGAGGAAGAGGAAAAAGGCAGAGGCAGAGGGGCGCGGGAGCGGGGAAATGACCCAAGGGGCACGCCCCTCCCCTATTTAACCACTCCCGTAAGGGGGAAGTGGGATCGCGTTTTGCAGGCGAGCCACACGGTGTGGCCGTGTATGGTCCGGGTCAGCCAATCAGCGAAGGGCCACAGGGCGCAACAGATCCCACGACGTGACGTTGCGTTGTGGTTAACGAGGAGGCAGGCGCGACGTGACGTGTGCAACAGTAACTTCTGACAATAACTGTGGCGGTTACTGTTGCTGGCCCTTAAAATGAGGCAAAGTAATGATTAGCCTCCACGTGGGGAAGCGTACGAGAGAAGGAAGAATGACCCGGATGGGTATGTGGTAACCCGGCCAGCAAGTAAAAACTTGGAATGTGCCAAGGGAAAGTAAAACCATAGAATCCGGAGTAGGAGGTAACTCGGAGAAGGAGCAAGAAGCTCAGTCAAATTGAACCTGCTGTGGCCTTGGCGGCTAAGGCAGCTAAGGCCGCACCAGCTTCGGGGACTAATGTTGGGGGGATACCCCCGGGTAGGGTCACGCCGGGGTATAAAGGCCTGGTTAGCCGAGGTATGGCAAGGTCAAAGCAAGTGCTGGCCGAGTCACCCCAAGGCAGGCCGAATCACGGAGTAACCCGGACCAGGGGACGTCCACCTAAATTGGTCTCAACCGACTTAAGCCATATGTCGGTGATACATTGCAAACGTATCTATAATTTTTGATGTTCCATGCTTGGTTTTATCCACTTTCTTGTGTTTTGTTCCAACTTTGGAGTACTTTTCATATGATTTCTTGGACTAACCTATTAACAAGAGCCACAGTGCCAGCTGCCTTTTTTCTGCTGTTTTTGGTTCTAGGAAAGTCAGAAAATGAATATTCTCGGAATTGAACGAGACAAAAGCCAAAGTGCCTATTTTTCCAGAAGTGATCAAGTGCTAGAATACGAGACAGAGAAGGGCCAGGGAGCCACCACACTACCTGGCCGCGCGGCCAGGCCTGGCGCGCGCCAGGGGGTGGTGTGGCCGCTCCCGGCACCCCCTCGGCCTCTCCTTCCACCTATATATTGCCCTCGGGACGAAAACCTCATCGCAAGTTGGGGACAAAGTTCTGTGGTTGTGTTGTGCAGGTCTCCATGTTGCTACTAGCACCGGTAGTGCGCCCTGGCAAAGCTCACCTAGTAACACCTCTGGGGTGTTTCCTTGCTCCTACTGGTTCGATTAAACCTTGGTTTCATAACTGAGGGAAGACTTGCTGCTGTATTCATCATACCTTCCTCTTGGGGTTCCCAACGAGCTCTACGTCCAATGTCGAGCAGATGACAATTGAAGTAGGGGTCTGCCTCAGGGAAGCAAGAGTCGCGCATCAAGATTTTCTGGCGCCGTTGCCGGGAAGTCAAGGACATCTTCACAAGGGGAGTCCCTCATAACCAATCTCTTTACTTTGTTGTTTTTGTTTTGCTTAGTTTTCTTTTTGCTTTGTTTGCTTGTTTTGTTATTCAAAAAAAACACACAAAAATTAGTTTTACTTGTTTGCTTTCTTATTTGAAAAACACAAAACAAAAGTTCCTATCCTAAGTTGTCACTATGTCTAGCCTTGCTCAAATCACCATGTCACCTGAGGCAATGATTTTCACTTTTAAACAAGGAATTGAGGAAAGTTTTAAGGAAGCTTGGTCTAGAATCTCTGACCTACATGAAAAAACTGAGCCTAAAATGACTCAAAGCTTGTTCCTTAGCAGTTTTTACCTTGGGATTGCTTTTTGCTATAGATATGCTCTAGATGCTGTTGTGGGAGGAGATTTGCTCCAATGTAATGAGGATGATGCTATTAATGCTATAAATAAATTTATCCTCACTTACAACATGCCTAGCCAAACTGATACTTCTTTCGCGAAAATATTTGCTAGGTTGGATACTCTTGAGGCTAGCACTACTAGTTTATAAGGGTGCTATAATACGCTTAGGGAGCATCACGATTATGTTCCAATAAACTCTGAACCATCAAAGTGGTTTCCTATAGTAAAGATTGAGATGAACAATGAAACTTTTCAAGCTCGTTGTGATATCATGTCTGAATTTTGCCTTATGCCCAAAGATATTTATAAATCTCTAAATACTTGGGGGCTCATTGAAGAAGGAAAAGAAATACCTCTTACTAATAATACTACCATATTACCTTTTGAAATATCTGAAGGAGTGTTTACAAAGATCCTTGGGAAAACGATTTCTATTGATTATCTTGTTATTGAATATGCAGGAAAAGGACAAGTTACACTTGGAAGGTCCCTATTGGAACTTCTTGGAGCAATAATAGATGTGGGAAAGGGGACCATGCACCTTTCTTCTCCACTAAACAATCATATTTTCCCAAATGTTAAGAATAGAAATAATAGAGGTAGGGGCAAGAAAGTTGGTCTTAATGCTTCTTCATTTGAGAACACTTGATTCTTTCTTTGCTTCTTATGCCTAACTTAAAGGTGTTAAAGAAAAGTACTTGTTGGGAGATAACCCAAGAGTTTTAGATGAGTCTTGGAAGTTATTACCTCTGTAATAACCTCTTCTTATCCTTTTTATTTGCTTTTTGTGCCAAGAGTAACCTCTAATGAGAGTGAAGTAATGATTGGGAAAGTTACTGTCCCGAAACAGATTTCTGTGCTTCACCGTAAAACTTCCTGAGAGAGCTCTGTACGTCGGATTGAGCTGTAATGTTTTGTGCTTCTGCCCCAGGTTGTTATCTAACATTCGTTAGTTCAACACTTTTTGATTTGAGCAACAGAAGGTCTTCGAAAAAATTCGTCTTTACCTGCTGGTCTGTTTTGACAGATTTCTGCCATTTTCTGCATTTGCTTCTTGTTAGTTCCTTCTTGAGTTCCTTTGGGGAATTGAGATTTTTGAGGGAAGTGCTACAGTATCTAGTGTTCTAATGGAAGTTTATTTGGTGTTAGAACTGAACCTTGAGACCTATTTATCTTAAGTGCACTAATGTTGCTAATGAGATTGTGTGAAGTTTTGTATGAAGGAAAAATTTCAGGTGTATGGAAGGAATGAGTAATGAGATGAAGGATGGACAAAAGCTCAAGCTTGGGGATGCCATGCGTGTCACCCCAAGAAACATCCAAGAAGTACAAGCGTCAAAGCTTGGGGATGCCCAAGGCATCCCCTTCTTCATCAATAAAAATTCCAGGTTTCTTCCAAACGCTTCATTTTTATTGTTTCATGCACAGTTGTGTTTTTCTTGGAGCGTCTTCTTTTTCGTTTTGGTTTTGGTTTTAGTTTGCTTTGTTTTCTTAGTTCTCTGAATAAATTGGTTGGACCCCTCTTTCATACTTTGGTTTGCAAATAGTTTGGTTTGGTTTGGAAAAAAGAGTAGGAAAGCTCATACTTTTGTGGTAAAAAGAGCTTGTTTTTGACTGTGGCCTATGCTTTGTCATGCCATGCTTGATATTGTTTTGGCTTTATGCTTAGTATTCTTTGCTGTAGCATGGCTTGTTATAAACAATTGAGATTGCTTAATGTGCCTTGGATGAATCATGCGTTATTTTAGCATATTAAAGCATAGTATAGTGGTATTCTCCTTTGATGCTTTATTTGGGTTGACTTGGCACATGCTCACACCATGTTATGACTATCTCAAGTCACCATAGCCTTTATGATCCTTTAGTTTTCAACTTGTAGTATCACTTTATGCTTTGATCAATGATGTTTTGTCGCTCTGCATGATTATGGCCATTATTGCTCTCTTAGTTTGTCGCTCCCAGTCTTTTGCTAGCCTCCACAACAAAGTATGAGTTCCACTCATGCATCCAACTCCCTAAACCAAGTTTTTCCAAAGAGTCCACCATACCTACCTACTATCTTATGCTATTCCAAGTATATTCATGCTTTTGTTTACCTTCCACTTGTTATGAAAAAACTAGTGATTAAAGCTCTCACGAACTTGATGGCACACTTTACTTTACTTGCCCTTAATAAACTTCAACCATTGTGTCTTCTATGTTGTATATGCTTGCAATTATTTATCGGGAATTAGCAGAACCATGCTTTCATGGGGAACGCTTTCAATATTGCACTTGGTACTTGTACCTAGTTGATATCATGCTCTTTTGTATATGGATGTCGTCGGTGTGAAATGAAAGAGGAGCTTGTAAGTCCATGGAGTTATGTATATGTGTTAGAGAAACGCCTGGGCCGCTGGTCTAATCCATGCTGACATGGTGGAAACCTGCAGCGTAACCATAATGAGCTGTCTATGAAGCATTCTTCTTATAAAAAAAGAATCCTATATTGATAAAAAAAAGAGAAAGAAGAAAAGAAAAAAAAAGATACTATGAAAAGAGGAAAGAGAGGAAAAAGCACCATATTCCCATGGTAAATAAGAAGAATGTTGAGATGCTCGTTGTCTGCTTGCCTTGTCATTTTGATATGGGGATTCTTCCGTATCATCGGGCAAGGGGTACCCCGTTGGCGGTTCTCTATGATACACATATACTTACAATGACAAGAACTTACCGGTGACTAAACTTGAGTAGCATGAGGAGCGGCCCTCGTATTCAAGGGACATGAGATTTCTGACTTATACTTCGTCAAGCATGTACACCATAGTTTGTTCACTTTAACCTTAATCACTTCAAGATGCTTATGATAGGGGCAATGAGAGCTGAAAGCTATAAGTACCATAATTTTTGGAAGCTCTTTATGAGACTTGAATCCCTACTTCCTTTTACAAAAGGCTTTTCTTCCACCATTATATTGAGTCTCCACATTCTATCTTTATGCACCTACTTTGAGAGCATAGTGGCCATTCTTAGTTCTATGTGCATTGTCCCAAGACTAGTTGATTGATGCATAACTAGTTCTATGTGCATTGTCCCAAGCATAGTTTGAAACTATTGTATCTAGTCCACTCTTATGAACTTTGAAGGTGTCCTATGCATTTATATTTGCTACTCTATTGAGGGACAAGCTGAATATTTTTATGCTATGTTTTCTTTATGTGAAACAAACAAACGTCTTGCAAAGCATGTTATTCATGAATCTTTTATTTGTGCCTTTTCATGTTGCATCATAGTTTCTTTGCTTATTGCTAGAACTTTGTCTTTCATGTTATGATTGAAGTACTATGATCCCAGCTTTGAATGTTTTCAAATACTTTGATCAAGTCTTTGATGGTGCATGTCACCTCAAAAATTATTCTTTCTTTTTATCACTTACATACTCGAGGACGAGCAGGAGTTAAGCTTGGGGATGTTGATACATTGCAAATGTATCTATAATTTTTGATGTTCCATGCTTGGTTTTATCCACTTTCTTTTGTTTTGTTCCAACTTTGGAGTACTTTTCATATGATTTCTTGGACTAACCTATTAACAAGAGCCACAGTGCCAGCTGCCTGTTTTCTGTTGTTTTTGGTTCCAGGAAAGTCAGAAAATGAATATTCTCGGAATTGGACGGGACAAAAGCCAAAGTGCCTATTTTTCGGAAGTGATCAAGTGCCAGAATACGAGACGGAGAAGGGCCAGGGAGCCACCACACCACCTGGCCGCACGGCTAGGCCTGGCCCGCGCCAGGGGTTGGTGTGGCCGCTCCCGGCACCCCCTCGGCCTCTCCTTCCGCCTATATATTGCCCTCGAGACAAAAACCCTAAGTACCCGATCAAAAATCCATGAAAGAGTCTGTAGCCGCCGTCATCTCCATCCCTAGATCGGGAGGGATCTGAAGCTCTTCCCGGCTCCCTGCCGGAGAGGGGAATTCACCCTGGAGACTTTCTTCATCACCATGCAAGCCTCCGGTGTAATGCGTGAGTAGTTCATCCTTGGACTACGGATCCATGTAGTAGCTAGATGTCTGGTTTCTCCTCCTTTGTGCTTTCATGTTTAGATCTTGTGAGCTCCGTTCATGATCAAGATCATCTATTTGTAATTCATACATGTTGTGTTTGCGGGGATGCTATTTCAGATTGATTATTGATTCTATCATGTCTTTGTTATTTGAGATCTTGCATGCTTTCCGTTGTTAGTAGCTATCTTGGCCAAGTAGATGCTAGCAACTCCAAGAGTTAGTATTTATGCTCAATAGTGGGTTCATGCCTCTGGTAATCTGGGGAAGTGACAGAAATCTCTAAGGTACTAGACGTGTTGTTGCTACTAGGGAGACAACAACAATCCTTTGTTCATAGAACAATCGTATTGTTTACTTTACACGCAGTTCGTAAAGCAATAATCTGTTGCTTGCAACTTAATACTGGAGGGGGTTCGGATGATAACCTGAAGGTGGATTATTAGTCATAGATGCAGTTGGATGGCGGTCTATGTATTATGTTGTAATGCCCAATCAAGTCTCAGAGGAGTCAAGATGATTAGTATATGCATGTATTGCTTTCTCGTTGTTTGTCAATTGCCCCCCTGTAATTTGTTCACCCAACATGTTATCTATCTAAGGAGAGCCACCTCTAGTGAACTATGGATCCCGGTCCTTTTTCTTTACATACAATCTACAATCTTTTACTGCTTTGTGTTTACTTTCTGTAAACTTTTACTTCTTTCCATTCGATACGTTTAATCCTTTGTTTTCCGCAAAACACGGTGAGATTGACAACCTCATCGCAAGTTGGGGACAAAGTTCTATGGTTGTGTTGTGCAGGTCTCTACGTTGCTACTAGCACCGGTAGTGCGCCCTGCCAAAGCTCAGCTAGTAACACCTTTGGGGTGTTTCCTTGCTCCTACTGGTTTGATTAAACCTTGGTTTCATAACTGAGGGAAGACTTGCTACTGTATTCATCGTACCTTCCTCTTGGGGTTCCCAACGAGCTCTATGTCGAAAGTCGAGTGCATCAGTCGATAAGATGTATCTAACTCGTATGCAGGAACAGGTGTGGTCGGATCAACTATGTGGGATCCGAGTTATATCAAGCTTGTAAGAGAAGGTAGGTATCTCGATGGTCAAAGGTGACTACTGTACGCAGAGTGTGAGCGAATCAGACAGAGGCCAAACCACCGAGGCGTGGCCGACAAAGGTGACGAAGCCAATGTCGGGTGACACAGGCGCCACAGAGGCTCACGTAGCCTCTGCATGGATGATGCGGGGGAAAAGTGACCCGGTCGGCTTACTATTTTGGGAGGAGGCATATTCCCTGGAATATGCCTCCACGTATGCCCTAAGGGGAGACCTAGTCACCCCTATATAAGGAGGGCTAGGGCTTCTGTAGAGGGGGTTGAAAGCTGAAAGGTTGGTCTCTAGTGTGTAGCAGTTTACTAGTTAGTTCCAGAGGGCAAGCTAGTGGTGAGAGTAAGAGGATCCCTTCTTCCTCCTCTCCCCAATACAGCTCTAGGAGCACTTGTAATCTGCGAAGGTGAATCAAATACAAAGATTCCGTGTGTGGAAACACCACACTATCCCTCCCTGGATTCCCCTAGTGCATTTAGTCCCCACCTTTAGCCTATCCATGGCATCTGCCGTGACACCACCACGACAACTCCACTTCTTAGCTACCCTTGATGAATTATTTCATGTAGTTCTTTCTAACTCCTTTATATTCTTATTGCATCTACTTTCAAGGTTTTCAAGACTACAATCCTCTCTACACCACAAGTGATATCAATTCTCAAGAAGAGGTATAGTACTACTCCCCATAATACAAGATTGTTCTTGTATTAGCTTGGTTAACATTACCATTTTCCAACTACTCAATACAACTCATGTTCCATACTTCATCACACACTAGCTTTACTTCTCTTGATCAAGCTAGGATGACCTAATGAACTAAGATTTAGTTTAACTTGCTATACTAATAACAACTCTATAGCATCTTATCAATTACTCCCAAGTAACTTGAGAATAATTACCACAATCCTTTGATCACACTAAGCTCAGACTTCCAATTGTCTGGCCAAGATCTTTCCTCAATTAAATAACAAATGTGTACTACACCAAGTCTCTTATAGGGTCTATCTTATTAATAAGGCTTACTCCATGGATATACCTACTTGGATCAACAAGGTTATTCCTTGGTATACTATCCTCACTAACTTACTCAAAATTCCTTAATTGTTAGCATGTCTCTTAGATTTAGATGCTTCTTCTAGTTAACCCATGAGTGAGTTATATACTCCAACATCAAATGGCTTAATCTCACTAGGACTCTTATTCTAGTGTTAGTGACACATTCTATCATATTTCTCTCTCTCTTCTTATCAATCTCCTTCAAGAATAGGAAAGGACAATGTAATAGATCAAATCTTGAAAGGTTAAGACATGATAGATCAAGGGTTGATAGATCAAGGTGTTGGGCCACGCAGAGATACAAAACGTTTTCTGCTACGCGGTACTCCCAAGATCTAGCGCAGGTGATAGGCCACGAGATTTACCACTAGACGTGCAGGTGCGGATTATTGATGAAGCGCGTCAATTGATGTCGTGCCGAACGATCCCCATACAACATGTCCAGATCCCCACGGACCTCCTTGTCCCCAGCGTCGCACGTGCAACGCCTATACCGGTATCCACACGTACAAGAAGGAGCTCTAGGTAGAGGACTGCTAGATCCTATCTAGCCCGAAATGGGAGTGGAGAAAGTGACGGCTAGGTTAGAGACAATCCCTTGTCACTCCACTTATATACACTCCTAGCTAGGCTCAACGCTTGAGGCCCATTTAGGTCGTACCCCAATCTCCACATGGATCTAACCCACATGGACTCCTTACCCTTAAGTGTGTGACCCTGTAGGTTCACGTACACCTGGACACGACACGAGTCACTAGTCCGAGTCGATAGCTGGTAGCGGTCTCTAGCAAGACGCGCCAACTCCCAAGCGCCGTAAAGTCAGAAGACAAACCCTTCTCAATGTGACTTTCGTCCAAGTCCCTTTGTCTCACGATATATCTTGTCAAGCTATAGGTGAGTTGTTGCCACCCCTTTAATAGCTCGACTCTCTCTTCTCGTTCCGTGATATACGATCCACTGGACTAACACTTAGTCCGACTCCTTGGTTAACACTTAACCAAGTCGTGCTTGGCCATGCTTCCGAATCATATCACACGAGAGGGCCCAGAGAATATCTCTCCATTATAGACGGGCAAATCCCATCTTGGTAATCCACGTCACACAGCTTGCTTCACAACCAACCCGAACCCTACCTTTATAACTGCCCATTTATGGAACATCGTTTGATAGGACCTAAGCTGGTGATCCACAACTCGGATCATGCGATCACCTCAGGTCGAAGGAATCCATTGCTTGAGACACAAATGACAACATGCTCATTGCATCTCAACTGTGGGTCAATCCGATTTGCTAAACTCTTTAGCCGAATGAGTGTAAGTCGGAATATCATCTCCATGCCCATGACAAGTGGAACCGAGTCATCAGCCGACTTTCACATTAGTCTAAGTTGTGTGTCCAGCACAACCTCAACAACCAAGAACAATTAGTATGAACAACATGAATATATAGTTCCACAATCGAATCACATATTTAATGATACATAGCAGTAGTTCATACATGGATAATAACTTTATGAATACATTGGGCATAACATCATACATGATTGCCTCTAGGACATATTCCCAACACAAGGATTGATCACCCAACATTGATGATCAACAAACACTAGAACACGATTCGATAGGAATGACCTCAATTAATATGGTAAAAAGGGATATGTGATGAATGGTCTTAGCTTGACTTTCTTTCCTACTCTATTTGTGATAAGGTTTAGTATTTAGGAACTATCATGATGCTCATGGTAGGAATACCTATGATAATCATGTATATCAAGGTTTATTTATTAAGGTTTCTTGTACTTGGGTTACATACTTGATTTGTTATCCATGGGTTGTTGTAAAGAATACCTTTATATAATCTCTAGAATATTAAGTATTATCCTTAAGTCAAGTGTCTTGGCTTTATTTTATTCCATTTGATCTACCCATGGATCAAATCGTCTTTACCCAAAATAAGGTTTTAACAAAGATCATATTGAAACTTATCGCACTCAACTTGATGACCTACTTTAGTTTCATCAAGTTAAGAGAAGCTTGACAAATTATGATCAAAAGCACTAGAATTATTTAGATTTTCTATGCATGAATGCAATGCACACAACTGATCTCAGATTATTTTTAAGCTCTAATACTAGGATGCTACAGTCTCTCCCACTTAAAATAAACTTCGTCCTCGAAGTTTGAACTCCCTTACGTTCGAGAGGATGGACTTGTCTTGTTTCGATCACGACTTTTCTCGAGTTCCTTTGTGATCTCAATTGGAGATAATTGTGATATTCCTTATCCAGACCTTTTTCTTGAATTCTCTTCTTTTATGACAACATCCAACTGTCATCTCCAATCTATCACATAGTTCATATTACTACCATCTCCTTTTTTTTGAGAAACACAGTACAAACGCAGACGCTCACAATGCATACATACACTCACCCCTATGAACACACGCACACACACCCTACCCCTATGAGCACCTCCGAGAGACTGAGCCGGCAGGTCTTGAGATTGACGAAGTCACCACAGGCGTCTCACTATCGACGGGTACGTCGTCTCCCACTGAAAGAATATTCTGCTTTTATAAGATACCAAAGCGTCAAACCTAGGGTTTGAACTCTAGTGGGCAGGGGGTACCAGTGCCCTCCTAACCAACCAACCACGGGTTGGTTCTCATATTACTACCATCTCCTTGGGAATATAAATTTTTGAAAGATTATTCCTAAATTAAAACATCTTCTTTGGTTCATTAACCCGGCTAGCTCCTAATCAAACTCCTTTACTTAATCATCGATCTTCTCTTTCCATACTATCTTGAAGTAAAAACTTCGATCTTCCATTCTGTCATGCTTCCAAGAGTACTTTTATAGCGATGACTTCTAATAACCTTATAAAAATAAGGCATAATCTCATTATAGTTTAGTACTTCTTCTCCAACCTTTATTCGACGTGTCAGGCATTTATTCCTAGGAGTGTACAGTACATGAAAGAAGTCGATCAACCATGCAGTTGGAGCATCGAGCGTGAGGCCAGGTTAGTCCCGAAGCTGATCAACCACTGTATGTAGTACATATGGAAGTAGGACCCTAATGATATTTTCGAAAAGAAATCTTATTGTTAAAACAATGGATTACGTAAATTCTTCCACATGATTTAATTTCAATTTCACATTGTAAGTTCTCGGCCTCGCCAGTCGCCCACAGGGACAGTTTTTGGATCATGAACCTCTACGTACGTAAAAGAAACTCGCGGTACAATGCAATGGAAACTCAACTCTTGAAGCAGCGTGAAAAGGTGTTGCCCTGTACTAGTAGAAGTCTAGAACTTGGCGTATAACAGGCTTCGGAAGTCCTTGAGAACTGCAGCCTCGATGGACACCAGCACGCGAATGCCGCCGTCCTCTTGTCCGTCGTCGGCGAGGTAGATGAGCCCGGCGCGCTGCTGCACGGCGCGCGTCAACTTGACCGGCTTCCCCCACCCGAAGTCCGCGTCGTACACCGGCATGCCTAGCCAGCTCACAACCGTCACCTCGGTCTCCGGCATGCTCCTCGCTGGTGGAGCCTCATTCATCTCCAGGTAGTCGATCGCTGAACGCACCAGCTCGTCGTCCAAACGGCGGATGGCGTCCTTGATCCTTTCGGCGACGGAGGCCAGCGTTAGCTCATCCTCGGAGAAGACGATGTCCCGCACCTTTCCGCTGGCGCCCACAAGGATGATCCCGTTGCCGAAGTACCTCTCTGGGAGCGGCGGCCGCAGGATCCGCCGGAAGTTGGCCGGGAAGGTGAGGCGCGTCGTGGCGTCTGGCTCCAGCCGGCGAGCGGCGCAGATGCACCGCCACACGTGGGCGCTCACCGCACAGAACGTGCTCGCGCCGCCGCAGGCATGCTTAAGAGCGGCGACCTGGTCCTTCGTGATGACGAAAATCTCGTTGACGACAGGCCCTATCGGTGGGCTCGGCTCGGATATGTTTAGATTATTTTTCAGCGGGCAGAACACGGCCACAGCGTCGGGATGGACGACGCGGGGAGGGGAGCGCGCGCGGAGGAGGGTGCGGTCGTGGCATGGGAGCTCCAGCAACGCCTTGGCGGCGGCGCTATCGTCCGTCCCGGCCCTGGAGAAGGCGGACCACGTCTGGAAGAAGTGGACCGCGCTCATGGCGTCGATGGCGACATGGTGCAGCGCCGTGCCTAAGGCCACCCCGCCACACTTGAAGAAGGTCACCTGGATGGCGAGCATGACGCACGGTGAGTCCTCGACGACGCTGGGGACAAAGAGCCTTTTTAGCTCCGGCGACGGCTGGCAGTTGCTGAAGTCGTCGACGGTGAGGTCCGAGCAAGCAACCACGAAGTGCGCGCCCTGACCGGTGCAGTCGATCTGTGCCCGGCCGTCGGCATCCACTCCGAGACGGCCGGCGAGGGGATAGAAGGCCACCAGAGCCTTGGCCATCGCCGCCTTCAGCCTGGCCACGTCGAAGAAGCCGTCCTCGAGGCCGGAGCCAGACGCGGAGCGATAGAAGTAGACGTTCGGGGTGTGGCCTCTGTTGACCATCATGAGATCGAGCGGGGAGAGCCAGAGGCGTCTCCTCGCAGGGCGTCACGGTGCAGGACTCCACCACCGTCACCTTCTCCACACAGGCCATATTGCTCGGAGTAGTAAAAGAGGGTAAGGCAGAAGATCAGCTGTACTCTACTCTTGCTCTGCCTTTGCTTGCTTACTTATAATATGCCTAGGCTGGGCACGGATTGCACTAGCAGCATTTAAGTGCCGGTATGCTACTCCCTCCGTCTAGGTTATTGGGTCATTAGCCGTTTTAAAGTTGTACCGAAATATTGAGCTAATAGCAGTATTAACTGCCGTCAATTATTTCTCTTAGACCTTCCTCCTCCGTTGGGACCGAAATATTGGAGTACTGTAACCAATAAATTTAGGATGTACGATGATCGACAAACACACTATTTAAGTGGTCTGACATGGCGCTCCAATTATTTTCAACCATACTATTTACAAGGCAACAGATCCGTCTTCGCACAAATATAGTCTTCGCTTGCAGCGGCGTGTACAATTGCCCTGCCTGCCATGGTCGGTCATTTACGCTCGCATTAATCTAGCAGGCACCATGCCCACAGCAGGGTTTGCATACAGCGTCACCTAATCCTTCGCTATTTTTTTTGAATAATATGATTTTTTTATTAAATTATCATGGTAGCCCTCGCAAATGCAAGGGCATCATCTTTGGTACATAAAAATTGTTAAATATTTTTTCCTATATATATATATATATATATATATATATATTTGTTTCCTCTCATTTACCTCTTTTGTTGTAGAATATACATATATTTCAAACATAGATATAAGTATTGGTAAGAAATATCAGAAAGCAATGGATCATTTTTATAAGAAATATAATAAAACTATTTTCCGAACAACCTATTTTCTAAACCAATGTGTGGGAAACAACTTTATTTGTTCATCATCTCTTTTCTACCAAATTAAGAAACAATTCACATTTCAAAAGATAATTATCGATTTATTTATTAGTGTTTTTCTATATATGGTAGATCCCCATGGTTGTAACTATGAGCCCCTGTATTTTGTCAACAGATCAAATGTTCTTTGATGTTGATGATCTCTACCCCGTGCAAGAGGAAATTGCTTCCCTGTTCAAAACAATTGCGCAAATTTATTTCCATCCTAATAAAGGAATTATGAGTTTAAAATTTAACAAATGAATTGTATGCACGATTACATATATAATATATATGAAATATTACTCACTACCATTATATCCATTGAAGCAATAATATACCATGTACCTTTGTTTGCAAAAAAAAAGGGTACAATAACATATTCTCTTATGTATATAGCTTTTCTCTTTTTGTACCGTTAGTTTAATGAACACATGTACATCAACATTTGTTTTCATCTATATGAATGGCATGGAATTTAGATTGGCAACTATGAGGAAATATTACTACAACTCTATCAATATATTGATATTCTATTTAAAAAAAATCAAAATCCTAATATATTGGAAACTCCTCCTCCAGAAACCTAGGTAATTATTCATTTACATTATCATTTCCTACATTTTTGCTCTAACCCTCATGCACCGTCTTTTTTAAAATAGAAAGCGGTACGCTGAAGCCCCTATAGCTTTTTTTATAATAAATCTGTGTATGTGAAGATCTGAACCTACCTAGCCGGAGAAAATGACAAAAAACCACCACATTTGCGCACAAGGTGACACGAAACCACCACGTTTGGGTTTTTTGACACATAAATACCACTTTTGGGCCAGGCTGCGACGCGGAGTACTGATTCTCTCTGTTTAGCCGTCTAACCACTTTTCTGGCAGGTGGGACCCGCTGTCAGTGTGCACGTGGCAGGGGGCGGACGGGCAGATGAGACGGCCGTTAGGCGACGCGTTAGGGCACGGTCCAAGCCACAGTGCTGCTCTCTCACTCTCGTCAGTTACTCTCCCGCGGCTCCCATGGCGACTGGAGGAGGTGGCGGCTCGCCGGAAGGGCACGGCGGTGGTCGGATTGGAGGCGGTCGCGACCGATACGTCAAGCAGGTGTTGTTCAAGCCGGGCTTCAACATGGGCGCCGTCGATTTGGACAGCGATGAGGACCGCGAGTCGACGAACATCTCGCTGGAGCAAGAGCTAGATGGTGCGCCGGAGGAGGGGTCCTCGCAGCTGGCAGCGGAGGAGGGGTCCTCGCAGTTGGCGGCGACGAGCCAGTGCAGCAACGACCCGCTCAGCCACTACCTCTCGGACTACGGGTAAGAACAAATTCCATTCCTCTGTTCTATGTTCTGAAATTGGGGAAAATGTCGTTTTAGGTTTTAGTAGTTCAGTAAACAGAGTGTGTACTTAATTTTTTCCTATTATTAGGGAACATTCTGAGACGTGGGAACTGTTTATTCAATTCGATGGGGCCAAATTTGTGGCAACAACCATGAGCCGGTGTGATATTAGATTTCTGAACTTGTTGGCACTGATGGAGAAGGAAGGGTATGGGCTTTGTGATTCAATGTATTATGTGAAAGATGAAGGGGAGGGATTGAATGGCCTAGAATTAGTGGACAGCAATGTTAAGGTGGAAGAGATGGTGAGAAAGTATGAAAGGTCAAGAAAACTAGTATTAACAGTGATGAGGGACAAGGCAAAGCAAGCCATTGTGGTGTCTCCTATCAAGACCAAGAAGGGAAAAGAGACATTGTATGCTAGGTCATATCCTAGCCACATTGTAGATGATTTGGAGGGGGAAGAGCAGTGTCAGGATAATAACTTGCAGACTTAGAACAGTGGTAATTTTCAGCCTCTATGCACACTAGTTGATGAAAATATGCAGAAAACAGCAGAGGAGGCAGAAGATGCAGAGGAACAAGTAGGTGCAGATGAAGAAGAAGATGCAGATGAAGAAGAAGAAGATGCAGATGTGGGAGATTCATCTGATGATGACAGTTGGATGTATCCTTGCAGTGTTGACCCAGTTCAGCAAGAGCAGTTGAGGAGGAAGGAAATAGATGAAATGAAGAAAAGAATTGCTAAGAGGAAGAGAGGTGTGGATGAGGAGTTGTATGAGGATGAGTCAGAACCAGAAGATATTTTTGACACTTATATTCCAGAGGAGCCAATGAAGAAGGCAGTTAAGAGGCAGGGTCCAACAACCAGATCACACTCTCATGCAGAAGTGCCAGTTATGACAGATTGGGCTCCTTCTGATGATGAAGAGCAACTTGGTTTCCTTGGAGAAGAGGATGATGATGGGTTTGAGCCTATGCCATTTGTGTTGCCAAATGGGAGGAAGAGCAGAGCAAAGAAGCAAACAGAGAGGGTGTGGTATGATGAGACAAGGGAAAATGCAGAGCAACAATTCAGCATAAAACTTTGTTTCAAGGATGTGTATCAGTTTAGGCAGGCACTATGTAGACTTCATATTGTACAGGTTAGGAATTTTCATTACCACAGAAATTGCCTAGATAGGATCATTGTGTGGTTCAAGCCAGAGAAAAAGGAGAAGTACAATTGCCAGTTCTTCATTTCAGCTTCAAAGATAAAGCATGAAACTACCTTCTGCATAAAGAAGATGCACTTGGAGCACTGCTGTCCTACTGAACCATCAAGCACCAGAGTTAACAGTAAGTGGTTGAGCACTGCTTATGTTGATAATTTTAGATCAGATCCAAACACAGGTATTAGATCTTTAGTTGACAAAGCTAGAAAGGACTTTGGTGTAGATGTGCCAAAGAGGATGGCATACAGAGTAAGGACAAAGGCTAGAGAGATTGTTATGGGAGATCACAAGAAACAATATTACAGAGTAAGGGATTATTTGCAGACTGTGATTGACAAAAATCCAGGATCTAGATGCATTGTCACCACTGAGACTAGCCCAACAGAGGAAGAGAAGGAAGCTATCAAGAGAGGGCAGCAGGTTTTCATAAGTGACAAGCCAAGATTCCATGGCATTTTCTTTTGTGTCAATGCCGCTAGGCTTGGATTTCTTGAGGGATGTAGGCCCTTCATAGGTTTGGATGGCTGCTTCATAAAACTGACCACTGGAGCTCAAATCCTTGCAGCTACAGGCAGAGATGGCAATAACAACATCTATCCAATAGCTTGGGCAATTGTTGCAAAAAAAGATACTGAGAACTGGCAGTGGTTTCTAGAGCAGTTGAAGGAAGCACTTGGTGGAGAGGAAGGCCAGTTTGGACAATACACCATCATGTCTGACAGGCAAAAAGGGCTCATAAAAGCTGTGACCACTGTCTTTCCAAACTCACCCCAGAGATTCTGTCTTAGGCACATTTATGCCAACTTCCAGACTGCAGGATTCAGAGGAGAGGACCTGAAGAAGTGCATGGACAGGGCAGCCTATTCTTACACCAAGCATGGATTTGACAAGGCAATGGATGAAATGAAAAAACAATGTGATCTAGCTTGGCAGTGGCTTTCAAAAATTCCAGTGCATACATGGGCAAGGTGGGTTTTTGACTCAAACTGCAAGACAGATTTGGTGAACAATAATCTGAGTGAAGTATTCAATAGATATATCCTGGATGAAAGAAATAAACCAATAGTGACAATGCTTGTAGGGATCTATGACAAGAAAATGGCCAGGTTTGATGATAAGAGAGATGGTGGTAGGAAAGCTAGGTGGGAAATCACACCTCATTATGCTGAGAAGCTTAAAATGATGAAAAAATATGCTAGATATTGCATCCCACAAAGAGTAGATGAAGGACTATGGCAGGTAGCAAGTGGTGATCACACATATGAGTTAAATCTATATAATAGAACATGTTCTTGTAGAAAATGGGATTTAACTGGGTTGCCATGCAATCATGCAGTTAGTGCAATATATAAAGCAGGAAAATATCCAGAGGATTTTGTCTCAGATTTCTACAAAAAACCCTACTACCTCAAATCCTATAGGCATGTGTTCTATCCAATGCCACAGCAACATGGCTGGACAAGAACATATACTGAAGACATAATGCCTCCTGCTTTTAAAGATCACCAGAAGGGCAGGAGACGGGAAAAGAGGAGAAAAGGAAAGTTTGAGGTCCCTGAACCCAAGGAATCATCTAGGATGGCCACTATCACCTGTAGCAACTGCAAATTGCAAGGACACAAGTACACAAGTTGTGCACAACCACTTAGACCTGATCTTGCACTTAGGAAATCATCTAGGATGGCCACTATCACCTGTAGCAACTGCAAATTGCAAGGACACAAGTACACAAGCTGTGCACAACCACTCATCTAGTATGCCAGAGCCCATGCCACCAAGAACTTCTTTTGTTCCTCCAAGATCAACTAATGCTGCACAAGCAAGCATAGGACCAAGGCAGGGGAGAGGATTCATGTCCTACTTCACAGCTGGGGCAAATGCATCTGCTGGTAGGGATGCAAATAATGGACCTTTAGATGGTTGAATTGCTGGGAGCAAAATTTGTGATGTAAACCCTGTTATTTTGCTATGCCAAAATTGTTGGTGTCATGTTGAACCTTTTATTTTGCTACCTAATGCTTGAACTGTTGACATGTCTATCATGTTGAATTACTTAATTGGAACCCTCTTGCTGTCATTATTTAACCATTATTTTTCTCTGATGATGTGTGTGAATGCCACTTATTTTTCTGTCAATGATGTAACTCTAAAGTGAACACAAGTTTATCAAACACTTGGAAATTAAGATACATAGACCAAAATGTTATCAAATACATCACAATTTCAATAGGAAAAACCATCAATAATTCAAATAGATGAAGCTCAGATCATAGTTCAACAAACACATCATAATTCAGACAATAATTGTACTTATTACAACTCACAAATAGTTCAACAACATAGAGCAGACATCATAGTTCAACAACACCTACTAATTGAACATTACTTGATCAAGATACAATTACACATCACAAAGATCCTTTATCTTCTTGAACCTGCGCATGTAGCCTTCTTTCTGCTTCAGCAAGTCAGAAATGATGTACTCCAACTTTCTCTTCTCTTCCTTGTACTTATCCCTATCCTTCTCTGCCTTTTTCAGCAAGCATTTGTGTATGTTACAAGTTGTTTCATCAGTAATTTTTTCTCTTCTAATGCAGCCCTAGCATCCATCAATGCTTGTTCAGCTACTGCCTTGTGGGCTAAAGTCACCTGCTTCTCTGCCACTTGTTTAGCTAGCTCATCTTGTGCATTCCTCAAATCTATGTGGAGCTTGTTTATTTGGTCTTGATACTCAAACTTCTGCTCCATGAAATTCAGGGCATTAGTGGTCTTGCCTTGCTTAGCTTCTCTATACATTTCCCATAGCTTGCCCACTGCTTTCATCATAGCATCAGTAGGAAGTTCATCAACAAATTGCAGAAAGTCACACTTCCCTCCATCCTAAAAAGTAGTGACATTTTAGTTAAAAGAACCACTAACTAAAAATGCCAGATTTAACAAACATTTTTAGATCACACACCTGCCCTTCACAACTTAGGAACCTCCTACCAGTGTTGTAGCCCTCAAATCTGACAAATTTGCCCGCCACATTTACAAAGCACCGGTTCATCCCCATCGTCGGCTAATCCGCAGAAATCCGAATCATAAATGACATTGATACTCTAAGAAGTGCAAATGGCAGTGCAAATTAGTCTGGGTTTGACCTAAATCACAAATTCATCACGAACCCTAGAAATCACCACTATGAACCCCAAAACCAGCACCAACAGTGCACGAGAACTTACACTTCCGCCGTCCGAGCTCAGATTTAGCGAGGATTCTTCTCCATCGGACCACGACACCATGGTGGAACGACGACGCGTCCTGCTTCTTCTCCAGCGACGGGGCGGCTCTGGCGGGCGCGGTCAGAACAGAGGGATGGGAGTGAGAGAGCAGCTGTGGCGCAACGGTTAAAACCGTGTCCTAACGCGTCGCCTAACGGCCGTCTCATCTGCCCGTCCGCCCCCTTCCATGTGCGCATTGACAGCGGGGCCCACCTACAAGAAATCTGGTTAGACGGCTAAACAGAGAGAATCAGTGCTCCGCATCGCAGCCTGGCCCCAAAAGTGGTATTTATGTGCCAAAAAACCAGACGTGGTGGTTTCGTGTCACCTTGTGCGCAAATGTGGTGGTTTTTTGTCATTTTCTCACCTAGCTGAGTTGTACATCCACTTTCCTAACCAAGTGATCTATGAAGGAGATATGCCCTAGAGGCAAATAATAAATAGGTTTTTATTGTCATATCTCAATTATTTTATAATAGTTTCATATTGTGCTATAACTGTGCCAAGTAGAAACATTGGTACATGTGTGGTATGAAACAACCAAGTCCCTAGTAGCCTCTATTCATACTAGTTCGTTGGTCATGAGGATGATCTAGGTTTCAAGATCATGGGCATTTATGCCAATTAAAAACGGGGTTATATCATTGGAGAATGATGTGATGGACATTCCTCGAAGGATAGCAACACGATCAAGTCATATAAGTTCATTGTTGCAATAGCTATACCTAGACTCCTTTTTCTTAGACCGTGAGCTCATATTACTCACTATTTCCCGAGGCTTCTTAGACTGCATCAACCGTCATCTGGTAATACGGTGGACATAAAGGTGTACATTGGGCATTCCAAAGGAACAGTAGATGACATGTGACTGCAAGACCGAGATTTGTTCACCCACATGACAGGTAAAGATACATACGGCTGGCTTAGTGAGATTACATCCATAAATATTACAACATGTGACTCGGTCACAGGGATGTAATATCACGGTAATAAGAAAATAGAACTTGTTGTGAACGAGATTGAACAAGGTATGTGATACCAATGATTGGGTCTCGGACAAGTCGTATCAAGAAATAAAAGGAATTGGATGCTACATTTACCGGTTCAAACGACATTGTCATCAGGAATGCATAGGGGTCACATGGATATCCCTAGTCCCTCTGTTGATCATTGATATAGATCATGTCTAGAGCATTTCTAAGCCGTGAGAGGATACACTTAAGGGTACGATGAGAGCGATCATTCGTAAGACGGAATCACAGTAGAGAAAGAGAAAGCCGGAATTGTTCCGAAGAGAGAACCGAAGTTGTTCGGAGAAAGAATAAAGGACCGGAATCATTCCGGGAATTCTGAAGTAGTTCGGAGGATATAGAAAGGGGAACCGAAAGGTGTTTCAGGTTGAATCAGGTTTTGTAATATGTATTTACATATTAATTAGTGTAATTAATATTAAATATAATATTAAAATCTAATTTGAAGGGTTATTTTACTAATGGGCTAAACTTCCTAGTGAATAAAGCCCCATTAGGGAAAACCGAAAGAGGGAAGGGCCAAGGGCCAAGGCCTAGCCGCCACAAGGGGGCCCACCCGGCCAGCCTAGGGCTATGCGCGGGGTGGGGACCACCCCTAGCCGGCTGGCCCATACGCCTCCCCCTCCTCTCTTGTTTAGTCCCACATGGCTTAGCCTTTGAGAAAGGCACATCTCTTAGCCTATATAAAGGGGTGCCCATGGGTGGGATGAGACACACCAATATTTGGAGAAGTCCTTTGGTTGACTTCTGCCTTCCCTCTCTCTCTAGCCCTAGCCCCAAGTTTGGGCTGTGGGAATAAGGTATACCTGCAGTACGCCGTTGCGCTGCAGGGAATCCTAGCCGGATATCAACTTCACACTCCAGGCGGGAGCGGAGAGCTGGAGGTCTCATCGTGCACCAGATGTGTATGAAGACACGAGGTGCAACACTTGGGGCGCTTAAATGTCGTTAGCTAGAGCTACTGCACGATGAAGAAGGAGCAAGGGGTGACCTGCGAGGAGCTTTCCGACCTTGAGATCGGCTACGAGTATGACTACATCAACCACGTTCCCCTCGGAACGTTAACCGCGTATGGTCTACAAGGGTATGTATTCTGTATGCATTGGTCGTTACCGCATTACTACATAGATAGATCCTAGGAAGTTTTTGGGGTTCCAACGTAGGAATTTTTTGTTTTCCGCTGTGAATCCCCTTCAGTGGTATCAGAGATGATCTATGCATAGGAGTGTTGTACGGCTAGTACGCACAAGTATTGTGAGGGCATTGATCCCTTAGTTGTCACCCTCTAATGTGTACTTGTTTATATCGCGGTATTGTTTGATGAAGCGGCCCGGACCGACCTTACGCGTATTCGTACGCGAGACTGGTTCTACGCTCAACATATGGCTTGTACCGTATAAGTGGCTAGCGGGTGTGTGTCTCTCATTCAATAGTTGATATAGCATTTACAACGGAGGGTCCCGAAAGGGGTGTAATAGAGACAACTGTTGGATCCATGTTGTTGTTAGAAAGTTTATAGACTAGAAGCGGGTCTATTGCGAAAGCCCTAACAACCACGTAAAACTTGCAATAGATAAAGTAGAGGCGTCTAACTTTATTTTGCAGGAGGGCATGTGATTATGATATGGCATTGGTCGTTGCAAAGGTAAAGTAGTTTACTTTTTTGTTACTAAGTAGTATAGTAATACTCATCGTTTCGATGGACGATCTGGTGGAGGCGTCATGGACTTGGCGTCAAACGAAGGGCAAGATGGAGATCATGCCGGAGCGATCGATGGAGATCAAGGCACAAGAAGAAGCACCATATCATATCACATTATACATATGATGTTGATACCTATTTTACATCTTATTGTGTGCTAGTATTAAGATACTCAACGGTAGAAAATAAGATAATCCCTTTTGAATTCCAATGTTCCGTGTTTCCCTTGTGTGTGCACCGCCAAGAAAGTTCTTCGATATGAGGCGCCCTGCGGTGAGTAGGGGTCAGACATATCTACGTTCGCATACAGTGGGTGTAAGCCATGTCGCACAGCAAATACACACGAGTTAGATTTGGTGAGCCTAGCATGTGTAGACATGGCCTCGAAACACAAGAGATCGAAAGATCGAGCATGAGTCACATGGATGATGTGATTGGCATTATTAAATGTCTACCTTTAAGGCTGCAATAATGGCCGTGATGATCGGTGGAGGTGCAGAGGATAGGGATCATGTGATCACTAAAATCGTCCAGGGGATGACAATTTTAGTAGAGACCAATTATAAATTGCTCTCCTATTATAAACTTAGTCTAGATGTCTGTTTGCAAATATCTTAGTAGATCATGCCCTATCCTATTGAGGTCCTTTGCGACCATGAGAATATATTGCTTAATATGGAACTTAGCAAAAGGGTCCAACTTCAAGATTAATACCCACGCCTGAGGGATATCCTCGTAAAAGGTGATCTTCTCTTCTTGATACAATAACCTTTGGAGATAATTCGATGACTCTAGAATGTTTGTGTTTTCTCCATAATCATCCAATAAGCCATTCTCCATTCGATGGAGAGTTGGGCTACATTTTGTATTCTATAGAATAAGGCACATAGAGTATGAGCCGATGGATGGGTTTTCCTCCATCATGGATGAAAAGAGAATATTTGGAAAAATCACTTGGTGATCTTGCATTAGAGTTGAGAACCCTTGGAAGGGCTTGATTGTAATGGAGGTCATGGATGAAATGGTATATGTAAGATATACAAATTATAAATGTGGTTCTTGCAAAACTCGTTGCAGTTTGCAAAGTATTTGATACTTGTCCCGTTTTGTGAAAACAGGAGAATCTGCTTGAGAATTGCTGTTTTTGAGACAGCATGACTTGATGACGGCAAGCAAAATAGTTGATGGCCGACATCACCTCTTTCCTCAAAGTTTGCCATTTGGATTAGTGGACTTGAATATAATTTGTAATCCTTGTTTGTGTGTCTTGCTTTTGGCGAGACGATTATTCATATGGACAAGTTACAAGGCAGTTTGTACTATTCTTATGGACAATACCGTTATGGTCACATTACGATTACAAACAAGTTATTCTCATCATTATTTTATGATAATAGTTTAAACATTTATAAAGGATTAGAATGCTAAAAGATATCCAAAGTTTAATAATGAAATGACACTATAGTTTAAGTCATTTTGGTTATTGCATGTTCTTTATGAAGATCGAGGTCCTAGATGCTTAATCTAGAGACTTTGCAAAACCATGCCTCTTGGGCAGAATGACTAAAACTCTACATTCTGGTAAAACGGTAATATGTGAAGAAATGTTGAATCTTATACATAGTGATGTATCGTATTTTCAACAAGTAGTGGAAATCATTTATTGTGGACTTAAGTGAATAAGCGTATTTACTTAATGAAACATGAGTTAAACGATTTGAATTGTTCAAATGAGTTCACAACAAAGAGGATATTGAATTAACAAGTCTCTTTGATTTGATGGACACGACTAAAGTATTCAAGTTAAGTTTAGCATAAAAGGGACTTGTGAAAGATGGTTCACAAATTATGATTATTGGATGAATTCAAACTGTGTTGAAATATCTAAACATTATAATCATTATGTATTAAAGATACATATGGTATAATATCATCTCTTATAGGGGTTATAGTTGTCATTTAGAGTTAAAGATCAAAATAAGCAAACACTCATTTGAAATATAAAGGAACATCTAAAAGATTCGTGGAAACAACACCATAAGTGTTATGGCAAGTTCGAGTTTCTGGAGATTTTGATAAGTCGAAATCGTGGCGAATAAACAAGTCTTTGTAGAGCATTCTTAGGAAGCTATGAATACATCTTTCACAAGGGGCAAAACTATTGTTGTCCAAATTTGACGTGTCTTGGTGAAGATACAGGTGGAAGAAAGTAAAAGATCAAAACAAGGTATTTTACCTTACCTCTGGATTGTTGAGTGGTGCAGCGGAATTTGTTTCGTGAATCCAAACTCTACAAATAGAGGATAAATTGTTGATAATGATCATAAAGTTTGAAGTAAATACTTTTAGTAAAGAAAGTAGGATTCAACTATATATTCTACAAGTTTGTAGAATTATATTATTGATTCACTTGTCATGTTTTGAAGAAGACATACCTACAAACTACAAAGAAGCGTGATAGACCTGAGTGCGAGAAATGACTAGGAGTCATAAAATCCTATATTAAGTTACATTTAAGATTTCAAAATAACATGTTACTTGATATTATTAAAGTAAAGAAGTTTACTTGATATTTCTGAATGACTGCAAAGTCATAAGAAGGAAATGAAACTTAATGAATGACAAAAAGCTCAATTTGTCACAAGTTTGGAAAAATTCAAGGAGTTGACTACAACAGTAGTGATGCTTAAGTCTTTTAGATTTACACTACAAATATATGGATATTGAAGTCTCGTAATTGGAATTCTCAAATTGATGATGATCAAAGAATTTTGGAATATCCAAGATTATCGAGAGGACCTGGTTTTGAGTGGGAGCAAATCAGCTTGACTAAATCATAATATGTAGTTAACATATTATGAGTGGGAGCTAAGTGAAATCCCTGGATCTCAAATATGAATGTCATATTTGACTGGGAGCGTGAAATAATTTTGGGATATGTGGACGACATATGTGAATGATGTTAATAATATTTAAGTTAGATAAATAAGGATGAAGTTGAAGTTATTAAACAATAAGATCTATCGAGATAGATTTGTGAGGTTAATAAACACTGAATGTCGAATGCTTCCTGGACTTGATTCTGAAAGATGCTCAGAATGTCCGAAGCAAGATTCTGAGAAGCTGAGAATGGAATAAGGTAAGAAAGAAGTTCTTACTATATGAAGCATTGAGATAGTATTGCAACTATGGTTAAAAGAAAGAGATGTGTTGCATTTCCTATGCCTCAGTCATAGGTTCTTCCATATAACCATGTTGTATACTCGAGGTAATGTGACCCAAAGTTCTGGTTGGTAGGACAAAGTCTTAACTGTAAGAATGTGTCTTTAAGTGATTCCTGAGCTGATCACTGAACCAGAATTAAGTTTGTACATAAATGGCAAGAAGCAATGTAAGTGGCATAGATGCATTTCATGCACTAGGATCTACATAGATATAGAAGTATAAAGGTTCCATCAGATGTGATGTATAATGTTATGGCGAGGCTAGTTCGCTTTTAACATAGAATGATGTGTCCCAAGGAAAAGTGCCCATGAGAAAGCCCTCGAGGTTGATCTAAAGTCATTGTAGGCTCCTGGAATTCGGCCTCGTTCTGCTGCCATGACTACAGTGTATACACAAAGGATAGCAAAGTGTGTTTCGAAGTTTAGATGACAATAGTGAAAACGACCGTCATTATAAACACTAGAAACAAAGTCTCACTTTGTCGCCAAACAAATGCTTCGACCCATTATACGATAATGGTGTGAATGTCAAAATTAGGAAGACATTAACGATTTGCAAAAGACATAATGATCTGGTAAAACAGAACATGGACATGATGTTTCCCATGAGCATGCATGATCTATAAATGCATATGGTATATGGTTTATATGAGTAAAATGCGAGCTAGATTATTTGTACTCTAGTGCAAGTGGGAGAGTGAAGGAGATATGCCATAGAGGCAAATAATAAATAAGTTTTTATTGTCATATCTTAATTAGTTTATAATAGTTTCATATTATGCTATAACTGTGCCAATTAGAAACATTGGTACAGGTGTGGTATGAAACAACCAAGTACCTAGTAGCCTCTATTCATACTAGTTCGTTGGTCATGAGGATGATCTGGGTTTCAAGATGATGGGAATCTATGCCAATTGAAAACGGGGTTATATCATTGGAGAATGATGTGATGGACATTCCTCGAAGGATTGCAACACGATCAAGTCATATAAGTTCATTGTTGCAACAGCTATACCTAGACTCCTTTTTCTTAAACCGTGACCTCATATTACTCACTATTTCCCGAGGCTGCTTAGACTGCATCAACAGTCATCTGGTAATACGGTGGACATAAAGGTGTACATTGGATATTCCAAAGGAACAGTAGATGACATGTGACTGCAAGACCGAGATTTGTTCACCCACATGACAGGTAAAGATACATACGGCTGGCTTGGTGAAATTACATCCATAAATATTGCAACATGTGACTCGGTCACGGGGATGTAATATCACGGTAACAAGAAAATAGAACTTGTTGTGAACGAGATTGAACAAGGTATGTGATACCAATGATCGGGTCTCGGACAAGTCATATCAAGAAATAAAAGGAATTGGATGCTACATTTACCGGTTCAAACGACATTGTCATCTAGAATGCATAGGGGTCACATGGATATCCCTGGTCCCTCTATTGATCATTGATATAGAACATGTCTAGAGCATTCCCGAGCCGTGAGAGCATACACTTAAGGGTACGATGAGAGCGATCATTCATAAGAAGGAATCACAGTAGAGAAAGAGAAAGCCGGAATTGTTCCGCGGAGAGATCCGAAGTTGTTCGAAGAAAGAATAAAGGACCGGAATCATTCTGGGAATTCCGAAGTAGTTCGGAGGATATAAAAAGGGGAACCGAAAGGTGTTTCAGGTTGAATCAGGTTTTGTAATATGTATTTACATATTAATTAATATTAAAGATAATATTAAAATCTAATTTGAAGGGTTATTCTACTAATGGGTAAACTTCCTAGTGAGTAAAATCCCATGAGGGAAAACCGAAAGAGGGAAGGGCCAAGGGCCAAGAGGGCCATGGCCCAGCCGCCACAAGGGGGCCCACCCGGCCAGCCTAGGGCTGTGCGCGGGGTGGGGCCCACCCCTGGCCGGCTGGCCCATGAAGCCGTAAGGGCCCATGCGCCTCCCCCTCCTCTCTTGTTTAGTCCCACATGGCTTAGCCTTTGAGAAAGTCACACCCTCTTAGCCTATATAAAGGGGTGCCCATGGATGAGATGAGACACAACAATATTTGGAGAAGTCCTTTTATTGACTTCCTCTTTCCCTCTCTCTTTAGCCCTTGTGACCATTGGCCCAAGTTTGGGCTGTACGAACAAGGCATACCTGCAGTACGCCGTTGCGTTGCAGGGATTCCTAGCCGGATATCAACTTTTACACTCCCGGCGGGATCGGGGAGCCGGAGGTCTCATCGTGCACCGGATGTGTATGAGACATGAGACGCAACACTTGGGACGCTTAAATATCGTGAGCCGGAGCTGCTGCACGATGAAGAAGGAGCAAGGGGTGACCTGCAAGGAGCTTCGCGACCTTGAGGTGGGCTACGAGTACGACTATATCAACCACGTTCCCCTCGGAACGTTAACCGCGTACGGTCTAAAAGGGTGTGTATTCTATACGCATTGGCCGTTACCGTATTACAACATAGATAGATCCTAGGCAGTTTTGGGGTTCCAACGTAGGATTTTTTTTTCAGACGCGGATCCCCTTCAATCTAGGCTCACTTCGTCCCTCAGTGAACTCATGCATGTTCATTCTGGGCATTCATTATGTGCCCACGTGAGATCATGTTGATTATATTATATTATAATAATCTAGAATATCTATACCATAGGTTTAGGAGTCGTCCAAGGTAATATACACTTTTTCTTTCATCGTTAGTGGCCAATTAAGTGGTTAAATGCATGTGTACACTTAATGAAGGTTCAAGTCGTATGATAGTTTCAAACTTTTTTAATAATTTTCTATTATAAAACTAAAATATATGGCTACGAGGTTGCACTGTTTCGATCTCTATCGGGTTCTTTAACCTATAGTAGCAAAATAACTGGTTGCACAAAGTATTTGACATGCGTTTCTAGTCTAGTCAGTAAGTAATACATGTGTCTTTCTATTATTTTCTATGCATTGATATAGAAACAAATAAATTGACACTACTTTAGCGGATTTCACAACATCTATCGTGCAGTACGGGTTTTACATGCTATGTCATAGCATGGTTACTATTTGTATTTATTTCTTCACACAAACATAATCTATACGGATGACCACATTCATATCGGAACACAGGTTGGTTTTGGCTCGACTATACTTTAGCCAAGGTTGTGAAAAATATAGAATCTCTAATATTTCGGTGTATGATTTGACTCCCGTGGAGGGTATATATATAGAGTTACAAGGGGTAGGTAGACTTGGAGTACAAGATGATCTTAAAGTCCTAGTCTATCTCATATACGTATATGTATCCGTATTTTTAACATCCCCTCGGTCGTAGCGGGAGTGAAGCGGACGCTTGCAACTAGATTTGAAGTTTTGCGCTTCCATCGTCTTTACCTCCTTATCATCAACACCTGTGTGAACACGATCATGGCTGCCGCCTAGGGGCGGTGAATACGTCCCCTTATGGTGCCTCTCTTCCCTCCCGCGGTCATAGCAGGAGTGGCGTGAACGTAGGTGACGACGCGGATGCTGTTGACTGGAGTTCTTAAGTTGATGTAGACGTTGTTCTTGATGTCGATATCGAGGTAGTCGATCGTGATGTAGCCATGGTCAAGGTGGGTGTGGTCGATGTCATAGTCTTCGTCTGTTGTGTGGCCGCCATTGCCGGAGGCGCAAAAAGTTGCGCGTTGTTGTTGTTGTTGTTGTTGTTGGACCTGCTGGAGTTACTGTCGGGGCGTCTCTTGGACGCGGTCATAAGTGAGACCACCAGTTTTGCCAGGACCGGGGAAACCCACCAAGTACACACGGTTTTGCCACAACCGTAGGGGCATCACAATTGTAATGCCGGTTTGTTGATGCAGTCGTCGGGTCGTGGACGCGGTCGATGCCGTCGTCGTGCCTTGCAGTATGTGTAATGTCAGAGGACGCGGTAGTTGTATGTCCATTGTGTGGACAATATAGCGGCGGCGGTGTGTTGACGAAGATGTTGATGAAGACCATATTGATGGAGACCTTGGCGATGATGTGTCGGCAATGAAGGAGTAGGCATGTTGGCGATGATCGTGGCTTGAAGGCATCCCTTGTGGCAGCGATGATGTCGAAGCCTTGATGTCAGAGAAGTTGGCGTAGCAGTGTTTCACACCGGCTTGGTGTGTGGATGATGTTGATGTCGCTTCTCCGTGGATGTGCTCGACAAAGATCTTGACTTGTAGCCTGATGTAGTCGTACAGCTTAATGGTATGGATGTTCGGCTCGGTGTAGTTCGGTTTGATGAAGTGCAGATCTGTACAGCCCGTGACACGGAAGGTCGATGGAGTCGAATTGGACGGTATATGTCGGTGCAGGCTCCTGGTAGGTGTAGTAGACCGATGACGTGAGCCATTGCGTGCTCGAGGATGATGTTGACCCTGGCGCCGGAAGTAGGCTGCTGCTAGATTAAAATCGTCCATGCATGCAAGCAATTTGCTCTACAACGCCTGCTGCTGGCCTCACGTCCGTGGCCGTGGAGTTTTGCATGCACGTCAAGTGGACGAAGATGCAGGCGCGTTGCTCCCTGACGGCGAGTGAGATGTGCTTTTCACCGCGCGGCTATTGTACGGCTGAAGTAGCAGGTCGATCTGGTCAACCCGGGAGTAGAAGCTTTTTCACCGTGCATGCACCAAAGCCTGACTCCGTCCGTCTGTGCTGCTGGTCCAGAGAATAAACACGATAGTACCCGTTATGCGTTATCGCCCACCCACTCTGCAATCTGCATATGCGTACTGGCTACAGATAACGGCGCGCGTCTGCTGCTGCTTGCGTCATGGACACCGTGCTGCCTGCGCTGCAAATTTTTCATTAGAACAAAAACGCGCGTTGGCTGCCTTTATGTCGTCGACCGAGTTCCCGTGCAACTACACCGATTTGAACATGCATGTTGTTGCACACGAGACACAAAACAATGGCTGGAGCACCAGTGTTCATTCCCAAACCGAACTCCCCTTCGGCACGACGAGACTTATAGATACTGTCAGTGCCACTGTTAGGAGTTTATCTCGAACAGGTAACCAAACCCCGAGGCCCCGTGTTAACAGTGCACCGGCACCACCTGCCCGACCGTGCGCTTGTCTGCAGAAAACGAAGCCCCTGCTGGCAATGAACAATTACCAGCCGATCGACACTGCTGCGAAGATCAAGATCGCAAGTGATTATAAGTAGGTTATTGGTGATATTGCAGAAGTGGCTGGAGGGAAGCTATGCAACTATAATCAAGGAAATTGATCTTCATCGAAAGGACTTCGTCAGAGCAGATTTTGTCCACGAGGGAAGGATGTCAAATATTGAAGCTCATAATTTAGCTCGCTTTGCTCTTTCTTTAGATAGGGGTCGCCACCTGTGGCTTTTGGGACCCCACGATTCGATTGATAAAGTGGGCACGAGATTCTATAAAAACACAGCAAACTTCTATCTCTTGCTTGTCGGAAATTTTGCATGTAAAAGATTCAACTTACTTTATTTTGTTCAATCTTGAATTAGATGGCACTGATTTGTCTCTATATACTAAAACACTTCTACATACATACTCCATCCATCCACAAATAAGTTTCCTTCTAGCCTTTTCCTAAGTTAAACCCAGTAAAGTTTGACTAACAGTATAGGGAAACATAGCAAATCTATTTTCAAATTTTGTTTCATAATATATCAATTTTATGTACTCCCTCCGATCCATATTACTTGTCGTAGAAATGGACGTATCTAGACATGTTTTAGTGATAGATACATCCAATCCAGTGACAAGTAATATGGATCAGAGGGATACTAAAATATGTTTCTATGTTTATCTATAAAATTGATCAAATTTAATATAGTCTGACTTAGCCAAAAGATAGAGGTACACATATTTGTAGGCGGACGGAGTACTTATCTAAACAATGCCCCGACAAGTAATTCCGTCCAGATGGAGTAATCTATATGTGCATAGTTTTTCTTCAAAATTTCCGAAACTTGTAAATACGATTTGTTTGCACGTGTTTGAACTTTGTGGTCATATAAGAGCCCACGTTCATTCACGTATTTTCCGCCGGGCCTACACTACACACGACACGCACACGGAGCCAGCTTCGCTTTGGACGCGTCTACGTCTACGTGAACAGGTGAACGTGCCAGCTCTCGTCGGCTCGGCGCATGCAGCTCGATCGATCGACCGATCGACCACTCCATACTACGGACCGTACCGTCGAGCAGTTGCCATGTTCGTGCTAAGCGTCGTCGTACCGTGCATGCACTACCACTCGATCTGGTGCTTTTATGGGTGTGCAGAGCAGAGCCGCAGAGGAGGGACACTTCGCGCCCGGCAGGATGTGCTGTACGTACATCTTGGTAGCTCCATACCGGCGCGCAGGGCGGCCATGCCTCGACCAACTGTTGCGGCGTCACCGTTTCGAGGTATCTCGATGCGTAACTGCATCCGTTGCTTGTGCCCCCGAAGAACTGACCGAAGTAATCTTTCGTCTTCGATCGGATGCTTTACGCGGCCATTTATGATAGTAGCAGTACGATGAGATCCAGTCAAATGTGGAGTCCCTCGAGACCGTGGAAAAATACTACTCCGTACTGCGCATGGTAGCCTTAAATTGGTGTTCTCATGGAGCATTTGACCGGCTGGCGTCGTGATACCGGAAATACAACATGGTAGCCTTAAATTGGTGTTCTCATGCAGCATTTGACCGGCTGGGATCAGTGATACCGGAAATACAACACCACGGGTGTGATTATTATTGAATTGATGCACTAGTCATCTAGAGCAAAAGTCTGAACTGATGGAAAGAGCTAGACGTATATTAAATTCTTAAATCTCCCCCTCACGTCTATGCTATTTAGTCCTTAGCGTGGGTTCGGTGCAGGTCGCAGAATCTTTTTTTTAATACTGCGTGAGCAGGATCTTGAATTTGAGACCTCTTGGCTCCGATTCCATATCAAAATCGTGATCAGGTAGTGTCTACTCAGATACCCGAGACACCAAGATCTCTCGTTTATAAATACACTTTGCGGTGCACGGCTTACAAGAGTCCAACACGGATACAACATACGAACCGTATTGGTACAGGATACTATCCTATGTCTAACAATCATTACCATTGATTTATTCTTGTAAACTATTTTACAGAAAAACCCTTTCACCTCAAGCTACATTCATACGAGATTTATTAGATAACTGAAACTGTTTTAATCTTACATACACATACATGATACAATAGTAACTATAGAACAAATAGGAGAAACAACCAAATTAACAGTAAAAAAATTAAGAAAAACAACGAAAATTAACAAAAATTTGAAGATACATACAAATTTTAGTAGATCCAGTCAAAAACATACAAGTTACATTGCCAGGCGGAGTTTCCAACTTTCTAGGACGGTTTAAGTGCAAATGTGTCGCGGTTTGTTGACTTCGTGGACTCTTACGAATTCCTAACAATCGTGAGGCACAAAAGATGACCCAAAGTACTACGTGTGGTAAATAATCCGCTCCCATCTTGATATGGGTTTCTTATTTAAATTTTTTCCTTCCGAACAAAATACTCGACTTCACAGCGTTCGATAAGAAATTACAACGGTGCATCGAGAAATCAAGGGTCAAGCAGTAAGAGCAAGTACAATACAGCCACGTCACTTGGCTATAAGAGCTAAAATATTATATTTGTGTTGAGTTGAAAGAGTGGGAATAGGAGAGAGAAGATGCGCAGGTTGTAAGTTAAGAGTCAGTTCTAACACGTGATCCTAGGCGTTTTGTGAGAGCGAGAGGTGGGATATGTATCAATAAAATATTAGTACATCTCTTTATCTAACTATACTTATAGTATATGACTAGCTATAGATGATGTGGCAATGACTTAGAGCAAGTACAATAAGGCTTAGTCAGCAAGCTATAATCATAAAAATATTATATTTTTGCTTAGTTGGATGAGAGAGAGGAGGAGAGAAGAGAAGTAGCCTCTTAGTTATGAGCCAGCTGCAGCACATACTCCTAGGCACTACGGCACTACGTGAGACTGCAAAGTGGGCCATGTATTGATAAATTACTTCCTCCGACTCATATTAGTTGACTTGAATTTGGCTAGATTCTGATGTATCTAGTATAAAAACATGTCTAGATACCTCTGAATCTAGACAAATGTAAGTCAACTAATATGGATCAGAGGGAGTAATATATTTTTGTACCTATCTATTGTACTACATCCGTTCCAAAATGTAAGCATTTTTAGATAGCTAACTTAACTTTCTAAAAAGGTTTATATTTTAGAACGGATGTAGTACATATTAACTAGTATATGATTGACTACATGTGATATGGATATAGCCAGCGCATTGACTATACTATTGTCCTTACCCTTGTAGCCAACGGCCAGCTATACTGTTGAACTTGCTCTAATCTGCATCCCGGTGCAACGAACTTTCAGTCAGATGCACGGCCTACGAACGTTCCGCAGAGATCTAACAGAGATACGTACTAGGTTTCGGAGGGCCATCCTCGGTCTCCATTGCCGCGAGCTGTGGATACTGGGTTGGATGGCCAGCGATCCTACTGCTCATCGACGCGGCTGCCTTCCATGGGTTTTCACGACTTTCAGGCGACGCGAGAAATGTCATCGTTTGCCAGGCAAGTTTGTCATTTCATAAATTGAAAGGATAAGCTTTTTCACTCTGTACAAATGCTAATTAGTTAACTAACCCACTGGATCGTCCCCTCTCGCTACAGTAAACTCGCCCCTTGAGAATCGCTTTCTCCCTCCCGGGCCAAACCGAAGCCGTCCCCGGTAGCGCTGCCATCTGGAGATGGTGGAGGGAGGTCCTAGCCTCAGTAGTCTAGGATTTAGTTTTAGATGTTGTAGTCGTTTGTCCTCTATGGCGTCTGGGAGTAGAGATCTAGATCTTGCCCGCCGGATCTAGGTCGGCCTATTCTTCTTCCTCTTTGTCTCGGTGCTCTGGTGGCAAGAGCGGCGACTGAAGGGGTGTAGAAGCATAGGGATCTCCGTCAATAAGGCTGGTATGTTGAGCTCTTCCCTCTTGGCGATCTGGCTCGTCACCAGGCGGACGTCCTCTTGTTCTACTGATGTGCTTCCATGGAGGAAGGACAGCGAGTTAGCTTGTGCGGGCTCAGTCAATAAGCGCCTTACCCTCTCGATTTGGAACTCTGTTGTGGTGAAGCTTCCTCTAGCCAGTCATGGAGAGGGGGAGAGGAAGGGATCCGTAGCGGTGGTGTCTAGATCTGATAGCGTTGGGTAATTTCGGTTGCTTCTTCGTGCGGAGGTCACAAACGGCAACGATTCTATGTTGTTGTTATCCAGGGCAAATGGAACCACTCTGTCCTATGGTGCTGGATGCGCCGCGGGTTCTTCAACCTCCAGGCCGATGTGCCATACAGGGAGGCCTTCTCTGGAGCTTCTTGCTGGAATTCTGCATTGTTTTCAAGTGGTGCGTCCCCAGCGATGTCACGGTGGCCGGCAGTGGAGACTCGTCCCAGGTGGAGAGGACCTAGGATTGGATTGCATTTTCCTTTTTATTTCTAGGGTCCTTTGTGTAAAAGTCGAGGGCTATGATGTAATTGTCTTTCTTTCTCTTCCGAGGTCCTGATTGTAATTTTTACCCACCGACGTTTTATTGAATGTAGCTTCGGGGTCCTTCGAGACTCTTCCCCCTGTTAAAAAAATAACTAACCCACTAGCGCCAGAGCCTGACTCCGTCTGTGCCATAGTTTAAAAAACCGGACCAGTGATCGAACCGATGAGGCTATCGGTTCAGGTTTTTATTGGTCGGACCAGTGGTTAATTCAGTTCGATGGGGACAAAAAACGTTCTTTTTAATTAAAATTTAAGCAAAAATTGGAACAAAATGACAATAAAATATATATTAAACGTATATTTCAATACGTAATCACAAAACATGGTGTTTAAGTGGTATTGGGCATTTTTTTAGTAAACCATATATTTTAATGCTATTTCTATCTAGGATAAGGTCTTGAGTTCGATTCGTCTTGCAACTTCTTCTTTTTCCTGGTTTTTTGCTATTTGGACCGGTGCCTCTTAAAAAATCGGTGAAGTCATCGGTTCAGGTTTTTTCCGGTTAAACCACCGAACCGGTCCGGTTTTTAAAACTATGATCTGTGTTGTTGCTGGTCCAGTGAATTAACACGATACCCGTATTACTAGAGCATGATAGCGCATGTTGCCGCGCCCGTTCGTTTTGACTGTAGGATGATATAATTTTTTGTAATTTTTTTTTTGGAAATGGGCACATATATTACTTTAAAGCAATGTTTACACCCGGCCTCTACATAACTAGGATGTACACAGCCGTTCAACCACACACGATAGATCCAAAGGTAAAACAAGATTACAAATCATTGTAATAAGAAAAAGCGCCGTCATCTAATGTTGATCTATACGAAGATCACACTGTCATCCATGTCGGGACAAAATATCCCTCACCGTGTCCTCCAATCGCGTACACCCCTCCACAAATAAGTGGCGGAGATCCATACGCTGGAGAGTAGTCCATGATCGGAGAATAGCCGTAGCTCGATAGATGACCTGCAAAGAAGAAGACACAGTGTTATTAAAAATCTTGTCGTTCCTACATAGCCAATGCGACCAAATAATGGCAAGCGCTCCCACCCTAAACACAGTCCCATATTTATCATGTATCCCATATAACCAGTTGCCAAAGACATTAGCAACCGATCGAGGGGGCGATAAACCCGAGGCTATTTAGATGATTGGCCATATAGAGCGAGCGAATTTGCATTGGAAGAAAAGATGCTTAATTGTCTCGTCCTGATGACAAAAAACACATTGAGTACTTCCGTGCCAATTCCTCTTAACAAGATTGTCTCTTGTAAGAATTACCCCTTTACGAAGATACCATGCAAATATTTTCGTTTTAAGGGGTAATTTCATCTTCCAAATTTTACTATTATTATCGACTGGAATATCAGGTTGAATCAAAGCTCTATACATCGAATCCACAGAAAATTTACCACTCTCTAGTAAATTCCATTTGAACTCATCCACCCCCTCTGACAACTGTACCGTGGTTAATCGAACTAAAAGATTATTCCACGATATTAGTCTGGGGCCTATTAGACTTCTTCTGAAAGTCACATTAGGAGTATTATTTTCCATTACCATGGAAATTGTATCTCCTTTGTGTCTAACGATCGAGTAAAGAGCAGGATATTGTTCTCTGAGAGTAGTTTGGCCAAGCCATTTATCCTCCCAGAAACGAATCTGTGAACCATCCCTAATATTAAAAGTACCAAAACGAAAGAATTGTTTTTTGGAGGCCATGAGCCCCGCCCAAAAATGTGAATCTCCCGGTTTCCAAACCATCTGAGACACCGCTTTGGATCCAACATACTTCCTCCACAACATGGTTTGCCAAACACCCTCTTCAATAAGTAGTTTAAATAACCATTTACTTAATAGTGCGGTGTTTTTGACTTGCATATCATGTATGCCTGGTCCACCATACTCTTTAGGTCGGCCAACCACATTCCATTTGGCCAGTCGATATTTCTTTTTTCACTATCCCCTTGCTAAAAGAATCTTGATCGGAAATAATCCACTTTTTTTAAGACCCCTTTCGGCAATAGGAAGAACGAAATCATATACAGTACCATATTGGTGAGTACTGAATTTATGAGAACTAGTCTTCCACCAAGGGATAGTAACTTGCCTTTCCAACTATTTAAATGTTTTTGGAGTCTTTCCTCAACGAGTTTCCATTCAGCAATAGTGAGACGCCGATAATGTATCGGTATACCCAAATAGTTTATTGGAAATTGCCCATGTTCACAGCTGAAAAGTTCAGCATACAGGTGTGCCTCGCTCTGGGCCTCGCCAAAACAATACAATTCACTCTTATGGAAATTAATTTTCAATCCAGAGAGTTGCTCGAAGGCTGAAAGTATTAACTTCATGTTCTTAGTTTTCTCTATATCATGATCCATAAATAGAATTGTGTCATTAGCATATTGAAGGATAGACAGTCCACCATCCACCAGATGTGGGACTAATCCTACAATTTGGCCCTCGGCTTTTGCCCTCTCAATAAGAATAGCCAACATATCCGCCACTATATTAAATAGTATCGGTGATAGTGGATCCCCTTGCCCCAATCCCTTCTTAGTCTGAAAGTAATTGCCCATATCGTCATTGACTTTTATGGCAACGCTACCACCAGACACAAAGGATTGAATGAGAGCACACCACTCATTTGAAAAACCTTTCATTCTGAGTGTTTGCTGAAGGAAAGACCAATTAACTTTGTCATAGGCCTTCTCAAAATCAATCTTGAACAACACCCCATTAAGTTTTTTGGAATGTAGCTCATGGATTGTTTCGTGAAGGAT
This sequence comes from Avena eriantha, assembly GCA_910589775.1. Lineage (NCBI taxonomy): Eukaryota > Viridiplantae > Streptophyta > Magnoliopsida > Poales > Poaceae > Avena > Avena eriantha. Next base: position 402,054,799 of record OU342745.1, read on the forward strand.
TACCACACCATCCAAGATGTTTTGTCCTTGCATGAAAGCAGTTTGAGAAGGCCTGACAACATGATCGGCAACTGCATTTAGTCTAAAAGTGGCAGCTTTTGTGAAAATCTTAAATCTAACGTTAAGAAGGCAGATAGGACGATACTGTTGTATACGCTCTGCATTCGTAACTTTAGGCAGTAGAATTATATTGCCAAAGTTTAGTCTAAAAATATCAAGTTGCCCATCATGCAAAAAGCTAAATAATTCCATCAAGTACAGTTTAACTATTTCCGAGAAATGTTGGTAAAATTCAGCTGGGAAACCATCAGGACCTGGTGCCTTGTTATGTTCCATCTGGAAAACTGCTTTCTTAACCTCTTCCTCCGAATAAGGGGCGGTCAGAAAGCTATTTTCCTCGGCAGATACCTGCGGAATGTCCGCGGTATTAGCCTCATCCAGAGTGAAGGAAGTCTCTGGTGGTGGCCCAAACAAGGATTTGTAATAACTAGTAATGTAGGACTTGAGATGATCCTGGCCCTCAATGATACCTTCATCCTGGTTGAGAGAGTAAATACATTTTTTCTTGTGCTTGTCATTGGTAATAGCATGAAAATATCTTGTATTCGCATCTCCCTCCAAAATAAATTTCGCTTTGGAGCGTTGATACCACTTGAGTTCCTCCTCACGCAATAGTCTGGCCATCTCCGCATTTGATTGGCTTTTAAGCTCAATCTCATGTGCAGATAATGGTCTAACTTCCGCATAGGCTTCAAGATCATCAATAATAGAGGAAAGGCGAATTTTCTCCTTTTTCAGGATGCCAGTAGTATTTCGAGCCCATCCACGAAAGAAATTACGTAAAGCACGTATTTTGTTGTTCCATCGTTGAATAGGTGTATGACCACCGACTTGTTTTATCCAAATTGCCTTAACTAACTCAGAGAACCCGTCACGAAACAACCAACCTAGTTCAAACTTGAACTCGTGCTTGGTATGTCGTGGCGGCGACCCAACAGACAAAAGGATAGGGGCATGATCTGACAAAGGTTCAATACGTTCAAGGGCCCTTACGGTTACCATGGGGTACTTCATTTCCCATTCTGTATCCATAAGTACCCTATCTAGTTTTTCGTATGTCGGCTCCGGAAGACTATTTGCCCAAGTAAATTGTCTTCCTATCATTGTAACCTCTCGTAGGTTCAAGCTGTCTAAGACAGCATTAAACATGAAGGGCCAATGACCATCAAATCTTCCCCGACTTTTCTCATGAGGGTATCTCATCAAATTAAAATCCCCACCTATAAGAATAGGGTGCGGATTATCCTTTGCAAGATTTACCAACTCACGCAAAAAGTCAGCTTTAAAAACTTCCTGGGCAGCTCCATATACGGCGACTAGAGACCATGTGAAATTATCAGCCTTGTTACGGACATGGAGTTTAATAAAAAAATCTCCGACCGAACTAGCTAAAATTTCCATGGTTTCATCTCGTACACCTAACAGAATTCCCCCGGAACAACCACGTGGTGGCCGAGATACCCACGTAAAGTCCACTCCACCAGAAAGGCGATTGAGTAGAGCTTGTGAATAGTCTCGTCGACCCATCTCAGAAATACCCAGAAAATCCAAACGATGATCTCTCACATAATCGGCAAAAAACAGATGCTTAGCCAAGTCACGAAGACCTCTGCTATTTGAAAACATGCCATTCATTGAGAAACAATAGGTTGTTTAGATACACGAGGTCTCTTCCGCAACTTTTGGCTCTTTGATTTCCGACCTGAGGCTTTTAGCTCATATAAAGCATCAAGCCCCATCTCATCAAAGCCCACATCCGACACTTCACCGACTAAGTGAGAAAGGAGTTGACCATCTACTGTGGCATGCAACTCCTCCTCCTCAGATGGTAAATAGTCAGGTAACAATGAAACTTTAGGAGTAACCGTTAAACGTTCAACCTCCATATGTCTCAAAATAGAACTAGAAATATTAACTTCTGCTACAGAACTACCCAACTTGATACCAACATTAGAAAGCTTATCAACAATCACATGATTAGAGAAAGAGAGGAATGACTTCGAAGAATATAGACACCAAATGGCCCCTTAAGAAAGAGCGATATTTCTACTAAAAATAAGAGCGATATAAGTATATGAGAGTTTCGACATATGCGGCGGCTAAAATTTTAAGTATAGAATCGATAAAATCTAAATTTATCACTGGCCAATGCACAGAAGTGTCAAAAGATGTATTTTCCAAGACATTTAGGTAACGGATAACAATAATATGAAATAAACCTGGAGATCAAATACATGGACTACAAATTTTACGACAAGGGTTCTTAATATTATCAAGGCCTATAGAGATTTATCTCCTAGTTCTAGCATTGTACGAAATTTTCAGCAGGGTAAGGAAATTATCACTTGAAAAAATAAAGTGTGAATCTAACAACATTCTTCCCTATATCGACTTGGTAGGATGAACTAACAAATAAAAGTTTTATTTCTTGCCTTGGTTACACTATTTCTGTTGATAGCCACCAAGCGATCTTCAAACCTAGATTACATAGTATTTTGTAGATTTAACCTACACATAATCTCATTCATTCTCAACATAAAGTTATTGGATTTCATAGTGTTCCATAGTACATCATATTGTTCTATTATGAGAACTTGGAATTAAACATGTTTTAGAAGATATTTAAGGATATAAATACAAATACTATTTATCCAGTTTTATTGAGGTTCCTTGTGTTCAGAAATGCTCTGTCCATTTCTTTAGCGTCCTTCAAACTTATTTAGCTTCAAACAGAATTATGGATAAAAACTAACATATCATATCATTTCCAAGGAAAAAAATAGCGCACTATTTAATTTAGCGTGATATTTTTCCAGACGCTATGAAAGTTATAGCGTGCTATTTTATAGAATAGCGTTTTGTAAAAGAAAAAAGTATAACAAGTATGTCATGAATACCAGGGATTTCAGCATCTAATGAATTGCCAAGAGTAATAGTTGTACATGCATAACCAATTTCGGAGCTATCCAAGTTGGAGGAGAACCGCCAGGGCTGAAGCTAGGCGTAGCGTCAGGTGTTGTGGCAGGAGGCAGCGGCTTGACGTGATCACTTAAGTTTAACAATCAAAATTTTCCTCATATGTTTGCTTACTCTACATCCTTATCATATATGCTTGCTAACTCCACACCCACCAACAGAAAAATAACGTGACATAGTTGAAATAGAGCTAACACTATGATGTTTTAGCGTGATATAGCGAGCTATTTGAAAAATAGTGTCATAGCGACCAAAGTCACGAAAAATAGCGTGGACTCTCCAAATACGCTATAGCATGCTAAATAGCGCGAAATAGCGCTCTATTTTTTTCCATGATCATTTCCCGATTTAAAGTTGGTCTGTCCCAAAAAATATCATACAAAATGACAGCAAGAGGGGATAGGCAAAGAAACTGTAACTTCCAACAAAATCAGGTCACAATACTCAGGAAAAGAAGAACAGATTACATGGTACATGTTGTACCTGAGATATGTCGTCTAGGCTTAAAATCTGCAATCAATAGAGATTAGGAGTAGGCAAGTAACAAGCTGGCTGTTGTACCTAGCGTGGCCAGCTCACGCATCATGGATCTGGATCCCAGCTCCGTCTCCTCTTCTTCTAATGGCCATCAGCTCGCGCAAGTCGCAGCGTCCCCTTGGTTTAATCCAGCTCTGGCGAGTTTGAGCAAGTTCCAAAGAAGCTTCCTGCCATCTGCCATGAGCCACGGGCTCCTCTCCGGCGTGCTCGCGTGGACATCTCCGAGGCCATGGTGTTGTGGGCCTGGGCATCTGGACGGCGTGGGGCCAGTGTTCATGAAAGAATGGTGGAGTAACTCATACATCGAGGATACAAACGAATACACATTAAAACTGCAGGACAGTGTGTGAATCTCAAACGTGATGGAGGGTCGATGAATGCACGTTATGTAGCGTGCACGCTAGAGTAGAAATTCTCGTGGGAACTCTCTTCGGCACAACGAGACGGTATTGTGCTACCAGTGCCACTGTTACAAGTTTACCATCTCGAACAGGCAACCAAAATCCAAGGCCCCGTTTTTAACAGTGCACCGCGTACACCTGCTCGGCCCTGCTCTTGTCTGGAAAAACGAAACCTGATCCGATCGTGAACAATTTCCTGAATGAAGATTCAGCCGATCAGCGCTGCTGCATCGCACTGCCTCTATGCACTTCGATGGATGGATGTTCTCGTGTTGTAGGCGCGCAGCTCTGGCCACGCATGTCGGCCCTTGCTCGAGGTGAAAACGGCTCGGATCTATCGGACCCGGGTCGGGGTCGGGGTCGGGTGGGCTTCCGTTTACCCTCGGGCCTCGGCCTGATTAAAATGGTAATTTCTTGTTTTTGCATATATAAGACGTTTTGATACTCCTCCGATTGAAATTTAACAGACTCAGGCTTGTATAGATCCGAACGTATATAATCAATTTTTTTTGCGGGTATATAATCATTTTTTAGTACTAGATATTTTCAAAACTAGGCAAAACTAGGTCCATTAATTTAGACTCGAGGGGATAGTCTAATTTGAGCTGCCAAAACATCTTATATTTAGGAAAGGAATGGTAACTTGGAAAGATTTATTTGCAGGTGTTTGAACTCGTGATCATAGGAACCCACGTCTATTCACGTATTTTCGGCCGGGCCTACACTACACCACATGCCAGCTTCTCGTCGGCTCGGCGCATTCAGCTCGATCGGTCTATCGACCGCTCCGTACTGCGAACCGTACCGTCGAGCAGTTGCCATGTTTGTGCTAAGCGTCGTCGTGCCCTGCACTGCACTACCACTCCGGTGCTGTTTTCTGGGGGTGGGCAGTGGGCAGACACATCGAGCCCGGCCGCCTGTACGTCGCGTATGCTCCATACCGGCGTGCGGGGCGGCCCATGCCTCGACCTACACCTACTGTTGCCGCGTCACCGTTTTGAAGTATCTCCATGCCGCCAGTGGTAACCGCAATCGTTGCTTCTGCCACCGAAGGAACTGAACAAAGTTTTTCCTTTTGGAAGATAACCTTCGTCTTGGATCGGATGCTTTACGCAGCCATTTAATTTATGATAGTACTACCGGAAGACGATGAGATCCGGTCAAACCTGGAGTAATAAGCGTATGTACCTCTCGAGACCATGGAAAAATACTAGCAGCACCGGAGCATATTTGACCTGGTAGGATCTTGCGGGCAAAAGAATATACGGATAACCATGTGCTCCACACGACACATATGTACACCGAGACATGCAAGCGACCAGTCGCAGGTTCATCGAGCGTCCGGGCGTAATCTGCATCGCGGTGCGACGCAACGAACTTTTTTTTTAATAATAATACGTGTCTCATTTATATATCATAAAGATCGTAGTACAAGTCACGTAAATACTGATCTGATAAAACTGAAAAGACAGCAAACGCAAACTTTTGTGCAAAGGACCACCGGCCGAGAAAGAAAATAATCTAAACCGAAAAAACCTCTGAACATGACGCCGACGCCCATCACCTGCCTTTGGCACCACCATAGCGGCCACCAAAGAAAAGAATGATGGATCACCTCCTCACCTGAGGAGACGCAACTAACTTTCAGTCCGAACGTCCCGCAGAGATCGCATAGATACGTACTGGGTTTTGGAACAACCATACGTGGACAGGTATTGGCCAGAAGTACATGGGCTATAGGCAAATACACTGGAGTTTTATTTTTGCGGGTAAATAGACTGGAGTTTAAACTGAATTGTCTCCTTCCTCTGTCCTCTCGTGTTCTTCCCCGATTCCTTGGATCCCCTTCTTCTCAGGTCTGGCTGCTACCACAAGCAACCAATTTATCCAGTTTATATCGATCTCATGTCCCGATCTTCACAGGCGGCATGAGGTGTGACGGTTTGGTATCAGAGACAACTTACCCTCCACACAAAAATCCCGCACCAAAATATCCACCAAATTTTCCCTCTCGATTCCGTTGATCGGCACGAATTTCCCCCAATTTCGCCACCATCTTCCACCAATTCATCCGAGTGATTTCACCCAATTTTCCCCCATAAACTATCCCAAAATATTACAGAAAAAATATCCCAAGTTCTTCCACTCGATTTAGGTTTCTAGGGGCAATGCAACGAACTTTCAGTCCGAAACGTTATGCAGAGTTCTGACAGAGATACGTACTGGGTTTTGGAGGGCCATCTTCGGTCTCTACTCTCCATTGTCGCACGCTCTGCGGATACTGGGTTTTCGGATGGCCAACACGCGCCAGAAGCTAGCTCGTACCAGCGATCCTGCTGCTTCTCGACGCAGCCTTCCTTCCATGGCTTTTCACGACGATCAGGCGACGCGAGAAACATTATCATTGGCCCATGGAAAGAGTTAAATACGGTCACGGTCCCTGTACTTGTCAACCTGACTCGATTTAGTCCTTGTATTTGAAATCTGTTGAATTTTATTCGTGTACTTGTAAATTCAGCTCGATTTAGTCCTATTCAATGTTTTAGTGGAAAAGGAAGTGATCGAGGGATGAGAACTAGAAGGTGGGCTTGGAAGCATCCATTCTTTGAAGAAAGCGTAATAGCTCACTGGTCTAGCTCCATGGCACCGAAAATGTCAGGGCTCAAGTGATTCACTGAAGCGACGAGACCTTGAAAGTTTTCAAGTGTCAGTAGCGGGACATCATATCTGTGCCAACGTGGATCACATGTGGACTGAAATCTTGCAAGAACACCCTTTAAGAAAATTGCAAAAGGCAAACGAACATTATACACCGACCCTTTTTTCTTTATTCTTTCTATTCCTCCTTTTCTTCTTTTTTCCTTAATTTTGTTGTCTCCTAATCCCCCTCGTCTCCCCCATCCCCGTCGTTCGTTCCTCCCTCCTCCGGTCGGAGCTCGGTGAGGTTTCTCAGCTCCCTATAGCTCGCGCGTCGCCCATCCCCTCTATTTTAGCTCGCACGGCAGCGCCCATGCCCTGCAGCCCGGCTGGCGGCGCACTGATGGTCTGCGAGCGATGTGCGAGGCCGCGCCCCTGTTCACCCGCATGAGCACGCCTGATGGAGACAAGAGGGGCGCATCTCTGCCACTTGCAGAGAAATCTTGTGTGCCAGGAGGTGCGGCTGCCTTTGTTGTGTGTACATATTTTTTCGAGCACCGCCACCGCCATTGCTCCGACGAGCAATTGTTGTCGGAGTAAGCTCCTCCGTCGGAAGAGGACTACTCTATATGTCCCATGGAGAAAAGGCTCATATCGTCCATTCACGACTCCATGAGGAACAGGACCAACGGAGCAAGTCGTGTAATGTCTGTCTCCTACTTTTGAAGACATAGCCCCAATTATGGTATTTTTTGCAATTTTTGGATGCGGTAGGATGTTCTTGCAAGATTATAGTCCACATGCCATCGGTGTCACCTCAAATTCGACGGCACAGATTGAATTGGACTAAATTGAGCTCGATTTACAAGTACAAGGATAAAATTCAGCAAATTCCGAGTACGTGGACTAAATCAAGACAACACGACAAGTACAGGGACCGTCGGTGTCTTTAACTCCCATGGAAATCTCCATGGTTTTTAAATTTTTTCGCTTTGACATGCAAAAATATTACATTCTTTTTTGAGAGTAGGAAAAAACATTAGGTTATGAAAATCATTATCGTGAAAATGGGCACGACAAGGCGATTGAGTCGATGAGGGTAAGGGCGAGTGAGCCATATGTGTATCGAGATTGAGGAGTAGAGAGTGGAGTAAAAGAATGAAAAGATGTAAGGGAAAAAGAGAGGAGTGTGGAAAAGGAGGAGAGGAGTTTGGCGATGTTGTCGAGCGTCCCGTATACCCTTTTGATCTTGGTGACTAGAGATTCGTACCGGCACGCATTCTCGAAGAAGTGGATTGCGGTGTCCCGGTGGATGCCGGAGGCGTTGATCCACAGGTTCTGCCAACGTTGGACCTAGTGGCGACTCGACTCACGAGGGCCCTTGACACAACACTCCAGGTCCTCGATGGTGGTGACGCGTGTGTAGGAGCGCTTGAAGTGTTTGATGAAGGCTTCTCGCATCTCCTCTCACGAGTCGATGCTGTTCTCGGGGAGGGTGTTGATCCACCCTCCATCATGAGGGGAAGATACCAGGCGGCGAGTAGGTGTGTGTGATCAGCGGTCTCCGCCGCCATGAGGTACGTATTGATCCACACTACCGGGTCGAGTGTGGGATCGTACTTCTCAATCTCCTTTGCCCCCTTGAAGTTGGAGGGGTATTTTTCACCCGAATTATTGGTCCGAAGAACTGCGGGCCGATTCGGCTGAGGGAGCCTCTGGGCTCGGGCTCGCGGTCGTCGCGATTGGAGAGGGTGTGTCGCAGGTCATGGGGCTAACGAGCTCGCCATGCCTGGTTATTGACGATGTGGGTTCGCGCATCGACCGACTGCCCATTAGCGGTGACCATGTTGTGCACTGGACACAGCTCGTTGGCGGAGGCTGCGGGGTTGGCGACTCGCGGTTAAAGCTACCTACCCTTAGGGGGTGGGCAGTTGTTGATGTTGTCGCGCTTTGCTGCTGCACGGCTCGGGCAAGTATGCTATATCAGACTTTGGTGCTGCACATCGAATCATTAGGGCATCACCACCGGCGATACCCAAACGATCCAGCCGCGTCCTAATCGGTCCGCGCGGATAGCTGGGCCAAATGTGGCGTCCCAGCGAGACGATCCATCCGGATAAACTCAGGTCGGACCGACCCATCTGGGCATCAAATTTGGGTCATGGATGGGTCTGTCCGAACAGACGCGGACGCTGGCTTGTCCGGTTTTATAGCAGACTGGTCAGTTGCAATCACGCAATGGATCTTCTTCTCTCTCATCTCTCTTTGGCTGGCCTATCTGATTTTGTCCGGTTGGGTCGACCACTAGCCGCGACTGGTCGAACAGGTCGGACCGCGACCTAAAAATTGATCGTGGCTCAATCCAAACGGACAAAATCGGACGTTTGGGCCTCCCGAATCATGCATATATAAAAGAGTCACGTACAGCAAGGTGTACGAAACAAACAATGACCTCCATCCCAAGGCTTAAGCCATATAATTATTTTGAAAAGTCAAGCCATGTAAAGTTTGACCAAACTTTTAGAAAAATCTATTAAGAACTATTATATTATATAGATACCATATGAAAATATGTTTCATGATGTATAAAAGGGTATGTATTACTTGGTGTAAATATTAATATTTTTCTCTAAAAACTTGGTCAAACTTTAGTTGATTTAATTTTTTTAAAAAAATATATGGGAGGTAGTATTGACTATGTCTATCTAATATGATCAATGTTCAATGGAATTAAAGAAATATTCTATATCGGTACAATATATGCTATGTCCGACTTTGCTCTGACTCTACTATTCGATCTGGTGTCTTTTTGGGTATGCAGAGGCAGAGCCGCAGAGAAGGTGACACTTCGAGCCCGGCCGGCTGTACTGTTCGTACATCTTGGTAGCTCCATACCGGCGCGCGGGGCGACCCATGCCTCGACCTACTACCGCGTCACCGGTTGGAAGGATCTCCATGCCGCCAGCGGTAGCTGCATCCGTTGCTTGCGCCACCGAAGGATCTGATCTTGCAGATGGACGGAAACACACTCTACAATTGCGGTGCATCGAGTGTACGTACGTCCGGGAAGTACGATTGCCTCGAACATTCCGCAGAGGGCATCGATCTCCATTGCCACGCGCCGCGGATGCTGGGTTGGATTTTTGGATGGCCAACACGCGCCGGAAGCTCGAACCAGCGGGATCCTGCCGCTCATCGACGCAGCCTTTCCATCCATGTGTTTTGAGGAAAGAATTAAGCTACGTAGCAGCTTTTTTCACCACCCACCGGCGCCAAAGCCTGACTCCGTCTGTGCGGCTGGTCCTGGTCCAGGTCCAGAGAATTAACACGACACCCGTTATCCGTTATCACCCACCTACTCTGCAATCTGCATATGCCATGCCAGCCTAGTTAGAGATAACGGCGCGCGTCTGCTGCAGCAGCGCTACCTATCCCTTCGTCATGGACACGCCGCAAATTTCCCGTGCCACTACACCGATTTGAACATGCATGGTGTAGCGCCAGAGCCCAGAGACGACACAATGCCTGAAGCAGTGAAGCACCACCGTTCATTTCCAAACTGAACACCCTTCGACACGACGAGACTCACCTACGCTGTCAGTACCACTGTTAGACTAGTCACAATAGAAAATAGAAAGTATCATATAGTAGTATTATGTATATGATACTAGTGTATGATACAATCTGTACAATGCATAGTATCATGTAGAAGTATTATAGTCTTGGTATATTTATTGTTTTGTAGAATCTTAATGTAAAATTGTGTACAAGATTTATTTAGGATTAATTTTTTTAGTTCTACGTGCTATGATACCGTATCTATCTATGATACCAACACAAACTCTTTCATCGTTAATTAGCATGCCCCATTAGAATTTTACCAATATGGTATGTATAATACTACTCCCTCCGATCCATATTACTTGTCACTAAAATAGATGTATTTGAAGGAGATATGCCCTAAAGGCAAATAATTAAATAGGTTTTTATTGTCATATCTTAATTAGTTTATAATAGTTTCATAGGTACAGGTGTGGTATGAAAAAACAAGTCCCTAGTAACCTTTATTTATAGTAGCTCGTTGGTCACGAAGATGATCTGGGTTTCAAGATCATGGGCATTTATGCCGACTGACAATGGGATCATATCATTAGAGAATGATGTGATTGAACATTCCTCAAAGGATTGCAACACGATCAAGTCATATAGTTTATTGTTGCAACAACTATACCTAGACTCCTTCTCTTTAGACCGTGAGATGATATCAATCACAGTCTCCCGAGAGTGCTTAGATAGCATCAAGCGCCACTTGGTAATACAGTGGTTATAAATGTGTGTTCAGGTACTCGGAGAAACTGTAGAGGCAATATATGTCAAGAGCGGGATTTGTTCACCCACATGACGGGTAAAGATACATACGTCCGGCTTGGTGAGATTACATCCATAAATGTTGCAACATGTGACTAGGTCACGAGGATGTAATATCATGGTAACAAGAAAACAGAACTTTTTGTGAACGAGATTAAACAAGGTATGGGATACTAATGATCGGATCTCGGACAAGTTGTATCGAGAAACAAAAGAAAGAGGATGCTATATTTGGCGGTTCAAATGACATTGTCATCAGGAATGCATAGGGGTCATATGGACATCCCTGGTCCCTCTGTTGATCATTGATATAGATCATGTCTAGAGCATTCCCGAGCCGTGAGAGGATATACTTAAGGGTACGATGAGAGCGATCATTCGTAAGACGGAATCACAGTAGAGAAAGAGAGAAAGCCGGAAATCGTTCCGCGGAGAGATCCGAAATTGTTCGGAGAAAGAATAAAGAAAAAGACCGGAAAAGTGTTTTCGGATAAATAGGAATTTAAATATATATTTAATATATATTAATTCTGAATTAATATATTCTAAATAATATTTAGATTAAGATTTATAAAGGCAACTTTTATATTCGGCTGAATCCCAGAGGGAAAAGACCTAAAAATAAAACTGCAGAAAAAGAAATGGAAAAAGAAAAACAGCCAGCCCAAGTGGGCGGCGGATAATGGCCGTCGCCCTGGGCGGCAAGCAGCAAGCCGCCGCGCCGGGCCTGCTCGACCTGGCCCACGCGGGCGCCAGGGAGCTGGGCCGCCGGGGCGAGCCGGCCCACCCGGGCGGGGCGAGGCGAGCTGGGCCGTGGGAGCCAGCAAGCCGGCGGGGTGGCCAGCCCACCCGGGCTCGCCTCACCGGGCCGCCGCCGCGGGCAGCCAGCGGTCGCAGAGTGGGCCGCGCAAGGCCCACCAGGCCAGGTGATGTGCTGCTATCTGCTGCTCACTATTGTTGTGGGCGGTTGATAGCCTGTTGGCTGTTTGGGCTGCCCAGATTCGGCCCATTCGGCCATGACGAATTTTTCTGTGTTTTTCCTTTGCCTCTTAGTCCCACATGGCTAACCTAATGGGGAGGGCACACCCCCTCTGCCTATATAAAGGGGTGCCCATCGGTAGGATTAAACACACAACTTGAGAAGTCATTTGGTTGACTTTCTCCCTCCCTCTCTCTATACCTTGTGACCATGGCCCCAAGTCTAGGCTGTGCGATCAAGGCACACCTGCAGTATGGCGTTGCGCTACAGGGATTCCTAGCCCGATATCAACTTCCGCACTCCCGGCGGGATCGGGGAGCCGAAGGTCTCATCATGCACCGGATGTGTACGAAGACATGAGACGCAGCACTTGGGGCGCTTAAATATCGTGAGCCGGAGCTGTTGGACGATAAAGATGAAGAAGGAGTAAGGGGTGACCTGCGAGGAGCTTCGCGACCTTGAGGTCGGCTACGAGTACGACTACTTCAACCACGTTCCCCGCGGAACGTTAACCGCGTACGGTCTACAAGAGTGTGTATTCTCTACGCTCCGGCCGTTACCACATTACTACATACATAGATCCTAGGCAGTTTTGGGGTTCCATCGTAGGAATTTTTTTGTTTTCTGCTGCGATCCCCAACAGTGGTATCAGAGCCGATCTATGCATAGGAGTGATGTACGGCCAGTACGCACAGGTTTTGTGCGGGCATTGATCACTTAGTTGTTACCCTCTAACGTGTACTTGTTTATATCGCGGTATTGTTTGATGAAGCGGCCCGGACCGACCTTACGCGTATTCGTACGCGATATTGGTTCCACGCTCAACATACGGCTTGTACCGTATAAGTGGCTAGCGGGTGTCTGTCTCTCATTCGATAGTTGATATAATATTTACAACGGAGGGCCCCGAAAGGGGTGTGATAGAGACAATTGTTGGATCCATGTTGTGGTTAGAAAGTTCGTAGTTTAGAAACGGTTCTAGTGCGAAAGCTCTAACAACCACGTAAAACTTGCAATAGATAAAGTAGAGGTGGCTAACTCTATTTTACAGGGGGCATGTGATTATGATATGGCATTGGTCGTTGTGAAGGTAAAGTAGTTTACTTTCTGTTACTAAGTATGATAATAATAGTCATCGTTTCGATGGATGACCTGGTGGAGGCGTCCTGGACTTGGCGTCAAACCAGTAGTGCGCCCTGCCAAAGCTCAACTAGTAACACCTTTGGGGTGTTTCCTTACTCCTACTGGTTCGATTAAACCTTGGTTTCATAAATGAGGGAAACTTGCAGCTGTGCTCATCATACCTTCTTCTTGGGGTTCCGAACGAGCTCTACATCAACACCGCCATCAAGCATTTTTCTGGGCACCGTGCATTGAGCCATCAATGAGTCACATGGATGATCTGATTGGCATTGTTGAATGTCTACTTTTGATAATGCACTGATGGCCGTGACGATTAGGGGAGGTGCAAAGGATAGGGATCATGTGATCACTAAAATCGTCCAGGGGATGACCATTTTAGTGGAGACCAATTATAAATTAATCTCTTATTATGAACTTAGTATAGATGTCTGTTTGCAAATATCTTAGTAGAAATTAGCCTATCCCATTGAGGTCCTTTGCGACCATTGGAATATATTGCTTAATTTGGAACTTAGCAAAAGGGTCCAACTTCATAGATTAATACCCACACCTGAGGGATATTCTTGTAAAAGGTGATCTTCTCTTCTTGATACAATAACCATTAGGAGATAATTCGATGACTCCAGAATGTTTGGAAAAACACTCGGTGACCTCGCATTAGAGTTAAGAACTCTTAGAAGGGCTTGATTGCAAAAAAAAGGTCAGGGATGAAAAGGTATATGTAAGTGATGTCTACGCACTTCTATTCTTGTAGACAGTTGTTGGGCCTCCAAGTGCAGAGGTTTGTAGAACAGCAGCAGGTTTCCCCTTAAGTGGACCACCCAAGGTTTATCGAACTCAGGGAGGAAGTGGTCAAAGGTATTCCCTCTCAAGCAACCCTGCAATCAAGATACAAGAAGTCTCTTGTTTCCCCAACACAGCCAATACACTTGTCAGGTGTATAGGTGCACTAGTTCAGCGAAGAGATAGTGAAATACAAGTGGTATAGATAATTATAAGTGGTAACGCTGATAGAAAATAGCTTGATGGCGTGGAAAAGACTAAAGTAAAACTGAAATAGAGATGGAAGCAAGCAAACATGTAATAGATCTAATAGCAAACGGTGTATCAATGCTTAGAAACAAGGCCTAGGGATCATAATTTCACTAGTGAACACTCTCATATAAATATCTTCTCTTTATGATACTACTCTTAACTACTCTCCGGTTGGACACTCTAATCAACGGTAGGCCTATAACAGCACACCTCAAAGTTCATCTTTCCCATCTAGAAAACCCCACACTGTCACCTTGAGTACTAGATGAGTCCAACAAACACCACAATTTCATAAAGACATCCAAATCCAAATATAACTCATAACAAGTATTTGTAATCTCTAGCCTAAGTGCCATCATGGTGTGCACGTTGTCACTTTCACACACATGGGGAGAGCAGAGATCTATGAAAGCACTTGAGTAGCAAGGTAGATCTATAGATTACAAGCTCATGATCACAATATGATCACGCATAGAGAGAGAGATGAACACATAGCTACCGGTAGAACCCTTTGTTGGGTCCGCAGTATAGAAAACAAAAAAATTCCTACGATGAGAACTATACGCCAAGATCTATCTACTAGATACAGAGCAACAGGTGGACATACATCCATGGAGAACTTACCCTCGAAGACAACGAGTTTTGTTAACGAGTAGGAACTCGTGGTTGATGTAGTCGTACGCTTGCTGATCTCAAGATCGTGTGGAAGTCCGAGCGCCGAAAATCAGCAGCGCATCCGTCCTCGCACACACGTTCAAGCCACCGGACAACCTCCACCTCCTCGCTCCAGCGAATCAGCGGAAGCAGCAACTCCTTGGCCACCGGGAACATGTATCTCGCTAATCCGAGACCATGGGGGAATATCTAGAGGGGGAGAGAGATCCTTCACGAGGAGGTGTGATTTGTGAGAGGGGAGAGGGGGGCTTTATATAGGAGGAAGGGAGACCCCTCCCCTCCCATAGCCGGCGCATGAGGGGGGGACTCCTCCCCTCCTTCATTCATGTGGTGAACCCCCACTCACATAAACATGGCCTCCACCCAAAATCTCACTCACATGTATTTAATTTCCACCAAATTAAATGCAACTCTCAATTAATAAAACTCTTTTATTTATTTTATTCAGAATTTTTTGTTAATTACTTTAATTAACAAACATTCACATAAAACCCTTTGCGACATTTCAATATCACATGCATAACCACTTTCTGCAATTTCACTCGAAACAATTCCGGTTTCTATCGAAACAATTCATGTTTCTATCGAAACATTTCCTGCGCTTTGCAAACCTTTTTGTCTGGAACATATGTGCTCCTAAATGGTGTCCGGCAACCCTTAAGTGTGTCACCCTACGGTTCGCGAATAATGCAGACATGATTGAGACTCCTCTCAGATCAATAATCAGAAGCGGGACCTGGAGATCCATACTGACTCCTGCATATTCAACGATGACTTCTGTGATCGTGAGAACCTTTAACGTCAGCAATTTAATCCCTTTGTCTCATGATATAATACATGTCCGAGATTCGATCATCGGTATCCAAATACCTAGTTTGATCTCGTTACCGACATGCACTCTTTTCTCGTTCCCGTGATATAACATTCTAGTGATCACATCACTTGCTTGCAAGCTATCTTAATGTGATATCACCGAGAGGGCCCAGAGTATATCTATCCATCATCGGGATTGACAAATTCCACTCTTGATCCATGAGCCTCAACATAACACCTTCATAGCACTGAACCCACCTTTATGGTCACCCTGTTACGGTGTGATGTTTGATGTTATCAAGATACTCTTCCAGTGTTAGCAATTAACATGATCTCATGGTCTAAGGACTAAGATTACTTTGTATGATGTTATAGCAATATAAACATAATTACTTGATCGTAATGCTATACTTCGGATGAATGTTCATCACATCATTTCACAAATGATGTGACCTTGTTATTAACAACATCCAATGTCCATGATCAGGAAACTTTGATCATCTTGTTAATCAACAAGCTAGTCTATAAGAGAGGCATAACTAGGAACCCTTTTTATTTATTAGACACACATGTATTGATGTTTCCTATCAATACAATTATAGCATGCAAAATAAACATCTATCATATACAAGGAATACATAATAACAACTTTATTATTGCCTCTCAGGGCATATTTCCTTCAGTCTCCCACTTGCACTAGAGACAATAATCTAGTTTACATAGTGATAAATCTAACACCCATGGAGTTCTGGTGTTGATCATGTTTTGCCCTAGGGATTACTTTAGTCAACGGATCTGCTACATTCAGGTCCGTGTGCACTTTACAAATCTTTATATCTCCATCCTTGACATGCTCGTGGATGGAGTGAAACCGGCGCTTAATATGCTTGGAATTCTTGTGAGACCTTGGTTCCTTGGCGTTGGCTATGGCTCCATTGTTGTCACAATAGATAACCATTGGTTCCAACGCACTAGGAACCACACCTAGTTCAGTTATGAACTCCTTCATCCAAACCGCTTCTGTGCCGCTTCTGAAGCAGCAACATATTCCGCCTCCGTCATTGATCCAGCCACCACAGGTTGTTTGGAGCTCCTCCAACTAACTGCTGCTCTGTTCAAGAGAAATACGTATCCGGATTGAGACTTAGAGTCATCCGGATCAGTGTCAAAGCTAGCATCGACATAACACTTAGCGACTAGCTCTTCCTCACCTCCGTATACAAGAAACATATCCTTAGTTCTTCTCAAGTACTTAAGGATATTCTTGAACGCTATCCAGTGTTCCGAACCTGGATCAGATTGGTACCTACTAGTCAAACTAATAGCATGTGCCACATCCGGTCTTGTACATAGCATGGCATACATTATAGAGCCTATGGCTGAGGCATAGGGGATCTTATCCATTATCTCTCTTTCTTCCGCCGTAGCCGGACTTTGAGTCTTACTCAATGTCTTGTCTTGCAGCATAGGTAAGTACCCCTTCTTAATTCCGCCCATATTAAACTTCTTTAATATCTTATCAAGGTATGTACTCTGCGATAGCCCAATTAGGCGTCTTGATCTATCTCTATAGATTTTAATGCCTAATATATATGAAGCTTCACCAAGGTCCTTCATCGAAAATTTGCTGTTTAGATAACTTTTAACACTGTTTAAAAGATCTATATCATTTCCAATCAATAATATGTCATCCACATATAATATCAGAAATGCCACATTGCTCCCACTCACTTTCTTGTAAATACAAGCCTCTCCATAAGTTTGGACAAATCCAAACTCTTTGATCACCTCATCAAAGCGGAGATTCCAACTCCGGGATGCTTGCTTCGGTCCATAGATGGATCGCTGAAGTTTGCACACCTTATCAGCATCCTTAGGATCGACAAAACCCTTTGGTTGTATCATATACAACTCTTCTTCAATATTACCATTGAGGAACGCAGTTTTGACATCCATCTGCCATAATTCATAATCGAAATATGCAGTAATTGCTAACATAATCCTAACCGACTTAAGCATCGCTACGGGAGAGAATGTCTCATCGTAGTCAACTCCTTGAATTTGTCGAAACCCCTTTGCGACAAGTCGAGCCTTATAGATGGTTACATTACCATCAGCGTCAGATTTTCTTTTGAAAATCCATTTATTCTCAACGGCCTTTCGATCGTGAGGTAAGTCCACCAAGGTCCAAACCTGGTTTTCATACATGGATTCCATCTCGGATTTCATGGCTTCTAGCCATTTGTTGGAATTAGGGCTCATCATCGCTTCTTCATACGTCGCAGGGTCATCTATTTCATCAATCATGAAATTCATAACAGGATTGCTGTACAGTTCAGGAGTTGCACGTGTCCTGCTTAACCTGCGAGGTTCGATAGTGTCCTCTCTCAGAGTTTCATGATCATTATCATTAGCTCTCTCTTCATTAGGTGAAGTCAACTCCGAAACAACTTCCGGTGCTGCGCTACTCGCCATTTCATGAAGAAAAGATTCAATAACCTCTTCGAGTTCTACCTTCCGACTACTCACACCTTTCGCAAGAAACTCCTTCTCAAGAAAGGATCCATTCTTGGCAACAAAGACCTTGCCCTTGGATCTGTGATAGAAGGTATACCCAATCGTTTCCTTAGGGTATCCTATGAAGACGCATTTTTCCGTTTTGGGTTCGAGTTTATCCGGTTGAAGTTTCTTCACATAAACATCGCATCCCCAAACTTTAAGAAATGACAGCTTAGGTTTGTTTCCAAACCATAATTCATACGGTGTCTTTTCAACGGCTTTAGATGGTGCCCTATTTAAAGTGAATGTAGCGGTTTCCAGTGCATAGCCCCAAAGTGACAGTGGCAAGTCAGTCAGAGACATCATAGATCGAACCATATCCAATAAAGTACGATTACGACGTTCTGACACACCATTACGTTGTGGTGTTCCGGCAGGCGTGAGTTGTGAAACTATTCCACAGTCTTTCATATGTGTGCTAAACTCGTAACTAAGATACTCTCCTCCACGGTCGGACCGCAGAAATTTGATCTTTCTGTTACGATGATTTTCCACTTCATTCTGAAATTCTTTGAACTTTTCAGACTTATGTTTCATCAAATAGATATACCCGTATCTACTCAAATCATCCGTGAAAGTAACAAAATAACGATATCCACCTCGCGCCGACACACTCATTGGTCCACACACATCAGTATGTATGATTTCCAATAAATCTATCGCCCGTTCCATTAAACCGGAAAACGGCGTTCTAGTCATCTTGCCCACAAGGCATGGGTCACATGTATCAAATGATTCAAAGTCAAGAGATTCCAAAAGTCCATCAGAATGGAGTTTCTTCATGCGTTTAACGCCAATATGACCTAGACGGCAGTGCCACATATATGCAGATATATCATTATCAAGTTTAATCCTTTTAGCATCAACATTATGAATATGCGTAATACTACTATCGAGATCCAACAGAAATAAACCATTCAACACAGGTGCATGACCATAAAAGATATTATTCATATAAATCGAACAACCATTGTTTTCAGACTTAAACGAATAACCACTTTGCATCAAACATGATTTGGATACAATGTTCATGCTCAGTGCAGGCACCAAATAACAATTATTCAGGTTTATAACTAATCCCGACGGCATATGGAGAGGCAGCGTTCCGACGGCGATCACATCAACTCTTGATCAATTGCCGACCCGCATCGTGACCTCATCCCTTGCTAGTTGTCGCTTGTTCCGCAGCCCCTGAACCGAGTTACATATATTAGCAACCGATCCCGTATCAAATACCCAGGTGCTACTGCGAGTACTAGTCAAGTACACATCAATAACATGTATATCACACATACCTTTGTTTGCCTTGCCGGCCTTCTTGTCCGCCAAATACTTGGGGCAGCTGCGCTTCCAACGGCCAGTCCCCTTGCAATAGTAGCACTCGGTGTCAGACTTAGGGCCAGCTCGGGGTTTCTTTTCAGGCGCGGCAACAGATTTGCCGCCCTTCTTTCCCTTCTGATTGCCTTTCTTGTCCTTCTTGAAACCGGTGGTCTTATTGATCATCAACACTTGATGTTCTTTCCTAATCTCCACTTCTGCAGTCTTAAGCATTGACAGAAGCTCGGGAAGAGACTTCTTCATGCCCTGCATATTATAGTTCATCACGAAGCTCTTGTAGCTAGGTGGCAGAGATTGGAGAACACGATGTATGCCTAAGTCATTGGGAATCGTTATTCCCAAGGACACAAGCTTATCGGCGTACCCAGACATTTTGAGTACGTGCTCACTAACGGAGCTGTTCTCTTCCATCATGTAGCTAAAGAACTTTTCAGAAGCATTATAACTCTCTACGGCATCATGGGTATCGAAAATCATTTTCAATTCTCCCATGGTATCAAAGGCATTGCCATTTTCGAAACGTTTTCGAAGTTCTGGCTCTAGCCCATACAGTATGCCGCAATGAACTAAGTTGTGGTCCTCCTGACGAGTTATATAGACGTTCTTTTCGTCGTCAGGGGCATCAGGAGCTGGTGGGGGGCCTAGCGGCGCCTCTAGCACATATTCCTTTTGTGCAGCAGTGAGGAGAATCCTCAAATTCATAGCCCAGTTGGTGAAGTTGCTACCATTCGCAGCAAGCTTCTCTTTCTCCATGAACACATTGAAATTAAAAGCAGGTGGTGCCATCTACAACAGAATTTGTAAAAGACTAAGTTTATGATAGATTGAGTTCAACTAATCCAAATTACTAATGAACTCCCACTCAAAAACGACATCCCTCGTGTCCTTTTGGTGATTACATGAACCAAATCCACTACACCCAGTCCGATCATCACGTGAGTCGGTGTAGGTTCAAAGGCGAGCATCTATATGGGCATCATATCAACTATATGACTCATGCTTAACCTTTCGGTCCGTGTTCCGAGGCCATGTCTGTACATGCTAGGCTCGTCAAGTAAGAACCTTAGTATTCGCGTGTGTAAAACTGTCTTACACCCATTGTATGAAAGCGTAGAGTCGAGAACACCCGATCATCACATGATGCCTCAAAACACGATCGACAAAACGGTGCATACTTAAGGAAGAACACATTTTATCTTGATATCTAAATGAGGGACCATATTATAATGCTACCAAAAGCGCCAAACTAGCAATATAAGATGCTAACATCTAATGTGTGAAGTGAGGTGATATGGTCCATGCATTTGATCTCTATCATTTGCATCGTGGTATGATCTCTATCATTCCTTTATGTGTAAGGCCAAGGTCTATGGAACTTACACGTTAAGTGAGTTGTAAGAGTATCTATCATACATGTACTTACAGCAATACCATATCAAGACACTAGCCCAGCAACGATCTAAACTAGACGCCTCTAATTTATCAATTGCAAGTTTTACGTGGCTTAGGGCTTTCGGAGATAGAACCGGTCTTACCTACAAACATGAACCACAACGAGGATAACCAAGTTATTAGCAACTCGTTGTAAATTAGATATTGACTATAGTAGGAGAGACAGACACCCGCTAGCCACTTATGCAAAACTAGTTGCATGTCAGTCGTGGAACCGGTCTCATGTACTATGACATGTAAGGTTGGTCCGGGCCGCTTCATCCCACTATGCCACCAATATCCAAAGTACATAGAAGATGCAATAACATGATCATCATCGCCCACATATAAACATATGTGTACTACCTGTGCAAGGCACCTACGCATAGATCAGGCTCTGATACCACTGTTGGGTCCGCAGCATAGAAAACAAAAAATTTCCTCCGATGAGAACTATACGCCAAGATCTATCTACTAGATACAGAGCAACAGGTGGACATACATCCATGGAGAACTTACCCTCGAAGACAACGAGTTTTGTTAACGAGTAGGAACTCGTGGTTGATGTAGTCGTACGCTTGCTGATCTCAAGATCGTGTGGAAGTCCGAGCGCCGCAAATCAGCAGCGCATCCGTCCTCGCACACACGTTCAAGCCACCGGACAACCTCCACCTCCTCGCTCCAGCGAATCAGCGGAAGCAGCAACTCCTTCTAGACGCAAGGCCACCGGGAACATGTATCTCGCTAATCCGAGACCATGGGGGAATATCTAGAGGGGGAGAGAGATCCTTCACGAGGAGGTGTGATTTGTGAGAGGGGAGAGGGGGGCTTTATATAGGAGGGAGGGAGACCCCTCCCCTCCCATAGCCGGCGCATGAGGGGGGGACTCCTCCCCTCCTTCATTCATGTGGTGAACCCCCACTCACATAAACATGGCCTCCACCCAAAATCTCACTCACATGTATTTAATTTCCACCAAATTAAATGCAACTCTCAATTAATAAAACTCTTTTATTTATTTTATTCAGAATTTTTTGTTAATTACTTTAATTAACAAACATTCACATAAAACCCTTTGCGACATTTCAATATCACATGCATAACCACTTTCTGCAATTTCACTCGAAACAATTCCGGTTTCTATCGAAACAATTCATGTTTCTATCGAAACATTTCCTGCGCTTTGCAAACCTTTTTGTCTGGAACATATGTGCTCCTAAATGGTGTCCGGCAACCCTTAAGTGTGTCACCCTACGGTTCGCGAATAATGCAGACATGATTGAGACTCCTCTCAGATCAATAATCAGAAGCGGGACCTGGAGATCCATACTGACTCCTGCATATTCAACGATGACTTCTGTGATCGTGAGAACCTTTAACGTCAGCAATTTAATCCCTTTGTCTCATGATATAATACATGTCCGAGACTCGATCATCGGTATCCAAATACCTAGTTTGATCTTGTTACCGACATGCACTCTTTTCTCGTTCCCGTGATATAACATTCTAGTGATCACATCACTTGCTTGCAAGCTATCTTAATGTGATATCACCGAGAGGGCCCAGAGTATATCTATCCGTCATCGGGATTGACAAATTCCACTCTTGATCCATGAGCCTCAACATAACACCTTCATAGCACTGAACCCACCTTTATGGTCACCCTGTTACGGTGTGATGTTTGATGTTATCAAGATACTCTTCCAGTGTTAGCAATTAACATGATCTCATGGTCTAAGGACTAAGATTACTTTGTATGATGTTATAGCAATATAAACATAATTACTTGATCGTAATGCTATACTTCGGATGAATGTTCATCACATCATTTCACAAATGCTGTGACCTTGTTATTAACAACATCCAATGTCCATGATCAGGAAACTTTGATCATCTTGTTAATCAACAAGCTAGTCTATAAGAGAGGCATAACTAGGAACCCTTTTTATTTATTAAACACACATGTATTGATGTTTCCTATCAATACAATTATAGCATGCAAAATAAACATCTATCATATACAAGGAATACATAATAACAACTTTATTATTGCCTCTCAGGGCATATTTCCTTCACCCTTAGCCTCGAGAGAGAACTACTCCCTCCTCATCATGGGAATCAGCAATGGTGATGGAGATGGCGGTGGAGATCCACGGAGATGGCTCCGGGGGCACTTCCCCATCCCGGTAGGGTGCCGGAACAGAGACTTTCTATCTCCCGAATCTCCCCTTCGGTGGCGGTAGCGCTACGGAACTTTTCGTGGATTTCTGATTGACCCTCTAGGGTTTTTGCCTCAGGAGGAATATATAGGCGAAGGAGGCAAGGTCGGTGGCCAGCCAGGGGGCCCACACCATGCCCTGGCGTGGCCCGGGGGTACCCACGCCTAGGGGGGTGTTGCCACCCTGTGGCCCCTCTCTGACTCTCCTTCTGGCTCCATGAGTCTTCCGGGAAAATAGGAACTTTGGCTTTTGTCCCGTCCAATTCCGAGAATATTCATTTTTCTGACTTTCTGGAACCAAAAACAGCAGAAAACAGGACACTAGCACTGTGGCTCTTGTTAATAGGTTAGTCCAAGAAATCATATGAAAACTACTCCAAAGTGTGGACAAAACACAAGAAAGTAGATAAAACCAAGCATGGAACATCAAAAATTATAGATACATTTGCAATGTATCAACACCCCAAGCTTAACTCCTGCCCGTCCTCGAGTAGGTAAGTGATAAAAAGAAAGAATAATTTTTGAGGTGACATGCACCATCATAAACTTGATCAAAGTAATTGTAAAACATTCAAAGCTGGGATTATAGTACTTCAATCATAACATGAAAGACAAAGTTCTAGCAATAAGGCAAAGAAACTATGTTGCAACATGAAAAGGCACAAACAAAAGATTCATGAATAACAATTGTTTTCAAGACGTTTGTTTGTTTCACATAAAGAAAACATAGCATAATAGTATTCAGCTTGTCCCTCATAGATTAGCAAATATAAATGAATAGGACACCTTCAAAGTTCATAAGAGTGACTAGATACAAATAGTTTAAAACAAGCAATATCAAGTTTTGCATCAATCAACTAGTCTTGGGACAATGCACATAGAACTAAGAATGGCCACTATGCTCTCAAAGTACGTGCATAAAGATAGAAGGTGGAGACTCAATATAATGGTGAAAGAAAGGCCTTCATAGAAGGAAGCAGGGATTCAAGTCTCATAAAGAGCTTCCAAAAATTATGGTACTTATAGCTTTCACCTCTCATTGCCCCTTTTATAAGCATCTTGAAGTGATTAAGGTTAAAGTGAACAAACTAAGGTGTACATGCTTGACAAAGTATAAGTTGGAAATCTCATGTCCCTTGAATACGAGGGCCACTCCTCATGCTACTCAAGTTTAGTCACCGGCAAGTTCTTGTCATCGTAGGTACATGTGTATCATAAAAAACCACCAACAGGGTACCCCTTTCCCGATGATACGGAAGAATCCCCATATCAAATTGTAACACCCTCGAATCGGCCCTATGCAAGTTTTAGCCCTTTCCGCCAAACCCGCATAGAAACGATTCAAGGACGCCCACCAGGCACTTCTGTGCGGGTGGAAAAATGAAGTAATACCATTACACAACAGTCCTCGATGGGATCCACAGAACATATATATACAACAACGACTCCATGAGTCAAGAATACAGATATACAGAACAAAGATCCAAATCACCTTGAAAACGATACAACATCTGAGTACGGATAGGAAGAAAATTGGGCTAAGAGCCCTGAAGAATAACCAATGGCATCCATAACCCTGCCCAGGCCAAGCCGGAAGGGTAACCCTGCTAACGACGTCGATCTCAAACCTACTAAAACAAAAGGGGTGCCGACAAAGGGAAAAGGAAAAAGAGGAGCGTCAGTACTGAGGCCAGTACACAGCGAGGCTATAATTCGGCGGCTCTCGCCTACATAGGTATGGTGGACTGAAGCGGCAGCGAAGCATGCACTAAACAACCTATAGAGACTCGATTAACTGTCGGCTATTAGAGAGAGATAAGAAAGACCTATTCGGAACCAACCTTATACTAACACCAATCATACCCATCCTGGTATTCCCCCTCGAGCCCAAACAAGGAAGTCAAACCAAGGAACTCACACAGTTGGCAGTTTTATTCATTCCATTATAGTTGCAGCACTTACTAGTCAGATATAGATATCATGAGTCATCCTGATAGCATAAGTAGTGGGCAGTTTTAGTTAACCATTCAGTGGTAGTTGCAGTACTCACTAGTTAGATACAATTAGCATGTGGCATCCCAAACCCAGCATTTGTTGGCATTTTTATTTCATTCCATTGGAGTTGCAATACTTACTAGGCAGGTACAACATGACACGATACACCCCAGTTCCACCAGTTGTTGGCACTTTTATTATCCATTCCGTTATAGTAAAGCTGATTACTAGTCACATATTAAGTCAAATTTATAGCACTACTTTAGTTATGCTTGTTTATGATCGAGATATTATGCTCCAAGTCGTCCATAACCGCGGACACGGCTTCAGAAAGATTTACCCTTCAAGGGTGCACAAATAGCAACACACACACGATCAACCTTGGAAAAACCAACTCAAAACCCGACGAGGCTTTCTCGACAAAGCGATCACAGGATTTATAAAATATTTCAGGGGGCCACCCCACTAAGCTACCCGCAATGAAGTTGGCAGGCTCCGGAACAGACCTAGGGTTTGTGACGACGGCTGTAAACGACTGGGAACCCGAAAGTGTGACTGGGCATGTCGATACCGCGAAAACTTGGCACGATCCAAAACAGTACAGGTGCTCCACGCACAATCTTAAATAAAGCAGTAAAGCATGGCATTGGTACATGATAGTAATAAAACCCCAAACTAGTTTGTGGCCCCAAGAAATAAGAAATGAATCAAGCTCTGGCTAAGGGGAATTCATAGAGTCTACCGTATGTGGATAGTGCGAATAGTCAAGGAACAGGTATCAAGTACTAGGGGCCTACGGGACACAAGTGGGCATGAAAAACCAAATAGCATGTAATAGCCCACCGGTGCCACTTTCATTAGTTATCACAACAATTTAATAGTTGTAATTAAAGACATGATCAACTCCACCATAATACATCTGCCAGCTTTCCAACAACTGTGGTACTCGACAACACGAGATCGCACCTGAGCAAGCAACTACGGCTCGCAAGGCCAGCTATCTACCAAACAACAGGTAATAGGAGGTGTCCAAGGCAATATAGAGGCTGCACGGGATATATCGGGTACGGAACTAAAGCATCGCAACACGGATAGCAATAGATCAATAGGAGGAAATAAAGACTGTAAATGCAAAATAGGTAGAAGGGGGAGAGATGCTCGCCTGGGAAACACTGCCAAAGGATCATATCCGGAGAACTTGTCGATACTCGCATCAACTCATCGGCCTAATCCGCGAAGAAGCAAACACTAGAAGAAACACCAGATGCAATATTGAATACTACGGCAGAAGATCCGGCATGATTATGATATGATATTGTGCGGTGCAATTATGCAATATTAAGCGGAACCGGGGTCCCGACAATTAATTAATAGGTTCCAGTTATTTAGATACCCCGCAAATTAAATGTTGGATTAACAAGGCGAAACAGGGCATCGGTTCGCTACACAAATTTAAATGGAGTCCGGAATAAGACAAAGATATCCTGCATTTAGACTCCATATTTAATTATGAGGTGAATCGGCATAACGCCCCCAACCACATGATGCGATGTATGCAAGCATTAACGATTTAATATGCAACAAGGTTTATATTACATTTATAAAATAGGGGATCGGATAGGGTTCACACATCTGGGTTCGGAAGATGTTGGGTTCCGAGGTTTTGGGGTTCGGTCTCAGGGTCGACGGGGATCGGGATCGGCCTCGGCGGGAACGTTCTTGGAAAGGGAAGGTAGATCTTGTCGCATCTGTGTCTTCGGGTTCGGTCTTCGGGTCCAGGTAGAAGAGCTCGTCGTCCGGGGCCTCAGTCATCACATCCGGGAAGAACTTGTCGGTTCTAGGTTCCATGTCGGCGCACCAGGGTTCTCGGCGTCTTTGGGTGCGGGAAGGAGATCTTGACATCTGTGGTTGGTGGTGTACTTGTGCGGTGTCAGTGGTCTTCGGCGACACGGGGTCAGGGTCGAACTTGTCGAGAGGGTCTTGAACAAAAGGGAGGTAGCCTTGGCAGCGATGTGAGCACAACGGAAGCGAATTGGGCTGTCGACGAGAGGAACCTACAGAGCCACCTCGCAGCATCACACATGATGGCTTACTGCACCTGAACATAAAAACCCGGGCAACGACAACGCGTCCTTGTGGTAGGCAGGGAACACTCGAGTGGAGGCCCTCCTGGTGACGGGCGAGAAGGCGGCGACCCTATGCCTGCTAGGTGGCGGCCGGCGGTGCAGAGGCTGTGGCCAGAGCAGGCGAGGACAGCAGCCCGAGCAACGGGGAACATGCGCCAGGGAGGGCTCGGGCGCGCAGCAGGGTGGCAGGGTCACGGCTTGCGGTGAAGAGGCAGGGGCTTGAGGGGTCACGGCGCGTGGCTCGAGCGGCCGAGGCAGCGGCCAGGCCAGAGATGGGGAGGACAAGGATGAACCGGTGGCGGCGGGGAAGACCTCGGCGAGGCCGACTTGCAGACGGGCGGGCGCAGGCCGGTAGGGTCGGTGTCGGGGACGGCAGCCGGAGGGGACCCTGGGCGTCCTTGCTCGGGGCAGAGGGCCTCGGGCTCGACGGCAGGAGGGCATGGGGCGCCGCGCCTGCGGATGAAGCCGAGGGCTCCGTCGCGTAGAGGGAGGCGACGAGAAGGCACGGCGGCCGACGGCGAGCGAGCGGAGGTAGAGGAGAGGTCCGATGGCGGTCGAGGTCGGTGACGACCGGAGGCGGGGTAGGTGGTGCTGCCGGCAACGGGGTAGAGGGGGATGCGGCGCTGCCTCGCGGGGAGAGGTGCGGGCTGGCTCACGTGCGGGCGGCGCGGAGAGGGCGGGGCATCGGGGTAGGTGGCAGGAGGGAGACGAGGAAACATGGGGAGATAGGAACGGGGGAGACGGGCGCGTGTACGGGGTGGGCCCGGGGTAGGTGGTTGAGTGGCTGGGTGTTTGGGGCAGGGGAGTGTGGGCTGGTGAGGTGGCCAGGCGGGGTGGGAGGCAGGTGTGGTGTGCGTGAGTGGAGAGTGGAGGCAAGAGGGCGGTTGGGGGAGTGACGTGGTGTGGGGGGTGAGGTGGCGAGACGGGGTTGGCTCGGGTGAGGTGGAGGGGTGGAGGAAGTGACTGGCGTGGTGTGAGGTGGAGGAGATGGGTTGGGTTAGGTAGCCGGTTAGGGAGGATTTGTCTGGGTATTTTAGACTAGGGTTTGGAGGTGGCCGGCTGGGCTTTCGGGCCTGGCGGGCTGCCTCCTAAAAACAATCTTAAAATATTTTATTTATTTAAAACGGGGATTTTGTAAACCATTTTTAGACGAACAAAATAATCCGGAAGACCGGGGTTTTGATTTGAAATAAAGACGGGGCGTTTAGAAAACAAAACCAGGTTTTTCAAAAATAGTTTCAGACTCACATGTGCATGATGATGACAATGCTCAAATGCAATGTGGCATGATCACATGATCATGCGGTCATGATGATGCAATGCACAAAAACAGAGCGATTTTCTAGTAGTGGTGTTAGCGGGATGCTACAATTCGACACCACTAACAAGGGATCTCGCCCTCGAGATCCGCTTTGTGGTACCGGGAAGAAGGTTGGCAATCTGAATCTTCTCGCTTCGGGTGGATCCTCGCGATAGCACTAACAAGAGGTCGTTGTCCATGATCATCGAGAGAACACTCCGGAGAAACAAGGACGAAGGTAGAGGCATCAGAAGATAAAGCCACCTCTAACTTCCGGGGACGGAGTACAATTGCTGGATCCACCGATTCGATGTACGAAAGTGAATGATAAGAGTAGTCGGATGGTGATCAGTCCATCGCGCACCCAAACCATTACTCTGCACACGAATAGGTGAATTATGCAACCAACTCTCGGAATTAGACTGAAGATCTCGACAAACGACGTTCGGGAACAAAAGAGTGATGCCGGCTCTGCATCGGATCTGGCGTAGATGATGTCGTCACGTTGAAACACCGGAAAGCGCAACAAGGAGCAAAGAGAAGTCCAACAGATGAAGGATTCCTCAGATAGCATGAAGACCGGATGTAGAAACACCGTTACCAAAGGAGGAGGCGAAACCCTGAAGGTACGACGGAAACCCAACCATGAGAAACCCTAGACTTGAAGAAAGGATAAGAGGGTAGAATCAAAACACGCAGAGGTAAGAGGAGAACAACAGAGGGGTAAGGAGTAAAATTGGACCTAATCAGATCTATCCAACCGATTTTGCACAAATAACTTTGACACTCTACATCGTCCGTTAGCTAGGTTATCCTACACGCTGGACCAGTGGGGTATCGTAACTGCTGGGCTCTAATACCACTCTGTAACACCCTCGAATCGGCCCTATGCAAGTTTTAGCCCTTTCCGCCAAACCCGCATAGAAACGATTCAAGGACGCCCACCAGGCACTTTCGTGCGGGTGGAAAAACGAAGTAATACCATTACACAACAGTCCTCGATGGGATCCACAGAACATATATATGCAACAACGACTCCATGAGTCAAGAATACAGATATACAGAACAAAGATCCAAATCACCTTGAAAACGATACAACATCCGAGTACGGATAAGAATCAAATTGGGCTAAGAGCCCTGAAGAATAACCAATGGCGTCCATAACCCTGCCTCGGCCAAGCCGGAAGGGTAACCCTGCTAACGACGTCGATCTCAAACCTGCTAAAACAAAAGGGGTGCCGACAAAGGGCAAAGGAAAAAGAGGAGCGTCAGTACTGAGGCTAGTACACGGCGAGCCTAGAATTCGGCGGTTCTCGCCTACATAGGTATGGTGGACTGAAGCGGCAGTGAAGCATGCACTAAACAACCTATAGAGACTCTATTAACTGTCGGCTATTAGAGAGAGATAAGAAAGACCTATTCGGAACCAACCTTATACTAACACCAATCATACCCATCCTGGTATTCCCCCTCGAGACCAAACAAGGATGTCAAACCAAGGAACTCACACAGTTGGCAGTTTTATTCATTCCATTATAGTTGCAGCACTTACTAGTCAGATATAGATATCATGAGTCATCATGATAGCATAAGTAGTGGGCAGTTTTAGTTAACCATTCAGTGGTAGTTGCAGTACTGACTAGTCAGATACAATTAGCATGTGGCATCCCAAACCCAGCAGTTATTGGCATTTTTATTTCATTCCATTGGAGTTGCAATACTTACTAGGCAGGTACAGCATGACACGATACACCCCAGTTCCACCAGTTGTTGGTACTTTTATTATCCATTCCATTATAGTAAAGCTGATTACTAGTCACATATTAAGTCAAATTTATAGCACTACTTTAGTTATGCTTGTCTATGATCGATATACTATGCTCCAAGTCGTCCATAACCGCGGACACGGCTTTCAGAAAGATTTACCCTGCAGGGGTGCACAAATAGCAACACACACACGATCAACCTCGGAAAAACAAACTCAAAACCTGACGAGGCTTTCTCGACAAAGCGATCACAGGATTTATAAAATATTTCAGGGGGCCACCCCACTAAGCTACCCGCAACGAAGTTGGCCGGCTCCGGAACGGACCTAGGGTTTGTGACGACGACTGTAAACGACTGGGAACCCGAAAGTGTGACTGGGCTTGTCGATACCGCGAAAACGTGGCACGATCCAAAACAGTACAGGTGCTCCACGCACAATCTTAAATAAAGCAGTAAAGCATGGCATTGGTACATGATAGTAATAAAACCCCAAACTAGTTTGTGGCCCCAAGAAATAAGAAATGAATCAAGCTCTGGCTAAGGGGAATTCATAGAGTCTACCGTATGTGGATAGTGCGAATAGTCAAGGAACAGGTATCAAGTACTCGGGGCCTACGGGACACAAGTGGGCATGAAAAACCAAATAGCATGTAATAGCCCACCGGTGCCACTTTCATTAGTTATCACAACAATTTAATAGTTGTAATTAAAGACATGATCAACTCCACCATAATACATCTGCCAGCATTCCAACAACTGTGGTACTCGACAACACGAGATCGCACCTGAGCAAGCAACTACGGCTCGCAAGGCCAGCTATCTACCAAACAACAGGTAATAGGAGGTGTCCAAGGCAATATAGAGGCTGCACGGGATATATCGGGTACGGAACTAAAGCATCGCAACACGGATAGCAATAGATCAACAGGAGGAAATAAAGACTGTAAATGCAAAATAGGTAGAAGGGGGAGAGATGCTCGCCTGGGAAACACTGCCTAAGGATCATATCTGGAGAACTTGTCGATACTCGCATCAACTCATCGGCCTAATCCGCGAAGAAGCAAACACTAGAAGAAACACCGGATGCAATATTTAATACTACGGCAGTATTAAGCGGAACTGGGGTCCCGACAATTAATTAATAGGTTCTAGTTATTTAGATAACCCGCAAATTAAATGTTGGATTAACAAGGCGAAACAGGGCATCGGTTCGCTACACAAATTTAAATGGAGTCCGGAATAAGACAAAGGTATCCTGCATATAGACTCCATATTTAATTATGAGGTGAATCGGCATAACGCCCCCAACCACATGATGCGATGTATGCAAGCACTAATGATTTAATATGCAACAAGGTTTATATTACATTTATAAAATAGGCGATCGGATAGGGTTCACACATCTGGGTTCGGAAGATGTTGGGTTTCGAGGCTTCGGGTTTGGTCTCAGGGTCGACGGGGATCGGGATCGGCCTCGACGGGAACGTTCTCGGAAACGGAAGGTAGATCTTGTTGCATCTGTGTCTTTAGGTTCGGTCTTCGGGTCCAGGTAGAAGAGCTCGTCGTCCGGGGCCTCGGTCATTGCATCCGGGAAGAATTTGTCGATTCCAGGTTCCATGTCGGTGCACCGGGGTTCTCGGCGTCTTTGGGTGCGGGAAGGAGATCTTGACATCTATGGTTGGTGGCGTACTTGCGCGGTGTCGGTGGTCTTCGGCGACACGGGGTCGGGGTCGAACTTGTCGAGAGGGTCTTGAACAAAAGGGAGGTAGCCTTGGCAGCGATGTGTGCACAACGGAAGCGAATTGGGCTGTCGACGAGAGGAACCTGCAGAGTGACCTGGCAGCATCACACATGATGGCTTACTGCACCTGAACATAAAAACCCAGGCAACGACAACGCGTCCTTGTGGTAGGCAGGGAACACTCGAGTGCAGGCCCTCCTGGTGACGGTCGAGGAAGGCGTCGACCCTATGCCTGCTAGGTGGCGGCCGACAGTGCAGAGGCTGCGGCCAGAGCAGGCGAGGACGGCAGCTCGAGCAACGGGGAACATGTGCCAGGGAGGCCTCGGGCGCGTAGCAGGGCGGCGGGGTTGCGGCTTGCGGTGACGAGGCAGGGGCTTGAGGGGTCACGGCGCGTGGCTCGAGCGGACAAGGCAGCGGCCGGGCCAGAGACGGGGAGGACGAGGATGAACCGGTGGCGGCGGGGAAGAGCTCGGCGAGGCCGACTCGCAGACGGGCGGGCGCAGGCCGGTGGGATCGGTGTCGGGGACGGCGGCCGGAGGGGACCCTGGGCGTCCTTGCTCAGGGCAGAGGGCCTCGGGCTCGACGGCAGGAGGGCATGGGGCGCCGCGCCTGCGGATGAAGCCGAGGGCGCCGTCGTGCAGAGGGAGGCGACGGGAAGGCACGACTGCCGACGGCGAGCGAGCGGAGGTAGAGGAGAGGGTTGGCGGCGGTCGAGGTCGGTGACGACCGGAGGCAGGGTAGGTGGGACTGCCGGCAATGGGGCAGAGGGGGATGCGGTGCTGCCTCGCGGGGAGAGGCGCGTGCTGGCTCGCGTGCGGGCGACGCGGAGAGGGCGGGGTAGGTGGCAGGAGGGAGACGGGGAAATAGAGGGAGATAGGAACGGGGGAGACGGGCGCATGTACGGGGTGGGCTCGGGGTAGGTGGCTAAGTGGGTGGGTGTTTGGGGCAGGGGAGTGTGGGCTGGTGAGGTGGCTAGGCAGGGTGGGAGGCAGGTGTGGTGTGCGTGAGTGGAGAGTGGAGGCGAGAGGGCGGTTGGGGGAGTGACGTGGTGTGGGGGGTGAGGTGGCGAGACGGGGTTGGCTCCGGTGAGGTGGAGGGGTGGAGGAAGTGGCTGGCGTGGTGTGAGGTGGAGGAGATGGGTTGGGTTAGGTAGCCGGTTAGGGTAGGATTTGTCTGGGTATTTTAGACTAGGGTTTGGAGGTGGCCGGCCGAGCTTTCGGGCCTAGCGGGCGGCCTCCTAAAAACAATTTTAAAATATTTTATTTATTTAAAACGGGGATTTTGTAAACCATTTTTAGACGAACAAAATAATTCGGAAGACCGGGGTTTTGATTTGAAATAAAGAC
This sequence comes from Avena eriantha, assembly GCA_910589775.1. Classification (NCBI taxonomy): domain Eukaryota; kingdom Viridiplantae; phylum Streptophyta; class Magnoliopsida; order Poales; family Poaceae; genus Avena; species Avena eriantha. The sequence continues at coordinate 402,088,244 of OU342745.1, forward strand.
GGGGCGTTTAGAAAACAAAACCAGGTTTTTCGAAAATAGTTTTAGACTCACATGTGCATGATGATGATGATGCTCAAATGCAATGTGGCATGATGACATGAGCATGCGGTCATGATGATGCAATGCACAAAAACACAGCGATTTTCTAGTAGTGGTTTTAGCAGGATGCTACACAAAATGACAAGGCAAGCACACAACGAGCATCTCAGCAATCTTCTTATTTACCATGGGAATATGGTGCTTTTTTCTATCTTTCCTCTTTTCTCATATCTTTTTTTCTTTTTCTCAATATTTGACTCTTTTTTATAAGAAGAATGCTTCATAGACAGCTCATTATGGTTACGCTGCAGGTTTCCACCATGACAGCATGGATTAGACCAGCGGCCCAGGCGTTTCTCTAACACATATACATAACTCCATGGATTTACAAGCTCCCCTTTCATTTCACACCGACGACATCTATAGACAAAAGAGCATGATATCAACTAGGTACAAAGTACAAGTGCAATGTTGAAAGCTTCCCAATGACAACATGGTTCTACTAATCCCCCACAAATAAGTGCAAGCATATACAACATAGATGATACAATGGTTCAAGTTTATTAAGGGCAAGAAAAGTAAAGTGTGCCATCAAGTTCGTGAGAGCTTTAATCACTAGTTTTCTCATAACAATTTTAATTCAGAAGGTAAACAAAATCATGAATATACTTGGAGTAGCATATGATAGTAGGTAGGTATGGTGGACTCTTTGGAATAACTTGGTTTAGGGAGTTGGATGCATGAGTGGAACTCATACTTGGTTACGGAGGCTAGCAAAAGACTGGGAGCGACAAACTAAGAGAGCAATAATGGCCATAATCATGCAGAGCAACAAAACATCGTTGATCAAAGCATAAAGTGATACTACAAGTTGAAAACTAAAGGATCATCAAGGCTATGGTGACTTGGGATAGTCATAACATGGTGTGAGCATGTGCCAAGTCAACCCAAATAAAGCATGAAAGGAGAATACCATAATAATATGCTTTAATATGCTAAAACAACGCATGATTCATCCAAAGCTCATTAAGCAATCTCAATTGTTTATAACATGTCATGCTACAACAAAGAATACTAAGCATAAAGCCAAAACAATATCAAGCATGGCATGACAAAGCTTAGGCCATGTTACATTGCAAATGTATCTATAATTTTTGATGCTCCATGCTTCGTTTTATCCACTTTCTTGTGTTTTGTCCACACTTTGGAGTACTTTTCATATGATTTCTTGAACTAACCTATTAACAAGAGCCACAGTGCCAGCTGCCTGTTTTCTGCTGTTTTTGGTTCCAGGAAAGTCAGAAAATGAATATTCTCGGAATTGGACGGGACAAAAGCCAAAGCGCCTATTTTTCTAGAAGACTCCAGGAGACAGAATACGAGACGGAGGAGGGCCAGGGGCTGGCCACACCCCCCCAGGCGCGGGCTGGGCCTGGCCGCGCCAGGGCATGGTGTGGTGGCCCCAGGCACCCCCTCGGTCTCCCTCTTCGCCTATAAGAAGCCTTCTGACCTAAAAACTTGGGGGAGGGGGTCGACATTTTTCCACGAAAAGTTCCGCTGCGCCGCCGCCACCGAAGGGGAGATTCGGGGGGACAGAAAGTCTTTGTTCCGGCACCCTGCCGGGATGGGGAAGTGCCCCCGGAGCCATCTCCATCGATCTCCACCATCATCTTCATCGACTATCCATGTTTTCCCCATCTATGAGTGAGTAATCCCCCGCTGTAGGCTATGGGGATGGTAGGGATTGGATGAGATCGTTCATGTAATGGCATCAGATTGTTAGGGCATAGTGCCTAGTATCTTTTATTAGTGCTTTATGACTTTGTTGCGACTTATTGTGCTTAATGCTTGTCACTAGGGCCCGAGTGCCATGATTTCAGATCTGAACTTATTATTGATTCATTATGATATTATTGTTCTTGGTCTTATCTACAAGTTGTATACACACGTTGTTGTCTAGAACCTATGGCGCCAAAGTGACAGAAATCGGGATAACCGGAAGGGAATGGCTTTGATATGAGGATCACATGTGTTCACGGAGTGTTAATGCTTTGCTCCGGTGCTCTATTAAAAGGAGCACCTTAATTGCCAGTAGTTCCCTAGAGGCCCCGCTGCAAACGGGCTGGCAGGACAAAAGATGTTGTGCAAGTTCTCATTGCGATCACGTATGACTATATATGGAACACATGCCTAGGATTGTCTAGTACTTGGATGCTTTATCTTATTTATCTGCAATTGCCCTATGTTCTGATTGCTATGTGAAGTGTCTTGTCCATGCAATGCCCGTCCATCCATCCCTATGCCTACCGCACTCGAATCCCACTGTTTACTGCTTTTGTTACTACTGTCGTTGCTTTACTACTGCTGCTACTTTGCTATTCCTACTACAAAACTATTGCTACTGATAAACTATTGTGAGCAAGATTGTTTCCAGGTGCAGCTGAATTGACAACTCAGTTCTTAAGGCTGATAAATATTCTTTGGCTCCCCTTGTGTCGAATCAATAAATTGGGTTTCACTTCCCTCGAAAATACTGCGATATACCCCCTATACTTGTGGGTCATTAGGCCACAGTCAAAAACAAGCTCTCTTTACCACTTAAGCATGAACGTTTTCCTACTCTTTTCCAACCCAAACCAAACCATTTGAAAACCAATGTATGAAAGAGGGGGTCCAACCAAGTTATTCAGAAAACTAACCAAACCATGCAAACAAAAAACCAAAACGAAAACGAAAAAGAAGACGGTCCAAGAACAACACAATTGTGCATGAAACAATAAAAATGAAGCGTTTGGAAGAAACCTGTGATTTTATTGATGAAGAGGGGGATGCCTTGGGCATCCCCAAGCTTTGACGCTTGTACTTCTTGGATATTTCTTGGGGTGACACTCGTGGCATCCCCAAGCTTGAGCTTTAATCCATCCTTCATCTCATTACTCATTCCTTCCATACACCTGAAAATTTTCCTTCATACAAAACTTCACACAATCCTTATTAGCAATATTAGTGCACTCAAAATAATAGGTCTTAAGGTTCAGTTCCAATACCAAATAAACTTCCATTAGAACACTAGCTACTGAAGCACTTCCCTCAAAAATATCAATTCCCCAAAAGAACTCAAAAAGGAACCAACACGAAGCAAATGCAGAAAATGACAGAAATCTGTCAAAACAGACCAGCAGGTAAAGACGAATGTTTTTGAAGGCCTTCAGTTGCTCAAATTAAAAAGTGTTGAACTAACGAAAGTTATATAACAATGTGGGGAAGAAGAACAAAAATTCACACCTCAAAAGGACATACAACGATTTTACACGAATTTTTACGGTGAAGCACAGAAATCTATTTCGGGACAGCAACTTTCCCAATCATTACTTCTCTCTCATTAGAGATTACTCTTGGCACAAAAAGCAAATAAAAAGGATAAAGAGCGGTTATTACTGAAGTAATAACTTCCAAGACTCATCTAAAACTTTTGGGTTATCTCCCAATAAGTACTTTTTTTAACGCCTTTAAGTTAGGCATGATAGTTTGAGAAGATGATGCTCACATAAGAAATATCAATTGAAGTAAAAGAGAGCATCAAGAAGCAAATTCAAAACACATTTAAGTTTAACCCACTTCCTATGCATAGGAATCTTGTAAAGAAACAAGTCATGAAAGCATAAAGAAACAAGTATAGGAAAGTAAAACAAGTGCAACTTCAAGACTTTCAACATAAAGAGGGGAAACTTAATATTGTTGAGACACATAAAACCATTTTTCCCTCTCTCATAATAACTTTCAGTAGTATCATGAATAAAATTAACAATATAACTATCATATGAAACATTCTTATCATGAGCCACATGCATAATAGAATTAATACTCCCCACATAAACATAGTCATTCTTATTAATTGTAGTGGGAGCAAATTCAACAAAATAGCTATAATTATTATTCTCATCAGCATAATCATCAAATATAGGAGGCATACTATAGTCATAATTAATTTCCTCCTCAATAGTAGGTGGACTGAAAATATCATATTCATCATTGTAATCATCATATATTGGAGGTTTGGTATCATCATAAGCAATAGAATATCTATCTTCCAAAGCTGGGGAACTAAAAAGATCATTTTCATAAAAACTAGCTTCCCCAAGCTTAGACTTTTCCATAGCATTAGCAATAATGGTGTCCAAAGAATTCATACTAACAACATTGCTATTAGCATGCAAATAAAGCTCCATAGGTTTTTTAATTTTCTCTTCAAACACTTCATGTCCTAACTCAAGATAAATACTATAAAGCTCTCTAATTTTGTTGTTGTTTTCCATTAAGCCTAACTAGTGAAAACAAGAAACAAAAATACAAAATTGCAGAATCTAAAGGAAATAACTTTGAAGACTCACACCGGAGGATGTGAGTACCTTTTACCTTACCTCCCCGGCAACGGCGCCAGAAAATAGGCGTTTACCGTGGGAGGTTCTTCTTCTTTAATCCTCCGGTGTGAATACCTTTTACCTTACCTCCCCGGCAACGGCGCCAGAAAATAGCTTGATGTCTACACACTTCTATTCTTGTAGACAGTTGTTGGGCCTCCAAGTGCAGAGGTTTGTAGAACAACAACATGTTTTCTCTTAAGTGGATCACCCAAGGTTTATCAAACTCAGGGAGGAAGTGGTCAAAGGTATTCCCTCTCAAGCAACCCTCCAATCAAGATACAAGAAGTCTCTTGTGTCCCCAACACACCCAATACACTTGTCAGGTGTATAGGTGCACTAGTTCGGCGAAGAGATAGTGAAATACAAGTGGTATAGATAATTATAAGTGGTAACGCTGATAGAAAATAGCTTGATGGCGTGGAAAAGACTAAAGTAAAACTGAAATAGAGATGGAAGCAAGCAAACATGTAATAGATCTAATAGCAAACGGTGTATCAATGCTTAGAAACAAGGCCTAGGGATCATAATTTCACTAGTGAACACTCTCATATAAATATCTTCTCTTTATGATACTACTCTTAACTACTCTCCGGTTGGACACTCTAATCAACGGTAGGGCTATAACATCACACCTCAAAGTTCATCTTTCCCATCTAGAAAACCCCACACTGTCACCTTGAGTACTAGATGAGTCCAACAAACACCACAATTTCATAAAGACATCCAAATCCAAATATAACTCATAACAAGTATTTGTAATCTCTAGCCTAAGTGCCATCATGGTGTGCACGTTGTCACTTTCACACACATGGGGAGAGCAGAGATCTATGAAAGCACTTGAGTAGCAAGGTAGATCTATAGATTACAAGCTCATGATCACAATATGATCACGCATAGAGAGAGAAATGAACACATAGCTACCGGTAGAACCCTTAGCCTCGAGAGAGAACTACTCCCTCCTCATCATGGGAATCAGCAATGGTGATGGAGATGGCGGTGGAGATCAATGGAGATGGCTCCGGGGGCACTTCCCTATCCCGGCAGGGTGCCAGAATAGAGACTTTCTGTCAACCAAATCTCCCCTTCGGTGGCGGAGGCGCTGTGGAACTTTTCGTGGATTTCTGATTGACTCTCTAGGGTTTTGCCTCGGGAGGAATATATAGGCGAAGGAGGCAAGGTCGGTGGCCAGCCAGGGGGGCCACACCATGCCCTGGCGTGGCTTGGGGGTACCCGCGCCCGTGGGGTGTGGCCACCTTGTGGCCCCTCTCCGACTCTCATTCTGGCTCCGTGAGTCTTCCGGGAAAATAGGAACTTTGGCTTTTGTCCCGTCCAATTCCGACAATATTCATTTTCTGACTTTCTAGAACCAAAAACAGCAGAAAACAGGCAACTGGCACTGTGGCTCTTGTTAATAGGTTATTCCAAGAAATCATATGAAAAGTACTCCAAAGTGTGGACAAAACACAAGAAAGTAGATAAAACCAAGCATGGAACATCAAAAATTATAGATACATTTGCAATGTCTCAGTAAGATATACAAATTATAGATGTGATTCGTGCAAAACTCGTCACAGTTTGCGAAGTATTTGATACTTGTCCCGTTTTATGAAAACAGGATGATCTTCTTGAGAATTGCTGGATTTGAGGCAATGTGGCTTGATGACGGCAAGCAAAATAGTTGATGGCCGACATCACCTCTTTCCTCAAAGTTTATCATTTGGATTAGTGGACTTGAATATAATTTGTAATCCTTGTATGTGTGTCTTGCTTTTGGCGAGTCGATTATTCATATGAACAAGTTACAAGCCAGTTTGTACTATTCTTATGAACAATACCGTTATGGTCACATTACGATTATAAATAAGTTATTCTCATCACTATGTTAATGACAATAGTTTAAACATTTATAAAATGATTAGAATGCCAAAAGATATCCAAAGTTTAATAATGAAAATACACTATAGTTTAAGTTATTTTGGTTATTGCAGGTTCTTTATGAAAGATCGGGGTCCTAGATGCTTAATCTAGAGACTTTGCAAAACCATGCCTCTTGGGCAGAATGACTAAAACTCCGCATTCTGGTAAAACGGTGATATGCAAAGAAATGTTGAATCTTATAAATAGTGATGTATCGTATTTTCAACAAATAGTGGAAATCATTTATTGTGGACTTAAGTGAATACGTATATTTACTTAATGAAATATGAAGTTTGAAATGATTTGAATTGTTCAAATGAGTTCATAGGATATTGAATTAACTGAATTAACAAGTCTCTTCGATATGATCGACATGACTAAGGTATTCAAGTTAAGTTTAGCATAAAAGGAACTCGTGAAAGATGTTTTGCAAATTATGATAATTGGACGAATTCAAACTATGTTGAAATATCTAAACATCATAATCATTATGTATTGGATACATATGGTATAATATTATCTCTTATCGGGGTTATAGTTGTCATTTAGAGTTAGAGATGATGATCTGCAAAACACTCATTTGAAAAACAAAGGAACATCTAAAGATTCGTGGAAACAACAACATAAGTATTATGGCACGTTCGAGTTTCTGGAGATTTCGATAAGTCAAACTCGTGGCGAATAAACAAATCTTTGTAAAGCATTCTTAGGAAGCTATGAATGCATCTTTCACAAGGGGCAAATCTGTTGTTGATGTGTCTTGATGAAGGTACAAATGGAAGAAAGTAAAGGATCAAAACAAGGTACTTGACCTTACCTCTGGACTGTTGAGTGGCGCAGCGGACTTCGTTTCGTGAATCCAAACTCTACATATAGAGGAGAAACTATTGATAATGATCATAAAGTTTCACTGAATACTTTTACTAAAAAAAGTAGGATTCAACTATATATTCTACAAGTTTGTGGAATTATATTATTGATTCACTTGTCATGTTTTGAACAAGACATACCTACGAAATACAAAGAAGCGTGATGGACCTAAGTACGAGAAATGAATAGTCATTAAAATCTCGTTAGTGGAATTCTCAAATTGATAATGATCAAAGTATTTTGGAATGTCCAAGATTGTCGAGAGGACCTAGATTTGAGTGGGAGCAAATCAGCTTGGCTAATTCATAATATGTAGCTGACATATTTTGAGTGGGAGCTAAGTAAAATCTCTGGATCTCAAACATGAATGTCATATTTGAGTGGGAGCGTGAAATCATCCTGGATATGTGGACGACATATGTGAATGATGTGATTGGTGTTAATAATATTTAAGTTAGATAAAAGTCAGTCACGCGCAAGGTGCTCATCGCAGCGGGCTGTTCTCCCCACCTCCACTAAGGCAGTTTTTTTTTTAATCTTGCACGACGAAAGTTCGTCACTCGTTCTTAGAGCAAGTCCAGCAGTTTTTCTAAAATTTCTCCCCTATATCTTAAAATCTTGGACTCTCCTAAAAATATTCTCTCCTAGAAATTGTACGACTCCAGCAGTTCCTCCTAAATATCTCTCCTATTCTATATTTAAGAATTTTCTATAACTACCATTTGAAAATGAACTGCTACCCTTCGAGAAGGAGCTTTCCCACGCTCGGGAGATGGATAGGGGAGCCCTCCATGAGGGAGTTGGGGAAAATAATAGGGGAGTTTCAAGAATAGGGGAATCGACTGGGGAACTATTGGAAGGTCATTTTTTCTATTTTTCCCTAAAAACTATAGGGTAGATGATAAGGGAACAGTTGGACTTGCTCTTAGGACCTAAAATTTCGCTGGATTTGGTTCAACTTTTTTTTAGAGATTTGGGCCTATTTTCATCCGGCGTATTCAGGCCGCACCCAACGCGATGAGTGTCGCCTAGGAACGCCGGATGAATCTAAAACGTCGGGATTTTTTTTACGCTGGCGACCCTGCCTTGTCAGCGAGAGCACACCATTCTCATCCTCATCATCTCGACTCCCGCCAGACCGGCAGGCAGAGCAATTGCCGCCTATCCAATAGCCCACACTGTGGTGTAATGGGGCGCCACCGCTCGCCCATCTTCTGGCATTTTCTCGTCCTCGTCGCTTTTTCCTGAAATGGCTATAAATGACGGCCATTCTCGCCGTCTTTAGAGCACAAACCTTCATCTCCCTAATCTGCATAGTTCTAGGTGAAGAAAAGCTCGGCGGAAGCAATGGCAGAGAGGTTTCCCAGCGACCCTGTGACGACGAATGGCTTCGGCCGCCGATTGCTCCAGCCGAGGGAGGCGCCGCGGCGCCGTCGGATTTCTGGCGCCCGCCGACCTGGAAGCTCAGCGCGTGTGGCGTACCCGTGCCGCTGGTACGGGAAGAGCATCAAAGGATCGACGAGATCCAAATGGCCATCGCCGACATGGACCCCGAGGAGGCGGAGCCCCCCGAGAACGACGTACTGGGACAAGTATTGCCGCGAGCGCTGGCTAGCCTACCACGAGGGTGGAGGTTGGGTGCTGACACGCAACAACGCCGAAGGTCAGCGTCGCTGGTGGAGTGAGCCCGACCGCACCCTCGCCGCCGTCCTCGAGCACATACCAACCGGCAACAACCCGTGGTTGGGGTACCCGCCACACTCGTCTCCATCCTTCTTGCGGTGTCAGGGGAGTTTCTGGATGCCGAGGAAGATGGCCGGCGTGTTGTCCTCCTCGTCGGCATCAGCCTTGTGCTTGTCTAGCTCGGCGCCTCACAACTCCACCCCTCGTGCAACACGGCCGCGCTCCGGCCAGTGACGCACTCCCGTGGGCTCGTCATCAACGAGCGTCACGCTCCATCGCCATCGAGATGCCATGTTCACCTCATCAGGCCGAAGAGGGAGCAAGCCAACGTTGGGCCGCTGCGTACGCCAAAGAAGGAGACAGTAGAGTGGGCCTTTCCGGACTCTGAGGAGGACTTCCTCCTCAAGATGGCTATGGAGGCATCGCTCAACAACGTCCTACCGATGACGGGCCCCACCGCATGCGCCTGGTCCAGATCGGACTAGGAGCACGCCGCTTGTTGTCCTCTATGACTCCGACTCTGACGAGGGCGGGCCAGGGCCCTCGTCGCATCAGTTGTGCAGCGGCGATACCGGGCAGGGTTGCAGCTCTGAGCCACCGAGGTACAATCCGCCGAGCGATGACGGCAACTTACAACCGCCTCGACATGAACTAGGATTCCCCGAGTGTTTTATGTTCTTTTAACCTAATGTAAGTCGAATTCGGTTATATGTCCGAATTTTAAAAAAAATATGTACAAAGTCGCCTATAATATAATGAGTACGAAATTTCTCAGTTTAGACGAACTTTGGACGAATTTAAAAAAATTCGCAAATTGAACCTAGAAATGCGAGTGAGAATTCAACTGTTCCGAGACCAAAAGTTGTATTCATCCGACATTATTTATTCGTCCTGGGCACGTCCAACGAGTGGAGTTGCTCTAATACCTAGCGAGTATTCAGGGAGCACTCAATGTTGTGCCACTGCCACCGATCAAGAGCATCTCTAGCAGATCCATTATATATAGTCCGGTCCTTAAAATTTCTTTTTTGGTTTTGGACTTTATTTTCGTTCCTAATAGATATAGTAAAATGAGCTAACCTTTAAATATTTTTAAGTCTCGTCCTAAATCCATCCCTGAACATGATATAGGTGTCGATTTACGTGTCATACATGAGCCACAACCGCTTCCTCGGCACCAGATCCACCAAATTTGTCACCCGTGTCACCACAACCACCATAAATCCACGCAAGGAGGCTCTGCCGGGGGAGGAGCTCCAAGGACAAGGTCAAGCACAATCGTCGGACGCACTCGGAGGGAGCACTGATACGCGATGCTCATTCTACGGTGTGGCGCAGGTAGGATGTGCTCGAGAAGGTCGCGTTGCCCGCTATCCTCCATGCACACACAACCAGGACACGTTGTTATGAACATGACATTGTACGAGTTATCCCGAAGCAGAAGCAGCAACAACAGCAGGGGCGTCACGCTGAAGGAGATGCACTTCGCGAGGAGCATGATTGGAAGATGAATAAGGTGGAGATGGAGGTTATCGATATCTCGCTTAGGGTTTGCTTCGGACTAGCCCCTAGAAATGGTTAAAGTTCGCTTTTAGGGTTAATCAATGTACAGATCTATGTATGAACTGTGTTAGAGATGCTCGTATGAACTATGGTGTTTATCTCTATGATAATCTTTGTTCTAGTGCGAGACTTCTTTTTCCATATTTACAGTACACTTTCATAGGATTGGAGAACGATTCATACCTAAAATTAGTTTATAGAGGTTTTAAGCTATGGCATTTTAAAGTATCATCTAGAGATGGTCTAAGCTTGTGATAACAAAGACTACAATATGCAATGCTTACTTTATATAGTTTCTCTGTTTCTCGTACAACTGGAAAACAGTGAAATTAACTGATGCACTTCGTTTAAATATGCATGTATTTAGCCACATTTGAGTGTGTAGTTATATGCCAATCTAGATATACCCGTGTCAATTAATTTGGGACACCGAGAATAGTATTTTCATAGTAATGACTACTCGCTCCGTCCACAAATAAGTGTACAACTAAAAAATACCAGACAAATTAATTCTCTCTCTTCTTTTATGAGTCTCTACCAATTATAAATAAAAGAGAAGAATGAGGATTGGTGAATGATATGAATGAAGAATAAAGATTGAAGGATGAGGTGGGGGAGTGATTACGAGGAGCTAATTACATTTATTTAGTGTCTTGGTATTGAGTAGATGACACTCTTTTTGGCACAAATTTTAAGTGCTAGACATACACTTATTTGCGGACGGAGGAGTAACAACTAAGGACCATACAACCTAAACATGAGATTCATTCTATGGCAATACTACTTATATGAGAATAGATATATCTCGGTCAAATTAGCTATGGTCACTTTATATTATCACTTCATTATACTAGTTGTCAAAACGGCAAAATCATCTCGTGTATTCTAGAAAAATAATCATTGTCAAGCGGACCTCTACGGAGAGGTTTTCCGGCGACCCTGCGGCGAATGGCTTCGGCCGCCGGTCGCTCCAGTCGTGGGAATCGCGGCTTCTCCACGAGGTCGGCTACCCGGCGCTGCCGGATTTCCGGTGCCCGCCGACCTGGAAGCTCAGCGCACGCGACGTACCCGTGACACCGGTGTCGGAAGCGCATGAAAGGATCGACGAGATCCAGATGGCCATCGCCGGCATGGACCCCGAGGAGGCGGAGCCCCCTGAGAACGGCGTACCGGGACAACTACTTTCACGAGCACTAGCTAGCCTACCACGAGGGTGGAGGCTGGGCGCCGACGCGCAACAACGCTGAAGGTCGTCGTCGTCGCTGGTGGAGTGAGCCCGGCCACACCCTCGCTGCCGCCCTCGAGCACATCCCGTCCGACAACAACCCTCGGCTAGGGTACTCGCCTCCATCATTCTTGCTGTGTTGGGGAGTTTCTGGATGCCGAGGAGGATGGCCGGCGCGTCGTCCTCCTCGTCGGCATCAGCCTTGTGCTCGTCTAGCTCGGCACCTCACGACTCCAACCCGTCGTGCAACATGGGCGCGCTCCGGCCAGTGACGCACTCCCGTGGGCTCGTCATCAACGAGCGTCGCGCTCCATTACTACTGAGCGGCCATCTTCACCTCATCAGGCCGAAGAGGGAGAAAGGTGTCGTTGGGCCGCTGCGTACGTCGAAGAAGGAGCCGACGGAGTGGGCCTTGCCGAATGTCGAGGAGGACTTCCTCCTCAAGATGGCGATGGAGGTGTCGCTCAACGACATCCCGCCGATGATGGCCCCGCCGCATGCGCCTGGTCCAGGTCGGACTAGGAGTGGGAGGAGGTCGAATGCCTCCATCGGATGCAGCAGTAGGCCGAGCGTGCCGCTCGTTTTCCTCGGTGACTCCGACTCCGACGAGGGCGGGGCAAGACCCTCGTGGCATCAGTTGCGCAGCGGTGCCACCGGGCAGGGCTGCAGCTCCGAGCCGCCGAGGTACAATCCGCCGAGCGATGGTGGCAACTACACGGTGTTTTACCACCGCCTCAGCATGAAATAGGATTCCCCGAGTGTTTTTATGTTCTTTTAGACTAATGTAAGTCAAATTCGGGTATATGTCCGAATTTGACAAAAATATGTACAAAGTTGCCTATAATATAATGCAATCGCCTAATTTAGTACGAAATTACTCGGTTTAGACAATCTTTGGGCGAATTTCAAAATTTTTCGCAAATCGAACCTGGGAACGCGAGTGAAAATTCAGCCATTCCGAGACCGAAAGTTGCATTCATTCAACGTTATTTATTTGGCCTGGACACGCCCAACGAGTGGAAGTGTTGAATGCCTAGCGAGCATTCAGGGAGCACTCAATGGTGTGCCACTACCACCGATCAAGGCCAAGAGCATCTCTAGCACATCCATTATATATGGTCCGGTCCTAATGCCTAGCGAGTGGAAGTGCTTAGCGAGTGGAAGTGCTCTAATGCCTAGCTAGAATTCAGCCATTCCGAGACCGAAAGTTGCATTCATTCAGCCATTCCGAGATTTCTTTTTTGGTTTTGGACTTTATTTTCATTCCTAATAGATCCAGTAAAATGAGCTAACCTTTAAATATTTTTAAGTCTCGTCCTAAACCCATCCTTAAACACGATATATGTGTCGATTTACGTGTCATACACCAGCCAAATCCCCAACGCCCTCTCTGTTCCCCCGCCACCAAATTAGGTCAATTACACACCCGCTTCCTCGGCACCAGATCCATCAAATTTGTCACCCGTGCCACCACAACCACCATAAATCCATGCAAGGAGGCTCTGCCGGGGGAGAGAAGCTCCAAGGACAAGGTTGAGCACCATCGTCGGCCCTGCTCGGAGGGAGCACTGATACGCGGTGCTCATTCTACGGTGTGGCGTGGGTAGGGTGTGCTCGAGAAGGTCGCGTTGCCCGCTGTCCCCCATGCACACACAACCAGGACACGTGAGAACGCCGTTATGAATGTGACATTGTACGAGTTATCCCGAAGCAGAAGCAACAGCAGGGGCACCGACGCTGGAGGAGACGCGCCTCGTGAGGAGCATGACTGGAAGATGAAAAAGGCGGAGATGGAGGTGATCGACAACTCCTCGGATATTGAGTGAGAAGCTCACCGGCGCGTCCAAAAGCAACGAGGGAATTATCATGCCGACATTTGCTTAGGGTCGGATTAGCCCTTAGAAATGGTTAAATTTTGGTTTTAGGGTTAATCGATGTACAAATATATGTATGAACTGTGTTAGCGATGCTTGTATGAACTAGGGTGTTTACCTAGATGATAATCTTGGTTCTAGTGCGAGGCTTTTTTTTCATATTTACAGTACACTTTCATAGGATTGCAGGACGATTAAAACCTTAAAATTAGTTTATAGCGGTTTTAAGCTATGTCATTTTTAAGTATCTTCTGGAGATGGTCTAAGCTTGTGATCGCAAAGACTACAATGAGCAATGCTTACTTTATATAGTTTCTTTGTTTCTTGTACAACTGGAAAATAATAAGTACCCGATTCGTCTGAAATTAACTGATGCACTTTGTTTAAATACGCATGTATTTAGCTATATTTTAGTGTGTAGTTATATGCGAATCTAGACATATCAGTGACATTTAATTTGGGACACAGAGAATAGTATTTTCAGAGTAACGACTAACAACTATGGACCATACAACCTAAACATGTGATTCATTCTATGGCAATACTTATAGTCTGTATGAGAATAGATATTTCTCGGTCAAATTAGCTATGGTCACTTCATATTGTCACTTCATTATATAGTTATAAAAACGGCAAAATCATCTCGTGTATTCTAGAAAAATCATCATAGTCAAGCGGACCTGTACGCAGACTTTTTTCTCAGATACGTACAAAATTTTACAAAGCTGTAAAACTATTCACTACATCTTCAAATGGAGCGGGCTACGGGGCTAGCCGGAGCCCGGAGATAATAGGTGGGGCAGCACGCTACTAGTGCTACTGAGCGAAAGCAGCAGTGATCCACATGGACGTGGTCCACCCGTCGTCCTCACACGAGATCCTCCTCCCTCCCCTGTCCCTTCCTTCCCCCCGTAGCTCTGCTCGCTCAAGGAAGGGAGGGCCAGCCAGCAAAGCAAAACCCAAACGGCCAAACCCCCCTTCTCGATTAAACCGCAGCAGCATTTACCTCACCACCGCGAATGCCCCTGCCCCAATGCCTCCTCCTCGCCGCCGCTCCTCCTCCCCCGTGACCGCGCCGCGCCTTCTCGGGCCCCTCGCCGCGCTCCTCCTCCTCCTCGCGGCCGTCGCCGTCGCCGACTCCGACGACGGTGGGTACTGCTCCCTCCTGCCTCTCCTCCTAGTACGGGCTCTGCTCGGGGAGCTCGGATTCGTGCGTGAGGGGGGTTGGCTTGCTCCGCGCTGGTATTTTATTCGTGCGCGCTTTTTAGTGGGTGGGCGTGGTCTTTGTTTATGCCTCGCTAATTTGTTCCTTCTGCTGCTGACGGCGCCTAAGCGTGGGCTAATACTAGATTAATCCCGCCTCCTGTTCATAGCATCCCCTCTACCTGCGGCTCTTCTTCTTCTTCTTCCCTTGATCCCTTTACAGGGAAGAGCTACCGCCATTTTTTTTCCGAGTCAAATGCGGCTTATTTGTTTTAAAAAAATGTTAGTTCTCTTCCTGGCATGCTTCGTCGGCAAACGCTTTTTACTGCCTTATTATCCCGTTACTGGAGATCAGGTTCTCATTCTGAAGCGATCTACTGTTTGTGGAAGCGGAACCGTCTGGGTGAGAAGAGCTGGAAACTTTCGTATTTGGTGTTTGTTTGGTTTGCATACTGCAAAACAGCAAAAGTGTGTCAACAAATGAGTTCGTTTCAGGCATTGGCTAGATTCATCATGGTGTCCATCCTTTTGTCGCTTACTTATGATAATCTAGCGTGTTTGTTCACGTTTTCAGGACGAACGCTGCTGGAGATCAAGAAATCCTTCCGCAATGCCGGCAACGCGCTGTATGATTGGTCCGGCGACGGGGCGCCCCCGGGCTACTGCTCGTGGCGTGGCGTGCTCTGCGACGATGTCACCTTCGCTGTCGCGGCGCTGTAAGAAGTTCCCTGCAGCAAAATCTTATATATGCTCTATTGCTGGCTTGCAGTCGGTGCAGTTACTGACAAGTGTTCTGTCTGTGCCATGACAGCAACCTCTCAGGGTTCAATCTTGGTGGCGAGATCTCTCCGGCAATCGGGGACTTGAAGAGGGTCGTGTCAATGTACGATGATGGCACATTTGTCTCTGAAACTGTGTTCGTATCATAATAAGTTTGGGTAACTCTATTGTTGGTCATATGTAGTGATCTGAAGTCTAATGATCTCTCGGGGCAGATCCCTGATGAGATTGGTGATTGCTCGTCGCTTAAAGTGTTGTAAGTTGGCTTCAGTACTAAGTTTGTCCTGTTGTTTTGACCTGTGGAAGTAATGCTTGCTGTGACTTTCCTTTTGATCAAGGAACTTGTCCTCTAACAATCTGGAAGGAGACATACCTTTTTCCATATCTAAGCTGAAGCACCTTGAAAACTTGTGAGGCTTATTCTTGTCGCCGAAATTTGGTAAAAGTAAGCTTTCCACTCATTGTGTGCCTTGCTGTTACTTGTATTTGTAGGATATTGAAGAATAATCTGCTGGTTGGGGTGATTCCGTCGACTCTCTCTCAGCTTCCAAATTTGAAGATATTGTAAGTTACTGCTGCTAGACTGCTCGGTGGGTTTACTTTGGTTAGTTCTAATGTGATATGTGTCCTAGGGACTTGGCTCAGAACAAGCTAACTGGAGAAATTCCAAGGTTAATATACTGGAGTGAGGTTCTTCAATACTTGTAAGTAGTCATTTTCTTTGTTCCCCAGTATTTTTTTTGTGTAGTACTAAAACTGTCTAGTATACTCAAGGGACTAACAAATGCTAACAAAACTTAATGTATGTAAGGTTTTGAGCTTGGATCAAACGTTTATGTTAAGTACAACAATTATCCACACGTTGTGTAGGCCTAGCAGGCCACCATTTTTACATGTGCAGTTTTTGCATCTAAGTTTGTTGTATACTCCAGGGGACTGCGAAGCAATCAATTAGAAGGAAGCCTGTCTCCAGATATGTGCCAATTGACTGGCTTGTGGTACTTGTGAGTTCATTGCTTCCCTTCATTTATCACCAGCACAGCTGTTTGTGCCCTTTGTTCTATCAACAAAGTTGCTTTTGTTCGGTTCAGTGACGTGAAGAACAATAGCTTGATGGGCACAATACCAGATACCATTGGGAACTGTACGAGCTTTCAGGTCTTGTATGTACATTCTTTCTACTCCCTTCGAATAATGTTGCTCATTCCTAGCTTTTAAAACACTCATGATCTTTCGCTATTTTAGGGATTTGTCTTACAATCAGCTTACTGGAGAAATCCCATTCAACATTGGTTTCCTGCAAGTGGCTACATTGTATGTGGTACTTATTTCATCAATCGAACTAGATGCTTAAGTTGCCTTACAAATACAAGTGATGATTTGAAATATTATTTACCATTGTGCCAGGTCTTTGCAAAGGAACAAGTTCTCTGGTCCTATTCCGACAGTGATTGGCCTTATGCAGGCGCTTGCAGTGCTGTATAATAACTGACATTCTTCTCTTTATTTATGGCCACTTAGGAACTGTTTTGAAATATATATATTTTTGCATCGATCCAGGGATCTGAGCCTTAACCAATTGTCTGGCCCAATACCATCTATACTTGGCAACTTGACATACACTGAAAAATTGTAAGCTTGCTATTTTTTATCTGTTCAATCAATAGTTAATTAATCTTTTACTGTTCACTAACTGATATTGTAGCCCTTGTGAATTCTCTACGCTGTTAAAAAAACATGGGTAGTTACTGATATCAGTCTCTTGTGCTACTAGATACCTGCAAGGCAATAGGCTAACTGGGTCAATACCACCAGAGCTTGGAAATATGTCAGCGCTTAATTACTTGTAAGCATGTAGCTTGCACTGCCTTTATACTTCATAGTTAATTAATAGGCGTTTTACCTATTTGATATGCTATATCTCATTTCAGGGACCTGAGTGACAATAAGCTGACTGGGCTCATTCCCCCCGAGCTCGGAAAGCTCACAGGCCTGTTTGACTTGTAAGTATGATTCCATTCGTTGATATTATATGATTCTTATCAACAATGCTAATTTAGTTGGCGGTCCATGCCATTTTATTTTTGCAGGATCCTTTCAAATAATAAACTTGAAGGACCAATACCTGATGATATAAGTTCATGCCTAAATCTCATTAAATTGTAAGTTTCGATTTTTTCCTGAAGTTATTCCGTGTCTCTGGTAGCTGGATACTAACTTGTTTGCTCTTAAAACAGCAATGCTTATGGCAATAAATTGAATGGGACCATCCCACATTCATTGCACAACCTTCAAAGGATGACTGATTTGTAAGTGGTCCATAATTTTTCTAGTTTCTATTCGTTTATACTGGTCTGTTTTTGTTCCAGACTGCCATAATTACATTTCTAACAATTATCCCTAATGATTTCTGTTGATCCATAACTTCAAGGAACCTGTCATCAAATTATCTTAGTGGAGCGATCCCCATTGAGCTAGGAAGAATAAAAAACTTAGACACACTGTAAGTTCCAGGGTCTGATTAGTAATTCTTCTTCAGAAAGTTTTGAACGCTATCATGTATCACATGAATATACTTGTAGGGATTTATCCTGTAACAAGATCGCTGGTTCGATTCCTTCAGCGGTTGGCAGCTTAGAGCATCTTTTGAGACTGTAAATCCAACAGCCTATTATTTTCTTTGTGGAAATGCCTATATCTTTTCGTGACAAAATAATATTATTCATGTAGTAACTTGAGCAAGAATAATCTGGTGGGATACATTCCTGCTGAGTTTGGAAACTTGAGGAGCATCGTGGAGATGTAAGCACCTTCTCACCTCAAGGTGCTCAGATCTTTATCCTTGTCTAAAGTAATATGGACACCTTTTGCTTTGTTTCAGTGATTTGTCCAATAACCACCTTCATGGCTTGATTCCTCAAGAGATTGGAATGCTGCAAAATCTGATACTATTGTAAGTACATGCAGGCTATGGGTTTTGTTCCGTGTCCATTTATATTGATAAACTAGTACTTTTTTTGAACTGATAAACTAGTACTGTTCAGCTGAAAAGGCTATTGCCAGTGGACCGAATATTTCCCTTCTCAATTATTGGAGATTAATTTTGTAATTGTTTTGTTGTTACAGAAGACTAGAAACTAACAATATAACTGGGGATGTTTCTTCACTTACTAAGTGCTTCAGTCTCAATGTCTTGTAAGTTAAGACCTGAAAAGCTACTTGAACTGTTTGCACGAGTGTGAATTTCACTCATACCTTCTTTATTCTTATGTGCAGAAACATATCATACAATAACCTGGCGGGCATTGTACCCACAGAAAACAACTTTTCACGATTTTCACCTGACAGGTAGTATCCTCTGGTATAAATTTATCCCTTAAAAGAATATCGGTAACCCTTATTTATAGTCTGAACTTTCTTTCAGTTTCTTGGGTAATCCTGGACTATGTGGCTACTGGCATAGTTCTTCATGCTATTCCTCCAGTCATGCAAAGAGATGTACGTACAATGTTATCTTTATTAAGATGCACTGGAATATAATCTCATCAGACCACTAAGAAACCTTCCAATACTCTTCCATTCATTTTCTCTGCAGTCTCAGTTTCAAGGGATGTCATTATTGGTATTGCTGTTGGTGGGCTGGTTATCCTGTTGTTGATCCTATTAGCTGCTTGTTGGCCGCACAGTCCAGCAGCCTCAAGAGATTTGTCGTTAAGCAAGCAAGGTAATTGCTTAAATCCCTATATGTTGCTTTAACACATCAACTTTTCATAGCTACTATTTGACAAGTGTTGTCTCGTCATGCTGGATCTGGCAAACGGTTAATGCCTGTCTCCAGCAGTTTGCCGGTCTGCTCAACTTGACAGATGCACTGTTTGCTTGTTTGACTACTGATGATTCGTTTTGATGGGATACTGTTGATAATTTTCTGTTACAGAAATACATGCCGTGTTATCGAGCAATGTTCCTCCCAAGCTTGTGATCCTCCATATGAACATGGCCCTCCACGTATATGATGATATAATGAGGATGACAGAAAACCTGAGCGAGAAGTACATTATCGGGTACGGGGCATCGAGTACAGTTTATAAATGTGTTCTGAAAAACTGCAAGCCAGTGGCAATCAAAAAACTATATGCTCAGTACCCGCAGAGCGTGAAGGAATTCGAGACTGAACTTGAGACTATTGGAAGTATCAAACACAGGAATCTTGTCAGCCTCCAGGCTTACTCGCTATCACCTGCCGGGAATCTTCTTTTCTATGATTATATGGAAAGTGGCAGCCTCTGGGACGTTTTACATGGTAAGTGGACATAGCAGGCTCAAACAGTCTCAGTTCATCTTGCTCAGTATTTAGATCTTCTTCCTTTTCTACCCTCCATCTGTTAATCTGTCAGCAAGCATGTACTGACCACTTATTAAGTTAATTATATATTTTCTTTCTCTTTGATTAGGATGTCTAGATGGCATACAGACGGTTCGAGAATTTTCTACAACCATATGCTAATGTCCGTGTCTTTGTTTATTTTAGCAGGTTCGTCTAAGAAGACAAAACTTGACTGGGAGGCTAGACTCCAGATTGCTCTTGGCGCTGCCCAAGGGCTGGCATATCTCCACCATGACTGCAGCCCACGGATAATCCACAGGGATGTAAAATCGAAGAATATCCTCCTAGACAAGGACTATGTGGCGCACCTTGCTGACTTTGGTATTGCCAAGAGCTTGTGTATCTCCAAGACCCACACATCAACCTATGTGATGGGCACAATTGGCTACATTGACCCTGAGTATGCACGCACATCCCGCCTGAACGAGAAATCTGATGTATACAGCTACGGCATCGTCTTGCTCGAGTTGCTGACTGGGAAGAAGCCAGTAGATAACGAGTGCAACCTACATCACCTGGTAACTATATTTCACCTTCTTGCAATTGTTTTATTGAAAATTCTCTCTTCCCTTCACTCCCTTCAGGATTTGAGATTCAATAAGTTCAGTCATGGGCGTTAGGTCTGTGTTCCTTCAAGGGGACCGGCAAACATGAAAGCTTATCATGTGATGGGGGCTAGATCTATCTACACTGTGGTAGTGCGATTCATTGTATGGCTGGTGAAAGCTCTACAATAACTGGCAACTTGGCAGTGTCCTGCAAAGCCTGCGATATTTGTCCCCTGCCTTCAATCATGTGGTTGGCAACACACTTCTGTCAGAAACTGTAGCTAACTAGTAGTAGTATTTCTTACTTTGATCACTGATATGTCGGTAATTTAGCCTGAGCATTTTACTTTGCCTACTCTATCAAACTTAAATTGTTCTATTTTTTGGAAGAAAATATGAAGTTTGAGTTAGAATTGCTACTTTAGGATGTTTCGGCAGACTGAACTATGCAGCTGCATGTAGTTGATTTGACTGTTAAACTTGCTGGCTTGCACCCCAATGGTATTATGCTCGCTCATTGGTTCCTCCCTTGTAGATCCTATCAAAAGCTGCCGACAACACGGTGATGGAGATGGTCGACCCAGACATCAGCGACACATGCAAAGATCTCGGAGAGGTGAAGCGGATGTTCCAGCTGGCGCTCCTCTGCAGCAAGAGGCAGCCATCCGACCGACCGACGATGCACGACGTCGTGCATGTCCTCAACTGCCTGGTCTGCCCAGAACCAGCTCCGAAGGCGGCACAGCCACCGGGATCGCCTAAGTCGTCCACGGCTCCAAGCTACATCAAAGAGTACGTCAGTCTGCGACGCGGCAACGGCCTCTCCTGCGCCAACTCGTCGAGCGCGTCCGACGCGGAGCTCTTCCTGAAGTTCGGCGAGGCGATTTCGCAGAACACCGAGTAGACACTGACCTTCTGATGGTTCTGGAATGCAGGCCGCGGTGTAGGCATTTTCTGTAGTGGTTTCCAGTGTCCTCAGAGTAGCAGGGAACACTGAATTTGGAGGTGTTCGGTTCACTGTAAATATGGTACTCCTTTTTTTTTGCTTTCTTTTGAGGTATCCAGCTTTTTTCTCTCTCTATTTCTGCTTCCCTTTTGGAACTATTGGTTGGTTGGGAATGGGGATGATAAGAATTGTGCTGAAACAGAAAGGACACTGTGTTCTGTTGGAAACTGAATGGATGGAAACCATCCTGTGCCTCTCTTGCAGTGTCACTGGCCTGTTTCAGTTGGGGACATACACTGGCAGGTAGAATTGTGCTAGTGGCATTGTGTCGTATGAAAAGAGTAAGGCTGCTCCAGTGAAAGTAGTACTGACTACTGTTCCAGGTAAAAGGAAGAAGTTCTGATGATACTGTCTGTGCACTCTGTTCAGATCTCCTGGGTTGTCTATATACTATATCTTAGTTCATGCCAATGTGATTCCCTGGTGACTTCTAACGATAGTACTGCTAGCGAACAGCATGTCTAGCTACCATCGTCCATTAGAGCATGTATAATGGGAGGTGCTTAGAGGAGTGCTTACAACAATAAACCAACCATTTTGCTAAGCATTGGTGCTTATTTCTATAGAAGAGGTGCCTAGTTAGACATCTATCTAGTCTCTACTACTTAAAAAGGAGGAATTTTCTCTGTTTCCTCCGGTCGCTACTTTTCATCCAACATTTTTTAAGACTGTTTTGCCCTCCCACCAAATCTGTATTATGTGTATCTCTACTGTCTAAAAAAAACTTCGGACCATTTCTGCACGAAGGAGAATGGGACGCAGCCGGCTGCCTAGGGTTTCGCCGCCGCCCCTGCGGCTTGGTCTCTCCAGCCACCTCCCGAGCCCTGCCCCTGTAACCTTGTCTACATCCCTCTCCATTCTTCCTGCCAGCCATCACCAACCCTGGCCGGCAACGCGTGCGGCATGGACGGGCAACATCACCTGAAAATCCTGTAGATGGCTGTGGCGCTGGCGCCGCTACGCGTTATCCAGGGAAGGTAGGCTGCCCTAGGAGATGAGTTCCGCCGGTTGTGCGCTGGCGGAGGCAGTGCAGGCCGCGAGGCCCCACAGATGCCGTGGCATGGGTCTTCCGGAAATTGGATTCCGAGTTGTCGCGCCACAGGTAATTGCTCTAGGAACTCCACCTGTGTTCCTTCTCTGAATTACCTCACGTGGGGCACTTAGAGAGGAGTGGGTTGGATAGGGGACATGTTCAGGCTTTACTTAATGTTGGGAGAATATGCCTTCTGGTTTTACTTAATGTTTAGGCTTTACTTATCAGCTGATGTGACCATGCGAGAAAGTGCAGATATGCAATCGTTCTAGAACATTGGGATCATCTGTAGCATCTGACTGATTCAGGTCAATTGTTCCGTTGGTGATTGCACTCTCAATATTCAGAGTGACCATAAAACACTCTTTTTTCACTTTCGTACTGCCATGATTCAACCTCATCATCATAGTTCTCAATTTCGAAATTTGAAACCACCCTAGATTACAACAAATCCGTTTCAGCTGTTGATTTATCCAGTGCCTACCAACGTGTCATGGACACTGACTTAGCATTGTATTGCCCATTTGTTTGTATACTGGTAGATTCTGTATAAGATTGTAAGCACAAGTATTAACTCTTTCTCCAATAGATGGTCTTGTCTACGTTAGCGACGGGCGTCTAGGACAGCCAATGTGCGACGTGGAAGGGGATAGGGCCTCCGCTGAAAGCGGAGGCCTTTGACGAACTGGTGCGTGAGATGGAGAATGATGGTGGGGAGCTCCGCCACACGCCCTTCGGCGTTAGCTGTGCGCTTGTCTGCGTGCTCTTCAACTCCATCAACATCACTTTCAAATGTTAACCAGTTCTAGCTCACACATATTTTTAACATAATAGTTGCATTTCCCTAAAGAATTCACCGAAAGAATTTCAGTTTTTCCCTAAGTTACTACAAGTATTTGTATGTGCGTAGCAACTTCCTGTAGGGATTGTGTGTTTATCTCGCATTGGAACTAACGATTTTCTGTGGGGTAATTTTAACCCTCTTTTTCTTTCCTTCCTTTGAAATCTAGCCTAGGTATCTGATAACCAGAGGAGAAGGATCAAGCATCAACACCAAGAACAACATAGGTACCTAGCCCAAGATCATCGATCTCATCCGCAAGTGTAGGTACCTACCAGCCTCATTCATATCTTCCAAGATCTAGATCATTCTATTATTTTTATCTATGAAATTTATTTTTATAAGTTTTCCTTATACTTTTGTTTGTAAGATTCAATGTGATCTTTACAGATCTTGCATTCTAAGAAGTTTTTATGTTCCATGGTGAGGTTGTTGTAGGCAAGGAGAATGCACTGCCATATCAAGAAGCTCAACAATCTGGTGGTCAAAACTATCAAGATGTGTATGCCCAGATTCCTGTTTCTCTGTCCTTCCTATGAAGATTTCAGTGGCATGTGGAATGCAAAGAGAAAACTTGCCACTTTTCTTTGCTACGTCGAGGTCGCCACGGGCGAGGAGGATGCACTGCCATATCAAGCGGTTCAACAAGCCGACAGTCAAAAGTATTGAGGTGTGTATGCAAAGTTAGATTCAAGTTTCTCCATCCTTCCTCTGAAGATTTCAGGGGCATGTGGAATGCAAAGAGCAAACTTACCAATGTATAGTTTTTTCTTGCTAAATTCAAAGGTAGTGTTTCTAACTGCATTTGGGAGTATTCAAGCATTGAGTCAATGTATTTCTTGGCTCATCATTTAAACTTACACTCTGAAATCAAAAGGATGGTCTTTAGGGGGCTTTATTTCTGGTTTTCCTTGCACCTATTTGTTTTCATGCTTTATAATTTTTGCACCGGGTATCTGGGCAGGCAGCGTTTTGCATCCTATTGTGGATATAATAGATTTGTTTTGTGTAACTTCGCACCAGAAGCATGTGTCTGATGCTTTGGCTACCATATCGATTTTATCTACACTCAGACTCATGTAGCTCTTAGACTCACATCTTCATCCAGTGATTCAAGGTAAACTGGTAAAATGGATTCCTTCATATGATATTAGGGTTGAACTTAACTATTGTTACTCTGAATTCCTTTACATTCCCTCAGTTCTATAGTTCTATAAGAGATCATGTTGTAAAAGTTTTATCCTCATAATGACTTGGCATCTAATGATAGACCAGTTGTGGTTAACATATCTAATTGTCTACAGATTTATGAGGCCTTAATAGTGCAATTACTTAAATTTTCATGTCCTGCGTTCATATAACTAAAATAAATCGTGGGTGGAAATGTATCAAATTGAGGCGATGTTGATTATGATCAAGCAGACCCTACCATAATTTCTGCCAGATACAGTAAGCCTCTTTGGAACATCTATCAGCCATACGTCTTTTGTATGTTCGATCAGGTTTAATTGCTGCTGTTTGTGCAACCTCTTTATGCAAACATATGTTATAAACGCAGGTTATCAATAGTCATATTTTAAATTCTTGGCAGTACAATTAGTTAAATGGAGTACCTAAGCTGAAGGTCTTTTAATTACATGTTTCCTATCATGTACAACAAAAGGGATACTACTCGGTGAAAATAAAACATCCGTGTGTACTTTTCCTACAATTCTAACTATGGACCCCTTAGTGGCTTCGTTTATCAAATCATTAATGCAATTTCCTTTCTCTCTGAATTTTTGTTAACACATCAGAGTATTTTAGTTACAACCATATTTTTCTAAAGGCAACGGAAGCTTGTTTCCCTTTTCAGTTTTTTCCAAGATGAACGCTTATCTTGATTCTATTAGCTTATTAATTTAACATGTTGCGATTGGATTGCTTGCTCGCATTAGAATTCATCATGCTTCCTACATTCTTCTAGATATAACAATCAGTGACAACAGTTCAATTGACCTTGTGCTGAAGTTGTAGGAAGTAGGCACAATGATAATTGCTAGGAATGCTTCTTCAGGGTGAATCGATCCAAGATGGGGTAATGATTGTTTGCATAGGCATTCTGTCCGTGGATTTGCACTTGCAGGATATAAATCTATATAGTAATATGTTTTCTTTTTAGAGACCTTGCAACTCAAGAACTCCATGTTGGGTTAAGTTCTGGGTCTATAGCTACAAGTATTCACATCTCTCTGAGTTCTGCGGCAAATTAATTACCCAAGTTGTCTTCTTACCTCACTCGTAGCTTCAATATGAATATTTTTGTTCCGAGCTTGTAGGTTTACATATTTATATGTTGGCTGACTTGATACCAATTCCATTAGATGAGTTATCTATCTACTCCCCCTGTCTCAAAATAGATGTCGCAAATTTGTCTAAATTTGTATGTATCTAGACACGGATGCAGAGGTCGTTTCTGGGGGAGGTAGGGGTGGCACCACCGAGTGGAGGACGCCGAGGGGATGCCACTGGCTTGTTGTTCCTTCCTGATTCACTCCCCGTCCAACACATGGGGACCCGCCCCCGCGCCGGGGAGAGAGAGAGAGGGGTGGACGGAGTGAAGGTGTGGAAGGATCCCCATGATGAGGGAGAGGGGGTGCCAGGAACAGCATGAGCGCTTCCTCGACGCCCTACTCAGGTCAGTGCAAAACATGCCATTCAAACATGATCTGTTCTGCTCTGTGTCTGAACAAGTTAATCCAGCCAAGTTAATCCAGCCAATCTACAGTTGCTGAATTAGCTGATTGGTTCATGTGGATTTCAGGTTCGGCCGTGACCGGAAGAAGATTGATGAGCACGTATGGACCAATAGTCCAATATCATGGTACAGGTAATCCAAGTTTTATCTTGATCAACATTTCCTGCATTATAAGCATTCGACAAATGGAGGGATCGTAATGTTGAACTGTCGATTATAATGTTCCTGTGTTGAGTGCAGATATGTAGCCATGCGAAGAAGTAACAACTCAAGGTCCAGAAGCTCGTCCTCACCGCCTGGCTGTCGCTGCAACACCCAAGCCACAAGCTCGCTGTTGCACCCGTCGTTGAGCTTGACGTTATGGTTCAGACTCCCATTAGCTAGAATAGTCTCGGGGTCCTTACTGCACTCAATGGGTAATGGCAAGCGAATATGTCAGTGCTTGTCCACTTTTTTTTAGTGTTCTGGACTTCTGAATGATGTGCAACTTCATTTTTCTTGTTGGTTTTTTTAGATCTTCTGAATGGTGTGCCCTGGCAGTTCTTAGTAATTATGTTGCGAGTGTTAATTATGATTAGAACAATAGCAATTACGGAAATTTTGGTTAACAAAGTTGGTCTCTGATTAACAATGTTCCCCTAATTATCATATCTACAATGTATGTGGACCAATCGAGTAGATAAATTCTGATTTTGTAAGTTTATTTTCTCGGTTCCTTTAATGATAATATATTTAAAGTTTTAATCCAAGGTTAAGTTGGAGTCAACGGTACTATAGTTCAAGCAATACTCTCCCTGGGATGGTAGTGAAGTTAATCCTTTCATCTCTATTCAGTGTTAAATCATAAGGCATAGTTTTTAATTGATTAGAATGTTGTGCGGTAAACAGTCCATATTTTATTGTAAATTTCCTTCTCATTAAATGTTGCCAATATTTTTGACCATGTGACTATTCAAAATCTCATCAGGATACTCAAATGCTTTATTTTGTTCAATGGCACATTATCTACAAACTTCTTTCACACATGAGTTAATATAATTTCGTCTTCAGTTAACTTTGCCATATAGGACTTCATTGTGAGACAGGTATATATTCAGTTTCGGAGACAGCTTATACGGTTTTCTAGGTTTTGTTGTGCATGAACAATGAACTAATTAATATATTTGTTTTTTAGTAAAAGAATCAGTACATGTATGTTATATATTGAGTATGCATGATAATTTTCCTTGACAAGAAACTGAGATTACACGAATCTATGTTCTTAATTGAATAGTTTTCTTATATTGCTCAATCATTCCTCATCCTATGGAGTTGGCCGGTGCTGGCGCTGGTGGTGCCAAGGTGGGAGAAGAAAAGGGTGATGATGCTGGAGTCAGAAAAGAGGAGGATGAAGAGGACAACACATCGGAGGGGTGGATGGTGATGGAAGTGAGACGATGTGGAATGCAGGTCAGCAAGTACCTTTTATCTTCTCTATTTCGACTCAGCACGGATTCCATGTCCTTTGACAAGTATGTAGACAACCTTGGAGATGAGGCTATGACTACATACATGGAGGCCAAAGAGATGGTTTTGGTGGCCGATCCCAATGGCAACGAGTTTATCAGCCTTGAGCCCTTGAGAAGATTTGTCGTGGCTTTGGTGCATACACGTGTTTTCTCGTGATAATCGTATATATCATCTTCTTTTTATTCATTTGATGTATTATATTCTATAATCTTCTATGTAAATAGTTTTTTCTTTGTTCAGATGGATTCTGCAAGAGGTTTGATACTAGATGAGATTGAGATGGAAGTGGACATGCTCAACTGTTGGATTGGTGGTAGATAGCTCATTCAGTTCTCTATTTTTTCCTGACAACTCTCCTGATGTAGTCGTTGAGATTTAACATGCCACATTGACACTTGGAATGCACATCACCTATTTGATCGATAATTCATGAGAAATACATTAAATCGGCTATTTTTGTCTATGGCAACACACGTGTATCTAACTAAAGTTGGTAAATATACTGAGGAGCTGGGCGATTGCTTTCTATCCGTAGGATATTGAAACCTCTACTACTAAAAGAGGGGGAAATAGATACACCTGAGTAGGTGTTTTCATAGGCACTATGTTTAACTGTGTGGTAAGGAAAAACCTGAGGGTCTGTGGCCGTGGCAACACACGGGCATTTTTACTAGTATAAATAAACATAAACACCGGTGTTTAAAGAAAAACCGGTTTATTTTTCTAAGCACCGTGCTAAGCACCTTGCATTGTACCTGCCCTTAGACAGTATATCACAGCAGTACAGCCACTAGGGAGTTCCTCGTGGCCTGCCATGGCGAGGGCGGAGACGCTGCCGCCTTCTGTGCCAGCGGAACGTGCCTGATGGGCTCACTAGGAACGCAGTAGTTCATAGCATGTGTCGCTATCCTCAGTTGCACAACTCAGAGATCAGAAACTACAGCAAGACTGTCCCAAGGTTCAGGATTCGCTACTTTCCTCAGCAGAGCGCACAACTCACGCAAGATCAGGCTTAACACCGGTAGAACTCAAAACGAATACAATAAACTCAAGTCATTCTATTACACGACCATACGTGAGCCAAAACTATATGTACTCGACAAAGCAAAGCAGCGTCCCTTTCACCGGTCCTTCGACCTCTGGGTCAGTTCACTGTCTGCCAGCGGAACCCCAGATTGTAAAACTTCATCCACCCCGGGCTCTAGCCTGCGGGCGCCAAGCTTCCAGAATCCCCCAGTCAGCAGGGGGTATATATCCCACTACACCATTCCAGCAAACGAGAGAAACACAGTAGAAGGTTACTTCTATCGAACACCTTGAAAACAAGACATTGTTCCCCAAGCACTCCACAAACAGCAGGATCCCCAATCACTACATAAGAAGTTCCATGCCTACACGTCTACACTGCGTGATCGAGCAAACTCCACATAGCCAAAACTGAACTCACATACGTTTGTGCTCGGAATGCATCAGGTAGTCCACAGCACGATACAATTCATCAGTGTAACAGAAAATCACATGCTTGATTGCCCCTCCGCTGGCGACTTCTCCTTCTTGTCCGGACCAAAGATGTAGAGGGCAGCGGTGGCAGGAACGAGGACGCAGGCGATCTTCTTCTGCAGCTGCTCGCTCCGCTGGGACCTGCAGGGTTACAGGAAACATGCACCTGAATAACAGCGAAATTTTACACTAGCGCATATTTTGAAGACAATGGCAAGCCGGTTGCTTTACCGTTTCTCCTCCTCCAGCAAGAAGTCAATCAGGGCCTGGGTCTGACGTAAGTGTGCCTGGAACAGATCTAGCACCATCTCCAAGCGACAGATCCTCTCTCCCTCGGCATGGGACGGCAGCTGGAGATGATTGAACATTTTAAATGAATGAGTTGAATTTTTTTCTAGAATTACAGGGGGAAAGCTTCCCCACTGGTTGTTGTATTAACTTGAAAGATAACAGCATCGTTACAAAGTTGCACCCATAGTGTGAACATAAAGACGCGACACGAGTGTACAGTAGGAGGCTATCAAACTCTACAAGAAAGCTAGCCACACTAAACACAAGTGCAAAGGAAGAAGAGATGAAGTCAAGCCGAGAAGCATTGTAGCACAGTCGAGGGGATATAGAGCAGCTTGACCCATTCCCTGCCGGCACCACCCAGGCACCCACAGGCCACAGCAGCATGCCGGCACCCATGAGCAGCACGCCATCTCTGATGGAGAACGCACAGGCCGACGCGACAGCGGGCACGAATAGGAACGATACAAGCACGGCGATGGCGAGCCCAGGCGAAGAGAAGCTGCACGCGCGGAGGGAGGCGAAGAGTGGCTGCAGGCGCATCCGGCGGGGTGGGCTCCGTCGAGGGGAGAGAAGGGCGGCAGATGAGCGGGACGAGTCGACGGCGGCAAACTGAGGCATCGCCGACGTCGAGGGGAAGAAGGCCGCCACCACACCAAGCCGCACCGACCGAGAGCGCAAGAGTACCTGAGGGGAAGTGGACGGCGAGCACGAGCAGCAGAGGGATGGGGAACCGACGCGGAGTGGCCCCGCCGCCGCCGTACATCGACCGGCAGCTTCCTCTAGCGGCGGCGAGGTGGGGCAGAGGAGGATAGGGGTTTTTTGGTGGCGGCGGCGGTTGCCTCCGAATGAATTGGTTGTATCACCTGATTTCGCATACCGATGGAACCCTAGGGAACGCATAGGAGGAGTGGGGTGGATTACCTTGCAGGGACCGATCCTCCCAGCCACGCCGGAGAAGAAGACACGCGGACTCCGGGGCGAGGGCCCTTGAAGGTACGACCGGCGGAGGACGCGGCCGACGGCGGACCTGAGTAGCGACGGCGACGCCATCGGTAGCGCGCGCGGCCGCCGGAACCGAGCGAGAGAAACCGACAGCTGCGGGGGATCTGTCCAAAATGCTACTGTAGACTTTTTTTTTAGGGTGTGCTACTGTAGACTGTAGTATGTACAGCCACTCGCTCTCCTTGATGGGCCAGCGGAAGCCCTACAAAGGTTCTGCTTCGCCCAAAATAATACGGTTTGAGGCAGGTTTCTTACTGGGCCATTTTCTTTCTTACAACTTACTTGATTGTCAGCCATTTTCACTGCCTCTACGGTTCATGAAAATTAGAACTGGTTTTCGGCCCGTTTTATCTTTTTTATTAAAAGGCTTGCGGTCTTGATATACGTTATTTTTAGTTTCCGAGTCTACGTTAAACTTCTAGGCTGAGCTATAAAAAATTATATCTATTGCCACCGGCAAATAAAACGTATCTATACAGACACCTGATGGCTTCGTCCGTCGTTCACATCGCTAAAAAAAATATTGAACCAAATCCTGGTCAGTTCGGTTTCCTTAACTGTGTTAGGTTTTCCTGGTTGGTTCGATTTCCTTAATTTCCGTCAACTTCGGACGACGAGAACAAATAGAAATTAGCAGCGCGTAGCAGCTCTTTGCCTCCACGCATATTCGTTGACGTCAAGACCATCGTGTCCTGCAGCATCGCGACACATAGCGATCGTGGATTTCATGTCCACACCAGTCCAAGGAATTTGTGTGAGAATTGGAAGATTTGCAAGTTTGATAATTCATGCAGCAAAGGTAGTATTATAATCTATCTATGGTATTAAAAGGCTTATGATCTTGATGGTGTGGTACGTTATTTTTTATTTCAAAATTACCTCTGAATCACTGGCTGAGTAGAGAAATATTACACGTATGCCACCGCCGAGTACCGGTTAGACGTTCCATGAGAAATAAGAAAAAGATCCCCAATCTTTTCCGTCTCTGCCCCCGGCACCGCCGCCGCTCGGGCTGATTCCTGCCTGACAATCTCCTCCCTGTCAGCCCGTGTCCCTCCTCGCGCTGGACAACCACCGCGAGCACAAGCTCCTCCACCAGACAGCCTCCTCGTCAGGCTAAATTCATCCTCCACAGCTCCCATCAACCCGACCCCAATAGAGACCGCTTTGTACACATCTCCGAGCTCCCATCAGCCTGACCTCCCCACTCTATCCCGTCGTTGCACGGCTCCTAGCCCAGTTTTTACACCCACCCGACTCCATCCTCTCTCTCGACGGTGACAAGCCAGCCGGAGGGCTCTCATCCACGCGGATTCCATCTGTCCTGCAGGAGCAATATCTGGTCCCTCCTAGGCAGCCTTCTCTCCGGTATCCTCCTCGCCACCACCACTGGGTAACTCCAATGCAGCACAGGGGCAGGTGCCGTATTGGCGGCATCCCGATCTAATTCACTCCCCATCTCGATCTCCGCTGACCTGCCAGAGCCGCGCTGCTCCCATCTCGAATTCTCAATCTGAATTGCTTATGAACCGAATAATGTTGCTCACTGTTGGCATAGTGGTCTCGGATGTCATGGTTTTGGGCGCACTACTACGTGTCTGTCGAATACATAAGAGATTTGATGTCCTAATGTGGCTGCCTTGTGTTCATCTTAGGCGTTAATGCTGCTTCTGGTAAGTGAGGATATGATTTAGAAGCGAGGCATGTTTTGTAGAGCTGCATCATCAAGAAATTGTCGGGACCATTTAGTTCAATGCAATAGGTTTGAGTTTTCCACAAAGATCTAATTGTTTCTTGATATAATTGAGCACACTATATGGTGGACGAATTGGTTTCCGGTTGTTTAGGTTGTGCTTACGCACATCAAGACA
Source organism: Avena eriantha (assembly GCA_910589775.1). Classification (NCBI taxonomy): domain Eukaryota; kingdom Viridiplantae; phylum Streptophyta; class Magnoliopsida; order Poales; family Poaceae; genus Avena; species Avena eriantha. Next base: position 402,120,550 of record OU342745.1, read on the forward strand.
TTTTGAATGCAGACTTGTTTTTATCTGAATGTAGGCTTATTATTCAGTATTTTCTTAAAACATTATTGTTGTCTACAACTTGAATTAGTTTCTTTTGTACATTGCTCAAGGCCGAGTGGATATTTGTAAAGCTGCAGTTTTTTTCATTCAATTTATAGAAAAAAATACAGCGACATGTTTTTGTCCTCTTATTGTTGCTTCAGTCTTATTGTTGCCGGAGTCATGTTTTAGGACTTCTAGAAGTTAGCTTACCCATGCATGTTATTTGATTTATATAAATTCATTCGATTTTGACAAGGGATAGCTCATGGGGGCCCAAACCTTGTCCATATGGTTATTATTCGAGAATTATCGTGTAATCATTTGCTCCTTTGTGATATGTGCACTGAATAATATGTTCAAATTTATGCTAATAATTTCATGGGGCCGTCTATCTTTTGTCTGTAAGATACGATCGACCCTTGTCTCTGAAATCCCAGTTGAATTTTTCATGCAAAACATGGACCTCAAGGTGGGTTCTGAATGTAATCTTAATTCCTACTAATGCATATATAGTTGTTCATAGGAAAATGCCTATCATGTAAAAATTAGAGTATCTCTTTGATTTAAATCGAGAACACATATATGCATCCGGTTCATAAGCCTGAGAAAAGGGGAGCCGTCGAGCTAGAGACCACACAAGGGGAAAAAGAGAAAAAAGACGGTTCGTTGAGGCGGAAGTGACACGGGAGAAGAACTAAAGTGGTACATTTGGTTCAATAGGGAGGCCGACTTAGTATTTCTGTACATTTTATGCTTTTTATGCTTGCACACTAGACATGCACAACAATGATTTTTTAAGACCCGTGGCAACGCACGGGCATTTAGCTAGTGTAGCCTCAATTGTGTAGGCGACCGGTAGTACGTGTATCCTAAACCTTCATACATAAAAAACCCGCGTCCTCGGCTCCTAAAGGAACCGCCCAAAAAAACCTCCTGCCTTCATACTACTGGCGCCGTGTAGACATGGTTTTGCCGTGTGTCAAATAGACTGAAACACGGCAAAGTTTGTCTTTGTCGTGTACAACCTAGAAAGCACACGGCAAAGTACGCGAACACGGCAAATTTCTGAAAAAGAACACGGCAACGAAATATACAAGGCAAAGACCTACAAAGGAACACGGCAAAGAAAAAACACTCGGTAAAGTTGACAGCGGCACGCGGCATAGGTGTCATCACGGCAACGAGGTGGGGCCCTTGACCCCACAGGTCCACTTGACGGGAATGAGCTAACGGCAGCAAACGGTGGCCTCTTTGCCGTGTGCCCTCGCCAGCCCTTTGCCGTGTGTATTCCGCAGTAGACACGGCAAAGGGTCTTTGCCGTGTGTATTCCGCAGTAGACACGGCAAAGGGCCTTTGCCGTGTGTATTCCGATATATACACGGCAAAGTTCTATTTTTTTTCTTTTTTCTCTTTTATCACATTACTCTTAGGAAAATCATAAAAAAATCATTCTAGTTCAGAAAAATAGAAATAATATATCAAAATTTGCATAAAAATAAGATCTATCTATCTACACTTAAATATTAGATATTTATGTTAAATATGAATCTCCGTACTCGCCATTTTGACCATAGTTTAAAACAGGCATAAAAAATACAAAAATGAGCGAAACAATGTGAGACCTTTGCGTAGTGTCATATTTTGTGATATAGTTGGAAGGAAAAATATCAAACTTGGTATATTGATTATGTCTCAAAAAACCTTCACAAAATGACCTATCTCATTCGAGGTTTTTTGGCTTTTGGTTCAAATGATCAATGTTATGGGCAGAATCACGACATAGTTTGTGATAACGTGTCTATATTATGCATGCATGTGCATCATGGGATGAGGGACAATATTGCAGGAGGAAGTTTTCCTTTTCGTCGCACGGAAAAGCCATTTTCTATTTTCGGAGCGCAAAAATCGGGGGTTTTGTGAAGCAACACCAAATGTTCCATTCAAAAATGCTACCACCCCATTTTTCAAAAATACTAGACCATCTTACATGAACAATGTCCCAACCGGGGATTTTAAAACCTCTCCGTCCATCCCAGGTGAAAAAGACATTTTTTTGCTGAATCGGTATGAAGTGGGTCAGATATGAACTGCAGGTACATGATATGATGCTCATGATTTAAAAAAAATCAATTTTAGGTTCATAATATGATGTTTCTTCAGAGATCCAATCCAAATTTAGCGAGGCTCAGCTCCGAGCTAAGAATCGTCAAGTCTGTTGTTCGATTAGGGTTTGACGATAGTTTCAAATGACCATAACTAAATCAAAAAAAACAAAAAAATGCGAGACCTTCGCGTGGTGTCATATTTTATGATATAGTTGGAAGGAAAAATATCAAACTTGGTATATTGATTATGTCTCAAAAAACCTTCACAAAATGACCTATCTCATTCGAGGTTTCTTGGCTTTTGGTTCAAATAATCAATGTTATGGGCAGAATCACGATATAGTTTGTGATAATGTGTCCATATTGTGCATGCATGTGCATCATGGGATGGAGTACAATATTGTAGGAGAAATTTTTCCTTTTCGTCGCACAGAAAAGCCATCTTCTATTTTCGGAGCGCAAAAATCGGGGCGTTTTGTGAAGCAACACCAAATGTTCAATTCAAAAATGCTAGCACCTCATTTTTCAAAAATACTAGACCATCTTACATGAACGATGTCTCAACCGGGAATTTTAAAACCTTTCCATACACCCTTGGTAAAAAAGACAAATTTCTACCGAATCGGTAGGAAGTGGGTCAGATATGAACTACAGGTACATGATATGATGCTCATGATTTTTTACAAAAATCATTTGTAGGTTCACAATATGATATGGATGTCATATTTGGATTCCTCTCATTTTTCTGATCGATTTAGATATTTTATTTGTCGAATTCTGATTTACGGATTTAAATATATGAATTATTCCATATTAAATAGAAAAGGTAAAAAATTAAAATCATTTTATTTTTTATTTGGATTTAAGATTATTATTTATTCATTGTTGTTTACTTAAATAATTGTTTGGAATCTAAAACTGAGATGTGTGACATCATGGTCCAATAGTTAATATGATTGATATGAAAGTATTATCGACAAGGTATGATTTGTTTCTCGGAAGCTCATTTGGAAAGAACGAAGTGTTAGGGTAATAGATCTTGTATTATCAGAGGGCCAAAGGCCAGAATATATAGTACAAGTACAGGTGCAGATATACAGGAAACCCCTAACATATGGGGAAAACTACAATATACAAATATACTCTAACACCCCCCCTCAAACTCATGGTGGATCCACAACACTGAGTTTGGAGAGTAAGAAATCATGCTGAGCGCGAGTTTGTGTCTTTGTAAAGAAATCTGCCAACTGCAAGTCTAAAGGCACATAATGGAGCGCAACAACCTGATCCTGCACCTGAGCACGTGTATAAAAAGCATCAACACCAATATGCTTGGTCAGCTCATGCTTGACCGGATCACGTGCAATATTGATAGCACCTATACTATCTGACAAAAGTGGAGTGGGTGTCATAACAGAGACCCCAAAATCTGCAAGCAACCACCGTAACCAGGTCACCTCAGCAGTCACCAAAGCCATAGCCCGCAACTCAGCCTCAACACTCGAACGGGAAACCGCTACCTGTTTCTTCGTCTTCCAAGCAACAAGCGAACCACCAAGAAACACACAGTAAGCAGAAAGTGAACGACGATCCGTAGGATCATTCGTCCACGTAGCATCTGAGTAACACTGGAGCTGGAGAGAGCTAAAACGAGGGAAGAAAAGGCGACGAGTAATCGTGCCACGAAGATAATGAAGGACACGGAGGAGATGACCGTAGTGAACAGTGGTAGGAGCTAAGACAAACTGGCTCAGAATATGAACAGGATAAGAGATATCAGGACGGGTGACAGCAAGATAGACAAGACTCCCAACAAGATGGCGATAACGAGTGGGATCGGGAAGAGGATCTCCATCCATAGGATGAAGCTTAACATGAAGCTCCATAGGAGTCTCAACGGTGCGCTCATCCGCAAGAGCAGCCCGAGCAAGAAGATCCTGAATATACTTTTCCTGAGAGATAGAAAACCCATCAGAAGTGGAGGAAACCTCAATCCCAAGAAAGTAGCGAAGAGGACCAAGATCTGTCATAAGAAACTGATCACGAAGACGAGCCTTGACAAAGCCAATATACTCAGGATCATCACCAGTAATGATCATATCATCAACATAGAGAAGGAGAAGAGTGCGTCCACGAGGAGAAGTGTGAACAAAAGGCGCTGGATCATGAGAATTAGGAGAGAAACCAACAGCAGTCACCATAGAGGCAAAACGCTCAAACCAGGCACGAGGGGCCTGTTTCAGGCCATAAAGGGAACGGCGAAGACGACAAACCATCCCATCAAGAACAGAATACCCAGGAGGAGGCTGCATATAAACCTCCTCACTCAACTTGCCAGTAAGAAAAGCATTCTGAACATCAAGCTGGGACCATGAGAAACATCAGGAACAGAGAAGGAGGAAGTAGAGAGGGTGCCTCGACTAGAAACAGGAAGAGAGGTACCATCAGCCGTAATAACACGGACATGAGAAATAATAGAGAGAAGAGCAGAAAGAATAGAAGACGCAGAAGTCATTGAAAAGAAGCTCCAAAATCTAGATACCACGGGGATGACGTACCTGACTGTGTAGAAGGTGATGCTCGCACGGTGCCAGAAGAACTAGACACAGAACCAGCGGTACCCGACGAGGAGGAGCCTGTAGCAACGAGCAGACTACGAAGACCACGAATAATATCCTGATCAGACAGAGCACCAGCAGGAGGTCCAGAAGAAACAGCAGAAGATCCTGAAGAACCAGACTACCGACGAGCAAGATACTGCTGAAGTAAGCGTGGATCCCTCGTCCAGCAACCAGAGATATCGTGGCCAGGCTTGCCACAGTGGGCGCAGGGAGGACGAGAACCACGAGGCTGCTAAGACTGACTCTGACCCTGGGCTGGTGGAGCAGAGAGTAGCGGCGGCGCTAGAGACCGCGACGAAGCCGGCGGCACGGGGGAACCACGAGCAACAAGAACAGAAGGAACCTCAAGAAGACCAGCACCACGAAGACGAGTCTCCTCAGCACGAAGCTCAGCCAGTATCTCAGAGAGCGGAACACGACCACGGGCAAGCAGTTGGGCACGACGCGGCTCAAACTCCTTGCGGAGCCGTGACAAGAACTCAAAGACGCGCTGAAACTCCAGATCCGCGCGCACAATCAGACAACAGGGACAGGTGTTACACACCGCTGTACGAAGAGAGTCAAGCTGATGCCAAATAGCAGCACTCTGAGTATAGAATTCATCAATAGTGGAATCACCCTGCTTAAGATCATGCTCCTGACGAACCACAGACAGATAAAGATCATCTCTAGACGGCTGATAGCGCTGACGAAGAAAAGCCCACTGAGCAGCAGCAGTGGGAAGACCCATGAACTCAGCAGCATACTAAGGCAGAACACTGGAAGTGAGAACAGCAGCAGCACGAGCATCCTCATCTATCCACTGAGTGTAGTCAGCCAGATCCAGCCGGTAGGTCGTAGTAGCAGTAGAATGCTCCTGGACCTGGCGCTCATAATCAGCCCGAGCAGAATCATCAGCACTCTGGGCTGCATCCTTGACCGCCTGAGTAGCATCGGGGGCAAGGGCAACGGGCGTCAGTGCAAGAGGCACTGGAGGCACAACGGGGCGCGGTGGACAGGAGACCTCATCGGAAAGCACACCCCAAAGGCGAAGACCGCGCACATGGACGCACATGAAGGCAGCAAAATCAGGATAATTCGCGCCATCAAAAATCACCGGGCAGCGAGGAATCGCAACATAGCCCGACGAGGAAGACATTTTTTTAAAACCGAACTAGATCGAACCGGATCGGCCGCCGAGGCAGAGGACGCGGCGGCGGCGGGCGGGCGGCGACCGGGGGCGGGTGGCGACCAGGGGTGGCGACCGGGGGCGGATCCGGCGGCGGCGACCGGGCGGCGGCGGGGTCGGCGACGGCGGGCGAAGAAGAGGAGGCGGCGGCCGGTGGCGGTTCCGGCGGGCGACGGCCAGGGCGGGTCGGCGGCGGCGGCGTCCGGGCGCGGCGGCGAGGGGCCGGGGCGGGCGGCGGCGGTTCCGGCGGCGGCGGCCGACGCGGCGGCGAGGGGCCGGGACGGGCGGCGGCGGCAAAAAAAGGCCTTACGGCTCTGATACCATGTTAGGGTAATAGATCTTGTATTATCAGAGGCCCAAAGGCCAGAATATATAGTACAAGTACAAGTGCAGATATACAGAAAACCCTCTAACATATGGGGAAAACTACAATATACAAATATACTCTAACACGAAGAAGTTAAGCGTGCTAAGGCTAGAGTAGTGTTAGGATGGGTGACTGTAGGGGAAGTTTGATTATGAGTGTAATTTGAGCTTATACTAAGCAAACTTAGGATTAAAAGTATCCCATATGAGATTAACAAGTAAAAAATATTCAAAAAAGTTTGAAAAAAAATTGAATTTTTTTTCAATTTATTTTGAAAAGACAGTCTCTTTGCCGTGTACGTGACACACGGCAAATACGCCTTTGCCGTGTAGGTTTTATGGGCGACACACGATAAAGGCAGCCTTTGCCGTGTAGGTTTTATGGGTGACACACGGCAAATACTGTTTTTGCCGTGTTGAATTTATGAATGACACACGATAAAGAATAGACACCGTCATCTCCAAGGAGACCGTCATCTCGCTTTACTTTGCCGTATCTACGCGTAAGACACACGGCAAAAATCTTTGAAGAAAGTTTTTCCCCTAGTGTCCAATCCCCTCTGCATCGAGGCAACCGGTGGCGCATCGAGACAACCGGCGGTGCCCTCCAGTCCCCTGCCTTGAGCTTGCCGGTGCCCTCCAATTCCTTGCATATCGGCAGCAGGCGGCAGTTTTTGGTCGAGATCCGGCAGGTCTTGGCTAGGAATCGATGCCTACAGTGACGGGGAGGGCCTCGCGGCGCGAATTGCCCAATCTACCGATGCGAGGTGATCGAGGCGTGGCCGGGCGTGCTTTGGGGAGAGGACGAAGGGCGACGAGCATCTGCCGGAGCCGGAGGCTAGGATACTCCAAGTTGGCCGCTCGCTCATCGCATGTACTGTACAATCGCGCACGGGGAAGAGAGTTATCGCGGACGGGCAAGAGAGTTGGTCAAAAATATGTGGGCAACACGAAGCACGGCTGCAAGAATCATATTACTCTATCTGCCGGCTACCGACGCTTCCGACTGGACATGCGGCACAGCCACAGGAGTCGCTAAAGCAGTACATCAAGATGTGAACCGTGCTGAACTTGACTGCCGTGCTGCTCTGAATCTCTGGCTGGAAGCCACGGGTGGAACCTCTGAAAATATTTCCCAGCAGAATCGAGCTCCTACCCTTTCCCCAGTATCAAAATTTGTTCATCACGCAGGTCCTGCTTTTCGCATTGTGGACTACTGATTAGATTGAACTAATTTTACCGCTTGCTTTGTCTTTTAGATTGATGTGGTAGCTAGCTTTGCCATGGGAGTATATATTAGGCTTTTACGGAATCGGTGAAGCTGGTTCTCAAATTTCTATTCAACCTACTGGTGTCGCCCCTATGATTTTTCCTTTGCTGGTACACTCTTAATGAAAGTGTATTTCTTTTCTACTACAAAATATATATGTTTATTTTATCATGTTTTAGAAGTACAAGGTCACTGCTTCAATCTTCAGTTCGAGAAGTTCTGCTAATTTTGATCTGAATGCTCATTATTTCTTTTGACGGTGATGGCATAGCAAAGACAAGCAATTGCAAATATTTTAGGATAGAAATAGAGTAAGACACGATCATGATTATGCTTGCCGAAATAGTTTGACAGCCGAGCAATAGAAGAATTAATATACACGAATACTTTTGCATGTTTTATATTTACACTTGAGATATGTGTGATAACAGAAATATTGAGACCGTAGCAACGCACGGGCATTTAGCTAGTATAAATAAAATCACACATAGCTAGACCGATACAAGATAAAGATAATGAAGAGAACCTCATACAGAGCAGATCAAAGATAAATAAAAAATAAATCAAGAACTAAAACTTGCCATCGGAGAAATTAGAACGGACCGAGAGGGATGTAAGCTCCACGGCGACACCCAAAGAAGGTAACAACACACTACGCGCTACCAACGAGATTGTCACTGTCAAGGGTTTTCACCCGGAGCCCTAACATGAAGGTACCCATAACGGCGCCCCAAGAGGGTTACACCCGTAGCCATCGCCACCACTGGCATCAAAACAGTGGATTTTTGCCTGGAAAATTGTCACACGTGCCCTATATGTCAAACTGCCCATTGTCCCCGAGCCTGGTATTTGGATCGCGGTCTGGGAGTTGTCAGTGCTGAAGCTGCCAACACTAGAAACCCCCACCCCAACATCTCCAAAAACCCTAGCAGCATCTCCGTGTGCTTCGTTGGTCGGTGCTCCCTCCTCCGGCCAGCCTTGCTAGTGTCAGGGGACCTGATCTGGAGTTTTTCAATAAAAATATTTTTCAACAGTTTAGTGTCGGGTTTGGTGGTTGATTACCCCCAAAAGAAGGGGATCACTGTAGTACCTCTCAGCGTGGAAGTAGGGTATCGATCCACAAGAGTAAGAAGGAAAAACTATTTATTCTCTCTAACTAAAGTGTCACAAGTTTTAGTTGTTTATGCACTAAACAAGTTTAAAGGAACAAGGAGGTTGATTTAATATAAGGAAGTAAAGTGCAACAAAACAGTAATGTAAAAGTGCCCCATCCCCTTCAATGCAAGAGGGACAAAACAATGGTTTTCTCTTATAGGAATATAGACCTGGGTTCATGGGTTCACTCAATCCTATCTCTCCATCTATGATGGTGATCATGTTATAGATAATAAACTTACATACAATTGTTATGTTTTAGTGGTAACTTTATGATGGCCACATGTTTTAAAACACATAGTTGAGGAAGTACTCATATGTGTTGTTGTGTCACCCTTGTAAGGCCAGTGTGTGGTTATTGTCACTCCATCACAACATACTTCTCACTTTTTACCCCAGATAAAGGATGTTTGGCTTCATTGCTATCACTCTACATACATCATACTCCTTAATGGTGAACACTCCAAACACTAGTGTAATGATTTATTTGTTGTGCACGTTACCGCATCTCTCCATCTACCTACACTTGGTGTTTGTCAAGCACCTCATTGCATGGGTAAACAAGGAATTATAATAGAAACATGACATGTATCATAGAAGTATCTCCAAAGTATGATAAATCATAAAATCTCAACACAATGGTAGATGCATAATCATATCGTACCACAATATCCATCATAAGGATTACATAGACAGATCCATAATCATGCAATACACACAATATGTGATGGGTTCGTAGCATGGAAAACAAAAATTTTCTACCGCAAGAACGAACAAAACCCAGATATAATCTAGATAAAAGCCAAGATCTAATCTATTAGACATGAGCAACGAGATAGATAGGAACTAACCCTCGTAGATCCGAAAGCGTTAACGAGATTAGATCTCGTGGTTGATGTAGTCGATCACTTGCCGATCTCAAGATCGTGTGGACGATCCTTCCGGCGTCGCGTTCCAGCAGCGCTTCCGCAGTCGGTCAAGTGGACGATCCTTCCGGCGCCGCGTTTCGGCAGCGGTTCCGTAGTCGGTCACACATGCGGAGTCGAAGCAGACCTTCCTCTCCCCGTTCCAGCGAGCAGCGGAGGTAGTAGATCTTCTCCACGGAATCCCAGCAACACGACGGCGTGGTGGTGGTGGTGGAGTAGAGAATTCTGCAGGGCTTCGCCTATGCCTGTGCAGAAGAAAGGTGGAGGAGAGAGGCGACAGAGATTGGGTGTTATGGGAGCAGGGGTGGAGGGGGCGCCCCTGCCCCTCTATTTAAGGGGGGTGAGGCGCCATGGGAGGGGGAGTCCTAGTAGGACTCCCCTCCTATGGCTGGCAGTGGGAAGGGGGGAGGAGTCCTTCTCCCCCACGAATCCGTGTCTTGCCCCACTAGGTTTCCTTTAACCCTTTCTTGGTTTTCAAGCAAACTCCAAGAAATCCTCTATAACCTTCCAGAACATTCCGAAACCTTCTAGAATCTCCATACAAACACTCCGGAACATTTCCTAACTTAGAAAATGATCCCCAATATATGAATCTTATTCTCCGGACCATTCCGGATCTCCTCGTGATGTCCCGAATCCAATCCGAGACTCCGAACAACATTCGGTCTCCAACGCATATTCCATATCTACTTAAAACAACTTCAAACCTTAAGTGTGTCACCCTACGGTTCGTGAATATGCAGACATGACAGAGACACATCTCCTATCAATAACCATCAGCGGGACCTGGAGATCCATAATGGCTCCCACATACTCAACGATGACTTCGCGATCGATTGAACCACTTACATACGAAACTAATTCCCTTTGTCTCGCGATACTATACTTATCCGAGGTTTGATCGTCGGTATCTCCATACCTAGTTCTACCTCGTTACTGATAAATACTCTTTACTCGTTCCGTGATATGTCATCCCTTGTGACCTAGTCACATGCTTGCAAGCTAACTAGATGACATTCCACCGAGAGGGCCCAGAGCATATCTATCCGTCATATGGATGGACAAATCCCAATCTTGGTTCATGCGCTTCAACACATACTTTCAGAATACCCAATGACACCTTTATAACCACCCAGTTACGAAGCGGTGTTTGATGTCATCAAAGTATCCATCCGGTGATGGTGATTAACATAACCTCATGGTCGAAGGAATAGGTTACTATGTATTTGAAAGCTTACAGCAATACGAACTTAATGACTTGATCTTATGCTACGCTTACTATGGGTGTGTGTGTCCATCACATCATTCTTCCAATGATATAACCTTGTTATTAATCACATCCTAATGTCCATGATCAGGAAACTATGATCATCAATTAATCAACAAGCTAGTTCAACAAGAGGCTTACTAGGGACTCTCTTATGTTTACAAAACACACATGTATTAATGTTTCCGGTTAATATAATTATAGCATGGGATGTAAACATTTATCATAAACATAAAGATATAATAATAACCACTTTATTATTGCCTCTTGGGCATATCTCCAACAATATGGACACCAATAATGATCATACATAGAAAGATAGGATTAAGTTACAACCACAAACCAATAGTCCATGGGGTGGAATACTCCCCTCTCATGGTGGAGAACCATGAGTAGGTGTTGGTGAATTTGTTGATGAAGAAGTGCAGTAGCCCGGTGTTGGAGAAGATGGAGGTGGTGGCCACGGTGGCGGCATCCCAAAGCAGTGGTGGCGCGGCGGTGCCAGCGGCCACCAAGGAGGGCAGTGGTCCTAGGGAGTAGCGGTGCCTTGGCCTTTCTTCTTCCTTAGACTTGGTGCTGGTGTGGAGGAGCTTCTCCCCCTCCTTGGCGTCTTCCAAGAGAGAGGATTTTTTGTCACACTGGATGGATGCCTCCAAAAGTAGGGTATCCCCTCAATATATAGAGGTGGAGATGCAATCTAAGATATTACATGGATGCCCCTTTGATCGAAGGGATCTTCGATACCTCTAGAACATTCCTATGACTGCCCTCTGTCCTTTATGAGCCCATAAAGTCATGGCTTGGCCGAATCCATCAAGTATGGAAAAAGTTTGAGTCAATCACGTCACAAACTTTCAGAATCCTGAAACTGCTTTTGTACCCCACAGTAGTCGGGGTCTTGAGGCCACGTCTAGAGTTTGTTTGGGAAAATTTTATACCAATAAATATTAGGAGGACATTTCCAACAATTTTCATGTATTGACTTTTTCTGTTTGACGCCATCTTCAGGGTCTTCCTGGGCAATTTTTGAAAACTGTTTTGTAGGGACAGATTCCAGGAAACTCCGAATATCACCATAATGAGTGATATCCTCTCATATTTGTGCAATTTCTACACAACAAAGTGTAAACCATGAGATTGTGCACTTTGCAACTATTAGTAGGTTGGTCCCAATAAATATAATAAAGTTACAAAATAATACGGATTTTAACATAATAAACTACAAAGTTCATTTATGCATTTCACATGCATCAATGGTCTTCTTCTTCTTGGCATTCGTGTCCATAGAGACGATAACTTTTTCAATAAGTGTTCATCGGATCTTCGTTTGGAGACGTGAATTCCTCCCCGACCTCAATGGTGGTGGTAGAAGATTAAATTTATCTCGGTATGGTCTTTTAGATCTTACTTCACCGGATCGATCTTGGAAGATTTTTGTTGGTTATCATGAGGAGTTTTATCCTTGCAATATCTATCACGGGTGCTATGTTCTCAATAATGGTGATTCGTACTCTCAAATCCCAGTGACATCGACATATTGTCTGGAATACTAGTGTTAGCACTCTTGTTAGTGGGAGCCCTATTTAGAGGATCTAATCCAAGCATAAGAATAATGCCATAATATTATTATTGTTTTCACAAAATAAATCATGGCATTATTATTTTGCATGGGCCATGCAAAAGTACCACCACCTTTATCCCATGGGTTTTTGCCTTTGACTTTAGTGGTTATTTCTTTGTGAACCATCTCCTTCCATTCCACCATTCCCATATCCTCACCCACATCTCTTTCTTTTATTTTATTTTCTACATGCATGATCATATGAGACTCTTTCCACCTATCTCTTTTCTTCCTCTTTCTTTCTTGTTTCTCTTCCACATTAGCTCAAGCTAGATCAAGCTCCATGTTCCTTCTTGGTATGGCCTCATAAACAAAAATTAAAATCTAAATACCTAATGAAACCTAATCCTAGCTCCTCTCTCTAATTTTTCTCCTAACCCTAATTCTACTAAACCCTAACATTGATCTCTCCTCTCTCTCTCTACCTCTCTCTCTCTCATGAGCACCACCTGATCCCTTCTCTCTCCCTGGCCCACCTCAGCTAACCCTAACCCTCTATCTAACCTAAGCAAAACCCTAACCCTAGCCCATGTCTACTTAGCCCGAGCTACCCCCTCTTCTTTCTCTCTTTTCTCTACCGCGTGCTAGCCCCACCCTGTAGCCACCACGCCGTCCTGGTCCACCTGCAGCCACCCCCGCCGTGCCCTACCTGCTCCCAGCTCGAGCCAGCACATGAGGAGGAGAGAAAGGTGGCACCCGAGGCCACCTTTACCTGCCCGTGCCCACATGGCAACCCTCCTCCCTCTCCCTCCTTTTTCCTCCTCCCACACGACTCTCCGGGCTCGCCCAGATCTGCCCGAGCCAGCCCTCCTCTCCTCCTTCTTCCTCTCCGCCACCAGCACCTGCCACCGGTCGCCGCCAGCACCACCTCGCCCCCGTCGTTCCAGCCGGTCAGCGCGACGTGGAGGTGGCCAGGAAGACCGAGGACGATCCTCTACGTCGCCCTGCACGCGCCGACTTGGACGAGAAGCCCCAGATGCGCCAGTACTGCGCCGTCCCGACGAAACCCTACCCCGCCAGAGTGCCATGATCTCGCCGCTCCGCAGCTCCTCGCTCCGATCCGAGCCCGCCGGCGAGCCCGAGGTGAGCCCCTCTTTCCCCCTAACACCCTCCGCTCCGCTGTTGCCGCCTAGCGTCGCCGCTCGTTTCGCCGAACGCCCTCCGTGCGCCAGGCTCGCCGGCGTCTGCAACCTCCCCGAGCCGCGCAAAGCCTTAACTAGGCCCCCGCCATCCTCCTAACAGCTACCCGAGCCAGCCGCACTGGCTACCACCCGCAGCACGCACGCCCGCGTCGCGGGATCGAGCCCCCACCTCGCTGCACCGTGCGCTGTTTCCGTCAGAGAATTCAGACGAGAAGAGGAACAGTGGGCCTGTTGCCAATTTACACTAAGCCCCCCCTTTTTAATTCCCTAAACCCGCGATACCTCTGGGACCACTGGTCAGCCTCCCAGTGCTTTTGTAGTTAAGCCCCCTAGTTTTTAGCCCCTCAACCCGCACTCCAGCTCGCGTCCCACCTGTCAGTCGCTGCAATCCCCACCACTATCGCGTGGGCCCGAAGCCGCTGGCCTCGCCTGTCACCCTCTGTGGCTAGCCAGAGCCCGGTAGAAAAAGTTTTTTCCGCGCGCGTGCCCCAGTCAGCGCAAGGCCCACCCGTCAGCGGCTGTGGCTAGATTTGCCTAGGTGACAAAAGTTTTCCTGGCTGTCTGTTTTTAATTAAACCTTTTTCAAATTGATTTAAATTCAAATTCAATTCAGATTCAAATAATTTTTAAAATACAAATCCAAATAATACAAATAATATATGTTTTGGAATCAGAAAAATGTGAGGAATTCAAATATGCCCTTCAAAATATGTTTTGAACACTTTAAATTTTCAAGATGATTAAAATTACATTAAAATGCCCTTTTCCTTAATTAATTAATAACTTTTGTTTTATAACTCCAAATTTGACAAATAATATGTCTAAATCGATCAGCACGACGAGTCCGTTCTATCTATGCAGTCCTTGTTCTGAATTGAAGCATGCATAATGTTGTTATTAAAAATCTGAACTGTTTATGACAATAAAACTTGGTTAAATAAATAATAAAATGCTTTATTTCTTGTATCCACACCTCACCTTTGCCATGCTACCTTAATGCCATGTAAATTGTGCATCATTCATCATGGCATGCTTGTTTGCTTGTTGCATTTTAATTCATATGCTTGTGCACTTTATTTATGTTGGCCCTTGTTTGTTTGGTTCTTCTTCGAATAGACGCCCAGCAGGAGAATTATCAGGAATCACAGGAGTACTACCCAGATCCATCTCTCACTTCAACTGAGCTGCCAGGCAAGCACTACCACATGCTTGCATACATACAGTACCTATTGCCTCTATCTTATTCTTGCATGATTGAGTCGCGATTGCATTAAATTGAATCCCAAGTACTGCATAGCCTTTACTTTTAAACCCCACTGAAGCTTGTTCCTCCATCCCATGAGCCATTACTACAGGAGTTGTTTGAGCCATGCGAGTTGTAGAAAAGCATGAGTAGGGTATGTGAGTGTCGGATGAATAATGAGGTACCTAAACAACTTAACCTGAGTAGTAATGGGATAACTAATGAAAGAGGCACCGATGAGCAATATCTGCTATTTGGTTTTTCATGCTTACTTGTGTCCCGTAGGACCCTGAGTACTTGATTCCTGTTCCTTGACTATTCGCACTATCCACATCCGGGAGGCCTTATGGACCTCCCTGAGCCAGAGCTTGATTCATTCTTATTTCTTAGGGCCACAAAGTAGTTTGGGGCTTTATTACTATCCTATACTTATGCCATGTTACTGTTTTATTAAGATTGTGCGAGGAGCACCTGTAATGTTTAAGAATTGCAGAGTGTTTTCGCGGTATCGACAAGCCCAGTCACATTTTCGGGTTCCCAGTCGTTTACAGCCATTGGCGCAAACCTTGGGTCCGTCTCGGAGCCGGCGAACTTCGTTGCGGGTAGCTTAATGGGGTGGCCCCCTGAAATATTACTGAATCCTGTGTTTGCTTTGTCGTGAATGCCTCGTTGGGTTTTGATTTGGTTTTTCCGAGGTTGATCGAGTGTGTGTTGCTATTCGTGCACCCCTGCAGGGTAAATCTTTCTGAAAGCCGTGTCCGCGGTTATGGACGACTTGGAGCACAGTTTCTCGATCATAGACAAGTATAACTAAAGTACCGTTTTTAAATTGACTAAGTACTTGCCTAGTAAATAGTGCAATCCTCACGGAATGTTTAATGAAACTGCCAACGGATGATGGGGGTTGTTCGTCCGCTTCCTCGTTGGTAAGCGAGGAGGAGGATGGATCTGTTAATTATACTGTTATAACTGTTGTTCTTAATTCACGGATTTTCGTCTATCATTGGTTAGGCGGAAGGTTAGCGAGTATCTGTAGAATTATTAGGTATTATCTTTTGCTGCAATTGCGTCACCCCAGGTTGTGTCCCCTTTAGCGGCATAAAGACTTGCTGAGTACCCCTAGGGTCTCACACGATAAATTGTTTGATTCAGATGAACAGGTGTACCCGCAAGATGGATACTGGGTGGAAGAGACAGATGATGTTGGCAACGATCGTTCGGTGTAGAATTCCGGGAACGGGGATCCGTGAGATCTGTGGGCGTGATGTGTTTATTTATGGGGCATCTTATGCCAATTTGCTTTTTATCCGTACTCGGATCTTGTTTTCCGCTTCCGCCTGATACTCTGATGTGTGATGTATGAGGAGCTATCCTAAATTATTATATCTATCTAGGACATTTGGATTTTGCCGTATGGCGTTGCAATATTTCTATTTCTTTTAGATGGAATGGCTCTGAGGACTGTTGTATGTGGCTTGCATACATACTCATTTGTGTATGTAGTTGATCCCTTCGCCTGCCGATTACGCCGCTCGTTCTTGTCCCGTTGTCTGAAAGTGGTTAGGACGGCCGAAAGGTCTACCGTGAGTGGCCCTGGGCCCCACCGTACTATTTTAACCACTTTCGTTCATCCAGGCATTAACTAAGAGCGTAATTCACCGAGATAGTTACAAAACTTGAACCTGTAGCCTGTACTCGTGATTTACAGGCTGGACGTTTAAGGCCCCATTAGAGATGCTCTTAGCTCTCTAGTTTTTCAGCTCACGCTAGGGTTCCATCTGGTCGCTGCTGCCCCTCGCCTGAAAGAGACGTTCATACCGGCGTGTGGTAGCGCGCGAGCCATCCGAGCTTCGACGGCCAAACACTTATTGAAAAGTTATCCTCAAGCATCATTTGGTGGAGACAGGATGCATTACAGTTGCACGGGCAGTCGTCGAAGAACGGCCATACGGTCTAATCATCCTCACTTGTTTGAATGTGATAAACGCGAGGTATCTCTCCACCATCGAAGAGAAAGGTGTGCCTTCCAGATAACCAAGTGGTTCCCGGGTGCTTGAAACACACCTGAATCTGAGATGCAACATGGGGGTTGTCACTACTCTCTTCGTCTTAAAATAAATGTACAGATTTATCAAATTTATCAGTAAATTATTCAGTATATAAATTCATCTCAATTTCGATAGACCTGCAACATATATTTATATTTTGAGTGAGAGGGAGTACTACTTTCTTCCCTGATCTTCGTGCGGCAGTCTTAGTAACAACACGCAAGCCGGTTCACATGCAAGGCTCTGTGAAACCCGTTTCGACTTGGGAAAATTGACGGATTTGAGTGGGTTGCTCACTGACCGTCCAAGCCGGGTTGGCTCTGAAGGGTTTATGCTATTCTCGTGCAAAATCACGCAGGATCGAAGTGGTGTCCCCACTCATCGATTCCGATGGGACTATTGTTGGGATGAATGAGTACCTTGACAGCGACATGACTTGGTTTAAACCAACAAATCAGCTGCTTCAGGGAGAACGTAGTAGACCAGCTCATCATCATCAACAGGCTTCCCCGCACCAGCAAGCTCGGATGCGATGCACTTCATCTTGGCAAAATATTTGTCGGCAGAGAGATCATTCTTGCGCGTGTCGTTGAGTGCCGAGCGGAGCTGCTGGACCCGAGTCTTGGACTGAGCCGAGACATGAGCATTGAGCGCCGCCTAGACTCCAACCGAGGTGTCGAGGCCAACGACATGGGCGAGCACGTCCGGCGATAGGACGTTGAGAAGCCACCGCAACACATGTTGGTCGCGGGAGATCCATGCCTCGTACTCCGGGTTGGCGATGGTAACCTTCTTCTTGTTGATATCCTCGGTGTCAAGGAACTCCTCGGGTGCCTTGTCGTTGCCTTCAACAAGGTCCAGGACACGGGCACCGTGCAACGCGGGGATCACCAGAGCCTTCCAAACCAGCGCGTTCTCACGCGTTAGGGGCTACGATGGTGGAGAGCCGAGAGTAGCAGCAAGGGCATTGGTGGACATCGATGTTGACGAGGCCATCAGATCGGATTGGTGAGGCGGTGACAGAGCGTGGCGGCGACGTGGGTTTTGGGTTTGTTTTGGGTTTTGAGGTGGCAGCGGCAAGATGTGGCGGCTGCAGTGTTTGAGTCTTGATCTGGTGTGGTTTTGGGTGGCGGCGGTTGTAGAGGACGGCAATGGCGGCGGCTAGGGTTTTAGGTTTTGGGTTTGGTTTGTGGTGTAGGCGGCGGTGACGGCGGTGGCGGCAGGGCTGCATGGTGGCGGTGTTTTTGGTTTTAGGGTTTTGGTAGTTAGAGGGAAAAGACCCGCTCTGATACCATATTATGTTTGGTGGAACGATGCGTACGCTCTCGGACCATCGGTTGGGTGTTAAATAGGCAGGGAAAAGCCTCCTACATGGCCATACAAGGGAGGTACTAAATTTCTTTCTACCTGAAAAGATCTACACACTAAATGTGGCTCTGATACCATTGAATGACCTCTAGGATGCCACTAGGGTAGATCTAACCGGGTTGCTACTTTGTCTATGCATCATACTTGAATCAATCTATTGTTATTTACTGAGAGAGAGAGAGAGAGAGATCGGAGGGTGTGTAACTTCGCCTTGGCTCGCAGAGCCTGAGGGCTTGGACATGGTGGCGACGACGAGCAGCGGGCTAGTCTAGGGCAGCGGCGGTGGCTGCGAGGGTGGTGGTGGCGCTTCCCGCTGCTACTACGCTTCCCTAGATCAGATAGGGAGTGTCGGTGGGATCATGCGGCTGCGCGACGAACCTCGTATCGCAAGCCACCGGCCCCCACTTGTCTTTATAGCGCAGCACAGCAGGGGGCCACCAACTATGTAGGGTTGGACGCCTCCGATCAAGGCGCGAGTCAAAGGGCCCACCATTGGGCCCACGCGGGAAGAGATTAATCTAACAAGAAGAATCATGAAACTGCATAGGAACCTCCACGAAGAAATGAGTGGTTTCATAAAAGGAATACATTTTCCTATCAAGTTTCATAAGGCTGCTCCAAATAATGGAAGCATAATCAACACTATTCATATTTCAAAGATCTCGTAAAGACGAAGACGATGGTCAAAACAGATTAGAGACCAATTGAAAATATATGACCATCATACTAGTATAGAATACACAATTATTTAGGAACTTCAAAAGAATGTAGAATGCCTTTATTTTTGTGTGCCAAGCGGTATCTTTAGATACACATATTCAGGGATTTAACAATTACACTCACCGGAGTATGATTTCTATCATATGCAACGCTAGTTACACATGCGCAATCAAACTTTGATTTTTAGGACCCAATCCATATGCATACATTAGTTCACCTCCTTCGTTTTACCATGTCTTTTGCAGAAAGACTTGACCCGTTCTAGTCCATCCTCAAGAAGGGCTGGATCAACCGCAAAGGTAATACGGAGCCAGTTCTTCATTCCAAGCCCACTCCCTGTAGGTGCATGAGCATGCGTTAGTTTTTAGCTGGGGAAGACTACTGTTAATTAGTGTAAATTAAACCAAGAAATACCCCCATGAGATATAGCAAGAATATTTTTAGAAAATGGAGGGCCTTCAGATCTCTCAGTTAATATACTCACAATATAGTCATAAACAATATTTGAAAGCAAAATAATGATATGCTAATCCTTAGTAGTTCAAATCAGTGGCGGCGCTTGACAGGGATTGTTGAGGGGGACTAAGAACATCAATCACGCTTAAACTTGCAGCAATCTTTAAAATGCTAGCCTGATAATTTGGTACAACATCGTGGATTTGCTGCAGTGGGGGGTGGTTGGGAGGGGGGGGGGGGCATTGGCCTCCTTGGCCCTAGGGAGGCTCTGCCACTGGCCACAACATTGCTCACACTCTCACACACTGCCCTTTTTGAGACAGTCGATGACTACTGCCATCACTCAGTATCAAATATGAACAGAATGGCCGGGATCACCGGGGATGCATCCGGATATGTATCCGGATTAAATACAGTTGGAGGCTCGATGTAGGAGAATGTTAACTATAGGTCAACCGGATATGTGAACACGATCAGGATATGTTTCAGCTCTGTGTTAGTAGCTCAATTAGCACCAACATGCATATGTAAAAAAAGAATAAATTAAGTAGCATGCAACAAACTGCAAAAGGTAATGGAAAGAGCGTAGTGTTTGTGTGTACGCGAGGACAAGTACTTTGCTGAAGGCAAAATAAAATTAGTTGATGGATGTTTCTGCTTATGATATGGTTTAGGTTAGTTGGATCGGCGCGGACGTACGTCGAAAGCCAAGTTACAAAACGGTATTGTACGCCCCCTAATACTCCAAGACGATAGCAGTTGACAAGTCCAAATCCACGATCGATAGATTATTACGTACCTGGGCAAATTACCACGGATTCCTCCCGTGCAAGCTTGCTGCAGAAGTCGACGTCGTCGTGGATGCCGTCTAAGCAGGACAGGTCCAGCTTCACCATGACGAACATGGACCCCTCCGGTTTGTGAGGGCAGGTGATGCACTCGATGTCCTGCACTTTCTGGTAGCAGATCTCCGCCGCCTCCCTCATCACGTCCATGGCGTTCTCGAAGAAGGCCTTGTCCGTGTTGGCGATGATTTCTGGTAGAGCTCCCTGTTAAAGCATTTTCATCTCAAGATGTTAGTCGCAGATGGCTGAGTATACACAAAACGTACTACCACCTCCGTTCCACGATGTAAACCTTTTTAGAAAACTAAAACGGCTTGCTAAAAAGTATTATATCGTGGAACAAAAGGAGTAGTATGATACGGAGTATTTCCTAGCTAGCTACTGACCTGAACGAATGTTACCGGGTCTACCGAGATGGCACGGTAGCCTATTACTGATTCAATAATCTGTTCAGGGAAGAATAAAATTAGGTTTCTGTGGTGTTAGCTTCAGTAGTGGACAGTAGTGGTAAGAACGATGTGACAACCAGATTTGTCATCTGCCCACTTGACATTCCGTATAGTACATAGGTAGGGACTAGGGAGTACCTTCTTGTCTTTGAGGATTCCGTTGGGATCGGTTGCTGCGATCCAGCCAAGTCGCCAGCCGGGCACCATCCACCTCTTGGAGATGCCTCCCATGGTGACCACCGGAGCTGTGCCCCCGAACACACCCATGGGCACGAACGGCTTGCTCCCGAAGGCGCAGTGGTCGTACACCTCGTCACTGATGACTAGGATCCCAAGCTTCCTTGCTGTCTCTGCGATCTGTTCATCATCGTCGATCAACCATGTGCAGTGCAGAGTAGAGTAGAGTAGTACATCTCTCTGAATTTGAATGCAGACGAAGGATAACTTTTTATAATAATGCATGGACATGTGCGTAGATACTACCTTGGCCAAGTGGTGGTAGGAGTAGACGCAGCCGCAGGGGTTGTTGGGGTTGACGATGACCATGGCGACGGTGCTGTCGTCGGCGAGCGCCTCCACGCCGTCGAGGTCCACCTCCCAGGCCTTGTCCGGCAGGAGGTCGAAGTGGCGGAACTCGAGGCCGCACAGGGCCGCGCGCGACTCGTACATGGGGTACCCTGGCCGCGGCAGCAGCACGTTGGCGCCGGGCGCGGCCAGCACGGCCATCATGACCTCGATCGCGTGGTTGCACCCCGCGGTCATGACCACGTCCCCCGCCGTGACCTCGTAGGGGAGCTCCCGGGACAGGTGCGCCGCGACGGCGCTACAGCAGCACGTCGGGCAAATGGAGTTTACTAGTTAGTAGTTACCGGTGGATCAGAACTCGGGCGGCAGCGGTAGTACGTACCTGCGCGCTTCCTCGACACCGGCGGCACGGGAGTAGCTGTTGTGCTTGCCGGACAGAGCGGCGGCGGCGAGGGCGTCCTCGGCGGGGCGCGCCGTGCGGAAGCAGGCGAACGCGGAGGGGTCGCCGTGGCCGAGCGGCGCGACGGGCCGCGGGTCGCTCTGGTCGAGGGTGTCGTACAGGCGGGTGACGATGGAGCGGAGGCTCTGGCTGCTGGCCGCATGGAGCGCCGGGTTCGCCGCCCCAAAGCGCCACTTGGGCGCCGCGCCGCCGTTGTCCATGCTGGTCGCCTGACGAAGAGGAGCGGACCGAGCTAGTATTTCTTGCTGCGTTCGTCGTGTGGTGGTGCGTACGTGCCTGTGCTGCGTGTGCGTGTTTGCCACTTTGCCTAGGAACTGCGAGGTTGTGGTCGTTCCGCTTGTCTCTCTCCGGTGGTACTGTATTGTCTCATGGACAAGGACTGCTTTGTTTGCGACCGAGACGCGCAAGTCGTTTGTTTCAGAACGTCCGTCGCGACGTTGCCGACTGTTTTGTTAGCTACTCACAGCATCTCTCGCAAACACCCCGTATCGGCCCCCATATGACAATTTGGATCGATATGCGGGCTTAGGCTGTTTTTTTACGGGCCAGACCACCGCATCGGTGGTCTGGCTCGGATATGTTCTCCAGGCCGCAACCCAAAACCGCTCTCGGCCGCTATATATCCCATTCGACGACGCGGATGCAGGTCAAACCCCATCCGCCTCGCCGCTGCTTCTACTCCCACCGACGAGAAACCCGCCACGCGCATTCCACTCTCTGACGAGCAATCCGGCAAATCCGCTTCCTCCCGCGCGCGTTCAAGCCATGGTGTCCGGCGGAGATCGAGGAAGCCGGGCCGGAGGGAGGGTGGGCGGCGTCGGATCCCCTTCCTCCCGCGCCCGCAAGTTGTACGCCGCCGAGGAGCTCGAGCGGGGCCGTCGGGCCTCCGACGCCGCGCGCATCCACGACTCCTACTGCTACCGCCACCATGGCCTCAAGCCGCCGCACGTATTCGAGTAGCACGAATCGCGTTTCTACCGCGATCTACAGGCGTCGAGCTCCCGCAATCCGCCGCCGCGCCGCTCCACCTACAGCAAGGCGGTGAGCTCCACCGATCCGCCCCCGCGCCGCCTCACCTACAGCGAGGCGTCAAGTTTGGCCCCGGTGCCGCGGTTCGACCCGGGCGACTACGCGGAGGACGACGACATTCCGATGCTCGCCGCCCCCGCGCAGCGCCGCCGTGTTGAGCAGGTCTCTCCTGTGGTGAAGGAGGAGGAATCATATCCGGCTGGGAAGGAGGAGCACCATGTCCTGCTGTTGGACCACGACCGAGGCTCCTCCCCCTTGCACTCGGTCGGCTGGTCCTCCTATGACGATGGCTATAAAGATCGAGATCATCTACGTCCCCTCCTCCGGCGGAAAGTAGTATCAACTAGTCATATTTTGTAGATTTATTGTTTCACACACAATTTAGAGTATATAAACTGTCTGCCATGCTCTTCTATATTTCCCATGATTATCAATGGAAGAATTGTTTGGAATCTTATTTTGATCGCACACAATTCTTGTTGAGCATCGCAAACGATTTCTTCTTCATAATCGTTTATGAATATTTTACCGCTTTCGTTTGAAATACGAAGTCTCATATTTTCCGCATCGTTTCCAATCACCTATAAAGCGCCTCGCATAATCTTCCCACCGGTTAGCTACCTCTCATTCACACCATGCCTCCCTAGGAGTCCATTCTCGGGTACATCAACCTGGCGCCGCCCGATGGCGAGGAGGAGAATTCCTCAGACATAGTACTGGGGGAAGCGTCATCGACCTCACGCACGGGATCTGATTTGGAGGAGGAGCATCCTCTAGAGGAGGAGGATCAACACGACCCAGAGGTAGATGAGTTGGACAGGTTGTAGGCGGAGGACTTGCAGGAGCACATGGGGAGTGGAGGGCTCCATCGCATAGACGCGGCATGAGAAAGAAGTGGTGCATCACATCATGGAGTAGTCCTTCGAGACTCTCCATGAAGACCGGTTGAAGTGTTGGGTTCCTAGAACGGTTTCGAGGAGTGTGGCGATTTGGATGGACGCCGCGGCAAGGCGCAAGGACGCCTAGGAATTGGCCATGTTGTCGGGCACCAGGAACCCATTCGCTGATGATGATGATGAGACATCAGGCTCTAGAGAGGGCGTAGGAGCCTCCGATGATGCATAGCATCGGACTCTAGAGAGGGTGTAGGAGGCACTGACGGCAGCGTTATCGACATCTCCTCTGTTAACGAGGAGGACGTTTAGTACTTAGATATTTCAGTTTTATTAGGGCATATATATATGTATGCAATATGAAGTTAGCAGTCTTTTTATAACATGAAGGGCAACCATGTTTGATTGGAGTCTTTTCGGCCGATCCCCAAATATTATCAACGGTCTTTTGTAACAGGAAGGTAAACCCATGTTTGATTGGACCGTGCCCTTCCGGTCAAATATTATAATTTTTTCTTGAATTTTCAAATCGCAAACAGTTTTCTCCAGAATAAACCTTGTGCGATCTCTGGACGAGGATAAGATTGAGGGGTCAATTATCGGACTGCCCTTGGAGGCGTCCATGTACTCAGTTTTGCCCCTAGGTGTGAATGGTGCTCGGTTTTGTCCTTACTTCGGGCGCAGCTACTATGGCGAGGCCAAATAGCCAGTCTGAAGTCCATTCTATCTGGTGGCGTTAGTGGAAGTGGGTCCGGAGCTTATAGGTGGGACCGCACAGCGATGCCAAACCAGACAGAGCCGAACCGGGCACACCCGGACCCTACCCCAGTATGTCTGTGCGTCGCCACCTACTCCCGAACGGCCGTCCTGTGGTGCCGCCACCACCTGCGTCGCCGAGCAATTTGGACCAAAATAACCCAAAAATTAAAGACATTCACAGACTAAACTCTGGCCGAAACTATTTCACTGGTCTAACCCTTTTTGCAACGCCAACACTAGTGGCACCGCACCATGAAGAGCAACGCCATTAGATGTGGCGCCACACAAGCTGCCAGTGTGGCCTCGTGGGCCCTGGCTCCGTAAGTGTGGCGCCACTGATACTGGTGCCACACCGTGTAGTGCAACGCCGTCACTGGTGGCGCCACACTTTCCATCTAGGGTTAACAGCGTGCCCGACCCATCCCTCATTCCTCTCCCGGTCGAGCTAGAACACAACAGCGGCGGCTTGTCTCCTCTCTCAAATCCCTCCCTCCTATTGGCCAAATTTAAGCTTCCCTCCATGGATTTCGATCCCCACAAGTTCCTAGAGGTATTCTTCTCCCTTTTCTTTATTTTCACCCATTGAGTTCTTGGTTTGACCCATATCTTGGAAACCCTAGGTTGTTATGCAAGATGCATGGTACATTGTTGTTGCATTGGCATAGTGGTTGGGTATTGTGTTAATGTTAGCATGGGTATCTATTGAGTATGTTAACCATGGTATTGTTTTTTGTGACTATCTTAGGAATGTCAAGAATTGTTCATGTTCATCATGTAGACAAGGATGCTTTTTTGAGAGGTAATATAGAATCGGACATGTATGAGCTTGACTTGGCGATTGAGCGTAGTCCCACCTACTCCTTGGTATTGGAGCAAGTGAGGATTGAATTGAAATGGATGGACCCAAATGATGTTATTGATTTGGAGGGAATACATAATGTGGGTTGGGAATGCATATCTGTTGGAAGACCATGTGTATCTTCTTCGAGCCCCGTTGGGTTGCATACAAGGAGGTGATGGCCGAATCACTAGACAAAGCTCTTGAACTATTTACCACCAAGAAGTTTGATAATAATTTGCACTTGGACTTGAACCATCTTGCCTCCCTGTTAGATTCTAGGAGTCCACCAATAAACCAAGAGGTATTGAGTGAACCTCCTTTGACCCAAACATTGAGCCCGATTTCAAAGAACCAAGATGAAGTATTGGAAGAGCACAATGATGATTATTGGCATGATGAGAATGAGGTTGAGCTCCAAGACAACAATGTTGGAGATTTAGAAAAAATATATTACGCAAGAGAACATGGACTGTGACACCCTGTATACTCGAGGATATGCATCGGACTCGGATGATGATGGTCCCGAAGAAGTTGACGAGGAGGGGTTCATGGCTAGAGAGGCCGAAATCCACGATACCGTATTAGGGTGGGACCATCATGTATCTTTTTTTCATGATGTTAGTCTCACATATGAAGCCACGATTGATGGCGGCAAGGGTGTAGTTCTTGGACCAAGGGAAAGTTCTTATCGGGATGATAATCAAGAGAATAATGGCTTTTCTCGTGGATTGAGGTTCAAGACCTTGTTGGAATTTAAGCAATAGATAAAGGACTTCTCGGTTAAGCATAATAGTCCTTACACAATGGTGCACTCAGACGTGAAGAAGCGTTACATGGTTAAGTGCGAGCAGGATGGATGTCCTTGGATTGTGCGTGCAATAACATTTAAAGGAGGTCCCGGTTGGCACATATCTAGTTGTGTATAAACTCACATGTGTCGAGGCCTGATAGTGGATGGCAAAGATGCGAAGCCGACAACTCACCTCCGAGTTCCTCGCTTATAGGATTTCCAATGACATCGTGTCATTTCCAATAATGAGCATCAAGATGGTCATGGAGCTTGTGAAATCCCTCTTTCACTACGAGGTGAAGTACGGGAAGGCATGGAAGGCGAAGCAAGCCACATTCAAGATGTTGTATGATGATTAGGAGGAATCTTATAACCGAATCCCTAGGTTGTTAGGAGAGATGGCCAATGCTAACCCGGGCATGTTTCATGTGATTGAACCTTATGGGAACAAGACAAGATAATAAACAGAAGAACCGTTCGAGTATTTGGCCGTGCATTTTGGGGTTTCGAGTAATGTGTTCGGGCTTTTGAACATTGTAGGCATGTCATCTCCATTGATGGCACCTTCTTGACCAGACAATTCAAGGTAACTCTCTTGATTGCAATAGCTAACGATGCAAACAACCGGTTGGTTCCTTTGGCGTTTCCTTTGGTGGAGGCAAAAAACAATGATAATTGGGAGTGGTTCTTCCTTGTTTTGAGAACCAAGGTATTTCCCACTCAAAGGTAAATTTGTGTCATCTCTGACCGTCATCAAGGAATTATCAATGCGGTGATGATTGACATTCTTGGCCATGCTCCGTTGCACCATCGATGGTGTATGAGACACTTTTGTGGTAACTTCTATAGGGCATGCAAGAGCAAGACTTGTCTGATGATCTACAATATTGTTGCCTCACTTTCACAGACCATCATTTCTCAAACTTGTACAAAAAATTGATCTTCAAGAAAGAACTCAATGCGGGTGGTCGAGAGTTTCTTGATAGGAACATTGGAGATTGGACAAAGTGGGCATGAGCTTTCGATGATGGTGGACAGAGGTACGGTCAAATGGCAAGCAACATGGCAGAATGCTTCAATAAGTTGCTTAGATGTGTTCGTGCATTGCCCGTCATGGCAATAGTCTGATATACATTCGACAAGTTGAATGAGTATTTTCTAAAATACTCAGTTGAAATGGATAGGTAGATTGCGGGAGACTACAAGAACAAGCATAAATACAAGAACCCACCTAAGGTTGACGATTTATCAGTCAAGGAAAGCGGATTCCCAAGTTGTCATGGAATTTGATAATGACGAGCTAATTTACCAAGTTACGGAGCCAGGAGGAACCACGGCTGATGGTGTCCAATACGGAGGCCGAGCGTTTAAGGTCTCGCTCAAGACTTGTGAGTGTACATGCGAAAGGCCTTCGTTGCTTCATCTTGCATGCTCACACTTGCTAACGGTGGCTCGCACGCGGCATTTGGACTATAATCATCCTCTCACGGTGAGAGAGTCTGAGTTCTCTATCGAGACTACTAAGAAGACATGGTCCCCTAGATTCACCCATACTTGGACCAATCACAATGGAGGAGTACCATGGAATTCAACTATGGCCCGATCCGAAATGGAAGGTGATTAAACATGGAAGACGCTAGACAAAGCGCTTTAGGAGCGACATGGACGAATGGGGACGTGGTGGTGGTCAAGAAATGGGCAACGACCAATTCCAAGAGCCTCATGAGAGATCCCGGTATGGAACATGCAATGGTGAAGGGAACAATGCAAGAAAGTGTTCCGTAAGAAAGAGAGCAAAAGGAAATGAAGCAAGCACAAGTCAAGGGAGAATAAGCCAACCGAGTGGTAGTCAACAAGTTCCAAGCCAACCGAGTGATAGCCAACAAGTTCCAAGCCAAGGGAGAGCTAGCCAACAAGTCACAAGCCAACCGAGTGGTAGCCAACAAGTCCCAACCCAACAATTCCAAAGCTAACAAGCTCCTAGGCAACAATCTCCTAGGAAATAAAGACCTATGCAACAAGCTCCTAGGCAACAAAGAGGTCGACAACTTAGACTTAGGAGAGGGCGTGGTGGTTTTAATATAGCTAGTATGATAGGTTACTTGACAGGACCAAATCCGTATGTTCCTATGTCATTACTAACGCTTAATATTGCTATTATTTCCTCTCACTATTCATTACTTCCTCTCAAGTTTCATTACTAACTTTTATCTTGCAAATTTTGTTCTAGGTATGTCTACTCAACCCGAGAAGGGGAAGGGCTGTAGGGGAGGACACTGATGGGAACAGTCCTAGTGCCTCATGGGTGAGGGAGCAAGCTGCGACGTAATAAGAGATGAATAAGAAAGTGGAAGAGAAAAAGAAGAAGGTCGAAAGAGAAAGGTTGTTTGACGAAGAGTTCGACAGGAGATGGCGTGCGGCAGAGGAAAGAAGAGCAAATAAAGAGAAAGAAAAGAGAGAGGTAGCAGAAAGGAAAGCAAGATGGGAAAGGAGTGTGTTTTTGAGTAACCTTAGGAAAGAGAGGGAGACTCGTCGTCAATTTGATAGGGTGGCTGAAGAGGCGGCTCACATATGAGAGGAAGAAGAGAGCAAGAGTGAAAGATCATGGATGCCTCCTAGAGGGGGTGATTAGGCAGTTAAAAACTTTTATGAGATGGGCTTAACAATGGCGGAATAAAACTAGCATTTTCTTTTGTCAAGCACAAAGCCTATATATACTAAGGTTCACCTATTTGCACCAACAACTTATGCTAAGCAAGAAAAGCAACAAACTTATAGCAAGATAGATTACTTCAAGCACGGAGGCTATCACAATGTAAAGTGCATAAGTAAAGAGCTCGGGTATAGAGATAACCGAGGCACACGGGGACGACAATATTTTACCAAGTTCCTCCCAACAAGGGAGTACATCTCGTTGGAGGGGTGGGCAGTACTAAGACCACCAACACTACAAGAGGCCTCACCCTATTCTCCGAGCACCCACCACACGGAAAGCACCCGATCCACTATGGGACACTTGAGGGCGGTCACCAAACCCGTACAAGATTGGGACAATCTCCACAACTTAATTGGAGGCTCCCAATAATCACCACCAAGGCTACAATCTTGGGGAGAGCTTCACAACTTAATTGAAGGCCCAAAGAACTCGCCACAAAGGCCACATAGCCATCTAGGGTTCCAAGAACCCAAGAGTAACAAGCTTCTTGATTTCACCAACCAAATCCTCCGAGGAGAACTCAAACCGATGCACCTAAGAAAATGACAAGAACTTCACTCCCAAATTCCACCAAAGCTACAAAAATCTATTGGGGAATAAGAGAGGAAGAACACAAGAGGAAATCCACAAAATACTCCAAGATCTAGATCCCAATATGTTCCCCTCACTTAGAGGAGAGATAGATATGCGAGATTGTAGATCTAGATCTCCTCTCTCTATTCCTCAAATAGATGCAAGAATCATGGGAGGGAGAGGGAGGAAGCAAGCTCAAGAGAATCAGCAATGGAGGAGGGAAGGAGCTCAAACGGATAACTCAAAATGGAGAAGAAGGGCCCCTTTTATACGGGGGCTCGATCAGACCATTGCTTGCGGCGATGAGCGGTACTACTGGAACCAGAAGCGGTAGTATCGGACATGACCGGTACTATCGGACTAGTACTGGAAGTGGTACCGTGCGAAAACATGCGGAGATGAAAAAAGCTCTATTTCCACCGGTAGGATACGCTGCATGAACCGGTAGTACCGCGGAGCGGTAGTACTAGAACATATAGTGGCATTACGGGAAACTGCGGTAGTGTCGGGCTGGTGGTACCGACCGGGCTTGAGAGGACCCTCGGCTCGCCAATGGGCTCAGACCCGTCCGGTACCACCGGGCAGTACTACTGGTGCCAAGCGGTAGTATCGCTGGTACTACCGGTTGGTACAGACAACGCATGCAGTAATACCTTTGATCCGGATTACGGATGTAGTACAGCTTCTTTTCCCCTAGTAGACCTAGGTTAGCGAATCCTCGGGAAGAGAATGCGTAGTGAAGTTACTTTAACGGACCTTCGGGAGTTTTAGAATTCCTTTTGTGTTTTCACCGAACCAGTAGTTTGCATCTTTTGCTTGCTGTTGACGATGGAGAGAGAGGGCCTAGGGCGTTCGGTTTCACCTGTAGCTATGCAAAACATCTGATGGAAATAAAAGATAGAAATAAAGCATGCGTGTACTTGTTAGAGCAAGATAAATTATATGTGGCAGTGCATCCATAATTGCTATTGCCTCCGCAATCGCTTATAGCAATAACCTACTAGTCTCATCCATAGAAGAAAGAGAACTAATGATATGCATCGTGATGTCATTGTTAATCCCAAGAAAATCCCTCACATACAGCCGTACTACCCCTTCTGTCACTGGAGTTCCCAACCTGTAGATCAGTCATCACTCATACTCCCTATACCTGGATCAACCCTCGGGGTCTTGAGTACCTAACAAGTCCTTGGATTGACGCAAGAGAGGATACAATAATAATCATGTCATACAAACTAATACACGATCCCATCTATGATAATTCACATGCACAATTCCTACATGGCTAGGCCGAAGCCCTTAGCCCAAGGAGAATTATTCACACATAGAGATGAGATCAACAATCACAAACATTGTAATAAAAATCATGAGATTGATAACAATAGTCTTACAATGTCGCCAATCGGAGAAGAGATCTACTATTACAAGTGGTGGAGTATGGCTATAGAGATGGAGAAGGGTTTGGAGATCTGGAGGCGGCTGGTGATCTGTGGCAGGGACTTTCTTCGGGGTCTGGCTCTATTTCTCGTTGCCTGAGGCTTCTTTATATAGGGGTCCCTTCACGAAAGTTGTTTTATTTGACCTAACAGTGGCGGTGCCAACTATACGACAGGAGATATACGGTCAGAATTTTTGCTCCGGCCGTATAGTTGGTCGTTATGGCGTCTGCCTCCGAAGTAAGGCTCATGGTTTCTTCTGGTAGTTGGAAATCTCGTATCTTTTACTTTAATGTAGTGATTCCATCCTTTAAACGACATTATCTGCGCAGGAAAAAATACGAAAGAAAGGATTGCATACCCCTCTGAATATTAGCATTAGTGGCAGGGTTTAGAGAGATATTTCATCAAGAATATGACTAATATCCAGTTTAAATGTGGACGTTAGATGGCTATATTTCAGAGCCATCAAGCAGCAGGAAAACGCAAATAACTTGAGCAAAAGAACTCCGAATCACATGAAACCAATTTTCTTGGAAATATTGGATACCACCAAGGGGGAAATATCAAGTATAATAATGTGAGATACCTCCCTTGGTGAGGAGTCGAAAAACCTCCAAGATCAAAAACACAATAAGATAAGAGAGGGAAATCCATTTTTGATGAACTAGAGCTTGTTATGAAGAGGCTCTAGAACCACACATGGATAAGATCCAAATAACAACCAAGAAAGATGATGCTAAGTATGCAAAGGTTTGAGCTCTCTCCGAAAGATATGATAGAGTTACTCACTCGAGAGCCCCTATTGATAGTACGGTTATCTATCCTAAGCCTGGTCTCCCAACTACCAACATGATACCAGTAAAAGGGAAAACCTATCAAGATCATACCTTTGCCTTGAGTAATCCACTTGAGCATGATGTAGATGATCTTGTCCTCCTCAAGATGGAACATCTTTATTGATTGATCTTGCTCTCGCGCACTTGATGAAGACTTGCGACTTGCTCCCCCATAAACCATGGGGAAACCCTTTCTTGGTACTTGTCTTCATCGATCCATGATCACCGAGTATGGAAAGCTTCAAGCATGAGATCTTCTAGAGATGGCGCATCTTGAGCTTTGCACAACATTTCTTCTAACTCCATTTGGATGATGTATTGAAGATACACATGAGGAACTCTATCTTCTTCTTCAAGGTACCCTTGATCTTCTTTTCTTTATTATTCCTCTTCTTCTATGATATTCCAAAAGGCCCAAAGCCCTTGGATAATGCTTATTCTTCTTCATTTCTTCAACCTTGAAGCATACACATGCTCCAAGTGATGCCAATGGATAATTCCTACAAGTGAAACTTAATGCAAACATTAGTTGATAGAGATTGTCATTAATTACCAAAACCACACATGGGGGCCCACGTGCTCTTTGAAAGAGGAAAGAGGAGAGTAGACGACAATATGAGGCACGATTCGATGCGGTGGTTCAGCTAGCTCATGACTTGAGGGGAAAGGAGGTGGAAAACAAGGAGAGGAACAGGAAGGAAAAGTGGGGACCTCATTCGACAAAATAGAGCTATGCTTGTGTGAACTCTTGCTATGTATGTGCGGCACTATGCTTGTGTGAACTCTTGCTATGTCAAACTTTGAGTATGTAAAGCCCCTTCGGGGAAAAACACCATGTATTAGGTGCTTCTATTTGAGTATGTCGTGAACCTTGTGTTATTTTGCATGTGTCAACCACTTTGGAATTTGTGTTGTGGTCATCATTCCTTTAATTGCCCTCGAAACGTATAGAAGTATGGCCAGGGGCCAGTGTATCCTAGTTGTGCGGCACAACGGTCGATGGCGTTGCACCGTGCAAAGCTATAAGTCATGGCGCCGCACTTTGGATCCAAAATAGATAGAGGCTCTTTGTATATTTTGCTCCCAAAGTGCAGCGCCATGAACTTTGGCGCTACACCCTGTGGTGCCAGAAGCAAAGGCGTTGCAACATGCAACACCGTGAGTCATGGCTCTGCACTTTGCGAGCAAAATAGACAGAGGCTCTCTATCTATTTTTTTCCCAAAGTGCGGTGCCATGACATGTGGTGCTACACTCTGCGGTGCCACAAGCAAAGACATTGCAGTGTGCAAAGCCGTGATTCATGGCGTTGTACTTTGCAAGCTAAATAGACAGAGGCCAAAGTGTGGCACCATGACATGTGGTGCTACACTTTGCGGCACCACAAGCAAAGGCGTTGCAGCATGCAACACCACGAGTCATGGCGCCGCACTTTGTAAGCAAAATAGACAGAGAGCTTCTGTATATTTTTCTCCCAATGTGCGGCGCCATGACCTATGGCATTGCACATTTGTGGAACCAGTAACGGCGGCGTTGTAAACATGCAGTGCCACCATGGACAATGTTGCACTTTGGATGTTGTTGCCAGGCGGGGCTTGTTTATCTATGTGAGTGTGCGGCACCGTGGGTTCTGGCGTTGCACGATGCAACGCCATGGCTGGTGGCACTGCACTTTCCTGTAATACAGCTTGTCTTCATTGTCATAACACCAAGTGACCACTGTGGAACATAGATCATAGTAGCTTCAGAGCTAAATACTCACTTCAAATGCAACATATTTATGGCTGTGAAATACCACCTCTTTTAGCCATATAAAATGAGCCATTTGTCTCTCATATCATGTTTCTTCCAGCTATAGCTATGCCTTATATGCATGACTTCTAGTTCTCATTTA
Organism: Avena eriantha; assembly: GCA_910589775.1. Lineage (NCBI taxonomy): Eukaryota > Viridiplantae > Streptophyta > Magnoliopsida > Poales > Poaceae > Avena > Avena eriantha. The sequence continues at coordinate 402,154,115 of OU342745.1, forward strand.
CTTTCATATGAGCTTTGCACATTTAGTATTTAGGTAGAATTTTATCACTTTCCTTGTCTATGACATGTGTGTAGGTGTTGATGATGATTATGGATAAAACAAAGGCAAAAGGAACAGAGAGAGCATAGTATGGAGGAGCTGTAGGGACCAGACTTAGACATTTGGGTGTTGGAAAAAGTGAATTTTTTCAACTTATCAAAATAAATATCCAAGACCACTGGATTATAGCCCTCGTCGATATGAATCCAATGAGCCCAAGAACAACCAAATCGGAGTTTGTATGAACAAACGGCGGCCAAAACACTGCGGAACCTGAAGGTTTGACGAGCAACTATACGGCGGGAAGCATATTTCCGGCCATATAGTTCCCGCCGTATAGTTGCAAAAAAGGTCGCAAACGATGGGATTTCGCCCCGGAGAAGCTCCAAAACCTTCCCTAAGTCATACGACGGAATTGGGGGAACCCTAGGGCACCCCCAATGCCTATATAAAGGAGGTAGGACCCAAGAGAGAGCCACCAAGCCATATCCTCCACCACGGCGGAGCCTTGTCACCGTGCCACCGCCATAGCCACCTCCAATTAGATCTACACCATCACCATCACACAAGAGGAGAAGGGACTAGGATCTTGAAGGCCCCCTCATCGATCCACATCGTCATCTTTATCAACAACGTCTCCATCAACAATCCCCTTTGGTTACTTGTTGTGATTCTAGATTGAATCTTGGATTTGCACTTGCCTTCAATTGTATCATCATACTTCATCCATATTCTATCCATGATGTTGATTGCCTTCATGTACGGGTAGTTTCCTTTGTTCTTGGGGAGATGGAGAAACCCTAGTATGAGATTGAATTGAGATAAAGATTATTATGTGATATTGTTCATTATGTGTCTGTGTTAGATTTCCTTCATCTTGATGTTGGGTGAAGCACGCCACTCAATATTTGCCTCAGTGAGGACTAGATGGAGGGAACTACTTGTTGATAGACGGAGGAATGATAGCACTTACCGTGACTATAAAGCTGTTGTCATTCCTTACGTATCAACTTGGGAACCAAGGAGAACTCACGGAACATTGTCCATGCCATGGGATACATCCTACAGGGTAAAGTCCCTTAATAGCGCAGTAATTCGATTAATGTCGATTGCTGTCTGCTATGGTTATGACGGATGATGTGTGCAGTGGTTGCTTCCTATTCGTCCATATATGGAGCTCCTTCCACAGTATCATAAATGGTCTTATTCATTATAATAATTTTGATAACTCTTTGTAATTACTAGCGGTGGATCCACTACTCCCTGAGAACTCTTTCCATCATCTTGCAGACTTTCGTAATCATACTTGCATGCTCTTGTTTACTTATAGCTTTAGTTTACTTATTGTTCTCTTATTTGAAAACCCAAAAATATCTTTTACACAAAACTCGCATTTTATCTTGTTACTTAGAACGTTATTTAGCATTACTATTTCAGTATTTAGTTCAAAGAGTTATTAGAATTCTGACTCCTACTCCCTGTGGGATCGATATCTTTATTTCTAAACTAGCTACAAACAATCTGTGCACTTGCAGTCATTGCATATCACTTCAAGCTAGTTCACTTAACATGACAACATATCAAGTAGAAGTTCACTTCACATCAAGTGCAACATTTCAAGTGCAAGTTCACTTCAAGCTATAAGTGCAAAAGCTAGTTCACACGACAACACCACGACATCAAGTTTAGAAGATAAGAAGTTCACGCGACATGATCACATGAAAAGCACAAATGCTAACAAGACCACATCTACTTCCCACGGGGTCATGTTCTTTCCTCGGCTCCTTCTGACGGAAAGCTTCCTCGTGACCGGGTCCGTATCATCATCTTCATTCATGTACGTCTTCTTCGCATTCTTTTCCTTGGACGCGAAAGGGTTTGGTGTGTAAGGATTCTTGGGTTTCCTTGGCTTGAACATGTAGTTGGACCGCTCGTGGACCTTATATCGAGTATATGTGCCCAATGTCATCTCGTCGTCGATGCTTTCTTCATCTTGCGGCTGTCAAAAAATGAATAATGTTGAGAACATATAGTACTGTAATGATTTGTGCGGGTGCAATGCTTTGCTACCGCAGGGGTGTCCTCCTCATCCTCGATGTAGAGTCATGATGGCCAGGAGGGCCAGAGGGCATGTTGGACCATGATTGGTATGGTGTTGCCACCTCGGGGTCACGGCAACCTAGCAAGTGAAATCCACCTTAATCATTGGGCATGCTTCTTAACAAACCCTCTAAACAAACTCTCTCCCTTCTCTCCATGAGGGTACGTCTTGAAAGCTTCCTCGCATGCATCGGCGAACTTCCTTACCTCCGCGCTGTCATAGACAAGAATAAACAAGTATGAAATCCGTGTTAGGTGTGAAAAGGATCAAGACTGAAAACAAACATTCGATACACATTACCACAAAGTTGACCAAAGGAGCAAAGGAGGTTTGTTGCCCTTCTCTGATCATCTTGTTGTATTGTTCAGTGGCCAGCTCTTCAAATAGCAATGGATCCTCCAAAATTTCTCCCTAAAAAGCTCGAGGGTATATCTCCACACGAGCATTCTCAAGAAACAATGTTAGGTAATTGTTGAAAGGATCCTGACTGAAATCTCTTTCTTGGGTTCCTTTTTCTTTCTTAGCCTCGATCATGCACTTCTTGAATTTGGCAATGTACTTGGTGTGAAGCTTGCCCCAATCCTTCTCCTTCATCTGCTTCTTCCTGTCCAAGCCGCACAACAACAAATCCTAGAGTGTTATTACAGACACAAATTACATCATAGATGAAAGATGAAATCTTACCCATGGAACTATATGTCAGTGTCCTTCCACTCAGGTAGTCTCACCTGAAATAACCCAAACAGGGTCATGACATGCTGTGGTTGTATATGCTTAACCGCCCACATGCATATCAAGGGGCAACTCATTAGCCATATGCGTGCTTCTTCCATGCACTTCGGGTTAAGTGCATAGTTGTCTGGGACACCAAAATTGTTCCTTGGACCGTATGGCTCCCACATCACCTGCAACATACCACACTCATGTCAAATGGAAGATTCTACATTGAAGACATGGTACTAACCAGCGAAGTGAAAATTGTTACCTGATCCGGGGTTATCGCATCAAACTCGTTGGTGTACCTCTTGTACGTCGCCACAGGGTCGCCTGGTGGTTCGGAGACCACGTCCCACTTGTAAGCCCACGTGGGGTGCAGCAGCAGGTTGTCCTCATCTACATATGCATTGTAAGGAAACAATCTCGGCCGTTCAACTAGGAAGCATTCCTAGCTCCACACCGAAAGAAGGAGCAAACAACCACCAATGCGTGCTTTGGGCTCGCTCCTAAGACAAGCATCATCCAACTGAACATGAAGACAAACACTGTTTAACAAGGACAATTTTTTGAGAGCATGTAGAGATAAACCACATTAAAAAGAAGTGATTACCTGACGGTATAACCAAGCCAACGCCGCTAAACCCCAACTAAACTTAGTGTCAAAAAAGGTTAGCACCTTAAGCTAATGCCACTGAGCACGATCCCCACAGCTGATAGGAAAAAGAGTCCTCGTGATGATGTACCACACGTACACACTAGTGTACAACATAATCATCTCGTCTTCAATGTCCTCATGGCCGGTCTTGAAATTCTATATGATCCAACTAAAAGTAGCCCCGACAGTGACCCTCAATCTTTCACCCTTCTTGTTTATAACCTTAGGTGGATCCTTCGTAATAAGGCTGACCATCTTCTCAAAGCACCCACCTAAATCTGTGCTCATATAATCAGGGTTTCCCTCAATTAGGAGTTCTAGGATCATACTCATGTCCTGGAAGGTCATCGTAATCTCACTGGTCCTAAGGTGAAAAGTGTGTGTCTCTAGCCTCCACCGGTCGACAAGCGCGGTGATTGAAGTGGAGTTGAAGTTCAGTGTCGACCGAGTGACCATGTGGATAAAGGGGAGGAGCCCCAGCTTCTCAATATATGGAGTGTACCGCTTATCGTAAGGCATCTTGTTGGACGAGACCTCGTGATACCTAAGTCGAAGGGGTAGAATCTCTTGCAAACATACAATGGCCAAGGTTAGATTTTCATCTCAACATACTGAAACAATATGAGCTAGTTTTAGTACCTCTCTTTTCTCGGACAACTTATAGGAACAGTGTTGAACATCATAGTGAGGATTGAGAAGTTTCGTCCTACATATTCAAAACAATAGAAATAATAAGAATAATTACAAAAAGTCCACCCTACTCTAACTATAGTTCTCACATATATTCCACCTTACTCTAACTATAGTACTAACATTAAAAAAAGCATATCCTACTCTACCTATAATTGTAACATGAAAAAATATGTCATCCTACTCTACCTATAGTTCTAGCATCTAACATAATGAAAGGGATTGCAAATATGAACAACTAACCTAACATGTATTCTACCTATAGTTTCACCAATGAGTACTATGCTATTCCTAAACCTAAAGATATAAGAAAACATGCCAATGACGCATATCAATTCAAAATCTAATATAATCTAGGGTTCAAAGGCTATTTGCAAAAAGAGGACAAAGGATTGAAGTGTATGGATGAAATTGAGAAGATTGAGTGAGCAAACCTAAGGGAAGGGATGGGGATGGATATCCTTGGAGAAATCCCATAGATCTAGCCGATTTGGTTGGGCCAAATCAATGGAGGGAACCAGCCGCCGCCATGTCCTTCTCTGTTCGTGGTTGGGAGATGAATGAGGGTCGGATCGGGCTAGGCAGGCCGCGTGCTGGTAACCTAGATGTAAAGTGCGGTGCCACCCATGGTGGCGTTGCACTACACTATGCGGCACCGTTAGCAGTGGCACCACTCTTACAAAGCCCGGCCCATGAGGCCACACTGGCAGGGGTGCGACGCCACCATCCATGCGTTATGCTTCAAGGTCCGGCGCCAGCAGTGATGGTGTTGCAAATAGGGTTTGTCCCATGAAATTTTTCTGCCCAGAGTTCATTTTGTGAAATGAAGGAAATGTGCCCTGAGAGGCAATAATAACGTTATTATTATGTATTCCTTGTGTATGATAGATGTTTATTTTGCATGCTATAATTGTATTGATAGGAAACATCAATACATGTGTGTTTGTTAAACAAAAAGGGGTTCCTAGTTATGCCTCTCTTATAGACTAGCTCGTTGATTAACAAGATGATCAAAGTTTCCTGATCATAGACATTGGATGTTGTTAATAACGAGGTCACAACATTTGTGAAATGATGTGATGAACATTCATCCGAAGTATAGCATTACAATAAAATTCATTATGTTTATATTGCTATAACATCATACGAAGTAATCTTAGTCCTTAGACCATGAGATCATTTTAATTGCTAACACCGGAAGAGTATCTTGATAACATCAAACGTCACACCATAACAGGGTGACTATAAAGGTGGGTTCAGTGCTACAAATGTGTTATGTTGAGGCTCATGGATCAAGAGTGGAATTTTTCAATCCCGATGACGGATAGATATACTCTGGGCCCTCTCGGTGATATCACATTAAGATAGCTTGCAAGAAAGTTATGTGATCACTAGAATGTTTATCACGGGAACGAGAAAAGAGTGCATGTCGGTAACGAGATCAAACTAGGTATTTGGATACCAATGATCGAATCTCGGACATGTATTATATCATGAGACAAAGGGATTAAGTTACTAGCGTTAAAGGTTCTCACGATCATAGGAGTCATCGTTGAATGTGTAGGAGTCAGTATGGATCTCCAGGTCCCGCTTCTGATTATTGATCTGAGAGGAGTCTCAATCATGTCTGCATTATTCGCGAACCATAGGGTGACACACTTAGGCCTTGTTTACTTCTCTCGTATTTTTATCCACTAGAGTTTTGGGGATATGGTGTTCACCCAATACTCTCCAATCCCCACAAATACTCTTCCCCAAAAATACTCTACCATGTAGGAGAGTTTTTAATCTAGGCAAAAGTAAGAAGGATTTGCGGGGATTATCCCGGCCAAACCAGGAGTAGTAAACGGACTACGGGAATTGGAATAATCCCCTCCATTCCCTGCAAATACACTAGTGAATACGAGAGAAGTAAACAAGGCCTTAAGGGTTGCCGAACACCATTTAGGAGCACATATGTTTTAGACGAAAGGATTGCAAAGCGCAGGAATTGTCTCGATAGAAACCAGAATTGTTTCGGGTGAAATTGCAGAAAGTGGTTCTGCATGTGATATTGAAATGTTGCAAGGGGTTTTATGTGAATGTTTGTTAATTAAAGTAATTAACAAAATTCTGAATAAAATAAATAAAAGAGTTTTATTAATTGAGATTTGCATTAAATTTGGTGGAAATTTAATGCATGTGAGTGGAATTTTGGGTGGAGTCAAAATTGATGTGAGTGGAGCTTCCACCACATGAATGAGGAAGAGGCGGGGGCACCCTCCTTGGCTGCCGGCCATGGTAGGGGAGGATCCCCCTCTCCTATAAAAGGCCCCCTGTCCTCCCTCAGAAAGTACACCTCCTCGTGAAGGATCTCTCTCCCCCTCTAGATATTTCCCCATGGTCTCGGATTAGCGAGATACATGTTCCCGGTGGCCTTGCGTCTGGAAGGAGTTGCTGCTTCCGCTGATTCGCTGGAGCGAGGAGGTGGAGGTTGTCCGGTGGCTTGAACGTGTGTGCGAGGATGGATGCGCTGCTGATTTGCGGAGCTCAGACTTCCACACGATCTTGAGATCGGCAAGCGTACGACTACATCATCCACGAGTTCCAACTCGTTAACAGTTGTCTTCGAGGGTAAGTTCTCCATGGATGTATATCCACCCGTTGCTCTGTATCTAGTAGATAGATCTTGGCGTATAGTTCTCTTCGTTGGAAATTTTTTGTTTTCTATGTTGTGAATCCAACATGAAATAGTTTTAAAGTTGGGTTATTTGTCCAAATTGCCACATTGTTGCGGCCATCCCGCGTGGCCACCTTATCCACCACCACCTACTCCACCTCTACCTGCTTCATCGCCACCATCTTGTGACACCATGGGTGGGGTGCTCGTTCCGCCACTGCGCCCACCACCTTCTCGACCCGCGGTGGGGGCTCCTACCATGCGCCCGGCTAGAGCGTTGATAGGTTGGGGTCTATTGCACAAAGAGGAAGCAGGAGGGTCAACCCCAGGGAGAAATGGCGAGCGGCAGTTTCCCCAGCTAGTTGGCGAGCTAGGCATCGGGCCGGAGACCCACCGCGTGCATGACTGGTTTCTCGTGGTGTAAGTATTGTTCCGATTGAGCTTGCTTGTGCATTTGAACAGTCAATTTGACATGGTATCCCATTGGTTTGTGGTTGATTTTGCTATTGGTGTGCTGATTGCATCTCTATTTTTCATGGGTTAGGATGGAGTTGTGGTTTGCTTTCTTGGTAAACATTAGAAGAGACCGGTACATCGTGGATGCAAAGAATAAGAAGAAATTCCATGGAGGGTTCAATTATCCGTTGCCAATCTATTATAATTGGCTTTTCAAACAATTTGGGGAGGTAATTTGCATCCCATATCCTTGGGGTTTTGCATGATGAAGTGGAATTCAAATACTACGATGGGGGTAGTAAATGGGTGAGAGTTAGTAATGATGCAGAGCTCGCTACCATGTTTGATAAGCATAAGGAGAAACAGAAATTTCATGCGAGGTTGCAAAATGAGGTGGTTGTACCGACACTTGGACCTAGGATGGTGGGTACACCTTCTCGGGTAGAACCATATCATTGTAATGGTAGCTCTAGCCATAATAGTTCAGTTAGTGCACGGCGACGTGGTGGCTCGACAAGCGTGGGCACCGACAGAAGGGTTCCCCTTGAAGTGGAGCCTGATGCCTACAATTCTGGAATGATGAAGAGATGCTATATTCTAATGTTGTTCAGAACTTAAGATGGGCATCTTCGGTTGAAAACCAAGATGAGGCTGACAATGACGTCCCTAAGGTGGATGACACGGTGGGTGAGGACGAAGACCTTGCAGCTGTTGAATGGGACCATGAGAACCCTCAAATGGAAGAAGGTTCCATTTTTTGCATCCATAAGTGAATGTAAAAATGGACCTATGACGTACTGCATCAAGGAAGAACGTACGTTTGAAGTTGACAAAAGCGATCAAGAACGTTACAAAGTGCACTGTCCGACTGAGGATTGTCCATGGAGGATGCTCGCGTCTAAAGTGTGAAATAGCACGAATGTTCAGGTCAAAGTGAACCCTTTTAGGCACACAACGTCTGCCCGACACCACGGATAGAGGAAGATCGATATCTCCGTGCACGTAGGAATCTCGATTAGTGAGGTGGTGTAGGAGTTATAAGAAGACATGGAGCTCCATTCGCGAGTGCCCGGAGCCGAAGGGGATCTCAATGCCTCCACGCACGACCCCTGTAGCTATAGCAGACGACCGCGCCCTCCACATCAAACTTCCTACTGTCGGTGGCGCTCTTCATCGACACGACCCTCTCGATCGCCCGTGCCCGGTTCCTAGATACCAAAAGGGGCCGCTTCCCACCTCTGTGCGTGGTTGCCTCCAACCCCGTCCCCCACTAGGATGATTCCTGCTCACCTCTACGAGCTCGAGGGGCACGTTTTGCCGCTTTTATCGCACACGACCAACGGTTCTCTACTGGGTCCCACAAGCCGTGGCCATCAATATTCTGGTATTGTAGCGCGTCTCCGCTTGGTCCCACCTGAAAGGGACGAGTCAAATACCTTGACCTAATAGAGACGGCAAGTGTCACATAATGAGTTCTTGCACACAGACTAGGGGCAAAACTGAGCACCATTCGCAACTGAGGGGAAAACTGAGTACATGGACACAACTAAGGGCAACCAAATAATTAACCCAAGATTGATCTTGTGCAGTGTGCACGAATTTTGAACAACACACACGGTCTATGTTGGAAAATCCATGTGCGGTACTAAACTTCCGCAAATGGCTCTAGCAGAAGAAATCGTATTTCTTGTTAGGCCCATTTAGGCCCATCTTACGTATACCCTACCATATTTCTCCTATATATAAGGATAAGTACTACTAGAGAATGCCTCCAGCCTCACTCCAGTCGACAACCACCACCTCTCTTTAGGTCACGCAATATGTACACGCCTTGTTGCACTGGTCGGCAAGGCGAAAATTTTCCATGCTAAAGATGACCCCGCTGATGGATTTTTCTACATGTACACCTTCCTACCCAAGCGATCGAAGGCTGATGGTGCCCGCGGTAACGCCGTTCAAGCTAGCTCGTCCTCGCCAACTAACACCACTGTCCTCGTCTTCCTGGAGGTATATAGATTGTTACCATGCATTTCAACTTTTATATAGTACAGATCCATCGTGTAAGCATTCTTAGCAATGTCAGATCCATTTGAATATTGTCTTAGGATCATGTATTTGGTTTTTATACACATTAGCAAAGTTAGCAAGGCCGCTTTCATTAGAATATTGTGTTAGGATCAATGTCAATGCTAGCTTGATGTATATCTTATATTGTATGCTATATTATTTGAATGTTAGACCTATATGTTATATCGTTTGATTTTTTAGATATATATGTTATATTTTTTGGTTGTTAGATATATATGTTATATTGTGTATAATTGGATCATTTTCTTTTATCTTTATATGGTTCCTTATGTGTACAATGATCTATTTCTACCATGACTTCATGTGCTTTCATATGTGTGCAATGATCAAATTCTTCCATCTTTACGTGCTTGCTTATGAGTACAATGATCTATATTCTGCCACAATTTTATGTGGTTTCTTATGTATGCAATGATATATTTCATTCCATCTTTATTAATGTTATTTCGTTTATACTTGTATAATAGGGATCCTATTTTGGTAACACTACATAGAAGATGCCAATGTTATTTCTTCCTCGAAGAAGCCTCCATGTAGCTGACGATCTCCTAGGTAAGTCCACTAATCATTTAACTTGTATTTTTTTGAATGATGCAACATACTCTGTGTAGGTGAGAATCTCACATTGTGAATTTTTACATGAAGTTTTTATTTACAGTCCAGCTCCTTCTACTTGCTGGCAAGGGCATTGTCGTGGTGGTGGCACGACAGATACCATGGATAGGCTAAAGATGGGGCCAATGAGTGCAAGGGGAATCCAGGGAGGGAGAGCGTGGTGATTCCACGCACGGAAGTTCTTGTATATACTCTACCAATGGTGTTCACAAGTGCTCCTAAGGCTCTCAACAAGAAGAAGACGATGTATCTTACTCCCTGTTCATTAGCCCTAGAGTTCTACCTTAGACAGAGAGTGATTGATCTATCGACCATCCTCTTCTATGGAGGCCCCGGTGCTCCTTATATAGGGGAGCCCGGGTTACAATTCTAGGGCACAGGTGGCAGCATATTCTACGAATATGCTCCTTTCCTAAAGCAGATGCTTCTTTATTCCTCTTTAACGGCTCGTCCGAGATTTGGACGTAACCCGCAGCGTCATCCTTGTCTTTTGGTGGCACCAGGCACGGGCTACGTCATCCAACTTTTCCCGCGTCACCTTGGTTGCCACTGACCCGCTGGTCCTCTTCTTTTCTTTACTTTGCACATGCTTCAGCTAATAAAGCCACCTTTTGACCAGCGGGGGATTCCTTCTCTTGGAAGCTAAGATAATCCGGCTTGCATATAGCTAATCTGGCTTACCCCTTTCCTGCAAAACAGATAGACATGGCCGGCATAAATCTTATGCCGGCCGGACCATTGTCAAGGAAATTCCCCATGGGCCGGGCCACACCATGATTCGGCCTGCCTTGAGGTGACCCGGTCAGCACTTCACTTTGACCACGCCGTACCCCGGCTAACTCGGCCCTTATACCCCGGTGTTACCCTACCCAGGGGTATCCCCCCAACATTAGTCCCCGAAGCTGGTGCGGTCTTAGCAACTTTTAGTTGTTAAGGCCACAGCAGGTTCCCTTATTCAGATCTTTCGCTCCTTAGGCCGAGTTACCTCATAACCCGGAGTTTCTCTTCTTGTAATCCTTTTGCTCTTTTCGGGTCATCCCTTGTTGGCTAGGTCTTTCGCTTGCTTATCCGGGTTGTATTTCCTTCTCTTGTACGCTTCTCCACATCCTACATGGAGGGTAATCATCATTTGCCTCATTTTAAGGGCCATGCGCATTTACCGTGCCGATTACTGTCGCTGTGTTAGGCATAACTGCTGTAAACGTCCCATCACTGCAGCGCCTCGTTAACTGTAACACCATGTCATGTCATGGGATCGCTTGTTCCCGTGGCCCCTCCTATGGCCTTGTTCTGATTGGCTGCTTGGGCCGCATACACGCTCGTCACGTGCGGCATGTCACCCGCAAAGGATCCCCCAACGCGCGTGCGGCACGGTTAAGTAGGGTGTGCGGTGCACTCCCAAGGGAAGTTCCCCCATTTGCGCCGCGCTCTACTGCTCTCTCTCTTTCACAGGGACTCCGCCGCCACCGCTAGTTTTCTTCTCCATGAGCGCCACCGCGACCGTGCTCCGGTAGCATTTCGTGCCAGCGCCACCATTGCCAGTGCTAATTTCCACCACGGGGCCTTGTGCTTCCCATTTCCCTTCTTTCGGCTACCTTTATTCCGACTACCCCGTCGAAAGCTTCGACCTTACCATGATAGAGATGGAGGCATCGGTGGTGGCGCAGCAGGAAGAAGGGGCGGAGGGCCGCGAGCGCGGTTGCTGGGACGGCTCCACCATCTGCGAGGAGGACTTGGCTTGGCTCCACGCCTCCCGTCGCATTCCCACCGGCGTCGCCTGCCATCTCGCCGCCGGTGAAATTACTCCTGCCCCCAAATCTGGGGAATATGTGGTTTTCTTATCGCATTTCTAGCGTGGCTTCGGCCTTCCCACATCCGATTTTTTTCTTTGATTTTATCTCTACATACAAGTTGCAGCCGCATCACCTCCCCGCAAATGCTATCACCTCTCTTTCTTCCTTTGCCTCCGGCATTGAGGGGTATATTGGCCTCTGGCCAACCAAACAACTTTGGATTAAGTTCTTTGGTCTGCGGAGGAACGTAGTTCCGAATCTGGAGTTTGCCCCGGAGGACAAGCACCTGACCCAATGCGGCGCTGCCTCCATTTCTCCCCGGAAGCAGTCCGTGTTTCCCAGGTCACCGGACTCGAATCGTGCAAGGGCTGGGCCCAGACCTTCTTCTACGTCCAGAACACCACGAAGGAGGACCAGATCCGGCTGCTCCCTTTCAAGCTTGGCCCTCCAGATGCTTTGCTTTGGGAGAGCATTCCCAAACACGCCACGGCCATGGCGAATCAAGTGGCATGCTGGATCACGGAGTTACTCAAGGAGCGTCTCCAGGGGGAGGATATTATGATTACTTTCATCCGCAGCCAGGTCTCCCCCCTCCAGAAGCGAGCCCACAAGATCTGCTATCTTAGCAGCCCTCTTGACCTTCACCGGACCTCTTCTTTCGAGCTGGATAACTCGGTGGTTTACTACCGGGTTAAGTCCATATTTAACGTGGAGAAGGAGTTCTCCGAGGCCTGGGAGTGGGGACTTGAGCCCTTCACCCGTATCAACCCCCTCCAAAGGTAAATTATCCTTTTCAGTTTTCCGAATCTTCCTTGTTTGTTGTTTTCTTTTCGTAACTTGGCGATTATTCTTTCAGAAATTCCTCCAGCAACCACTAGAGGATGGTGAGGTACCGGTGAGCAAGTGGTTGGAGGATCGCACCGAGGGAGATGAGGTGGAGACTGATCCGAAGGCCTTCTTACCTACCTCAGACGTCGTCAAACGCAGTGCTGGTAAGGCCTCTTCTCTAAGGGATTGGCCAGACGATGATGATTCGGACATTGAAGTCCTTGAGGTACTTGATCCGGTTCTCATATCTTATTTGCACCTGCTCATGTTCGAATGTTCAGCTAACCCGGACGATCAGGTCCATGAGGTTCCTCCCCTTACCACCGGTGGCCCGGCCCCGACCCCTTCCCAGAAGCATGCAGCTACCTCGGCCGCAGCTTCGGAGGCGCCGCCGCCCAAGAAGAGGCAAAACAAGTCCGGGGTTAAACCCTCGGCCAAGCCTGCCACCAAGAGTACAGTTCGGAGGGCACCCAAACCTCAGGCTCCTCCTACCGCAGATGAGTGAGTCCTTTTAGCATTGCTACTTTGGATTTTTATCTTTGCTTGCCTTTCTAGTTGGTTCTCTCTTTTTGACTAGATGCCCTTCCTTTTTTCTAGAGCTCCTATGGATATTTCTCAGAGCAGTTCCGGCATAGCCTCCCTGCTCCGAAGTGGTCCCTCCCCTCCCCCCGCAACGATGATTATCGCCCGCTCAGCCCTATTCTAGAGGGCTCCGCGACTACGCCTTACCAGAGCCCACCTCGCCAAGAGGAGGGCAATGTCGGTGTGGGGAGTAGTGGGCCGGATCTAGATATGGCGATGCCGGATCTCTCCAGCTCCTCGGCCTCTGTGCCCAATGTTGAGGTGCCAATCTCATCGGCACCGCCCCCAGTATGTCCAGTACCAGTACCAATACCAGCACTAGCAGCAACAACGACAACAACACCATCAGCACCAGCAACAACAACACGAGCATGACTAGCAACATCAGCACCAGCAACAAGAGCCTCAACGCCTCCCAAGGGCAAAGCTCCTTTAGCCCCCACCGGGTCTACTCCTTCAATCGCTGATATCTTTCAGCAAGCTCCCCAATCCTCATCCAGCAAAGCCAAGAAGGCCTCCGGGTCAGCCAAAGACACTTCTTCTTGGTCTACTCCCTCCAGATCAGAGGGCAGCCAGCAGCTGGTTTTGCACACTAGCCCCGCTGCGGCTCACTCCGCCAGGCGTGAGGCCCACGTGAAGGCCCTAGTGACGAGCTATTCTCTGAGCGGCGAGAGTTACAGTCCACTACTCCTTGAGTATATGAAAAACTGGAACAATGCCGAATTCGTCGACCCCCAAGACGATCTCCGAGAAAAGTTCGGCCCAGCCGAGTTCAGTGCCCAGATGAACTCCGCTACCAAGGCTATCTCCCTGGCTGGCCGGATGATGGAGGTAATTCTTTTTCTCTGCTGTTGATGCTTTTCATAACTGAGCACTTGTAGGTATAGCCCCTAGTCCCCGAGCCTCCGAGGGAATAACTTGTTATTCGGTCGGACGCTCCTCATAGAACTTAGCTTTTGTTCATAATGACATCAAATTTTAGTAGATATTGAGTCGGGTCTAGTTCCCTTAGCCCGTGTCTTATGTACTTCGAATATCCACACACCTAGAGCCAGGTTAAGTTCCACTTGGCCCGGATCTTGTAGACTTCGAATATCCACACACCTAGAGCCGGGTTAAGTTCCACTTGGCCCGGGTCTTGTAGACTTTGAATATCCATACACCTAGAGCCGGGTTAAGTTCCACTTGGCCCGGATCTTGTAGACTTCGAATATCCATACACCTAGAGCCGGGTTAAGTTCCACTTGGCCCGGATCTTGTAGACTTCGAATATCCATACACCTAGAGCCGGGTTAAGTTCCACTTGGCCCGGATCTTGTAGATTTCGAATTTCCACACACCTAGAGCCGAGTTAAGTTCCACTTGGCCCGGGTCTTGTAGACTTCGAATATCCACACACCTAGAGCCGGGTTAAGTTCCACTTGGCTCGGGTCTTGTAGACTTTGAATTGTTTTCACCCTGCCTTTTAACTTTGTCATTGCCTTGCTTGTTTCAGATTACCACTAACCGCCGAACCGCTGAGTTCCAGCGCTTGTTGGACTCCTACAAAGACATTCACGGGCGTTATGGTAAACTCCTGGTGGAGTATCAAAAAAGGGGTTAGTTTCCATTCCTTTTCTTCCTTGTTCATTCAAGCTTCTTAGGATTTATATGAATGTCTGGTCCGAATCATGTAGCCGAGGTTGAAGCCGAGAATATAATCATGAGAAAGAACCTTGCGGAAATCAAAGGTAAACTTAACCGCTCCACATGATCGTTGTATTTTTCTTGCTTTATCCGGTGGACACTCATATTTTGGGTCCTCCGGATCATCATGCTGTTGCAGTTGCTCTCGAGGATAGCGTCACTATGCCTGAATTGGTGACCCACTGCCTCGAACAAGCAGGTAACTATGAAGCTGAACTGAAAAGAAAGATGAGGAAATAGCTCGGCTCAGGCAGTAGGACTCGGAGATCACTCGGCTGAACGCTGAAATTCAAAAGCTCAAGAGCTCTCATCAGTCCGTGCTGGAGAAGGTCGACCAGGAGTTTGCCGAGGAGAAAGAGTGTTTAACCACGCAAATCTCCAAGGACAAGAGCCTATTGGAGGAAGCCGATGTCAAGCTTACGTCGGTTACCACCGAATACGAGAAACTTCAGGTCCACAATGCCAATGTTGATTCCGAGATACATCGACTTCTCTTCCAGATTGCGCGTAAGTTTTCTGCCCTTGCCTGATCTGCTATCATTCGGATTTGGTCCTTTTGCTCACCTTTTTTTCTTCTCATCCTTAGGCAAATTTCCAGAGAGCGATACTCTCGCCGCCTCTGCCGTATGCCGATCCTGTGAGCAATGTGGAATTCCTGTCGGTCCTGATGTCGAGCCAATCCCCTATACCACGGAAGATCTCCTGGCGAGTCTCACCGCTCGCCTTGAGGTAGTAAAGAACCATGGAGTGGACATCCTCCCGGCGGCAGCACGGATGTTCAGCTGCCTCTGGCCCAGTGAAACCATTCCCAAGAAAAGCTCCGCTTTTATAGCCAAACTCATGGAATGTGACACGCAGCTGCATTTGTGGCGCGAATCTGTTGCACGGGATGGGGCCAACATTGCTCTGAAATTTGCACTCTCATAGTACGAAGGAATTGACTTGGCATTGCTCAGTCACATGCGCACCGGTTCAAAGTGGTGCGAGGATCCTGAGTAGATCGCACGCCGCCGGGCCTGTGCTAACAAGCTTATCCAGTACTCCTTCTGCCATGCCTGAAATGAGGGGCCGAGTTATCTTGATGTCGCTGCTGACGAGATTATCTCTGGAGCTGAAGAGGAAGGGAGCGAGAGCGAGGGCTCCAAGCCAGGCGACGAGACTAAAGAACCGGAGGACAACAAAGTTGAACCGGAGGACAAAGCAGAAGCTAGCGCTCCTCCCCACACTCCGGAGTACCTCCCTCCTCGACAGATGATTCTTCTGCTGCTCCTGCCCCTTGAAAAACACTTGTCACTTTGATCAGATCCCCGAAATGCCGGGTGCAGATGTATTTAAATACTTTGGTTTGTTCGTGCTACAATTTTAGGTTCTGAACTAAGTTTTATTGCCGGAATATCGTGGGTGGAGTCCCCAAGTTTCATTTTCTTGTTCCCCCAATTTTTGACTCGGCTCGCGTCTACCTTGATTCTGTTTTTCGACTTACGAGTCTGAGGTTCAAAAAATTGACTTAACAATACTTGAAACCTTGAGATTAGCTCAAAATGATTCGGCTCTTTAGTGAAGAAAATAAACTAAGGGTTAGCCAAAAAACCAATGTCGACCCGCTTAAGTTCTTTTCCTTAGTCGTTTTTCATGTGCTTTGCCATTCCAAACTTGTTCTCTTGCTTTTCATGAAGCCAATTCTTGTTGGACAGCATCAAAGTCGGAGAGTTAGGTTTTTGGTGCTCACACATTACTAATCCAACTAAGACATAAGTGACTTAACCCAGCTGACACAAAAATACGGAAACAAGAGACAAGTGTTATAGCAGTCCCCGAGTCTCTGCTCGGGGAAGTAGAGTTTTTATTGATAAGCTCATTGTTGATATACATACCGACATATGAGTAGTTTGGATACATTCACCTCTTAGGTGTAGAAAGGACGAAGCCGTGCTACGTTCCATGGTCTTTTGGATTCTTCTCCGGACCTGTCCGCCTTGTTCTTTTGCTGGGGCTGTGCATCAATAAGATAATAGGAATCATTGTGCAAAGCTTTGCTCACAATGAAAGGTCCTTCCCATGGAGGGGATAACTTATGCATGCCAGCAGTGTGTTGTATTAGCCTTAGCACCAAATCACCTTCCCGAAAAACTCGGGGGTTTACTTTCCGGCTATGGTAGCGTCGGAGATTTTGCTGATATATGGCGGATCTGGACAAGGCCAGTTCTCTCGCTTCTTTCAGCAGATCAACATCATTTTGTCGGGCTTCGCGCACTTCGGCTTCTGTGTATTGGGTGACCCTTGGCAAATCATGCTCTATGTAGGCTGGTAATACAGCTTCTGCCCCATATACCAGAAAGAATGGCGTATAGCCCGTTGATCGTTTCGGAGTTGTTCTTAAACTCCACAGTACCACTGGTAGTTCTTCTATCCAGCACCCCGCTGATCTTTGCAGCGGCTCTATGAGCCGGGGTTTTATCCTGGACAGTACCAGTCCGTTGGATCTTTCCACTTGCCCGTTCGATGCGGGGTGGGTGACTGAAGCAACATCTAACCGGATCTTCTTTTCCTGGCAGAATCTTGCAAACGCTCCTTCAGTGAAATTCGTTCCATTATCAGTTATGATGCTATGGGGGTAGCCGTACCTTAGGATTATATCCTTGAGGAATCTTACTGTTGTTGCCCCATCACATTTCCGAATTGGTTTCACTTCAATCCATTTGGTGAACTTGTCAACCATGACCAAAAGATGGGGCATCCCTCCTTTGGCCGGCTTAAATGGTCCTACCATGTCTAGGCACCATACAGCAAATGGCTATGTAATTGGGATAGTTTTCAGCTCCGACACTGGTAGGTGAGTTTTCGTGGCGTATCTTTGACAACCATTACACTTTCTCACCAAGTCCTCTGCCTGCTCCAAAGCACTGGGCCAATAAAATCCATGCCGGAAAGCTTTTGCCACTAAGGCCCTTGAGGAGGCATGGTGGCCACATTCCCCTTGGTGAATATCCCGGAGTATGTCAAGTCCCTCTTCTAGATCAACGCACCATTGTAGTACTGCTGTCACACTTATTTTGTATAATTTGGCGTTGATAATGGTATAGGCTTTTGCCCTTCTTTGAATTTGCCTCGAACTTATTTCATCATCCGGCAAGATTCCCTCTTTCAGGAAATCAAAAATTGGCTTTGCCCAAGTTGGTATAGTCCGGACGGGGAATGGTTCCTCATCAACCTCCATTGCATCCATCGACATAACTCCTGCCGGATCAAGCTGAACAGTTCCCGGGTTTGCTGAAGTAGTCCCCAGGTTCGCTGAAGCAGTCCTCGGGTTTGCGGAGGTGCTTCCCCATTCTATCTCCATAGGTGCAGCTCCTGATCCGGGAAGTGATGGGATATAAATTGAATCTGATTCGGGTGATGGTGTGATAGATGGTTTTCTCAAGTGCTCCAAATCTACGTTTGGCGGAATGGGTTGCCGGGATGAGCCTAGCTTGGACAGTGTATCTGCTGCCTCGTTTTCGATCCGAGGTATGTGATGGAACCCACACCCTTTGAAAAACCCGCTTATCTTCTGGACATGGAACCTATACAAGGCCATGTTAGCATCCAGGGTATCCCAATTTCCAGACACTTGCTGCACCACCAAATCTGAATCACCAAAGCATTGTATCCTACGTATCCCCACTTCCTTTGCCACTTTGAGACCATGTACCAATGCTCCGTACTCCGCCACATTATTCGAGGCACTGAAATGGATTTGAAGGACATACTTCAGTTGATGCTTATTGGGTGAGGTAAGCACTACTCCAGCGCCTAATCCGTCTTTTAGTTTCGATCCGTAGAAGTGCATTTGCCAATAATTGGAGTCCGTCAACGGTGGCTCGTATTGCATTTCAGCCTAGTCCACAAAGAAATCTGCCACAACTTGTGACTTGATCGCATCCCTTATGTCGAACTGTGGTGCGTATGTAGCTAATTCGATAGCCCA
Source organism: Avena eriantha (assembly GCA_910589775.1). Taxonomy (NCBI): domain Eukaryota; kingdom Viridiplantae; phylum Streptophyta; class Magnoliopsida; order Poales; family Poaceae; genus Avena; species Avena eriantha. Next base: position 402,172,991 of record OU342745.1, read on the forward strand.
CTTTGCTATTCGACCGCTTGCGCCTTTGTTACTCATGATCTCTGAAATGGGTGCCTCACATATCACCTTGATGGGGTGTTCCTCAAAATAGTGTTTGAGTTTCTTGGCTGACATATATACGTCGTATGCCATCTTCTGATAGATAATTCTGTTTTGATGCTGATAATACTTCACTCAGATAATACACCGGCCTTTGCACTAACTTTCCTTCCTCCTCGCGCTCCACTACGGTTACTGCACTTATGACTCGGTTGGTCACGGCTACGTAGAGCAACATTGGCTCCTTAGGTAGTGGTGCAGCTAGGATTGGCGCGGTAGATAACATCTTCTTCAATTCTCGAAATGCAAGATCCGCCTATGGTGTCCATGTGAACTTATCTGCCTTTTTCATTAGTTGATAGAGGGGCAAGTCCTTCTCTCCCAACCGACATACGAACCGACTTAACGATGCCAGGAAACCAGTGAACTTCTGGACATCGTTAAGACACTTTGGCAGTTCCAATCTTTCTATGGCCTGGATTTTCGTTGGGTTAGCTTCAATGCCACGGCTAGATACCAAAAAACCGAGTAACTTTCCGGTGGGTACGCCAAAAGTGCACTTCTCTGGGTTCAGTTTCATTCGGAACCTTCTTAAGTTCACGAATGTCTGCTGGATATCCTCAAGGAGCGTATTGCTTTCCTTGCACATTCCACGTAAACTTGCACATTCCACGTAACCTTTTTATTACCACATCATCCACGTAAACTTGCACATTCCGACCTATCTGATCATGTAAGCATTTCTGCATGCATCTCTGTATGTTTCTCCTGCAGTACGTAACCCAAATGGCATAGTTCGATAGCAATAAGCCTCGTACGGGGTAATAAATGCAGTCTTTATTTGATCATCCGGATTTAGGGGTATCTGATGGAAACCAGAATACGCGTCAATGAATGACAGTAGCTCACATACGGCTGTTGAGTCTATGACCTGATCTATTCTTGGGAGTGGGAATGGATCTTTTGGACACGCCTTATTCAGGTTCGTGTAGTTGATACACATGCGCCATACCACAACCAGTTTGGATCATCTTTATTTTTCTCCACCAGCACCGGATTAGAGAGCCAATCCGGATAGAGTACCTTCATGATTAACTCGGCCGCTAGTAATCTTGCTATCTCATCTCCAATAACTTTCCTTCTGTCTTCCACGAAACGCCTGAGAGGCTGCTTTACCGGCTTAGCCCCGGGTCTTACATTCAATGAGTGCTCAGCCAACTCCCTCGGTACACCTTGCAGATCTTGCGTAGACCAAGCAAAGATATCCCAATTCTCACAGAGGAAGTTGACGAGCTCGCTTTCCTATTTGCTGCTTAACCCGACACCAATGGTGACGGTGCGCTCTGGGAACTGATCATCGATTGGCACTTTCTTCGTGTCCTTAGTTGCTTGGAACGATACGCTCTCGTGCGGGTTGGTTAGGGTCGGCATATGTTGTTCCGCAGATTGAGCCAATGCCGCCACTTCTAGTATCTTCCTTTTTTCTTGAGCTATCACGAGTGACTCGGCTAAATTGGATCCGGCTGAGGCGCACTCGATCGAACGCCGAAAGTCCCCTGATATAGTTATCACGCCCCTTGGTCCGGGCAACTTCATCTTAAGGTAACTGTCGTGGGTTGTTGCCATGAATTTTCTCAGCTCTGGCCTGCCGAGTAACGCGTGATAAGCGCTTTCTAGATTCACCACCTCGAATTCCAAGTTCTCAGTGCGGCAGTTGTCTCTTGTGCCGAATAACACGTCAACCTGGACCTTACCAATTGGTTCACAAGAAATACCTGGCACAATGCCATGAAAGGTGGTCCTTGTTGCTTGCAACATGTTCTCTGTTATCCCCAACTTGTGCATGGTATCCTTGTACATAATGTTGATACTATGCTTCAAAGGAGAATACCACTATACTATGCTTTAATATGCTAAAACAATGCATGATTCATCCAAGGCACATTAAGCAATCTCAAATGTTTATAACAAGTCATTCTACAGCAAAGAATACTAAGCATAAAGACCAAAAAATATCAAGCATGGCATGACAAAGCATGGCCACAGTCAAAAACGAGCTCTTTTTACCACATAAGCATGAACTTTCCTACTCTTTTCCAAACCAAACCAAACTATTTGCAAACCAAAGTGTGAAAGAGGGGGTCCAACCAATTTATTCAGAAAACTAAGCAAACAAAAGCAAACAAAAACCAAAATGAAAACGAAAAAGAAGACGCTCCAAGAAAAACACAACTGTGCATGAAACAATAAAAATAAAGCGTTTGGAAGAAACCTGGATTTTTATTGATGAAGAAGGGGGATGTCTTGGGCATCCCCAAGCTTTGACGCTTGTACTTCTTGGATATTTCTTGGGGTGACACGCGTGGCATCCCCAAGCTTGAGCTTTAGTCCATCCTTCATCTCATTACTCATTCCTTCCATACACCTGAAATTTTTCCTCCATACAAAACTTCACACAATCTCATTAGCAACATTAGTGCACTTAAGATAAATAAGTCTCAAGGTTCAGTTCTAACACCAAATAAACTTCCATTAGAACACTAGCTACTGTAGCACTTCCCTCAAAAAGCTCAATCCCCCAAAGGAACTCAAGAAGGAACTAACAAGAAGCAAATGCAGAAAATGGCAGAAATCTGTTGATACGTCTATTTTGCATCACTATTCTATGTCTTAATTCACTATTATTCATTGATATATTTCGTATTGAGAGGTGATACTTATGTTATTTCATCTATTTTTGCATGGTTGATGACTTTTTGAGCATGGACCGCTGCAGTCAGGATGCTGATGGAAAAGGTGTTGTTTGGAGGCAAAATTCGTGAAGATCAGAAAATCCGGGAAAATATACAGAAAATTCTATTTTTCCAGAAGACTCGGGATGCCAGAAGATGGAGTGGAGGTGGGCCACAGGGGGCCAACACCACCCCATGGCGCGGGCAAGCCTAGGCCGCGCCAGGGAGTGGTGTGGCCGCCCTGGCCCACTCCAGCCTCTCCCCTCTAGCGTATATCAACCTCCCGAAACCCTAAGACTCGGAGAGGGACCACAGAAAGATTCCACCACCTCTGCGGGGCGGAAAACACCGAGAGAGAAAGATCTCTCCGGCAGACAGATTTCTGCCGGGGGAATTCCTTCCCGGAGAGGGGAGATCGTCGCCATCAACACCACCATCAAGCTGGACTTCATCGGGATCATCATCATCATCATCACCACCATCAGCACCCTCATCACCATCTCCATATTGCTGTAACAATTGATTGAATCTTGCTATAGTTCATAGGGGAAACTTTCCCGGTGTTGATTACTCTTTTTAGTTGATGCTATTGAGTGAACCATTGAATTATTGTTTATGTTCAGATTGTTATACATCATTATTCCATCTCTGATCATGATCCATATGATGTCTTGTGAGTAGTTCGTTTTGTTTTTGAGGACATGGGAGAAGTCTTGTTGTTAGTAGTGGAGTTGCGTTGAGAAAGATTCAATAGATTGTTATTTAAGTTGTGGTGTACTTCTTCTAGTGGTGTCATGTGAACGTCGACTACATGACACTTCACCTATATGGGCGTAGGGGAATGCATTGTGTATTTGGCTACTAATCGTAGGGGTTGCCGAAGTGATAGAACCTGAACCCCCGTTAGGAAACCATTACACAAGGGACGTAAGGGTCTTAGAGTTTAAAACTGTGGTTAGATTTCTACCTTAATTACTTTCTTGTACTTATGGATGTTTGCAAGGGGGTTTAATCACAAGTATGTATTTAGTCTTGGATGGGGCGGTACATTAGCACAGGTTCACCCACACAACACTTAGCAAGCTAGAGAAGATTAATAGACTATATGAAGCGAAAGCACTTGATAGTCTTCCCATGTGTCCTTGAGAATGTTTGGTCATCTATAGAAATACAACCGGCTTGTCCTTTGCTGCATAAAGGATTGGGCCACTTGTTGCATTTATTCTTACTGTCTTTTGTTTACTTGTACTTTGTTTACTTACTTTGTCGAAAACCCCTAAAAATCCGTTTGCTAAGTATTTGCAGAGAATTCCTGATCCATACCACTAGCCAGCACCTTCTGCTCCTCGTTGGGTTCGACACTCTTACTTATCGAAAATACTGCGATACACCCCCTATACTTGTGGGTCATCAAGACTATTTTCTGGCGCCGTTGTCGGGGAGTGAAGCGCTATTGGAGAGTGGAACTAGTAAAGGAAACTTCTATTGTGAGTATTGTTTACTTCTGCTAGTTGCTTTATTTTCGTTATGGATAATTTGCTGAGTTTCTTATTTGGTAATGCTACTACCACTGCTAAGGTAGTAGATAAGCCACCACCTGCTGAGAAAGATGTTTTCAAAATACCTACAAGAATTATTGATCGTGTTATGGATAACTACTATGTTGGGGATGGAACTGTCCATCCCGGTGATCATTTACTCTTTATACACGAATTATGCGGGTTGTTCAAGTGTGTAGGTATTACTACAAATCAAGTTAAGAAGAAGTTATTCTCATTATCACTGAAAGGAAGAGCTGGGGAATGGTATAAGCTGCTGAAGAATGGTCAAGCACTAGAATGGGAGGAAATAGTGCCTCTCTTTTATTCAAAGTTTTATCCTCCTAGTGAGATTCATAAAGATCGGAATCAAATATACAACTTTTGGCCTCTTGATGGAGAGAGTACAGCTCAAGCTTGGGGGAGATTGAAGTTACTGATGCCCAAATGTCCCATTCATGAGCTCCCCAACAATATTATTATCAATAACTTTTATGCAAGGCTTTCTCTTCATGACAAGGATTTATTGGATGCTTCTTGTGCTGGATCATTCACTCGTATGGAAGAAGCTAAAAGGGACCTTCTAGACCGTATTCAAGACAATGCTGAAGCTTGGGAGAATGACATAGGTAGAAAGTCAGGTATAAATTATGATTATGAATGCATTGAATCTTTTATGGGAACTGATAACTTTCAAAATATTAAAAATGCTTATGGTCTAGACTCTCAAGCTATTGCTTCTTATTTTAAGGATTTTGCTTCCTACATTGAAGTGCCTAAAAATAAGTGGAATAAGTATCATGAACCTTATAAAGATATTGCTAAGAGTGTTCCTGTAAGAAATACTGAAGTTTATACTACTAATCATGTTTTACCTGAACCTTATATTGAGAAAATGCCTTTCCCAGTTAAGGTAAAGGAATATTCTATGATGGCTAGTATGGTAGATGAAAGTATGAACAAAGCTGTTGAACCTGATAAAAAAATGGTTGATAAACCTATAATAGCAAATGCGAAAGACTTTGTCACTAAGTATGAAAAAGAGGGACACCCTATCCTTTGTAAGGATACCTCCAATATTGTTTCACATAGTAGTGTTATGAGAGCTAGTATTCCTGTGTTTTCTGTTAGAATAAGTGATCATTGCTATGATGGTCCTTGTGATAGATATATTGTTAAGTTTATGCATGATACTGAAAGCTACTATGAGAGAGGGAAAAGTGTTCTCATGTATCTCAATAATATCAAGTTTCCCCGTTTTATGCTGAAAGTCTCTATGTTGCACTTCTTTTGCCTTCTTATGCAAGTTGCCTTTGGTTTCAACAACTTGTTTGCTTACAAAATCCCCTTGCATAGGAAGTGGGTTAGACTTAAATGTGTGTGTGTTTTTGCTTCTTATTGCTCTCTTTCACTTTAATTCATATCCCTATGAGAGCTTCTTTAAAATTATTATGCCCATCTTAATGACTATAAAGAAAGAGCTTTATGGGAGACAACCCAATTTGTTTTGCTTTCAGTTTGTTTTTGTTTATTTGAGTCTTGGAAGTTATTACTTCGGTAATAAATGCTCCTTATCCGTTTTGTTTGGTTTTTGAGTCAAGATCAACCTCTAATGAGAGAGAAGTAAGATTTGGGGAAGTTGCTGTCCCGAAACAGATTTTTGTGCTTCACCGTAAAAATTCGTGACAGATCTCTGTATATCGGATTGAGCTGTACATTTTTGTGCTTCTGCCCCAGGTTGTTATTTAACTTTCTTTAGTTTTACACTTTTTGATTTGAGCAACATAAGATTTTCGAAAAAATTGATCTTTACCTGCTGGTCTGTTTTGACAGATTTTGCCAATCTTGCATTTGCTTCTTTATTCGACTTCCTTTTGGAATTATTTTTGGGTTTTCGGAAGGAGTTGCTACATTAGCTTATGTTTTGATGGTTTTCAGTTAAAGTTGGACTCAAAAGGTTTTATCACTTCATTTATATTAATGTTGCTAATGAGAACTGTGTGAAGTTTTGTGTGAAAGAAATTTCCAGGAAGTGGAGACAATGGTGTAATAAGGAAGAGAAGGGTTTTATGACTCAAGTAATAAGTATGAAGATGAATATATTGATGTTATTCAAGTGATGACTCCGGAAGAATCTACTAGATACCAATTCGTCATCAGGTTTGGCATCCCCTTGGTTTGTTCCAAGCTTGGGGGAGTGCCGTGGTATCATATCACTATCTTCTATCTTTTTACCTTTTTAGTAGAGTCATATCATGAATAGAGGAGTTATTTTGTAGTATGGTTTGCATTATGGAAGTGTCCCCTCTCTCGTTAGATTTGTATCCCTTGGTGTGAGTTTCCGTTATGGAATATTAATGAGAAGTTCTATCATTCACTCTTTTGCATGGCTTATGTTAGTTTTCAATTCGTGGTTATATGATTGATCTTGTTGTTAGTATTGGTAGCACTCTGGGATCATTGAGTTAATTTAGTTGGTTTTCGCAAACCTGGCTTGGTCAGTAGCAACACCTTTTTGAGAGTTGAAAAGAAAAAGATAGAAGTACTCGATAGAAAAATAATTTCATCATCTTTCTTTCTTGATTTGCTCATAAGTTTAGTATTCTCTAGTTAAGATATTTTGTGCTTACAAGGAACATTGCATGTTTGTCTTTATCACTTGTATGTTTGTTTGTTTCCTTCAACTCTTATACTTGCTACCTAGCCTTGCTAGCCAAAAACCTGGACTGAGGGGGTATTCTTCTCGTGCATCCATCTCCTTTAAACCAAAACCTTTGCCATTTGTGTCCAACATACCTACCTAGTAGCATTATTGCTATTCCAAGTAAATTCTTGTTTTATCTACCTCCCAAATTAAACTTGTTATGCGAAAATTAGTGATTAAATCTCTCACAAACTTGATGGCACACTTTACTTTCTTGCATTTAATAAACTTGAACCATTGGGTCCTTCTTTGTTGCGTATATGCTTGCGCTTTATGAGTTGAAGTTAGCTGAACCATGTATCATGGGGACCGCTTTCAACACTTCATTGGTACGTGTACCTAGTTGATATCATGTTCTTTTGCTTATGGATCCCGGCGGTGTGAAATAAAAGTGGAACTTGTAAGATCATGGATTTTATATGTGTGTTAGAGAAACGCCTAGGCCGCTAGCCTAAGCCATGCCTAATCATGGTGGAAACTTGCAGCATAACTATAGTGGGCATTCTATGAAGCATCCTCAATAAAAACCTATGCAAATAGCAAATAAAAAGATCGCTGAGATGCTCACTGTCTGCTTGCCTTGTCATTTTGATTATGGGATAGCTCCTGTGTCATGTGCAAGGGGTACCCCGTTGGCGGTTCTCAATGATACGCATGTATTTACAATGACAAGAGCTTGCTCGTGACTGAAGTTGAGTAGCATGAGGATTGGTACTCATAAGTAAGGGGCATGAGATTTCAACTTATAACTTGTCAAACATATCCTCTTAGTTGTGTCACTTTAACCTTAATCACCTAAAGATGCCTATGATAGGGGCAATGAGAGCTGAAAGCTAGTAAGTATCATAATTTTTGGGAGCTCTTTATGAGACTTGCAATCCCTGCTTCCCTCTTTGAAGGGCCTTTCTTTTACCTTGTAGTTGAGTCAGTAAACCTACTCCCTCCTATCTCAGCAATTATTTTTAGTTGATGTGTTTCATTCATTCATATGGTGATTTATTCAATCATGTTCTTATGTTCCTTGTTTTACACATTGCTCTTACCTTGAAGTTTACTACTTTGAAAGCTTTCTTTGAAAACCAGCTATTTGTGAACTCCAGCAAATTATCAACTATTCTTCGACCAAGAGCTAAGTTTGCCATTACCAATTATGATTCACTTTATGTATCTTTATTGTGTTTCCTTTACTCATTGCAAGTTGAGTTATATAATAGTGAGTTGTCTTCTATTATGATCTATGCTTTTGGTGAATGTGATGCTTCTTGTCCGTATTCTTTTATCGACTCTTCACTCCATAAACCTGAGGTCATGTTTATTGAGCTCAGTTTCGCTTGGGGACAAGCGAAGTCTAAGCTTGGGGGGAGTTGATACGTCCATTTTGCATCACAATTCTATGTCTTAATTCACTATTATTCATTGATATATTTCATATTGAGAGGTGATACTTATGTTATTTCATCTATTTTTGCATGGTTGATGACTTTTGGAGCATGCACTGCTGCAGTCAGGATTCTGATGGAAAAGGTGCTGTTTGGAGGAAACATTCGTGAATATCAGAAAATCTGGGAAAATATATGGAAAATTCTATTTTTCCAGAAGACTCGGGATGCCAGAAGATGGAGTGGAGGTGGGCCACAGGGGCCCACACCACCCCATGGCACGGGCAAGCCTAAGCCGCGCCAGGGAGTGGTGTGGCCGCCCTGGCCCACTCCAGCCTATCCCCTCTGGCGTATATCAAACTCCTGAAACCCTAAGACTCGGAGAGGGACCACAGAAAGATTCCGCCACCTCTGCGGGACGGAAAACACCGAGAGAGAAAGATCTCTCCGGCAGACAGATTTATGCCGGGGGAATTCCTTCCCGGAGAGGGGAGATCGTCGCCATCAACACCACCATCAAGCTGGACTTCATCGGGATCATCATAATCATCATCACCATAAGCACCCTCATCACCATCTCCATATTGTTGTAACAATTGGTTGAATCTTGCTATAGTTCATAGGGGAAACTTTCCCGGTGTTGATTACTCTTTGTAGTTGATGCTATTGAGTGAACCATTGAATTATTGTTTATGTTCATATTGTTATACATCATTATTCCATCTCTGATCATGATCCATATGATGTCTTGTGAGTAGTTCGTTTTGTTCTTGAGGACATGGGAGAAGTCTTGTTTTTAATAGTGGAGTTGCGTTGAGAAAGATTCAATAGATTGTTATTTAAGTTGTGGTGTACTTCTTCTAGTGGTGTCATGTGAACGTCGACTACATGACACTTCACCTATATGGGCCTAGGGGAATGCATTGTGAATTTGGCTACTAATAGTAGGGGTTGCCGGAGTGACAGAAACCTGAACCGACAAGTATAGGGGGTGTATCGCAGTATTTTCGAGGGAAGTGAAACCCAATTTATTGATTCGACACAAGGGGAGCCAAAGAATATTTATAAGCCTTAACAACTGAGTTGTCAATTCAACTGCACCTGGAAACAATCTTGCTCACAGCATTTTATCAGTAGCAAAAGTTTTGTAGTAGGAATAGTAAAGTAACAATAGTAGCAAAACAAAGACAGTAGTAACTAAAGCAGTAAACAGTGGGATTCGAGTGCGGTAGGCATAGGGATGGATGGACGGGCGTTGCATGGACAAGACAATTCACATAGCAATCAGAAAATAGGGCAATTGCAGATAAATAAGATAAAGCACCCAAGTACTAGACAATCCTAAGCATGTGTTCCATATATAGTCATACGTGCTCGCAATGAGAACTTGCACAACATCTTTTGTCCTGCTAGCCCGTTTGCAGCGGGGCCTCTAGGGAACTACTGGCAATTAAGGTGCTCCTTTTAATAGAGCACCGGAGCAAAGCATTAACACTCCGTGAACACATGTGATCCTCACATCAAAGCTTTTCCCTTCCGGTTATCCCGATTTCTGTCACTTCGGGGCCATAGGTTCCGGACAACAACGTGTGTATACAACTTGTAGATAAGACCAGAAACAATACTATCATAATGAATCAATAATAAGTTCAGATCTGAAATCATGGCACTCGGGCCCTAGTGACAAGCATTAAGCACAACAAAATTGCAACATAGTCATAAAGCACTAATAAGAGATACTAGGCACTATGCCCTAACAATCTGATGCCATTACATGAACGATCTCATCCAATCCCTACCATCCCCATAGCCTACAGAGGGGTTTTTTTAACTCATAGATGGGGGAAACATGAATGGTCGATGAAGATGATGGTGGAGGTTGATGGAGATGGCTCCGGGGGCACTTCCCCGTCCCGACAGGGTGCCGGAATAGAGACTTTCTGTCCCCCGAATCTCCCCTTTGGTGGCGGCGGCGCAGCGGAAATTTTCGTGGAAAAACGTTGAACCCCCCGAAGTTTTTAGGTCAGAAGGATTCTTATAGGCGAAGAGGGAGACCGAGGTGGTGCCTGGGGCCACCACACCATGCCCTGGCGCGGCCAGGCCCAACCCGCGCCTGGGGGTGGTGTGGCTAGCCCCTGGCCCTCCTCCGTCTCGTATTCTGGCTCCTGGAGTCTTCTAGAAAAATAGGCACTTTGGCTTTTGTCCCGTCCAATTCCAAGAATATTCATTTTCTGACTTTCCTGGAACCAAAAATAGCAGAAAACGGGCAGCTGGCATTGTGGCTCTTGTTAATAGGTTAGTCCAAGAAATCATATGAAAAGTACTCCAAAGTGTGGACAAACCACAAGAAAGTGGATAAAACCAAGCATGGAGCATCAAAAATTATAGATACATTTGCAATGTATCAACATCCCCAAGCTTAACTCCTGCTCGTCCTCGAGTAGGTAAGTGATAAAAAGAAAGAATGATTTTTGAGGTGACATGCACCATCAAAGACTTGATAAAAGTATTCATAAAACATTCAAAGATGGGATCATAGTACTTCAATCATAACATGAAAGACAAAGTTCTAGCGATAAGACAAAGAAACTATGACGCAACATGAAAAGGCACAAACAAAAGATTCATGAATAACAATGCTTTGCAAGACGTGTGTTTGTTTCACATAAAGAAAACATAGCATAGTGGCATTCAGCTTGTCCCTCATAGAGTAGCAAATATAAATGCATAGGACACCTTCAAACTTTACAAGAGTGACTAGATACAAATAGTTTAAAACAAGCAATATCAAGGTATGCATCAATCAACAAGTCTTGGGACAATGCACATAGAACTAAGAATGGCCACTATGCTATCAATAAAGTGCTCAAAGAATACGTGGAGACTCAACAAGTAGAAGAAAAAGGTTTTGAATAGTTTGAAAGGCTTCCAAATGCTAAAAGTATGGTACTCGTTAGCTTTGAGCTCTCATTGCCCCTATCATAAGCATCTTTAAATGGTTAAGGTTAAAGTGACACAACTAAGAGGATATGCTTGACAAGTTATAAATTGAAGTCTCATGCCCCGTACTTACGAAGACCGATCCTCATGCTACTCAACTTTAGTCACAAGTAAGCTCTTGTCATTGTAAGTATATACATATCATAGAGAACCGCCAACGGGGTACCCCTTGCACATGATACGGAAGCTTTCCCATAATCAAAATGACAAGGCAAGCAGACAATGAGCATCTCAACGATCTTTTTATTTGCTATTTGCATAGGTTTTTATTGAGGATGCTTCATAGAGTGCTCATTATGGTGATGCTGCAAGTTTCCACCATGATTAGGCATGGCTTAGGCTAGCGGCCTAGGCGTTTCTCTAACATACATACAAACTCCATGATCTTACAAGTTTCACTTTTATTTCACACCGCTGGGATCCATAAGCAAAAGTACATGATATCAACGAGGTACTAAGTACCAAGTACAATGTTGAAAGCGTTCCCCATGAAACATGGTTCTGCTAACTTCAACTTATAAAGCGCAAGCATATACGCAACAAAGAAGGACGCAATGGTTCAGGTTTATTAGGTGCAAGAAAATAAAGTGTGCCATCAAGTTCGTGAGAGCTTTGCTAACTAACTTTCTCATAACAAGCAGACATTTTATTCGGAAGAAAACAAGGCATATTGAATATGCACGGAAGTAGAAAATGATGCTAATAGGTAGGTATGGTGGACACTTTGGCAATATTTGGTTTAAGGGAGTTGGAAACTTGAGTAAAACATACTCAGTGAAAGTGAAGGCTAGCAGTAGTAAGGGAGCGACAAACGAGAGAGCAATAATGGCCATAATCATGCAGAGCGACAAAACATCATTGATCAAAGCATAAAGTGATACTACAAGTTGAAAACTAAAGGATCATACAGGCTTATCGTGACTTGAGATAGTCATAACATGGTGTGAGCATGTGCCAAGTCAACCCAAATAAAGCATCAAAGGAGAATACCACTATCTATGTTTTAATATGCTAAAACAACGCATGATTCATCCAAGGCACATTAACCAATGTCAATTGTTTATAACAAGTCATGCTATAGAAAATAATACTAAGCATAGAGCCAAAATAATATCAGGCATGGCATGACAAAGCATAGGCCACAGTCAAAAACAAGCTCTCTTTACCACTTAAGCATGAGCTTTCCTACTCTTTTCCAAACCAACCCAAACCAAACTATTTGAACACTAATGCATGAAAGAGGGGGTCCAACCAACTTATTCAGAAAACTAAGCAAACCAAGCAAACTAAAAACAAAAACGAAAACGAAAACGAAAAAGAAGACGCTCCAAGAACAACACAACTGTGCATGAAACAATAAAAATGAAGTGTTTGGAAGAAACCTGGGATTTTTATTGATGAAGAAGGGGATGCCTTGGGCATCCCCAAGCTTTGACGCTTGTTCTTCTTGGATATTTCTTGGGGTGACACGCGTGGCATCCCCAAGCTTGAGCTTTAGTCCATCCTTCATCTCATTACTCATTCCTTCCATACACCTGAAATTTTTCCTTCATACAAAACTTCACACAACCTCATTAGCAACATTAGTGCACTTAAGATAAATAAGTCTCAAGGTTCAGATCTAACACCAAATAAACTTCCATTAGAACACTAGCTACAGTAGCACTTCCCTCAAAAAGCTCAATTCCCTAAAGGAACTCCAGAAGGAACTAACAAGAAGCAAATGCAGAAAATGGCAGAAATCTATCAAAACAGACCAGCAGGTAAAGACGAATTTTTTCGAAGACCTTATGTTGCTCAAATCAAAACGTGTTGAACTAACAAAGTTAGATAACAACCTGGGGCAGAAACACAAAACATTACAGCTCAATCCGACGTACAGAGGTCTCTCAGGAATTTTTACGGTGAAGCACAAAAATCTTCTTCGGGACAGCAACTTTCCCAATCATTACTTCTCTCTCATTAGACATTACTCTTGGCACAAAAAGAAAATAAAAATGATAAGGAGAGGTTATTACAGAGGTAATAACTTCCAAGACTCAATTAAAACTCTTGGGTTATCTCACAACTAGTACTTTTCTTTAACGCCTTTAAGTTAGGCATAAGAAGCAAAAACTAAAATGGATAGAATAGAAGTAAGCGGAGATAATCATGGTGAAAACATTGTTTTGTTCAATGAAATCCTTTTGTTAAAAAGGTTGATCAGGTCTTGTTACCAAAACAATTCCATATGAGACAAAACTTTGTATCCCACTAATGATTATGTTACCTCAACCTTGATAGCAATGGTCCCAATCATAATAGTTTCAAATTTTTCTCTTCATATGGGACAATATATTTCTCCAACTTGAATGCCCTCAACATTTTCAATTGAATTCAAACCATAAATCCTTTCAATCTTCTTGGGGAAATAGACAGTATGTTCCTTGTCATTAACATTGAAGGTCACCTTTCCTTGATTACAATTAATAACAGCTCCTGCAGTATTAAGAAAAGGTCTCCCAAGAATAATAGACATATTATCATCTTCAGGCATAAAAGTTTGAGAGGATGCTCTCATAAGAAATATGATTTGAAGTAAAAGAGAGCATCAAGGAGCAAATCCAAAACACATTTAAGTCTAACCCACTTCCTATGCATAGGAATCGTGTATGCAAATAAATTTGCAAAGAACAAAGTGACAGGCATAGGAAGATAAAACAAGAGGAACTTCAAAACTTTCAGCACATAGAGAGGTGTTTCAATACCATGAAAACTTCTACAAACATATTTTCCTCTCTGATAATAATTTTCAGTAGCCTCATGAATAAACTCTTTCATGATCTACAAGCACTAGAGCTTCATCATAAACATTATCAAGAGAAACCTCAGGAACATAACAATCATTCTCCTTTAGTAAGCAAGGGGGACAATCAAATAATGTAAGGGATAAAGAGTTACTCTCATTAGAAGGTAGGCATGGGTAGCTAATCCATTCTTCCCCCTTTTGTTCATCACTCTCCTCCTTTTTTTCATCTAATGAGATTTCAGGTTCATCAATTTCTTCTTCCATAGGATCCTGCAAGGCATTAGTCTCTTCCATTTGTGGAAAGCATCTATTAAAATATTCAAGAATATAGCAATTTTCATCCTTGTAATTATCAAAGCAAAATTTAAGTATACCATACACCTCATATTTGTAAGGTGAATCATCAATATTTTCAAGCAAACTAGCAAGTTCGAAAACACCCTTCCAAGCAATAAATTCTTCAATTTTTTCCGCATCATAAAAGTCATAAATTCCTTTAGCATAGGAAGATATGGTATCATTATCACTATACTCACATTGAAAAGGGAGGTGTTTATACCTCTTTCTGCAACAAGACTCATCACAGCAATAAGTAACATTATAAGTAGAGCACACGTTCCTAGCAATGGTATACAATCTATCAATTTGTTCCCATAAGTGTTTCCCTTTTTGTGACAAGCGGTGTTCCTTATAATAATATTTTTGATCTTCCATGAACCCACCTTGCCAATAAGCTTCAGTTTCCAAGAAACCAACCATTGACAACAAGCATGATAAAGCAAGACAATAACAGAACAACGAAAATAACAACTAGAGTAGGAACTAATTTCTTTGTATTTTTTTTGATAAAGAAACAAGCAAACAAGGAGAAAGATAAACTTAGCTTGAACAATAGTGATTCCAAGTGGACTTGATAAATAAGCTATGCTCCCCGGCAACGGTGCTAGAAAATAGTCTTGATGACCCACAAGTATAGGGGGTGTATCGCAGTATTTTCGAGGGAAGTGAAACCCAATTTATTGATTCGAGACAAGGGGAGCCAAAGAATATTTATAAGCCTTAACAACTGAGTTGTCAATTCAGCTGCACCTGGAAACAATCTTGCTCACAACAGTTTATCAGTAGCAACAGTTTTGTAGTAGGAATAGTAAAGTAACAGTAGTAGCAAAACAAAGACAATAGTAACCAAAGCAGTAAACAGTGGGATTCGAGTGCGGTAGGCATAGGGATGGATGGATGGGCGTTGCATGGACAAGACAATTCACATAGCAATCAGAACATAGGGCAATTGCAGATAAATAAGATAAAGCACCCAAGTACTAGACAATCCTAGGCATGTGTTCCATATATAGTCATACGTGCTCGCAATGAGAACTTGCACAACATCTTTTGTCCTGCCAGCCCGTTTGCAGCGGGGCCTCTAGGGAACTACTGGCAATTAAGGTGCTCCTTTTAATAGAGCACCGGAGCAAAGCATTAACACTCCGTGAACACATGTGATCCTCACATCAAAGCCTTTCCCTTCCGGTTATCCCAATTTCTGTCACTGCGGGGCCATAGGTTCCGGACAACAACGTGTGTATACAACTTGTAGATAAGACCAGAAACAATACTATCATAATGAATCAATAATAAGTTCAGATCTGAAATCATGGCACTCGGGCCCTAGTGACAAGCATTAAGCACAACAAAGTTACAACAAAGTCATAAAGCACTAATAAGAGATACTAGGCACTATGCCCTAACAATCTGATGCCATTACATGAACGATCTCATCCAATCCCTACCATCCCCATAGCCTACAGAGGGGTTTTTTTTAACTCATAGATGGGGGAAACATGGATGGTCGATGAAGATGATGGTGGAGGTCGATGGAGATGGATCCGGGGGCACTTCCCTGTCCCGACAGGGTGCTGGAACAGAGACTTTTTGTCCCCTGAATCTCCCCTTCGGTGGCGGCGGCGCAGCGGAACTTTTCATGGAAAAACGTCGAACCCCCCAAAGTTTTTAGGTTAGAAGGCTTCTTATAGGCGGAGAGGGAGACCGAAGGGGTGCCTGGGGCCACCACACCATGCCCTGGCGTGGCCAGGCCCAGCCCGCGCCTGGGGGTGGTGTGGCCAGCCCCTGGCCCTCCTCCGTCTCGTATTCTGGCTCCTGGAGTCTTTTGGAAAAATAGGCACTTTGGCTTTTGTCCCATCCAATTCGGAGAATATTCATTTTCTGACTTTTCTGTAACCAAAAACAGCAGAAAACTGGCAGCTGGCACTGTGGCTCTTGTTAATAGGTTAGTCCAAGAAATCATATGAAAAGTACTCCAAAGTGTGGACAAAGCACAAGAAAGTGGATAAAACCAAGCATGGAGCATCAAAAATTATAGATAAATTTGCAATGTATCAAAACACTTGACAGTCTTTCCATGTGTCCTCGAGAACGTTTGGTCATCTATAGAAATACAACCGGCTTGTCCTTTGCTGCATAAAGGATTGGGCCACTTGCTGCATTTATTCTTACTGTCTTTTGTTTACTCGTACTTTGTTTACGTGCTTTATCGAAAACCCCTAAAATCTGTTTGCTAAGTATTTGTAGAGAATTCCTGATCCATACCACTAGCCAGCACCTTCTGCTCCTCATTGGGTTCGACACTCTTACTTATCGAAAATACTACGATACACCCCCTATACTTGTGGGTCATCATCTGTCAAAACAGACCAGCAGGTGAAGACGAATTTTTTCAAATACCTTCTGTTGCTCAAATAAAAAAGTGTTGATCTAATGATAGTTAGATAACAACCTGGGGCAGAAGCACAAAAAAATACAGCTCAATCCGACGTACATAGCTCTCTCAGGAATTTTTACGGTGAAGCACAGAGATCTGTTTCGGGACGGCAACTTTCCCAATCATTACTTCACTCTCATTAGAGGTTACTCTTGGCACAAAAAGCAAATAAAAAGGATAAGGAGAGGTTATTACAGAGGTAATAACTTCCAAGACTCAACTAAAACTCTTGGGTTATCTCCCAACAAGTACTTTTCTTTAACGCCTTTAAGTTAGGCATAAGAACCAAAGAAAGAATCAAGTGTTCTCAAATGAAGAAGCATTAAGACCAATTTTTGTTTTCATAGGAGAAGCAAAAGAAATCTTTTCTCTCTTTTTAGGGAAGTGTTCTATACCTTTCTTGAGTGGGAGTTGATATTTAATGGTGCCTTCTTTCATATCAATGATGGCACCAACAGTTATAAGAAAAGGTCTTCCCAAAGTAATAGGACAAGAAGCATTGTATTCAACATCCAAAACATAGAAATCAACGGGGACATAGGAATCATTAACCATAATAAGAACATCATTAAGACTCCCCATGAGTTTCTTTTTAGCATTAGCATCAACTAGGACATTCAAATAACAATCTTCAAGAGGAGGCAAATCAAGCATATCATAAATCCTTCTAGGCATAATAGAAACACTACTATCAAGATCACACAAAGCTTTGAAATCAAAGTCATTCACTTTCATATTAATGATGGGTTCCCAATCATCTTCTTGTTTTATAGGGATAGAAGCTTTATGTTTCATCTTTTCTTCTTTAATCTTTATGAGAGCATCAGTAATGTGTTTTGTAAAAGCCATGTTCATAGCACTAGCATTAGGACTTTTAGCAAGCTTTTGTAGGAAATTAATAACTTCAGAGATGTTGCAACCATCAAGATCAAAATAAACTTTATCATCTAAAGTAGTAGAACTATTATTAGCCTCAACACTAGTGGTGGTAATAGTAGTAACACTAATGTTTCTAGCAATTTCATCTTCTCTTTCCCACTTAGCATGTAATTCAACTAATAGTCTAACATTTTCATCAATTCTTACTTGTATAGCATTAGGAGCTGCAAAAGGATTATCATTAATTTCAGATTTAGCAGCCATTTTATTAATCAATGAAGATTGAGCTTCAGACAAAGATGATATATTTCTTTCAGCATTAGAGACTTTCAATTGTAAACTAGGAATTTCCCTATTTAGACTCTCAAGTTGATGGTTAATGTTCTTCAAAATGATAGATTGTTCCTCCATAGTTTTAGTAAATAGTTTATTTTGCTCATATTGCATTTGCATGAAGTTTTTAGTGGCTCTTTCAACTTCTAAAATTCTTCCTTCACTAGGTAATTCAGGTTTACCATTATAGCCATAAGTATTACTAGGAGGGTAGGGCCTATAATTGTTGTTACCAAAATTGTTCCTATAAGCATTATTACCATAAGCACTGTTGCCAAAATTATTATTTCTTATGAAGTTCACATCAACTTGCTCTTCTTGAGCAACCAAAGAGGCTAAAGGAACATTATTTGGATCAATATGGGCTTTCCCATTAACAAGCATAGACATAATAATATCAATCTTATCACTCAAGGAGGAGGTTTCTTCAACAGAATTTACGTTCTTACCTTGTGGAGCTCTCTCAGTATGCCATTCAGAATAATTAACCATCATATTATCCAAAAGTTTTGTTGCAGCACCCAAAGTGATGGTCATAAAGGTACCTCCAGCAGCAGAATCCAATAGGTTCCTTGAAGAATAGTTCAATCCTGCATAAAAAGTTTGGATGATCATCCAAGCAGTCAGTCCATGAGTGGGACAATTCTTAACCAAAGATTTCATTCTTTCCCAAGCTTGAGCAACATGCTCATTATCAAGTTGTTTAAACTTCATTATTTCACTTCTCATGGATATAATCTTAGCAGGAGGATAGTATTTTCTAATAAAAGCATCTTTGCACTTAGTCCAAGAATCAATATTATTCCTAGTTAAGGAATTCAACCATTCTTTAGCTTTTCCTCTCAAAGAGAAAGGAAACAATTTCAGTTTAACAATATCACCATCTATATCCCTATGCTTTTGCATCTCACAAAGTTCAACAAAGCTATTTAGATGGGAAGCAGCATCTTCATTACCAATACCAGAAAATTGCTCTCTCATAACAAGATTGAGCAAAGCAGGTTTTATCTCAAAGAAAGTATTTTTTAGCCATAGGTGGAGCAATAGGTGTGCTCATAGAATCATTGTTGTTGGTGCTAGTGAAGTTACACAACTTAGTGTTTTCAAGAGTAGTCATTTTTTTGGGTTTTCAAATAAGAAAGCAAAACAAGTAAAACTAATTTTGTGTTTTTGAAGAACAAAACAAGCAAACAAAGCAAAAAGAAAACTAAGCAAAACAAAAACAACAAAGTAAAGAGATTGGTTATGAGGGACTCCCCTTGTGAAGATGTCCTTGACTCCCCGGCAACGGCGCCAGAAAAGATGCTGGCGCGTGGTTGACGTGGCAGCTTCTTCTTCTTGACTCCCCGGCAATGGCGCCAGAAAAGATCTTGATGCACTCGACGATCGACGTAGAGCTCGTTGGGAACCCCAAGAGGAAGGTATGATGAGCACAGCAGAAAGTTTTCCCTCAATTATGAAACCAAGGTTTAATCGAACCAGTAGGAGCAAGGAAACACCCCAAAGGTGTTACTAACTGAGCTTTGGCAGGGCGCACTACCGGTGCTAGTAGCAACGTGGAGACCTGCACAACACAACCACCGAAATTTGTCCCCAACTTGTGATGAGGTTGTCAATCTCACCGTGTTCTGCAGAAAACAAAGGATTAAACGTATCGAATGGAAAGAAGTAAAAGTTTGCAGAAAGTAAACACAAAGCAGTAAACAGTTCTAGATTGTATGTAAAGTAAAAGGACAGGGATCCATAGTTCACTAGAGGTGGCTCTCCATAGATAGATAACATGCTGGGTGAACAAATTACAGCGGGGCAATTGACAAACACCGAGAAAGCAATATATGCATATACTAATCATCTTGACTCCTTTGAGACTTGATTGGGCATTACAACATAATACATAGACCGCCATCCAACTACATCTATGACTAATAATCCACCTTCAGGTTATCATCCGAACCCCCTCTAGTATTAAGTTGCAAGCAACAGATTATTGCTTTACGAACTGCGTGTAAAGTAAACAATACAATTGTTCTATGAACAAAGGATCGTTGGTTTCTCCCTAGTAGCAACAGCACATCTAGTACCTTAGAGATTTCTGTCACTTCCCCAGATTACCAGAGGCATGAACCCACTATCGAGCATAAATACTAACTCTTGGAGTTGCTAGCATCTACTTCGCCAAGATAGCTACTAACAACGGAAAGCATGCAAGATCTCAAATAACAAAGACATGATAGAATCAATAATCAATCTGAAATAGCATCTCAATATCCATCGGATCCCCGCAAACACAACATGTATGAACTACAAATAGATGATCTTGATCATGAACGGAGCTCACAAGATCTAAACATGAAAGAACAAAGGAGGAGAAACCAGCCATCTAGCTACTACATGGATCCGTAGTCCAAGGATGAACTACTCACGCATCACACTGGAGGCTTGCATGGTGATGAAGAAAGCCTCCAGGGTGAATTCCCCTCTCCGGCAGGGTGCCGGGAAGATCTTCAGATCCCCCCCGATCTAGGTACAGATACGACGGCGGCTATAGACTCTTTCGTGGATTTTTGATCGGGTACTTAGGGTTTTCGTCCCGAGGGAAACTTATAGGCGGAAGGAGAGGCCGAGGGGGTGCTGGGGTCGGCCAGACCACCCCCTAGCGCGGGCAAAGCCTGGCCGCGCGGCCAGGTGGTATGGCCGGCCCCTGGCCCCTCTCCGTCTCGTATTCTGGCACTTGACCCCTTCCGGAAAATAGGCACTTTGGCTTTTGTCCCGTCCAATTCCGAGAATATTCATTTTCTAACTTTCCTAGAACCAAAACAGCAGAAAACAGGCAGCTGGCACTGTGGCTCTTGTTAATAGGTTAGTCCAAGAAATCATATGAAAAGTACTCCAAAGTTGGAACAAAACACAAGAAAGTGGATAAAACTAAGCATGGAACATTAAAAATTATAGATACATTTGCAATGTATAAAGGAGAAGAAGGTGCCAGCTAGTGGTATGGATCAGGAATTCTCTGCAAATACTTTAGCAAATGGATTTTTAGGGGTTTTCGATAAAGAAAGAAAATGAAGTATGAGTAAATAAAAGACAGTAGAAATAAATGCAGCAAGTGTCCCAATCCTTTATGCAGCAAAGGACAAGCCTGTTGTATTACTTAAGCTGACCAAACGTTCTCGAGGACACATGGGAAGACTGTCAAGTGCTTTCGCTTCATATAGCTGATTAATCTTCTCTAGCTTGCTAAGTATTGTGTGGGTGAACCTATGCTAATATACCGCCCCATCCAAGACTAATACATACTTGTGATTATACCCCTTGCAAACATCCGTAAGTACAAGAAAGTAATTAAGGTAGAAATCTAACCACAACTTTAAACTCTAGGACCCTTACGTCCCTTGTGCAATGGTTTCCTAACGGAGGTTCAGGTTTCTGTCAATCCGGCAACCCCTACGATTAGTAGACAAATACACAATGCATTCCCCTAGGCCCATATAGGTGAAGTGTCATGTAGTCGACGTTCACATGACACCACTAGAAGAAGTACACCACAACTTAAATAACAATCTATTGAATCTTTCTCAACACAACTCCACTACTAACAACAAGACTTCTCCCATGTCCTCAAGAACAAAACAAACTACTCACAAGACATCATATGGATCATGATCAGAGATGGAATAATGATGTATAACAATCTGAACATAAACAATAATTCAACGGTTCACTCAATAGCATCAACTACAAAGAGTAATCAACACCGGGAAAGTTTCCCCTATGAACTATGCAAGATTCAACCCAATTGTTACAGCAATATGGAGATGGTGATGAGGGTGCTGATGGTGATGATGGTGGTGATGATGATGATGATCCCGATGAAGTCCAGCTTGATGGTGGTGTTGATGGCGACGATCTTCCCTCTCCGGGAAGGAATTCCCTGGCAGAAATCTTTCTGTCGGAGAGATCTTTCTCTCTCGGTGTTTTCCGCCCTGCAGAGGCGGCGGAATCTTTCTGTGGTCGCCCCCCGAGTCTTAGGGTTTCGGGAGGATGATATACGCCAGAGGGGAGAGGCTGGAGTGGGCCAGGGTGGCCACACCACCTGCTAGCGCAGCCTAGGGCTGCCCGCGCCAGGGGGTGGTGTGGGCCCCCTGTGGCCCATCTCCACTCCGTCTTCTGGCATCCTTAGTCTTCTGGAAAAATAGGATTTTCCGTATATTTTCCCGGATTTTCTGGTCTTCGCGAATTTTGCCACCAAACAACACCTTTTCCATCAGAATCCTGACTGCAGCGGTCCATGCTCCAAAAGTCATCAACCATGCAAAAACAGATGAAATAACATAAGTATCACCTCTCAATACGAAATATATCAATGAATAATAGTGAATTAAGACATAGAATTGTGATGCAAAATGGACGTATCAACTCCCCCAAGCTTAGACTTTGCTTGTCCTCAAGCGAAACTGAGCTCAATAAACATGGCCTCAGGTTTATGGAGTGAAGAGTCGATAAAAGAATACGGACAAGAAACATCACATTCATCAAATACATAGATCATAATAGAAGATAACTCACTATTATATAACTCAACTTGTAATAGGTAAAGGAAACACAATAAAGATACATAAAGTAAATCATAATTGGTAATGGCAAACTTAGCTCTTGGTCGAAGAATAGTTGATAATTTGCTGGAGTTCACAAATAGCTGGTTTTTCAATGAAAGCTTTCAAAGTAGTAAACATCAAGATAAGAGCAATGTGCAAAACAAGGAACATAAGACACGATTGCATAAATCATCATATGAATGTATGAAACACATCAACTCAAAATACTTACTGAGATGGAAGGGAGTAGGTTTACTGACTCAACAACAAAGTAAAAGAAATGGCCCTTCGTAGAGGGAAGCAGGGATTGCAAGTCTCATAAAGAGCTCCCAAAAATTATGATACTTACTAGCTTTCAGCTCTCATTGCCCCTATCATAGGCATCTTTTGGTGATTAAGGTTAAAGTGACACAACTAAGAAGATATGCTTGACAAGTTATGAATTGGAGTCCCATGCCCCTTACTTATGAGTACCGAACCTCATACTACTCAACTTCAGTCACGAGCAAGCTCTTGTCATTGTAAATACATGTGTATTATTAAGAACCACCAACGGGGTACCCCTTGCACATGACATAGGAGCTATCCCATAATCAAAATGACAAGGCAAGCAGACAGTGAGCATCTCAGCGATCTTTTTATTTGCTATTTACATAGGTTTTTATTGAGGATGCTTCATAGAATGCTCACTATAGTTATGCTGCAAATTTCAACCATGATTAGGCATGGCTTAGGCTAGCGGCCCAGGCGTTTCTCTAACACACATATAAACTCCATGATCTTACAAGCTCCACTTTTATTTCACACCGCCGGGATCCATAAGCAAAAGAACATGATATCAACTAGGTACAAGTACCAATGAAGTGTTGAAAGCGGTCCCCATGATACATCGTTCTGCTAACTTCAACTCATAAAACGCAAGCATATACGCAACAAATAAGGACCCAATGGTTCAAGTTTATTAGATGCAAGAAAGTAAAGTGTGCCATCAAGTTCGTGGGAGCTTTAATCACTAATTTTCACATAACAGGTTTAATTTGGGAGGTAGATAAAATAAGAATTTACTTGGAATAGCAATAACGCTAATAGGTAGGTATGGTGGACACAAATGACGTGGGTTTTTGGTTTAAAGGAGTGGATGCACGAGAAGAATTCCTCTCAGTACAGGTTTTTGGCTAGCAAGGCTGGGTAACAAGTACAAGAGTTGAAGGAAACAAACAAACATATAGGTGATAAAAACAAACATGCAATCTTCCTTGGAAGCACAAAAGATATTAACTCAAGAATACTAGACTTATGAGCAAATCAAGAAAGAAAGATGATGAAATTATTTTTCTCTAGAGTACTTCTATCTTTTCTTTCAACTCTCAAAAATAGTGTTGCTACTGACCAAGCCAGGTTTGCCAAAACCAACTAAATTAACTCGATGATCCCAAAGTGATACCAGTACTAACAACAAGATCAATCATACAACCACGAATTGAAAACTAATATAAGCTATGCAAAAAGAGTGAATGATAGAACTTCTCATTAATATTCCATAACGGCAACTCACACCAAGGGATACATATCTAACGAGAGAGGAGACACTTCCATAATGCAAACCATACTACATAATAACTCCTCTATTCATGATATGAATCTACTAAAAAGGTAAAAAGATAGAAGATAGTGATGTGATACCGCGGCACTCCCCCAAGCTTGGGACAAGCCAAGGGGATGCCAAACCTGATGACGAACTACTCCTTCGGTGGTGGTGGTATCCTCTTGATGAGATCTTTGATCAGTTTCCCCAAGTCCTCAATCTCGAAGGTGAGATTACGAATCAGCTGTGAGTTTTGCTCAATGCGGCTCATGATCATGTCGGTTTGTGGATCCCAGATCTTGTGATTCCCTTTCCGCTCTTCCCTCTTGGAGTCTTCTTTTCTTGCATGGTTATGGATAAAGGTATGGGAAGGATTCTTGGTGTGTGGGGGAAGTGGCCGTGGAGCCAAACTATGACGAGGAGCTTTTCCCCCAGTCTGCATCCGTGCAGTCCTTCTAACCCTGGCAGGTTTCGTCACCACTCCAATACTTGCAGTGGTAGTGCCGGTGTGTGGATGTTGGCCCTGCTCCTCTTCACCTTCACTCTTGATCTCCTTCTCCTTTCCGGGGTCTTGTAGGTCTTCCTCCATAGGCTCCTTTCCTTTATCATTGGCGGGCACCATGATGCTTCTAAGCTTTCAAAGAGTATGTCCTAGCAGAAACAGATCGAAACAAAAAACACGACGATAACATGATATACAAACCTCGGGGGATCCGGGGGGTTATATATTACAAAGTTTCATATCAAAAGAAAGGTATTGGGAGAAAACGAGTCGGAGACGGAGTCCGGAGTGGACTCACCACCTGGTGGCGCGGCTAGGGGTGGGCCCGCGCCACACGGTGGTGTGGGGCCACCCTGGCTCCGTTTCCGTCTCTTATTCGCTTCATAGCTTTCCTTATTGACTAAAAACTGCAAAAATATAGTTGGACAGTATTTTCACGGAACCTTTCTTACCAGAACCGTTACCTATTTGAAAACAGACTCTGCAGGTCTCTGAATTTGCTCCTCGATGAATTTCTCTGGAGTTATAACTTGAAAGGCATCAACATCTTGATTGTAAGAATCTCTAGCAATATAGTGTTTGAGTCGCTGTCCATTCACTACTTGTGTAGTATTATCTTTTAAAGAAGAAATTTTTATTGCTCCTGAATGGTATACTTCTTCTATAATGAAAGGTACTTCCCATTTGACTGTAGCTTTCCTGCAAAAAATCTGAGCCGAGACCTATACAATAGAACTTTCTCACCAACATAAATTCTCTCTTGAGTATTCGCTTGTCATGCCATCTTTTAACTTTTTCCTTAAAGAGCCTAGCATTTTCATAGGCTTCACTCCTCCATTCATCTAAAGAACTTAAGTCAAATAATCTTTTCTCACCAGCGAGCTTACAATCTCTATTTAGTTCTTTAACTGCCCAGTAAGCTTTGTGTTCTAATTCTATGGGTAGGTGACAAGCTTTTCCATAAACCATTTTGTAAGGAGACATCCCCATAGGATTTTTGTAAGCAGTTCTATAAGCCCATAAAGCATCATTCAACTTTTTAGACCAGTTTTTTCTAGATCTATTAACAGTCTTTTGCAAGATGGATTTAATTTCTCTATTTGATAACTCTACTTGCCCGCTAGTTTGGGGGTGATAGGCTGAAGCAATCCTATGATTAACATCATATTTAGCAAGGGTCTTTCTAAAACCACCATGAATGAAATGCGAACCCCCATCAGTCATGAGATACCTAGGCACTCCAAACCTAGGAAAGATAACATCCTTAAGCATTTTTAGAGAGGTCTCGCCGTCAGCACTCTTTGTAGGAATGGCTTCTACCCACTTAGTAACATAATCAACGGCAACAAGAATATGAGTGTAACCTTTCAAAGGAGGGAAAGGACCCATAAAGTCAAATACCCAGCAATCAAAAGGTTAAATAACTAGAGAGTAGTTCATAGGCATTTCATTGCGTCTAGAAATATTACCAACATGCTGACATTCATCACAAGATATAACAAATTTTCTTGCATCTTTAAAAAGGGTAGGCTAGTAGAAACCTGATTGTAGTACCTTCTGTGCGGTTCTATCTCCTGCATGATGTCCTCCATAAGCACTACCATGACATTTACGCAATATCTCCTTTTGTTCATATTCTGGAAGACATCTTCGCATAATACCATCCACTCCTTCTTTGTATAAGTGTGGGTCATCCCAAAAATAATACCTCAAATCATAGAAGAACTTCCTTCTTTGCTGAGCTGTAAAAGTTGAAGGAAAATACTTGGAGACAATAAAGTTAGCATAATCAGCGTACCAAGGGCTCCCTCGTGAGCTCACCCCTATTGCAGCTAACTGTTCATTTGGGAAACTATCATTAACAGGCATTGGGTCAAAAGAGATGTTTTCCAAACGAGATAAATTATCAGCTACAGGGTTTTCAGCACCCTTCCTATCTACTATATGTAGATCAAACTCTTGTAAAAGCAGCACCCATCTAATAAGCCTAGGCTTAGCGTCCTTCTTCGTCATAAGATATTTAATGGCAGCATGATCAGTATGAATGGTGACTTTTGAGTCTACAATATAGGGCCTAAACTTATCACAAGCAAAAACAATAGCTAGAATTTCCTTTTCAGTAGTAGCATAATTCCTTTGAGCAGCGTCTAGAGTCTTACTAGAATAATGGATAACGTTTAACTTTTTATCAATACGTTGCCCAAGGACAGCCCCTACAGCAAAATCACTAGCATCACACATTATTTCAAAGGGTAAACTCCAATCAGGTGGTTGAACAATAGGGGTTGTAGTTAAAGCCTTCTTAAGAGTTTCAAAAGCTTTCTTACAATCATCATCAAAAACGAAGGGTACATATTTTTGAAGAAGATTAGTGAGGGGTTTTGATATCCTAGAAAAGTCTTTAATAAACCTCCTATAGAAACCAGCATGACCAAGGATACTACGAATACCTTTGATGTCTCTTGGACATGGCATCTTCTCAATTGCCTCAACCTTAGCTCTATCAACTTCTATGCCTCCTTCAGAAACTTTATGCCCAAGAACAATCCCTTCATTAACCAAGAAGTGGCATTTCTCCCAATTAAGAACAAGATTAGTTTCTTCACATCTCTGCAAAACTTTATCAAGGTTGTGCAGACAATTATCAAAAGAAGTTCCATAGACAGAAAAGTGATCCATGAACACTTCTACAATTTCCTCACAAAAACCATGAAAGATAGCAGACATGCACCTCTGAAAAGTAGCAGGAGCATTACATAAACCAAAAGGCATACGTCTATAAGCATAAGTTCCGTAAGGGCAAGTAAAAGTAGTTTTTTCTTGATCTTGTTGTTTTACAGCAATTTGAGAGAAACCAGAGTAACCATCAAGAAAACAAAAATGGGTCTTTTTAGACAACCTTTCCAACATTGGTTCAATAAAAGGAAGCGGGTAGTGATCTTTCTTAGTAACTTTATTAACCTTCCTAAAATCGATGCACATCCTATAGCCTACCACTATTCTTTGAGGAATAAGCACATCATTATCATTAGGGACAACGGTAATACCTCCCTTTTTAGGAACACAATGAACATGACTAACCCATTCACTATCATCAATAGGGTAAATAATACCAGCATCAAGGAGTTTCAATACCTCATTCCTTACCACTTCCTTCATCCTAGGATTTAAACGTCGTTGGTGCTCCACTACTGGCTTCGCATATGGTTCTATGTTGATAGAATGCTGACATATAGTAGGTGAAATCCCCTTTAAATCATCCAGAGTATAGCCCATAGCTCCTCGGTGTTTCCTCAAAACCTCCAATAACCTTTCTTCTTCCTTCCCTGAAAGTTTAGCGCTAATAATAACAGGATATATCTTTTTATCATCAATATAAGCATATTTAAGATCACTAGGGAGAGGTTTTAGATCGAAAATCGGATCCTTTTTAGGTGGCATCGTGGTACCCAAGTCTTCTACAGGAAAGTCATGCTTAAGCATCTTAGGTTGATCACAGAGAATCCTGTCAATCTCATTCCTTTCTTCCATGAAGATTTCACTTTCATGATCTTCCATAAATTGCTGCAAAGCATTGTTAGGAGCAAGAGAAATAGAAGCAAGTTGTTCAACTCTAAAATCCTCATTATGGGTTTGCTCTTCACAAGGTTCTTTAGCAAATTTCGAGAAATTAAACTCATAAGATTCCCCATCAAACTTAGTCTAGACTTCCCCCCTCTTGCAATCAATAATAGCTCCACAAGTACTCAAGAAGGGTCTACCAAAAATGATAGGATAAGTTTTACTAGCAGCTGAACCAAGTACTAGAAAATCAGCAGGATACTTAATCTTACCACAAAGAACTTCCACGTATCGTACAATACCAATTGGAGAGATGGTCTCTCTATTAGCAAGGTGAATAACCACATCAATCTCTTCCAATTCGCAGGGACTGATTTCATGCATAGTTTCTCTGTAAAGCTCATAAGGAATAGCACTGGAACTTGCACCAATATCACATAAACCATAATAGCAATGATCACCAATTCTAACAGAAAGCACTGGAACACTAGCCTTTTTAGTTTTGTTAGGATGTGAAACAATATTAGAAGCATCCTCACAAAAGACTATGTGCCCATCTTCTATGCTTTTAGTGACAAGGTCTTTCACAATTTCTACCACAGGTTCAATGTTTATTTGTTCATCAGGTTTTACAGTTCTCTTTTCACTTTTGGTGATTACATTAGTTATCATAGGATGGTCCTTTACCTTTCCGGGGAAGGGAATCTTCTCGATATAAGGTTCGGGTAAGATGGGATCAATAATGCAATACTCATCACTTCCAATAGGAACATAGTCAACACTATCTTTGTAAGGTGCATGGTATTTATTCCATCCCCTTTTTGGAATTTCGATATAGGAAGCAAAAGCTCTAAAGCAATTCGTAATAACTTGCAAATCAAGACCATAAACATTACTAATATTTTGAAAGTCATCAGTTCTCATAAAAGATTCAATGCATTCATAATCATAATTTATACCTGACTTTCTACCTTTGTCATTCTCCCAAGCTTCAGCATTATCTTGAATATGGTCCAGAAGATCCCATTTAGCTTCTTCTTCCATGCGAGTGAATCATCCAGCACAAGAAGCATCCAATAAATCCTTATCATGTAGAGGGAGCCTTGCATAAAAGTTGTTGATAATAATATTGTTGGGGAGCTCATGAATGGGACATTTGAGCATTAGTAACTTCAATCTCCCCCAAGCTTGAGCTGTACTCTCTCCATCAAGAGGCCAAAAGTTGTATATTTGATTTCGATCTTTATGAATCTCACTAGGAGGATAAAACTTTGAATAAAAGAGAGGCACTATTTCCTCCCATTCCAGAGCTTGACCATTCTTGAGCAGCTTATACCATTCCTCAGCTCTTCCTTTCAGTGATAATGAGAATGCCTTCTTCTTAACTTGATCTGTAGTAATACCTGCACACTTGAACAACCCGCATAATTCATGTATAAAGAGTAAATGATCACCGGGATGGACAGTTCCATCCCCAACATAGTAGTTATCCATAACACGATCAATAATTCTTGTAGGTATTTTAAAAACATCATTCTCAGCAGGTGGAGGCTTATCTACTACCTTAGAAGTGGTAGTAGCATTACCAAATAAGAAACTCAGCGAATTATCCATAACGAAAATAAAGCAACTAACAGAAGTAAACAATACTCACAGTAGAAGTTTCCTTTACCAGTTCCACCCTCCAATAGCGATTCACTCCCCGGCAACGGTGCCAGAAAATAGTCTTGATGACCCACAAGTATAGGGGGTGTATCGCAGTATTTTCGATAAGTAAGAGTGTCGAACCCAACGAGGAGCAGAAGGTGCTGGCTAGTGGTATGGATCAGGAATTCTCTACAAATACTTTAGCAAACGGATTTTTAGGGGTTTTCGATAGAGCAAGTAAATGAAGTACGAGTAAATAAAAGACAGTAGGAATAAATGCAGCAAGTGGCCCAATCCTTCATGCAGCAAAGGACAAGCCGGTTGTATTACTTAAGATGACCAAACATTCTCGAGGACACATGGGAAGACTGTCAAGTGCTTTCGCTTCATATAGCTGATTAATCTTCTCTAGCTTGCTGAGTGTTGTGTGGGTGAACCTGTGCTAATGTACCGCCCCATACAAGACTAATACATACTTGTGATTATACCCCTTGCAAACATCCGTAAGTATAAGAAAGTAATTAAGGTAGAAACCTAACCACAGCTTTAAACTCTAAGACTCTTACGTCCCTTGTGCAATGGTTTCCTAACGGAGGTTCAGGTTTCTGTCATTCCAGCAACCCCTGCGATTAGTAGACAAATACACAATGCATTCCCCTAGGCCCATATAGGTGAAGTGTCATGTAATCGACGTTCACATGACACCACTAGAAGAAGTACATCACAACTTAAATAACAATCTATTGAATCTTTCTCAATACAACTCCACTACTAACAACAAGACTTCTCCCATGTCCTCAAGAACAAAACGAACTAATCACAAGACATCATATGGATCATGATCAGAGATGGAATAATGATGTATAACAATCTGAACATAAACAATAATTCAACGGTTCACTCAATAGCATCAACTACAAAGAGTAATCAACACCGGGAAAGTTTCCCCTATGAACTATGCAAGATTCAACCCAATTGTTACAACAATATGGAGATGGTGATGAGGGTGCTGATGGTGGTGATGATGATGATCCTGATGAAGTCCAGCTTGATGGTGGTGTTGATGGCGACGATCTTCCCTCTCCGGGAAGGAATTCCCCCGGCAAAAATCTGTCTGCCGGAGAGATCTTTCTCTCTCGGTGTTTTCCGCCCCGTAGAGGCGGCAGAATCTTTCTGTGGTCGCCCCCCGAGTCTTAGGGTTTCGGGAGGATGATATACGCCAGAGGGGAGAGGCTGGAGTAGGCCAGTGTGGCCACACCACCTGCTAGCGCGGCCTACGGCTGCCCGAGCCAAGGGGTGGTGTGGGCCCCCTATGGCCCATCTCCACTCCGTCTTCTGGTATCCTTAGTCTTCTGGAAAAATAGGATTTTCCGTCTATTTTCTCGGATTTTCCGATCTTCGTGAATTTTGCCTCCAAACAGCACCTTTTCCATCAGAATCCTTACTGCAGTGGTCCATGCTCCAAAAGTCATCAACCATGCAAAAACAGATGAAATAACATAAGTATCACCTCTCAATACGAAATATATTAATGAATAATAGTGAATTAAGACATAGAATAGTGATGCAAAATGGACATATCACTCATCTAGGGGATCGACCTTCCCCTACTTAGGATTCCAGGAAGTAGCGGCCACCAGATTGGCCATGCGGGGGTGCCCCTCGTCGTGGATGCTGATGTAGCACCAACAGGCCCTCCACTCACTCAAGTGAGACTGGAATTCTGCTTCCAGATATATCTTGTGCATGTCGTTGTGGATGCGGAATGTGACACCACAACTCAAGGGCTTCTTTCCATTCACCCGTGCACAGAAATAATGGCAGAACAAAGTCATCGATGGAGGAATCCCCATGAAGCCTTTGAGAAAGTGAGCAAATATGGACATTACTAGCACTGACTACGAATGAAGTTGGGCCAAGATAAGATCATAGGCCTCCATCACATCAAGGCAAAACTCCAAAAGCGGAAGAACCAACCCCGCCAGGAGGAAGTTGTCGAATAAGGGAACATCCTTCTCCCGTAGCACCTTTGTGCCGGGGTTGAGAACAGTCTTTCCATGCTCTTTCGGTGGGCTCTCTAATAGGCCTTGCCATGATATCAAATCGTTGAGGCTAGTGGCCACCGGATCGAAGCGCAAGTGCATTCAATGGGACAGGGCAGCAATGACCCAATGCTCTACCGGCTTTGTGATACTCGTGGGCACCATGGCAGGGTTGAAGCGGAGCTAAAAGGTGAAGCGAGGGGCGGTTTGGAGAAGAAGATGGAGATGTCATGGAAATAAGCGGATATATCTTCCCAATGAAGCATGCCCACCCCTTAAAGAGCCTAGGTGTCCAACCACCCTTGGCAGTTATTGCCGTGTAGGTCACCTCGCCCCATGTAGGGTGATTCGGCTATCTGGGTAAAATAACGGCTCCACTAGCTGATAAAACTGTGTCAAGCATCGATAAGACTCTGAGGCATCACATCCAGCAAGAAAACAATAAAGGTCAGACTTCAGACACGCTGCAGCCCACACTTTTTTGGGCATAGCACCGGTAATCTCGCGTTTCCCGACCCCATGCCTGAGGGCTTATATCGTATCCATAGGAACCGGGGCGCCCGTGATCCTTCTAAGTGTGGGCCATGGTGTCCCTTGTGCCACGTAGGCCATCACGCAACCTATATGACAACTAAGGTCCGGTATACATCTCGCGTCCTAGTCTGCGAGAAGGATACGTAAGAAGTGACATATCCTTCACAGGTCATTAAGAATATGCTCCAGACAAAGGTATGTGATTGATTATGAGGAAACATTTATTCTAGTGGTAAAAGATGCAACTATTTGCCTTATATTGTCTTTAGTTGTTTCCCACAATTGTATAATGCGGAAGTTAGATGTGAAGAATGGGTTTTTTCATGGCGTTTTGGAAGAAGTGTATATGAGGCAGCCTGGGTATGAGCATTCAGTGGCTCCTAGCAGTAGCGGACCCAGAAAAATTATGAAGCCCGGGAAATCTTTAAATTCCAAGCTTTAAATTGCTAATTACTACTCAAATAGTCATTAGATTAGGCTGCGCGGCCGGCCGGAAGCCCGGGCAGTTGCCCGAGCAACAGGGACGGTGGATCCGCCACTGGCTCCTAGCAATGTTTGGTAATTAGACAAAGCTTTGTATGGGCTCGGGCAGGCTCCTCGAGCTTGGTATTCACGGTTGTATTCCAAACTTCATGATGATTTCTTTCTTCCAATGTTGGCACTTTGTTGTTTCCTATCGCAAGAGTAGTGTTACCATATTTATGCTTATCTGTTTGACGAAATTATTGCTTTTAGTTCTTCTTCAGAGGCTGTTGATGTTGTTCTTATGGATTTGTGCCTAAGGATCGTGGGTCTCTCCATTATTTCCTTCTTATTGAGGTCAGGCCGGTCTCTAATGGTATTTCCTTTTTTTTCAAGAGTCGGCAGTTGCATGTCACCTTTGTTTTTTCAAGATTTCTTCGTTGGCATTATTTTCTCTTCACATTCTCTTTTTCGTTTGGGATTCTTGTGTTGAGGTACCGACAGTTGTATCGGATGGTTGCTATATTAATATAGCGGGGCAAAAGTCTACTTCAAGGATATATCTCAGATATTTTCAAACATGTTTTCATGGGAGACTATATAGTTGTTAGCACCCCGCTCTCCACATTCGAGAAGTTATGTCTTCATGGAGGAGAATTGGTTGCTGGTGGTGATTCTACCAAGTATAGGAAGTATATAGTTGCTGCACTGCACTATGTTACTCTCACACACCCAAATATATCATTTTCTGTTAACAAAGTATGCTAATTTCTACATGTGCCTGCTACTCTCCATTGTACAATAGTAAAAAAATTCAACGGTATCTTAAATAAACCTTCCCTATAATCCCACGACTTGTAAAGTCTCAATCTATTTTGGTCAGTGCATTTTCTGATGCAGATTTGGCTGGTTCAGATGATAGGATATCTACTTGAGGTTTTGCTGTGTTTCTAGGTTGCAATCTTATTTTCTGGAGTGCACGCAAAGATGCAACATTTTCTAGATCAAGTACTGAGGTTGAGTATAAATTAGATCTCTTGCATATGCTATTTTTGAAGTTATTTGGGTTCAAACTTTGTTGATAGAACTTGACATTGTTCATCCAAGGGCAGCATCATTGTGGTGTGCAATTTGGGTGCTACTTATCTTTTAGCTAATCCCCTATTCCACGCTAGGACAAAATATATAGAAGTGGATTGTCACTTTGTTCGAGAAAGAGTAGCTAATAATCTATACTAGATCGATCCAGCGTGCTCTGTTGCGCCTTCCCCTGCTAATGACGCTTAAATTCTTTGCCAGGGGTGCATGTTTGTTTTTGTTTTTGATTGTACCGCATTCCAACCACCCAAGAACAAAAAATAAAAATACAGAGAAGAGAAAATATAAAATGGAATAGAGCGGGGGGCCATATAACCCCGGAGCCCAGAGCCTCCCTCTCCCCTGCATCAACAAAGCTCAGGAGGCAAGAAAGCATGAGCAGCCTACCAACCTTGTGGCCCACGTCTCCCTTCCACGTAGAGCACATGCGGCCACAAGTGACATGCCACAATGCCACACACACATAAGTCACTCAGGCAAGCAGGCCCACAAAGAAAACAATAAGACACTGCTAACTAGGGTAGAACCTAAGGCCCACACACGAACCAACCACGTGAGATCATTTTCATGGCCAACAAAGGGACAACATGCAAGGTGGGCAACATCTAGCATTATATAGTCTGAGCAACACGGAGCCTAATTCCACCAATTGCGTAAGACCCGTCCAATGGGAAACGGCCCGAGTAACCATAAAGTCCCAATTTTACTAGTAGTGAACCGGTAACACACGAGTAGATGAGTGTCATCCAGCGGGAACATTCCAAGCAAGCAGAGACTCTCAGAACCCAGGAGCTTAGAGCTCTTTAAAAAACTGACATGGAAAGCAAAGTCTAATCAAACTTTGTGTAGTACATGGTAGAAAAAATAGAATATGTTTTCCATTGGAATTCGAATTCAAATATAGAATCAATTGGTCAGGGAGTAAAAAAATCACTAGACACAAATTCGGCTAAAAATATCTGACTAATACAAATTCTAATTGAAGTATTGAGTGCTCATCTTTAACAATTAATAAATATTTCTATGGCATAAAAAATTCAGGAAAAATGATGATCAATGCCCAATTATTCAAGTGCTATGCTATGAAATTGTATCTAGGCATAGGTAAGAGAAAATAAGAGTAGAAATTCATATACTGTAAAACAGACTGATCAATCAGGCATAGATTCAATAGGTGCAGCGTATGAAAAGAAGAGAAGTAATCCCATTTAGTTTTTAACTCTGCCATCAATAACACACCAGCAGTAGGCCCCACAAAAGTGAACTTCCAATCAACCAAATGCACTCAAAGCTAGGAAGATTAGAGCTCTTTAGAGATACTAGATATCAGGAATATTCCTACAAGTGATCAAGTTGATGTTGGATTCACGAAGCCGTTGTCCATTAGACAGCCTGAAACTTTTAGATGCAATCTCAATTTAGATAAGTTGTGATGTGATTGTACGAGGGTGTTAAACAATGTAACTTGTTGTGTTGGTAGTAGAGGAAGATCTTGTCGTCTCATCTTTAATTAACGAGAACTGATATTCTCTATATAAAAGAGAGGCGACCTGAGAACATGGGAAACGTTTAACCCTATTTATTATGGGAAATGATCCTAGTTCTCCGGGGGATCCAGTGACTTCCATCGTCCAGGTCCCCGTGTGGACGCGATGTAATGGGCTGGATGGGCCCCGCAAAACTTTCTATTCCCCGCATGTTCCCGGATCTTCTAGTTCCCGTAAAACAGCCATGGGAGCCTCTCGATGTACGCGCCGCCACCCTCCCCTATAGCTCGTGCTGCCGCCCTCCCCTGCACCCGGCGCGCCGCTCGCGCCACCCTGGTGCCACCCTGCACCAGGTGTGCTGCCGCCATCCCCTGCACCTGTCACGCCGCCCTGCACCCTGTGTGCCGCCCTCCCCTATAGCTTGCTGGAAGCCTCCGCTGACCTTTGCCTGACAAGAACGCCCGCGCCGCCGTAGCACGGACGCCATGGATCCTGACATAAGTCCTCAACCGCCAGCACACGCACCCTACCCCTGCCTCAGCCCACAATAGCTGCAACTCCAGCATCAATCGTCAGAGAAAATCCCGTGCATCTCCTTCCCGCTCGGTGCCGACACATCTCTAGCGACGACCACGCCTCCAAGCGACTGTGGGCGGTGAGCCACCCTGCTTCTCCCTCGGTGCACCGCCCCTCTGATGCAAGGCATGCCCTGCATGATCAACAATATTTTTTGTGGAGCCACGACACGGTGCTACACATGCAGGGCGACGATGCTGCACGAAGTGGTCGTTGTTGCTACAAATGAAGGGTCGACAAATGTATGCGTTTTGAGATTTTGCTACAGGGCGATGCTACAATGGTAACATTTTTTGCTATTTCTGTTCTATGTTTTTCTACAATAGCACAAAGTATTTTCGACGAAAATCTTTGGCAAAGTCGGTTTTGCTACGGCAGTCCAACTATTTTTTTCTACCAAGCCACCGACAATGTCTCCGGCGAAATCGGATTTTTCTACGGTTGGTAATTTTTTTGCTACACATGTTTTGTGGATTTGCTACAATAGCGCAAATTTTTTGCTATAAGATTTTTGGCAAGGTCTCCGATAAGTCTCCGACGAAGTCGAATTTGCTACATTAGCACAAATTTTTCTACAAAGTCTCCGACAAAGTTTCTGGCGAGCCAGTCTTTTTGTTCTATTTTTATAGCGGACCGATTTTTGCTACGTTTAGCAAAAGCCGGATATTTTATAGTAAAATCAGATTTTTATTAGCAAAAGCAGGATTAGGTCTGTTTGGGGACACGTGCCATGTAGGGAAGTAGGATACGGCGGAATTATCCCGGGACGGCTAGTGCTTTCCATTTATTATTTCTATAGCTGGGCATGTGCTTTTTGTGGCGAGTTGAGGATGTAGACCACGTTTTCTTCTCCTGCCCCCTTGCAAATTTCATGTGGAGATGTGCGAGGTCAGTTTGCTGGTACTCTAGGTATACAAACCACTTTGCTTATTTTTTTAGGTTACAAACCACTTTGCTGGTGGAGACAAATAGTGACATGCAAGGAAAGACAAGGCGGCCGGTTACTACCGAACGATGTACGAATCTCTTTGACTCACATATCCAATCACGCAATAGAAACATGCAGCACATAACAGGAGACAAACTTTCACACGAACATACTAGTACACAACCAATCACATCTCCGCAACTTGGCTCGCCGGCCATGTGACGGCGATGGGGCTCGTCACGGTGTGCTTCTCGTCGTCGTCGCTCCACACGATCGATCCGAAGGTGTGCTTCGCGGTGACGCTCCGAGGGATCACCTGCGAGAAGGAGACCCTGTACTCCTGCGTCTTCTGGGCGCCGCTAAACTCCAGCTGCTCCGGGCTCACCGTGACGCGCGCGCCGGCGGGGCTGGTCACCGTAGCCCTGTACGTGGCGCTGGCATCGCTGCCGACGTTACGCACCACGCGGCGCTGCGTGACGACCGCAGATCTGTTCGAGCTGAACACCACCGAAAATGCCGGATAGTTGTGGTTCCCCACGGTGGAGCCCGCGCGCGTCGACGTCGAGCAGCTGGCCCCGGAGCTGCTGAACACGGCGACCTGCCTGCTGGTGTAGCCGAGCGCGCAGAGGAAGGCGATGTAGTCCTCCGTGCCGGCGTCGTACACCAGGCCCGGGTCCACCGCGCGGTTCGGATCGACGTGGCCGGCCCCGCGGGAGAACGGCGTCGACGCGTCACCGGTGGACATGTCGCCGATGGTGTCACCGGCGTTGTCGACGTTGTACGCGGTGGTCATCAGGGCGGACTTCACCGCCGCGGGGCTCCACTCCGGCCTCGCCTCCCGGAGCAGCGCGGTGATGCCGCTGACGTGCGGGCACGACATGGACGTGCCCGAGATGATGTTGTACTGGACTCGCCTCGTGTCGGCCTCGAGCTCCGTCGGCGAGTTGGCGCCAGTCCAAGCGGCGAGGATGTCCACGCCGGGCGCGGTCACGTCCGGCTTGAATATTCCCGGTGCCCGGAAGTTTGGCCCGCGGCTTGAGAAGGAAGCCATTCGGGGAGAAGGCGGCGTCGAGCCGATGACGGTGCCACGGAACAGGATCGTCGCCGTAGGGGACTTCTGGGTGCTTATGTACTTCCTGATCTTCTGGGCGTAGGCAAATGCGACGGCCGTGGTCGGGTGCAGATGGGGGCTGGTGATGGCCTGCTCGCCGTATGCATCGGTGCTCGCCAGGATTGCTCCGGTGCCACCGGCAAGCTTGACGGCCAGTCCTTTCTCCGCCCGGGCATTCACGCCAGACACACACAAGACGATCTTCCCGGCGACCACGGTGGCGTTGAGTTTCCCCACTTCGCAGACATTCGAGCCCACGTCTCCTCCGTAGACCAGCGGTACCTTGGTCGCGCCGAGCGGCTCGCCGGCGTAAAGGGTAGTGCCCGTGAAGGTATCGTTGTTTCCGAGAACGACGTCCGCCGGGAATCCGCGGTTGATGGTGGATGCTCCAACCGTCAAGAACCATGGCGCGACGTTGCAAGCGGTGGACGCGCCGGGGCCGGAGTTCCCGGCTGAGGCGGAGACGACGATGCCCTTGCTGACGGCGCGGAACGCGCCCACGGCGGTCAGATCCTCATAAAAGTTGGGGGCATTGCCGACGGCGCCGAGCGAGACAGAGAGGACGTCGACGCCGTCCGCGATGGCCTCGTCAAAGGCGGCGAGGATGTCCGAGCTCGCGCACCCTTCCCAGCACGCTTTGTACATGGCAATTCGCGCGCCGGGAGCAATGCCGACTGCTCTGCCTTTGGCGTAGTCGAAGAAGGCAGCGTCGGCTACGGAAGAGCCGGCGGCGGTGGAGGAGGTGTGGGTGCCATGCCCGTTGGTGTCGAGCGGCGACCTCGAGTCCTCACCGACCATCCGGCCACGAGCAGCCTCCTGCCCCCTGTTGAAGGCCTTGGCGCCGACAAGCTTATTGTTGCAGAGCGCAGAGCCGTTGAACGTCGGGGTGGAGACGCATCCGCCACGGAACTTGCTGGGCGGTGGCGGCAAAGACGGATCGGCGGCGAAGGAAGGCCGGCCCTCGGGGTACACGCCGGTGTCGATGACGCCGATGACGATGTTGGTGGCGCCGTTGGACGCCGGGAGCAAGCCGGACGACGACGAGAGGCCGAGGAATGATGGCGTCAGGGTGGTGTGCAGCTCCTGCATCACGTCCGGCACGACGGCGAGCACCGAGTGCGAAGACGCGAGGTGCTTGGCCTGGCGCTTCGTGAGGCGCGCCGCGAAGCCCGTGGCCGCGTGGGAGTAGGAGTAGAGCACCCTGGGCGCCGGGCTGGACATCTGGAGATCGACGGGGAGGTGCTCGGCCAAGAATAAGCCGTACTCCCAGGTGGACAGGAGGCCGCGGCCAGGCACCGTTGGCGCATGCTCCGGCGCGACGTGCACGATGTATGAGGACAGGGCCTCCGTCGTCTCCAGCTCCACCTCCGTTCCCGTCGCCGCGGCAACGACGACGGCGGCGAAGGCGAGCAGGGCCACGACTGGTCTGATCAGCTCCATCGTCGACCTGTCGTGGCAGTGCAAAAGCACGGTCTACTGTTGCAGTACGGACAGGATAATAAGTAGGCACTTGTGACGTCGTCTCTGCCACGGCTGCATGTGCTGAGATAATGGGGTCGTGCTGATCATTGTACCAGTACCACTGCATTATTGCAAGAAGCCAATAGGGAGACTTTGCGTGCCACTTTATTTATCCACCATTTCTGTCTTAGTATTGTCCGTTCGTGTACCAACGCACGACGCCCGGCGTTTACTTCGGAGAGGAAGTGCATGATCATAGCAAGCTGATCGTATTAGTATTAGCACACGCTAACTGAATTGACATGCCAACAGATCGAGATGTATTGAGTTATAAGTTATAGTGGTGGGGTACAATACAATACACTTGCCAGCATTTGGTGTACAGTACGAATTATAAGTTATTTAATTGACATGCCAACAGATCGAGATGTATTGAATGGGGGTTTAGAGTGAAGGAAGATGGAAGATGGACCGGGTAACAGAATGGATGGGTCAAAACCGAAAAGAATTCACAAATACATGGATTCATGATCTTTCATCACTGGCGTTACAGGCTTGCAGCAGCTCCGGTGGTTCCAGCCTGCCTGCATCACTACTCACCAGATAAGCATCCCCACATGTTTTACAGTGAAACATATTTTTTGAACCCTTTTTACCTCAGCTGGATATCGTTTCTCCTCCTCTCCCAACCCTAATCGCCGCCGCCAGCCTACTATAACTCTAGCCTGCCGCCGCTCCCGCCTCCTCCTCTTCTTCCTCCAGATTCTAGTATTCCTCCTCTCCTTCCTCCAGATTTGGATCTTAATGGGGTAATCCTAAGGGGCTGGCGTTCTAGGCAGTGTGCGACAACGTCTTTGTAGCAAACCTAGAAAAAGAGCAAAGATCGGAGAAGAATCTGGGAGGACACACTGGATCGTTGGCAATCACGCTATGGTTTTGGATGGTTTCAAAACCAGTATACGCCCTTCGGAGGTTTGATTCAGTAGAATTACGATATGGATACAATGTCATGATCTATCCTTTAACTCACTCAACAAGAAAAGAGCAGAACGTATAGCAGACGAGATCGGGGAGATCATTAAACTTGATACAATGGGGAATAGTAGAGGATGGGGACAAATCCTACGGGCTGGAATTTGGCTGAATGTGAAGAACCTATCCAGCGCTGCATTCCCATCAATACATAGAAGCAGCCATGGAGCCTAGTCGCCGGTGTAGGGACTAGACCAAGGGAGCACTTCGACAAAGGGAGGGGGATGGTGACTCTGAGGACGATTCTACTAGAGCGCTTCAGTGGTAAGTTCTACGCGTTGTGTGCTCCCTGAAGATGAGGATACTATCTCCAACAAGGAGGACAACCTTGAGGAGATACGGAGTCTATCGGGTGATGTTCGCTGATGCGACCAGCTGCACTAAGTGGGTCTGCAGGAAGCAGAGGAAAAGCAAGTAAGTGGAGCTAGATGAGATCACATCGAGGCTTAGAGACTGCGTGAGATATAGATGGACACTTGACATCCCTTCTGAAAGGGCATTTATGCCCTTCCCATTGTTTTGATGTTTGTTGACAACACTTGGATAGGTTTAATCTGCTGTTAATTGTTTTAGGAGATATCAGCTACACTAGTGTATTTTTGCACCGAAGGAAAAGGGCTTCCCAAGATCAATTCTGTGCAGGAATAAAGTGCCAGCCGGACTGTCCCACTGATATGCGCTGGAGTGTCTGGCCCAGCCGGACTATCCGGTTGGCTTTTGCCGAACTGTCCGGCCCTGG
This sequence comes from Avena eriantha, assembly GCA_910589775.1. NCBI lineage: Eukaryota > Viridiplantae > Streptophyta > Magnoliopsida > Poales > Poaceae > Avena > Avena eriantha. Next base: position 402,214,522 of record OU342745.1, read on the forward strand.
GGATTCGTCAACCTGCTCGGGCATTCTGTGTGCCATATCGGACACCACCGGACACTATCCGGACTCTAGTCAGAAACTTTGCCAGGCCGGAGTGTCCGGTTGTTGTCTCCCGTAGTGTCCGACTTGGTCGGACTGACCGGGGTAAGTGGCTCCCAACGGCTCTAATTCCAGGGGCACTATATAAAGACCCCTTCTTCTACCTTGGGAGCTGCTCGTCCAGTTCAAGAACAGCAGCACCATTTGAGCCACCAAATCCTCAAGATCTCTTCACTCAACCATCTAAAGTCATTGATCTTTGGAGAATCGAAGGAAGATGCCTTGATCTATATCTTCACCAAGAGAGATCTTCATTTCCCCCTCATTCACTTGAGGGCCCCTTGCTATAGTGTTTCATTGGAACCCTAGCTTGTGATTTGGTTCTTACAAGCTTGTCTTTGATTGTTTGACAGCTTGCTTGTATTCGAGAGCCTCCAATTAGGCTGTGGATGTGTGCCTCGAACTTGTTGTAAAGGTGCCGGTTTCCACCTCGAAGGTTGCCGATATAGTGGAAGAGGTGAATCGAACCCGTTGGGATGAGGTTCATCGGAGAATAAGGGAGGCCGCTCGTGGCGTTGGTGATTTGAAACCACCCCCTATCCAAACGTAGACGTACTTCCCCTCAAAAGGAAGGAACTACGGGAAAAAAATCCTTGTGTCTCCGCGTGCTCCACTTTGGTTACTTCTATCCTTTACCACACTTTACTTATCTATTTCTTGCTTAGTGTATGTGCAAGATTGACATATAGGTAAATTCACCATAGTTGCATAATCTAGAGAATTTACCTTTTGTGTCAAACCCTAACTTGAAAATGAGTAAAATTTGAAGTAGCACCTATTCACCCTCCCCCTCTCTAGGTGCCCATACGATCCTTTCAATTGGTATTAGAGCCTCAGCTCTTTATTCGGGCTTAACCGCCTAAGAGATTATGGGAAACTCAAGAGATGTGGGAGGGAGTGAGGCTAGCAACTCGGTGATCATGGTAGATCTCAAGAATTTGGAAACAAGCTTGAGCTCTACCTTGGGCAACAAAAACCAACAGTTGCGTCAAATTGTTGAGCGACTTGTTATGGAAAAGTCAGGCTCGCCTCCTCCCTCTCAAGAGGAAACACCACCTAACCCTAAGGCAAATGCTCCGGCTAAGCCAATAGGTGAAGTGGTGGGGATGGACATAATTCCACTGACTCCACCACCAAAAAGGGTGATGGGAAGGAAGAGCACCATGTAGTTCTCGGATGGTACTCTCCCGACACTCCAATCCCTCATCCCCGTATAAATAATAGAGGTGACCCACCTAAGTTAGCTGCACATACTTTTGCTCAATGGCAAGTTTTAATGAAATCTCATGTGCGCAGCTCTTGCATTGACTTGTGGAACATTATTGAAGAAGGACTCAAAATTGAGGATCCAACCAACTTGACTAGAAGAGAAGTGGTCCATAGCCAACTCAATGCGACAACCTTGCATATGATCCAACTTGGAGTGGGGCCAAAGGATTTTCCCCACATTGAGCACTACAATACCGCCAAGGAAGCTTGGGATGCTCTTATTGACTTGTTTGTTGGCAATGAGAGCATGAGAAGAAATAGGTATGATGCCTTAAGCAATGAGGCTAAAGGTTTCTTTATGAAGGATGGTGAGGATCATGAAGAAATGTATCGAAGACTCAAATCCACAACCACCACCTTTAGAAATGTTGGTGCCTCTCACATTGATGATGCTTGGATAAAGAGGAAGTATGTGAGTGCACTCATGCCCTTCAAGCCCACTGACTTGAAGAGTCTCCATGGAAGACACAACTACCATCTCAGGACCTCCAATGAAGTTATGCAAGAGATGGTCGCTTTCAAGGTTGCTGCCAAGAATGCCAAAGACGCCCGTGCTCGTGCTATTGGAATGAGTAGTGGTGTGAATCTTTCCTTGAAGGCCAAGGTTTTGGAGTATGATGAAGAAGAAGGGAGTGATGATGCACTCTCAATGAGCCACCCCGAAGATGTCAAGGTTGCTCATGGTGAATACATGGCCTTCTATGCAAGAAACTTTTGGAAAGACCCCGCCAAGGCCAAGATGGAGATGCAACAAAGAAGCAACCCCAATGGGAGAAGAGACAATGGGTCTAAATTGAGAACTTACTTCAATTGTGGTGACCCCTATCACTTTGTTGCCGGTTGTCCATATGAGAAAAGAGAAGATCATGGGGTAAACTTGTGTTGAAGAAAACCTCCAAAGCTCCTTTCAAGAAACCCTTCATCAAGAAGAATCCCACCAACAAGAAGTCGGGTGAAATTGTCTTGATAACACATGAAGAATTCTCCTCCGATGATGATGATGATGATGAAGAGGATACATCAAGTGGTGTGGCTGCTCTTTCCACTACATCTACATCTACCTTCTCACTCTTCGACTCTCCAAATGAGAATATCTCCAACAAGAACGTCACTTGCCTTATGGCAAGCGGAACGGAGGTATTATCATCATCACACCCCACCTCCTTAGTTGATAATGAATTTGATGATGAGATGACTCTTGAGGTCAAAAAGGAATTAGTTGATTTTGATGTGTTTATGACTAACTTGCAAGGGGAGCACAAGAAACATTTTGTGAACCTCTTAAATCAACTTTCACACACACAAGAGCTTCTTGATTAGAGATGTAAATTAGGAAGAGAGCACATGATTGAGGTAGAAGCTCTAAATAATGCTCTAGAAAGAAGAACAAGAGACTAGGATGTCTCTTGAAACTAAACTTGAAGGGCTTAATGAAGCAAATGACCTAATTATTAATAAACTCATCAAGGAACGTTACCATGCTGTTGCTAAATATAAAAAGGCTAAAAAGGACAAGATTGAGTTTGGTGTTGTTCATGAAAAACTTGTCGAGGACTTTAGGATGCTTGACAAGGCTCACAAGGCCTTGGAGAGTGAACTCTTGTTACTCACAAAGTCTTGTGAAAAGCTTCAAACTCAATTGGCCAATATTTCTTCACCTAGTACTTTCATTCCGTCTAGTTGTACAAATATACTTGAAGAAAATGCTAGGTTGAAAGGGGATCTTGCTAAGGCCACCTTTCCCAAAATAAACAAGTCAATTGATGACCTCTTGAGTAAGCAGAGGCCAAATGGTGAGAAAGGGGGCATTGGCTTTGTCTCCAAAACCAATAAGAAGAAGAAGAAGGCCAAGCCCGCACAAGAAAAAGACAAGGCCATTGTGGGTAGTAAGACCACATGTGACAAAACTATGTCTCATGATGACTTTGTGAGAAGTGCTAACCCTCACTATGTTTTAATGCGTGATTATTATGGTGACGTGTATGCACAATATGTTGGTCCATTTGATGGTTATATTGCTTGGTATATTTGGGTTCCCAAGACCCTTGTTGCTAACAAAATAGGACCCACTGAAAAAAGGGTACCTACAAATTAGCTTGATCTTTTGTAGACCTACGATTCCGGTGGATGAAAATGGGTGCTTGATAGTGGATGCAAAAGTCATATGACCGGAAGCGCATTTAGTATCAAGGTGTTGAGACCAAATGTTGATCAAATATCCGTGACATTATGCCGACAAGTCAAAGTCTAAGGTAATGGGTTTCGGCAAGGTTGTGGTTGCCCACGATATTACTCTCGTGGACGTCATGCTTGTTGAGACCCTTGGCTATAATTTACTTTCAGTCCGTGCTCTTGGAAAGATGGGCTTTGCCGTCTTTATTGATAATGATATTGTGATCCTCATATGGAGCAAGTCTCTAAAGGTCGCTTTCGTTGGGTACGTCGAAAATGACTTGTATGTGGTGGAGTTTTCGGGGAAAACCACTACAAGTGAGATGTGCTTATTCAGAAAGGCGGATGTGGGTTGGTTATGGCATCGCCGTCTAGCCCATGTCAACATGAGAACTTTGCAAAGTCTCCACAAGGATGGTCATATTGTTGGACTAAAATAAAATGTTTGTTTCGCCAAAGATCATGTATGCAGGGCTTGTGTTGAAGGAAAGATGCATGATTCTCCCCACAAGCTGAAGAACTACATCAAGTCCAAGAGGATCTTGGAGCTCCTTCATGTGGATCTCTTTGGTCCTCCATCTCATGCAAGTCTTCGTGGGAAGAAATATTGTTTGGTGATTGTTGATGACTACTCAAGATACACATGGGTATATTTATTCAAGCTGAAAAGTGAGACCCAAGAAAACTTCATTGACTTCATCAACATGGCTCAACGTCAACACAGTGTCCCTGGGTTAACAATAAGGAGTGACAATGGAACCGAGTTCAAGAAGTACACCCTGAATGGATTTCTTAGTGATGAGGGGATAAAACACCAATATTCCACTGCATATACCCCTCAACAAACTGGTGTAGCTGAGAGGAAGAACCAGACTCTTATTGATATGGCAAGGACCATGTTGGCAGATTTTAAATCTCCATGCAAAATTTGGGCCGAAGCAATCTCCACTGCATGCCATGCATCAAATCGTCTCTACCTCCGCAAAGAATTGATCAAGGCTCCATATGAAATTCTTACCGGTAACAAGCCCAATGTTTCATACTCCCGGGTGTTTGATTGTAAGTGTTTCTATCGCATTAAGGGTGTTCGTTTTTCCAAATTTGATTCCAAAGCATTAGAGGGTATTTTTGTTGGTTATGGTCTCGAATCTCACACTTATAGAGTCTATGACAAGCTCTCCGGAATTGTCATAGAATATTGTAGTGTGGTTTTTGAAGAATATGATGGTCTCCAAGGGGGCATGTTGATGTTTGTGATGTAGATGATGAAATGCCTTAGGATGCCATAGGAAGAATGGGTGCGGGATTCATTCGCCCTGTTGAGGAACCCCTTGTGGCGGATCGAGAAGAACTATGCTCTACTCAAGTGGAGCCCTCATCTTCACAACACCAACAAGCTCCTATCGAGGAGGACAATGACCCAAGCCAAAGACAAGATGTGGACCCTCAACAAGTTGATCGGGGAGAAACCTCTAGCCAGGTGGAGCTTGAGTATCCATTTGCCAGAATGTCCAGTGATGACCCACAAGTATAGGGGTGTATCGCAGTATTTTCGATAAGTAAGAGTGTTGAACCCAACGAGGAGCAGAAGGTGCTGGCTAGTGGTATGGATCAGGAATTCTCTGGAATTACTTAGCAAACGGATTTTTAGGGATTTTCGATAAAGCAAGTGAACAAAGTACGAGTTAATAAAAGACAGTAGGAATAAATGCAGCAAGTGGCCCAATCCTTTATGCAGCAAAGGACAAGCCGGTTGTATTACTTAAGATGATCAAACTTTCTCGAGGACACATGGGAAGACTGTCAAGTGCTTTTGCTTCATATAGTTGATTAATCTTCTCTAGCTTGCTAAGTCTTGTGTGGGTGAACCTGTGCTAATGTACCACCCCATCCAAGACTAATACGTACTTGTGATTATACCCCTTGCAAGCATCCGTAAGTACAAGAAAGTAATTAAGGTAGAAACCTAACCACAACATGGTTTCCTAACGGAGGTTCAATGGTTTCCTAACGGAGGTTCAGGTTTCTGTCACTCCGGCAACCCCTATGATTAGTAGCCATATACACAATGCATTCCCCTAGGCCCATATAGGTGAAGTGTCATGTAGTCGATGTTCACATGACACCACTAGAAGAAGTACACCACAACTTAAATATCAAACTATTGAATCTTTCTCAACACAACTCCACTACTAACAACAAGACTTCTCCCATGTCATCAAGAACAACACAAACTACTCACAAGACATCATATGGATCATGATCAGAGATGGAATAATGATGTATAACAATCTGAACATAAACAATAATTCAATGGTTCACTCAATAGCATCAACTACAAACAGTAATCAACACCGGGAAAGTTGCCCCTAAGAACTAATGCAAGATTCAACTCAATTGTTACAGCAATATGGAGATGGTGATGAGGGTGGATATGGTGATGATGGTGGTGATGACGATGATGATGGTGATGATCCCCATGAAGTCTAGCTTGATGGTGGTGTTGATGGCGACGATCTTCCCTCTTCGGGAAGGAATTCCCCCAGCAGAATTCTATCTGCCGGAGAGATCTTTCTCTCTCAGTGTTTTCCGCCCCGCAGAGGCGGCAGAATCTTTCTGTGGTCGCCCCCCGAGTTTTAGGGTTTCGGGAGGATGATATACGCTAGAGGGGAGAGGCTGGAGTGGGCCAGGGTGGCCACACCACCTCCTGGCGCGGCCTAGGGCTTCCCGCGCCATGGGGTGGTGTGGGCCCCCTATGGCTCATCTCCACTCTGTCTTCTGGCATCCTTAGTCTTCTGGAAAAATAGGATTTTCCGTATATTTTCCCGGATTTTCTGATCTTCGTGAATTTTGCCTCCAAACAGCACCTTTTCCATCAGAATCCTTACTACAGCGGTCCATGCTCCAAAAGTCATCAACCATGCAAAAACAGATGAAATAACATAAGTATCACCTCTCAATACAAAATATATCAATGAATAATAGTGAATTAAGACATAGAATAGTGATGAAAAATGGACGTATCAACTCCCCCAAGCTTAGACTTCGATTGTCCTCAAGCGAAACTGAGCTCAATAAACATGGCCTCAGGTTTATGGAGTGAAGAGTCGATAAAAGAATACGGACAAGAAGCATCACATTCATCAAAATCATAGATCATAATAGAAGACAACTCACTATTATATAACTCAACTTGTAATAAGTAAAGGAAACACAATAAAGATACATAAAGTAAATCATAATTGGTAATGGCAAACTTAGCTCTTGGTCGAAGAATAGTTGATAATTTGCTGGAGTTCACAAATAGCTGGTTTTCAATGATAGCTTTCAAAGTAGTAAACATCAAGATAAGAGCAAAGTGCAAAACAAGGAACATAAGACATGACTTCATAAATCATCATATGAATGAATGAAACACATCAACTCAAAATACTTGCTGAGGTAGAAGGGAGTAGGTTTACTGACTAAACTACAAGGTAAAAGAAAGGCCCTTCAAAGAGGGAAGCAGGGATTGCAAGTCTCATAAAGGGCTCCCAAAAATTATGATACTTACTAGCTTTCAGCTCTCATTGCCCCTATCATAGGCATCTTTAGGTGATTAAGGTTAAAGTGATCAAACATGAGGATATGCATTGACAAGTTGTAAGTTGATAATCTCATGTCCCTTGAATACGAGGGCCGCTCCTCATGCTACTCAAGTTTAGTCACCGGTAAGTTCTTGTCATCGTAAGAATATGTGTATCATTGAGAACCGCTAGCGGGGTACCCCTTTCCTGATGATACAGAAGAATCCCCATATCAAAATGACAAGGCAAGCAGACAACAAGTATCTCAGCAATCTTCTTATTTACCATGGGAATATGGTGCTTTTTTTCTCTCTTTCCTCTTTTCAGAATATCTTTTTTTTCTTTTCTCTTTTTCTCAATCTCTATCTCTTTTTTATAAGAAGAATGCTTCATAGATACTCGTTATGGTTACGCTGCAGGTTTCCACCATGTCAGCATGGATTAGACCAGTGGCCCAGGCGTTTCTCTAACACACATGCATAACTCCATGGACTTACAAGCTCCACTTTCATTTCACACCGACGACATCCATATACAAAAGAACATGATATCAACTAGGTACGAAGTACCAGTGCAATGTTGAAAGCGTTCCCCATGACAACATGGTTCTGCTAATCCACAACTTACAAAGCGCAAGCATATACGTAACATAGGTGAGCACAATGGTTCAAGTTTATTGAGTGCAAGAAAGTAAAGTGTGCCATCAAGTTCGTGAGAGCTTTAATCACTAATTTTCACATAACAAGTTTAATTTGGGAGGTAGATAAAACAAGAATTTACTTGGAATTGGAATAATGCTACTAGGTAAGTATGGTGGACACAAATGGCATGAGTTTTGGTTTAAAGGAGGTGGATGCACGAGAAGAATACCCTCTCAGTACAGGTTTTTGGCTAGCAAGGCTGGGTAGCAAGTACAAGAGTTTAAGGAAACAAACAAACATACAAGTGATAAAAACAAACATGCAATCTTCCTTGGAAGCACACAATATCTTAACTAGAGAATACTAAACTTATGAGCAAATCAAGAAAGAAAGATGATGAAATTATATTTCTTTAGAGTACTTTTATCTTTTCATTCAACTCTCGAAAAGGTGTTGCTACTGACCGAGCCAGGTTTGCCAAAACCAACTAAATTAACTCAATGATCCCAGAGTGATACCAATACTAACAACAAGATCAATCATATAACCACGAATTGAAAACTAATATAAGCTATGCAAAAAGAGTGAATGATAGAACTTCTCATTAATATTCCATAACGGAAACTCACACCAAGGGATACATATATAGCGAGAGAGGGGACACTTCCATAATGCAAACCATCCTACATAATAACTCCACTATTCATGATATGACTCTATTAATAAGGTAAAAAGATAGAAGATAGTGATGTGATACCGCGGCAATCCCCCAAGCTTGGAACAAACCAAGGGGATGCCAAACCTGATGACGAATTACTCCTTCGGTGGTGGTGGTATCCTCTCGATGAGCTCTCTGATCAATTTCCCCAAGTCCTCAATCTCGAAGGTGAGATTACGAATCAGCTGTGAGTTTTGCTCAATGCGGCTCAGGATCATGTCGTGTTGAGAATTCCAGCTCTTGCTATTCTTTCCCCACTCTTCCTCCTTGAAGTCTTCTTTTCCTACATGGCTAGAACGAAGCAAATCCCAATTGGAGGGTAATTTCCCCTTGGGCATATTCTGGTATTGATGCTCATGGATAAGGGTATGGAAAGGATTCTTGGTTCATGGAGGAAGTGACCAGGGATCTGAACGGTGATGAGGAGGCTCCCCTCCAATGGCTGGATTTGCCACCACTCCAGTGCTTGCAATGGTAGTGCCAGTATGTGGATGTTGGCCTTGCTCCTCTTCACCGTCACTCTTGATCTGCTTCTCCTCCCCGGGGTCTTGGGGGTCTTCCTCCATAGGCTCCTTCCCTTTATCCTTGGCAGACACCATTGTGCTTCTAATCTTTCAAAGAGTATGTCCTGGCAGAAACAGATCAAAACAAAAACATGACGAAAACACGATATATGAACCTCGGAAGATCCGGGGGGTTATATATTACGAAGTTTCATATCAAAAGGAAGGTACTGGGAGAAAACGAGTCAGAGGTGGAGTCCGTGGTGGACTCACCACCTGGTGGCGCGGCCAGGGGTGGACCCACGCCACAGGGTGGTGTGAGCCACCCTAGCTCCGTTTCCGTCCCTTTTTCGCTTCGTAGCTTTCCTTATTGACTAGAAACTGCAAAAATATAGTTGGATAGTATTTTCGCGGAACTTTTCTTACCAGAACTATTACCTATTTGAAAACAGACTCTGCATGTCTCTGAATTTGATATCTAGTAGATTCTTCCGGAGTCATCACTTGAATATCATCGATATCTTCATCTTCATATACTTTACTTGAGTCATAAAACCCTTCTCTTCCTCATTACACCATCATCTCCACTTCCTAGAAATTTCTTTCACACAAAACTTCACACAGTTCTTATTAGCAACATCAGTATAAGTGAAGTGATAAAACCTTTTGAGTCCCACTTCAACTGAAAACCATCAAAACATAAGCTACTGCAGCAACTCCTTCTGAAAACCCAAAAAGAATTCAAGAAGGAAATCGAATAAAGAAGCAAATGCAAAAGTGGCAAAATCTGTCAAAACAGACCATCAGGTAAAAATCAATTTTTTAGAAACTATTCTGTTACTCAAATCAAAAAGTTCAAAACTAACGAAAGTTAAATAACAACCTGGGGAAGAATCACAAAAAATTACAGCTCAATCCGACATACAGAGATCTCTCACGAATTTTTATGGTGAAGCACAAAAATCTGTTTTGGGACAACAACTTCCCCAAACATTACTTCTCTCTCATTAGAGGTTGATCTTGACACAAAAACCAAACAAAACGGATAAGGAGTGGTTATTACCGAAGTAATAACTTGCAATACTAAAAGAAACAAAAAACAAACTGAAAGCAAAAACAAATTGGGTTGTCTCCCATAAAGCTCTTTCTTTATAGCCATTTAAGATGGGCATAATGATTTTGAAGAAGCTCTCATAGGGATATGAATTGAAGTGAAAGAGAGCATTAAGAAGCAAAAACGCACACATTTAAGTCTAACCCACTTCCTATGCAAGGGAATTTTGTAAACAAACAAGTTGTTGAACCCAGAGGCAACTTGCATAAGGAGGCAAAAGAAGTGCAACACAAAAACTTTCAGCATAAAACGAGGAAACTTGATATTATTGAGATACATAAGAACACTTTTCCCTCTCTCATAATAACTTTCAGTATCATGCATAAACTTAACAATATAGCTATCACAAGGACCATCATAGCAATGATCACTTATTCTAACAGAAAACACAGGAATACTAGCTCTCATAACACTACTATGTGAAACAATATTAGAGGTATCCTTACAAAGGATAGTATGTCCCTCTTTCTCATATTTAATAACAAAGTCTTTCACATTTGCTATTATAGGTTCATCAACCATTTGTTTATCAGGTTCAATAGCTTTATTTGTACTTTCATTAACCATACTAGCTATCATAGAATGTTCCTTTACCTTAACTGGAAAAGGCATTTTCTCAATATAAGGTTTAGGTAAAACATGATTAGCAGTATGAACTTCAGTATTTCTTGCAGGAATACTCTTAGAAATATCTTTATAAGGTTCATGGTACTTATTCCACTTCTTTTTAGGCACTTCAATATAGGAAGCAAAAGCCTTAAAATAAGAAGCAATAACTTGAGAGTCTAGACCATAAGCATTACTAATATTCTGAAAGCCATCAGTTCCCATAAAAGATTCAATGCATTCATAATCATAATTTATACCTGACTTTCTACCTTTGTCATTCTCCCAAGCTTCAGCATTATCTTGAATACAGTCTAGAAGATCCCATTTAGCTTCTTCTTCCATGCGAGTGAATGATCCAGCACAAGAAGCATCCAATAAATCCTTATCATGTAGAGGGAGCCTTGCATAAAAGTTATTGATTATAATATTGTTGGGGAGCTCATGAATGGGACATTTGAGCATTAGTAAATTCAATCTCCGCCAAGCTTGAGCTATACTCTCTCCATCAAGAGGCCAAAAGTTGTATATTTGATTCCGACCTTTATGGATCTCACTAGGAGGATAAAACTTTGAATAAAAGAGAGGTACTATTTCCTCCCATTCCAGAGCTTGACCATTCTTCAGCAGCTTATACCATTCCTCAGCTCTTCCTTTCAGTCATAATGAGAATAACTTGTTCTTAACTTGATCTGTAGTAATACCTGCACACTTGAACAACCCGCATAATTCGTGTATAAAGAGTAAATGATCACCGGGATGGACAGTTCCATCCCCAACATAATAGTTATCCATGACACGATCAATAATTCTTGTAGGTATTTTGAAAACATCATTCTCAGCAGGTGGTGGCTTATCTACTACCTTAGCAGTGGTAGTAGCATTACCAAATAAGAAACTCAGCGAATTATCCATAACGAAAATAAAGCAACTAGCAGAAGTAAACAATACTCACAGTAGAAGTTTCCTTTACCAGTTCCACTCTCCAATAGCGCTTCACTCCCCGGCAACGGTGCCAGAAAATAGTCTTGATGACCCACAAGTATAGGGCGTGTATCACAGTATTTTCGATAAGTAAGAGTGTTGAACCCAACGAGGAGCAGAAGGTGCTGGCTAGTGGTATGGATCAGGAATTCTCTACAAATACTTAGCAAACGGATTTTTAGGGTTTTTTGATAAAGCAAGTGGAAAAATTACGAGTAAATAAAAGACAGTAGGAATAAATGCAGCAAGTGGCCCAATCCTTTATGCAGCAAAGGACAAGGCGATTGTATTACTTAAGATGACCAAACTTCTCGAGGACACATGGGAAGACTGTTAAGTGCTTTCGCTTCATATAGTTGATTAATCTTCTCTAGCTTGCTAATTGTTGTGTGGGTGAACCTGTGCTAATGTACCGCCCCATCCAAGACTAATACATACTTGTGATTATACCCCTTGCAAACATCCGTAAGTACAAGAAAGTAATTAAGGTAGAAACCTAACCACAGCTTTAAACTCTAAGACCCTTACGTCCCTTGTGTAATGGTTTCCTAACGGAGGTTTAGGTTTCTGTCACTCCGGCAACCCCTACGATTAGTAGCCATATACACAATGCATTACCCTAGGCCCATATAGGTGAAGTGTCATGTAGTCGACGTTCACATGACACCACTAGAAGAAGTACACCACAACTTAAATATCAAAGTATTGAATCTTTCTCAACAGAACTCCACTACTAACAACAAGACTTCTCTCATGTCCTCAAGAACAAAACGAACTACTCACAAGACATCATATGGATCATGATTAGAGATGGAATAATGATGTATAACAATCTGAACATAAACAATAATTCAACAGTTCACTCAATAGCATCAACTACAAGGAGTAATCAACACCGAGAAAGTTTCCCCTATGAACTAATGCAAGATTCAACTCAATTGTTACAGCAATATGGAGATGGTGATGAGGGTGGAGATGTTGATGATGGTGGTGATGATGATGATCCCGATGAAGTCCAGCTTGATGGTGGTGTTGATGGCGACGATCTTCCCTCTTCAGGAAGGAATTCCCGTGGCAGAAATCTGTCTGCCGGAGAGATCTTTATCTCTCGGTGTTTTTCGCCCCGCAGAGGCGGCATAATCTTTTTGTGGTCCCTCCCCGAGTCTTAGGGTTTCGAGAGGATGATATACGCCAGAGGGGAGAGGCTGGAGTGGGCCAGGGTGGCCACACCACCTCCTGGCGCGGCCTAGGGCTGCCCGCGCCATGGGGTGGTGTGGGCCCCCTATGGCCCATCTCCACTCCGTCTTCTGGCATCCTCAGTCTTCTGAAAAAATAGGATTTTCCGTAAATTTTCCCGGATTTTATGATCTTCGCGAATTTTGCCTCCAAACAACACCTTTTCCATCAGAATCCTGACTGTAGCGGTCCATGCTCCAAAAGTCATCAACCATGCAAAAACAGATGAAATAACATAAGTATCACCTCTCAATACGAAATATATCAATGAATAATAGTGAATTAAGACATAGAATAGTGATGCAAAATGGACGTATCATCCAACGCTGCTAAGTCTATCACACAAGGAAGATCTGTAGAAACAGCCATAAGAGCAGCCCAACGTCTGTCTAGAAGAGCACCCGATCAAGACCAAGGTCAATCTTTGCCTCTTGAATAAGAGAATGATTCCGATGATGATCAAGGTCAAGCTAATGGTCAAGATGAGGATCAAAATGATGAAGAGATCCCCACAAGAAACAACAAGGAGATCGAAACTCGTTGCCAAGCTAGCATGGATAGAATGTTGGAATTAAGAGACCACACTCTAGAGAATGTGGTAGGGGATCTAAGAAGAGGGATATTTACTAGAGCTCAATTGAAGCGTTTTGGTGAACACCAAGCACACATTTCCATGGTGGAACCAAAGAAAGTATGGGAAGCTCTTGAAGATTCGTATTGGTTTGAAGCAATGCACAAGGAGATCAACAACTTTGAGAGAAACAAAGTATGGAAGTTAGTTGAAACGCCAAAAGAATGCCGCAATGTTATAGGCACCAAGAGGATATTCAAGAACAAGCAAGATGGGCATGGAATTGTTGTGAGGAACAAGGCAAGATTGGTTGCACAAGGTTTCTCTCAAATTGAAGGCATTAATTATGGAGAGACATATGCACCCGTGGCTCGCCTTGAGTCCATATGTATCCTTCTTGCTTATGCAGCACATCATAACTTTAAATTACAACAAATGGATGTAGAAAGTACATTTCTTAATGGTCCATTGCATGAGTTGGTATATGTAAAGAAACTGTAACACCCTAGCATTAGAGCTTATAAATAAGCTGAACACAGGTGTGTGCATTGCATTCATGCATAGAAAATCCGGATAATTTTTGTGCTTTTAAATAAAACTTGCCAAAGTGATTGAAGCGTCTCTTAACTTGGTGGAACTGAAGTAGATCATCAAGTTGACTGCGATAAGTTTCAATATGACCTTTGCTAAAACATTATCTTTGGGTAGTATAATTTGATCTAAGGGTAGATCAAATGTAATAAAACTAAGTCACAACCCACAACTTAATAAGGAGTACTTGAGCTTCTTGAGATCATCACATAGTATTCCATACAACAACTCAAAGATGAATACTTAATGTTCTAAAGATGATATCAAGGTATTATCTACAACAAACCCTGAATACAAAGTTAAGTATATAACTTAAGTAAAGAAAACTCTATAACTAAATCTTGATACACTTGATTGCCATAGTGATACCTACCATGAGTATCATGGTAGTTCTTAAACATTAACTCTTATCACAAATAGAGTAGAAAGAGGAGTCAAACCAAGACCATTCAACACATACCCTTAATATGATATTAAGAGGTGACATTCCTATTTAAGCAAGTCCTAGTGTCTATTGATCATTAATGTGTGTGATCAATTCTTGAACTAGAACTTATTGATTCATAGCCTTTGACCTATTATATTGACCTTCAAATACCTTAAGTAATTATAAGAAGAAGGAACTAGTATGGTGAAGTGTGCCATCATCAATGGAATGTGATCCTTGATGGAGATCAAACCATTTGATGTTGGAGGAGTTAACACACTCATGAGTTAACTAGAAGTAGTACCTAAACCCAAGAGTTAAGCTAGTAATTATGAAGCTATGCGAAAGCTAGTAGTATTTGTGTATCTAATAATAATTTTGTTAAGCCAAGTAGATATAGATATGAAGTAAGCTTATTTAACAAGATCAGCTTTATAGAGAGACTAGTACAAGTCTACTACTTAGTTGAGTATAGATCTTTATCAGGAAATTAAAAGCCTAAGCTTTGTTTGATCAAAAGATGGTGGTCAATATTCTCAAGTCATTTGAGAATAGATGACTAGGTGTTGAAGAAGACTTGTGAGTATACCAAATTAGGTAAATCCCTAGTAGATGAATCATCTAGCTTGATCCTGAGAAGTCAAGCTAGAGTATAATGAAGTATGTAACATAAGTTGTAGGAGTAGTTGGAAGTATAATAGTTTAACCAAGTTAATATAAGAACAACTTGTATTATGGAGAGTAGTACCATACCTATTCCAGAGGATTGATACCACATGTGATATAGAGAGAACTGTAATCTTGTAAGCCTTGGAAGAAGTTGCAAGGTGAAGTTAAGGAAGTTAATAGATGGAGTTAGTAGTAGCTACATTAATAGGTGCATCAATGGTAGTTAATTAAGAGGAGTTATACTAGGAGTAAGAATGGAATAATGTTGAAGTGGCATGACCATGTCATCATATGATGATGGATATGGTGGAGTCAGATGATTGTCTTATTCAGGAAGATGTAATCTTTGTGAATAAGATAAGAGAGATATCTAGAGTATATTTAGGAAAGGAATTCCTTATCTCAAGATAAGCTTAGTGAAGTATTGAGGTAAGAATTCTTTAGAAACCTTTAGCTAGCTATACATGCAACCATGACAAGACCCATGTCTACTTCATTATTCAAAACCCTAGAATCAAATGGATAGTGAAACCATTTCCTATTCCTAGGTAACCATTAAACAATACCTCTTAGACAATTGAAACTTCCAAAGGATAATTAAAGAACCAGATGAGTTATCATGTATGAAAGCCTTGTCCATCTGAGTGTCTTGAACTCTAATAGAAACTTAGATTCATGGAATAACATATTACCCTAGGAAGTAATTCCAATATCTCACTCAAAGAGGAGATATCAATCCTAATCATAGATTTAGAAGTAATGTCCTTAAACCTTTATCCTTATCCATATTCATAATAGAATATGAGTCAAATGAACCTTCCTAAAACACATGGTAATTCTAAACTCTACAACTCAAGTAGAATTGGATTTGGCAAATCACCAAATATGGAGGACCATGAAACTTATATCACCCTATTATGAACCACAAAGATTAATACCCTATAATAAATATATATATTATCCCTTTATGAGGCTAAATATGAAGGGAATTCTGTACATATCATTCACCATTTTAAATTCTAGCTTTAACCATTATCATGGTGGAACTAAGCACATTTCCATAAGATTTTCTTTAGAAGAAACAAATTCACAAAACCCTAGTTTTTACTTACTTTACTAAATAAAAGAACTTTTCATACACTCATAAATTTTGAGAAGATAAAGAATAATAAAGAGAAGATTTAGTATAGTGAATCTCTGAACCATTTTGAATATTACACCAGAATTCTAATGATTTAAATCCTTGTAGAAATCAAATTTGAAGTGAATTTATAAATAGAAAAGAAAACAGAAACTGGAAAAAGAATAAGAAAAAGAGAAGGAGCAGCCAGCCGCTTCGGCCCACGGCCCAGGGAAGTTTCTCGCTAATCTGTCGCTCACGAGCCGCTGGAGAAACTCGCTTCGCAACCTTTGCCGTAGCCCGTATGCAGCTCAAGTCAGCCCACCTGTCCCGATACCGTTTCATCGTTTTCCTCCGGTTGTCTTCCACCTCCCGATCGAGTCAAGCAGGTCGCTGGCCGTATCCTCACCGCCGGCGTGCGCCAAGATCTGCGCCACCGCTCTCGGTCGTCTATAAAGTCGCCTTCGCGCCGCCAAGGACGAACCCAAGCCGGTGTTCCTCCCTCTCCTCTCCTCTATGCTAAAACCCTAACCCTAACCTCACAGGTGCTCCACCGCGTCGCCGTTTCTGGTCGCCTCGGGGTAAGCCGAGGCTGCCGTTGAGCTCCTTGTGCTTCCCTCGGTCATCTCGTGGAAGGAATCGAGCCACGCACCCCTAATTGAGGTCCCCGACCGCCTATTCTCTAACGTCGTCCAACCGTCTCCGGCCTCGCCGACCCCACCATCGTGCCCAGGTTAATCTTTTGGTCCTCCTGGACCTTCCCTCCGACTCCATCTTGCTCTGGTTTGCGCTGCCGACAACCACTACCAAGCGCAACCGCCAGACCTCTTCGGTGTCGTCGCTCAAGTGACCATTTAAGGGCGGTGCCACCGCTGTTTGACTCGCCTCGCTCCCCTCTCTCTAGCAAGCCTAGCCACGAGGCCCCGTGCACAGCCGATCGATGGGGGCGTGCTCAACCTGAGAGCATCTCCATTGCTGACATCATGCTGATGTCAGCATGAGGTCATATCTCCTTTTATTTTATTTAAATGTTTTGTGTAATTAATTTCTTGAAATAGAAATAACCCTTGTGGGCCCAAGCTCTCAGGTTTTTAATATTTTCCATAAATATTTTCGTAAAAGAATAAACATCTGACATGTGGGTCCAGATAGAAAATAATCTTAATAAATCCCAAAATCTTTAATTGTTTTAATAATGATTTAAAAATGGATTAAAATTGGGAAAAATCATAACTAATTCATTTTAAATCAGAAAATATGTATAATATCAAAATGCTCAGAAAAATAAAATCTAGAATTTAACTTTATTAACAAATATTATTATGTTAACTATTTAAATAATTATTATTTAATAAAGATTTTATAAATAATAATACTTTAAAAATTCATTTTTTAATATTGGTAAATAAGAAAAATATAAATAATCTACCAAAATTCTTATAAAAACAAAATCTACAATTTCAAACTTATTTCAATTATTTTTCCTATCACTTAACTAATATTTATTATTTATTAAGTGTTATAAGTAATAAAACTTATAAAATTCATATCTTATTATTTAAAAATCACAAAAATACATATAATATACCAAAATAATCACAAAAATAAATTCTACACATCAAAAATCTCAAATCTCACTTTTTAAGTAAAATAAAAGGTAAAGGTCTAATAAATCTTATTTTAACCATTTTCTTTTATTTTAATTCTTTGAAAATATATAAACCATTACTATTACCTTTAGCATTATTTGTTTAAAGTCTAAAAATGTAATAACAAGTTCAAATAATGTTCAATTGATCCATTTTAAGTTGTACTTACTAAAACTACCATTTAGAATTAAGTAAATCTTTCTCTCCAAAAATATTTTATCAATTATAAAATCATAAATATTTGAGTATCAATTATTTTACAAGTTTGGGAATCCACTTTAAAGGTAAACAAAGTCTTTAATTATGTAACCTAATGCCATTCCCATGTTTATAGAAATAAATATTAATTCTATAATGGGTAAGTGATTCTACTCACTTATAACTTTAATAAAACACGACCTCATTCAAGTAATAGTACTTGAATTCTAACTTTATGGAATGTTAAGAAGTAAACCATCTACAGTGTGATGCCTTATTCAATACATGCAAATCTCCACCACTTATACTATGATTGTTTAATGTAGTAATGTTTTCCTCTTTAATAGTCTTGTTTAAGAAATATTTCAGATACCATGCTCCAATTCAATACTTTAGTATTACATATTACTTGTTGTATTTACATATTGTTTCACACACTCTCACAAGCCTTAATAAGAAGCACAAGTGTGAAGGTGATATAAAAGTGAAACTTATTCCAAAGAACTCATCACAAACTCCAAACCCTAGATCAGTTACGACTATTTCGGGGATTCGCATTTATCAAATTGCATTACATTAGTTATGCATCATTGCATCTTGCTTCTATAAACATTAGTCCTTACCGGACCAATGATGATGTTTACAGAATTTGGATGTTCTATTATCTCGAAGACCCTGAGTGCATAATCTTGCAATCACAAAAGGCAAGTTCACAACTTTCTCACGTCCTTTGATTATTTTCTATCAAATGCTTGTAACTCAAATGTTGTCATCACCTGCATTCCAAAAAGGTCAGAAAACACTATTTTCATAATAATATGATTATGGATTATTTACCAGATGGTAATAATCTACTGATACAGTTCCAGTGGTAAAGGACCATAATATCTAGGACTTAACAACCAATGTCGCTAGTGATTCTAGCGCCGTATATTATGCGTCAACCATGAGATTTGGAATGGGACGGAGAAGTCAGCTGGATCTTCTTTCTTTCACATGGACGGATGAACTTATCGTGAGGTTGTTGATTTCTCGTGGAGTTCCAGAGAATCTAGTATATGGGTGGGACCCCTTAGTTCCCCGCGATCTTGGTGTCTAGATTATCTATGCATCTCTGTCTAGGTCTGAGTTCACCATAGCTGATGGTGACCGCCAAACAGAGCTGCGTACGGACTCTCCGAGAGGCTACCCAAAGAGAAACCGTGGTTGTTGTCTTGGGGGATCGTGTCTCATGCAGGGTCGCGGAGAAGGGTAGCGATTGGCTTGGACCTTAAGTTGGGCATCAAACCATGGAAGTTTGAACGGGGACATACTCTCGGCTACGCAACAAAGCTAAAGGTCTCTTGTGGGAAAAGTGACGCACCTCTGTAGAGTGTAAGAATTGTGACATGTTACTCCCTGTTCCGGGAAGGATTTACGAACACGGCAGGAAAGGAACTCCACGAAGGTTCTAGTCAACATGTGAAGGTTGTCGGACATAGTTTTCAGAATAAAAGCAACCTTTGAAGTAATGTTTACGAAAACCTGCATTGCCTACGACCTATGGTCTGTGGCTGTAGAGATAGTGCATCATACACTCCTTTTTGGTGAACTTGCTGAGTACGCCCGTACTTAACGATACCTTCTTAACCCTTGCTAGGTTCGAAGCCATTGAAGACGACGTCAATGTCAACACCCGGATTTTTAATCCCAGATGCCTGCTATGCCATACATCACAATCCCATGATTACCATTTTTGTGAGACATAACAGATTGGATACCATAGTACATCATCCTTACAAACCATAATAAGGTATTACACAAATAAAGGATCTCATGATCCACTCTTAGTATAAACAAGTAGCGGAATAAATAGCGTAGCGGTGGGATCCATATTCAGGGTCACAGGCAATGCAGACGATGGGAGATGATCCTAGTTGTCGCAGCCGTCCTGCTGTCCTTCTTCTGGATAGTCCTCCTCATAGTCTGGCCACGGGAATAGCCAGGGATAAAGCCATGAGTACTCTTTAAGTACTCGCAAACTATCACTAACAAGTAAGGTTGTTCTAGTAGGAATGCTAAGTTCTAAGTTTATTTGTAAGTTAAGTTTGAAACCTAAGATGAGTTCAGAAACAAAGAAAGATAAAATAAAGTGCTAAATCACCTAAGTGGGAACTTAGTTATCATAGTCACAACTCTATTGTGGTCAAGTCATGTCACAATTCATTTCATAAGTCATTTTGAAAACATCTGACAACGGAACAGTATGGCCACTCCAACTGTCCATAACCACGGACGCGGCTATTTGAATAGGTTGACACTCTGCAGAGGTGGTACACTTTCACCACAAAATTCGATACATCTGTCAGGGATAACCCTGAATCATCATACTTAGTATGCAGATAATCAAACATAACCTTTCCTTTACACACTCTAGTATAAGCACCTCTCCTATGAGCTTGGCCTCCCAGCCATGGCCATCTTCCATCCTGGGCACTGTATAGGTGGACAACATCGAGAGGTAGCCTCAGCTCAAACCTCTCCCGCGAGGGAACTCATACTACTGCATATAAACTTCCGGCTAAGCCTTACCCAATTCAGGTATTGTGGTTGTATGGTAAAATTGGAATGGTATTGCATCCGAACCCAACCATCAGTTTTTATAAAGGGCTAAGGCTCATGCCTCAACATTTTCATCATCATAAACCATTTGTGTTTCTCAACACATGTCAAAACATCTCAATAGAATGACTCATCATTCCAAGGTTTTCATAAATCATTTTCACCAAGTATTCCCATCTAAAGTGATCAAGTTTTTGGTTTAGCTGTAAACACTAAGTTAAGAGTGTTCACTAATGTGGGATGCTAATATCAATCTCATGCCATAGAATGACATCTAAGTCTAACTAGATAGGTCAAGTTTTATACTCTTTATGCTACCTATAAACAAAGTAAGGAACTTTGGCAAGTAAAAGAAAGTAAAGCTTGTAAGTAAAACATGGGATGTGTGTAAATAAAAAGGGTATACCCAAAGCATGCCTAATGCATCTTTCTTGGGTTATCTAGCTTGCAAGGGTTAGCTTGCATTGTTAATGATGGCTTGCATAGTTAAGAAACTTACAAGTGTTAGCTTGCTTAGTTCTAACTTGATAACAATAGCTTGCCTTGATTGGTGAAGTGGTTGAAATTCGCCTCGTCTTCCTCAGGGCAGAACTCCTCTTCGTAGACTTGGTCGGTACTAGCATGGCGATGGAACAGGTCGCCGACGAGACGGAACCCTAGCGGCTCAGTGGGGGGGCAATGGGGGCATACCAGGGCTCCATCTAGTGTGGCGATGGGGGCGATCGAACGAGGAGATGATGGCGGACTTAGGCAAGGTCGCGATCGCTCCTGGGGTGGACAAAATCGATGGGCCCCTCTCTTCTCTGCTACGGCGAACTCCGGCACAATTCCGACAAACGGCTACTCGAGCGGCTCCGGCGATGGGGTGAGGTGGTTTTGAGAGAGAGGGGAGTTGAGTGGTGTGAGGAATTGGTGCTGGGAAGGGCTCCTTATATAGGCTCGACAAGGAGACCGTGAGGGCGACGATGAGCTCGTTGGTGACGATGTTACAGGGCGCTAGAGGAATGGGCGGTGTAGGCGGACGGTGGCTTGCCTCCTAGCGGTCATCTATGACTTGATGGCGACGCTAGGGGAAGTGGTAAACGATCGGGAAAGGCTGGCGGTCTGTGTGGCAGAGGCAGTGCTCGACGCGGCGTGCGGTGGCTGCTGGTCGCACGGCGGGAAATGGGCGTGTCTGGGGTTATGGCGGAGCGCCGCACGTGAGCTGAGGTTGAGGCGCGGCTCGTGCGGGCCTGTCGGGGAGAATGCTCTGGCGTGAGCTGTGCACGGTGCAGAGGCGGTGGGCACGAGTGTTCCTCGGTGATCTAGGGGTTGGCAAGGCTCGGGGAAGGGACCGTGGGCGGTGGTAGGGTTTGGCGGAGCTAGGGCATGCTGGATTGGCGTTGCGCGGTCGCTGGCGTGTTGCCCGCGTTTGGCCGGCGACGACCATATTTGGGCGGCGCACCACTGCTGCTAGCGGTGAAGGGGGAGATGGTCTAGGCTAGGGTAGATGCTAGGGGGACAGGGGATTAAATGGGAGACCAAATTGGTCGATGATCACTGTGAAAACAGTGAAGCTACTCTAGTTCTGGTTTAGTGCCTGCCATGTGTTCGACAGAATGGCCGCAAGAAGAAAAGTTTTGAATTTTGGATTCAAATTTTTGAGTGTTCCCCACTTAAGCTTGAGATTCTATGCCTCCTTGTAAAGGTCAAGGGGAATTCATTTGAGTGGTTTTTGAAAAGGTGAGATCTATGCATATGTGAAGGATTCAATTTTCCAATGTCATTTAAAATTAGTGTTCAAATGTTTTTGTAAGATTTCAAAGTGGGTCTTGGTAGATCTTTACTTGTACTAGCAAGGGGAGAAAATATCTAGAAAAGTTTATGTTAAGATTTGTCTTCTAGGAACACCTAAAGTGTCCTAGTGGATTAAAATGGAAAAGGTGACCATTTGACTTTATTAATTCTATTTGAATTCATTTTCTTTGAATTTTGTTTTTGAATGATCTAGATGATGTGGAATTCACCTTTGAATCATTTTACAACCATTAGAACAATCAAACATGGCAATTCCAAACAATTCTATATTAATGCAACACACATACATTCATAATTGTTTTTTAATAATAAAAAGTTTTTGCTAACCCTAAATTAGGTGATTTGGATCTTGATAACATTGATTAAAGATTTGGGATGTTACAAACCTTCCCCCCTTAAACAAAATCTCGTACCGAGATTTAAGAAGAAAACTAGGAACTAAAGAGATCGGGAAACTCAGTCCTAACGTAATCTTCTCGCTCCCAAGTGGCTTCTTCTTCGGTATGGTTGCTCCATTGGATCTTGAGAAACTTGATACTCCGGGTCCTGGTAGTTCTGTAAGATTCCTCCAAGATATGGATGGGCACTTCATGATATGTCAGATCCTTGTTGATATCAATGGCTCGATGATCGATGTTCTTGAAAACTTCGGTCTTCTCCAGCATTTCTAGGCATTTGCGAAGTAACGAGATATGGAACACATCATGGATGGCTGACATCTCCTCTCGCAGTTCTAGTTGATACGATACCTCTCCTTAATGATTCAGAATCTTGAAGGGTCCAATATATCTGGGGGCTAACTTTCCTTTCAGACTAAAACGTTGCGTTCCCTTCAATGGAGAAACTTTGAGATACACAAAATCTCGGACATTGAAAGTTAGGTCCCTCCTTCTCTTGTCATCATAACTCTTCTGTCTGGATTGGCCGGTCTTGAGGTGCTCACGGACTTTGTGAACCTTCTCTTCGGCTTCTCGTAGGATGTCGGGTCCAAAAATCTGACTCTCTCCTACTTGCGACCAATTCAAGGGAGTACGACACTTTCTTCCATATAAGAACTAAAATGGGGCCATTTGCAAACTGGCTTGGTAACTGTTGTTGTTTGTGAATTCTGCGAAAGGCAGACAATCTTCCCATTTTGATCCATACTCGAGCACACAAGCTCTCAACATATCTTGTAAGATTTGGTTAACTCTTTTAGTCTGTCCATCGGTCTACGGGTGATAAGCTGTGGTGAAATTCAACTTGGTTCCCAATCCTTCATGGACTTTCTGCCAAAATCTCGAGATAAATTGGGTTTCTCGATCCGACACTATGGTCTTGGGGGTTCCATGCAAACTAACGATTCTAGCAATGGACAACTCTGCTAGCTTCGAACTCTGGTAGGTTGTCTTGATGGGTATAAAATGAGCTCCCTTGGACAGTCTATCAATGATGACCCAGATAGAGTCATTTCCCCTACTAGAAGTAGGCAAACCGGTGATAAAGTCCATTCCGACAGAATCCCATTTCCATTCCGGAATCTGCAATGGTTGCGATAGTCCTGCGGGTCTCTAATGTTCCGCCTTGACTCTCTGACAGATATCACACTTGGCGATGTAGCTTCCGATTTCTCTCTTCATCTTGTGCCACCAAAATTGCTCCTTCAAATCTTGATACATCTTTGTTCCTTCGGGGTGGATAGAATAAAGAGTATCATGAGCTTCTTGCATGATAACTTGCTTCAGCTCCGAATCTGCTGGCACACAGATACGTCCTTTGTACCGCAGAACTCCTTCTTCATCTTCGGTGAATCCAGGTACCTTTCCTGTACTAATACGACGCTTGATTCTGTCGATACTTGCATTTCCCTTCTGGGCTTCCTTGATTTGGCTAATCAAAGTGGGTTGAAGTTCAATGCTAGCTAAAAATCCTTTGCTAACTAGCTCAGTTCTAAACTGCTCCAACTCCTCATGCAAACTTGGTTGCCTCTCCTTGATCATGGTGTTTAGCCTACACGGCAATCTACTAAGAGCATCCGCTACCACATTGGCTTTGCCGGGGTGATAGTGAATGTCAAGGTCATAATCCTTGATTAACTCTATCCATATCCTTTGCCTCATATTCAGCTCCTTCTGAGTGAAAATATACTTCAAGCTCTTGTGATCTGAGTAAATCTCATAGCGATTACCCATAAGATAATGACGTCATGTCTTCAATGCCAAAACTACTACTGCTAGTTCAAGATCATGGGTAGGGTAGTTCTTCTCATGCTGCTTGAGTTGTCGATACAGATATGCGATGACTTTTCCTTCTTGCATCAATACACATCTGTGACCAATCTTGGATGCATCACAATATACATCAAACGGCTTCTTGATATCTGGCATAATCAATATTGGGGCTGAAATCAGTCTCTTCTTGAGCTCTTGGAAACTTGCTTCACATTTGTCGGTCCATTCAAAAACCTTGTCCTTCTTCAACAATTGGGTCATGGGTCTTGCGATGCTTGAAAATCCTTCTATGAACTTGCGGTAATATCCCGCTAATCCGAGAAATGCACGGACTTGGGTTTGAGTGGTTGGGGCTTCCCATTCTTCGACATATTTGATCTTGGCGGGGATCAACAGCGACTCCTCCAGCAGACACAATTCAAGGTGAGAATGGGGCAAAGCCCGCACCTAATCCAACCCACACCAAGTAATACTGACTTAATTTTCCAGTCCAGACCGATCCAAAAGAAAAAATTGTTAAACCGAACCGCACCGCACCAATTGAATTTCCGGCCGCACCCGCACCACACCGCATGGACCATGCGGACTGAACCCGCGGGGTCAGCCCGTGGGTTTGTGCAGATCACTGGTGCAGTGGCTCTGTTGTGCTCAAGTCGCTGGTAGCTGACCTGCTGCTAGCTACTGGTGCGTTTAAGCAAAGTCTGTAAGCCTATGACTAGGATTTGATCAACCAAATCTCAATACAACAGAAAATTTTAGACACTGAAAAAATTCTAGAACTACCATAAAGCTCCGGGTGCTCTCTGTTCCGCCATTCACTCTAGCTTCAGCACCACAAAGGCGAGGTCGATCACTAGCATGACTCGTCTAGTTCATCGTAGCATCTCTCCCCACTGCTCCACGGTTGTTCCAGGCTACGAGCCCCCCGCCCACCTCTGGCTTCTCCTCCGACTGGTCACTCCACCCCCAGCGTCGATTATTTCCTCCGACGGGCCACTTGTTGCAGGGAGCCAAGCAATGATTTATAGAACCTGCAGAGAACACACAAATTAGAAGACGGTTCCGCAGCTCGAGCAGAGCAATTTAAAAGAGCATGGTTCAAACAGCTCGACAGAGCAAGCAAGAGTAGAACACAACTAAGACCAATTTGAAAGAGCACATAAGTGGAACATTGCTCAAAGAACACAGTGGTACTTGATACATTTCTGGCAAATAATTTGGTTGCCATGATCAGGACACGCATAAGTAAGACTCTGGAGTTCAAGTTTCAATTGGTCTTTCATCTCGTCGTGTGTAAGGATGCAATCACTCCGAACTGTGTGGCGACCAACAACTTTGAAGGTTGGCTGTATTGAATCCATCCACTCCTCAAAATAAGGGTCATCAAATTTCTTAAATGGAATCTCAGCGTGAATGCAAAACTTGGTCATGAGTTGCCGACTTCTCTTACGATCGAAGACAAATCCAACATCTGTTGATTTTTTCTTAAGAGTCGCCAGAAACCTAGATCTAGCCTCAGCTCCAATCAATCGACACGACTCTGAAATATGACTCAAGAGACTGCTAGTTCCAGACTTCCTATTGCAAGTAAACTTCATTGCACAATACTTGCAGACAGCTTTCGGAACATCACCCACAAAGACAAGATCTTGCTCAAAATGCTCCCACACTTTTGACCTCCTACCATGTGGTGCCGTAGAAGGTGCATCACCAGTGCCAGAGCTCTCAGACATATTCGCAGACATATTAACAGGCCTGGCTGTTGAAATTAGAGACGTAGAAGATAGGTCAAAATAAATCATTTGACTACAGATTAAATTCAAAAGCGGACAGTTTGTATTTACAGCAAGATATGTAAAACAGCAAGATATTTGTAGGCTAAATTTAACAAGGTAAGCTAAGCTACAATAGTAATCGCCATGAGTAGAAGCTAGCAGACAAATCCTACTAGATGACAGCAACACAAATCAAGATGTTGCCGAAACCAAGGTTATTTCAGTTTAGCACGTATGTGATGTGGGATTGGTGATCAGGCAGAGCAAACAGGCAACAAAAAACACCAAATGAAATTAGCTTACATTACCCGACCATCGTTTAAATATATAATCCTATTCAGAACAGTTACATGTTCCTTTTAATAGTCTAATCTAATCCTATTCAGAACTGTTGTAGACAGGTGCTGCATCACAATAGGAGAAATATCTGGTGTTGCTGAGAATAAGTAGAAATACTGGACACTCATAACACTAAATGTATCTCTTCACTTTGAAACTGAAAGCAACATAGCGAGGAGCAGATTTTGTTCCAATCAATTAAGTTCTCTATCACAGGGAAGCCTAAAATTTCTCCACCAGCTCTCAGTCTGCTTGGGTCCCTTGGCTTTCTTGGAAGAAGTACACAAATAGTTCATCAGAGCCAAAAATAGAAGGCCAAATACAGCAGCACTCATATTACAAATGCTAGAAAACATACATACAGTGCGATGAGTTATTCTACTGGTGAAACTGATTGCATTATGCTACTAGAAGTATTCAGAGAATCAATAATCAGCAAGCATCAACGTGTAGTACCTTTAGATTAGACAATCTTCTTAAACCGTGTCTACCCCTTTCTGGTTATAGATACTCAGGGAAAAATAACTGAAATATCTCACACAACTGTACAGTCAGACGAGGAAATTGAATTAGAGCCCAAAGCACAGATGAAGCTGCTGATGAGGAAATTCAGAAATCACTCTCGATGGAGAGGAAAAATAAATGTTGGTCATGACTCACCTTGGTGAGAGGGGCAGGAGGACGACGTGGTGATATTCCCATCTTGCCAGCTCCGAGAATGGTGCGGGGATCTTCCCGTCTTGCTGGAGGAGGTCAGCCGGCCGGGCGGCGGCGGTGTAGGGGTAGGGCGGCGGGGGCGGTGGCGGCGGGGGCGGTGCAAGAAACCCTAGAGTGAAGGGCGTCAGGGTCCTAGAGACTGAGGGCAGGCGGGCGGTGTTGCATGGCTACGGTGGCGGTACCGGTACAGGGAAGCGATGGTACAGGAGCTAGAGAAATCTAGGATTTGAGATGTCAGCCGTCGCCGGCCATGGGGACTTGGGGAGGAACGGAGGAAGGAGTACGGGGATGGGGACTCGAGTAGAATCGTACCCAAAAGGCTTCCGCAGGTTGAACCCATGGGTTGAACCCGTTTCTCATTTTATTTTTTGATACCAGACCGCACCGCCCCAGTCCGCTTCTGCTGTAAGCCCACACCGCTCCGGTCCGATTTGTCATTGCAAACCATTCAGCCCAAACCGTTCGAGGCCACATCACAACCCGCACTAAAAAACCCATTTCCATCCACACCATTCTCACCTTGAGACACAATATGTCCGAGGAATCCTACTTCTTTCAGCCAAAACTCACATTTGCTGAACTTGGCATACAACTGATGCTCTCTAAGGGTTTCAAGGATGATTCTCAGATGTTGCTCATGGTCTTCTTCTTACTTGGAGTAGATAAGGATATTGTCGATAAACACAATGACAAACTTATCTAGAAAATTCATAAAAAGCTTATTCATGAGATTCATAAAATAAGAAGGGGCATTGGTTAATCCAAAAGACATGACCGTATACTCATACAATCCATATCTGGTGGTAAGGGTGGTCTTTGGAATATCCGTTGCACGAACCTTAAGTTTGTGATAACCAGTCCTAAGATCAATCTTAGAGAACACTCTATCACTAGTCAACTGATCAAACAGATCCTCTATCTTTGGCAAAGGGTACTTGTTCTTGATGGTGACATCATTCAGCTTCCGGTAATCTGTGCACAAATGGTTACATCCATCTTTCTTATCGACGAACAACACGGGAGATCTCCATGGCGATGCACTTGGTTGAATCAAGCCTTTCTCCAGCATAGCATCCAATTGCTTCTTCAGCTCCACTAACTCTGATGGGTTCATGCTATAGGGTCTCTGAGCTATGGGTCCAGTTCCAGGGATTAGTTCAATAATGAACTCAATATCCCCATCCAGGGGCATACCTGGCAATTCATCTGGGAATATGTCGGGGTACTCACAGACTACTCTGACTTGGTCTATGGTTGGTAGGGCTAGACACTTGTTGCACTTGAATTGATGGGGCAAGGTTTCAGATATATGCTCTATTGATACTCCAGAGCTATTGGTCATGGTGCTAGCTTTCTTGGCACAGTCAATCAATCCTTTATGCTTTGACATCCAATCCATTAATAGTACTACTTCCAAACCTTGGTTCCAAGTACTATTAGATTGGCATAAAATTCTATCCCATGTATTCTGATAGGTACAACTTTGTTTTCTAGCTTTTGTGGTTGAACCAGGTATTTCAACTATCATAACATGCTTCAGTTGGTTGGGTGAATCTTACTAGTGCATGCAAATTCTTCGATAAAAAACGAGTGCGATGCTCCAAAATCAAACAACACTCTTGCTAAAACCGAGTTGACAGAAAACATACCCAGCACGACATCTGGCGCTTCTTGGGGTTCTTCGGCGTTCATGTGGAAGAGGCGGCCGTTGCGGTTGTGAGGGTTCCCTGGGGCAAATCTTCTTCCGAGCTGAACACGGCACTGTTGCTGAGCTGGGGCATTCACATTGGTAGTGGCGGCAATCTTCTTGGGACACTCATTGGAGTAGTGACCCTTCACTCCACACTCAAAACAAGTAATCTGGGACCTGTCTTTTGCGGCAACAGGCACAACATTGCTTCCAGTTCTTGGGGCAGTGTTGTTGTTGTTGTTGGACTTGGGTGGGGCACGGTTGAAGTTGTTAGAGTTGCCGGGGTGATTGTTGTTTCCTCCGGACTTCACATTTCCTCCGCTACGGTTGGGGTAGCTTGGGCGAGACATTGGGGGTCTATTGTTACGCGGGGCATATCCTCCAGACGGGTTGGGGCGATACTTCTGAGGGTGGTTGGCTCCACTCTGGTGCATCATTCTGTGCTTGTGG
The DNA here is from genome assembly GCA_910589775.1 of Avena eriantha. Taxonomy (NCBI): domain Eukaryota; kingdom Viridiplantae; phylum Streptophyta; class Magnoliopsida; order Poales; family Poaceae; genus Avena; species Avena eriantha. The sequence goes on from OU342745.1 coordinate 402,244,231, forward strand.
TTGTCATTGGCTTGGTTTATCTTTCCTTCCATCTGGATGGAAGAGTCGACTAAACCTTGTAGGTCATCAAACGGACGTTGACCAACACAGTCTACATCTCATCATGCAGTCCATTCAGGAATCTCTCTTTCTTCTTGGCTTCAGTGTTGATCTCATCAGGTGCATACTTGGCGAGGGACAAGAATCTGTCACGGTACTCCACTACAGTCATTCTGCCTTGCTTAAGTTCTCCGAACTCATCTCTCATTCTGGTGACTAAACCCTATGGCACATGGGTGTGGCCGAACTTGGTCTTGAAAGCTTCCCACATCATGATCTGACCATGGTTCATATTACGGATACTAGTCCACTAGGCTCTTGCATCTCCTACCAGATAGTGGGTGGCAGACAGAACTTTTTCGTTGTCGTCTACTCCTACGACTTCTAGGTTATTCTCCATGGTCTGTAACCAATCATCAGCATCCAATCGGTCCTTAGACTTGTTGAAGATAGGGGGATTGGTATTCTGAAAGTTTTTGAGTTTGGATCCATGATGATCCTGATTTCAATGGCCCTGATTGTTGTGAGCCATCTAGGCGATCTGCTGCAGGGTGGCTAGATTTGCTTGGCGCTCTGCCCTACTAGCTTCGCGGTCTACAATTAGCATCTGCAGGATCTGCAACATTGGGTCCTGCGATGAGCTGCTCCCTCCCTTGTTTCCACGAGTCATCTAAAGATTGAGTTAGATAATGGGGTAAGAGGGAAAGTTCTAAGGTTCATGGTTTTGGTTTCAAAGCTAAAACTTTGAGTTTGACTCATGTTTGCAACTAACTTCTTTTCATTCATTCAAGCAAAGCATACGATACAAACACACACACCAGAACAAAAGGAAAAAGAGATGGTTTTAAGAACCATTCTGTAAGCTAAGATACAAGGGGACCGATACTTCTCACTCCTACGATAGTGCTCTAGTGCATCTACTCATCATCGATGAAGTCGGAGTCATCATCATCGGTGTAGAAGTCGATGGCATCATCCTCCAAGTAGTCATCATCATTGCTGAGGTACGAGTGGATATCCCCCTGGATGTCTTCACCTTGTTCCTCTTCTTCTTTTGCTGCAAGATGAGCTTCTTGCTCCTTGATGGTCTTCTCGAGGTCAGACACCTTCTTGAAAATACGGTCGATGGAGCGATCCTTCTTTGCGCATTGACGATGAAGTGATTGACGATCCTTGACAAGCAGTGAAAAAGTATGGGCCTTCTGGGCGGCAATGTCAAGGTTGTGGTTGGCAAACTCTCGAGTATTGTCCAATTCCTTCTGTCTGTCATACAGTAGGAAGTCAAGGTTCTCCACTTGGCGCTTCAACTCCGGGTGACTTGGCATCTCCAGAGGCATTCCCATAGAATCACGCCGTGCATAGTGAGCAAAGAGAGTTCCCTGGATCAAGTTGACATTCTGTGCGCAAAGTAGAGCGAGAGCTTCATGCATAGCCCTGGCTAATCCATTTAGCCAGTTGTTCTCTCTCACTGTGAATTGAATTTTCTCGGAAAGTGGTGCCTCCATCTTGCCTCAAAGATCAGCAACTACTAGCCATTGTAAATCTCCTCCTGGGGGACCATTGAGTTGAGCTCCAAAGAATTCCGGATGTGGGCGCTCCAAGTACTCAGACATTGCATCAAGATCCCTCTCGAAGATCAGTTGGCCTCCGTTGCCCAACTGGTAGAACTTGCAGTACTGAACTTCCATCTATAAGAATTTAGGATGAGAAAGTTAGTGAAGTGATCAAGTGTCTCAACGCTTTATGTAGTAATGTAAGAATTTTTGAGGAACATTTATTTTTTTGAGAGAAAGAATCCCAAGGGTAAGAGAGGAAATAGATTTTCATAAATATTCACTTTGGTTTTGAAACTAAGTTTTTGTTCGGACGTCCATTCTAACTAGGGTCTCCTATGGTCAGGATGACTCTGATACCAACTTGTCAACACCCAGATTTTTAATCCCAGATGCCTGTTATGCCATACATTGCAATCCCAGGATTACCATTTTTGCGAGACATAACAGATTGGATATCACAGTACATCATCCATTACAAACCATAATAAGATCTTACACAAATAAAGGATCTCATGATCTAGTCTTAGTACAAACAAGTAGCGGAATAAGTAGTGTAGCGGTGGGATCCATCTTCAGGGTCACAGGCAATGCTGACGATGGGAGATGATCCTAGTTGTCATATCCGTCCTGCTGTCCTTCTTCCGGATAGTCCTCCTCATAGTCTGGCCACGGGAATAGCCAGGTACAAAGCCATGAATACTCTTTAAGTACTCGCAAACTATCACTAAAAAGTAAGGTAGTTCTAGTAGGAATGCTAAGTTCTAAGTTTATTTGTAAGTTAAGTTTGAAACCTAAGCTGAGTTCAGAAACAAAGAAAGATAAAATAAAGTTCTAAATCACCTAAGTGGGAACTTAGTTATCATAGTCACAACTCTGTTGTGGTCAAGTCATGTCACAATTCATTTCATAAGTCATTTTGAAAACATCTGACAACGGAACAATATGGCCACTCCAGCTGTCCATAACCACGGGCGCGGCTATTTGAATAGGTTGACACTCTGCAGAGGTGGTACACTTTCACCACAAAATTTGATACATCTGTCAAGGATAACCCTGAATCATCATACTTAGTATGCAGATAATCAAACATAACCTTTCCTTTACACACTCTAGTACAAGCACCTCTCCTATGAGCTTTGCCTCCTAGCCATGGCCATCTTCCATCGTGGGCATTGTATAGGTGGACAACATCGAGAGGTAGCCTTAGCTCAAGCCTTTCCCACGAGGGAACTCATACTAATGCATATAAACTTCCGGCTAAGCCTTACCCAATTCAGGTATTGTGGTTGTATGGTAAAATTGGAATGGTATTGCATCCGAACCCAACCATCAGTTTTTATAAAGGGCTAAGGCTCATGCCTCAACATTTTCATCATCATAAACCATTTGTGTTTCTCAACACATGTCAAAACATCTCAATAGAATGACTCATCATTCCAAGGTTTTCATAAATCATTTTCACCAAGTATTCGCATCTAAAGTGATCAAGTTTTTGGTTTAGCTCTAAACACTAAGTTAAGAGTGTTCACTAATGTGGGATGCTAATATCAATCTCATGCCATATAATGACATCTAAGTCTAACTAGATAGGTCAAGTTTTATACTCTTTATGCTACCTATAAACAAAGTAAGGAACTTTCGCAAGTAAAAGAAAGTAAAGCTTGTAAGTAAAACTTGGGATGGGTGTAAATAAAAAGGGTATACCCAAAGCATGCCTAATGCATCTTGCTTGGGTTATCTAGCTTGCAAGGGTTAGCTTGCATTGTTAATGATGGCTTGCATAGTTAAGAAACTTGCAAGTGTTAGCTTGCTTAGTTCTAACTTGATAACAATAGCTTGCCTTGATTGGTGCAGTGGTTGAAATTCTCCTCGTCTTCCTCGGGGTAGAACTCCTCCTCTTCGTAGACTTGGTCGGTACTATCGTCTATAAATAAATACGGGATACACAATCACGAAACAATACTTAACTAGTATATTTAGCACACTAATGCACATACTTGATGATCTAATATCATCACAAGCATCACAAGCTTTTAATGAACTAGTTTCATTTATTTTATTTGAGAAAAGTAATTTCTACTCATTGAAATTAATTAAGATTTAATATTCTCCATTTAAAATATGGGATCATGTTGACACATGTCATCACCACATATTCTAATACATGGAAATGTGATTTAAATGTTGGATCACATTTTATAAAGTTTAGGATTAATATTTAAATAATTTAAAGTGACTAGAAATGCCTACATAGCATTATTTTGGTACTAGTCCAAAGTCACTACATGCAAACTTGGATATTATTACATATCCAGATAGGTATTGTAAAATTTGATTTTTGAGAGTAGGAATCAACTCAAAAGCTATTATGGTTGGTTTTTGAAAAATGTTTGAATGTAGAAAAGTCTTTGTTTTGTTATTTTTGCTATAGGTGATCTATAACTCTAATTGATTTAAATCCAACGGGCTTGGATAGAGATTTTAATTATATTTTCAACAAGATTTGAATCATTCCATTTGGTTAAGCAAAACTCTCTGAATTGATTTTTAAACTAGGGGACAGAATCTAGATTAAGTCTAAAAAGAAAAACACTTATTTGAATTCTAGGCCCAGCACGGGAATACTAACGGGCCGACCCAGTTTCACTCTATGGCGCAGAGGATAGCTGACAGGGGGTCCCGCATGTCAGTGGCTCTTCTAACGCGAAGCAGTACGGGGCAATGTGGACCGCACGATTAGAACCTAGATCGACGGTCGTGGCTCGTCGTCGACGACGGACAGGTCGCCGGCGAGATGGAACCCTAGCGGCTTGGTTGAGGTGCAATGGGGGCATACCAGGGCTCCATCTAGTGTGGTGATGGGGCGATCGAACGAGGAGAAGATGGCGGACTCAGGCGAGGTCGCGGCGGCTCCTAGGGTGGACCAAATCGACACACCCCTTTCTTCTCTGCTATGGCGAACTCTGGCGCAATTCAGGCAAATGGCTGCTCGAGCGGCTCCGGTGATGGGGTGAGGTGGTTCTGAGAGAGAGGGGAGTTGAGTGGTGTGAGGAATTGGTGCTGGGAAGGGCTCCTTATATAGGCTCGACGAGGAGACCGTGAGGGCGACGGTGAGCTTATCGGTGACGACGGTACATGGCGCTAGAGGCATGGGCGGTGTAGGCGGACGGTGGCTTGCCTCCTGGCGATCATCTATGACTTGATGGCGATGCTAGGGGCGGTGGTAAATGGTCGGGAAAGGCTAGCGCTCTGCGTGGCAGAGGCGGTGCTCGACGCAGCATGCGGTGGCTGCTGGTCGCGCGGCGGGAAATGGGCGTGTCTGGGGAGGTGCTGGGGTTATGGCGGAGCGGCGCACGCGAGCTAAGGTCGAGGCGCGGCTTGTGCGGTCCTGTCGGGGACAGTGCTCTGGCATGAGCTATGCACGATGCAGAGGCGGTGGGTGCGAGTGTTCCTCGGTGGTCCAGGGGCTGGCAAGGCTTGGGGAAGGGACCATGGGCAGCGGTAGGGTTTGGCGGAGCTAGGGCGTGCTGGATTGGCGATGCGCGGTCGCTGGCGCGTTGCCCACGTTTGGCTGGTGACGACCATATTTGGCCGGCACGCCACTTCTGCTAGCGGTGAAGGGGGGAGCTAGTCTGAGCTGGGGTAGATGCTAGGGGGACAGGGTATTAAGTGGGATACCAAATTGGTCGATCATCACTGTGGAAACAGTGAAGCTACTCTAGTTCCGGTTTAGTGCCTGCCATGTGTACGAAAGAATGGCCGCAAGAAGAAAAGTTTTGAATTTTGGATTCAAAATTTTTGAGTGTTCTCCACTTAAGCTTGAGATTCTATGCCTGGTTGGAAAGGTCAAGGGGAATTCATTTGAGTGATTTTTGAAAAGGTGAGATCTATGCATATGTGAAGGATTCAATTTTCCAATGTCATTCAAAATTAGTGTTCAAATGTTTTTGTAAGATTTCAAAGTGGGTCTTGTTCGATCTTTACTTGTACTAGCAAGGGGAGAAAAGATCTAGAAAAGTTTCTGTTAAGATTTGTCTTCTAGGAACACCTAAAGTGTCCTAGTGGATTAAAATGGAAAAAGTGACCATTTGACTTTATTAATTCTATTTGAATTCTTTTTCTTTGAATTTTGTTTTTGAATGATCTAGATGATGTGCAATTCACCTTTGAATCATTTTACAACCATTAGAACAATCAAATATGGCAATTCCAAACAATTCTATATTAATGCAACACACATACATTCATAATTGTTTTTAATAATAAAAAGTTTTGTTAACCCTAAATTGGGTGATTTGGATCTTGATAACATTGATTAAAGATTTGGGATGTTACAGTCAATATCAATTTCTGCTCAAGAAACCATCATCGGCAGCTCAAGTTCTTCAATAAAGTCTATGAAGTCAAAATACACATTAGCTGAAGTGAAGGCAAAGTCTCTGTTTAGATAGGTGTAGATACTCTAGGCATAAAACCTACTTCTATAGTTGCATTAGTAGGAATGGCAAGCCAAATATTTTAGATGCTAGTCTTAGTTACTAGATACTTCTGAGTTATTATTTCTAGTTCTTCTTTGTAAGAAGTTTCTTCCTCTCTCTTTCACCTAGAGTGTTCTCTAGATCTTTTGTAAAGAGTTGAGTTGTAATCTATAGTCATGTCTTGGACCTGATGTGTTTCTGTTGTACCACTCTGAGGGATGTAATACTGGTGAATGGTGTTTCATTGGTGTTATGTCAACGACTATAGTGTACTACATCATGAAGTGGTTTGCTGGGTCACCGCATCTGGTATCAGAGTAGATTCTTTGACCTTAGGATTAAAACCCTTATAGGAAGGTCTGTAGGTTGGATAGTGACTATAGGAGCCATTTTATCTAAACCAAGACTTGTGATGGTATCCACTCGAGGATAGCCTTGTCACACTTAAGTTGGATACTTTCGTTATCTTTCTTAAGGATTAGTTATCCATATTCTTTAGGGAAATGTCATTTTAGAGTCGCTCTAAATAGGTATAACATCACTAAGATATCTTAAGTAAGTTAAAATATCAAAGAAGATTATGACTAGGGTTAGGATATCATGTGGAGTAGTATTAGTGATGGAGTCTATATTTAGAATTCCTATAAATTCGAAGAACCTTATCACTAGTTGATACCATTATACCATATAAGGTAGACCATTAGAGTATGTATAGTTACAACTGGAAGTAAATCATGTGGCATTCACTTGAAAATTCCATGTGATGGAGTATAATTCTGTTAAGAATCATTAATAGTGAGTTAAGAAGAAGAGTCGTCATGGTGAGGTTAGCTCTTTAATCATGATGACTAGGTAAATCTTGACAAGTTCGTGGTGAGATTAGCTCCGAGACCATGATAAATCTGTAATTAGGATGGGTACTTAATAACAAATCTTGTAATAACAGTAGTAAAGAGCAGTGTAGGTCTATGATAGAAGTCATAGGTATAATTATATTATGATAATTGTTGGATTAAGGTAGTAACTACAATTTTATTAGTAGTTTTGAGAGATCATGTGAGGATAGTTTCCAATAGAATGGAAAGTTGGTAGTCTTTAGTAGTCCCAAAAGAAAGGTAAGAGGTTAGTCAGAACCAAAGTGAGACCACTTTGCTCAAAATTATCCTGCTGCAACTGAGCAATTTGGGTAAATATTGAGAGAAATAGTAGTTAACCCCTAAGTGCTAAGTATCACAGAGTAAACCTATATTAGGAGGTATCATATACTACACAGCTAAGCTTGAATTCTAGAGGTATTATACTCAACTACTATATTCCGGGCTTAGAATGATGTGTGTTATATGTACCACATTTAGATTTTTGGTTTTCTTGTATCTTCTTGATTGGCTAGATATGTTGTAACACCCTCGAATCGGCCCTATGCAAGTTTTAGCGCTTCCCTCCAAACCTGCATAGAAACGATTCAAGGACGCCCACCAGGCACTTTTGTGCGGGTGGAAAACAAAGTAATATCATTACACAATAGTCCTCGATGGGACCCACAGAACAGATATATATACAACAGCGACTCAACGAGTCAAGAATATAGATATACAATACAAAGATCCAAATCACCTTGAAATCGATACAACGTCCGAGTACGGACAAGATGCAAATTGGGCTAAGAGCCCTGAAGAATAACCAATGGCGTCCATAACCCTGCCCAGGCCAAGCCGGAAGGGTAACCCTGCTAACGACGTCGATCTCAAATCCTGCTAAAACAAAAGGGTTGCCAACAAAGGGCAAAGGAAAAAGAGGAGCGTCAGTACTAAGACCAGTACATGGCGAGGCTAGAATTCGGCAGTCCTCGCCTACACAGGTATGGTGGACTAAAGCGGCAGCGCAACGGCACTAAACAACCTATAGAGACTCTGTAATACTAGCGACTATCAGAGAGAGATAAGAGAGACCTATTCGGATCCAACCTGATACTAACATCAAACATACCCATCCTAGTATTCCCCCTCGAGACCAAACGAGGAAGTCAAGCCGAGGAAACTCACACGGTTGGCAGTTTTATTTAATCTTTCCATGGCAGTTATCCAACTTACTAGTCATCTCACATGTAAGTCAAATTATAACAGTAAACTTTAGTTATAGTTGTCTATGATCGAGAAACTGTGTTCCAAGTCGTCCATAACCCTGGACATGGCTTTTCGAAAAGATTTAACCCTGCAGGGATGCACCAAAGTATCCACACGCACTTCGACCCTTTTTGCCAGATCAATTAACATACACCCATCGGTATGTCGGTGGGGCCTAAGTCATGACGTTTCCCAGACCCAAAGCAAGTACATGGGGGGCCACCCCACTAAGCTACCCGCAACGAAGTCGGCCGGCTCCGAGGCAGACCCAGGGTTTGTGCCAATGGCTGTAAACGACTGGGAACCCGAAAGTGTGACTGGTCTTGTCTATACCGCGGAAACATTCCACATCCTAAACAATACAGGTGCTCCACGCACAATCTTAAATAAAGCAGTAAAGCATGGCATAAGTACAGAATAGTAATAAAGCCCCAAACTACTTGTGGCCCCCGGTACAATACTTTGAAATCAGGTAGTAAGCCCATGGGGGTGCCCACACACCCCACCCGTGGTTAGCGCGCTCGATCTCGGAATAGGTGTCAAGAACTCGGGTCCTAGGGGACACCAGTGAGCGGTTAAAAAACCAAAATAATTACTATTACCCACCGGTGCCTCTGTATTATATCTACCATCAACATTAATTAATAAACTGTAAGTAGAATCATGATTAGCTCCACCATTAAACATCTGCCAACCTCCCAACAACTATGGAACATCGACGACGTGAAGCAACACCTGAGCAAGCAACTACGACTCGCAGGGCCAACTGTCTAACAAGCAACAGGTAATAGGAGGTGTCCCAGGCAATATAACAGCTGCAGGAATATAACTGGTATGGAACACCAAAGCATTGCGACACGGATAGCAATAGATCAACAAGAGGAAATAAAGACTATAAATGCAAAATAAGTAGAAGGGGAAGGGATGCTCGCCTAGGAAACAATACAGAAGATACACCGCAGAACTTGTCGATACTCGCATCCACTCAACGGCCTAATCCGTGAAAAAGCAAAGCACTAAAAGAAACACCGGATGCACTATTTAATACTACGACAGAAGATTGGGCATGTTTATGAGATGATGGATGGCATGGCAAATATGCGATGCAACTAGGCAATATTAAGCGGAACCGGGGCCCCGACAATTAATTAGACGGTTCAAGTTGTTTAGATACCCCACAATTTAAATGTTGTCATAACAAGGCAAAACATGGCATCGGTTCGCTACGCAAATTTAAATGGAGGCTAATATAAGACTACAAAAGCCCGCATATAGTCTCCATATTTAATTTAGGTGAATCGCCTAAATACCCCCAAATAGCAATGATATGTATGCGAGATGAATGATTTAATGCAACGAGTATATAACATTTATATAAAAAATAGGGCTTCGAGGAAAAGGGGTTACATGTTTTGGTTCGGAGATCTTGGATCGCGAAGGGTTCAGGCTCAGGCTTGCCGGGGTCGGTCTTCGGACTCCGGGATAGGGGTCTTCGAACTCCATGTAGGAGATCTCGGGTTCTCGACTTCGGGTGTCAGTGATGGACTTGAATTAACAATGGTGGTCTTCAGGTGCTGGGCTCGGCTGTGTCTAAGCCACGTCGGCTGCAAAGATTAGTGTTCCAGAGAACATAGATAGAACTTGTCTCGGATCACATCATGAGTTGGCGGAGTTAGGGACAAAATGTCAAAGGAACACAGCCAAAGCAGCAACTACAAGGCCAGAGAGACGAGCAAGAGCAGCAACATCGAGCAAACACCAATGGCCACATGCGACGTGGGCATGCTACAGTGACCTCCGTGCTGAAAAATTTAAAAAGCAAGGACAGGAGGCCACTGTTGTCCAATCGAACAAGGAGGAGACGAGGTCGGGCACAGGAGGCGCTAGATCCACGTAGGGACACAGGTGGCAGCTGTCGACGAGGAAGCAGGGGCTTGACATGGGCATGTGCTCACGGAGATGGAGCAGAGCCGAGAGAAGAGCTTGACGGGATAAACTCGGCGGGGACGAGGTCGTACTAGGCGCTACGGGAGCCGGGGTCGGGAAGGCACAGAGGAGGCGAGCTCATGGCAGCGAGGGTCTCGCGCGGCGGCACTCGGGAAGGCATAGGAGGGCGATGCGGCGGCAGTGAGCTTGGACTTGTGTAGAGAGGTGGCGCAACGGCGGGGTGAGGTCAAGCCGGTCCAGGAACATGGGGCGCGGGCCGCCGTGGAGAGGGGGCACGCTGGTGTGAGGCAACGAGGCTGCAGGGAGCTTGGGAGGCATAGAGGAGGCGCGACCGGAGCTTGTGGGGCGGTGGCGGTGCGCGGCGCTACAGGGAGAGCCCGAGGCGAAGGGAGCTCTTGGTGGTGGACAGAGGCCGAGCAGCGGCTGCGGCCTCGATGAGGTTGCCCGGGGCGACGCAGACGGTGGACCGAGGCGGTGAGGCTCGACGAGGATGGCGGCAAGGCTGAGCTCGCGCGACATGAAGGTGGAGGTCGCGATCGGGACTCGAGGGGAGCATCGGGTTCGCGCGGCGGAGGCCATGGGGATCGAGCGGGGTCTCTCCCTGGCAGTGGTTGCGGGACGAGGAGAGGAACGGGGGTAGGTGGTGATGGGCTCAGGGACGAGGGAGCGGGGTCGGGAAGGTGGGGCTAGGCTACGGTCGCTGCGCGAGAGCGAGCAAGGCAGGGTTAGGGTCGCGGGCGGGATCGTGTCGCGGAGTGGGGCCAGGGCATTGCGACGGGGGCGGTCGCGGTTGGGCTGGGTGGTTGACCGCATCAAGTTGGTGCGGTCGGTGGGATGGGGCATGCGCGTGCAGGTGGTGGGGTGGTGAGTGACGGCAGCTGAGGGGAGATTAGGTGGGGGTTTGGAACTAGGGTTTTCGAGTGTGTGGGGTGGTAGGTAGCTGGCTGCTGGGCCTTGGGCCTGGCGGTTGGCTGCCTCCCCCACTAAAAAACAAAAATACTTTTATTTATATTTTATTTTTAGAAGGGCTGTTATAATTAGTTTTTAGACAAACTAGAGATCTGACAAAGACCGGGGTTTGGATTTGGAATAAAGAGGGTAATTAGAAAACAAAGGTAGGCTTTTAGAAAATAGTTTTAGGCAACATATGTATGATGTCATGACGATGCTCAAATGCAACGTGGCATGATGACATGAGCATGTGGTCATGATGATGCACAAAATGGAAACAACAAGCGATTTTCTAGTAGTGGTTTTACCGGGGTGCTACAATTCGACACCACTTACAATGGATCTCGCCCTCAAGATCCTCCTCATGGTACCAAAAGAAGGCTGGCGATCTGAATCTTCTCACTTCGTGTAGGTCCTCGCGACACCACTAACAAAGATCCTTGCTCCATCTTGACATCGACGACACCACCAACAATGGTCGCTGCTCACGATCATCGAGAGAACACTCCGGAGAACAAAGGAGAAGATAAAGGTATCAAGAGATAAGGCCACCTTTAACTTCTTTGAGAGGAGAGAATAAGTGCAATCTAATCCACTTCAATGTACGAGAGCGGATAGAATGAGTAGTCGGCATGGGGGCCAATCCATCACGCACCCAAACTATTACTCCGCACATGCAGTAGAAAAATCGTGTAACCCATTCTCGGAATTCAGACTGAAGATCTTGACAAGCGATGTTCGGATCAAAAGGATTGATGGAGACTCTTACTCGGATCTAGCGTAGATGATGTCGTCGCGTCGGAAAACACCGGAAGGCACAAACAAGGAACAAAGAATGGTACCACAGATAAACGATTACTCAGATAGCATGAAGTCTAGAGGTAGAAACACCGTTGCCAAAGGAGGAAGCGAAACCCTGAAGGTACGATGGAAACCCAACCACGAGAAATCCTGGACTCGAAGAAAAGATAAGAGAGCAGATTCGAAACACGCAGAGGTAAGAGGAGAATAGCAGAGGGGTAAGGAGTAAAAGCAGACCTAATCAGATCTATCCAACCGATTTTTCAAAATAGTTTAACACTCTACTTCGGCTATTAGCTAGGTTATCCTACAGGCTGGACCAGTGGGGTATCGCAACTGCTGAGCTCTGATACCACTCTGTAACACCCTCGAATCGGCCCTATCCAAGTTTTAGCGCTTCCCGTCAAACCCGCTTAGAAACGATTCAAGGACGCCCACCAGGTACTTTCGTGCGGGTGGAAAACGAAGTAATATCATTACACAACAGTCCTCGATGGGACCCACAGAACAGATATATATATACAACAGCGACTCAACGAGTCAAGAATACAGATATACAATACAAAGATCCAAATCACCTTCAAATCGATACAGCGTCCGAGTATGGACAAGATGCAAATTGGGCTAAGAGCCCTGAAGAATAACCAATGGCGTCCATAACCCTGCCCAGGCAAAGCCGGAAGGGTAACCCTGCTAACGACGTCGATCTCAAATCCTGCTAAAACAAAAGGGTTGCCAACAAAGGGCAAAGGAAAAAGAGGAGCGTCAGTACTAAGACCAGTACATGGCGAGGCTAGAATTCGGCGGTCCTCGCCTACACAGGTATGGTGGACTAAAGCGGCAGCGCAACGGCACTAAACAACCTATAGAGACTCTGTAATACTAGCGACTATCAGAGAGAGATAAGAGAGACCTATTCGGATCCAACCTGATACTAACATCAAACATACCCATCCTAGTATTCCCCCTCGAGACCAAACGAGGAAGTCAAGCCGAGGAAACTCACACGGTTGGCAGTTTTATTTAATCTTTCCATGGCAGTTATCCAACTTACTAGTCATCTCACATGTAAGTCAAATTATAACAGTAAACTTTAGTTATAGTTGTCTATGATCGAGAAACTGTGTTCCAAGTCGTCCATAACCCTAGACATGGCTTTTCGAAAAGATTTAACCCTGCAGGGATGCACCAAAGTATCCACACGCACTTCGACCCTTTTTGCCAGATCAATTAACATACACCCATCGGTATGTCGGTGGGGCCTAAGTCATGACGTTTCCCAGACCCAAAGCAAGTACATGGGGGGCCACCCCACTAAGCTACCCGCAACGAAGTCGGCCGGCTCCGAGGCGGACCCAGGGTTTGTGCCAATGGCTGTAAACGACTGGGAACCCGAAAGTGTGACTAGGCTTGTCGATACCGCGAAAACATTCCACATCCTAAACAGTACAGGTGCTCCACACACAATCTTAAATAAAGCAGTAAAGCATGGCATAAGTACAGAATAGTAATAAAGCCCCAAACTACTTGTGGCCCTCGGTACAATACTTTGAAATTAGGTAGTAAGCCGATGGGTGTGCCCACACACCCCACCTGTGGTTAGCACGCTCGGTCTCGGAACAGGTGTCAAGAACTCGGGTCCTAGGGGACACCAGTGAGTGGTTAAAAAACCAAAATAATTACTATTACCCACCGGTGCCTCTGCATTATATCTACCATCAATATTAATTAATAAACTGTAATTAGAATCATGATTAGCTCCACCATTAAACATCTGCCAACCTCCCAACAACTGTGGAACATCGACGACGCGAAGCAACACCTGAGCAAGCAACTACGACTCGCAGGGCCAACTGTCTAACAAGCAACAGGTAATAGGAGGTGTCCCAGGCAATATAACGGCTGCAGGAATATAACTGGTATGGAACACTAAAGCATTGCGACACGGATAGCAATAGATCAATAGGAGGAAATAAAGACTATAAATGCAAAATAGGTAGAAGGGGAAGGGATGCTCGCCTGGGAAACACTACAGAAGATACACCACAGAACTTCTCGATACTCGCATCCACTCAACGACCTAATCTGTGAAGAAGCAAAGCACTAAAAGAAACACCGGATGCACTATTTAGTACTATGACAAAAGATCGGGCATGTTTATGAGATGATGGATGGCATGGCAAATATGCGATGCAACTAGGAAATATTAAGCGGAACCGGGGCCCCAACAATTAATTAGACGGTTCAAGTTGTTTAGATACCCCACAATTTAATTGTTGTCATAACAAGGCAAAACGCATCGGTTCGCTACACAAATTTAAATGGAGGCTACTATAAGACTACAAAAGCCCGCATATAGTCTCCATATTTAATTTAGGCGAATCGCCTAAATACCCCCAAATAGCAATGATATGTATGCGAGAGGAATGATTTAATGCAACGAGTATATAACATTTATGTAAAAAATAGGGCTTCGAGGAAAAGGGGTTACATGTTTTGGTTCGGAGATCTTGGATCGCAAAGGGTTCAGGTTCAGGCTTGCCGGGGTCGGTCTTCGGACTCCGGGATAGGGGTCTTCGAACTCCATGTAGGAGATCTCGGGTTCTCGACTTCGGGTGTCGGTGATGGACTTGAATTAACAACGGTGGTGTTCAGGTGCTAGGCTCGGCTGTGTCGAAGCCACACCGGCTGCAAAGATTGGTGTTGCACAGAACACAGATAGAACTTTTCTCGGATCGCATCACGAGTTGGTGGAGTTAGGGACAAAATGTCAAAGGAACACAGCCAAAGCAGCAACTGCAAGGCCAGATAGACGAGCAAGAGCAGCAACGTCGAGCAAGCACCAATCGCCACACGCGATGTGGGCATGCTGTAGTGACCTCCGTGCAGACAAATTCAAAAAGCGAGGACGGGAGGCCACTGTTGTCCAATTGAACAAGGAGGAGATGAGGTCAGGCACAGGAGGCGCTAGAGCCATGCAGGGACACGGGTGGAAGCTGTCGACGAGGAAGCAGGGGCTTGACATGGGCGTGTGCTCACGGAGATGGAGCAGAGCCAAGAGAAGAGCTTGACGGGATAAACTCGACCGGGACAAGGTCGTACTAGGCGCTACAGGAGCCGGGGTCGAGAAGGCGCAGATGAGGCGAGCTCATGGCAGCGAGGGTCTCGCGAGGCGGCACTTGGGAAGGCATAGGAGGGCGACGCGGCGGCAGTGAGCTTGGACTTGTGTAGAGAGGTGGCGCAACGGCGGGGTGAGGTCGAGCCGGGCCAGAAACATGGGGCGCGGGCCGCTGTGGAGAGGGGGCGCACTGGTGTGAGGCAGCGAGGCTACATGGAGCTTGGGAGGCATAGAGGAGGCGCGACTGGAGCTTGTGGGGCGGTGGTGGCGCGCGGCGCTACAGGGAGAGCCCGAGGCGGAGGGAGCTCTTGGTGGTGGACAGAGGCCGAGCAGCGGCTGTGGCCTCGACGAGGTTGCCTAGGGCGACGCAGACGGTGGACCGAGGTGGTGAGGCTTGACGAGGATGGCGGCGAGGCCGGGCTCACGCGACACGAAGTTGGAGGTCGGGATCGGGACTCGAGGGGAGCATCGGGTTCGCGCGGCGGCGGCCATGGGGATCGAGCGGGGTCTCTCCCTGGCGGTGGTTGCGAGACGAGGAGAGGAACGGGGGTAGGTGGTGATGGGCTCAGGGAAGAGGGAGCAGGGTCGGGAAGGTGGGGCCGGGCTACGGTCGCTGCGCGAGAGCGAGCAAGGCTAGGTTGGGGTTGCCGGCGGGATCGTGTCACGGAGTGGGGCCAGGGCATCACGACGGGGGTGGTCGCGGTTGGGCTGGGTGGTTGACCGCATCAAGTTGGTGCGGTCGGTGGGATGGGGCGTGCGTGTGCAGGTGGTGGGGTGGTGAGTGGCGGTGGCTGAGGGGAGATTAGGTGGGGGTTTGGAACTAGGGTTTTCGAGTGTGTGGGGTGGTAGGTAGCTGGCTGCTGGGCCTTGGGCCTAGCGGTTGGCTGCCTCCCCCACTAAAAAACAAAATACTTTTATTTATATTTTATTTTTAGAAGGGCTGTTATAATTAGTTTTTAGACAAACTAGAGATCCGAAAAAGACCAGGGTTTGGATTTGGAATAAAGAGGGTAATAGAAAACAAAGGTAGGCTTTTAGAAAATAGTTTTAGGCAACATATGTATGATGTCATGATGATGCTCAAATGCAACGTGGCATGATGACATGAGCATGTGGTCATGATGATGCACAAAAAGGAAACAACAAGCGATTTTCTAGTAGTGGTTTTACCAGGGTGCTACATCTGTGCATGAAGTTTGACTTTATGTGCAAATGCATGTTGCATCAGCAAGTTATTACTTGATGTTATAGACCTAGATAGAAAAGGGAATTCATGTAAGGAAGTGACGAGTTCCAAAGATCAAGTTGAAGACTTGCACGAAGAAGGAAGCCAAATATAAGGTGTATCCACACTATTTGGAAGGATGGATCAATTCCAACTCATTATGAGCTGGCAATAAGAAGGATTATTAGTGCAGAAATGGTGTGGAGCAACATGAAGGAATGAACTTAAGTTCACTCAAGATAGGTGATTTTTCTAAGAAGCTAATGAAGTAGTTGTACCAAGTTCATGGAAGTAACATGAAAGGGTGCAAAGAAGAAATTTTGAAAGAAAAGTGGTATTCAAGCTCCGTAACTCGGAAAGAATGCCAATAGTAAGTCGAAAACCCGTAGGGTAATCCATACACCTAGGAGGATCCGCAGCTGGTATCCGTAGTTGGTATCCTAGCGGTGTAGTGAAGTAGGTCATCTTTGTGTAATTTAAAGAGTATAAAACTTGGCCTAAGCTAAGAAGGACATAAAGGAGTATAAAATTTATAGCGAACGACTTTCGTGACGCTTCGTAAAATCAGGCCTACCAAAGCGAAAATATTCAAAGGGTTAAGAGTAAGTCAAGTAATGTCGGAAGATTCCTTTCAGAGATCCAGAATTGTGTGGATATACCGCAGATTCTTTCGTGAGACCTTCCAGAGGTAAAATATAAGCTGGCCAGATACCAATACCTTAACTAATGGGTATTATATGTATAGATTAGAGACTATTAGGAAACACTAAGGGGGAGAGTAAACAATAAACACTGAAGTGTTGTCGTCTAACTTTCCGACTAAAGGTTGGAGAAGAAGTAAAAAGTAATGATGAGGTTAAGTCTTATTCTCATTAGGTTATAAGAAATCATCTGTATAAGAGTACTCTCTAGAGTATGTCTGGATGAAAGATCGAAGGAGATATAACTACTTAACCATAGTGGACTAGTTATAAAGGGGAAACAGCTGGTAAGTTTTCCTTAAGAAGGAGTTGAGCCTACTAAAATAGTTTAGTGTATAGTAGTAGGAAAGCCTGATTGGAATGGACTAAATATGTCCCAAACAAATCCTAAGTAGGACTATGAAGAGGATTCAAGGAAAAATATCTAGATACGGGATACCACAATTATCCCCAATTATGATCACAATGGAGTTAAGAAATGTCGTGATCAATACAAGTCAACTCCTCATTCCGAAACGTAAGAGAGTGCGAACTTCGGGGACAAAGTTTACTTTAAGGGGGAGAGTCTGTAACACCCCAACATTAGAGCTTAGAAATAAGCTGAATACATGTGTGTGCATTGCATTCATGCATAGATTTAAAAATCCGGATAATTTTTGTGCTTTTAAATAAAACTTGCCAAAGTAATTGAAGCTTCTCTTAACTTGGTGGAACTGAAGTAGATCATCAAGTTGAGTGCGATAAGTTTCAATATGACCTTTGCTAAAACATTATCTTTGGGTAGTATAATTTGATCTAAGGGTAGATCAAATGTAATAAAACTAAGTCACAACCCACTACTTAATAAGGAGTACTTGAGCTTCTTGAGATCATCACATAGTATTCCATACAACAACTCAAAGATGAATACTTAATGTTCTAAAGATGATATCAAGGTATTATCTACAACAAACCCTGAATACAAAGTTAAGTATATAACTTAAGTAAAGAAAACTCTATAACTAAATCTTGATACACTTGATTGCCATAGTGATACCTACCATGAGTATCATGGTAGTTCTTAAACATTAACTCTTATCACAAATAGAGTAGAAAGAGGAGTCAAGCCAAGACCATTCAACACATACCCTTAATATGATACTAAGAGGTGACATTCCTATTTAAGAAAGTCCTAGTGTCTATTGATCATCAATGTGTGTGATCAATTCTTGACCTAGAACTTATTGATTCATAGCCTTTGACCTATTATATTGACCTTCAAATACCTTAAGTAATTATAAGAAGAAGGAACTAGTATGGTGAAGTGTGCCATCATCAATGGAATGTGATCCTTGATGGAGATCAAACCATTTGATGTTGGAGGAGTTAACACACTCATGAGTAAACTAGAAGTAGTACCTAAACCCAAGAGTTAAGCTAGTAATTATGAAGCTATGAGAAAGCTAGTAGTATTTGTGTATCTAATAATAATTTTTTTAAGCCAAGTAGATATAGATATGAAGTAAGCTTATTTAACAAGATCAGCTTTATAGAGAGACTAGTACAAGTCTACTACTTAGTTGAGTATAGATCTTTATCAGGAAATTAAAAGCCTAAGCTTTGTTTGATCAAAAGATGGTGGTCAATATTCTCAAGTCATTTGAGAATAGATGACTAGGTGTTGAAGAAGACTTGTGAGTATACCAAATTAGGTAAATCCCTAGTAGATGAATCATCTAGCTTGATCCTGAGAAGTCAAGCTAGAGTATAATGAAGTATGTAGCATAAGTTGTAGGAGTAGTTGGAAGTATAATAGTTTAACCAAGTTAATACAAGAACAACTTGTATTATGGAGAGTAGTACCATACCTATTCCAGAGGATTGATACCACATGTGATATAGAGAGAACTGTAATCTTGTAAGCCTTGGAAGAAGTTGCAAGGTGAAGTTAAGGAAGTTAATAGATGGAGTTAGTAGTAGCTACATTAATAGGTGCATCAATGGTAGTTAATTAAGAGGAGTTATACTAGGAGTAAGAATGGAATAATGTTGAAGTGGCATGACCATGTCATCATATGATGATGGATATGGTGGAGTCAGATGATTGTCTTATTCAAGAAGATGTAATCTTTGTGAATAAGATAAGAGAGATATCTAGAGTATATTTAGGAAAGGAATTCCTTATCTCAAGATAAGCTTAGTGAAGTATTGAGGTAAGAATTCTTTAGAAACCTTTAGCTAGCTATACATGCAGCCATGACAAGACCCATGTCTACTTCATTATTCAAAACCCTAGAATCAAATGGATAGTGAAACCATTTCCTATTCCTAGGTAACCATTGAACAATACCTCTTGGACAATTGAAACTTCCAAAGGATAATTAGAGAACTAGATGAGTTATCATGTATGAAAGCCTTGTCCATCTGATTGTCTTGAACTCTAATAGAAACTTAGATTCATGGAATAACATATTACTCTAGGAAGTAATTCCAATATCTCACTCAAAGAGGAGATATCAATCCTAATCATAGATTTAGAAGTAATGTCCTTAAAACTTTATCCTTATCCATATTCATAATAGAATATGAGTCAAATGAACCTTCCTAAAACACATGGTAATTCTAAACTCTACAACTCAAGTAGAATTGGATTTGGCAAATCACCAAATATGGAGGACCATGAAACTTACATCACCCTATTATGAACCACAAAGATTAATACCCTATAATAAATATATATATCATCCCTTTATGAGGCTAAATATGAAGGGAATTCTCTACATGTCATTCAAAATTTTAAATTCTTGCTTTAACCATTATCATGGTGGAACTAAGCACATTTCCATAAGATTTTCTTTAGAAGAAACAAATTCACAAAACCCTAGTTTTTACTTACTTTACTAAATAAAATAACTTTTCATACACTCATAAATTTCGAGAAGATAAAGAATAATAAAGAGAAGATTTAGAAAAGAAAATAGAAACTAGAAAAAGAAAAAGAAAAAGAGAAGGAGTAGCCAGCCGCTTCGGCCCACGACCCAGGGAAGTTTCTCGCTAATCTGTCGCTCGCGAGCCGCTGGAGAAACTCGCTTCGCAACCTTTATCGCAGCCCGTATGCAGCCCAAGTCAGCCCACCTGGCCCGATACCGTTTCTTCGTTTTACTCCGGTCGTCTTCCACCTCCCGATCGAGTCAAGTAGCTTGCTGGCCGTGCCCTCACCGCTGGCGTGCACCAAGATCCGCGCCACCGCTCCAGGTCGTCTATAAAGTCACCTTCGTGCCGCCAAGGACGAACTCTAGCCGGTGTTCCTCTCTCTCCTCCCCTCTTTGCCAAAACCCTAACCCTAACCTCACAGGTGCTCCGCCGTGTCGCTATTTCCGGTCGCCTCGGGGCAAGCCGAGGATGCAGTTGAGCTCCTCGTGCTTCCCTCGATCATCTCGTGGAAGGAATCGAAGCCGCGCACCCCTAATCGAGCTCCCCGACTGCCTCTTCTCCGACGTCGACCACCGTCAATTCGACTCCGTCCGACCGTCTCCGGCCTCGCCGACCCCACCATTGCGCCCAGGTTAATCTTTTGGTCCTCCTAGACCTTCCCTCCGACTCCTCCTGCTCTGGTTTGTGCTGCCGACGACCACCACCAAGCGCCGTCGCCAGACCTCTTCGGTGCTGTCGCTCCGGCGACCATTTAAGGGCGGTGCCACCGCTATTCGACTCACCTCGCTCCCGTCTCTCCAGCAAGCCTAGCCACGAGGCCCCGCGCGTAGCCGATCAATGGGGGCGTGCTCAACCTAAGAGCATCTCCATTGTTGACGTCATGCTGACGTCAGCATGAGGTCATATCTCCTTTTATTTTATTTAATGTTTTGTGTAATTAATTTCTGGAAATAGAAATAACCCTTGTGGGCCCAGGTTGTCAGGTGTTTAATATTTTCCATAAATATTTTCGGAAAAGAATAAACATCTGACATGTGGGTCCAGATAGGAAAAAATCTTCATAAATCCCAAAAATCTTTAATTGTTTTAATAATGATTTTAAAATGGATTAAAATTGGGAAAATCATAACTAATTCATTTTAAATCAGAAAATATGTATAGTATATCAAAATTCTCAGAAAAATAAAATCTATATTTTAACTTTATTAACAAATATTATTGTGTTAACTATTTCAATAATTATTATTTAATAAAGATTTTATAATTAATAATACTTTAAAAATTCATATTTTAATATTGGTAAATAAGAAAAATATAAATAACTGTGTTCACCGTAGTTGATGGTGACCGCCAAACAGAGCTGCGTATGGACTCTCTGAGAGGCTACCCAAAGAGTAACTGTGGTAGTTGTCTCAGGGGATCGTGTCTCATGCGGGGTCACGGAGAAGGGAAGCGATTGGCTTGGATCTTAAGTTGGGCCTCAAACCATGGAAGTTTGAACGGGGACATACTCCCGGCTGTGCATCAAAGCTTAAGGTCTCTTGTGGGAAAAGTGATGCACCTCTGCAAAGTGTAAGAATTGTGACATGTTACTCCCTGTTCCGGGAAGGAGCTACGAACGTGGCAGGAAAGGAACCCCACGAAGGTTCTGGTCAACTTGTGAAGGCTGTCAGACATAGTTTTCAGAATAAAAGCAACCTTTGAAGAAATGTTTACGAAAACCTGCATTGCCTACGACCTATGGTCTGTGGCTGTAGAGATAGTGCATCATACACTCCTTTTTAGTGAACTTGCTGAGTACGCTCGTGCTCAACCGTACCTTCTTAACCCTTGCTAGGTTCTAAGCCATTGAAGACGACGTCAATATCAATTTCTGCTCAAGAAACCATCATCGGCAGCTCAAGTTCTTCAATGAAGTCTATGAAGTCAAAATACACATCACCTGAAGTGAAGGCAAAGTCTCTGTTTAGATAGGAGTAGATACTCTAGCCATAAAACCTACTTATGTAGAGCATTGCATTAGTAGCAATGGCAAGCCAAATAGTTTAGATGCTAGTCTTAGTTACTAGATACTTCTGAGTTATTATTTCTAGTTCTTCTTTGTAAGAAGTTTCTTCCTCTCTCTTTCACCTAGAGTGTTCTCTGGATCTTTTGTAAAGAGTAAAGTTGTAATCTATAGTCATGTCTTGGACCTGATGTGCTGTTGTACCATTCCGAGGGATGTAATACTGGTGAACGGTGTTTCATTGGTGTTATGTCAACGACTATAGTGTACTACATCATGCAGTGGTATGTTGGGTCACCGCAGCAACCCCCGGGATTTGAGGATCCCAACTTTCCAAACCACATCTACAAACTTGATAAGGCCCTCTATGGGCTCAAACAACCTCCACGCACATGGTATGATCCCCTTAGAGAGTTGTTGTTAGATCACGGGTTTGAGGTTGGGAAAATCGATCCCACTCTTTTTACGAAGAAGGTCAATGTGGAGCTTTTTGTATGCCAAATATATGTTGATGATATTTTCTTTGGCTCATCTAACAAAGCTTTTAATGATGAATTCTAAAAGCTTATGACTGGCAGGTTCAGGATGTCTATGATGGGAGAATTGAGGATATTTCTTGGTTTTGATATCAAGCAAGTCAGAGGAGGATCATTCTTCAACCAATCCAAGTATACTCAAGATATGCTCAAGAGATTCAACATGAAAGATCTAAATGGAGCTCCCACTCCCATGGGAACAAAGACCCATCTTGAACTAAACCCAAATGGTAAAGATGTGGATCAAAAGGTATATCGGTCCATGATTGGTTCTTTGCTTTACCTTTGTGCATCTAGACCCGATATTGTGTTGAGTGTAGGAGTGTGTGCAATATATCAAGCGGCTCCTAAAGAAAGCCATTTGATGGCGCTCAAGAGAATCTTTCGATATTTGGTTCATACCCCAAACTATGGTATTTGGTATCCTAGGAGCTCAACTTTCTCTCTTTGTGGATACACAGATTCAGATTGGGCTGGTGATAAGGATGATAGAAAATCAACCTCCAGGGCTTGCCAATTCCTTGGGAGGTCCTTGGTGTGTTGGTCTTCTATGAAGCAAAGTTGTATATCTCTCTCCACCGCTGAAGCCAAGTATGTGGTAGTTGCTAGTGCTTGTACTCAATTGCTATGGACGAGGCAAACTTTAAAGGAATACTGTGTCCATTGTGACAAAGTGCCTCTTTTATGTGACAATGAAAGTGCTATCAAGATTTCCTACAACCCAGTGGATCATACAAGGACAAAGCATATTGAGATTCGTCATCACTTCGTTAGAGACCATGTTGCTCGAGGTGATATTGAGCTATCTTATGTGTCAACCAAAGACCAACTTGCCGACATTTTCACGAAGCCACTTGATGAAGCAAGATCTTGCTATTTGAGGAATGAACTAAATATCATAGATTTAAGGATCTTGACTTGATCATCTTGCATACTCACCTATGTCTTGACTCTTATTTGGTTTAGGTGCAGGAATGGAGATACGGGAGTGCGGTCCTAGCACATTGGACTATCCCTCCCCCCATAATGCCAACATTAAGAAATTAAATTCTCTTAATATCATTTTGTGATATGTGAGCTTCATTAATGAGTAGTGGCTATGAACCCAAGGATAATTCTTCGTGGTGTCATGCCACAAACTCTTACATGGTGGCCTGGGTCACCACCCTTTTCTTATTGAAGAGTTGATTCTTGGTTTGTTTGATGTGGAACTTAATTTGTCATCTTCTTGAGTATCAACGTTTTCTTGGTTTTTCACCGTACATCTTCTGAATCCCAGGCCTATTCTCATATCTAAACATGCTCCTCTTGACACACATTTGTCCACTACTTGAAACTGGGGTTTTTGGTCGCGGGGGGCCGGACTGTCCGCCCTGAACCAACTGGAGTATCCGGCTAGACCGGACACTCCGCTTGATTCACACGTGACATTCTGGCTGGGCCAGACACTCTGGTGCATATCACCGGACACTCCGGCCCCGGCAGTTTTCTACTTGTAAAAGGGGTCGAGGAGAAGTGGACGGTTCAGTCCTCCTTCTCCTCCCCGACTCCCTCTTGCTCTCTGCCTGCTGCCCCCAACCAAGGACTCCACGGGGAGGGCTCCTCCACCCCAGATTCGTCCATTATCACCGGCCATTTCCTTCCCCTTGCCGCTAAGATCCTTTCCCCTCCGGTGATGGTCCCCATGGATGCTGGTATTGTGCCCCTCCCCTTATCCATCTCCAGGGTTTGCTCTAGATGAATTTTTGTGGGTAATGTCTTATCTGGATCCATGGGTACATCGTATATGCGTGCTACACTCGTCCTTGTAGTGGTTCTAGCAATCCCGATCTGCTCCGGGTGAACACACATGAACTGCCCGAAAATCATCTAGGATCCAGCCGAAATGTCCAGCGTGTACGAGTCGGACACTCAGGCCTAGCTGGAATATTCGGCGCATACGCACCGGACTGTCCGGTCTAGGTGGAGTCTCTAGGATGGTTTTTCCGGATAGTCCGGGTTTTTTCAGCCAGATCAGCTCGTGTATTACTTTGACTACTCCTATGTGTTTGTATCTCCAGGAGAAATGTGCTTACCCATATGCTATCCTTCTACTCTAATCTCACATGTAGCTCACTTCCTTGTCGATCTAAGGCTGCTCAAAAGGCCCGTCCTCGCAGGTTCCGTGATGAAGAAAGTGACATTCATGTTGATCCTTCCATGGTCTGACAGGCTTCTCATGACCGTGCTGCAGCAAAGGAAGAAAAGGTCAGAAAACTGAAAAGGGATGAAGCCAAGCACATGAAGTTTGAAGCATTAACCACTCTGAATGATTTGGGGACCGAGGAGTTTGTGGAGATGAGAATCCAGTAATTCTATTCTTTGTCTCGCACCTCGAATGAAGATCGCTTCTAGAGAAATGAACAAGCCCTGCTCTTTTCTGAGGTGTTTTGTGCTTTCAGGACTCCTGTGTGCCCCATGTAGTGGTTGGATCTTGAGAAGCTCCAAGCTCACATGTACTTTGAGGAAGCTCTTTGGGTGACTGAGAAGATGGGGTTGCACACCATCTTTCAAGTAAAAGAAGACTAGAATGTTGAGTTGGTCCAGTAGTTTTATGCCACAGTGGTCTTTGGGGACACTACGGATATTCCCCTCGAGTGGATCTCTAGCACTACTAGGTGTCGCTCCAACATGGCTCAGTTTGCACACATTCTTCGTGTGCCCTTCAATCCCAATGCACCCAGTGGTCTCAGAATGCATGTACATGGTCAGACATATGACAAGAAGAGGTTGTCCCCAATCTACTCTCAAAATGGTGTGGTTGGCCAAACCACCAACATCAAGCTCATCTACAACATTCTACTTCGCAAGTTTCGCCACACACGCACTCCCAAAGCAGGCAACAAGGATGAGATGAGAGGTGCGGAAATCAATCTTATGGCCCATTCTCACTCAGTGTATAACCATGATCCAGACCATCCAGGTGGTGCTATAGATGTCATGGATTTCATCTATCAGGACATGTACAAATGCATCACTAACAAGAAGTGTCCTTTGTTTGCTCCTTATGTGATGAAGCTCATTGCTTCTCAGGCTCCATCAACTCCATTGCTCTACATTGATCTTGTTCCACACCTTCCTGCCAAGCTACAGAGGAAGGATGCCCCCACCACCAGGGCTCCTTGTGGCTACTCCCTGCTCAGGACATATTTGAGGATGATGAGATGGATGTAGATGCTTTTCACAGTGATGATGGGTCTCAGGAGGTACCGGAGGCTGTGATCCGTGGCCCTTGTATGAAGCATGCTAGCAACACATATCACTTCACCACCTCTAAGGAGGAAGTGCACAAGACCGTGAAGAAGGCCTCTTGGTGGAAGAAGCTTCTTCTATACTAGAACATTGCCATTCGCCATGGACAGTATGATGCCTACAAGGCTAACCGGAATGTCATGAAGGAACTCAAGCGGATCAACCAGCCCATGGATGCTGATCCTTCCTAGCAGCAGGCATCAGATGGTACTCTTTCCTATGGTCAAAGGAGTCAGGGACGTGTGGACTGGTCCATCTTTGAGGATGTGTCTTCTTCTTCTCTCCCTCACGGATAGAGCTCTACTCAGGATTATCATGATGATGGGGATGGCAATGAGGATGAGGACGAGGATGACGATGATGATGCCGACAACGATGACTACAGTGGCTACAGTTTGCTTGGGGACACTTTAGTTGTGCTCTTTTCCCTTTTTGGAGTCTCGATGCCAAAGGGGGAGAAGTAGCCCTTTTATTATGTTGCTACCGGGGATTTGCATGGGTACACGAGCTTCACATTATTTCGATTTGCCTCTTTGAAGCTTCGTGTCTTTATCTTATTTGTTTGAGTACGATGTTCTGTTGAACTATGTTATGTGTGTTGTGACATGCTTACCTGGTTACATTAAAGATTATGTTATGCCTAGCTTATCGATCTCATCTTTAGTACATCATGTCATAACCTGTTACCGACAAAATCTAGTGAGGATGTGATCCTAGGGTGTGTGGTCTTGTATTCAAATGCAAAGCTAAATTGGTCACACATCTAGGTGGAGCCTTACTACATTTTGTAAATCTCGTACTATGAAAATTATTACCTATCCTATATGCAAATCCTTGGGTTGCCATAAAACAACAAAAAGGGGGAGATTGAAAGGGCATTTATGCCCTTCCTATTGTTTTGATGTTTGTTGACAACACTTGGATAGGTTTAATCTGTTGTTAATTGTTTCAGGAGATATCAGCTACACTAGTGTATTTTGCACTGAAGGAAAAGGGCTTCCCAGGATCAATTCTATGCAGGAACAAAGTCCCAGCCAGACTGTCCGGCTGATATGCGTCGGAGTGTTTGGCCTAGCCGGACTATCTAGTTGGCTTATGCCGGACTGTCCGGCCCTGGGGATTCGTCAACCTTCTCGGACATTCTGTGTGCCATATCGGACACCACCCGGACACTGTCCGGACTCTAGCCGGAAACTTCGCCAGGCCGGAGTGTCTGGTTGTTGTCGCCCGGAGTGTCCGGCTTGTATTTTCCAGACTGCCCGAGGTAAGTGGCTCCCAATAGCTCTAATTCCAGGGGCCCTATATAAAGGCCCCTTCTTCTACCTTGGAAGCTGCTCGTCTAATTCAAGAACAGCAGCACCATTTGAACCACCAAATCCTCAAGATATCTTCACTCAACCATCTAAAGTCATTGATCTTTGGAGGATCGAAGGAGGAGGCCTTGATCTGTAGCTTCACCAAGAGAGATCTTCATTTCCCCCTCATTCACTTGAGGGCCCCTTGCTCTAGTGTTTCATTGGAATCCTAGCTTGTGATTTGGTTCTTACAAGCTTGTCTTTGATTGTTTGACAGCTTTCTTGTATTCGGGAGCCTCCAATTAGGTTGTGGATGTGTGTCTCGAACTTGTTGTAAAGGTGCCGGCTTCCACCTCGAAGGTTGCCGATATAGTGGAAGAGGTGAATCGAACCCGTTGGGGTGAGGTTCATCGCAGAACAAGGGAGGCCTATCATGGTGTTAGTGATTTCATACCACCCCCTCTTGAAACGTAGACGTACCCTCAAAAGGAAGGAACTACGGGAAACAAATCCTTGTGTCTCCGCATGCTCCACTTTGGTTACTTCTATCCTTTATCGCACTTTACTTATCTAGTTCTTGCTTAGTGTATGTGCAAGATTGACATATAGGTAAATTCACCATAGTTGCATAATCTAGAGAATTTACCTTTTGTGTCAAACCCTAACTTGAAAATGAATAAAATTTGAAGTAACACCTATTCACCCCCCCTCTAGGTGCCCATACGATCCTTTCACCTTAGGGTAGACTTTCTCACCATCACGATCTCGTAAACACATCCCTGAAACAGAAGACCTTGACACCACTCCTGAGAATGGGGATGGGGAGTCAGATTGGTTTCAGATTGTTCATGACATGCTAGTTCGAATTTGTTCTCCTGATCCTTGTAGTTCACATAAGAGACTTGTTATTACTAGTGATGGCCAGTGCCGAGTAGAGGCTCGCTGCTAGTGACAACAATTTCCCGATCTCTAGTGCGATAGTGGGCGAATTCAGGAGGTGGCGTCACCATGACAGTGGGTTTTCTTGTTTCAATCTAGACTTTGGGAAAGTGCGGGCCGTCCTAGCTAAGGATGAAAATGGAGCGGAAAGTTTCCAACTTTTTCACGAAAATCGAAAATCGAAAAAAATATGAAAACAAAATATGAACTTTGGAAAACAGAAATAGAAATGGATTTTCTTTGGATGAAACACAAACAAAGCGGAACAATTATTTACGGCAGAACAGACATGGAAATGGAATTTCTATTTCCACCTACTATGGATTTTCCATTTTAGGGTTGATGTGCAACCAAAACCAACCAGCCCAATACATGAACTTGTGAAACCAAATTTTTAAAGCGTCCCATCCCAAAACCCGCGACGATGTAGTCCCTTCATGCATTCCAGGAGGCTTCCATGATTTGTATTTCTCTTATTCCCTTGTAAACCTAGAACCGTGCTTGACATGGGACCCTACAGGTACTCGAGTTTGGTATATACGACCTGAATATGGCAGAAGCCCATGGTGTCGCCAAGGCCCAAGAGAGGACTCGAGTGGCCTATAGACTCTCGATTGCTTGAAGAACAAGAAGAAGCTAAAGATAGAAAGTTTAAAGGGGAAAACCCTAACCTGTAACCGACTCGACCTGCTACCCGAGACCTAGCCTATCTATATAAAGGCTAGGAGGGGGCAGCGAGAAGGACACACGCAACCTAGTTTCCATAACCCTTGCCAGATCACATTTGCGCACCATTGTAATCTTTGATTCCTTCGATAATTCCACGAGCAGACAAGCAGGAGTAGGGACCTCTACGATGCCTGAACCTAGGTAAATCTTCGAGTCCCCTGTGTGCTTGTTTGCTAGCCGATAGATGTCTCCAGCGCTCCCTCCTTCTCCAAAACCCAAGTCCGTAACAATGGGCATTGATGAATTAAACCCTCGTCAATTGGCACTGTCTGTGGGAACTGGGAGTGCTGATGTTGCGGCTTCTTCGGCCCCATCAACCGCGATCTACAACTCCGCAACAGCGGAGATTTGCCAGCTCTTCGGCGCGTTCGACTTCACCGTCCACACGCCGGCTACTCGCCAGACCTTCGAGTCCGTGGGTGATGGAATCAGCCTGGCGATCGGAAGCTTCTGCTTCCAAGTTGGTCAGATGGGCACGCTTCGCATGCCTGACTAGTCGACGGTGCCGTCGATTGCCCCAGCGACGACAGTCACGACCTCTCTCGACGCCACAGCTCATGGCGACACGACCGCGAGTATGATGCGCGCGATGACCTCACACAGCGCAAGATTGACAAATCAAGGGAACAACATGCTCGGTCGACTAACTCGGAAGGGGGAGATGTGGAGCTCTACGGCGCCAGATGCTTCAGTAGATCCATCAGGCAAAAGAGAATGCCTAAGGGATTTAAACTCCCATCGGAGAACCCGAAGTTTGACAGCCTACAGGACCCGAAGATCTGGCTGGAGGACCACATCTCCTCCATCAGGCTCCACGGCGGCAGTCAAAGCACGACCATGCAATGCTTACAGCTACAGCTGTAAGGCACCGCCCGAGCATGGCTCAACAACCTCCCACGCGGATCCATTCGCAGCTGGGATGAGCTAGTTTACAGCTTCGTGCGCAACTTCAAGGGAACGTACAAGCAACCCGCATCAATCGAAGAGCTGAGATGCTGCCAGCAAAGATCGGGCGAATCGCTATGCTCCTACATCCAAAGGTGGTCCATCATCAAGAACTCCGCAGAGAACATCTCGGAGGATCACGCGATTGACGTGTTCAACGGCGGCATTCGCTGCCTAGAACTCAGGGAGGAGCTGGGCGGCTCAAAGCCCAAGACCATCGACCACCTGATGGAAATCGCGAATCGGTGGGCCGATGGAGAAGATTCGGTGAAGAATCACGTTCACTCCGACGAGGAGGCGGAACTCGAGCGCAGACGTGATCGCCGAGGCAAACGCCGCATGTGCATCTATGACGATCGCAACGACGTCAACATGGTCGCAGCTGGCTACGCCGACAGACGCGACGATAACCGCAACAGCGGATACCGTAGCGGCAGATACCGCAACTCCGGGAAAACCACACAAGTGTGGCAACGCCGCAATAGCGATGAGGCACCCACGACATCCATTGAGGACAAACTGTCTGGGCCATGTATGGTACAGTTCTACATTGACAAGCATGATGGAAAGAAGAAGTCTAGCCACCTCCTCAAGGATTGCCGCGAGTTCCTCAAGCTACACGAGGGATTGGTTCAGATGAACCGCAACGCAGTCGAAAGAGGCTATGGAGCCGCTCTAGGCGCCATGGCACATGGCGCTCCGCCACCACCACCTGGGCCACCCCCGAATGCAGCTGCGCCGAACCAGCACCACGGAGGCGAACCGTACCCACGAGCTATGGGCACCATGATGATCCAAAAGGGACGCCCCTCGAATCGGGTGCAGAAGGCCATCACTCGCCAAGTCAACTTGGCCACACACTCGCCACCATCCACTACTGAGTACCTCAGCGGCAGCGAGTCCTGCATCACGTTCGACAAACGCGATCATCCGCCTCAAGTACCCCGTCTAGGCCATTGCCCCCTCGTACTCAAGGCGCAAATCGGAGGTTTCGACATGAGCCGCGTCTTCATGGATGGCGGAAGCGGCATCAACCTTATATTCGCGAGTACCTTGCGAGCAATGAGGATCCCTCTAACTTGCCTGGAGGCCTCGAACACAACATTCCACGGCATCGTCCCAGGGAAAGGCATATACCCCATGGGAAAAATCAACCTCGACGTCATCTTCGGCACGCCGAAGAACTTTCGGCGCGAGCGCATCAACTTTGAGGTCGTCGAGTGGCCCTCACAATACCACTGCATCCTCGGACGTGTCCCGTTTGCTAGGTTCGTGGCAGTACCGCACTACGCCTACCTGCAGATGAAAATTCCAGGTCCCAATGGCGTCATCACGATCAACGGGAGCTTCGAGAGATCCGACAGTTGCGACAAGGAATTCAATAGAATTTCCCAGTCCTTCGGCATGCAGGAAGAACTCGCAAGGCTGAAGGAGTCGACAGACAACAGTCTGCCCCCACTGAGCCGGCCAAGCTCGCCCGATCTATCTTTCGACTCATCGGTGCACATAAATAAGGTGTAGGTCCACCCATCGGATCCCGCCAAGATGGCCCTCATCGCCAACAACTTGAGTGCCGCATAGGAACTCGTGCTCGTTGAATTCCTCCGTGAGCACTAGGAAATTTTCGCCTGGTGTCCAGCAGACATGCCAGGCGTTCCTAGGGAATTCGCCGAGCACGCACTCAACGTCAACCCAGACGCAAGGCCAGTCAAGCAAACAATACGGCGATTGTTTGAGCCAAGAGCAAAGGCAGTCGGAATGGAGATCAACAGACTCCTCGATGCCAAATTCATACGCGAGATCAAGGAGAGCACTTGGCTCGCCAACACGGTATTGGTACCAAAAAAGGATATAGATATCCTGCGGATGTGCGTGGACTTCACCTCTTTAAATAAGCATTGTCCAAAAGATCACTTCCCGCTACCACGAATCGACCAGATCATCAACTCCACCACGGGATGCGAGCGCCTCTGCTTCCTCGACGCCTACTCATGCTACAATCAGATTCGAATGAAGGAGGAAGATCAAGAAAAAACAGCGTTTACAACGCCCTTCGGTGTGTTCTGCTACAACACAATGCCTTTCGGGCTAAAAAACGTAGGAGCCACCTACCAGCGGTGCATGCAGGCTTGTCTCAAAGAGCAACTTGGTCGCAACATTCAAGTCTATTCGACGACATAGTAATCAAGACCAAGGAGGAAGCCTCCCTAATCGACAATTTGCACGAAACCTTCGCCAACCTCGACCGCTACCTGATCAAGCTCAATTAGGAAAAATGCGCCTTTGGCATACCATCTGGGCAACCACTTGGGTACCTCATCTCTGCGAGGGGGATCGAGGCAAACCCGAAGAAAATAAAAGCCATACTGGCCATGGAGAAGCCCAAAAACATAAGGGGAGTCTAGCAGCTGGTTGGGCGAATCGCGGCCCTTAGTCGATTCATCAGTCGGATGGGAGAAAAGGCACTGCCTTTCTACCAACTCCTCCGCAAAGCTGAAAAATTCGAATGGACAAATGAAGCGCAAGAAGCATTCGACGACCTCAAGCGCCTGCTATCCACTTCGCCAGTGCTGGTGACCCCACGAGAAAGGGAACCACTATTGCTGTATATCTCCGCCACCAACCAGGTGGTCAGCACGGTACTCGTGTTCGAATGAGCCGAGGAAAACAAGGTCCACGGGGTACAACGCCCAGTCTACTACCTCATCGAGGTCCTCATGCCAACAAAATAGCGGTACCCGCACTACCAAAAGCTGACATACGACGTCTTCATGACTTCCCGGCGACTGCACCATTACTTCCAGGAGCACCCAATCATGGTGGTCTACGACGCCCTGTTGGGGCATATCCTCAATAACCCCGACGCCACGGGACGAGTCGCGCTTTGGGGAATAGAATTGTCTCCACGAGACATTACATACGAAAAGCGCGACGCAATAAAATCACAAGTTCTTCCTGACTTCCTCATGCACTGGATGGAGAACCAGCTCCCTTACAAACCAGATATGTCCTACCTCTGGACAATGCACTTCGATGGATCCAAGCGGAAAGACGGAGCAGGTGCAGGTGTCATACTGACATCTCCTCAAGGGGACAAGCTGAAGTACATCCTGCGAATGCAGTTCACCGCCTCCAAAAACAAAGCTGAATATGAGGCCCTGCTGCACGGGATGAGGATGGCAAAAGCCTGCGGCGCCAAGAGGCTCATTATATACGGCGACTCCAAGTTGGTCGTCAACCAAACGATGCATGAGTGCGACGCACTGAATGACAACATGATCGCGTACCGCGACCTCTACGACACACTCGAAGGAGACTTCGACGGTTGCGAGCTGCGGCACGTAGGTCGCGAAAGCAACGAAGAGGAGGACGCACTCGCCAACATAGGCTCTACCTGCGCTCGCATACCACCTGGGGTATTTCTCGAGCGCATCTGCGAACGCGCCATCAAGACAAAGGCCGCAAAGAAGAAAACAAGCCCAGCAATGGACTCGGGGGCTACGCCGCCCAATGAGTCAATGTCACTCGATGACTTGGAGCTGGACACAGGACTCAAGGGACCAATGAGCGTCATGATGATTGAACAATCCTGGACGCAACCGTACATCACGTACCTCCTCAGCAAAAGGCTACCAGACAATCCGACTGATGCATGGCACATCGCGCGGCGATCCAAGGCATTCGCTATTATCAATGGCGAACTGTATAAACGCAGCATCACAGGAGTACTCCAACGATGCGTCTCCACGGCCGATGGAAGAGCCATTCTCCTCGACATCCATGAGGGGACCTGTGGGCACCACGCCGGCAGTCGCGCCCTCATTGCCAAAGCTCTACGAGCTGGATTCTATTGGCCTACGGCCATGCGTGATGCCAAGGACATCGTCCAAAAAAGCAACGCTTGCCAACGATTCGTAGACAAGCCGCACGCACCTGGCGCAGAGCTCCGGCCAATTCCATTGGCCTGGCCCTTCGCGCAATGGGGACTCGACATGGTTGGCAAACTCCCAAGGTCCTCACGAGGAGGCTACGTCTACCTCTTGGTCGTAGTCGACAAATTCACCAAGTGGATCGAGGCCATGCCAGTGACCAACCAATCAGGACACAGCGCAGTTAAGTTCTTCGAATCCATCCTCTACCGCTTCGGAGTATCGCACAGCATCATCACCGACACTGGGGCGAACTTCACATCCAAGGAGTTCCAAGAATTCTGCGAGAATCTAGGGATCAACATCAGCTACGCCTCGGTAGCACATCCACAGACCAACGGTCAGGTGGAAAAAGCAAACGGGCTCGTCTGCGGCGGCATCAAGAAGCGACTCCTCCGGCCACTCGAACAAGCCGCGGGTTGCTGGCCAGACGAACTGCAATCAGTACTCTGGAGCCTACGCACAACTCCAAACAGTGCCACGGGCTACACGCCATTCTTTATGGTGCACGGAGCCGAAGCAGTGCTACCCGCCGAGGTACGGTACAAGGGGCCACGCGTGGTTGCTTACAGTGAACAAGAGTCATCCCTCGCACTCGAAGACTCCGTTGACCTCCTTGACGAGGCAAGAGAAATCGCCGCGGAAAGATCAATGATTTACCAGCAGAACCTGCGCAACTACCACAGTAGGAGGCTACGCCCCAGATCCTTCGTCGAAGGCGACCTGGTCCTGCAACTGAAGCATCAGGGGCAGCTCAAGCTCGAGTCCCCCTGGGAAGGACCATACATGATTACAGAAGTAATCCCAGGTGGCGCCTATCGCCTTCAAGATTTAGAGATAGGAGTCGCATACTCCAACCCCTGGAACGTCGCGCAGCTGTGACGCTTCTACCCTTAGTCGTTTTTACTTTTACAGTGCACATAAGGCACTCATCCAAGGCTACTTATCCACACATTGTACTTCGTACTATCTCACGAATAAATAAAAGCTAAGTGCCCCAAAACTCTGTGTCTACCTTTATTTTTCCGCAGCTTATCGACTCGGGGGCTACGCCACCTTATACACATCTGTTCTATGAACTAAAATGTGATATCCTGAGTAGCTGGCAAATCAATCGAAACCCTTGACACAAAATCAACCCAGTTGCAACGCACCTGACGGGTTGACAAGGGACTGAGATAAACACATGGCCAGGATAACAAAAAGGAGTAGCATAGTGCAACGCACTTACATGCTAACAAGCTCTTTATACATATTCAATAGTCAATTATACATAACATTTATACGAACTTTACAACACGGGTACACTTATGTGTAGGATACAAATCAAGCTACTACTGCAAAAAAAGAACGTTGGTTTGTTCCTCAAAGAAGTCGATGATCTCTTCTGCTGGGCGATCCACCGCCTGGTAGTGCGGCACCATATTCCAGGCAGAACCTGCTGGTGGCGCAGGTAGCCTAGCCGCAATTACCGCAACATCTACGTCAGGCCTATGCAGTCGCACCAGCGATAGAGCAACCTTGGCACCAGCCACCAACTGTTGCCTCACGCACTCGCGAACCACGGTCAGGTCTCGAAACTTGGCAAGGAGGGCCAACAAGCTTGGTGGAGCAACATCCAGCGGAAACATCGTCCGATAAATGTTCTTCAAGCATGACTGCGACTTTTTCAGAAAGTGTAGCACTCGTGACGCATGATCCTGCAGGGTCGCCAGCGCAATCGCATGATCATGATCTACCCAGAAGTATCCACTCTCTTGAAGTTGCTCCTGGGTAAGATAATGCATACGAATGGCAATTCTATCCTTCTCATCCTGTGGATGACGCGCGCTGACAACTACACGAAGCAGCAACAGCAGCATAAGGACAGTGCACTGTCGCGAGCGACTACAAGGAAAAGATAAGAGCAAGCAAACTAACACTTGAATTGGTCACCCAGCTACGTCACCTCGCCAAGCAGATACTGCTCTCGGGCGGCGGCTTTCTCCACCTTTGACTTCCATACATCCGCGCTACCGCGGAGCACGGGCAACTCACGCTCCAGCTGCTTCACGCGGTCACGCAATCGCAAAAGCAGCGACAACTCACCTACCATGGAGCGCGGCGGTGTCAAAGTATCATCAAGAGGCGGCGAGTCCTGAGTTTCCCTCAAAGGATCACTTGATGTACCCTACCACAAGCCAAGATAGAAACAAATAAGACGACCAAATCAACACAAAGACAAAAGATTCAAGTGCATTCAAGACTAGCAAAAGTATCAGCAGATACACTCGTCAGCAGACATGTTCTTAACAAAGGACATAAACTAGTTAACTATTACAAATATACTGAGGAGCGATTGGCTTCTTCGACTTCGACGGCTTCGGGGGCTTCATCGAGTCCGTGGCAGTGTCAGATGCCACTGACTTTCTGTCAGCCCCTGATGCCGCAGCCTTTGCCGCCTTCTTGGCGCGTTGCAGCTCCTCAGGGTACTTCGCAACCGTGTTTATCAGCTGCGGCCCATATTTTCCACAAGCAGTCGCGAAAGGAGCAAACACTACCTGCTGGCCGTCCTCGCTAACGGGCATCGCCTTCGACACCGCGGCGGGATCTATCTCGACTCCGTGGGCCTGCACCATGGCAAGTGACATGGACGCGCCAGCCGCGCAGAGTGAGTTCTTGAAGATGGAAGGGACACCCTGGCGAGAGACTCCACCGGCTCGTCCATGTTCTCGATTAGCTCAGCCTTGGGCATCAACTCCTCCCAGAGGCGACTGAGAACGCCCTTAGCCTTGGAAAGCGTATCTTGAACGGTGGCGCTGCGGTCCTCGACTGCTGAAAGCGCACCCGCCAAAGCGTCATCGCAGCGGAGGGCCTGAGGATCAAAGCTCAAACCGCTAGCATCTGTACCAACACATAGATATAAACATCAACGCCAACGGCAAACACCGAACATGAGAACAACAACGATATCCAACCAAGGTACCTGAGAGGGCTTTGGCAATCGAGAAAAGTTGTTCTTCGAACAACTACTCTCTCAACGCAATGGAGGCACGTAGATCCTCTTCACGCCTCTGTGTCTCGTCACACGGTGCGATTGCCTCGTCGCGACCCTTCATAGCCGCGGCGAGTGTTTTCTCCAAGGTGGCGGCGTCACGCAGGAGGGCATTATGTTCAGCTACAAAACAAAAAAGATTGACTATCAGTCGACTATATAAAAGGAGAAGAAGAAGAAGTGCAGGACACTCACTCTCAACCACGCGATGATGCGTCTCTAGCATCGCATGCTGGCGGGCTATCGCAAGCACTTGCTCCGCCAAGTGAGCGGCCTCCTTCACAAGGAGTTATCGCATAACAAAGGATCAGCAGAAGCCGTCGACTGCAATATCAAAAAGAAGAAAATCCTACACTTACATGATCCTCCAATGACTCCGAAGTTATTTGGTGTGTAGTCATCCGGACAACCATTCGATGCTCCCCTGCATGAGGAGAACTGGAAGAGTTGTGCCCGGAGTGGGCCGGCAATGGAGGCAAAGGAGCACACTCGACCTCTTTCTTGGCCCTTGAGGTCGCGACTCCTGATTCTTTCAAAAAATGGACGTTGCCAGAAGATGACGACGCCTCTTGACTGCAAGACAAAATCCACATCAAGAAAAGGCAAATCCAGAGATGAACCAATAAGGGCAAATCAGAGAAGAACAAACAAACTAGAAAACTTACCAATCAAACTTGTCAAAGTCAAAAGTGGGCTCCCCCGACTCTAACGAGGACTCCTTGGGAAGTCGCATCTTCTTGCGAGAGGATGGTGCCACGACGCTCACAGGAATGGCAGGGATCAGCGACTCCGCACCAACACCTGCACCTTCCGGAGTCGAAGGAGACGATGCATCGGAATACTTGCTACGTGAACGCTTGCGAGTATCCGGACTACCGGACTCGGGGGCTTCCTCCTCCACATCAGACGGGACGGTCGACTCCAACTCGTCCTCTTCCAAGGCTTTGCGAGGGATAATCCCCTCAGGAAGAGGAGGCATACAGGGTGACACCACCCAATCCTGCATACAGACAACAAAAATAGCACAAGGATAAGAAACAGCAGAGAAGCAATCGACAAACCAAGCTACTGCGTAGCACTACTATACCTCAGGAGGAGGGTTAGCAGCATCAAACGGAAGAACAACTGGCTCACTGGGCAGCACATCCTTGGCGGGGTACTTGGTGCCCATTCGAACCCTTTTGTCCACCTCACTCGTGGACATGCTATCGACAGACACGCGTGTGGCATCGTCAGCACCAGTCCACTGAAACATGGGGTGGACTCTGGCCTGCAGGGGCTAGACGTGATGGCATAGCCACGTGCGAATGAGGGCGCAGCCTCCCTCCTCTTTGCCTATGCCACTCTCGAGGTCGCAGACGCGCTCATACAGCACATCTGTCTCCACGGACTCGCCAGGCATGACTACATTCTTCCAGGAGCGCCTCCTATTGCACGGCGTCGCGGGATCGAAAGGTGCGAGTCCAAAGTGCTCCCCGTCAGCCTTCTCGTCGCGAACATAGAACCACCTGTCCCTCCATCCTTGGACGGACGATGTGAGCTTGATGTCGATAAGTGGTGGATGGGTCGACATGGATTCCACAACCACCTACATCGTAGACTAAGGAGCCAGACGTAGATTGGCGTTTCAACTTGAAGAGGCGCTTGAAGAGGCCGAAGTGCGGCTCGATTCCGAGCCAGCACCTGCAGAGGGTGATGAAGCAAGAGATGTGGAGGATAGAGTTCGGGGACATCTGATGGAGTTGAAGCCCGTAAAAATAAAGGAGGCCCCTGAAGAAAGGATGCAGGGGCAACGAGAGGCTGTGAATGATGAACGCCAAGAACATCACTCGAAAACCAGCGGGAGGAGAAGGGATTATCTCGCTGCCGGGGACGCGCATGTCGGTGACTGTGGCGGACAACACTCCGTCTTGGCGAAGAAGACGGAGATCAGAGGACTTGATGATGGAGGGACGCCACGCACCATTCGTGACATGGGTGCCCGCGCCCTTCTTCTTCCTGCCAGCGGCGGTTCTGGTGCCCACGGCGGCGGAACCACCCTTCTTCTTCACCGCAGCAGCGGTAGCGGCGGAATCGGCCGTAGCACCTCCCTTCTTCTTCCCCATTGCGCGGCAGCGATGTGATTGAAGAAAATAGCTGGGAAATGCGCGGAGCTGGTCCAGCGCCGCGGAGGAAAAGAGAGCAGAGAAAGCAATGGAGCAGCGGCAATGGCGATGAGGGCAGAAGATGAGCGAAAAGAAGATGTGAATTTTACCGTCGCAGCACCACTACTTAACCCCTGGAAGATGCAATCCAACGGCTCAGAAAAACCCTACTGGACACGTGGCAAATATCGTGCTAGACACGTGGAGGAGGGGAAACGCAAACCATCCCTCTTCTGCTCCCATTACGCGTGGAAATCGAGGAGGCGCAGTTAAAATAAAGATTACGCACGCCTAGTTAAATCAAAGTCAGAGAGTGGGACCCACTGCTCGTCACGTCCCGTCAAACTTGCTCACGCGGGCAACTGAGGTCATGAAATCGTCAGCACTGACGTCATCAAAGCTACGCAGCAGAAGACTTCCACTACTTTAGTCCTTGCTCGAGTCTTCGACTCCACCAAGCACTCGGGGGCTACTCCCGTAGGGAGCGCTGGTCACGCACCCTAGGATTTTTCTTCTTCTTTTGCAGGAACATGGCCAATCAAGCCAAACCCAACCACTCGAAACACGGTTCGACTATGGAACATGGGTTACTCCCATAGGGAGCGCCGGAAACAAATTCGACTAAAACAAGCGAACAAAAGACGACAGCAGTCGCAAAAGTTCTTTAGTCCCTGCCTGAGTCTTCGACTCAACCAGGCACTCGGGGGCTACTCCCATAGGGAGAGCTGGTCGCGCACCCTATGATTATTTGTACCAAGTAATGTGTGTTGATAGCGTCTACACTCGAAGTTTATGGCGACACCGCCTCATAATTTTTCCCTACAAAGAGACTGCGTCTCCTGGGTCACCCGAGTCGTCTCCGCGATGATAAAATTCGGATGCCGCGCTTACAACGTGAAGGTAAGACCTGAATAAGGCCTGGCAACGCATTTGCTGCGCACTACCAGAAATATATCCGTGCCTACAGGTACGATGAATATGCCTTGACGGACGCGTCAAGTTCTCACACCCATATAACTGGAATTCGACTCCTGTAAGACCTCTGTGGCTTGAGTCGAATTACACCAGCACTTTTCCAGATTTGAGTCCGGGGACTCGAGTTTGAGTAGATTGTGTTGTTTTACCCTAAGGTAGTTAATTGATACTGATGCATCGGTTAAATCAGGCACGCACATCAACAATCCCTATGACACAAATAAAGCAGTCGAAAATATACTCATTCATGCACTCGAAAGACTTCAAAAAGTCCCCAGTCGAATCTGCGATTCCACTGGACACTCGGGGGCTACTGACATGGGTATACCCTACAGGTACTCGAGTTTGGTATATACGACCTGAATACGGCAAAAGCCCACGGTGTCGCCAAGGCCCAAGAGAGGACTCGAGTGGCCTACGGACTCTCGATTGCTTGAAGAACAAGAAGAAGCTAAAGATAGAAAGTTTAAAGGGGAAACCCTAACCTGTAACCGACTCGACCTGCTACCCGAGACCTAGCCTATCTATATAAAGGCTAGGATGGGGCGGCGAGAAGGACACACGCAACCCTAGTTTCCACAACCCTCGCCAGATCACATG
Organism: Avena eriantha; assembly: GCA_910589775.1. Classification (NCBI taxonomy): domain Eukaryota; kingdom Viridiplantae; phylum Streptophyta; class Magnoliopsida; order Poales; family Poaceae; genus Avena; species Avena eriantha. Next base: position 402,284,505 of record OU342745.1, read on the forward strand.
TGCGCACCATTGTAATCTTCGATTCCTTCGATAATTCCACGAGCAGACAAGCAGGAGTAGGGACCTCTACGAGGCCTGAACCTGGGTAAATCTTCGAGTCCCCTGTGTGCTTGTTTGCTAGCCAATAGATGTCTCCAGCGCTCCCTCCTTCTCCAAAACCCAAGTCCATAACAATGGGCATTGATGAGTTAAACCCTCGTCAATGCTCGTGCCGACCATCGGGCTTGCGCCCATGGAGCCCAGACGATGGTGTTGGGACTAGACTAAGGAAGCACTTCAGCGGAGGGGAGGAAGATGGTGACTCTGAGGACGATCCCTCTAGAGCGCTTTGGTGGCAAGTTCTAGTGGTTGCTTGAGCTCCCCGAAGACGAAGATACTATCTCCGACTAGACAAAGAGCTTTGAGAATATATGGAGTCTACTGGGTGATGCTCGCTGATGTGATCAGCTGTGCCAAGAGCATCCACGAGAAGTAGTGGAAAAACAGGAAGGCAGAGCTAGATGAGATCGCATTGCTGCTTAGAGACGGCGTGAGATAGAGCTTGACGTTGTCTGTAGCGACGCCGCCCTTTAGGTACACCTTTTCACCACCGCGAGCTCGTAAACACATCCCTGAAAAATCGGACCCTAACACCACTCCTGAGAATGGGGATGGGGACTCCGATTGGTTTCAGATTGTTCATGACAAGCTAGATCAAATTTGTTCTCTCGATCCATCTAGTTCACATAAGAGACTAGATGATGTGTGATCGCCAGTGTCGAGTAGAGGCTCGCCGCTGGTGAGGCCACTAACCAAAAATGTCCGACTTGTAGTGTTGCAGAAAATGGCGGGGTAATCTGACTGGACCTTCTTTGAGGGAAAAAAGAAGCAAATAAAACTTGCAAGTCGAAACCTTTCCGACTCACACTAGCCAACTCTTAATTGTAACTTTTGATAGGGTACATCTATCTTATTCTTGTCCGACAAGAAAATAAACTTTAGTGGTTGATTGTGGATGACAGCCATGTGACCTCCCACTCAGATCTGGACCAGATCTGACCAACTTCTTGGCCAAGACAAACTAGATCTTGCCACTTCCCTAGATCAAATAGATCAAAAAGGCCAAATGAAAATAGCGAAAAATATCCAATCTTTCGCACTAGCGCATCTCATGAGCAAGAACTAGGCCAAAAACCTAGAGTCGATGATCTGATACCACTGTAGGGCAATTCCCAGAGCCAAGATGGAAAAAATTATCCTCCGGGACCACCTCAAGATCCGGCTAAGGTCAAAGGAAATAGTCTGTATCTCTCGACGTGCAGGAGCGGAAGCTGAGGAAGCACATCGTGGTGGTTCCATACATTCCCTTTGTCTCGCCCGACTCTGGTGAACTTCTTGATCCTAGGACCACCTCGTCGCCGGCTCCGTGCTCCTCCCTGCCTCCGACTTTGCCGCCGCCCAACGTTGCCGACGAGCACCGCATGTGTGGTGCCTTGTACATTGCAAATGTATCTATAATTTTTGATGCTCAATGCTTGGTTTTATCCACTTTCTCGTGTTTTGTCCACACTTTGGAGTACTTTTCATATGATTTCTTGGACTAACCTATTAACAAGAGCCACAGTGACAGCTGCCTGTTTTCTGTTGTTTTTGGTTCCAGGAAAGTCATAAAATGAATATTCTCGGAATTGGACGGGACAAAAGCCAATGTGCCTATTTTTCGAGAAGACTCACGGAGCCAGAAAACGAGACGGAGGAGGGCCAGGGGCTGGCCACACCCCCCAAGCGCGGGCTAGGCATGGCCACGCCAGGGCCTGGTGTGGTGGCCCCAGGCACCCCCTCGGTCTCCCTCTTCGCCTATAAGAAGCCTTCTGACCTAAAAACTTCAGGGGGTTTGACGTTTTTCCATGAAAAGTTCCACTGCGCCGCCGCCACGAAGGGGAGATTCGGGGGATAGAAAGTCTCTGTTCCGGCACCCTGCCGGGACGGGGAAGTGCCTCCGGAGCCATCTCCATCGACCTCCACCATCATCTCCATCGACCATCCATGTTTCCCCATCTATGAGTGAGTAATCCCCCCTGTAGGCTATGGGGATGGTAGGGATTGGATGAGATCGTTCATGTAATGGCATCAGATTGTTAGGGCATGGTGCCTAGTATCTTTTATTAGTGCTTTATGACTTTGTTGCGACTTGTTGTGCTTAATTCTTGTCACTAGGGCCCGAGTGCCATGATTTCAGATCTGAACATGTTATTGATTCATTATGATAGTATTGTTCTTGGTCTTATCTACAAGTTGTATACACACGTCGTTGTCCGGAACCTATGGCCCCGAAGTGACAGAAATCGGGATAACCGGAAGGGAAAGGCTTTGATGTGAGGATCACATGTGTTCACGGAGTCTTAATGCTTTGCTCCGTTGCTCTATTAAAAGGAGCACCTTAATTGCCAGTAGTTCCCTAGAGGCCCCGCTGCAAACGGGCTGGCAGGACAAAAGATGTCGTGCAAGTTCTCATTGCGAGCACGTATGACTATATATGGAACACATGCCTAGGATTGTCTAGTACTTGGATGCTTTATCTTATTTATCTGCAATTGCCCTATGTTCTGATTGCTATGTGAATTGTCTTGTCCATGCAACGCCCGTCCATCCATCCCTCTGCCTACCGCACTTGAATCCCACTATTTACTGCTTTTGTTACTACTGTCCTTGCTTTACTACAGCTGCTACTTTACTATTCCTACTACAAAACTGTTGCTACTAATAAATTGTTGTGAGCAAGATTGTTTCCAGGTGCAACTAAATTGACAACTCAGTTGGTAAGGCTGATAAATATTCTTTGGCTCCCTTTGTGTCGAATCAATAAATTGGGTTTCACTTCCCTCGAAAATACTACGATACACCCCCTATACTTGTGGGTCATCATGCCTCTGCTGTCACACACACATACAAGTTGGAACAACAACAAGAGAGATGCTAGTCTCGGTCTTGCCACCGCGGGACAGGAAGGTGGTTGCCAAGTCTAGCAAAATCCTAGGAAGCAACACTGGATCCAAAACCGTGTCTTGTCTGCCGCCACCCACCTTCCTTTATATAGGCGAGTAGGTGAGGGCACACACCACTTGTGCCCTCAATCCTAAACCCTAACCCTGGTCAAAGTGGGTCCAACCCATTGACACATGTCCTTGTCTAAACAAGTCCAACTTGTCGGCTTGTGATAGTCAGATCATCATCCGCCTAGTCCTACTCTCTTAAGTGTGTGATCTCGTAGGCTTAAAGTAAGTTGAACACAACTCGGTGATAATTCAGTTAGAGTCGTAGCTCGGTGACTTTTTGACTAGAGCTGATAGTCGGTAGCGTCCTCTGGCAAGACTTGCCGACTCCCAGTTTCCGCAAGTGCTCTCAATGTGACAATCTGTCCGAGTCACTTTGCCTCGTGATATTGGTGATAAACCGCAGGGGAGATTCCGTCACCCCAGTGTCGGTTTACTCCCTTCTCATTGCAGTGATAACTGATTCCCTCTGGCTTCCCTATGTTGGACTACCTAGATTAACACTTGATCGAGTAGCGCATGTCCATTCTTCCGAATCATATCACACGAGAGGCCCCAGAGAATATATCTCCATGATAGAGGGAAAAATTCCTTATTGGCTAATCCATGTCACGCAACTTGCTTCAAAGTTGGCCCAAGACCACCCTTATGACTCCCAGTTACGGTGAGCGTTAGATGGAGTCAAAGCCGGCTTTTCCACAACTCGGGTCATGTGATCCCCTCAGGTCAAAGGATTCCATTGTATTAGTCAGAGCGTATGATGGTGTTCTCACGTCCTAATAACCTTTTGATCGGTCCGGCTATCGAACCTCTTCCGGCTAGCCAATGCAAGGCAGATAGCATCTCCATGCTTATGACACATGAAACATTGTCATCTTCGGACTTACAAATTAGTCTCGACAATGGGTTTCCCTCCCAACCTCAAACGACTAAGGACAAACTGGCTAGATCTAGATATGTGGTTCCACACCTGCATCAATTGTAGTGACACATACAATGAGATCTAAGCCGGATATTGGATTACAAATACAAGGCAAAACATACAACGAGATCTAAGCCTCTAGGGCATCATTTCTAATGGAAAATGGAGCGAAAAGCTTCCGATTTCTACTCGGAAAACAGAAACGTAACAAAAATATGAAAACATAAATGGAATTTTGCAAAATGGAAATAGAAATAGATTTTATTTAGCTGAAATGGAAACAAAACAGAATAATGTTTTCCGGCGGAACATACATGGAAATGGAATTTATGTTTCTGCCAACTATGGAAGTTTAGTTTTAGGGTTGATCTGCAACCAAATATAACCGGCTCAATACATGACCTTGTGAAACTAAACTTGTAAAGCGGCTCGTCCTAAAACAGGTGACCATGTAATCCCTTCATGCATTCCAAGAGGCTTCAATGATTTTCCTTTCTCTTATTCCCTTGCAAACCTAGCATCATGCTAGAATCAGAGACTTTGTTGATTTTATTGAATGATTGAGATTTTTTACATCTAAGAGTTCTTTCTGTTCCGTCTAAAATCTACATCACTCCGTGTTCACACCATATTCGGTCCGTATTTGTTTCTGACAATATCTTCTTTTGTTTTGGTTTCTAGTGTTTCTGTATTCATTTCCCCTTCTGCAAAAAATATGAATACAAATATGGCACCAGTAAGTTCCATTTGTTTCCACTTCGTGTTTATCCCTAGCCCTAGCGAGTTTTGGGAGAAAGCTAAGGTTAGGGTTTCACCAGTCGCTAGTGAAAAATCCGCAAAGTACATGCCACATCTCGGTTCGCTGCTCGCTCAACTCTAGTGCCTTGCTACGTTTTTGCTGCCAGTTCTGATAGCGGCCCAATGTTGGATAAATAAAATAAATAATGTTATGTTACATCCAGAAGTGGTCTCCCGAGCGACCCCGGAGGCGCATGATATGTTGCTAACGTATCTATAATTTTTGATGTTCCATGCTTGGTTTTTATCTACTTTCTTATGTTTTGTCCACACTTTGGTTGGTTCTTCTCCTTTGTTCTATCATGTCTAGATCTTGTGAGCTCCGTTCATGATCAAGATCATCTATTTGTAATCCTACATGTTGTGTTTGCGGGGATCCGATGGATATTGAGATGCTATTTCAGATTGATTATTGATTCTATCATATCTGTTATTTGTGATCTTGCATGCTCTCCGTTATTAGTAGATATCTTGGCCGAGTAGATGCTAGCAACTCCAAGAGGGAGTATTTATGCTCGATAGTTGGTTCATGCCTCTAGTAATCTGGGGAAGTGACAGAAATCTCTAAGGTACTAGATGTGTTGTTGCTACTAGGGAGAAAACATCAATCCTTTGTTCCTAGAACAATCATATTGTTTACTTTACACGCAATGCATAATGCAATTATTTGTTGCTTGCAACTTAATACTAGAGGGGGTTCAGATGATAACCTGAAGGTGGATTATTAGTCATAGATGCAGTTGGATTATGGTCTATGTATAATGTTGTAATTCCCAATCAAATCTCATAGGAGTCAAGAGGATTAGTATATGCATGTATGCTTTCTCGATGTTTGTCAATTGCCCCGCTGTAATTTGTTCACCCAACATGTCATCTATCTTAAGGAGAGCCACCACTAGTGAACTCTGGACCCCGGTCCTTTCTTTTACCATCAATGTACAACTGTTTATTGCTTTCTGTTTACTTTCTGCAAGCTTTTACTTTCTTCCACAAAATACGTTTAATCCTTTGTTTTCAGCAAAACCGGTGAGATTGACAACCTCACTGTAAGTTGGGGTCAAAGTCTGTGCTTGTGCTGTGCAGGATTCCGAGTTGGCAACAACACCTTGGAGGTGTTTCCTTGCTCCTACTAGTTCAATAACCTTGGTTTCATAACTAAGGGAAACTTGATGTTGTGCTCATCATACCTTCCTCTTGGGGTTCCCCAACGAGCTCGGGATATCTTGGGCCATCAAGCTCTTTTCTTGTGCCGTTGCCGGGGAGTTAAGGACATCTTCACAAGGGGAGTCCCTCATAACCAATCTCTTTACTTTGTTATTTTTGTTTTGCTTAGTTTATTTTTGCTTTGTTTGTTTGTTTCTTTATCAAAAACACAAAAATATAAGTTTTGCAAGTTTGCTTTCTTTATTAAAAAACTCAAAAAATGACTACTCTTGAAAATACTAAGTTGTGTGACTTCACTAGCACCAACAACAATGATTTCATGTGCACACATATTGCTCCACACGTTCCTGAAGCTACTTTCTTTGAAATTAAACCTGCTCTACTCAATCTTGTTATGAGAGAACAATTTTCTGGTATTGGTAATGAAGATGTTGCTGCTCATCTAAATAACTTTGTTGAACTTTGTGAGATGCAAAAGCATAGGGATATAGATGGGGATATTATTAAGCTTAAATTGTTTCCTTTCTCTTTGAGAGGAAAAGCTAAAGAACGGTTGCAATCCCTAACTAGAAATAGTATTGATTCTTGGACTAAATGCAAAGATGCTTTCATTGGAAAATATTATCCTCCTGCTAAGATTATATCTATGATAAGTGAAATAATGAAGTTTAAACAATCTGATAATGAACATGTTGCTCAAGCTTGGGAAAGAATGAAATCTTTGGTAAAGAATTGTCGCACTCATGGACTAACTTCTTGGATGAATATCCAAACCTTTTATGCAGGATTGAACTATTCTTCAAGAAATCTACTAGATTCTGCCGGAGGTACCTTTATGACCATTACTTTGGGTGCTGCAACGAAGCTTCTGGATAATATGATGGTTAACTTTTCTGAATGGCACACTGAAAGAGCTCCACAAGGTAAGAAGGTAAATTCTGTTGAAGAAACATCCTCCTTGAGTGATAAAATTGATGTTATTATGTCTATGCTTGTTAATGGGAAAGCTCATATTGATCCAAATCATGTTCCCTTAGCCTCTTGGTTGCTCAAGAAGAGCAAGTTGATGTGAACTTTATAAGAAATATTAACTTTAGCAACAATGCCTACAGGAATAATTTTGGTAATAATAATTATAGGCCATATCCTCCCAACAATGGTAATGCTTATGGAAATTCCTACAACAATAATAGGAGTGCTCCCTCTGAACTCGAAGTTATGCTTATAGCTTTTATTAGTAAACAAACTGCTTTCAATAAAACTATTGAGGAAAAACTCTCTAATGCTGAAAGAAATATAGCATCATTGGCTGAAGCACAATCTTCTTTAAATAAAATGGCGCTAAACCTGGAACTATTGATAATCCCTTTGCTGCTACTAATGCCATACAAGTTAGAATTGATGAAAATGTTAGATTACTAGCTGAATTGCATGCTAAGTGGGAGAGAGAAGATGAAATTGCTAGAAACATTAGTGTTTCTACTATCACTAGCACTAGTGTTGAAGCTAGTAATAGCTCTACTACTTTAGATGATAATTATGATTTTGATCTTGATGGTTGCAATATCTCTGAAGTTATTAAGTTCCGACAAAAGCTTGCTAAAAGTCCTAATGCTAGTGCTATGAATATGGCCTTTACAAAACACATTACTGATGCTCTCATAAAAATTAAAGAAGAAAAGATGGAACATAAAGCTTCCATCCCTATGAAACAAGAAGATGGTTGGGAACCCATCATTAATATGAAAGTGAATGATTTTGATTTTAAAGCTTTATGTGATCTTGATAGTAGTGTTTCTATTATGCCTAGAAAGATTTATGATATGCTTGATTTGCCACCTTTGGAAGATTGTTATTTGAATGTCCCACTTGATGATAATGCTAAAAAGAAACTCATGGGGAGTATTAATTATGTTCTTATTATGGTTAACAATGCCTATGTCCCCGTTGATTTCTATGTTTTAATGTTGAATGCAATGCTTCTTGTCCTATTACCTTGGGAAGACCTTTTCTTAGAACTGTTGGTGCCATTTATTGATATGAAAGAAGGCACCATTAAATATCAAATTCCACTCAAGAAAGGTATTGTTTTGGATTTATGCTTAGTGATCTTTGATGTAGCATGAAATGTTATAAACAATTGAGATTTCTTAATGTGCCTTGGAAGAATCATGCGTTGTTTTAGCATATTAAAGCATAGTATTGTGGTATTCTCCTTTGATGCTTTTTTGGGTTGACTTGGCGCATGCTCACACCATGTTATGACTATCTCAAGTCACCATAAGCCTTTATGATCCTTTAGTTTTCGACTTGTAGTATCACTTTATGCTTTGATTAATGATGTTTTGTCCCTCTGCATGATTATGGCCATTATTGCTCTCTTAGTCGGTCGCTCCCAGTCTTTTGCTAGCCTCCATAACCAAGTGTGAGTTCCACTCATGCATCCAACTCCTAAAACCAAGTTATTCCAAAGAGTCCACCATACCTACCTATTAGCATATGATATTTCAAGTATATTCATGTTTTTATCTACCTTCTGAATTAAACTTGTTATGTGAAAATCAGTGATTAAAGCTCTCACGAACTTGATGGCACACTTTTCTTTCTTGCATTTAATAAACTTGAACCATTGCGTCCATCTTTGTTGCGTATATGCTTGCGCTTTATAAGTTGAAGTTAGCAGAACCATGTATCATGGGGAACGCTTTCAACATTGCACTTGTACATTGTACCCTGTTGATATCATGTTCTTTTGCTTATGGATCCCAGCGGTGTGAAATAAAAGGGGAACTTGTAAGATCATGGAGTTTGTATATATGTTAGAGAAACGCCTGGTCCGCTAGCCTCAGCCATGCCTAATCATGGTGAAAACTTGCTGCATAACCATAATGAGCACTCTATGAAGCATCCTCAATAAAAACCTATGCAAATAGCAAATAAAAAGATCGTTGAGATGCTCATTGTCTACTTGTCTTGTCATTTTGATTATGGGATAGCTCATGTATCATGTGCAAGGGGTACCCCGTTGGCGGTTCTCTATGATACATATGTACTTACAATGACAAGAGCTTACTTGTGACCGAAGTTGAGTAGCATGAGGTTCGGTCTTCGTAAGTAAGGGGCATGAGATTTCGGCTTATAACTTGTCAAGCATATCCCCTAAAGATGCTTATGATAGGGCAATGAGATCTCAAAGCTAATAATTACCATAATTTTTGGAAGCTCTTTATGAAACTTGAATCTCTACGTCCTTCTAGAAGGCCTTTCTTTTACTTTAATGTTGAGTCTCCACCTTCTATCTTTATGCACCTATTTTGAGAGCATAGTGGCCATTCTTAGTTCTATTGTGCATTGTCCCAAGACTTGTTGATTGATGCATAACTTTGATATTGCTTGTTCTTAAACTACTTGAATCTAGTCACTCTTATGAACTTTGAAGGTGTCCTATGCATTTATGTTTGCTACTCTATGAGGGACAAGCTGAATGTCACTATGCTATGTTTTATTTATGTGAAACTATCATGGTGGTGTCACGGCAGATGCCATGGATAGGCTAAATATGGGGCTAATATGCACTAGAGGAATCCAGGGAGGGATAGTGTGGTGATTCCACACACAGATGCTTCGTATTCACCAAGTGTTCAAGGTTTACAGATGCTCCTTGAGCTGTATTGGGGAAAGGAGGAAGAAGAAGCTCTCTTACTCCCACCACCTATCCCCCAGTGAACCAACTACTCAAATGTCAACCCCTACTACAGAGGCCCTAGTGCTCCTTATAAAGGGGAGTCTAGGTCTCCTGTTAGGGCATACGTGGAAGCATATTCCTGGGAATATGCTTCTTCCCAAAATAGCAAACCGACCGGGTCACCTTTTGCCATCGTAAGCCATGCAGAGGCTACGTAAGCCTCTGCGGCGCCAACGTCATCCGACATAGGGCGCGTCACCCTTGTCGGCCACGCCTCGGTGGTCCTTCCCTCTGTCCACTTTGCTCATGCTCCAACGTACAGAGACCACCTTTTGACCAGCAAGATACCTTCCTTCTCTTGCAAGCCTGATATAACCTGGATCATGCCTGGTTAATCCGGCCCCACGGGTACCTGCATACAAGTTACATGAAACCAGCCGGCATACGACATACATCGGCCGGGACTCAGTAAGGTGGACATCCTCCGGTCCGGGTTACTCCGTAAGTCGGCCTGCCTTGAGGTGACTCGGCCATCATTCGCTTTAACCTTACCGTACCTCGGCTAACTCGGCCTCTATACCCCGGTCTGACCCTACCCGGGGGTGTCCCCCCAACATTAGTCCCCGAAGCTGGTGCGGTCTTAGCAGCTTCAAGGCCATGGCAGGTTCAATTTACCGAGACTTTTGCTCCCTTTTCCGAGTTACCTCATAGCTCGGATTTCATGGGATAGCTTTCCGTTGGCACATTCCGAGTTTTCACTCGCTGGCCGGGTCACCCTTCAGTTTTCCGGGTTATCCTTCCTTCTCCCATACACTTCCCCACGTCCTACGTGGAGGGTAATCATTATCTTGCCTCATTTTAAGGGCCTGCACCAGTTACTGCACTTATTGTCAGTATTTACTGCAGTGCGCGTCGCATCACAACTGCCTCCTCGTTAACTGTATCATCACGTCGCGTCATGGGATCCCATGTGCCCTGTGGCTTGCCTCTAATTGGCTGACTCGGCTGATACACGGCCACTCCGTGTGGCCCTGACGCATTGCACGATCCCACTACCTCCGCTGGGGCGTGGTTAAATAGGGGAGGGGGCGCGTCACTTGGGCGTTTTCCCCTTCTCGCGCCCCTGTGCCTCTCTGTCTCTTCTTCTTCTTAGCGACAGCGCCGCCGCCGCACCGTGTTCTGTCGCACTAGCCTCGCCGCTGCTCCCGCACTGCTTCATCGCCATGGGTCCGCGCCAATCCAAGCCTCTGCCTCCCACCTCCGATAGGGCCGGTGAGGACAGTGACTTGGACATGATTGAAGAGGAGCTCGCTATCGCTGAAGCAGAGATGGAGGAGGGGGGAATCCATGGAGCGTGGTGCCTGGGCCGGTTCCTAGGTGTGCCAAGACGATTTGGACTGGCTCTACCGCACCCGCTGCATCCCCGAGGGCGTGATTGTCCGCCTTGCCTCTGAGGAGCTCGCTCCCTCACCCAATCCGGGTCAGTTCGTCGTGTTCCTATCCCAGTTCCAGCGTGGCTTCGGCCTACCCGTAAGTGATTTCTTCCATGATTTCCTCAACATCTATGAACTTCAATCTCACCATCTTCCGGCGAACGCCATTACGTCCCTTTCTTCATTCGCCTCCACCGTAGAAGGATACGTCGGCCTGTGGCCCACCAAAGAGCTCGGGATCCGGTTCTTCGGTCTGCGAAGGAACATGATTCCGGATAAGCTGTGTGCCCCGGAGGACAAACATCTGACTCAATTTGGTGCTGCCTCCATCTCTCCCCGGAAACAATCTGTCTTCCCCCGAGTCACGGGGCTTGACTATTGCAAGGGCTGGGCCCGGACCTTCTTCTACATGAGGAATGGCACGGATGAGGATCTGATCCGGTTGCGCCCCTATGCTCCGGGTCCTCCTAATCCGGATTTGTGGGACCGGGTTTCCAAGAAACCAACTGTCTTGGCGAATCAAGTCAACAAGCGGTTCTAGGAGCTGAAGGATTTGGGGCTTCACAACAAGGACGCGATGATCACATTCGTCCGCAGCCAGATCTCCCTCTCCAGAAGCGCACACACAAACTTTGCCACATGAGCTGGCGACTGGACCCCAATCGGACTTCCTCCTTCGAATTGAATAATACCGAGATATTTCATCAGGTCAAGGCCCTCTTCACGACCGACAAGGACTTCTCCACTGATTGGGAGTTGGGGTTGGAGCATTACTGCCGGGACAAGCCTCCTCCTACGGTAAATCTCGTGATTCAATCCCTTTCCAAGTTATATCCTATGCCGGAGGATGCCGTTTATTTGATCCCTTTGCATTTTCTTTTTAGTTGTTTCTTCAGCAAACCCTTGAAGATGGCACCGAGCCTTCCCTCAAATGGGCGAAGGATTGACTTGTCTCGGATGAGGAGGAGCCGGATCAGGAAATGTTCCTGCCATTCCCGGATGCAACCAAGCGACCCACTGGTAACTTCTCTTCCTTAAGGGATTGGCCTGATGATGAAGATGATTCCGACGTTGAGGTGATGGAGGCATTTGACGCTGTACCCATTTCTTACGCATTTCTGGCTTCAGCTAACCCGGCTGGGCAGATTCATGAAGATGCTCCTCTCTCTACGGGTGAGCCGGTCCCAGCCGAGTCTAAGAAACGGGTTGCCACTTCCTCTACTTCCTCCGGACCTCCTAAAACAACCAAGAGGCGAAAGAAGTCCGCTGACAAGTCTGCCACTAAGCCTCCGGCTAAGGCCATAACTTGGAGAGCTCGGAAGCCCAAGGAGCCTTTGACTTCTGACGAGTAAGTCACCTTTTCCTTTGGTCCAGTTCTCTGCTTCATGCTTTTCTATCTATATGCCTTTCTTTTGTTACAACTTGTTATTCATCATTTGATTCGACAAGGCTGCGATGGAGGTTCCCCAGAGCGGCTCCAGCATTGCTTCACCCCTCCAGCGTACCCCATCTCCCCCTCGTGGTGACAACACACGCCCACTGAGCCCAATTCGTGAGGGTTTAGTGGCTGCTCTGGGTTCTAGTCCACCTCGTCTAGAGGAGGGCAACCTCGGAGCAGGGGGAAGTGGCAAGGCCGAGGTAGCGGATGCTCCTAGCTCCTCATCGGCTCAGCCACAACCCGCCACCTCCGAGGTACCACCAGCAGCAGCACCATCGCCATCACCAGCATTAACACAAGCACCAGCGCCAACACCAACAGCAGCACCAGCAATAACACAAGCACCAGCACCAACTCCTTCTGCCTCGTCCGAGTCTTCCAAGACTCGGCGAGAGGGCCCAGCTAGCACCAAGGCTGCACCCAAGTCCAAATCTGCAGCTCAAACCTCAGCCTCTCAGCAGCAGCCCAAGGCCAAGAAAAGTTCTGACGCCACCAGGGCAGCATCCATTGAGGCTGGACAGCGCACGCTCGCGTCCATGCTGTCGAAGAAAGATGCCTCCCCCGGATCAGCTAGCAAGCAACTCGCACTGCATACTAGCCCTGCTGCTGCCCAAGTTGTGAGCAGGGATGCCCATTCCAAGGGTTTGGTTACGCCGCATATGCTCAGTGGAGAGAGTTATCCTCCGGCTCTGATCGAATATGTAGATAATTGGAACAGAGCGGAGTTCGTCAATCCCAACGACGATCTCCTGGAGAAGTTCGGGCCCGCCGAATTCAGTGCACAAATGAACATCGCAGCCAAGGCTATCAACCTTGCTGGCCGGATGATGGAGGTATGCTACTTTGTCCTTTCTTTATCATGCACAAGTGCTTAGAGATATATCCATTAGTCCCCGAGCCTCCGGGGGAGTAACTTGTTACTCGCCCGGATGCTCCTTAGAAAACTAGCGTATCTCCTTAGTAGCTTTGAATATGCACAAACCTAGAGCCAGGTTAAGTTCCACTTGGCCCGGATCTTGTACACTTCGAATATGCACACACCTAGAGCCGGGTTAAGTTCCACTTGGCTCGGATTTTGTACACTTCGAATATGCACACACCTAGAGCTAGGTTAAGTTCCACTTGGCCCAGATTTTGTACACTTCGAATATGCACACACCTAGAGCCGGGTTAAGTTCCACTTGGCCCGGATTTTGTACACTTCGAATATGCATACACCTAGAGCCGGGTTAAGTTCCACTTGGCCCAGATTTTGTATACTTCGAATATGCATATAACTAAGCCACCCTTGCTTTTTTCAGATCACTACCAATCGCTGAAACGCTAAGTTTCAGCGCCTCTTGGACACACACAAGGCGCTGCGCTCGAAACATACCACGCTTCTTGCTGAGTTTGAGAAAAGGGGTAAGTTTTCTCTTTGATTTTTTCCCACTTTTCTTTGTCTTTTCTCGCCAAACTAATCCGTCATTCGGTTTGCACAGCCGGAGTGGAGGCCGAAAATACAATCATGAGGAAGAACTTGGCCGAGATAAAAGGTAATTCACTTTGGTTACTCAATTTCCGTGCTCTCTCTCCTTTCTCCTGGGCTCGGCAGATATTCATACCTCGGCTCTACCAGGTCAACAAACCGTTACAGCATCCCTTGAAGATAGTGTGCCTGTGCCTGATATGATGCTGCATTTTCTCGAACAAGCAGGGCAACATCAGGCCGAACTTAAGAAGAAGGATGATGAGCTCGCCAAACTCCAAGCCAAAGATGATGAGATTGCCAAGCTCAAGGCCGAGATGAAAAAACTCAAAGAGCTCCACAAAACAAAGATGGACAAGGCTGGCCAAGACTTCACCGAGGAACGAGAACGTCTTAACCTCCAACTCACAAAGGATCAAAAATTGTTGAAGGAGGCCGACGTCAAGCCTGACTCGGCTAATGCTGAACTTGAGCAGCTCCGGACAAGACGTGATAATTGCACCAAGGAGCTCACTCGGATCCATAGCCATATCTCCCGTAAACTCCTTTCCATAAGCCGACATGTATTTTTTCGGGTTAAATTCTTTTGCTTATTTTACATGTTTTTTCTTCAGGCAAATTCCCAGAGGGCGATGCCATTGCATCTACTGCCGTTGCCAAGTTTCGCCAGCAGAGGGGTACTCCAACTGGTCTTGGCACTGACCCCATTCCTTTTGACTTGGAGGATCTGATAATCAGCCTATCCTCCTGAGTTGAAATTATGAAGAATTATGGTTCGGGTTTCCTGGATTCATCCGTCTGGATCTTCCGTGCTCTTTGGCCTGGTGAGGATGTTCCGGAGGGATCCACTGCTCTGATCAACAAACTAATGGATTGTGAGACCCAACTTGACCTCTGGAGGGAATTGCCGCTCGCGCTGGAGCTGATATTGTCCTCCACTTCGTTCTTACGTGGTATGAAAAACTAAATCTGAAGCTTCTCAAGCGCTTGCGCACCGGATCAAGGTGGTCAAATGACCCGGATTGGGTAGCACGGCGCAAGGCTTGTGCCCACAACCTCATCCATTTTGCCCCCGTCCATCAATGGAACGAGGGACCAAGCTTCCTTGATGCTGTTGACGATGAATATGTCGAAGATGGTTTGGATGAGGGGGAAGAGGACGAAGCCTCGGACATCAAAGAAAACGAAGATGACGATGAAGTTGAGGCTAGAGTTCCACCTGCTGGTGCCGAGTTACCTCCTCCTGCTGCTGCTCCTTGAGCGCCAAAAAACACTTTGAAATTTATTAGATCCCTGGTATGCCGGGTGTAGATGTATTAAGCATACTGATTTTGTTTCGCTACTAAGTTATTTACACCGGATTAACTTGGATGTAGTCCCCGAGTTTCATTTTCTTGTTCCTTCAATTTCATGGATCGACTCGCGTCTACCTTGATTCGGTTTTGTGACTCACGAGACCGAGTTTCAAAAATTGACTTAACAATACTTGGAAATTTTAGGATTAGCTCAAAATAATCTAGCATAGTAAAGGTAAAATAAATATGGGGTTAGTCGAAACAATAAATGTCGGCTCGATTACGTTCCTTTCCTTAGTCGTTTTTCATGTGTTGTGCATTTCCGAACTTGTTCTCTTGCTTGCCATGAAGCCAATTCTTGTTGGACAGCAGCAAGTCGAAGAGTTGAGTTTTTGGTTCTCACACACTACTAATCCGGCTTAGGTAGAAGTAACTTAAGCTAGCCGACATAAAAATAAATAACTAACACAAAGGACAATAAATATTACTAAGGCAGTCCCCGAGTTACTGCTCGAGGTGCCAAGATTTCATTGATAAACTCATTTCCGGCATACATACCGACATATGAGAAACTCAGATACAAACACTTCTTTGTTAAGTGTAGAATGGACGAAGTAGGGCTACATTCCATGGACGCTTAGATTCCTCGTCGGACCTGTCTGCCTTGTTCTTCTCCTGTGGTTTTGCATCGATGAGGTAATAAGAGTCATTGTGCAATGCTTTGCTCACAATGAATGGCCCTTCCCATGGGGGGATAACTTATGCATGCCAGCAGTACGTTGCACCAACCGAAGTACCAAATCACCTTCCCGGAAGACTCGGGGGTTTACTTTCCGGCTATGATAGCATCAAAGGTTTTGCTGATATATGGCGGATCTGGACAATGCCAATTCTCTCGCTTCTTCCAGCAGATCAACATCATTTTATTGGGCTTCTCGCACTTTGGCTTCTGTGTATTGGGTGACTCTAGGCGAATCATGCTCTATGTCGGCTGGTAATACAGCTTCTGCCCCATATACCAGAAAAAATGGTGTATAGCATGTTGATCTATTCAGAGTTGTTCTTAAACTCCACAATACCACTGGTAGTTCTTCTATCCATCACCCCGCTGATCTTTGCAGCGGCTCAATGAGCCGGGGTTTTATCCTGGATAACACTAATCCGTTGGATATTTCCACTTGCCCGTTCGATGTGGGTGGGCTACTGAAGCAATGTCCAGCCGGATCTTTTTATCCCGGCAGAATTGCGCAAATGCTCCTTCAGTGAAATTGGTGCCGTTATCTTTTATGATACTGTGAGGGTAGCCATATCTCAGGATTATATCCTTGAGGAATGTCACGGCGGTAGCTCCATCACATTTTCTTACCAGCTTTACTTCAATCCATTTTGTAAACTTGTCAACCATAACCAAGATATGGGTCATATTTCCTCTTGCCGGCTTAAACGGACCAACCATATCCAAACACCATACAGCAAATGGCCAGGTAATTGGTATGGTCTTGAGCTCCGACATTGGCATGCGCGTCTTGGTGGCATACCTCTAACAACCATTGCATTTTCTTACTAGATCCTCTGCTTGCTCTAAGGCACTTGGCCAGTAAAACCCATGCCGGAAAGGTTTTGCTACTATGGCTCTGGACGAGGCGTGATGCCCACATTCCCCTTGATGTATATCTCGGAGGATGTCAAGCCCTTCTTTCGGGTCAACGCATCGTTGGAGGACATTTGTGACACTTGTCTTGTATAGCTCGGAATTGATAATCGTGTATGCCTTTGCCCTCCTCTGAATTTGCCTTGAAAGAACTTCTCCACTAGGCAAAATTCCATCCTTCAGGAACTGGAATATGGGCAGTGCCCAAGCTGGTATGGCTCGCACCGGAAATACTTCCTCGTCAATTTCCATTTGATCCACCGGCATAACCTCAGCTGGATCACGTTGCGCAGTCCCTGGGTTTGCCGAAGCAGTCCCCGGGTTTTGTGAGGTGCTTCCCACATCGATGTCCATGGGCACAGCTTCCGACTCCGGATTTTCCGGGATATAGTTTGACTCGGACTCTAGGGAGGGCTTGATAGATGGTTTTCTGAGGTGCTCAAGTGCTACAGCTAGCGGGATCGCTTGCCGGGTTGAACCGAGTTTTGACAGTACGTCGGCAGCCTCATTTTCCAGCCGAGGTACATGATGAAATTCGCATCCCTCGAAGTATCCTGATATCTTCTACACATGAAATATGTACAATACCATGTTTGCATCCAAAGCATTCCATTGCCTTGATACTTGTTGAACTACCAGATCCGAGTCACCAAAGCACTGGATCCGGCGTATTCCTATTTCTTTTGCCACTTTGAGTCCATGTACAAGTGCTTCATACTCCGCAACATTGTTTGATGCTGCGAAATGGATCTGCAGCACATACTTCAGCTGGTATTTCTTGGGTGAGGTAAGCACCACTCCGGCGCCTAACCCGGTTTTCGTTTTCGATCCGTCAAAATGCATTCTCCAGTAGTTCGGATCTGGCAACGGTGGCTCATATTGCATCTCGGCCCAATCCACGAAAAAGTCAGCCACAGCCTGAGACTTGATCGCATCTCTCCTGTCGTATTGTGGAGCATAAGGGGCTAGCTCAATTGCCCATTTTGTAATCCGGCCACTCGCATCCTTCTTGCTCATTATCTCAGATATGGGGGCTTCACATATTACTTTGATGGGATGCTCTTCAAAATAATGCTTTAGCTTTTTAGCCGCCATATACACACCATATGCCATCTTCTGATAGTGAGGATAGTTTTGCTTTGACGCTGATAATACCTCGCTCAGATAATAGATTGGCCTTTGCACTGACTTACCCTCCTCGTCACGCTCTACCACAATTACTGCGCTTACAACTTGGTTGGTTGCGGCTATGTAGAGCAACATTGGCTCTTTTGATAGTGGAGAGGCTAACACTGGTGAAGTGGCTAACATTTTCTTTAACTGGATGAAGGCTTCATTGGCCTGCGGTGTCCATATGAACTTGTCCGACTTTTTCATTAGTTGATAGAGAGGCAGTGCCTTTTCTCCCAACCGACATACAAACCGACTTAAGGATGCTAGGCAACCAGTGAACTTCTAGACATTGTTAAGACACTTCGGCAATTCCATTCGCTCTATGGCCCAGATTTTAGTTGGGTTAGCTTCGATACCTCGGTTAGAAACAAGAAATCCGAGTAATTTTCCAGTCGGGACACCGAAGGTACATTTCTCCGGGTTAAGCTTCATTTGGAACCTCCTCAAGTTCGCGAACGTTTGTCGGATATCATCAAGGAGCATTTTGCTTTCCTTGGTTTTTATAACCACATCATCCACATACACTTGCACATTTCAACCAATTTGGTCATGTAAACATTTTTGCATACATCTTTGGTATGTTGCCCCTGCATTACGTAAACCAAAAGGCATGGTGCGATAGCAATAAGCCCCGTACGAGGTAATAAACACCGTATTTATTTGATCATTTGGGTTTAGAGGTATCTGGTGGAAACCAGAATATGCGTCTATGAACGATAATAACTCGCACCCAGTAGTGGAATCTATGACCTGATCTATCCTTGGCAGTGGGAATGGATCTTTTGCGCACGCCTTATTCCGGTTCGTGTAATCGATGCACATACGCCAAACCACAACCACATTCGGATCATCTTTATTTTCCACCAACACCGGATTAGATAGCCAATCCGGATAAAGCACTTCCATGATGAACCCAGCTGCGAGGAGCCGAGCTATCTCATCTCCAATGAATTTTCTCCTATCTTCAGCGAAGCGGCGGAGAGGTTGCTTCACCGGCTTTGCTCCGGGTCTCACATTCAAAGAGTGCTCGGCCAATTCCCTTGGAACACCTTGTAAGTCCTATGTGGACCAAGCAAAGATATCCCGATTCTCACAGAGGAAATTGACGAGCTCGCTTTCCTATTTCTCAGTTAACCCGACACCAATTGTTACAGTGCGCTCTGGGAACAGATCATCAACTGGCACTTTCTTTGTATCCTTCGTTGCTTGAAATGAGACACTTCCATGTGGGTAACTCAGCACCGGCATATACTGCTGCGGGGACTGAGCCAATGCCACTACCTCCTGGATCTTTCTTTTTTC
This sequence comes from Avena eriantha, assembly GCA_910589775.1. Lineage (NCBI taxonomy): Eukaryota > Viridiplantae > Streptophyta > Magnoliopsida > Poales > Poaceae > Avena > Avena eriantha. The sequence goes on from OU342745.1 coordinate 402,303,866, forward strand.
TTGTGCAATCACGAGTGACTCGGCCAGGTTAGACCCGGCTGACGCACACTCAATGGAACGTCGGAAGTCCCCAGCTATGGTAATTACCCCATTTGGCCCAGGCAGTTTCATATTCAAGTAACCGATGTGAGTACTTGCCATGAATTTGTTCAGGGCTGGCCTGCCGAGTAACGCGTGATATGCGCTTTCTAAGTTCACAACCTCAAACTCCAGATTCTCAGTCCAGCATTTATCTCTCGTACCGAACAACACGTCAACCCGGACTTTGCCAATGGGTTCACATGAGATACCAGGCACAATGTCGTGGAAGGTTGTCCTCGTGGCTTGGAGCATGTTCTCCGAGATACCCAACTTGCGCATCGTATCCACATACATGATATTAATGTTGCTGCCATTGTCGACCAGTACCTTAGAGAACCTCACATTGATATTTGGCCCAATGAACGTTGGGTCTAGCACTAGTGCATACGAACCAGGACTTGGCATGAGCTTGGGATGGTCCTTGATAATCCAGGTAATTTCCTGATCTGACCAAGGCATATACCTCGTCACCTCTGGCATAACCGCATTCACCTCCATATGTCGGTGTTACATGCTCTTTCTATCCATTTCCTCCGTGGTAAAAACACAGTAAATCTGGTGATGCTCTCTGTATTCATTTCTCCCCTCATTGCCGGGATATCTTTGATCTGGCTGATGCTGATTTTCCACCTGATGCACTGCATCCCTTCTCTCATGGTTTTCATACCTCGGCGGAGGTGGTGGCAACATTAACTGTTGTGTGTTTGCTCTGGAGAGCAATTGCTGCCGGGGTAACTCCTGTCGACGTTGATCATTCTGAGGTGCCTGAGCATTCCCCGAACCACTTTGTTCTATCTTCCTCATCCACTCACATTGCCGAGTCGTATGACCCGCCGGGTTACTCGGATTTGGTGTGTGAAATTTGCACGGCTGATCCAGCATTGCCTCATACATATACCTCGGCCGGTCTTTCCTTTCTTGCCACTGTCTTTTTTTTGTTCGGGCTTCCAAGTTTTCTTGCCATCATTTCTGACGCTGATTACTCCCTGCTCTTGCCGGGTTAGCCCTGAACAGCTGATTGCCCTCCAGTTTTCTTCCGAGTCCATTGTTGCCCTCCAGTTTTCTGACGCTGATTACTCCTTGCTCCGGGTTGATCTTGGTTTACCGCATCAACTTGTTGCGAACTGTACCAGTAATCCGGTCTATCATCTCTTCTCTTACCCCGGTAATCATTTCACCGGGATGATCCGGCTCCATCTCGCTGGTAGTACTCCTCATTTGACTCGTTTGACACCAGCCTAGGTTGAGTCGGATCACCCAGAGCGTATGAATCAGCAATCCGGATTGTCTCCGCCAGTGTAGTTGGCATATCCCTTTGTAACCTTTGCCACAACATTCTTTCATATCTACACCCTTGTGCAAACCAAGCTATGGCTTGAGACTCAATCACACCTTCACACGAGTTTCTCACGGTGCACCAGCGGGTTAGGAACTCCCGGTCTGTTTCATTTGGCCTCTGCTTGCACATTGCTAGGGTATGTGGCCTATTCGGCCTCTGATACGTGCTCGAGAAGTTACTGACGAACATTTCCTCAAAATCAATCCAGCAGTTGATACTACCAGGAGGTAATTTGTTTAGCCATACCCTCGCTGGCCCCTCCAGCATCTGAGGTACGTATCTCACTGCCCATCTCAAATTGCCTGTTGCAATCTTCATTGTCGTTGCATAGTTGATCAGCCAATCCTCCGGCTTGGTGCTGTCGTCGTATGTTTTCGTGCCTCTGGGTAACTGGAAGTTAGGTACCGGAGGTTCTTTCATGATCCGGGGCCCAAACTACGCTGGACCCGGAGGACCTTGCCCCTCAATCTGCTCCGACATATAGAGCCGATCCAGTTTTAACCTGGCGTCACCAGGCATCAAGTTCCTGCTTCCCAACCTTGACCCTATCACGTGATAATCCGGCCTAGGGTATCCTGCGTTCACCATTTTCAAATCTCCGCCATTGTATCTGTCTTGCTCTTGTTGAGCACAATTTTGCCGCATACCTTGGCCGGCATTTCGCTCTTGTCGTGGTATATTCCGCTGTTGCGGTTGCTCTACACCCGCCGAGTTACGCTGTCCGGCATTGCCGTTTACAACGTTTCCTTGACAGGCATTGCCTTGGTCGTGGTTACCTCGGCCAGCTTCACCTCTGCTGACACTCCGTCGATCCTCATTTCCTTGCGCTGCTTTTCCTTTCCCTGCCCTTGCCGGGTCACATGGGACTATCTGTTTGTTTCTCCTTGCCGAGGTTACCACCTCCTCTCTCCTAGGGCCATCATGAGGGGATGACGCAGCTCCAGCAGATTTCTCCGGGTTTCCCACTGCCAAATAAACGACCTTGGAAGCCCCAGCTCTTGCCGGGTTAGCCCCGAACAGCTCCTCATTCTATCTGTTAGCAATCCGAACTAGCTCGTTGACCCTCTCCTGCTGTCTCTGCCGGGCTTCACCCGTCAAACCCTCTAACTCGGACGCAGCTGCATCTGCTGCTCTGAGGTTCTTTGCCGGGGTGCTGTACTTCGGCAGCCCCATGGACACAATGTTCTCTGATTCCTCAACTCTAGTGTCACCCTCTTTGTTCATTTCACTGATGAGGTTTCTCCCTTTTACTTTTACAGCATCTACTTTATTTGCTCTTGCGTACTCACGCAGCATCATGTTCAATGACTGTTGAGCTGCGGCTATCTTTTTCGCGCCCTCTAGTATTTTCTGCCTAGTTTCTTCTAACTCGGCCTGTGCCTCAGCCGGATCTACCACATGTGCTATGGGGCTCTCCAAGCTATCTATCGCTTCCTACAAAAAGTTTTCTAGCCTCTCTAGTGGAGGACCTCTACTTTTCCTTGGTGCCTTGGGTGTTACCTCCGTATCTGTGCCGGATCCTTGCTCGCGCCAGCGCCAGGCGCTGTCATCATCACCTTGGCGCGGTCTGGGGAGCGAGTGATACACGCCCCGTAAGCCACGCTAAGGGGTGGCTCGCCTCCTTCGACAACGTGTCGCGGGTGAACGCATGACACATCAACGCCAACGTAGATCCTGTGGGCGCCAAGCTTGACAAAGACGCCGTTGCGCGGAAGAGGTCGCTTGCCAAAGCAACCAACATTGTCGCTCACGTAGTCCAGTGCTCCGAAGCGCTGAACGAGCCCGAAGACGATGCGTTCACCGTTGCCAATGATGTCTCCTGTCCGGATCTTCACTCCTGCTAGCGCCGCTAGCATCACGGTGGGCGCCAACTGTCGTGGTGGTGTCACGCAGATGCCATGGATAGGCTAAAGATGGGGCTAATATGCACTAGAGGAATCCAGGGAGGGATAGTGTGGTGATTCCACACACAGATGCTTCGTATTCACCAAGTGTTCAAGGTTTACAGATGCTCCTTGAGCTGTATTGGGGAGAGGAGGAAGAAGAAGCTCTCTTACTCCCACCACCTATCCCCCAGTGAACCAACTACTCAAATGCTAACCCCTACTACAGAGGCCCTAGTGCTCCTTATAAAGGGGAGGCTAGGTATCCTGTTAGGGCATACGTGGAAGCATATTCCTGGGAATATGCTTCTTCCCAAAATAGCAAACCGGCCGGGTCACCTTTTGCCATCGTAAGCCATGCAGAGGCTACGTAAGCCTCTACGGCGCCAGAATCATCCGACATAGGTCGCGTCACCCTTGTCGGCCACGCCTCGGTGGTCCTTCCCTCTATCCGCTTCGCTCATGCTCTAGCGTATAGAGACCACCTTTTGACCAGCGAGATACATTCCTTCTCTTGCAAGCCTGATATAACCCGGATCATGCCTGATTAATCCTGCCCCGCGGGTACCTGCATACAAGTTACATGAAACCAGCCGGCATACGACATACGTCGGCCGGGACTCAGTAAGGTGGACATCCTCCGGTCCGGGTTACTCCGTAAGTCGGCCTGCCTTGAGGTGACTCGGCCATCATTCGCTTTGACCTTGCCGTACCTTGGCTAACTTGGCCTCTATACCCCAGCGTGACCCTACCCGTGGGTGTCCCCCGAATAGAAACAAATAAACGTCTTGCAAAGTATTGTTATTCATGAATCTTTTGGTTGTGCCTTTTCATGTTGCAACATAGTTGCTATGTCTTACTGCTAGAACTTTATCTTTCATGCTATGTTGAAGTACTATGATCCCAGCTATCAATGTTTTACAAATACTTTGATCAAGTTTATGATGGTGTATGTCACCTCAAAAATTATTATTTATTTTTATCACTTACCTACTCGAGGACGAGCAGGAGTTAAGCTTGGGGATGTTGATACGTTGCTAACGTATCTATAATTTTTGATGTTCCATGCTTGGTTTTTATCTACTTTCTTATGTTTTGTCCACACTTTGGAGTACTTTTTATACACTTTCTTGGACTAACCTATTAACAAGATCCCACAGTGCCAGCTACCTGGTTTCTGCTGTTTTTAGTTCCAGGAAAGTCAGAAAATGAATATTCTCGGAATTGGACTGAACAAAAGCCAAAGTCAGTTTTTCACCGAGGGGGACACGGAGCCAGAATACGAGACGGCGAGGGGCCAGAGGGCCGCCACACCACCTGGCCGCACGGCCAGGCCTGGCCTGCGCCAGGGGGTGGTGTGGCCGCCTAGGGCACCCCCTCGGCCTCCCCTTTCGCCTATAAGATGCCTTCGATACAAAAACCCTAAGGACCCGATCAAAATTCCACGAAAGAGTCTGTAGCCACCGTCATCTTCGTCCCTAGATCGGGAGGGATCTGAAGCGCTTCCCGGCACCCTGCCGGAGGGGAGAATTCACCCTGGAGGCCTTCTTCATCACCATGCAAGCCTCCAGTGTGATGCGTGAGTAGTTCATCCTTGGACTATGGGTCCATCTAGTAGCTAGATGGTTGGTTCTTCTCCTTTGTTCTATCATGTCTAGATCTTGTGAGCTCCGTTCATGATCAAGATCATCTATTTGTAATCCTACATGTTGTGTTTGCGGGGATCCGATGGATATTGAGATGCTATTTCAAATTGATTATTGATTCTATCATGTATTTGTTATTTGTGATCTTGCATGCTCTCCGTTGTTAGTAGATATCTTAGCCAAGTAGATGCTAGCAACTCCAAGAGGGAGTATTTATGCTCGATAATGGGTTCATGCCTCTAGTAATCTGGGGAAGTGACAGAAATCTCTAAGGTACAAGATGTGATGTTGCTACTAGGGAGAAAACAACAATCCTTTGTTCATAGAACAATCGTATTGTTTACTTTACACGCAATGTGTAATGTTGTTGCTTGCAACTTAATACTAGAGGGTGTTCGGATGATAACCTAAAGGTGGATTATTAGTCATAGATGCAGTTGGATTACGGTCTATGTATAATGTTGTAATGCCCAATCAAATCTCATAGGAGTCAATATGATTAGTATATGCATGTATGCTTTCTCGATGTTTGTCACTTGCCCCGCTGTAATTTGTTCACCCAACATGTCATCTATCTTAAGAAGAGCCACCACTAGTGAACTATGGACCCCAGTCCTTTCTTTTACCATCAATCTACAATTGTTTACTGCTTTCTGTTTACTTTCTGCAAGCTTTTACTTTGTTCCACACAATACATTTAATACTTTGTTTTCAGAAAAACCAGTGAGATTGACAACCTCACTGTAAATTGGGGGCAAAGTTCTGTGGTTGTGTTGTGCAGGATCCATGTTGGCAACAACACCTTGGAGGTGTTTCCTTGATCCTACTGGTTCGATAACCTTGGTTTCATAACTGAGGGAAACTTGCTGCTGTGCTCATCATACCTTCCTCTTGGGGTTCCCCAATGAGCTCGAGATATCCTGGGCCATCAACGCACCCCACAAACTCTAAAAAGCACTTCCCTCTCGGTTCACATGCCGCTGCTGCCGCCGGCAATGACGATGGTGGTAGCGCCCGTGAAGGAGATATGCCCTAGAGGCAAATAATAAAATAGTATTATTTTCATATCTCATTAGTTCATAATAGTTTTATATCATGCTATAACTATATCAAGCGGAAACATTGATACAAGTGTGGTATACAAACAAACCCAGGTCCCTAGTAGCCTCTACTCAACTAGTTCATTGGGCAGACGATGATCACGGTTTCCTGATCATGGGCTAAACAAGAGCCACTGACAATGAAGTCATATCATCGGGAATGATGTGAGGGACACTTCCCACTAATGATTGTTGCAACATGATCATGTCACTTAGTTCACGTTGCAATTTTCAGAAACAGATTGTCCTAATCCTCAGAACGTGAGATCATATCAATCACCGTTATCGGAGGATGCTTCGACTGTATCAATCGTCATCTCGTGATAGAGTGACCATAAAGGTACACGTTGGGTATCCGAAGGAGTATGTAGAGACAATATGCTTCAAGATCAGGAATTGTTCTCCTGTGTGACGGGAAGATACAACTGGGCCCACTAGGTGAATTATATCCATGTTGCGTAACACATGACTAGGTCATGGGGATGGTATTTCACGGGAACAAGTAAAACAGTACTTGTTGGAAACGAGATTGAACAAGGTATCGTGATACCGATGATCAAATCTCGGACAAGTCTTGTATCGTGAACAAGGGAATCAGATATATCATTTCAAGTTCGACATGGTGGATATTTGTGGAGTTTATAGGGGTTAAAATGGGCATCTCGATCCCGCTGTCGATCATTGATAGAGATCATGTCTACAACATTCCCGAACCGTAGGGAAACACGCTTAAGGGCGATACGGTGCATGGAGATCTTCCTACGAGATGGAATCATAGAAGAGAGAGAAACTAGAATTGTTCTGGTGAGATCAAAAGTTTTTTGGAGAAATAAGGAAAGGAAAAAGGCCGAAAGGTGTTTCAGATAAATGGCAATTTATAATATATATTTATTATATGTTAATTATGAATTAACTTATACTAAATAAATATTTAAATTCAAATTTATAGGGCGACTTCCGCGATAGGCCAAAACCCCGGAGGGAATTGGCCCAGAAGGAAGCCACCCGGGAAAAATAGTAAAAACAACAAAAGGAAATAGCCTAAACGGCTGTTGGGCCACGCTGTCACAGCCCACACGAGCGGCAGTTACTAGCCGTCGTGCGAGGAAGGACACAGCCGCCGGCAGCCGAAGTCGACCTGCTCGACCCTAGCCCAAAAGGGGTCTCGCGGGGGAGCTAGCTAGGCCAAGGCGTCGCGAGTAGCTGGGCCACTGTACGCGCGTGTTGTGGGCCACCGAGGGGAAAGGCCGGCCCACCCGGGCACAGCCGGTGCCGCATCAGCTACTGGGCAGCTTGGCGCGCTGGCGCACGTGCTGTTGGCTTCACCTGTCTGCTGGCTAGGCTGCCGGCGGGGTGGCCCATCCGGCTACCCCATTGGCCCAACCGGCTGTTACCCAAGTTTTTCCTATATTCCTTTATCTTTTAGTCCCACATGGGGCACCTAAAGGGGAGGGCACACCTCCCTTCCCCTATATAAAGGAGTGCCCATAGGTGGGATTAAACACACCCAATAAGATATTCTTTGAGGCGTTCTTCCTCAGAGAATACCCACACTCTCTCTAGTTAACTTTGTCGTGGCACGGTCCCAAGGAAAGAACTATCCACGAAAAGTTGACGCATCTGCAGCACGCCATTGTGCAGCAGTGATTCCTTCAGAAGGTCTACTTCCGCAACCCCAACAGGGATCAAGGAGTACAGGAGTCGTCGCATCGCACCATATGTATGTGATAACTCCATGGGGTAATTGAAGCTTCCAGGCCATTGTACAAGGACCTGGACAAGGGGTGACGTGCGAGGAGCTTCGCGACCTTGAGGTGTGACGGGTACGACTACATCATCCACTCTTCTGCATGAGGGTAATGCTCTCCCGGTCTTCAAGGGTACGTTAGCGTTGTCTTCCTCTGTTACTACATTACTTCGAGATAGGTCCTTGGGCATTCAGGGTGTTCCGCATAGTTAAATTCTTGTTATCTGCTACGAAAACCCTACAACCCACCCCTAAGCTTCGGTGGGCAAGGGAGGTGCACTTGGCGGCGTCTCATGGGAGGCGGTGTGGAGACTGAAAGAACATATCATGATCTCTAGTGTTTTGTGTGTTAGATAACAATGTCAAGGATTATTTAAATGTGTGTTTAGTGGCGTAGAATACTTTCCCAACCAAATGCAGCTAAATCAGTGTTTTGGGGGGCGGATTATCTGCCCCTACCAAGGGCTGAATTATCCGCCCCTCCGAGATCGACAAGGCCGCCAAGGCACGCCAGCATAGAGGGGTGGAGTTTCCCCGGGATTAACCGGCTAGGGCCAGAGCTTTTGCCCAGGCAAGATAATCCGCCCCAAGAGTTTTCTAAAGGAGACCAAGGCACATCACGCAGAGAAAGGGTGCAGTTTCCCTCGGATTAACTGGCTAGGACCAAAGCTTTTACCCAGGCTAGATAATCCGCCCCACCAGGGGGCCGAATAATCCGCCCCCTAGGAGTTTTCCAAAGGTGACCAAGGCGCGTCACGCAGAAAGGAGGTGGACATTTCGTCTGGATTGTCCAATTTTGGGCTGGATGTTTGCCCCGGCCAGATAATTCGGCCCCCACTTAGGCCCCTGATTCATCCAACGGTAGCTTTTTGGATGGGCTATAAATACCCCTTCAGATCCCCATTTCAGATCTCTTGGATCCTGCGAAAAAGCTATGCCTTGTTCATATCGATTCAAGCGCGATCTCCATCTTCAACCACTCAAAGGCTCCAGGCTTTGGGGAATCAAAAGGAGGAGACTTTGATCTTCATCGGCATCCATCAAGATCTCCACTTCCCCTCCATTCACTTGGAGGATTCTTGATCTAGTATTTCTTGCAAATATATATATATATCAATTTCGATTATTGATTAACTTGTTCTTGTGGCAACTTGTTGTCATCACGGGAGCCTCTAATTCAGTTGTAGATGCGTGCCCCACTAGTGTTGTAAAGGCTCTGGTTCCCTCCTAGAAGGGTACCAAATAGTGGAAGGTGGATCAGGCCTTTGGTGGCAAGATCCATCGGAGAACAGGGTGAGGCCTATTATGGTGTGGTGGTATTAGTACCGCCCACCCTTCCAACACAGATGTACTTCCCTTAACAAGGAAGAAACTGCGGTAAAACAAATTCCGTGTCTCCGCTTGCTCCACTACGGTTACCTCGTTCCACTCCCTTTGTCTTTACTCGCTTAGTAGTTAGGTTTACATATAGGGAAATTCCTCTTAGTTTCATATCTACAGAATTTACCTTTGTGTTAAGCCTAAAATCGAAAAAGAACTAAAAATTGGTGTAGCACCTATTCACCCCCCTCTAGGTGCCCATACGATCCATTTCAGAGACGACGGAGATTACAGGGCGGCGCGGCCTAAGCGGCCAGTGCCTGAGTTTTCTAGTGGCAGTGACGAAGAGGCGGTGACGTGCCGCCCGTGTGGTCGTCGGTCACCGCCGGACGCGGCGTGGATCTGGGTCTCCTTTGGGCCACGATCTGAGCCTCTTGGGCCTCAATCTGGACTGAAGAATAAGCATAGGCTGGGCTATTGTTGCATAGGTCGATTGATCATACAACCTGCCCCTGCTGCTCTCTTTTTGGCTACATTGGTGCTGGATTTTGACTAGTGGCGTGGGGGCCTATGAGTCTTGCGAATAATGGAAGTGGTCCTAGGGTTTCTCTCGCGCCAATACGAAGAGTTGATGGCTGCCTGCCATCGTTGATATGTGATGAATGTCGAGTTCCGGAGGGCTCCGGCGGTGATCTCCCTTAGGCGCATCATGCCCGGAGTTTGCTGCATCAGATGAGATTCGGTCGTGCGCACCCGCGTATTTTTTGACCGTTTGGTTTTAGAGAGTGTTGCAAAGCTTTGTTATCTGTTACCATCATGTGTCATGTCTTCAATGATCCATTGTGAAGTCAGATGCGGAGATTGTTATAAAAGTAGAGACATGAGGGCCATCAGTGGTGGCTTGAGTCTTAGTGGCGATGATGAGCTGTCTTGGTGATCTGTGACTCGCAGCAGCGACTGTTTGTGGGGACAGCAACATAAGAGAAGTTCACGGTCTTTCCTTGCGGGTGGAAAATCCAAGGTCTGACCTTAATTGGTTGTGTCTAGCAATGGTCTTGTTGAAGACATTGTTTTGTGAGCGAGGACTTTCTCCAGGGTGAAAACCTATGATCTTTGATCGGACGACGACGATGCTTATGCACCGTTTCCTTCCCGAAGGCGTCGCTATTGGAGTAGTTGGACTTCTGGTGGTGTTTTGGTGGTGTTAGCGCCACTGCTACAAGGCATGGATCACTGTAGAGGGACTTTTTCTTTTTTAATTCTTCTTCATTTTTCTAGGATATGTGCATTCGCGTGGCCGATACTAACATATGTTCTTTGTCAAAAAAAAGTGTGCATGTTGCACGAGAAGATAACAGGAGGGGAAACCTGATGCACAATATAATGTGGAAATAAAATAGGTCTCCTTAAAATATTTCCTCATTTTAAATATTGTGTTATATTTTCATGATTCTTACTATTTTCTTAACGTCTTTCACAATATATAAATTATTTTGTAGAGGCAAAGGACCATTTTTCTTTCATTTTCTCCGATATTATTTTTTTCGAGATGGTTCCGACGGCATGCCACCATGGCACTATTTGACGGTAAATGCATCACATAGGAGCTCCCCCCTCATCGATCATCCATCCATCCAAGCCCAATGAACTTGGGAAATTTCTTCTTCAAATCCAAGAGAGATGGGGCGACCGTGGGAGGAGGAGGTCCCTGCTCGTCGTGGCCTAAGGATTGAAGCAACAAGCCAAACAATAAAGGAGTAGGAGGGTCAGTGGAGGTGCTGAATGGGGATTGTTTTTCAACGACGTCGAATGGGGTTTATTGATTCGGACTGGCTTGTTTACTTACTTCGTATTTTTATCTATTAGAGTTTTAAAGGATATGTGCGGATTTGGTGCACCTAATACTCTCCAAACCTCGAAAATACTCTACCATATAGGAGAGTTTTCAATGTAGACAAAAATAAGAAGGATTTGCGGGATATCCGGAAATTATCCCGACCAAACCCGGAGTAGTAGACGGACTACGGGGATTGAAATAATCCCCACCATTCCCTGCAAATATACTAGCGAATACGAGACAAGTAAACAAGACCTAAGAAGAGACATGAATAGATACCTCCCACTTTTACGTTCAAACAATACAGCAAAGCAAATAAGATAAAGTTCCGACCCAGACACCGATCACATCTCTGCGATTTTGCTTGGCGGCCATGTGATGGCGATGGGGCTCGTCACCGTGTGCTTGGCGTCCTCGTCGCTCCACACGATCGATCCGAACGTGTGCTTCTCGGTGACGCTCCCGATGATCCGTTGCGCGAAGGTGATCTCGTACTCTTGCGTCTTCTGCTTCGCGGTAAACTCCAGCTTCCCGGGCCTCACCGAGACGCGCACACCGGCGGGGCTGCTCACCTTGGCCCTGTAGGTGGCCTTGACATTGGTGCCGACGTTACGCACGACGCGGCGCTGCTTCACGAGCCCCAGTTTGTTCGACGTGAACACCACCGAGAAGGCAGGGTAGTTGTGGTCCCCCACGGAGGAGCCGGCGCGCGTCGAGCAGTTGGCCGCCGGGCCGAACACCGCGACCTGCTCGGCGGTGTAGCCGAGCGCGCATAGCAAAGTGATGTAATCCTCCGTGCCAGCGTCGTACACCAGTCCGGGGTCCACGGCGCGGTTGGGGTCGACATGTCCGGCACCACGCGCGAACGGCGTGGACGCGTTGCCCGTGGACATGTCGCCGATGATGCCACCGGCATTGTCCACATTGTACGCGGTGGTCATCAGGGCGGACTTCACTGCCGCGGGGCTCCACTCCGGCCTCGCCTGCCGGATCAGCGCCGCGACGCCGCTCACGTGCGGGCACGACATGGACGTGCCCGATATGATGTTGTACTGGACTCGCCTGGTGTCGGCATCGAGATCCGTGGGCGAGGTGGCGCCGGTCCAAGCGGCGAGGATGTCCACGCCGGGCGCGGTGACATCCGGCTTGAATATTCCCGGTGCACGGAAGTTTGGCCCGCGGCTAGAGAAGGAAGCCATCCGGGGAGCAGGCGGCGTGGAGCCGATGACGGTGCCACGGAACACGATCGTCGCGGTAGGGGATTGCTGGGTGCTTATGTACTTCTTGATCTTCTCAGCGAAGGCAAATGACACGGCCGAGGTGGGGTGGATATGGGGGCTGGTCATGGCCTGCAAGCCGAAGGCTTCGGTATTAGCGAGGATTGCGCCGGCACCACCGGCGAGCTTGACGGCCAGTCCTTTCGCCGCCCGGGCATTCACGCCGGCCTCGCACAAAACGATCTTCCCGACGACCATGGTGGCGTTGAGCTTCCCCTGCTCGCAGACTTTCGAGCCCACATCCCCTCCGTAGACCAGTGGTACCTTGGTCGCGCCGAGCGGCTCGCCGGCGTAGAGGGAGGTGCCCGTGAAGGTCTCGTCGTTCCCTAGAACGACGTCCGCGGGGAACTGGCGGTTGATGGTGGATGCTCCGACCGTCAAGAACCACGGCGCGATGTTGACAGCGGTGGACTCGCCGGGTCCGGAGTTCCCGGCGGAGGCTGAGACGACGATGCCCTTGCTGACGGCGCGGAAAGCGCCCACGGCCATCAAATCCTGATAAAAGTTTGGGGCCTTGCCGACGGCGCCGAGCGAGACAGAGAGGACATCGACACCGTCCGCGATGGCCTCGTCGAACGCGGCGAGGATGTCCGAGCTTGCGCACCCTTTCCAGCACGCTTTGTAGACGGCGATGCGCGCGCCGGGGGCAATGCCGACTGCTCTGCCTTTGGCGTAGTTGAAGAAGGCCGCGTCGGCGACGGAAGAGCCGGCGGCGGTGGAGGAGGTGTGGGTGCCATGCCCGCCGGTATCGAGGGGCGAATTCAAGTCCTCACCGACCGCGCGGCCACGAGCAGCCTGCTGCCCCTTGTTGAACGCCTTCGCGCCGACAAGCTTATTGTTGCAGAGCGCGGAGCCGTTGAACGTCGGGGTGGAGACGCATCCGCCACGGAACTTGCTGGGTGGCGGCGGCAAAGACGGGTCGGCGGCGAAGGAAGGTCGGCCCTCGGGGTACACGCCGGAGTCGATGACGCCGATGACGATGTCCGTTGCGCCGTTGGACGCCGGGAGCAAGCCGGATGAAGGCGAGAGGCCGAGGAACGACGGGGTGAGCGTGGTGTGCAGCTCCTGCATTGTGTCGGGCACAACGGCGAGCACGGAGGGCGAGGACTCGAGGCGCGCGGCCTGTCGCGCCGTGAGGCATGCAGCGAAGCCTGTGGCGGCGTGGTAGTAGGAGTACAGCACCCTTGGAACCGGGCTGGACAGCTCCGCCGGGATGTTGTCACGCAGGAAGGCGGCGTATGGCCGGACCGCATGAAGGCCACGCCGCGGCAGCCGGGGCGCGTGCGCCTGCGCGACGTGCACGATGTAGGAGGACTGCACCTCGGTCGTCTGAAGGATCTCCACCTCCGTGGCCGCCGCCGCGGCGGCGACGAAGGCGAACAGGACGCACAGTGGTTTGAGCTCCATTGTCCCTGCCCTGCCCTGTAGTATGGACGGGGGACACCAGTAATAAGTAGGCATGTCTGCCGCGCGCAGCACGCTGATGACTGGGCTCCGAAAGGAAGGGTTCTGATCCAGATCGAGGGCCCGTGCTGATCACTGTACTAACGACTACTAGTTTACAATTGCATTATTGCAGGAAGCCGATAGCGAGTCCAGCGTGCAACTTTATTTATCAACTCGTTTAAGAAATAAGAACGATCTGCGCGGAGGCACGAGCCATGCGTTTACTTTGAAGAGGAGTTGCATGATTATCGTGAGTTGTTCGCAGTACAGGTGTGCAACTAGCTAACTGAACTCACATGCCATTAGATCGAGATTTTATCTATTATATTATATATACTCCCTCCGTAAAAAAAAAGTGAGTTAGATTTGTCTAGATTCGCATATACCTAGACACATTTCACTGTTTAGACTCAAATGAATCTAAACAAATCAAACTCACTTATTTTGGGACCGAGGGAGTACACAAAAAGCAGTATTACGATTTATAGAGCCACCAAGTTAATCCATATCATCAGAATTATTTTAATAGTTAGATTAACTAGTATTTAATGAGATATTATTACTCCTTCGGTTCGTATTTTTTTTTAACAAAACTGGCAATTTGCCTCATTTTATTTAAAAAGCAGGAGAGAATTAACCACTTCATTACGGGGAACCGGCCGAAAACCGATACATATGCGCCAATGTCGTCATGGATCACGACCACATTGGGCACAACCACCATCGGCCGACCTGGCCACCCACACGAAGCACACACACCACGAAGAAGAAAGGCCACCGTCGAGGTTGCCACCTAGCGTCACCGTCATCAATCCTTCGCGAGCCATCGACTCCGACTTCACCTTTGGCGACGCAAACGAAGCCTCGCATCAAGCAACGCCTGAACCCATGTCGGCCCATGCCAACAGTCGGCCACACACACCGACGGCAGATAGCTCTGACTCTGACGCCGAGCCTCCGGAGAGAAATATGTTGAGCTTGCGCCGACCGAGCCCTCAGCAAAGACCACCGGCCGCAGGTCATCGTCACCGCCTGGACGCGCTCCATCGCCGCTCCGACTCCACAGCAACACAGCAAGCGCGAAGAACCCATCGGACACGCCGGAAAGACCGACTACCGAAGCCCGAACCGCGACCCAAGCTCAGCTCGACGCATCATCGTTGCCAAACTGCACATCAGCGCTCGTGAGGAGCCGCCTCAGCACCCACACGACGACCCATCCGCCATCCACGAGTCTCCAAGCTCCAGTCGACCCTAAAAACGATGCCCCCAAGGAGGAGAAAGACGTGCAGCGCCTTCATGGTCCGATCTTGTTCGTATTAATAACCTCAATTTTATCTAAATTCGTATATATCTAGTTAAATATTTAGTCTAGATGCATTCGTATCTAGACAAATTTAAGACCATTAATATGGTTCGAGTAAGTATTTACAGAACCATACTTTCGAACTAAAACTTCGAGTGAGTTGGCCATGGCAATTTGGAAAGCACGGGGCACTTCTCAGATGCAAAATCAAAACTTGGCTTTTCACCAGGAGAGTTTGTCCAGCTGATAGAGAGCTTCCTCATGCTGAGGAATGTGTGTTCTGCAACATTGACGCGCAAGGATGGCCAACATCTCTTCATTGGATGTACGGTTGTCAATATTATCCGTCGTTCAGTT
The DNA here is from genome assembly GCA_910589775.1 of Avena eriantha. NCBI lineage: Eukaryota > Viridiplantae > Streptophyta > Magnoliopsida > Poales > Poaceae > Avena > Avena eriantha. The sequence continues at coordinate 402,319,205 of OU342745.1, forward strand.
CTGAACTTGGATGGCTTGCATATGGTTGTAGCGCCGTTGAGACAAAAGTGTTTTACGGTTTCGTGATAGGCATCACGCTTTCACATCTCTTCTATATATACTTGACAGGATACATACATACATATGTTACAAATAAAACACGTACGTGTCAACGATGGATTGTTAACACACACCCTTAATCTAAACTACTACTATATATAATGTTTAGATTGGTTCTAAATCGATCTAACATCTATCGTGTAGCTGGCTTAGTGAAGACATCGGTCAATTGTTCATTAGAAGAGATGAACCTCACCACCAAAGCGACATCAGCAACCTGCTCTCGCACAAAATGAAAATCATTCTCAATGTGCTTGGTTCGAGCATGAAAGACTAGATTCGCCAAGAGGTAAGGTAAGTAGCCCCTATATTATCACACCATAAAACCAGAGCTTGTTGTTGAGATAATAGTTCTGTAAGTAAAGAACTGACCCACATAGCTTCAGTTGCTCCGTTTGCAAGTGCTTTATATTCTGCATCGGTGCTAAATCTTGAGACTGTGGGTTGTTTCTTCAAACTCCATGAGATAAGACTCGGACCCACAAAGAAAACCACTCGTAGAGCGTCTATCATCAAGACATCCAGCCTAGTCTGCATCAGTGAATATACTGATATTCTATTGCGGTGACTTACGAATACATAGACCAGTGTCCAACGTTCCTTTAACATAACACAAAATGCATTTGACGTCTCCCAATGTACTTCAGTTGGTTGAGAGAGAAACTGGCACACCTTGTTTACCACAAAGGAAAGGTCCGGGCGTTTCAGAGTCAAAATGCTATAGGCTGCCAACAACATCGCGATATCGAAAAGAATCCTCTATACCTAAAAGTGCACTAGTGTCTCGAGCAAGTCGCTCGAGAGAAGTGGAGTTGAAATTCTTCATATTTACCTGATGCAAGAAGGCAAGCGCATATGTGCGCTGAATAAGTGTCATGCCCCTGGAATTGTACGACACTTACAATCCGAGAAAGTACTCCAGAGTGCCCAAATACTTGATAGGAAAGGTCTCCGAGAGAGAACGAACAAAACCTACGACTGTTGCAATAGTAGAGCCAGCAATAACTATGTTGTCAACATACACCAACACGAAAACCTAGAAACCGCCCTGATTAAGAATGAATAGGGACGTATCATCCTTAGAAGGAACACATCCAAGCTGAAGGATATGAGCACTCAAGCAATCATACTAAGCTCGGGGGCTGTTTCAATCCATAGATAGCACGCTACAACTTTCACACATGATACGGATACCGAACATCCTCAAAACCGAGGGGTTGCTACATATAGACATCCTCCATCAAGAAACCATGAATAAATGCATTGCTCACATCAACCTGACGAAGTGTCTGTCCGAGCGACAGAACCAAACGAATAGTAGCAGGCTTCACCACAGGACTGAACGTGTCACCATAATCAATACCATGTTGTTGAGTGAAGCCTCGAAAAACTAGACGATCCTTGTGCTTCTCAATAGATCCATCTGGACGATGATTGGTCTTGAACACCCATTTGATGCCAACAATAATTGTGCTAGGCAGTCGAGGAACCAGAGTCCAGGTGTGTGTTTGAAAGAGAGCTAAAAATTCTTCAAACATGGCAGCATGCCATTCCGGTTCTTGGAGGGCATCCTGATGAGAAACCGGGGCTGCAAACACAGCACGCCTACGCTGCTTTGGTGTAGGTTTTCTCGTGACAAGTGTTGCCACGCAGACATGTGACCATTCTATGACAAGGAGTCGAGGTTGATGCAGCGGGAGCAGTCGGAGGAGGCTCAACGACATGCTCAAGTGGAGATGGAGCAGCTGAGGCATGCGTCCCAGCAGGTGGTGAGGATGCGCCGCAGAGAGACGGGTCAATTTACGGAGAGGTCGCTCCCATCGAGCGGGCCACGTCCATCCAGCGCGGACGGGCCACACGCTGCAGTGGGGGACGCCGTGAGGTCCACCATAGGAGCGCAGGGAGGCGCGCTCGGCGCATGCACATGCATGTCCGCACGCAGCTGGGAAGAGACGCCGATCCCGCTGCATCGTGCACGTGTATAGAATCATCTAGAGGAGATGGATTAGTGTACAAATAGGATAAGTCATATCGACGCACATGATCACTCATAGCCGGTTCCGACATAGGGAACGTTATAGCTTGATGTAGAGTCGGAGTATCAAACGTAACCCCCGGAGTGGCATATGGAAAAACGGACTCATCAAAAACGACGCCTCGAGAGATGTAGATGCGGCCAGTGGACCGATCGAGACACTTGTAGCCCTTATGCATAGGACTATAGACTAAGAAGAAGCACATCTTAGATCAAACCTCAACCTTGTGAGCATTGTACTTGCGGATACTGGTCCAGCACACACAACCGACAATACGGAGAAACTCATAATTTGGCTAGATTTTGAGAAGTCTAAAAATAGGAGTATCCTTATGAAGAACCGGAGTAGGCATGCGGTTAATTAAATAACACGCAGTCAAAAACTCTTCGTCCCAAAAACATAATGGAAGAGACAAATGAGAGAGCAAGGCGAGACTTGTTTCAACCAAATGACGGCGTTTGCGTTCAGCGACTTAGTTTTGCTGGGAAGTATGTGGACAAGCCACACGGTGAGAAACACCGTTATGCTGAAAATACGGATGGATCCTGTGATATTCGCTGCCCCAATCCGACTAGACTGCTTTGATTTTTGTGTTTGAGAGAAGCTCAACACAAGCCTGGAAGGAATAAAAAACTTGCTCAACATCAGACTTGTGCTTAAGAAGATAAATCCACCAAAATTGGGAGTAGTCATCAATTAAACTAACAAAGTGTTTAAAACCACCGGAAGAAGCAACAGCGGGACCAAAACATCAGAATGAAAAGCTCAAGAGGTGTAGTGGTAACACAGTTGGACGAAATATAGGATAATTGATGACTTTTGGCACACTGACATGCATCACAAATCAAAAAAATATCAGCCGAAGCACAGTAAATTATGGTTCTTAACAATGGATTGCACTATATTATTGGTAGGATGACCTAGATACTGGTGCCATTGAGATGATGTAGTCTTGGAACCCGAAAGACCATGACGAGACGATGACGATGATGCGCGACTAAACAGGATGGGGTAGAGTCCACCATGACTTCTACCATGAAGTAGAATTCTCCGGGTGGCCTTGTCCTTAACACAGAAAAAATGACGATGAAATTCAATAAAAATGTCATTATCACAAATAAGGTGATAGACTGAAAGGAGATTCTGGCTAATGTGCGGGACACGAAGGATATTGTTTAGTTTTAATTGTAAATCGGCTAAAAGGGAATGACCAATGGGCATAATATACAAACATGCACTGTTGTCCACTTGGACTTGATCCATCCTACCATAGCGCTCTTGCGTATGGATGCACTGAAGTTCATTCATCAGATGATATGTAGCCCGGGTATCCCTGATCTAGGGTGGAGGGATGCGCGAGCTCGTCAAGGCGGAGTTTCCGGGGCGCTAGTTGTTGGCACGTACAAACTCGGGGTTGAAATGGTTCCGACATTCAGAGGCGATGTGCCCCTAGTATCCGTAGATTTGGCACTGGGGATGCTGACGGTAACGTCCATTTCCTCCGTTCTGGCGGTTTTCACCGTCGTTACCTCCGTAGTTACCACCTATGTTGTCGCCATAGTTAGGGCGACCATTGCCACCACCAGCGGGCTGGCCGTAGCTGCCTGAATTCTGGCCTTTGGGGCATTTTTTGTTTTCGGCATGGCTCTGCGCGTTGCCCAACAGGAGGAGCAACGGAGGTCACCCCAAAGGCCAGAATTTGAGCGGCTACGGCAGGGTCTCTAGCGAGCCACCCCAAGATCCGACCAAGGTCAAAGGCAATAGTTTGTACCTCTCGACACGCAAGTGTGGAACCTGAGGAAGTGTGTTGCGGTGGTGCCGTATGTTCCCCATGTCTCGTCCGGCTCTAGTGAACTTCTCGATCCTAGGACCACCTTGTCGCTGGCTTGCTCCTCCTCCTTCTGCCTCCGACTCCACCGCCTAACGCCGCTGACGAGAACCACAAATGTGGTGCCGCTGTTGTCATACACACGTACAAGGTGGAACAATAGCAAGTGAGATGCTAGTCTCGGTCTTGCCACCGCAGGACAGGAAGGTGGTTACCAAGTCTAGCGAAACCCTAGGAGGCAACACTGGATTAGGTTGTCTTGCCCGCCGCCACCCACCTTCCTTTATATAGGCGAGTAGGTGAGGGCACACAACACTTGTGTACCTCGGTCCTAAACCCTAACCCTAGTAAAAGTGGGTCCAACCAATTGACACATGTCCCTGTCCGAACAAGTCCAACTTTTCGGCTTGTGATAGTCGGATCATCATCCGCCTAGTTCCACTCTCTTAAATGTGCGACCCCGCAGGCTTACGGTAAGCCAAACACAACTCAGTAATCATTTAGTCAGAATTGTGGCTCACTGGATTTCTGACTAGAGCTGATAATCAGTATCACTGGTCGAGACGTGTTCTTTTTTTAAATCCAAAAATACATACCGTCGACGCACTAGTCCTATGCACCGGGGGTATCTTATAGATACCGCTGGTGTACCTAGGTGCGGTGCACCAGTGGTACTTTACTACTGGCGCCCTGGAGCAGCACCCTGGCGCATAGGGTCTACGCATCGGCGATATTGGCCTTTGCCCCTGGCGTGCTGGCAGCGCATCGACGCTATGTGGTTACCACCGGCTTGAGCATCGGCGACACGTGCCCGTGTGCCGGTGGTAGACTAGTTTAGCATGTCAGCGGTAAGCCGTTTCCTAGTAGTGATAAGACATGTTGTTGATTGAAAATGATGTATTTTTATTAACACGGGTTAAGAATTTTATTAAAATTGGATTTCAATGAAAAACTTAGGCAAAACCAGAATATTAGACATCAAAGTCTATATGGATAGATTGAGATGCTAATATGTTGTGGAAAATGTACATAAATGAAATATTGAATGAGTTCGATATGGAAACAACGAGAAAGGTTCTTGCTGCATGGAAAAGGTTGAATCAAGATTCAACTGTATTGACACTTGGTGAGTGAACCGATATTCAAGTGTTTTTGACACTTGGTGAGTAAAATCACATGAATATCTTGATCAATAATACTGTGATATGTACATATGCATATATGTCCTATGCTCTAAATGTTATGAGCATATACCAGGGTGACTCATAAGATGATCATTGGATGATAGTAAGGATATTCTTATGATATTTAGAAGAACTAAGTATATATTATGTATGTAGAGGTGACATATAGTTCATTGTGAAGTGTTACATTGGTACTATAAAGATAGTTCATTGTAAAGTGTTATATTGGTACTAGTTTTTTCAGAAGATACAAATTAAGTTTATCTCAATTTAGGATATAGGTTAAGGTGTCATAATGTAATGGATGAAAGTTTCATGGTGGATTTGGATGAGTCCTAAAGGTAAATATATTGTGATGGATACTACAACAAAGGTTGAGTATATGACTGCTCTAGTAGCAGCTAAGGAGGGCATTTGTGTTAAGAAGTTTGTTATCAAACTAGGTGTAGTTCCAAGCGGGCTAACACTATGAAAATCTATTGTACGAACCTCAAGAAACTAAGGTGTCACCTAAGGACCAAATTTATACAATGTTATCTCATTTGAGAATGAGTAATGCATAGAGACACAAAGACATGCAAATACACACAGACCTGAAAGCGTCGGATCTGGAGATTAGGTTTACCACAAGCAATGCATATGAGTAACACCGTAAAGCCATATGCGTTAAAATACGTAAGTATCAAGTAGATTATTGACTCTAGTGAAAGTGGGAGACAAAAGGGAATATGCCCGAGAGGCAATAATAAAACGGTTATTATCTTATTCCATGCTTATGATAAATGTTTATTTCTCATGCTACAATTGTATTAATCAGAAATGTTAATACATGTGTGTTTAATAAACGAACAAGAGTTCCCAGTTATGTCTCTCATTTAACTAGCTCATTGATTAACAAATGGCCAAGGTTTCCTAATCATGACCATTGGATGTCTTTAATAACAGGATCATACCATTAGAAAAATGATATGATGAACATACATCCAAAGTAGATATAGCAATACAATCTAGTTATTAAGTTTACATTTCTACATCAAACACATACAAAGTATCCCTAGTCCTTAGACCATGAGATCATATTAATCACTAACATCAGAAGAGTGATTTGATAACATCAAATGTCACACCGTAATAGAGTGACTATAAAGGTGGGTTCAGGTATTCCAAAAGTGTTATGTTGACGCTCATGGATCAAGAGTGGGATTTGTCCATCCTAATGACTGAGAGATATACTTGGGACCCTCCAGGTGATATCACATCAACACTGGTTGCAACCATGTGACTAGCTCACAAGGATGTTGTATCACGGAACGAGTAAAGAGTACTTATCGGGAACGAGATCGAACTAGAGTATGGTTGATACCTGTGATCGTATCTCGGATAAGTAACATATCGTGAGACAAAAGGAATTGGGTACGATGTTGATGGTTCACACGATCACAAGAGTTATCATTGAATGTGCAAGAGTCAGTACGGATCTTCAGGTCCTGCTTCTGATTATTGATAAGAGAGGAGTCTCTATCATGTATGCATTATTCGCGAACTGTAGGGTGACACACTTAAGGTATTCTGACACTAAGTGGTAGACAAAAGATATCCGAGAATAATTTTGTTAGAGCTGAAATTGTTTTGATGATCACCGGAAGTGTTTCAGGTCATATTGCTGAAAATGGTTCCAGATGTGATATTGAAACAATGCAAGGGCTTTTATGTGAATGTCTGTTCATTAAATTAATTAACAAAATTCTGAATAAAATAAATAAAATAGTTTTATTTAAAGATAAAAATACATTTATGCTAATGGGTAATAAATGCATGTGAGTAGAAGTGGTGTTTATGTGAGTGGGATGTCCACTCACATGAATGACTGAAAGGGCAAAATGCCCTTATCCAGTATTTTAGTTAATCATGACATCGGAGCTAGAGAGAGGACTAATGTTTCTACTAGTATCCCTATAGGTGATAGTCTGTATTTGATGATGAGAGGTGGTGTGTGACCCCCCATTCATTTCTGAAGTGAAGAGCCAGTGTTCTCATCGCTTTTATCTCTTATTTATTTTTGAGTCTAGTAGGAAGCACCACACTATTAAGAGGGGTGATCTCGATGCGCTCTTTGGGGATGTTCTACACCACATACACATCATAATATCTTCAGCCACACACCCACTCGAGGAGATACGGAAAGTCATTGTGGAAAATGAGCTAAAGGAGGTTTCTGCGAAACCGGCAAGGATTCCGACGCCACCGCTGTGGCCGTCGAAATTTCTGGTCACCACCGGAAATTCTCGGTGAGCACCAAAACTGCTTACTGCATGGGGTTTTGGTTGTTCACCGAGATTTTTGGTCATTACTGAAATTTCCGGCGTGGCGTTCGGTTCGCCGGAACTGCCGCCGGTTCTAGAGCACGAATCAGTGTCGCCGGACTTATTGTCGGTTCAGTCGTAGGACCCTCCAAACGGCTCCTTGTTCACCCCGGGCTATATATACCCCTTTATTCTCCAATGAAAGTTAGGCATTCCATTACATACTCATTCTTGAAGCTCTCTCTTCTCTCCCCCCATTGTTGAAACACAATTTCTTGAGGATCTCCCATTCTACCCAACCAATTCCAATTCCCTTTGGTAGAAAGCAAGAGGAGGTCCCGATCTACGTTTCTACCAAGCCAAAAGTTCATTCCTCCTTGAGTTCATCGATTTAGCTTGTTACTCTTGGGTTTGTCGGAAACCCTAGGCGGCCAGGGTTGTCCGGAGGCATTTGGCTTGTGATTTACTTCGTGGAAAGTTTGTGAGGGTTTGGAGACTACCTTAAAGTCTACCATGAGTAAGTGAGCTATTCCTTCATGGGATAGGCTCAGAGAAGAAGGTGAGCCTTCGTGGCGTTGGCGAATCCTTCGTGGAACCTTAGACCTCTTCAATGTGACGTAGCCCCCTTCCCAAAGGTGGTGAACACAGGAATACATCTTCATCTCTGCGTGCTTCGGTTATTCCTTAACCAATATCTTACTTGTGTTGTTTACATTGTGATAGACTTTGTGCTTGGAGTACCGCGTATCATCATCTAGGTTGCCTCACCTAGTTTGCATTTAGGCACACTTATTCTTCGCAAATCCTAAAACTTGCAAAAGATTACAAAGAATTTTGTAGAAACCGATTCACCCCCTCTAGGTAAACCATCTTACACTTTCCTTTGGTATCAGATCCAAGGGCTCTTCTAAGGGATTTACCGCTTAAGAGAAAAGATGGTTTTCTCTGATGATGAGGAGGACAAGACTTATTTGGTCAAGGAGCTTCATGAACTCTTTGCCAAAAGATCCCTTGAAAAGGCTAAGGCGGATTCTGATATCCTTGCTTGAATAATTTTCCTTGAAGGATGTTTTACAGGGATGGGAGAAGGGGTCATGCTTGCTAGTCCTTCGGTAGTACCTCATGGGAGGCCAATGGACACCGGTAAGGAGGCTGATGGACACTGGTAAGGAGGCCAGGAATGAGTCCTATAGTGAGAATAACCCGACGAAATCCTCCATGCCTCCTAATCCATTTCCGTAAATACATCCCAAGAAAAAGAACAACATGCCTCATATTAATGGTTCAGGTCCCGCACCTCATTATGATGGAACTCACTTCTCTCATTGGAAAGCTTCTATGGAATCTCATCTTTGCAGCTGCAGTGTGGAGCTTTGGGAGATTGTGGGAAAGGGCTTCTATCCACAAGTCCCAACAATCTCACTCCGGGAGAGTACTATGACCGTCAACTAAATGCAACAGCTTGTGACAAGATAAGGAGTGCCATTCACCGCACTCTCCATGATCAAGTTAGTGACATTCCCACCGCAAAGGATATTTGGGATAGGATTGTCATTCTCCAAGAGGGAACATCTCTTATCCAGAAATCCAATTATGAAGCTGCTAATTCAAAGATGAACTTGTTCATGAACCACGATGGTGAGTCCATCGCGGAAGCTTACAAGAGACTTGTTGCCCTCCGTGTGAAGATTAGTGGTCTTGGTTGTGACAAGTAAGATGATGGGTTCAACTTTAATGATGAGCTCATCAAGTCCAAGATTGTCTCCATGATCGCAGCCATGGACAAGAAGCTTGCCTTGAACTTGCAACTCCTAGATTCAGCTAGCCACTTCTCTCCCGATGATCTAGTATCATATCTTTTTGCCACTGATAACTTGGCGGATGAAGGACAAAATATCAAGGAGATCAATCGTGCTATTGGGTCTTCTCACTCCCTAGCATTGAATGCCAAGCATGTGCAAGAAAATGTTGCAAGTGAAGAAGATAATGATAGTGATGGAGTTGATGATATGCTCTCTCAACTTGCACTCTTCACCAATAACTTGAAGTTCCGAAGAAGAAGAGGTTCAACCAGACCAAGTGAGAAGAAGAGGACTTGCTACAATGATGATCCGAATCACTTTGCCGACAAGTGCCCGTATGAGAAGAGAATTGATAAGCCCAAGTATGAAGAAGGCACCAAGCCAAGATTGAAGCTAAACCCCATCAACGAGAGATAAAATAGGAATAAGAAGTGTGATGACAAAGGATTCCTAGGCCAATAATACTTATTTGGTGCGGAGAGTGAAGATGAGGAGAAGGTTGTGGGAGTGGCCGGATTGGCTTTTGCCGAACCCGGGTCACTCTTCACATATGACTACACCAAGGACTATGTCGATGACTCCATTACTCCCAAGGTCGCCGATACTTGTCTTATGGCAAGAAGCTCCAAGGACACATGCGATGAGGAGTGTGAGGACGAGGAGAAGGTGTTTTGTGAGCCTAGTTTGGTTTACACCGAACCGGGGTCACTACTCACCTACGAATATACCAAGGACTACATCAATGATTCTCCTATTCCCAAGGTCGTCGTCTCTTGCCTTATGGCAAGGAGCACCAAGGTAATATCCTCACCACCATCTCTCCTAGCATCTTGGATGATAATGTTAGTGCCAATGATGAATTTGATGAAAACTATATACAAGAAATGTATAAAATCATGAAGTCTCTTCCTAGTAATGCTCGTGCTAGATTCAAGCAATTAATGGACCTTGTCAACTCACATGATGAGACCATTGATAGATTGGAATCTCATATTGATGATGAGAAATGGAGATTCAATCTCCTTGAGCAAGAGCTAAGCAAGGAAAAGAACATCAATTCCCTTCTTAAAGAACAAATTGAAATCTATGAACTTGCTAAGGAAAAAGATGTGGATACCCTAGATAGGGTTATTACCTTGTGACAAGAGCTTGATGCTTCAAAGAAGGAACTTGAGATTGCTCATGCTTCTCTCACGAATGATCTTGAGGACCTTGAGAAAGATAATTTGATTTCCATGCGTGAGCTCATAAAACTTGGGGAGAATCATGATCAACTTTGAGTATCCTATGAAAGGGCTCTTGATACATTGAAGGATCCAATAATTGTTGAGAATATTACTTGTGCTTCTACTCTACCTTGGATCAAGCATGTCTCCTTGAAGCAAACAAGAAGTTTAAGGAACAACTTGAGAAGGAGAGTATCACACCTACCTCCAAGGGAAAGATTCTTGATGATATTCTTGCTCGTCAAACGATGAGACCTCCAAGGCAAGGTATGGGGTTTAACCCCAAGAATAACAAGAATGGTGCCAACCCACATAAGAAGATCAACTTTGTGTGTGAAGGGCACAAGGTGGTTAACCAAGTAAATAAGAATGTTGTTAATGGGGGAGCCACAAGGGGCAACCCCAATCACAAGTTTGCGGAAAAAACTAATCCATCATGTATGATATGTAAGGGCACCCAAGGAGATGTGTATGCCAAATATGTTGGCCCTCACAATGGTTATGCTTATAGATGGTACTCAATTTGGGTACCAAAAGATCTTGTTGCTAATGCTAGAGGACCCATTACTCGATGGGTTCCTGATGGGGATATGCCAAAGGGGGGATGCCCAGCAGGACGTTCCGATTAGGCCAAAGGGCTTGTGAGTTCGCCTGGAGGACGGCGACTGGACTATGACGGAAGGAGAGGCCCGACGACTGGCGACTGGAGGCCCATGAGCGTAACAGAAGCCCAGTCGGATTAGGTCAAAACCTCCGAATCCTTATCTTGTTCGGTTGTAGCTTGTAAACCCTAGCGAGGTGTCTCATATATAAACCTCCCTAGGGTATCCTAGAGACACACGTTCCATCATACACCCCCTTCAAGCGATTCGTTGCTTAGACGCCGAGCTCGCCACCCCTGTAACTCGCTCTCCAATAATCTAATCTAGCAGGAGTAGGTCTTTACCCTCTGGGGGGCCGAACCTGGGTAAAACCATGTGCATCCGCCCCCATCTCGCACTGCAGATGGCCGCCAACTCTTCCTCACGATACTATCAATCGCTTCCAATGGCAGCGACATCCGTGGCCATTTCTGCGACAGTGGCGCCCACCATGGGGCATAGCAGGACTGGCGTGAGTTCTGCGGCGAGACCCTACTCGCCGGTCGATCGGCCGCTCGCCACCGGTCACATGATCGCCATCGACGGGATCTTATAGATCCTTCCTAGCAGCTACATCCCGGCGTCACGCCCGGTCACTCACGGCACGGTGATGCCGGTCGGCTCCATCAACCTCTTCGTCGGCTTCACCGGTGCGGTCGACCCAGCTGCAACGGTGATCGTCGGCGGATCGCCGCCGCACCGCTATATGCTCTCGGAGGAGCAGGTCCGCTCCATCAGGAGCCTCGTTACCGAGTACGACTCGGCCGCCAGCGACGCGGTCGAGACCAACGCCGTCACCAATGACGATGCCCTAAATGATGACGCCGACTCTATGGCGCCTGCCTCGGTCGACGGATCTATCACCGCCGCATCACGAGAGGACTCCATCACGCGAGTCTCCAACCCGGAGGATTTCGAGGACCCCTCCATCCTGGGAATCTTCGACTCCGACTCCGGCTCGGAATCGCCCGAGGACTTCCGCGCCAGATACAATCGCTTCAACGCGATCTACATGGCAGGGAGCGTGGCCGCCACACCGATCCCGCCGACTGCGATGGCCACAGAAGTGGAGGAAGCCCGCCTTCGGCTTGCGGAGGCGCAACGCAACAAACTCGCCGAGCGCGAGAAATACCGCCTCGAGCGGGAAACGACGCGAGAGCTGTCGCTCTATCACCAGCGCCGCATCAGGACCCACCAGAACTCCAACTTCCAGGGCCGCGTCCTGAACTTCAACGACGAAAGCGACCCCGCACGCGCCGCCGAGCGCGAATACTGCGAGAACACGCCGCTAGGCGGAAGCAACCCCGCGAGACCACCACCCGGCGCATCAGCGACCGAAGCCCCTCCACCACCCATCGGCCGCACGCCCCTGCCGGACCAACCGTGGATCATCATCTCGCATCAAGCCCGCGACGCCAACGGACTACCACTATACTCCACCCCGATGGACAACGTCGTCGCGGCTGATGTCGCGATCGCCAACCTCGACGTCCAAGGCGACGGTGCGCTACAGATCTAGTATGCCAAGGCCCTACTCGTGAGGGTCGTCGAGCAACAAGCCGCGGGAGTCGACCCGCGAGGGCGGATGTACTCCCGCTCCTCAGCAAGCAGGCGGGCATCAAGCGGCCACCCCACCATCGCCAACGCATTAACTTGCCCACCACCGCAGCCCTTGGCAAACCAACCACGGGCCGCCAACCCCGCGTTGTCCACCAATGAGCCACGACCGGCGAATAACACGGTCGCCGCCAATGGGCAGCCCCTCGATGCCCGAACGAACATCATCAACAACCAGGCATGGCGGTTGCGTTAGCCCAACGACCTGAGGCACACCCTCACCAACCGCGGCGACCCGGAACCAAGAGGCTCACTGAGTCGAGTCGGGCCGCAATGCTTCGGGCCCATGATCCGCGGGGAAAAATACCCCGCCAACTTCAAGGCCCCCAAGGAGATTGAAAAGTACGACCCGACGTACGATCCCGCTGTCTGGCTGGACACATACCTCATGGCAATGGGAATTGCAGGCCACACCGACCTGCTCACCGCTCGCTACCTCCCCCTGATGATGGAGGGTGCGACCCGACAATGGATCAACACGCTCCCCGCTGACAGCATCGATTCCTGGGAAGAAATGCGGGACGCCTTCATCAGGCACTTCGAGGGCTCCTACACCCGCACTACCACCATAGAAGATCTAGAGCGATGCATCCAGGGACAACGCGAGTCGACTCGCCGTTGGATCCAAAGATGGCAAGAACTATGGATCAACGCCTCCGGCATCCACCTGGACACGGCGAAACATTGCTTCAAGAACGCGTGCCGGTATGAACCCCTGGTCGCTAAGATCAAGAGGGTCTACTGGACACTCGACAACATCCCCGACCTCCTCGAGATCACCAAGCGCTACACGGAGGAAGATCCCAACCAAGACTCTGACGACGAGTCGACAGGACGACGTCGAACCAACATCCACGACAATGGGCGCCTACGCGACATGCGCTACAGCAACACCCGCATCATCGGCAAGCGCCACATGGACGGGCGAGTCGACTTCATCGCCGATGCTGGCTATGGCCAGCGTGACCCCAAGAAATATCGTCGCGACGGAGGAAACTACCGCGACAGCGGAAACTACCGCTCCAACAACACAGCAAAGCTGAAATTCGACCCCGCTGCCCTGCTCAATCAGCCCTGCATCTACCATAGTAGGGAGGGAAAACCCGCCACCCACACCACTGCTAATTGCCACTCTCTCAAAGAGATCGAGAAGGCGAGACGAGCAAGGGAGGACCCCAATAACAACCCACATCGGGATAACGGGAACGGCGGCGGCTTCGGCACCACCGTCGGCTCGCTACACACCTTCACCAGACTCGGCACCAAGCGCGAGAAGAAGGTGCTCACCCGCGCGGCCGCCATCAACGCGGTGACACAGGTCGACATCCCTCGCTTCCTCAACTGGTCCGAGCAGAGCATTACCTGGAGTCGCCAGGACCATGCGCCAAGAATCAAATACCCAGGGCGAGTCGCCCTGGTAGTCAGGCCCAAGGTGGCCGACTGCTGGCTGCCCAAGACACTAATGGACGGTGGGAGTTCCATCAACATCTTGTACCTGGACATGTTCAAGAGGCTCCAACTCCCAGAAGCAGCCATCGAGCCAACCCTGACGACCTTCCACGGTATCGTCCCTGGTCGGAAGGCGTACCCGATCGGGAAAGTGACACTGCCAGTCACCTTCGGCACTTCAGCAAACTACCGCATAGAGAGGATCGTATTCGAGCTGGTGAACTTCCACAACCCCTACCATTGCGTCCTGGGTCGCCAGGCATTCGCAAAGTTCATGGCGACCCCACACTACGCCTACAACATGATGAAGCTCCTCGGGCCAAGCGGCATCATCACCGTCCATGGTGACCCCGACATGGCCGTGGAATGCAAGGACAAGGGCGCCGAGCTCGCCGACGCCATCATCACCGCGGAGACCGACCACGCGGAAGAGCTCGCGAAATACGCGGGCAACATCAACAAGGACGACCCCACAATTTTGAAGAAACCAACCGCCGCGAACTCCACGTTCGAGGCGACCACGCACACTCGCACCGTCGAGCTCGTCCCAGGCGACTCCAGCCAGACGGTCACCATCGGGGCACACATGGGCCTCGCATAGGAAAGCGCGCTCATCGGGTTCCTCCATGAGAACCGCGACATCTTCACATGGAAGCCATCTAACATGCCAGGTGTCCCGAGGGAACTCGCTGAGCACAAACTCAACGCCGACCCCAAAGTGCAACCAGTAAAGCAGTCGCTATGACCCTTCAATGAAGAGCGCCGTCGAGCAATCGCCGAAGAAGTCCAGCGCCTGCTAGCCGCAGGCTTCATCCGGCCAATCAAGTACTCCAAGTGGCTGGGAAACCCAGTCCTAGTTCTAAAAAGAACAACACATGGAGAATGTGTATCTATTACACCAACCTCAACATCGTCTGCCCGAAGGAGGAGTTCGTCCTACCACGCATCAATCAGATCATCGACTCGACCATGGGATCGGAGTCGTTGTGCTTCCTCGACACTTACTCTGGTTATAACCAGATCAAGATGGCGGTCGAGGACGAGGAGAAGACAGCGTTCATCACGCCATTCGGCGCCTTCTACTACACGGCCATGACGTTCAGCCTAAAGAACGCAGGCGCCACATACCAGAGATGCATGCAGGAGTGCCTAGCGAGCCAAATTGGCCGCAACATTCACGTCTACATCGATGACATGGTGGTAAAATCCACCCGCCAGGATGACCTGCTCGCCGACCTAGCCGAAACCTTCACAGACCCGCGGAGGTACAACATCAAGCTGAACCCCGGAAAATGCACCTTCGGCGTCCCCACTGGACAGCTCCTGGGATACGTAGTCTCCAAGCGAGGCATCAAAGCCAACCCCACCAAGATCGACACCATCGTGCAACTCTGGAAACCCGAGTGCCTGCGCGACGTCCAGAAGTTGGCAGGGCGAGTCGCGGCCCTCAGTCGCTTCATCCTCCGACTAGGCGAGAAGGCAATGCCCCTCTACCGCTTGATGCGCAAGAACCCCACATTCCAATGGGACATGGAGGCCGACAACACACTCAAAGCGCTCAAAGAAGTGCTACTTGTGGCTCCACTACTCGCTGCTCCACTAGACAAAGAGCCGATGCTCGTCTACGTCGCGGCCTCTACTCGAGTCGTCAGCACCGTGATGGTCGTCGAGCGACCGGAGGAGGGCAAGGAGCGCCTCAGACAGTGCCCTGTTGATACGCCCATTTTGCATCACTATTCTATGTCATAATTCACTGTTAATCATTGATATATTTCGTATTGAGAGGTGATACTTATGTTATTTCATCTGTTTTTGCATGGTTGATGACTTTTGGAGCATGGACCGCTGCAGTCAGGATTTTGATGGAAACGGTGCTGTTTGGAGGCAAAATTCGCGAAGATCAGAAAATCCGGGAAATATACGGAAAATCCTATTTTTCTAGAAGACTAAGGATGCCAGAAGACAGAGTGGAGATGGGCCACAGGGGGCCACACCACCCCCTAGCACGGGCAGCCCTAGGCCGCGCCAGCATGTGGTGTAGCCGCCCTGGCCCACTCCAGCCTCTCCCCTCTGGCGTATATTATCCTCCTGAAACCCTAAGACCCAGGGGCGACCATAGAAAGATTCCGCTGCATCTACGGGGCGGAAAACACCGAGAGAGAAAGATCTCTCCGGCAGAATGATTTCTACCGGGGGAATTCCTTCCCGGAGAGGGGAGATCGTCGCCATCAACACCATCATCAAGCTAGACTTCATCGGGGTAATCATCATCATCATCACCACCATCAGCACCCTCATCACCATCTCCATATTGCTATAACAATTGGTTGAATCTTGCATTAGTTCATAGGGGAAACTTTCCCGGTGTTGATTACTCTTTGTAGTTGATGCTATTGAGTGAACCGTTGAATTATTGTTTATGGTCAGATTGTTATACATCATTATTCCATCTCTGATCATGATCCATATGATGTCTTGTGAGTAGTTCGTTTTGTTCTTGAGGACATGGGAGAAGTCATGTTGTTAGTAGTGGAGTTGTGTTGAGAAAGATTCAATAGATTGTTATTTAAGTTGTGGTGTACTTCTTCTAGTGGTGTCATGTGAACGTCGACTACATGACACATCACCTATATGGGCCTAGGGGAATGCATTGTGTATTTGGCTACTAATCGTAGGGGTTTCCGGAGTGAAAGAAACCTGAACCCCCATTAGGAAACCATTGCACAAGGGATGTAAGGGTCTTAGAGTTTAAAGCGGTGGTTATGTTTCTACCTTAATTACTTTCTTGTTCTTACGGATGTTTGCAAGGGGTTTAATCACAAGTATGTATTAGTCCTGGATGGGTCGGTACATTAGCACAGGTTCACCCACACAACACTTAGCAAGCTAAAGAAGATTAATCAACTTTATGAAGCGAAAGCACTTGACAGTTTTCCCATGTGTCCTCGGGAACGTTTGGTCATCTTAAGTAATACATCCGGCTTGTCCTTTGCTGCATAAAGGATTGGGCCACTTGGTGCATTTATTCCTACTGTCTTTTGTTTACTCGTACTTTGTTTACTTGCTTTATAAAAAAACCCTAAAAATCCGTTTGCTAAGTAAATTGCAGAGAATTCCTGATCCTTACCACTAGCCAGCACCTTCTGCTCCTCGTTGGGTTCGACACTCTTACTTATCGAAAATACTGCGATACACCCCCTATACTTGTGGGTCACCAAGACTATTTTCTGGCACCGTTGCCAGGGAGTGAAGCGCTATTGGAGAGTGGAACTAGTAAAGGAAACTTCTACTATGAGTATTGTTTACTTCTACTAGTTGCTTTATTTTCGTTATGGATAATTCGCTGAGTTTCTTATTTGGTAATGCTACTACCACTACTAAGGCAGTAGATAAACCACCACCTGCTAAGAATGATGTTTTTAAAATACCTACAAGAATAATTGATCGTGTTATGGATAACTACTATGTTGGGGATGGAACTGTCCATCCCGGTGATCATTTACTCTTGATACACGAATTATGCGGGTTGTTCAAGTGTGCAGGTATTACTACAGATCAAGTTAAGAAGAAGTTATTCTCATTATCACTGAAAGGAAGAGCCGAGGAATGGTATAAGATGCTGAAGAATGGTCAAGCTCTGGAATGGGAGGAAATAGTGCCTCTCTTTTATTCAAAGTTTTATCCTCCTAGTGAGATTCATAAAGATCGGAATCAAATATACAACTTTTGGCCTCTTGATGGAGAGAGTACAACCCAAGATTGGGGGAGATTGAAGTTACTAATGCTCAAATGTCCCATTCATGAGCTCCCCAACAATATTATAATCAATAACTTTTATGCAAGGCTCCCTCTACATGACAAGGATTTATTGGATGCCTCTTGTGCTGGATCATTTACACGCATGGAAGAAGAAGCTAGATGGGATCTTCTAGACCGTATTCAAGACAATGCTGAAGCTTGGGAGAATGACAAAAGGTAGAAAGTCAGGTATAAATTATGATTATGAATGCATTGAATCTTTTATGGGAACTGATGACTTTCAAAATATTAAAAATGCTTATGGTCTAGACTCTCAAGCTATTGCTTCTTATTTTAAGGCTTTTGCTTCCTACATCAAAGTGCCTAAAAAGAAGTGGAATAAGTATCATGAACCTTATAAAGGTGTTGCTAAGAGTGTTCCTGCAAGAAATACTGAAGTTTATACTGCTAATCATGTCTTACCTGAACCTTATATTGAGAAAATGCCTTTCCCAGTTAGGGTAAAGGAACATTCTATGATAGCTAGTATGGTTAATGAAAGTACAAGTAAATCTGTTGAACCTGATAAACAAATGGTTTATGAACCAATAATAGCAAATGTGAAAGACTTTGTTACTAAATATGAAAAAGAGGGACACACTGTCCTTTGGAAGGATACCTCTAATATTGTTTCACATAGTATTGTTATGAGAGCTAGAATTCCTGTGTTTTCTGTTAGAATAAGTGATCATTGCTATGATGGTCCTTGTGATATCTATATTGTTAAGTTTATGCATGATACTGAAAGTTACTATGAAGGAGGGAAAAGTGTTCTTATGCATCTCATTAATATCAAGTTTCCTCGTTTTATGCTGAAAGTTTTTATGTTGCACTTCTTTTGCCTTCTTATGCTTGTAGCCTCTAGTTTCAACAACTTGTTCGTTTAAAAAATTCCCTTGCATAGGAAGTGGGTTAGACTTGTGTGTGTTTTTGCTTCTTAATGCTCTCTTTCACCTCAATTCATATTCCTATGTGAGGATCTTCAAAATTATCATGCCCATCTTAATGGCTATAAAGAAAGAGCTTTTTGGGAGACAACCCAATTTGTTTTTGCTTTCAGTTTGTTTTTGTTTCTTTGAGTCTTGGAAGTTATTACTTCGGTAATAACCGCTCCTTATCGGTTTTGTTTGGTTTTTGTGTCAAGATCAACCTCTAATGAGAGAGAAGTAATATTTGGGGAAGTTGCTGTCCCGAAACAGATTTTTGTGCTTCACCGTAAAAATTCGTGAGAGATCTCTGTATGTCGGATTGAGCTGTAATTGTTTGTGCTTCTGCCCCAGGTTGTTATTTAACTTTCGTTAGTTTTGCACTTTTTGATTTGAGCAACAGAAAATTTTCGAAAAAATTGATCTTTACCTGCTGGTCTGTTTTGGCAGATTTTGCCAATCTTGCATTTGCTTCTTTATTCGATTTCCTTTTTGAATTCTTTTTGGGTCTTCAAAAGGAGTTTCTACAGTAGCTTATCTTTTGATGGTTTTCAGTTGAATTTGGACACAAAAGGTTTTATCACTTCACTTATACTAATGTTGCTAATGAGAACTATGTGAAGTTTTGTGTGAAAGAAATTTCCAGGTAGTGGAGATAATGGTGTAATAAGGAAGAGAAGGGTTTTATGACTCAAGTAATAAGCGTATGAAGATGAAGATATTGATGTTATTCAAATGACGACTCCGGAAAAATCTACTAGATACCAAATTTAGAGACATGTAGAGTCTGTTTTCAAATAGGTTACAGTTCTGGTAAGAAAAGTTTCGCGAAAATACAATCCAACTATATTTTTGCAGTTTCCAGTCAATCTGGGAAGTTACGAAGCGAAAAAGGGAAGGAAACGGAACCAGGGTGGCCCACACCACCCTGTGGCGTGGGCCCACCCCTGGCCGCGCCACCAGGTGGTGAGTCCACCCCGGACTCCGCCTCTAACTCGTTTTCACCCAGTACCTTCCTCTTGATATGAAACTTCGTAATATATAACCCCCAGATCCCCCGAGGTTCGTATATCATGTTTTCGTTGTGTTTTTGTTTCGATCTGTTTCTGCCAGGACATACACTTTGAAATCTTAGAAGCACAATGGTGTCCGCCAAGGATAAAGGGAAGGAGCCTATGGAGGAAGACCTCCAAGACCCCAGGAAGGAGAAGGAGATCAAGAGCGAAGGTGAAGAGGAAGCAAAGCACACCGACACTACCATTGCAAGCATTAGAGTGGTGGCAAACCCAGGAGGGAAGCCTCCTCATCACCGTTCAGATCCCTGGTCACTTCCTCCACGCACCAAGAATCCTTTCCATACTCTTATCCATGAGCATAAATACCAAAATATGCCCAAGGGGAAATTACCCTCCAATTGGGATTTGCCTCGTTCTAGCCATGCAGGAAAAGAAGACTTCAAGGAGGAAGAGTGGGGAAAGAATAGCAAGAGTTGGAATTCTCAACCCGCTATGATCATGAGCCGCATTGAGCAAAACTCACAGCTGATTCGTAATCTCACCTTCGAGTTTGAGGACTTGGGGAAACTTATCAGAGAGCTCATTGAGAGGATACTACCACCACCGAAGGAGTAATTCGTCGTCAGGTTTGGCATCACCTTGGCTTGTTCCAAGCTTGGGGGAGTGTCGCGGTATCACATCACTATCTTCTATCTTTTTACCTTATTAGTAGAGTCATATAATGAATAGAGGACTTATTATGTAGGATGGTTTGCATTATGGAAGTGTCCCCTCTCTCGTTAGATATGTATCCCTTGGTGTGAGTTGCCATTATGGATTATTAATGAGAAGTTCTATCATTCACTCTTTTGCATAGCTTGTATTAGTTTTGAATTCGTGGTTATATGATTGATCTTGTTGTTAGTATTGGTAGCACTTTGGGATCATTGAGTTAATTTAGTTGGTGTTGGCAAACCTGGCTTGGTCAGTAGCAACAATATTTTTGAGAGTTGAATGAAAACGATAATAGTACTCTAAAGAAAAATAATTTCATCATCTTTCTTTCTTGATTTGCTCATAAGTCTAGTATTCTCTAGTTAAGACCTTTTGTGCTTCCAAGGAAGATTGCATGATTTGCTTTTATCGCTTGTATGTTTGTTTGTTTCCTTCAACTCTTGTACTTGCTACCCAACCTTGCTAGCCAAACACCTGTACTGAGAGGGAATTCTTCTTGTGCATCCACTCCTTAAAACCAAAACCTTTGCCATTCGTGTCCACCATACCTACCTAGTAGCATTATTGCTATTCCAAGTAAATTCCTGTTTTATCTACCTCCCAAATTAAACTTGTTATGCGAAAATTAGTGATTAAAGCTCTCACGAACTTGATGGCACACTTTACTTTCTTGCATTTAATAAACTTGAACCATTGGGTCCTTCTTTGTTGCGTATATGCTTGCGCTTTATGAGTTTAAGTTAGCAGAACCATGTACCATGGGGACCGCTTTCAACACTTCATTGGTACTTTGTACCTAGTTGATATCATGTTCTTTTGCTTATGGATCCCGGTGGTGTGAAATAAAAGTGAAACTTGTAAGATCATGGAGTTTATATGTGTATTAGAGAAACGCCTGGGCCGCTAGCCTAAGCCATGCCTAATCATGGTGGAAACTTGCAGCATAACTATAGTGAGCATTCTATGAAGCATCCTCAATAAAAACCTACACAAATAGAAAATAAAAAGATCGCTGAGATGCTCACTGTCTGCTTGCCTTGTCATTTTGATTATGGGATAGCTCCTGTGGCATGTGCAAGGGGTACCCCGTTGGCGGTTCTTAATGATACACATGTATTTACAATGACAAGAGCTTGCTCGTGACTAAAGTTGAGTAGCATGAGGTTTGGTACTCCTAAGGGGCATGGGACTCCAATTCATAACTTGTCAAGCATATCCTCTTAGTTGTGTCACTTTCACCTTAACCACCAAAAGATGCCTATGACAGGGGCAATGAGAGCTGAAAGCTAGTAAGTATCATAATTTTTGGGAGCTCTTTATGAGACTTGCAATCTCTGCTTCCCTCTGTGAAGGGCCCTTTCTTTTACTTTGTAGTTGAGTCAGTAAACCTATTCCCTTCTATCTCAGCAAGTATTTTGAGTAGTTGTGTTTCATTCATTCATATGATGATTTATTCAATCATGTTTCTTATGTTCCTTGTTTTGCACTTTGCTCTTATCTTGATGTTTACTGCTTTGAAAGCTATCTTTGAAAACCGGCAGTTTGTGAACTCCAGCAAATTATCAACTATTCTTCGACCAAGAGCTAAGTTTGTCATTACCAATTATGATTCACTTTATGTATCTTTATTGTGTTTCCTTTACTTATTGCAAGTTGAGTTGTGTAATAGTGAGTTCTCTTCTATTATGATCTATGTATTTGATGAATGTGATGCTTCTTGTCCGTATTCTTTTATCGAATCTTCACTCCATAAACCTGAGGCCATGTTTATTGAGCTCAGTTTCGCTTAGGGACAAGCGAAGTCTAAGCTTGGGGGGAGTTGATACGTCCATTTTGTATCACTATTCTATGTCACAATTCACTGTTATTCATTGATATATTTCGTATTGAGAGGTGATACTTATGTTATTTCATCTGTTTTTGCATGGTTGGTGACTTTTGGAGCATGGACCGCTGCAGTCAGGATTCTGATGGAAAAGGTGCTGTTTGGAGGCAAAATTCGCGAAGATCAAAAAATCCGGGAAAATATACGGAAAATCCTATTTTTCCAGAAGACTAAGGATGCCAGAAGACGGAGTGGAGATGGGCCACAGGGGGCCCACACCACCCCCTGGCGCGGGCAGCCCTAGGCCACGCCAGCAGGTGGTGTGGCCGCCCTGGCCCACTCCAGCCTCTCCCCTCTGGCGTATATTATCCTCCCAAAACCCTAAGACTCGGGGGGTGACCACAGAAATATTCTGCCGCCTCTGCGGGGCGGAAAACACCGAGGGAGAAAGATCTCTCTGGCAAACAGATTTCTTCCGTGGGAATTCGTTCCCGGAGAGGGGAGATCATCGCCATCAACACCATCGTCAAGATGGACTTCATCGGGATCATCATCATCATCATCATCACCACCATCATCCCCATCAGCACCCTCATCACCATCTCCATATTGCTATAACAATTGGTTGAATCTTGCATTAGTTCATAGGGGAAACTTTCCCGGTGTTGATTACTCTTTGTAGTTGATGCTATTGAGTGAACCGTTGAATTATTGTTTATGTTCAGATTGTTATACATCATTATTCCATCTCTGATCATGATCCATATGATGCCTTGTGAGTAGTTCGTTTTGTTCTTGAGGACATGGGAGAAGTCATGTTGTTAGTAGTGGAGTTGTGTTGAGAAAGATTCAATAGATTGTTATTTAAGTTGTGGTGTACTTCTTCTAGTGGTGTCATGTGAACATCGACTACATGACACTTCACCTATATGGGCCTAGGGGAATGCATTGTGTATTTGGCTACTAATCGTAGGGGTTGCCGGAGTGACAGAAACCTGAACCCCCGTTAGGAAACCATTACACAAGGGATGTAAGGGTCTTAGAGTTTAAAGCTGTGGTTAGGTTTCTACCTTAATTACTTTCTTGTACTTACGGATGTTTACAAGGGGTTTAACCACAAGTATGTATTAGTCCTGGATGGGTTGGTACATTAGCACAGGTTCACCCACACAACACTTAGCAAGCTAAAGAAGATTAATAAACTTTATGAAGCGAAAGCACTTGACAGTCTTCCCATGTGTCCTCGATAACGTTTGGTCATCTTAAGTAATACATCCGGCTTGTCCTTTGCTGCATAAAGGATTGGGCCACTTGCTGCATGTATTCCTACTGTCTTTTGTGTACTCGTACTTTGTTTACTTGCTTTATCAAAAACCCCTAAAAATCCGTTTGCTAAGTATTTGCAGAGAATTCCTGATCGTTACCACTAGCTAGCACCTTCTGCTCCTCGTTGGGTTCGCCACTCTTACTTATCGAAAATACTGCGGTACACCCCATATACTTGTGGGTCATCACCTGTCTACTACATCAGGGAAGTCCTGATGGACTCTCGACAGCGCTACCCGCAATACCAAAAACTGGTTTACGCAGTATTCCGAGCACAGCGGCGACTCCCACACTACTTCCAGGAGAACCCAATCACGGTGGTCTCCTCCGCGCCCCTGCAATACATCATACGCAATCGCGAGGCGACTGGGCGAGTCACCAAGTGGGCTGTCGAAATCGGCGCCCACAACATCAAATACGAGCCCTGCAAAGCAATCAAGTCACAAGCCCTGGCTGATTTCCTTGCAGACTGGGAAGAAGCACATCAGCCAGAGAAGCTCCCGTACCTCCACTACTGGTCGCTCCATTTTGACGGCTCCAAGAACGCCGACGGCGCAGGGGTTGGGGTCATACTGACCTCTCCCAAAGGAGACAAGCTCCGCTACGTGCTCCATCTCAACTTCAAGCCCTGCACCAACAACATGGCAGAATACGAGACCCTCCTCCATGGCATGAGAGCCGCTAAGGAGATGAACGTCAACCGCCAATGATGCTATGGCGACTCTGACCTAGTCGCCGGCCAAGTCGCCGGGACGTGCGATGCCGTCTCCCCAACAATGATCGCGTACCACCAAGCTGTCGACCAGTTGGGAGGACACTTCGACGGCTACTCCGTCGAGTGGATCGACAGGCGCAAAAACGAGGAGGCAGACGCCCTTTCCCGCATCGGATCGACCCGATAGGCGCCACCAGTAGGCGTCTTCCTCGACATCATCCACAAACCGTCGGTCAGCCCACCAAAAGAGATCGATGTTGGGATACCGCTGCAACCAGAACCGGCCTTAGTCGCCATGGTTGTGGAGCCTAGCGACTGGACAACACCATATGTCGCCTTCTTGGAGCACAAAATCCTACCAAGCAACGAGACGGAGGCGCGAATGATCGTGCGCCGCTGCAAATCCTTCGTCATCATCAACGGAGAGCTCCACAGACCCAGCGTGACTAGCGTGTTCTAGCGCTGTGTACAACCAGAAGAAGGCCACAAGATCCTCCAGGACATCCACTCCGGCGCCAAGTCGCTAGTCGCCAAGGCCATGCGGCACGGTTCCTACTGGCTCACCGCACATGCCGACGCCACCAACATCGTCCAACGATGCGTCGGGTGCCAGAAGTACGCCCACCAGACGCACCTCCCTGGCTCGACACTCAAGTCCATCCCCATCACATGGCCATTCGCCGTATGGGGCATGGACATGGTAGGCCCGTTCAAGAAGGCCCTGTCTGGCTTCACTCACCTCCTGGTTGTAGTTGACAAGTTCACCAAATGGGTCGAGGCCAAGCCAATGAAAAAGTGTGACGGCAAGACAGCCACCAAGTTCCTACGCGAGCTCATCTACCGGTACGGCTATCCGCACAACATCATAACAGACAATGGCACCAACTTCGCCAGGGGGGCCATGGCAGAATTTTGTGAAGAACATGGCATACGACTCGACCTCACATCAGTCGCCCACCCGGAGTCAAAGGCCAAGCAGAACGCGCCAACTAGAGTGTCCTCCATGGGCTCAAGCCGTGACTCTAGGTGCCCCTCGAGCGCACCCTAGGATGCTGGGTCGACGAGCTCCCCTCTATGATATGGGGGATCCGCACCTCCGTCAATCGCTCCACTGGATTCACGCCCTTTTTCATGGTGTATGGCGTTGAGGCCGTAATGCCAACCGATCTGGAGCATGATTCATCTCGAGTCGCAACTACGTCGAGGCGACCAACGAGGTTGCCCGCCAAGACAGCATTGACCAACTCGACGAGGCATGCGACCTGGCTCGCTCCCGCACCACCATATACCAGCAAGGACTCCGCCGCTACCACAGCCGCCGAGTGCGAAGTCGCACCTTCCAGGAGGGCAACCTGGTCCTATGACTGGCCCAAGACAAGAAAGGCATGCACAAACTCTCCCCCCCATGGGAGGGGCCATTCGCCATAGGCCGAGTCCTTGGCAATGACGCCTACTATCTCATCGACATACGGGGCGACGGCCAGCTCAAGGTCGGGAGGCCATGGAATGTAAACCTCCTCAGAAAGTTCTATACTTAGAACCTTACATTGTACTCCGCTGACATATATAATGAAATTCATTCGGATCACACAAATTGTGTCCACTCGCCATATTCTTGTGCCACTCGCACTCGTACATATTAGCAATACGCTACTCATGGAAGTCAACCTCTGGTCGAGCGACCGGCACGGCTAAGTAGTGTGGCACAAGGACACCGGAAATATTCGGGCCTTGGGTCGTCCACGAAAACACCAACCCGGAGCTACCATTGGAGTCGCCTAGCCCAACTAGCCCATCAGGCCAAGACAACCGGTATACGCTTCTCACAACGACCTGTCCCTACCATCCTCGTGCAAAGCGACTCGAATGGTTAAGTACCACGCACGGGGACTCCGCAAAACGGGAACCCCCACGCGGCTCGGGAACACACCAAGTAAGAGAGCTGCCTTGGACTCGCCATGCGACTGGCTCTCTGGGCTAGGGGAGGAGACGCGTTACAAACAGCGCATTCACAACCTACAACAGGAACATGACCAATATGGTCGAGCATCACGCTCGGGGACTCGCCTACAAATCAGTCCTACTCACGCTCGGGGACTCGCCAATCATAAGACGCGAGAGATAAAATAGCGCACAACCAAAACAACACACAAAATTATAAAATCAAGTTATACCCCATTAAAGGGCGGACGCGCTCGGGGACTCGCTCAACCAAAAACAAACACACCACACAGTCCTAGTCACAAATATGAGTCGATCGACTCCCCTTGGCATACATTGCAAAATACATTACAACAGTCGCCACTTGGCATACATCACAAATTGCACAATTACATTGTTTATTCCACATGCCCTGATGAAGAAGCGGCGCCACCCCCCCTTAACACGAACAAAAGGCTGCCACGGGTTCGTCGGGTACATCATCAGCGACTTCGACAACGACGACCGGAAGGGCTGCTCCGACTTCATATCACGATGCTTCGGTTCGGGGTCGCCAGGCACCAACACCGTCTCCTAGTACGGCAGCAGATCCCCCATAGCCAAGACCCGATCGGCGTAAGGGGCGGCCTTTGCGGTCAGCTTCAGCACCTCTGCCATCTCCACCATGCCGGTTGCCGATGGGTAGCCACTCTTCACGTCGTCAAGGTCAAAGTCGTCGGAGAAGTGGGCGAGACCTAAGCTCAACGCTGTGGTGGCCCCGCGCCTGAACGCCGAGTGTGCCATCCACTCCACGATGACAGGCACCTCCTCCAGATAGCGCCACACCTCCGTAAGCCCCCCAGGAATAACTTTGGTGGGGGACATGCCTTGAAGAGCCGCTTGGACGCACAACGCCGAAGCCGTGGCCGCATTCACCACGGCAGTCATGCACTGTGAAGCATTGTAGGTCTGCACCACCGGATCGCTTTGGCCTATCACAGCTGCAAAATCAGACATCAGTGAAACTATGGAACTCCCCAATCAGGGACTCGACAAACAGGTCAGGCAAAGCCGGAGACTCACCAAGGAGTTTGCGGCAGTTCTCCGTGACATGCTTCTCCAAGGCGGTTTGCTCGTTGTGCAACCCCACGATGATGGAATCTGTGGCTTTGCGTTCTTCCTCAGCCGCAGCAACGACAGCCTTCGCTCGCTCCTCCGAAGAAACTGAGGCTGCTTTCGCCTCCTCCAAGTCTTGGACCTAGGAGGCTATTCGTCCATTGACCGCATCCAGCTCGGCGACTGGAACATACCCTTCATGGGCCTTGGAAATCGCAGTCGGGAAACCATCTAAAAAAGAAGCCATTAGCACGCCATACACAAACAGTTCATACCTGACAGAGGAAAGGACAAAAAAGAAGACACTCGCTAATAGTTTCCTGAAGCCGCTGGTTCGCCTCCTGTGCTTCGCGCGGATCATGCTCCAAGCGCTCCCTCGCGGCCTGCCGATCGGTCGATTCCCTTTGCAAACCCTGCAAACAAACAACACATCTCAGCATTTGACAAAACAAAATCCAGTTCCCAGCCGCCGAAATTCAGCGACCAGGAACTCGGGGACTGGAGAGTAGAAAGAAGCTCAATTCCTAGCCGCTGAAATTCAGCGACTAGGAATTCAGGGACTGGAGAGGAGAAAGAAGTTCAGTTCCCAGCCGCTAAAATTCAGTGATAGGAACTCGGGGACTGGACATACCTGAATAGCGGCGCCGAGCATCCTGTGAAGTTCCCTAGCGCCAGTCGACGGGATCGTGAAGGAAGTGCGCCCACGATGGGACCCAATGTCCGCATCCACGATCTCTGGACTCTGCGGAGACTGGGTGTCCACCACGCCTGGAAATCCCCTAGCCATGAAGCGCGGGAACGTTGCCGACGCTCTGGCGGGGGCACTAGTTGCCGGGGCCGGCGCTTCCGGCGCGGCCACAGCCAAGACCGGCTCCGATCGCGCCACCACCACTTCTTCGGTGATTGCCGCAATGCTAGGCTCCGTGGCGCCGTCCGCGGTTGTGGCATTGTCGGAAGCCCCCTTCTGCTTCTTCGCGCCTTCCGCGGTCGCTACATCTCCGGCGGATTTTCTCTTCTTGGGGAGATCGCCCCCTCCCGTGGTGGCAGCCGGTGGAATCTTTGCCACCGACGGATGGCCAATCTTCTTGGCTCCAGACCTGCCAGAATTCCCATAGTCAATATAACAACAATACAAAACATGAGGCGAATCGGAGTGAAGAACCAATACTCACTTAGCGACTGGAAGAACTCGAAGCCCGGTGCTGATGTGCGCGGGCTTGTCCAATTCTGGACCCATCTTGCGAGTGAGCCCCCTCTCGAAGACGTCGGAAGCCCATGACACCGCGGGCTTCCTCGACGATGAAGCCGCAGTCGACGGGATCTCCGGCTCCGAAGATGCGGCTGCTCTTGACGGCAGCGGCGACTAAGACGTTGCCGCCTCAGCCGCTTCTTGGCTTGGAACCCCCGAGACCGTTGGCGCGATCGCCGCCAGGGGAACCTCTACCACTACCTCGATGTCCTCGCCCTCCAACCCCTTCGTCGGGATCGCATCCTTTGGGGATTTACGCGAGACTTCGGGGGAATCTTCATCATCGGGGTCGTCATCCGACTCGAACACCACCGTCGATTTGGCCGGTGATGCTGGCTTCTTTGCTGGTGACTTGGGCTTGCGTGCGGGCTTCGACGGCGTAGCAGTACGCCGGTACATGTGCTCCTGCGTGACCTCGTCGCCCCCGTCGTGTTCGTCCAGGATGCGGCTCGCCTCGAACTCAAGCTGTTTCTGCATACGGGTCTTGCGAGCCACAGGCGCCGGGGGAGGAACTTCCTCCTCCTCCCCGTCGCTGTCGGAGGAGTTCCCCTCGGAGTCTTCCTCCAGTTCCTGGGGAACCTCCTCATCGAGCGGAGGAAGCCAGCCCTCCAACACCTGAAAAAGCTGAGAACCACCACGAGTAAACACCAAATGCAGTGACTAAGAATCGAGGTGTAGAAATGGCGACTGGGGAGAAAACTTACTGTGGGAGCTTCATTCTTCACGGGAGTGTACGGGGCGAGCCCGACCACCACACTGGTGAAGTCCGCATCAGTGATCTTTTTCAGGGCGGCCTTGTAGTCCTCGGCCTCCCATGATTCCTTGCTGGTTCGGGAGGGGTCGTGTTTCCCGCTGTATTCATACATCCAATGCGGCCGAGCCGCCAGCGGAACCAGGCGCCGCCCGAGCCAGCAGTTGTAGAGGTTGATCGAAATCAACACCTGGTCTTTCACCTTCTAGATCTGGTCCATCATTTCTGCAACGACCATCCGCTGGTCTTCGAGAAGCTTCTTCGGCGCCAACCGATGAGGCTCGCTCCTCTCAGCGACGAACTCGGGAAGCGCCACCTCGCCGGAGGGAGTGGATTCTCTTACGTAGATCCAGCTCTTCTTTCACTCGCTGGCGGCCTTTTTTGGCAGGAGGAGCTTGACGAAATTGGCCTTCGGCTTTAGTTGGAACGTGACGCCGCCTGCGGCCAACATCAAGCCACCGGATGCCTCGCGCCGATGCGGCCACAGAAGAGCTCCAACCACAGCGAGAAGTACGGCCTACAGCCGAGATAGCATTCGTAGAAGGCGACAAAGATCGCCAGCTGCTCGATGCTGTGCGGGCCGAGATCTGATGGTTTGATCGCGTAATACGCGCAGAAGCGGCGAAAGCAGAGCGAGGTGGGGAATCCTAGACCCCTTTCAAGATGGCTGGGGAAGCAGATGAATTCGCCAGGTCATGGCTTCGGCTCGGTCTCGGAGGAGGGGGGAACCCGCTAGTTCCCCTTGCGGAGGACTCCGGCATCCTCGAAGGAATTGAGCTGGGCTATGGCGCACTTGGATTTTCCCCATGAGCCTTTTGGAGGCGCCATCGGGTAGGACATGGAGTCACACGGTGCGGAAAAGACGAATCGGAAGATTGAAGGCAGGGAGATTGAAGACAGGAAGAAGGAATGAGGAAGAATGAAGAATGCGGAGAAGATTTGCAGAGCTGAAGCATCACTCCCCTTATATGGGAACGCCACCCGCCAAAATCGGGATAGCCGTTACTCACGGCAATTGCGTCGAAGTTACCGTTGGAAATTCCAACAGATAGTTTGACCAGATTTGACGGTCCATCTCCTTCATTCCACCCGCTACCCGCCAGTCTTTTCCACTCGCCGAAGCGACAACTTGGCAGTAGTAACATTCATTGGGGTGGCGAATGGAAACATGGGAAATTCTCCTTGGTTCTAACGGAGTCCATCGCCGACTCGACTCGACGCCCAAATTGGGCTCGCCTACTCTGAATGCCAAAGGGACGCCTGCGCCTGCATCAACGATGGCCTCAGGGACTACTGATGGGGATATGCCAAAGGGGGGATGCCCACCAGGACGTTCCAATTGGGCCGAAGGGCCTGTGGGTGCGCCTGGAGGACGGCGACTGGACTACGACAGAAGGAGAGGCCCGACGACTGGCGACTGGAGGCCCAGTGTCAACACCCGGATTTTTAATCCCAGATGCCCGTTATGCCATACCTCGCAATCCTAGGATTACCATTTTTGTGAGACATAACAGATTGGATATCACAGTACATCATCCATTACAAACCATACATAAGGTCTTACACAAATAAGGATCTCATGATCCAGTCTTAATACAACAAGCAACGGAAATAGAAGGTAAGCGTAGCGGTGGGGTCCATCTTCAGGGGCATAGGCAATGCTGACGAAGGCAGATAGTCCTAGTTATCATAGCCGTCCTGCTGGCCATCATCTTGGTATTCTCCTTCATAGTCTAGCCATGATAATAGCCAGGGACAAAAGCCATGAGTACTCTTTTAAGTACTCGCAAACTACCACTAACAAGTAGGATAGTTCTAAAGTTAAAGTGCTAAATCTAAGTTTAACTATAAAGTTAAGTTTGAAACCTAAGCTGAGTTTAGAAGCAAAGAAAGATAAAGTAAAGTTCTAGAATCACTTAAGTTGGGAAGCTATTGTCATAAACACAACCCTGTTGTGGTCAAGTCAAAGTTCATCATTCATTTCAAGTTCTTTAGAAAACATCTGGCAACGAAATAGTATGGCCATTCCAACTGTCCATAACTGCGGACGCGGCTATTCGAATAGTTTGACACTCTGCCGAGGTGGTACACTTTCACCACAAGATTCGATACATCTATCAGGGATAACCCTGAATCATCATACTTAGTATGCAGATAATCAAACATAACCTTCCCTTTACACACCCTAGTATAAGCACATCTCCTATGAGCATGGCCTCCCAACCATGACCATCTGTCATCTTGGGCACTGCATAGGTGGACAACATTGAGAGGTAGACTCAGCTCAAACCTCTCCCGCGAGGGAACTAATACTAATGCATATAAATTTCCAGCTAAGCCTTACCCAATTCAAGTAGTGTGGTTGTACGGTAAATTTGGAATGGTATCGCATCCGAATCCAACCATCAGTTTTATAAAAGGGTTAAGGCTCCTGCCTCAACATTTTCATCATAATAAACCATTTGTGTTTCTCAACACATGTCAAAACATCTCAATAGAATGACTCATCATTCCAAGGTTTTCATAATTCATTTTCACCAAGTGTTCCCATCTAAAGTGACTCAAGTTTTTGATCTACTCTAAACTACTAAGTTAAGAGTGTTCACTAAAGTGGAAAAGATGGGTTCAATCTCATGCCATAGAATGACATCTAAAGGTTACCTAAATAGGTCAAGTTTTATACTCTTTATGCTACCTTCAAAACAAGTAAAGAACTTTGTGTAAACCAAGGGAGGTAAAACTTGTAAATAAGACTTGGGGGTAACTAATAGTCAAAGGGGTCTGATCAAAGCATGCCTAAGGCATCTTTGCTAAACCATCTAGTTTGATCCTAGCTTGCTAAGAACTAAACTTGCAAGTGTTATCTTGCATTGTTAATGGTGGATTGCACTTGGATAGTGCTAGCTTGCTAATAGTAGCTTGCCTTGGTTGGTGCAGTGGTTGAAGTTTTCTTCTTCTTCTTCTTCTTCTTCTTCTTCTTGGTAGAACTCCTCCTCCTTGAAAGCTTGGTCGGTACTATCGGCTATAAAGACATACTAAGTACACAATCACCAAACAATACTTAACTAGGCTTAATAGAATTCTAAGACACACATTTGATGATCTATTATCATCACAAGCATCACAAGTTTAAATCAATAGTTTCATATTTTTAAAATAGAAAAGTAATTTCTACTCATTGAAAAAAATTAACTAAGATTTAATATTCACCACTTAAAATATGGGATCATGTTGAAACATGTCATCACCACATATTCTAACATGTGGGAATGAGATTTAAAGGTTGGATCATAATTACTTTGGTTTAAGTTCATTATTTAATGATTTAAAGTGACTAGAAATGCCTATATAGCATTATTTTGGTAATAGTCCAAAGTCACTGTATGTAAACCTTGATATTATTACATATTCAGATAGATATGATGAAATGTGATTTTTGAGAGTTGGATTCAACTCAAAACCTGTCTTAGTTGATTTTATAAAAATGTTGCAAGGTGCAAAAGCTTCTGTTTTGTTATTTTTAGTAGGAGATATCTATAACTCTAATTGGATTAAATCCAACGGGATTGGATAGATCATTTCAGTACCTTTCAGGCAAAATTGGTTTCATGCTATTTGGATTTGTAAAACTCCCAGAATTGAATTTTAAACTAGTGGACAGAAACTAGATTTAACTTTAAAAGAAAATTCCAATTTTTGAATGGCTGGGCTAGCGCGGGAACGAACATGGGCCGGCCCAGTGGCGCTCCGCGGCGCGGGGCTCAGCTGACAGGGGGGTCCCGCTGGTCAGCGGCACTTAACACGCGAAACGGTACGCGTGCTGTGGACAGTAGGATTAGAAGGGGGATCTACGACTGAGGTTCGTCGTCGACGACGAACAGGTCGCCGACGAGCTCGAACCCTAGCGGCTCGGTGGGGGTCTACCAGGGATGTACCAGGGCTCCAGCGACGACGGCGAGGTGGGCAAACAAACTGGAAGACGACGGCGAGGCGAGGCGTGGTTGCGGCGTAGCTTAGGGTGCCCTAAATCGTAGGCGCCTTTCTCCTCCTGCTGCGGCGGCTCCGGCTCCAATTCCGGCGAGGCAGAGCTTGAGCGGCGTCGGCTAGAGGTGGGTGAGGTTCAGAGAGAGGTGGGGAGTGAGTGAGTGTGGAGAAAAGAGGCTGGGGAGGCCGGCTTATATAGGCCCGACGGTGAGACCGAGCGGTGTGGGCGGGCGACTTCGGCGAGGGCGGCACAGGGGGCTAGCAGCGTGGCTCGAGGTAGGGGACGATGGCCTGTTTCCTGGCGGTGTGCTGAGGCTTAAAGGCGTGGCAAGGCGGGCTCTGTGCTGGTCGGGCGCGTCACGCGCTCTGGGCGGCAGAGGCGGCGGGTCTAACGGCGAGCGGTGGCTGGGGTGCGTTGGGCAGCCAGCGGGGGTGTTTGGGGTGTTCCCTAGGTCATGGCAGAGCGGTAGGCGCGGGCTGCGGCTGAGGGGCGGTCTGTGCACGCGGGGACAGAGCGTGCTCTGCGGGCGGCGTCAGCATGGTCGACCAGCTCCGGGCGCGGCGGTTCCTGGCCGTTCTGCTCTCTATCTCTGGGCTGGGGCTGGTTGGACGGTGGCGGTGGACCACTGGCGAGCGTGTAGACATGGAGAGAGAGGAGGAAGCGGTATGCTGCTGCGAGGGCCAAGTTGGCCGGCAAGGTGCTCTCGGCATGGCATGGTAGTGCAGCTAGGAGGTAGGGGAGGTGTTGGTGTTGGTCTGGTTAGACTTGGAGGAGACAAGGGTGATCAAAGCACTCAAATTTGCTAGACAAGATCAACCCTAAAACAGTAATAGATAGGCCACTTTGATCTTGCCCACAAGGTGTTTGATAGAATGGCCGAAAGAGAAAAACTTTTGAATTTTGAGTTCAATTTTTTTGAGTGATCTACACTAGTGCTAGGTAGTCTCTGGTTGCAAGGGTTTTGAAAGTGGAGCTCAATTTGATGGTTTTTGAAAAAGTGGGATCTTCCCATATGAAATAGATTCAATTTTCCAATGCCTTTTAAATATAGTGTTTGAATGTTTTTAGCAGATCAAAAGGTGGGCCTTGGTACCTCATTATGTGTACTAGCAAGGGGTGTAAAGATCATGAATTGTTTCTGTTAAGAAATGAGTGCTAGGAACACTCAAAGTAGTGTAGTGGCTTAAAATGGCCAAAATGACCATTCCTCCCCTTTTAATTGTTTTTGATTTGATTTTCTTTAGTAAAAGTTTGGGAATGATGTAGATGATGTTTAAATCACCTAATAAACATTTTACAACCAAAGAATCATAGAACCATGGCAATTCAAATCAATTCCTAATTTAAATGCACATACACATGAATGCTTTTATTTTTAAATTGGAAAAGTTTTTGTTAACCCTAAAATTGATGATTTAGATCTTGATAAGCTTCGATTAAAGTTTTGGGATGTTACAAATCTTCCCCCCTTAAACAAAATCTCGTTGTGCCATCGACATATGATACTCTTGGTGGAAGAAAGTATGGCCTTGTCATCATTGATGATTATTAAAGGTACACTTGGGTCTTCCTTCTCAAGTCAAAGGATGAGACCTACAAGTACTCCATGATCTTTGCCAAGCAATCTCAATGTACCCATGAAGTGGAGATCAAGACCATTAGGATCGACAATGGCACCGAATTTAAGAACTACACCATGCAAGAGTTTGTTCAAGATGAGGGGATCAAACCTGAATTCTCGGCTCCATATACCCCTCAATAAAATGGTGTTGTTGAAAGGAAGAACCAGACTATCATCGAGATGGCAAGAATAATGTTGAGTGAGTTGAAGTCACCCCACAACTTTTGGGGAGAAGCCATCGCTACCACGGTTCACTACTCGAACCGGCTCTTCCTCCGATCTCCCTTTGACAAGACTCCGTACGATATTCTCACAACGAACAAGCCCAACGTCAACTACTTCCGTGTCTTTGGGTGCAAGTGCCTCGTCAAGAACAAGAAAGAAAAGCTCGGTAAATTCAAATATATAACTATAGAGGGTATATTTGTTGGTTATGCGGAAAACGCTCATGCCTATAGATACTACAACAAAACCAATGGTTGTGTTGAATTATCCTGTGACGTGGAGTTTTTGGAGAATAATGCCCCCCAAGAGGGGAAAGTTGTTCCACGTGTTGTAGGTTATGGAGATTCTTCTCAAGTCAACAAGTTGATGGGAATTGGGCATATTTTGCCCACTGAATATCATATCCATGTTCAAGAAGGTTATGGGGGAGGATCAAGCCCAACTCAAGAAGAGCCTTGCTCTACTCAAGTTGAACCATCAAGTGCACCGCAAGATGAACAATACTCGCAAACCAAAGAACAAGAACCAAGCCCTCAACCCGTTGAGCAAGACCAAGAAGGTAAACAAGTTCCTGAAAACCAAGGTCAAGCTCAAGAAGTTTTTAATGATCAAGGACCATCAAAAGATTAATTTGTTAATCATGAAGGGACAATCCGGAAGATCAAGTCCGCCTCTATTGCAAGTGGAATTCAAGTCAATAATATACTTGGAAGCATATCAAGAGGGATCAAGACTCGCAACAAGAAGAGGCATCTCACTACCTTTTATGGCCATCATGCATTTGTGTCCAACTTTGAGCCACTCAAGGACCATGAAGCTTTGGAGGATCCGGATTGGGTCATTGCCATGCAAGAATAACTCGAGTGCTTCACCCGTAATGAAGTTTGGTATCTTCTGGAGAGGCCTAAAGATCATCGCATCAATCTCACTGGGACCAAGTGGGTGTTCAAGAACAAGAAAGATGAGAATGGAACCGTCAGAAGAAACAAACCAAGGTTAGTGGTGTAAGGGTATGCCGAAATAGAAGGTATTGACTATGAGGACACCTTTGCGCCCATTGCTCACCTTGAAGTTATTCGTCTCTTGCTTGCATATGCATCTTTTCATAACTTCAAGCTTTATCAAATGGATGTGAAAAGTGCATTTCTTAATGGTCCCTAGAAAGAGGTCGCATATGTAGCTCAACCCCCGGGTTTCGAAAACACATGCTATCCCAACCATGTGTATCTACTCCATAAGGCTCTCTATGGACTAAAGCAAGCTCATCGTGCTTGGTATGAGCACCTTAGGATTTATTACTCATGGAAGGTTTTAGCGTGGGTAAGGTCGATTCCACCCTTTTCACCAAATGGGTTAAAACGGGTGGCTTATTTATTGTTAAATTTATGTTGATGATATTATCTTTGGTGGAGCTAATGAATCTCATAACAAATCTTTTGCTGAGTTGATGACCAAGAAATTTAGGTGTCCATGATTGGGGAGTTAACGTATTTTCTAGGATTAATTGTGAAGCAACTTGCTCAAGGCATCTTCATCTCTCAAGAGAAGTACATGAAGGACATGCTCGCTAAGTTTGAGATGACCAATACCAATCCTATAGACACCCATGCCACTCAATGGGAAACTTGGTCTTGGAGTTGGTGAGAAGGACATGGACTAAAAGGTATATCACTCCATGATTGGTTCCTTGCTCTACCTTTGTGCCTCTAGATATCATGTTATGTGTTGGAATGTGGGCTCGTTTTCAATCCGCTCCCAAGGAGTGCCATTTGATGGTGATCAAACATATTTTTAGGTACCTTGTTCTCACTCCTACTCTCGGGTTTTGGTATCAAAAGGGGTCAACCTTTGAGCTTGTTGGCTATTTGGATTTCGATTGGGCTGGTGATAAGGTTGACTGGAAGTCGACCTCCAGGGCTTGCCAATTCCTTGGCCGGTCATTGGTGAGTTGGTCATCCAAGAAAAAACTCCACCGCCTTATCCACCGCCGAAGCCGAATACATTTCCACGACATCTTGTTGTGCTCAGTTGTTAAGGATGAGGAAAACCTTGAAAGACTATGGTGTTAATCTTGGTATGGTGCCTCTTCTATGTGACAATGAAAGTGCAATAAAGATCACTAATAACCCCGTCCAACATTGCCACACCAAACATATTGACATCCGCCACCACTTCCTAAGTGACCATGTCGCAAATGGTGAGATCAATCTCACTCATGTGGGAACGATGTTCCAATTGGCGGATATTTTCATGAAGCCTTTAGATGAAGCCCGTTTTGTCATGTTGAGGTGAGAACTCGGTATTATAGATCCTAAAAACATGGATTGATTTACTTGCATTATATTCTTGATCTTAACTTGCTATGTAGCCTAGTCGCACAACACATATGGGGACAGCTATCCTACCATGTCTTGGTTTAACGCATATATATGTATGCGATATTAATTAATCTCGTGTCATGATATGGGTCCAAGCATCTATCTTTGAGGCGCCACTACATGTGTGCTTAAACATAGGGGATAAATCCCCCACTAAATATTTGGTTATTATGTATTGGGTGATTTGACTTTTGATGATGAGTACTCATGTCCATGTTGCTATTAGTGTTTATTTGTGTTTATTCCAATGGATATGGGTTACTTATTTATTCGATTTGGATCTGGTGTGTATGCCCATGTAAAAATCTTCATACCCCTACTCTTCCTACCTTTTTCGGCAAAAGTCCCAGTTTCACCGGTTTGCTAGCCAGAATTTCCAGCAGCCCCCGAAATATCCAGCGGCCGACCAAACTACCATATAGAGCTCAGTTTTGGCCAGCCGCTGAAATTCTCGTTCGCCACCAGAATTATCAGCCAGGGGGTTGGTTCACTGGTTCTCCCTCTGATTTCCGGCTGCCACACTGGTTCGACTGGACTTATTGCCGGTTTGATCGTTTGGGGGTATTTAAGTGCCTCATGTGTGGGAGAAGTTCAAGTCTTTCTCTTCTTCCTCCCCCACGCCCCTTCCTCCATGGCCACCGCCTCAAGCTTCCCCACCTCCCCATAGGCCCTTCCCTCCACCCAATTCCCCCAAAACTCCACCATTTTGTAGATCAGGTCACTATAAGACTTCTCACTGAAGGTTTTGCTCCCTCCTTGCTCGCATTTGAAGACCGGGGACTTTCTCTCCCTCTCCTCATGTGGTCTTCTTATTTTCCCATCTTTGGCAAGGAGGGATGGATTCTTCGGGTTCTCAGGGTAATGTGTTTCACCATCCTTGCTCTCTCTCGTTCTAGTATTTCCCTATCCCCAATGGTAGTGAAACCCTAGATTTAAGACCAAGTCTCTTTTTCCCACATGTCCCTCTATCCTACCCCCATCCTTTCACCTTGTTTTTTCATGTAAATTATGTTTGTGCAAGTACTGAGTCATGGATAGCACCTTGGTGAGATTACATCTCCCACGATCATAATTTTGGTCCTAGCCCTGGTCTCGCCGGAGTAGCCGCCAAAATTTCTGGTTGACCAGAACTGTCACCGGCAATTTCGGTCGATTGTCTATCGAACCTAACGCCGGTTTTCCGGTGGCTCAGCCAGTGCCGCTAGACCTAGCACTGAAATTACCCGTCACCAAGTCTTCTATCCATGCACTTGCTCAAACATAATTTTTGGGTTCTTGTTGAGGTATCCTATGGCATATACACCCATTTGCTTGTTTTGCTCTTCATTTTGTGTGTTATTTTTGCAGCTTCCGATCATAGTGAGTTTGAGCTAGACACCGCCAAGAAGAGAAAGTTAGTTGTGGCTCAGGCTGCTCCACCTCCTCCCTCGTCTGGCTGTATAGTGTCCGTCTCACCAAGCGCCAAGAAGCAACCGCTATTGCTGCAGCAACCGCAGGTGGATCAAGTTCAGCTAGTGGTCAGAGGGGCACTAAGAAGAAAGTTTCTGCTGGTAGGGATGTGATGTTTGCAAGTGCATAGATCGTTTGTAGCTACTTTGAAAGTATAGATATCGATCCCACAGGGAGCCCAAAGGTAAGTGTTTATGGGTGAAGTCTCTGTCACACTCAAAGTTGTCACGGGTCTTCGAGTGAATTGACTACAAGTGTAGAAATAAGAATGAGATTTGGATTAAACTAGATGTATTTAAATAAAACTAAATTGTAAACTTTAGAAATAAAAAGCATAAAAGTAAAGAACGATTCAGTTGTTTGTTGTTTTCTACAGATGATGAAGAAGGCGCGGGGAGATACAGTTCATGGTGATAGTGACTGTGCCAGGTGGACGAGTGATAAGTGTAACAATTGTAACCTTATGACTATATGTGTAGGCGAGTAACCCATAATTAGCTGGAACTCCTCTTGATAGATTTCATCCCAACTTCAATAATCCTACTAGCCTGTTACCAAAACCATGGTCAGACACTAGACGATTAATACCCTTCAGGTTGCTTAGCAATTAAGCTCCTTGGATCGGACTAATGCAATAAGCACGGTGATTCCTCGTTATCCTTGAGTCTACTAGTTTCCCATTGATATCCCCGTGTCACTCGAGGGTCGCCGGTCCACTAGCGAACAAGAACCTATCTATGTAGAACAAAGCATCATGTTAATTGGACAACAAGCATTAGGCATCCCACAAATAGTCAAGCACACATAATATAGTAATTAGAATCAATCACAAACTAATGGAAACTATATGGAGGCACATCACATCTTACCAATCCCTTACATATCCCACGCCCATGGAACTTACTCACACATGAGAGAAGAAAGCATCATCGATATAATTAAATAAAGGGAGTTCTTCTCGATATTACCGCGGAGATCCACAATAAAAATGGAAAAGTAATCCAACACAATTCAAGATGGGAAGAAACAATCTAAAACCCTAAACTTGCAAAGTGAAGATCTCTCTCTCAAGTACAAGTAATGGCTACGGGGGTGTGATGGCTAGGAGGTCAAAGATCGTGGAGCGAGATGAAGAACGTATCCCCCTTCTTCTCCGGATCTCTTATATCTCCTTCCGGGATGGGATGGGTGGCTGCTGTGTTATGATTTCGCGTCTGGCCTCTTCATGGAAGTTGTCCCTTTTGACAAGACGGAGGCAGAGGCAGCTATACGACGGGAACTATATGGCCGGAAAAAATGTTCCCGCCGTATAGTTGCTCGTTAAAGCCTCTGTATGCCTCCCTAGATTGCTTCCAAAGAGAGACTTGCTTGTTTTAGCCTGAATATTTTGTTTCTCTTGTTAAAACCTTATGTTGACGTTCAGAACCTGAAACGCACATTAAAAACCAAGTTTTCTATGCTACCGAAGTATTAGCGTTAGGTAAAGCTAGAAAACGATCAAATCCGGGAGAAAATCATCAATAAAAACCATCAAAATGTGTGAACTCTCATAGCTATCAACTCCCCCAAGCTTAGATGTTGCTCGCTCTCGAGTGACAAGGAAATATGGAAGAATAGCGGAGATTCGAGACTGAAATAAAAGAACTTATAAGCTTGTATTGGTGTCAAATTCTTTTCTTCACAATTCCTGCAATCTTAAACATGATCATACAAGTATTCCAAGATTGCACTGAGTCCACTTCCTAACCATGTATATCTTGCTAGCTAATAAATCATATGCCCGAGCAAGTGTCAAAAGTTTAGCTAGGAAAGTGAGAAAAATTCTTTTCGTGTCTCTCTTTGTTGAGAGATGAAAACTTTTTGCTCTTGTTTCTTTAATCAATTAAGAGAACTCAAGTTGGCACCAAAACATTCAATTTAAGAAAAACTCATCTATTCCCATGTCAAAATTTCAAGACTCTCAAAGTGCCTTTCCTTTCCTTGCCTTTCAAAAACTTCAGCTCTTTCAAAGAGAAATCATGCCACAGTTTTTTAACATGTTAATTGGGACTGTGTTGTGCACTCGTGACCATGCCAACAAATAATTGTTGAGCAATAATGGGCCAGAGGAGTACTACAACTTCACCTGGAACGTGAAACCATGAGGAGACTAAAATTTTACCCATCATAGCA
Source organism: Avena eriantha (assembly GCA_910589775.1). NCBI lineage: Eukaryota > Viridiplantae > Streptophyta > Magnoliopsida > Poales > Poaceae > Avena > Avena eriantha. The sequence goes on from OU342745.1 coordinate 402,360,576, forward strand.
TTGCTGCTACAAACGTTTACATAACTCAATAGCCGAAATCAAGTGGTTTCCCATATTTAGATCGTTCGTTGGCCAGCGGAGTTAATAGTTCCCCATGGAGCACGATAGTGTTGTAATGACATGTGTAAAGCAATATCTTATGGTAATTATTAGAAAAAGCAGTGGCATAATCTCTACTACTTCAAAACATCCATTTTATCAGACAATTTCATTCAAGGGTGTTATCGAGTCTATTTACATTAAGCTCAAATGGGATGGATGTAGCATCCCAATTGTCTAACCATTGGAATGCTACTTGGTCTAGTAATATAATGGCTACTTCCTATATATAATTGTTGCATCATAATTATATCATGCTCATGTCATCATGCCACCTTGCATTTGAGCATCATATGAAACCCTTTTCCATTTGGTTCTTCTCTCATATGCATTATTAATTGTATTTGGCTCTTGATATAATGTATTTGAATTTTGATAAATGCTTGATGCCCAAGTTGAGTTGGGGGCATATCTTTTATTCCACTCCACCCCTTTTCTTTGTCACCACCTTATAATTCCACCATCCTTTTTCACCCATGAGTTTTATTTTCTTTTGGCTTTGCATCTAGCTCATGTGGGTTGGGTTGAATCCAATTATCTTTTCCTATAGCTTGGCCTTACACCATATTTTGGAATGCATATGTATAAAGGCCATGGATATTTATTTTGTTGTCACAAGAATAAAACATGGCATTTATTACACATGCATGGGCCATGCAAATCTTCACCACCATCTTTTCCCCTTTTGTTTTCCCTTTGGTTTTGAGTGGATCTTCCCTTTTGTTAAACATCTCTTTCTCTCTATCTCGTACCTCCTCCTCTTGATCTTTGTCCTTGTTATCTGTATCAAGCCTTAACCTCTTTTAAACCATCACCTCATCCATGCATGATCATTTGAGGTTATATCTTATACCCACCTCTATCTCTCACCTCACCCTTCTCTTTTCACCTTGTTGGATCTTGATAGATCATAAACCCTAAAACCACCTAACCTACCCCTCTCTTTAATACTTCACCACCTTCTCTCTCTCTCTCTAGCTAACACCAACCCTAAGCTAAACCCTAAACATAAACTCACCCTCACCTTCCTCTCTAAGCCATCACCACCACCCCTTGATCTACCCCACTCTCTACCCTAACCAACTTGAGCCACCATAACCGAGCCCTCCACCTAGCTAACCCGAGCCACCCCTTTCTAGCTAACCCTAGCTACCCAACCCTCTCTCTCGGCCTCTCTCCCTTTCTCTATGCCATGTAGGCCCCACCTAGCTACCCCATCTACCCCACTCCTAAGCCCTAGCCGAGGCTAGCCCTAGCTCGCCCGATCCTCCTCTCTCCTCTCTCTTTCTCTCTTCCTGCCAAGCTAGCCCCACCCCGAGCTCCCCTCACTCCCTGGCCCACCTGGCAGCCTCCACCTACCCTGCCCTGGCCTCCCACGCCGAGCCCCTGCTCGAGAGGACAAGGAGGAAAGGTGGCACCCGAGCCACCTTTTTCTTCTCCTCTCTACTGATTCCCCACGGCACCTTCCCCTTCTACTTTCCTCTTTCCCACGTCTCCTCTGCCTCTCTCAGATCCACCCCAGGGCTTTGCCCTCTTCCCCCTTCTTCTCCACCGACGCCATCTCCCCTCTCGCCGGTCCCTGCCAGTACCACCGCGGTTTCATCGTTCCGACCGGCGAGCGCGACGTGGAGGTGATCAAGGAGACCGAGGAGGTTCTTCTGCATCGCCTGGAACACGCCAGCGAGAAGACGACGCCCTGCTGCCGCCAGAACCCTCGCCGCTCCGCCGCAAACCCTAGATCTGGGTCGTCTGCAACCTCGCCGCTTCGCAGCTCCCCGCCTCGATCCGAGCCCTCCGTCGAGCCCGCGGTGAGCCTCTTTACCTCCCAGACACCCCCATCTTCGCCGTCATCGTCTGGCCGCGCCGGACCATACACCAAACACCCTCTGCGCGCCGGCGGTCGCTGCGTTCGCTCGTCGCAGCGCCTCGCAGATGGCATATCTAGCCCCCATCCACCTTGCTGTCACCATCCCTCAACCAATCGCATTGGTTACCGCCTCCGCGCACGAGCCCCAGGTCCCCGGATCGAGTCCCCCGCACACCGCACTCCGCTGTCGCGCATGAAACTGACCGCGGGTCAGAGAGAGAAGAACGACTGTACGGGCCGGTGGTCGTTTACAAATAGCCCCTCCTTTTTATTTTCGCCTCAACCCGCGGTACACCGAGCCCCACCAGTCAGCCTCCCTGTCCATTTTACAAAAACGCCCCCCACAGTTTTTAACACCCAACCCGCGCTCCAGCATGTCCCCACCTGTCAGCCGTGGCAGGTTCAGCCACTCGCCCGTGGGCCTCTAGCCGCTGGCCCACCTGTCAATCGCAGCGGCTAGGTAGCGCCGCGGTGAGAAAGCTTTTTCCTGTGCGCGTGTGCCCAGTCAACAGTGGTCCACCCGTCAGCGGCTTGGGTCAAATTTATCTGGGTGTAAAAAGTTTCCTGGTTATCTGATTTAACAAAACAAATTCAAAACTGTTTAAATTCAAATTCAAATCAGCTTTTAAATAACTTTTAAATTATAAATCCAAATAATACATATGATATATGTTTTTGAATCAGGAAAATGTGAGGAATTCAAATGTGCTATTCAAAATAATGTTTGAGCACTTTAAAATTTCGAGATGATTAAAATTACAATAAAATGCCCTTTTCTTAATAAATTAATAACTTTAATTCTACAACTCCAAATTTGACAAGTGATATGTCTAAATCGATCAGCACGACGAGCTCGTTCTATCTATGCACTCCTTGTTCTGAATTGCAGCATGCATCATGCCATGTTTAAAAATCAGAACTGTTTATGACAATAAAACTTGGCTAAGTAATTAATAAAATGCTTTATTCTTGTACCACACCTCACCCTTGCCATGCTACTTTAATGCCATGTAAATTGTGCATCATTCATCATGGCATGCTTGTTTGCTTGTCGCATATTAATTCATATGCTTGTGCACTTTATTTATGTTGGCCCTTGTTTGTTTGGTTCTTCTTCGAATAGACGCCCAGCAGGAGAATTACCAGGAATCACAGGAGTACTACCCAGATCCATCTCTCGCTTCAACTGAGCTGCCAGGCAAGAACTACCACATGCTTGCATACATATAGTACCTATTGCCTCTATCTTATTCTTGCATCATTGAGTCGCGATTGCATTAAATCGAATCCCAAGTACTGCATAGCCTTTACTTTTAAACGCCCCCGAAGCTTGTTCCTCCATCCCATGAGCCATTACTACAGGAGTTGTTTGAGCCATGCAAGTCGTAGAAAAGCATCTGTAGGGTATGTGAGTGTCTGATGAATAACGAGGTACCTAAACAACATAACCTGAGTAGTAATAGGATAACTAATGAAAGAGGCACCGGTGAGCAATATCTGCTATTTGGTTTTTCATGCTCACTTGTGTCCCGTAGGACCCCGAGTACTTGATTCCTGTTCCTTGTTTATTCGCACTATCCACATCCGGGAGGCCTTATGGACCCTCCTGAGCCAGAGCTTGATTCATTCTTATTTCTTGGGGCCACAATTAGTTTGGGGCTTTATTACTATACTGTACTTATGCCATGCCTTACTGTTTTATTTAAGATTGTGCGAGGAGCACCTATACTGTTTAAGAATTGCGGAATGTTTTCGCGGTATCGAAAAGCCCAGTCACATTTTCGAGTTCCCAGTCGTTTACAACCATTGTCGCAAACCCTGGGTCCGTCTCGGAGCCGGCCAACTTCGTTGCGGGTAGCTTATTGGGGTGGCCCCCTGAAATATTTCTGAATCCTGTGTAGCTTATTGAGGAGACATATGATATTGGCAACGACCACTCGGTGTAGAGATTCCGGGAACGGAGATCCGTGTTTGTTTATGTGGCATCTTATGCCGATTTGCTTCTTATCCGTAATCGGATCTTGTTTTCCGCTTCCGCCTGATACTCTGATGTTTGATGTATGAGGAGCTATCCTAAAATATTATCTCTATCTAGGATATTTGAATCTTGCCGTATGGCGTTGCAATATTTCTATTTATTTTAGATGGAGTGGCTCTGAGAACTGTTGTATGTGGCTTGCATACATACTCACTTGTGTATGTAGTTGATCCCTTCGCCTGCCGATTACGCCGCTCGTTCTTGTCTCGATGTTCTGAAAGTGGTTAGGACGGCCGAAAGGTCTACCGTGAGTGGCCCTGGGCCCCACCGTACTATTTTAACCACTTTCGCTCATCCAGGCATGTAACTAAGAGCGTAATTCACCGAGGTAGTTACAATGGAGTAGTTCTAAAATCAAATCATTTGTGCCAAACATGGACTCAAGTCATCTTTTAGATGCTTTTTCTTGTTTTAAAAATGTAGGAAATATTTTTAATGAAGTTCATTGCTCATTGTTTCGAAGCTAAAAAGGAGACACTAGCAAAGAAATATAATTTATAGGATAGTAAGCTAATTGGGGAGTGACTCTAGTGCAAGCGAATAAATAATTGAAGCATCAATTTAAGGTTGTAGAAAAGGTAATGAAAGGAATGTGATACCTCCTCTTGCTTGCTTCATTCTCGTACTTGAGTCGAACCCCCTCTATATTTCCCTATTGCCAAGTCACCTGAAATTGAGCAATCTCCGAGAGAAAAAAAGAAACGAATTTGCAATAAAAATTACAACTATTTTTTTTGTATTTTTGGTTTAGGAATGCAAACTGAAAGTAAACATGCAATTTTGAAGAAGTCAAATAAATCAAAAGAATAAATAAAAATACGAATGCAAATTTTGGAGGTTTTCAAACCTCCCCCAAGCTTAGGTTGTTGCCAGGCTCAGTAGTTGCCGTCATTCGGCGGCTGGTGCGGATACTACTGGTAGTAGTCGGGGAAGTGGGTCATGAAGTGACTAAAGTTGTGAGTTAAGGCACTCACATCTTCATTCACTCCTTATAGAGTGTGGTCAATCTCCCCAACACGCTGGTTGAGCTAATGAAATTCTTGATTGGGGATGTAGTTGAACCCCTGCTATGGCTGATTGGTCCATGGATCCTAGGGCCCCCTGCTGCTGCTGCTGCGGCTATCCCTCCCAAGCAGGGTTGTATTTCTGCTCCTACTCCTGCTCCTTCTCATCCTCATCCTGCTCCTCTCATTCTTCATCTTCCTCTTGATCAGGCTGGAGTTCAGCCATGATCTCCGCCACCTGATCCTTGGTGAGGATCCAGGTGTCCTTCTCCACAATCGAGAAGGCTTGTGGATAGGGCAATGGAACCTGCTCACCCTATGCATCACCAAGATAACTAAACTGATATGCTCGGAGCCTCATGTTAGCTTGGTAAACACCAAGGAAGCCACAAGCAGTTAAATACTTGACGTTCATAAGTTTGGAGCCGTCAATAGGTTTCATAATAGTTAATGTAATATCTAATGCATAGGCGAGGTGGGTTACCAATCCACCAATGCGAATGTCACCTTTCGTTTTGTTGCGCTGGTGGTAAATGTGCTGGATCAACAGAGTTGCAGGATTGGGGCTTTGAGGTGCATTGTGGAAGAGCTCCTTGGTGATCATGGCCATGTCCACATTAGCCATGGAACCGGTATCTCCTCTTCCCAGTAGTGTGTTGGCAAGGAACAAGTTGTAGTAGCGAATTGTTGGGTTCTAAATGGTGGACATCTTATTCTGGTACAATTCACTACCACCATTAACAGAAATAACCTCCTAGTTTCTCCACTTGTGATGCTATATAGGTTAGTAACAATTGACTCCCCAACATGAGGGAAGCCGAAAGCATCACAAAATTGTTCAAAGGTTATTTCATAGTGCTGTTGATTCATGGTGAAGCTTACCATGCACGCATTACCGTTCTCCATGTGGTCGTCGTAGAAGGATGCAAGGAACTCATATGTAAGCTCGGTGTAGGTGTTGTGGCTTGCGTACCCGAGTACTATTATGTCGACCTTGTTACACATGAGGTCAAAGTCTGCCTTCAACCCTGCCGCGGTGAGAAAGCTATGGTCGGCCCAACATGTGGGCAACACCCTCCTTGATGAAACTATGGCCAACTTGGGGTTGAGCTCGGTCATTTGTCCCGAGCTCTCTCCATGTTGGCGCTTGCTCTTACAAAAAAAATTACCGATTTTGTTCATCTTGATGCACTGAAAAATTTCACAATAAAACCTTAGGCATATAGTTTCTACATGATATACGAACGATTCTATGTGGAAAAAATCAATCCTAACGTGAGAAATCAAAAGGAAAAACAAAATAAGCTTGAGTTCATCCACTAGATCGATGGGAGAATTTCAATCATACAAATCTAAAAATAAAGCATGGATTGGGAGAGAAACATATCAATCTGTTGATTCCCCCACTCAAACAAATGAAATCCGCGAAGAATCAAAAGTTCTAGGTGGGTTTTGAGAGGTTTGGAGAGAGAATATGAGAGAAATAATGAGGAAGGAGAAGAAATATAGCCGCCCCGATGCGATTATGAGGTCGCGCCGAACTATACGGCCTGAACTATACGGGCGGGATATGTAGTTCCTGCAGTACAGTTGCAGCGGTGCCGCCAACTAGGGTTTCTTTATGCAGAACACAGCTATATGGACACAACTATATGGCCAGATCATAATGATCCCACCGTATAGTTGGTCATTAAACCGTCTGTACCCTCGAGATAAATTTTCTAAAATAGGCAGATATCTATATGAACGGAACTATATGGCCGGATTTTTTTTTCTTGTCGTATATTTGGTTGTTAAACCATCAGTACTTTTGAGCAGAAATTGTATGAAGGCATCGATATCTATACGACCGGAGCTATAAGGACAGAATTTTTATTCCCACCATATGGTTGGTCGTTAAACTCTCTATGCCCACGCAAGAAAATTTGTTGATGGCAAAGATATCTATACGGCCAGAATTTTTATTCCCGCCGTATAGTTGGTCATTAAACCATTAGTAGCCATCAAAAAAATTCTAAATCTTTGAGAATACCTTCTTATCATGAAACTTAGCAAAAAACCTTGTTTTCGATAGAAAAAATGATAGTTGAAATTATCGACCAAAAACATCATGTATAGAGCAGGATATCTAGCTCTACATATCTTCTTCTCCTCAACTGGAGGTTCACTCTTTGATTTTGACAAAAATTCTTAAGCTAGTTTTTGTAGATAAAACTCAAACTTTTATTTTTATACTTATTCTGTACTTTTTGAATCGATATTTCTACAACTTTTTGGCAGTTGCATCTTCATGGGCGCGCTTCCGCAAAAATGTCTGTGAAAAAGTTGTAGGAACACGATGAACACTTTATTATATAGTTTATTTTATTAATGTGACGGGTTGACTCCCATTAAGCATTTTATTAAGGATGGTTGAATAACTCAACCCTTCTCTATTCTCGAATTCTTACCCTGGGTTGCCCCTTATCAAAGGCACTTACCACATGAACTCGTTTTGCTGGTGGAATATATCTTTCTCCTTATTCTAGCTTCTTTGGAAAATACCAGATGATTTCAGCATCATAAACATTGAAGATTATTTTTCCTTCAGCACAATGAACTGATGCTCCTGCAGTACTAAGGAAAGGTCTTCCAAGTATTATAGATAATTTTTTATCCTCTGGCATTTCAAGAATAATAAAATCAGTGGGAATAACATGCTCATCTATTCTAAGTAGAACATCCTCAATCATACCAATGGGTTCTTTAGTGGACTTGTCAGCCATCTGTAAAGTTATAGTAGTAGGGGAATACTCCCCTAATCGTAACCTTTTATAGAGGGAATATGGCATTACACTAACTCCTGCACCTAAATCACACAAGGCATTGTGAATATTAGCTTTGCCAATTGAGCATGAAATAGTTGGTATTTCGGGATCTCCCAATTTAGACAATAGCTTCCCATTAGCAGGATAACTAGTCACCATGGAAATGGTTTCAGTTATTTATTTATTTATACTAAGAATATCATGGAGGAATTCAGAATAGGTGGGAACTTGTATTGCATCTGCAAATGGAATTTCTAGACGAAGATCACCAAGTGCCTTTTGAAAGAATCATAGATTACCTGGTCCGGTGCTTTATTTTTTTTGATCTGGATAAGGGAGCTTTTGCTCACCTTTCTTATTTTTGTCTTTTACTTTTTGTGGGGGATCAGGCTCTTTTATTGCTTTCTTTTGTTGTTTCTTGTCACTTTTCTTATTTTTTACTACAACAACTTCATCTTCATTGCTTATCTCCTTTTCTTCTCCTAGATCAACCGTCTCTACATCAGAGTCATAACGGTCATCATGTGCATCATTTTGGTCCTCCTTGGTTTGATCTTGTGTTTCTTGAGTAGTTTCATCTCGAGGATCCACCAGCGTATCATCTTCTTGCCTTGCTTTGAGCAAGACTGTTTCTTTTCGCTCTTTCTCAGCTTCATATTCGGGTGGTCCTAATGGTCCTGTAACAAATGCACCTCTTCTTGTAACAACATTAGTAAAAACAAGGATATCTATATCGTCTCGAAGAAAAATTTGATAACCAGATGCTATTTGTTCACATTGAGTTTCAATCATACTAAGATACTTGTGAAATAATTTTATTTCTTGGTCAATCTCATCATAGTTTTCCGTGAGTTCCGCCAAGATCTTTTTATGTTTTTGAAAATGCTTATGTAGGTTATTATGAGATTTTGCTTGTTGATGTTTTAATTCTTGAATAACTTTTCTAGTTTCATCTTCTTCAGTAAAAACTTGTAACAGTCTACTTTGTTTTACTTAGCAAGTTCAGAAGGTATACCTTTTTATTTCATTGTTTTGCGTACTTCAGGCATAAGATCAGGATTTATACGAAGCATCCCTTTCTCTAACTTAGTCTCGAAATCAGGATTTGTATAAAGAATCATTCTTAGCCCTAGTAGACATCAATTCCAAACATGCTTTAACAGTTAAAGTATTTATCTATCCTCCTACTGATAAATCAAGCAACTCTCTGATTTGAGTATTAAGACCGTGGTAAAATAAATGGCAAATAGTTCATTCGAAATAGCCATGATTAGGAACTCTATTGATCATTCCAAAGAATCTATCCCAGGCTTATGGGTAATTTTCTCCCACGTTTTGACTAAAGTTGCATATGCTCTTTCTAGTTTCAATTAACTTTTTAAAAGGATTAACCTGTTTATGAATTTGATAATACAGTTTTCCCAACATTTAATGTAATGGCGAGGGAGCGAATATAACCAGTCTAGAGCCTTATCTTTAAGACACCAACGAAACAATTTTAGACGGGAGAAGTCTCTTGGCAAACCTTTTAGACCAAATGATGTTATCACATTGTCAAACTCTCTAAGATGTCTTCCTGGGTCTTCATCTTCCCTTCCACTGAAAGCTTTTTCCTGCAAAATTTTAATAATTCACACCATCAAATTGATATTCTCTAACTCTAGGATTAGGGAATTCTATTGGTTGTTTAAGAAATTCAGAACTTGGAGCATTGTATTCTCTAAGAGTTTTCTCAGGTTTCTTGGGAGTTGTCCTATAAATAGACATGATTTCCATAATATCACTTAGGCTTTCAACTTCAACTTTATTTGATCTTAAAAGTTTTTCAATAATTTCCTCACACCTTTGAGCAGGCACGCATTCAAAATAATCAGGTAAATAGGTCCTACCAGAACGTGTAGACCCTTTGTCTCCTAGGGAGACCATTTTTTAGTAGCAACACCTGAAATGTCAAGAGACAAACACTTAGCACTTAGCTCCTCGGCAATGGTGCCAGAAAATAGCTTGATGTCTTCAAGTGCATAGATCATTTGTAGCTAGTTTCGAAGTATAGATATCGATCCCACAGGGAGCCCAAAGGTAAGTGTTTATGAGTGAAGTCTTTTTCAGACTCAAAGTTGTCACAGGTCTTTGAGTGAATTGACTACAGGTGTAGAAATAAGAATGAGATTTGGATTAAACTAGACGTATTTAAATAAAACAAAAATGTAAACTTCAGAAATAAAAAGCATAAAAGTAAAGAATGATTTGGTTGTTTGTTGTTTTCTGCAGATGACGAAGAAGGCGTGGGGAGATACAGTTCATGGCGATAGTGACTATGCTAGGTGTACGAGTAATAAATGTAACAATTGTAATCTTATAAGTATATGTGTAGCCGAGCAACCCATAATTAGCCGGAACTCCTCTTGGTAGATTTCATCCCAACTTCAATAATCCTACTAGCCTGTTACCAAACCCATGGTCAGACACTAGATGATTAAGACCCTTCAGGTTGCTTAGCATATAAGATCCTTGGATCGGACTAATGCAATAAGCACGTTGTTTCCTCATTATCCTCGAGTCTAGTAGTTTCCCATTGATATCCTTGTGTCACTCGAGGGTCGGCGGTTCGCTAGTGAACAAGATCCTATCTATGTAGAACAAAAAATCATGTTGTCTGGGCCCTTAATTGGACACAAGCATTAGGCATCCCACAAATAGTCAAGCACACATAATATAGTAATTAAAATCAATCACAAACTAATGGAAACTATATGGAGGCACATCACATCTCACCAATCCCTTGCATCTCCCACGCCCAAGGAACTTACTCACACATGAGAGAAGAAAGCATCATCGATATAATTAAATAAAGGGAGTTCTTCTCGATATTACCGCAGAGATCCACAATAAGAATAGAAAAGTAACCCAACACAATTCAAGATGGGAAGAAACAATCTCAAACCCTAATCTTGCAATGTGAAGATCTCTCTCTCTCTCAAGTACAAGTAATGGCTATGGGGGTGTGATGGCTAGGAGGTCGAAGATCGTGGAGCGAGATGAAGAACTTCTCCCCCTTCTTCTTCGGATCTCTTATATCTCCTCGATTGCTTCCAAAGAGAGACTTGCTTGTTTTCGCCTGAATATTGTGTTTCTCTTGTTAAAACCTTCTGTTGATGTTCAGAACCCGAAACACACATTAAAAACCAAGTTTTCTTTTCTACCGAAGTATTAGCGTTAGGTAAAGCTAGAAAACGATCAAATCTAGGATAAAAGCATCAATAAAAACCATCAAAAATGTGTCGAATCTCACAGCTATCAGGATGCCGCTAAGGGCAAGGCCAATCTTGGTCCTACTAAAGAAGAATATCCTCCAAACTACAAAAACTATAAGGACATCAACATGAGACAGTGGGGGGATCTTAGAAGGCTGAATCCGTATCGTTTCCATGACCACCCCTATCAAGGTGTTGACAAGTACTTCTGGACTGACACTCAGAAATGTTTTTGGGATGACTTCTATAATGAGACCTATTGCATGAGGAGGGGCCAAATTGTTCCTCCTAGGTATATTAATGAGGATCAATATGAGCGCTACCTCAATGCAGAGTTTTAGTATATTGATGCAGCTCTGGAGAAGATTGATGTATATGACCTCATGATACATTACAAATGTATCTATAATTTTTGATGTTCCATGCATGGTTTTATCCACTTTCTTGTGTTTTGTCCACACTTTGGAGTACTTTTCATATGATTTCTTGGACTAACCTATTAACAAGAGCCAAAGTGCCAGCTGCCTGTTTTTTGCTGTTATTGGTTCCAGGAAAGTCAGAAAATGAATATTATCGGAATTGGACGGGACAAAAGCCAAAGTGCCTTATTTTCCGGAAGTCATCAAGTGTCAGAATACCAGACGGAGAAGGGCCAAAGGCCGGCCACACCACCTGGCTGCGCGGCCAGGCTAGGCCCACGCCAGGGGGTGGTGTGGTGGCCCCTGGCACCCTCTCGGCCTCTCCTTCCGACTATAAGATGCCCTCTGGATGAAAACCCTAAGTACCCGATCAAAAATCCATGAAAGAGTCTGTAGCCGCCGTCCTCTCCATCCCTAGATCAGGAGGGATCTGAAGCTCTTCCCGGCACCCTGCCGGAGAGGGGAATTCACCCTGGAGGCCTTCTTCATCACCATGCAAGCCTCCGGTGTGATGCGTGAGTAGTTCATCCTTGGACTACGGATCCATGTAGTAGCTAGATGGCTGGTTCTCCTCCTTTGTGCTTTCATGTTTAGACCTTGTGAGCTCCATTCATGATCAATATCATCTATTTGTAATTCTGCATGTTGTGTTTGCGGGGATCCGATGGATATTGAGATGCTATTTCAGATTGATTATTGATTCTATCATGTCTTTTTTATTTGTGATCTTGCATGCTTTCCATTGTTAGTAGCTATCTTGGCCAAGTAGATGCTAGCAACTCCAAGAGTTAGTATTTATGCTTGATAGTGGGTTGATGCCTCTAGTAATCTGGGGAAGTGACAGAAATCTCTAAGGTACTAGATGTGTTGTTGCTACTAGGGAGAAAACAACAATCCTTTGTTCATAGAACAATCGTATTGTTTACTTTACATGTAGTTTGTAAAGCAATAATCTTTTGCTTGCAACTTAATACTAGAGGGGGTTCAGATGATAACCTGAAGGTGGATTATTAGTCATAGATGCAGTTGGATGGCGGTCTATGTATAATGTTGTAATGCCCAATCAAGTTCCAAAGGAGTCAAGATGATTAGTATATGCATGTATTGCTTTCTTGATGTTTTTCAATTGCCCCGATGTAATTTGTTCACCCAACATGTTATATATCTTAAGGAGAGCCACCTCTAGTGAACTATGGATCCCGGTCCTTTTCTTTTACATACAATCTACAATATTTTACTTCTTTGTGTTTACTTTCTGCAAACTTTTACTTATTTCCATTCGCTACGTTTAATACTTTGTTTTCTGCAAAACACGGTGAGATTGACAACCTCATCGCAAGTTGGGGACAAAGTTCTGTGGTTGTGTTGTGCAGGTCTCCACGTTGCTACTAGCACCAGTAGTGCGCCCTGCCAAAGCTCAGCTAGTAACACCTTTGGGGTGTTTCCTTGCTCCTACTGGTTCGATTAAACCTTGGTTTCATAACTGAGGGAAACTTGCTGTTGTGCTCATCATACCTTCCTCTTGGGGTTCCCAACGAGCTCTACATCAACCATGCACCAGCACTTTTGTAGGCGCCGTGCATTGAGCCATCACCTCACCACCATCAACATCAAGCTCATGTTTCAGGCCCTCCGATAGTTTCACTACACCGTCTACTTTCACCCTGATGCAGATCGCTCCATCACTTGGATGACCGGTACCAAGCCGTACACAACCACTTTTGCTGACTTTTGCTCTGCCTTGCATTACCCTCCTAAGAGAGTTTCTGGCTTCCGTATTCACTTAGAGAAGGCTTTCAGTGATGACCGCATTCTCCAGTGCTACCCTAGTGAGACAAGCATACTGCTCCTAGTATATCTGGTATGTATTACTATTACATGGTCCTTGGAAAGTTATTTGGCCACAATCGTGTGAGCAAGGTCAGTGATGTTGTTGATGTTCATGGTCACCACAAGAATCTGCTATACTATTGTGAGCCTCGTCGCTTGAGGAAGATTGATGGATGTGACTTCATCTATTATGAGATTCAGCGGTCCGTCGAGAAGTGTATGACTCCCAACTACTATTAGTACATTCAGCGTCTACTTAATGCCACTGTTCCTGCTACAGCGTTCCCTTCGGGTCCACACGAAGATATGGACATCTACACCATGCCTCTTTGGGGTACTCATATTGAGCTCCCACTGATGAAGCCGTCTGAGCAACGAACCAAGCTTATTCATGACCCACTCCTTGCTGGTTATAGCTCTCGTTGTGCTCTCCCCCGCAAGAAGAGGCTTGCTAGGTTCTTCAATGGTCTTTGGAATATGTGCAAGTCTTCTTATGATGTTGCCCATCGCAGTCTTAAGCTCAGTCAAGTGAATAGGAGGCAGCACAATGCTTTCTTGGCAGAGCGTGGTGACCACAAGAAAGAGGAATAGGCCGAGGAGGACAAGGATGAGAAAGAGGAATAGGCTGAGGAGGATGAGGATGATGATCCCTTTGGTGGCTAGATCTTTTCCTCTACACTACCTTTCCTTTTTGGTGTTTTGATGCTATAGGGGGGAGAATAGGGTAGAGTCCACTTTTATGATATTTGTCTCTTGCACAAGCCTCGCTACGTTCATTTTCCTCTTAGGGGATTGTTCTCCATTCTACTTTATAAAACTATTTGCATTTGTGTGTGTGTTTGGACAAGTTTGTAGTATTATTATTGTACTTGGATATCCTATGATAATGCTTCCTATCTTTACTATTGTGTGCTAGATATCCATGTCCTTAACTTGTCATGTCATGCTTGCTTCCTAAAGATTTTGGGGATCTCTCCATATACCTGAGTAGGTGCACCTTGCATTCAAATGCAACATCATCCATGTGCACACCTTATGGGGGAGTTGATACCATCGATCCGGATTACAAATGTAGTGTAGCTTCTTTTTCCCTAGTAGACCTAGGTTATCGAATCCTCAGGAAGCGAATGCATAGTGAAGTTACTTTAATGGACCTTCAGGAGTCCTAGAATTCCTTTTGTGTTTTTACCGCACCAATATCTTGTGTCTTTTTGTTGTTATTTATGATGGAGAGAGAGAGGGACTAGGGCGTTCGGTTTCACCTGTAGCTGTGCAAAACATTTAATGGAAATATAAGATAGAAATAAAGTGTGCATGTACTTGTTAGAGCAAGATAAATTATACGTGGGCAGTGCATCCATAATTGCTATTGCCTCCGCAACCTCTTATAGAAATAACCTACTAGTCTCATCCATAGAAGAAAGAGAAGTAATGATATGCATAGTGATGGTATCGTTAATCCCAAGTAAATCCCTCACATACAGCCGTACTACCCCTTCTGTTACTAGGATTCCCAACCTGCAGATCATTCATTACTCATACTCCCTATACCTGGATCAACCCTCGGGGTCTTGGGTACCTGACAAGTCCTTAGATTGAGGCAATATAGGATACAATAATCATCATGTCATACAAACTAATACATGATCCTATCTATGATAAATAACATGCACAAATGCTACATGGCTAGGCCGAAGCCCTTAGCCCAAGGAGAATTACTCACACATAGAGATGAGATCAACAATCGTAAACATTGTATTGAAAATCATAAGATTGATAGCAATAGTCTTACAATGTCGCCAATCGAAGAAGAGATCTACTATTACAAGTGGTGGAATATGGCTATGGAGATGGAGAAGGGTTTTGAGATCTGGAGGCGGCTGGTGATCTTTGGCAGAGACTTTTGTGAGGTCTAGCTTCTTCGGGGCTTGTTTTATCGTCGCCCAAGGCTTCTTTATATAAGGGTCCCTTCACGAAAGTTATTCTATTTGACCTAATGGTGGCGGCGCCAACTATACGACCGGAGCTATACGGCCGGAATTTTGCTCCGATCGTATAGTTGGTTGTTAAAGCGTTTGCTCCGCTTTATGGCTCTTGGGTTCTTCTGGTTGTTGGAAATCTCGTACCTTTGACTTTAACGTAGTGATTCCCATCTTCAAACGACATTATCTGCGCAGGAAAAATATAAAATAAAGGATTGCATACCCCTCTGAATATTAGGCATTAGTGGCAGGTTTTAGAGAGATATTCCATAAAAATATGAATAATATTCAGTTTAAATATGGACGTAGATGGCTAAATTTCAGAGCCATCAACCTCCCCAAGATTAAACCTGATCGTCCCCGAGCAAGAAACCAAAATCAAAAAGGAACTCAGCATTTAAACTGCAGTAAAGAGATGGTGATCTTACTCATGATTGGTAGTCTCATGTTTCCTCCACTTCATAAATCTGAAAAACTTCATCATAGATAGAGTAATGGCAAGCATATCATACGGATTTTATGCATCCTTATAGTGCAGCAAAATTATTGTTAACATGGATGATTCAAATGACTAAACTTTATTCCATGTCATGTAATCAAATCATAGGCTTTCCTTTGAACAATAAAGTATAATCATGTAAATTAAGAGTGTGAGAGTTGTCATGAAAAGCATATACACTAGTGTATCTCAATTCTCCCACATCAATAAATCAATACTTTTCAAGCACTACTTTTCTATTCATTGTCCTTTAAGAATTTTAGTTTTTAAGTAATTGAGAGCATGCCAAAGATTTTTATTAGTTTATCGGGTTGTGATGGACACTCATGGCATCACTAAGGTTTTTGTTCCGTTTGCATAATGATTACTCATAACAACCAGAGGAGTGATTCCATCATGATTATAGCTACCCGGGAGTGCCAAGAATCTTACCCACTATAGCATTGCTGCTATAAGTGTTTAATCAACTCATAGCCGAAATCTAGGAGTTTCCTCCATGAAGATTGTTTGTAGGCCAGTGGAGTTGTTGGCATCCCATAAAGTTTGACACGCATAAAGCTATATCATTCTTATGATTAACAAGTCAAACTTTGGCATGCTCACAAAAATCGCTAAACATTAATTCAATCGAACAAATCTTTTTAAAGAGAGCTATCAAGTAAATCAACATTTTTAGTGGTGTTGAGTGTCTCTAGAAATAGACCTTCAAGACCAAGCACTACAACACCCAAGCCTTCAATTCTGAGACTTTTTCTTGTTACAATTGTTTAGCATCTTTTAGGAAAGACTTGGTTAATTACGAGAGCTGGAACAAAACGTGCCCAATTAAATACCCATGCAAACGAAAATCTTACTATAATACAAAGACTCACTCCACCAATATAATATCTCAACATTCAGTACTAACTGGCATGGATTTCTCAAACTTCAAAAGTGGGAGTCATAAGGCATACCTCTCATGTTTGGTTCGACTTCTCTCTTCCTTTTTTTATTTTCTTCTTAGAAACTCGAGGTCGATCACTCTCCTGCAAACATATGAACCTCGAGGCGGAAAGAAAAGAAAGAGGGAAAATAAGGAAAAATGGAGAAATCTTTTTGTGGTCTTTTAAGAGAGGGAGTTTAAGGAATAGAAAATTGGCGGCAAAGCTCGGCTAGAAAATCTCGAAAGCAAATAGAAAGAACTAGAAAATAAAGTGTTGGGGAACCCAACATGAGTGCTTATAAACTCAAATAAAAACACAACCTCAAAATAAATAAAAGCAAATGAACGCCAAATAAAGATACATGAGGAAACTTCCCCAATATTAGGCTTTCGCAAGCCCTTCAAATCATTGTGGTGGCGGGAAAAAGTCGTTACTAGTTGATTCTCGAAGGTTCAAAGAGAGGCTATGCATCCTCTCCACAATCCCTCCAAGTCCTTGGAAATCTTGGTATGTGGCGAACCGGGTTTGTGGTTGCTCCTCTTGGTTAGGAACTTCTTGCTCCTCCTCTTGGTCCTCATCCTCCTCCGGAATCTCCTCCTCGAGTTGGTGTTGCTCAACCTGCAAGTCATATAGCAAACGTCCCTAGTACAGGTTGCAACTTACCTAGGTCGAGGCCTAGGGCAGTGGCAGGCATGGTGATGATGCCTCCACATGTGATTAGTCCTTGGCTTTGGGAGGCTTGGCGCTCCAAGTAGCACACAAGGATGGCTCCCAAGTTGAGTTACAAGTCATAGTTGATGTAAGCAGCCTTTACGAGGACTAGGATGTCCTCCTCGTTGAGTCTCGTGAACTCATTATGTGTCTGCAAGGCATCGATATCTATACGACCGGAGCTATAAGGACGGAATTTTTATTCCCACCGTATAGTTGGTCGTTAAACTCTCTGTGCCCATGCAAGAAAATTTGTTGATGGCAAAGATATCTATACGGGCAGACTATATGGCCTGAATTTTTATTCCCGCCATATAGTTGGTCGTTAAACCATTAATAGCCATCAAAATCTTCGACAATACCTTCTTATCATGAAACTTAGCGAAAAACCTTGTTTTCGACAGAAAAATGATAGTTGAAATTATCGGCCAAAAACAGCATGTATAGAGCAGGATATCTAGCTCTACATATCTTATTCTCCTCAACTAGAGGTTCACTCTTTGATCTTGACAAAAAATCTTAAGCTAGTTTTTGTATATAGAACTCAAACTTTTGTATATAGAGCAGGAACTTTTATTGCATTTGTAAATGGAATTTCTAGACGAAGATCACCAAGTGCCTTTTTGAAAGAATCATAGATTACCTGGTCCGATGATTTCTTTTTTTGATCTGGATAAGGGAGCTTTTGCTCACCTTTCTTATTTTTGTCATTTACCTTTTGTGGGGGATTGTAACATCCCAAAACTTTAATCAAGGTTATCAAAGTTCAAATCACCCAATTTAGGGTTAACAAAAACTTTTATTAATAAAATGATTAGGAATGCATGTGTGTTTGCATTAGTGTAGAATTGTTTTAAAATGACATGCTTGATTGTCCTAAATGTTGTGAAATGGTTTAAAGGTGAATGCCACATCATCTAGACCATTTACAAACAAAATCCAAAGAAAAATAAATCAAATATGAATAAATAAAGCAAATGGTCATTGTGTCGAACACTTGGTGAGCACAGAAATAGTTGCCAAACTTTTACCCAAAAAGTCAAGTTCACCCAAAAAGTTTGAATCAAAAATTCAAATTTAAATCTCATGAGGGCATTGTGTCGAACACTTGGTGAGCACAGAAACAGCTGCCAAAATTTTACAGTTTTTGATCAATGCTTTGTCTACCATTTGTCGCCAAAACTTGTCCCTGGTCTCCCCCAGTCCCAACCAGCACCATAGAACCACTCCCACGTGTTGTTTGCACCAGTGCCGAGCCACCCCGTGCACCCCCATGCCAGTCGACCATGTACTCACCCCGGACCGCCCCTCTCTCTCCCACCATGTCTAGGAGGTAGCGACCAATGCACCGCCCCTCTCTGTTCCCTCCCCGAGCAAAGACAGGCAGTGCACCACCCCAGGAACACCGCGCCCAGAGCGTCTGCGCCATGCCGAGGACGCGCCAGAGCGCCGTGATAGACCAGCCCGCACATGTCGCGCCCTGACCTCACCCCACGCACACTGTTCTGCCATGACCCCAGCAGCCGCCTAGACATCCCCATTCGCCGTCGCTCGACCCGTAGCGACCATGCGCCGCATCGAACACCGCCTCTTCTGTGTAGAGCACCGCACACTCCCGACCAAATGCGACCACCCCATGCCTCGCCTCTAAGCCAGAGATGACTGCCAGGAGACCACGCACCGTCCCCTACCCCCAGCTGCACCGCTAGCTGCCTGTAGCGTCACCACCGATGAGCCGCGCCCATGCCGCTCGGTCCCTCCGTCGAGCTATAAAAGAAGGCCCTCTCCGCCTCAATTCTGCACACCATCTCACTCCCCTCTCACCACTGATCCTCCCACACTCTCCCTAGAGCCAGCAAACACCAGTCTACCGGAATTTCACCGGACTTTGCCGCTGCAGAAGAGAAGAGGCGCCGTCGATTGGAGCCACCCCAGGAGCTTCCGTGACCATGCCTCGAACCGCCGTCGTCTACTAGCTCGAACGCCCCCATCAACGATCGTAGCTGGAGCCTAGGTGAGCCACAACGCATCCCCACCATGTCGCTAGGTTTTGTTCTCGCCGGTGACCTGTTCACCGGGGACGACGAGCCTCAGCCGTTAGATTAGGTTCTAATCATAGCGCCCAGATCGCTCGATACCGCTTCACGTAGTAACAGTCGCTGACGCGTAGGACCGCCTTGTCAGCAGCCCGCTGCGCCCGTGCAGTGCAGCTGGGCCGGCCCATTTCCTTTCTTGCGCTAGCCCCCGATTCAAATTAGTATTTTTCCTTTTAAATAGAAATCCTATTCTGTCCACTTATTCAAAAATCAATTCAGAGAGTTTTACTTAACCAAAATGCATGATTCAAATTTTGTTAGAAAGATAATTAAAATATTTATCCAAGACCATTGGATTTAAATCAATTGGTGTTAGAGATCACATATAGCAAAAATAACAAGACAGAGACTTTTCTATATTCAAACATTTTTTTAAAAATCAACCATAATAGCTTTTGAGTTGATTCCAACTCTCAAAAATCACATTTGGTAATATCTATCTGAATATGTAAAAATATTGAGGTTTGCATTAGTGACTTTGGACTAGTACCAAAATAATGCTATGTAGGCATTTCTAGTCATTTTAAATCATTTAAATGATAATCTTCAACTTTATAAAATGTGATCAACCCTTTAAATCACATTTCCATGTATTAGAATATGTGGTGATGACAGGTATCAACATGATCCCATATCCATTTGGAGAATATTAAATCTTAATTAATTTGTCAAATAAAATATTTGAAACTAGTGCTTTATTTCATGTTATGATTGTGATGATACTAGATCATCAAGGATGTGCCTTAGTGTGCTAAATAGACTTAGTTAAGTATTGTTTGGTGATTGTGTACCCGTATTCATTTATAGACTATAGTACTGACCAAGTCTACGAGGAGGAGGAGTTCTACCCTGCAGAAGACGAAGACAACTTCAATCACTTCACCAATCAAGGCAAGTCATCATTAACAATGCAAGCTAACACTTGCAAGTTTCTTAACTATGCAAGATTTACCCTAAGCAAGATGTACTAGGCATGCTTTGGTTATAGCCTTTGATTTATACCCATCCCAAGTTTTACTTGCAAGTTTTACTTTCTTTTACTTTACTAAAGTTCTTTACTTTTAATGTAGTTAGCATCAAGAGTATAAAACTAGGCCTACCTAGTTCCACTTAGATGTCATTCTATGGCATGAGATTTTAGATTAGCATCCCTCATTAGGAACACTCTTAACCTTAGTGGCTAGTGCTTGATACGTCCATTTTGCATCACTATTCTATACCATAATTTACTGTTATTCATTGATATATTTCATATTAAGAGATGATACTTATCTTATTTCATCTATTTTTGCATGGTTGATGACTTTTGGAGCATGGACCACTGCAGTCAGGATTCTGATGGAAAAGGTGTTGTTTGGAGGAAAAATTCGCGAAGATCAGAAAGTCCGGGAAAATACATGGAAAATTCTATTTTTCCAGAAGACGAAGAATGCCAGAAGGGGAAGTGGAGATGGGCCATAGGGGCCCACACCACCCCCTGGCGCGGGCCACCCCAGGCCGCACCACCAGGTGGTGTGGCCGCCTTGGTCCACTCCAGCCTCTCCCCTCTGGCGTATATTATCCTCTCGAAACCCTAAGACTCGGAGAGCGACCACAGAAAGATTCTGCCGCCTCTGCAGGGCAGAAAACACCAAGAGAGAAAGATGTCCCCGGCAGACAGAATTCTGCCAGGGTAATTCCTTCCTAGAGAGGGGAGATCGTCGCCATCAACACCACCATCAAGCTGGACTTCATCGGGATCATCATCATCATCACCACCACCATCATCTCCACTAGCACCATCAACACCACCTCCATACCGCTGTAACAATTGGGTTGAATGTTGCATAGTTCTTAGGAGAAACTTTCCCGGTGTTGATTACTCTCTATAGTTGATGCTATTGAGTGAACCATTGAATTATTGTTTATGTTCAGATTGTTACTTATCATTGTTTCATCTCTGATCATGATCCATATGATGTCTTGTGAGTAGTTCGTTTAGTTCTTAAGGACATGGGAGAAGTCATGTTGTTAGTACTGGAATTGTGTTGAGAAAGATGCAATGGTTTGATATTTAAGTTGTGGTGTACTTGTTCTAGTGGTGTCATGTGAACGTTGACTACATGACACTTCACCTATATGGGCCTAGGGGAATGCATTGTGTATTTGGCTACTAATCGTAGGGGTTGCCAGAGTGACAGAAACCTGAACCCCCGTTAGGAAACCTTTGCACAAGGGACGTCAGGGTCTTAGAGTTTAAAGCTGTGGTTAGGTTTCTACCTTAATTACTTTCTTGTACTTGCGGATGCTTGCAAGGGGTATAATCACAAGTATGTATTAGTCCTAGGAAGGTTGGTACATTAGCATATGTTCACCCACACAACACTTAGCAAACTAAAGAAGATTAATCAACTATATGAAGCGAAAGCAGTTGACGATATTCCCATGTGTCGAGAACGTTTGGTCATCTTAAGTAATACAACTGGCTTGTCCTTTGCTAAAGAAAGGGTTGGGCCACTTGCTGCATTTATTCTTATTGTATTTTATTTACTCGTACTTTATTTACCTGCATTATCAAAAACCCCTAAAAATCCATTTGCTAAGTATTTACAGAGAATTCCCGCTCCTAGCCACTAGCCAACACCTTCTACTCCTCATTGGGTTCGACACTCTTACTTATCAAAAATACTGCGATACACCCCCTGTAACATCCCAATTTCAGCAACCCTGATTAGTTGTTCAGAATGCAAAAATCGGGGGAACAAAAACTTTTTCATATTTAATTGTGCAGTGCTTGCATGTTGTTGTGTGTGCTTATGCTTCTAATTGGACATCTTATGATATACTCCTTACCTCAACATCAGTTGTCAAAAAAAGCTATTTAACAAAACTATCCTGGCTCATTTTAGATATTCTCAAATGTTCTGGCATTTCAAAACATGAGCCAAGATGCTTATGTAACCAAAACTATTTTAGTAGCTTCTATTGACAAAACTATGGAGAGATATATAATATAATCTCCTTATGTTTTCAAGACACAACCTTCAACTACTCCTACCTCTAGGATTCTCAAAACCTTGTATAAACTTTTAAATTCTACTCTTGGTAGGATACCAAGGACTCTTACCTTACTCAAACTCCAACCTTTCAAAATTTGCCATCCTTACCTCAAGCTAGGCTTCATGGTAACCCTAGTAGTAGTTGATTTGTTTGTAAAATGAATTGCCTTGATCTGCTGCTTGATTTGTCTACTTAGGAGATAGTATGAGCTACTATAGGAGCTCATCACTAGGATAAAGATGTTTCCAAATCACCACACCCTAAGCAAGAATACAAAGCTGGATCTGATCTCTAGCTACTAGGGATCATCTAAAACCCCTAACTAGACCCCTTCTAAAGTGATCCCTTCTAGAAGCTTCCAAGTCAATGAAGATCAATTTCAAGCATTCCTCCCTTCTACTCAATATACTCTTCAACCTCATCCAATTGATGATGATTTGGTACCTTGCAACCCATCAAAACCATCAGCATCCACATTCTAGTCAAAAACCCTAAATCTGCCAAATTTGGCTAAGTCTGGAATCTGCTTCAACATCACCTTTTTGAATGTCTCCCTTTCTCAACCCTTGTGCATTTTTGAAAATGAATTTGAACCAACTCTTTCCCTTGGTTAGATCATCCTCCAACCCCCTTGTTCTTGATAGCTTTGTAGGCAAGAAAATAATAATTCCTGCAAATCTTACCAACATGCCTACTTTGGAAGAAGCTCACACCTACATGTTATCTTCTTCTCACCAACTCCTTGCATTATTGTGTTATACTCATAAAATTCCAGCAATAAATACTTCACTTGGTTCAATTGGATCCTTGTGCCTCTAAAACCCACATGGTTTTGGAGGCTACTTGATAATCTGCTATGGCACCCTTAATTTATTCAAAGTTTGGTATCAATCCTAGGAAGGCTCAATCCTTATCAACCTCAACCTTATGTACCATGGTGATCTACATCACTTGTTCTATCCATCCATCTATCCCATGACCCAAGCTGAGCTGTGAGCTCCAATATCCAACCATGTTTTGATGGTATAAAAGTAATAGTGCCCAAGATCCTTTATCCCTTGTTTTCCTTCCAAATCAAGTTGAATCCTCAAATCTCAAGGTTTCAAATGATTGATACAGCATGTGGGCATCAGCTAACTTGGATATAAAGATTTATAAAATATTATCCATAATTATCATAGCTCAAAAACTATTTAATTCATTTAATGGGCAAACCTCCAAAACTCCTTCCATAAAAGAAAGTTTGGTTTTTGCCAAAGCACTTCCCCAACTTTAAGCACATTTGAGGCCCATATATCATACCCTATCCTCCTACTTCAAAAATAAATATTTTTGAAGAGTTTTAATAATTCTTTTTGCCTATTTTCTTAATAGGCACAAATGATAAAAATAAATGTGTTAAATACTTTTATGCCCCAATAAATCTTGAGAAAATTCCCCAATATGTGATCTGGTATTTAGTACCATCTCACATCAAAAACTCCACCTGTCCAATTCAAAAATACCAAATAAATTCCTAAAAACCATTTCTGCACTATTTGAATAATTGAAACAAACTGCATCTAGAATTCGCTGCAAAATCCCAAATAAATCTCAGAGATGCATCTTAACCTTACCCATCTACCAGCATCCTTATCTCAGTTGGTCAAGATCAAAAATCAAGACACACCACTTGATCATCCTTTATGGCTGATTTGAACATTTAACCTTTTAGTACCCAAAAACCAAATCAAACCTCATCCAATCTTCTCCAACAAGCCTCCATAGCACCAACACTTAGTCATGGTCATGTGCACAGTAGCTAAGCCACTGTAGCAACTTATACCTCTTGTCTCTAGTGCTTGTCCATGAAGGAGACACAAGCCAACCCCCTGTTTATTACCCTTAAAGCTTTGCAATAGCTGTCCCTGCTCTCCTCTGACATGCAGCCCGACCAGATACCACCCTCCACGCCCACAACATCCTTCCCCTGGTTTCCTTCCTCCCTCACTTGCTCAAATGGACCTAGTCCACCATGGACTACTCCCTCCCGGTTAAATAGGCCAGAGGCCACCCCATCTCCCCTCTGTGGCTCATTTGCCTCCCCACACTCCCACCTACCTTCCCCAGAGCCTCCTCTCCCTCTCCCTGCTCTGTACTGCGAGAGAGAGAGAGAGAGAAGAGAAGCTTCGGCCTCCTCCCTCCCGTCGAGCTAAGCTCCCTCTCCCCTGCTCCTCCCTCGCTGCATGTCACCGTGCTGAGATCCCCTCTTCCTTCTCTATCTAATCTGGCTTCTTTTTCTACATTGGACCACCCCTACTACTAACCCAGACCGGCACAAACAAGCTCGCCTCGGGCAGTACCATGCGAGCTGCGCTCCGGAAGCAAGCGCCATCGTGCCACCCCTCGATCTGCTCGTCGTCGAGCGCTGTGTCGCCCTAGACCCTCTCCGACGCCTCTCGAGCCCTCCGGTGAGCGCGCCAGTCAACCCCCGCTGCCAGCTAGGGTTTCCTCGCGCCCGCGCCGTCGGGAGGAGGACGACGGTCGATGACCGTCTGATCCCCTCTGATCGGACGGCTCCCACGCCTCCATGCCCCTTTGGGGTTAAGAGCCGCTGATAGCCAGGCCCCGCCCTGCAGCTTCAAAACCGCGGCCTCCCGTGTGAGGCACAGCCCGGGTGGGCCGATTCCCCCTGTGCGGCCCATTTTCCTCCTAGATCTGGCCCATGACCTATTTCCCCTTTATTCTTTTGTCTAGATCCAGAAATTTGGCCTTTAGTTTAAATCGAAATGAAAATGGAAAACAACCCAAAATTCCCAGATCTAAAATTCTCTAGATACCCCTATGTTTTCCTCAACATTCAGTACAACAATTGAACCAAAATTTTGTCTAGATTAATCCTAGTAATTTAAATACCACAAGGTGTCCCTTTTACTAATTATATCCTTATGTGGGTTTTACAACTCCAAATAGAATAAACCCAAGTGCCCCTGGTAGGTACTACACGTACCTACCTCATGACCTTGGCCTCCCTCCAAGTGGAGCCATTAAACTCCTGTAGCAAAAATAACAAGATCCATCTAATTATGATTTAGAAATTTCCCTAAGCTATACCATGAGTTCAATTGACCCAATTCCAACTCTCCTGGATGAGATACATCAATATCTACCCAACCCTAGGATATCACTAATTTTTGAGCCGCTGTCGATTTGTAGTGATTTAAATACTTATGTATATAGATTTATCACTAGATAAATCACTACAGTAGCTCTGCAACTCCAAAAATAGTGATTCCAGTTGGTACTGGGAGGTATTTGCAATACCTATCCATTGCCCTTTACTTTATCAAAAGTCCTTGTATATTCAATTTGGTGACAAAGATAATTTGTCTACAAAACTGCCTTTGGGAATTCCAGAGGGCATTCTGGTAAATATTTCGATATGATTCCATCTCTCAGCGAATGAGTACATCAAACTCTACCTAACCATCCAAGGAAATAATTTTTGGACATACAAAACATTTCTGGTGAATTATTTCCTAAAACTAGAGTTTTAATCACTAGAAAATGCTTTATAAATCAAGGGAGATTGATAAAATAGTGAAACCCCTTTTACTGGCTTTATTTTATCAACACCTATCTGTTTGTATCATTTTTACACAATGGTATCATACAGAATAGGTCCTTGGTCCAAAACCCCTCCTAGGTAGTTCCTCGACTATAAATCCTAAGGGATTTTCTTCCATGTTTCCAAGACAAGGCCAATCTTATTAAATCCATTCTTCATAAGACCTTCTAATTTGTAAACTTGTATTGTTCATTGCTTGATGCTATGTATTGATGCTTGCATGCCTTCTGTTGATCGTGCCTTTGTTTGCTTGCATGTGATCCATAACGACGATAGATGTGATTATATTGGAGACCCGAAGAAGATGGTCATTATTATTGGTATCGGTCTTCTTGGTTATCTAAAGCAGAAGTCCAGGGACATTTATGCCATATTGCTGATCGCAGGCAAGCCACCTTCTTACTCATAAGCCTTGTCCTACTGTTTTACTTATGCATGTTTTATGTACTGTTTATTAAAAACTGCATTGTTTACTATATGTTGATGTATATATGGTAGTGGTTTGGCTCCTCCGAACTATTAAACTTTTGTACTATTAAGTACAAACCCCCTTGATGACACCTACTGGCCCCTAGTAGAATAGATGGTGCATATCATCATAGCCTGTTGGAGACCCTGTTTTAGCCAAAGCAAAGCTATACGATGGGAAGACCCCGAAAAAAGTTTAACCAAATGTTTGATGATAAAACCTTGGTGAGGTGGGACCTCCCAAGAGATGTTGAGAAGGAAAAAGGTTTTGTTTTACAAAATGCTGAAGGAAAGCTGGAGGAAAAAGGTTTACAAAAACGCACCTGGTTCTTTGCAGTTTGGCTATAACAACTTAACCCGTGCAACCACATTCTTATTCTGGTATAAGCTGCCTTGCAACGACTATAGGGGATAAAAATCCCTGGAGCGTTGGCCTTCTCTTGTAAGGGTCCATGTGAGACATCGACGTAGAGAAGGAACAAAGGGTCTACGGGCCTCCACACGTTACTATGAGCCCCTCATTGAAAGCGCACACTTGGGAAGTGGAAAAAGCGCTCCGGTTGGCTTGAGAACTATATAGGGCATCCCGGTGAACAACACTCATAGGGTAGGCACTTATATTGGAGTGGGCATCCGGACAGTCTTGATCGGTTACTCGACCCACGATCGGTGTAGATCAGGGTAGTGTACCCAGATGGTGTGGGTAAAGTGTGCAACCTCTATAGAGTGTAAATATATTCGAATAGCCGTGTCCACGGTTATGGACGGGTTGGACAAACTTCTGTAGAGTGGTGCTGGTTTTGTTTTCAAAAAGGATTTCGAAAAAGAAATGGCTTTGGAAATGTTGTGACCATGGGATGGTCGTAAAGGAGAAAGGTTTTGACCATGGGATGGTCGGAAGGGGGAGAAAGGAGTTTTGTCGTGGGACGACCTGAAGACGGGAACAAATGGGTACCCCAATCCTGGTGTTTACAAAACTTTTCAAAAGGTTTCCAAAAAGGCTTTACAAAAGGTTTTAACAAAGGTATGGAGATGCCATATCTACAAGAGAAACTATTTTAGAAAAGAACCCCGCTTGGAGCCCTCCTACTACCACAACCATATTACATATCTCCTTGTTTACTACTCTCTTAAGGTGGTTTGCGAGTACATTCAAAGTACTCACTGGCATTGTCCCTGGCTATTAACCTGGCCAGATAGCAGGAAGAAGGCGAGGATGGCGACTATGCGACCTAGGGCGTTCTCCCAGTCAGTTGCATGTAGGTTAAGGCATGGATCAGGCTCTACGCTTCTTACAATTTCCGCTGATGATGTCGATATAGCCATCACGGCAGCTAAGGTATGACTTGTATCCGTGTAAATTTTGGATATTTACTTTGATACTTGTCGGTAATGTGCCACGACTAACTGATCATGGGATCGTGGTGGTATGCATAACAGGGATTCTCAGAGGATTAATCCGGGGGCCCCCCACACCCCCTATACTTGTGGGTCATCAAGACTATTTTCTAGCGCCGTTGCCGAGGAGTGAAGCGCTATTGGAGAATGGAACTGGTAAAAGAAACTTCTACCGTGAGTATTGTTTACTTCTGTTAGTTGCTTTATTTTCATTATGGATAATTCGCTGAGTTTCTTATTTCATAATGCTACTACCACTCCTAATGTAGCAGATGAACCACCACCTACTGAGAATGATACTTTTAAAATACCTACAAGAACTATTGATCGTGTTATGGATAACTATTATGTTGGAGATGGAACTGTCCATCCCGGTGATCATTTGCTCTTTATACACGAATTATGCGGGTTGTTAAAGTGTGCAGGTATTACAACAGATCAAGTCAAAAAGAAGTTATTATCATTATCACTAAAAGGAAGAGCTGAAGAATGGTATAAGCTGCTGAAGAATGGTCAAGCTCTTGAATGGGAGGAAATAGTACCTCTCTTTTATTCAAAGTTTTATCCTCCTAGTGAGATTCATAAAGATCGGAATCAAATATACAACTTTTGGCCTCTTGATGGAGAGAGTACAACTCAAGCTTGGGGGAGACTGAAGTTACTAATGCTCAAATGTACCATTCATGAGCTCCCCAACAATATTATTACCAATAACTTTTATGCAAGGCTTTCTCCTCATGATAAGTATTTATTGGATGCCTCTTGTGCTGGATCATTTACACGCATGGAAGAAGAAGCTAAATGGGATCTTATAGACCGTATTCAAGACAATGCTGAAGCATGGGAGAATGACAAAGGAAGAAAGTCAGGTATAAATTATGATTATGAATGCATTGAATCTTTTATGGGAACTGATGACCTTCAAAATATTAAAAATGCTTATGGTTTAGACTCTCAAGCTATTGCAACTTATTTTAAGGCTTTTGCTTCCTATATTGAAGTTCCTAAACAGAAATGCAATAAGTATCATGAACCATATAAAGATGTTGCTAAGTGTGTTCCTGCAAGAAATGCTGAAGTTTATACTGCTAATCATGCTTTACCTAAACCTTACATTGAGAAAATGCCTTTCCTAGTTTAGATAAAGGAACATTCTATGATAACTAGTATGGTTAATGAAAGTACAAATAAAGCTATTGAACCTGATAAACAAATGGATGATGAACCTATAATAGCAAATGTGAAAGATTTTGTCACTAAATATGAAGAAGTTGGACACACTATCCTTTGTAAGGATATCCCTAATATTGTTTCACAAAGTAGTGTTATGAGAGTTAGTGTCCCTGTGTTTTCTGTTAGGATAAGCGATCATTGCTACAATGGTTCTTGTGATAGGTATATCATTAAATTTATGCATGATACTGAAAGTTATTATGAGAGAGGGAAGACTGTTCTTATGCATCTCAATAATATCAAGTTTCCTCGTTTTATGCTGAAAGTTTTTATGTTGCACTTGTTTTGCCTTCCTATGCTTGTAGCCTCTGGTTTCAACAACTTGTTTGCTTAATAAATTCCCTTGCATAGGAAGTGGGTTAGACTTAAACATGTATATTTTTGCTTCTTAATGCTCTCTTTCACTTCAATTCATATCTTATGTGAGGTTCATTGAAATTGTCATGCCCATCTTAATGGCTATAAAGAAAGAGCTTTTTGGGAGACAACCCAATATAGTCTTGTTTTCAGTTTGTTTTTGTTTCTTTGAGTCTTGGAAGTTATTGTTGAGGCAATAAACTCTCCTTATCATTTTTGTTTGGTTTTGTGTCAAGATCAACCTCTAATGATAGAGAAGTAACATTTGGGGAAGTTGTTGTCCCGAAACAGATTTTTGTGCTTCACCGTAAAGATTCGTGAGCGATCTCTGTATGTCGGTTTGAGATGTAATTTTTCGTGCTTCTGCCCCAGGTTATTATTTAACTTTCGTTAGTTTTGCACTTTTAGATTTGAGCAACAGAAGATTTCCTAAAAAATTGATCTTTACCTCTTGGTCTATTTTGACACATTTTGCCACTCTTGCATTTGCTTCTTTAAATGATTTCCTTTCTGAATTCTTTTTGGGTTTTCGGAAGGAGTTGCTATAGTAGCTTATGATTTTATGGATTTCAGTTGAAATTGGACTTAAAAGGTTTATTATCTCGCTTACACTAATGATTTCTAATGAGAATTGTGTGATGTTTTGTGTGAAAGAAATTTCCAGGTTATTGGAGAAAATGGTGTAATAAGAAAGTGAAAGGTTTCATGACTCGAGAAATATGAGTATGAATATGAAGATATTGATGCTATTCAAGTGGTAACTCCGGAAAAATTATCAAAGACCAAATTCAGAGACCTGCAGAGTCCATTTTCGTATAGGTAATAGTTCTGGTAAGAAAAGTTCCGCGAAAATTATGTCCAGTTATATTTTTGAATTTTTATCCAACAAGGAAAGCTACGAAGAGAAAGAGGGATGGAAATGGAGCCAGGGTGGCTCACACCACCCCCTAGCGCGGGCCCCCTGGCCGCGCCAGCAGGTGGTGTGGCCACCTCGGCCTCCGTCTCCGACCCGTTTTCTCCCAATACTTTCCTTTTGTTGTAAAACTTCGTAATATATAATCCCCCGGATCCCCCGAGGTTCGTATATCGTGTTCTCATCGTGTTTTCGTTTCGATCTGTTTTTGACAGGTAGAGCCCAGATTTGGAGCCACAATGTCTTCCTCGGGATCAACCAAGGAAAATTGCTCAGCAGATATCATCAACCCATACATGAGAGAGTTGAAGATTCGTCCCAAGGAGTTCTTGCTTGAAGATGGGGAGGTACGTATAAAAGAGGTTCAAGCCCATAAAGGTGAAGGAAGTCTGGAGGATAGGATGGAAGCACTGGAGCAAGAAGTCTTTAGGTACAAGAAGATGGCAGAACGCGAAGTGGATATCATCCATAGGATTTGTTCCAAACTCATTGCCGAGCACCAAAAGGAGACTGCTGAGCTCAAGGATGAAGTTCTCTCACTACACCCAACAACCAACCAACTGCAAGCACAGCTCTACGACGTTCAAAATCAACTTCATTTAATAAACTTGAACCATTGGGTCCTTCTTTGTTGCGTATATGCCTGCGCTTTATGAGTTGAAGTTAGCAGAATCATGTATCATGGGGACCGCTTTCAACACTTCATTTGGTACTTTGTACCTAGTTGATATCATGTTCTTTTGCTTATGGATCCCGGCGGTGTGAAATAAAAGGGGAACTTGTAAGATCATGGAGTTTATATGTGTGTTAGAGAAACGCCTGGGCCGCTAGCCTAATCCATGCCTAATCATGGTGGAAACTTGCAGCATAACCATAATGAGCACTCTATGAAGCATCCTCAATAAAAACCTATGCAAATAGCAAATAAAAGGATTGCTGAGATGCTCATTGTCTGCTTGCCTTGTCATTGTGCTTATGGGATAGCTCATGTATCATGTGCAAGGGGTACCCCATTGGCGGTTCTCTATGATACATATGTATTTACAATGTCAAGAGCCTACTTGTGACTGAAGTTGAGTAGCATGAAGTTTATTACTCATAAGTAAGGGGCATGAGATTTAAACTTATAACTTGTCAAGCATATCCTCTTAGTTGTGTCACTTTAACCTTAATCACCAAAAGATGCCTATGATAGGGGCAATGAGAGCTGAAAGCTAATAAGTACCATAATTTTTTTAAGCTCTTTATGAAACTTGAAATCCCTGCTTCCCTCTCCGAAGGGCCTTTCTTTTACTTTTTAGTTGAGTCAGTAAACCTATTCCCTTCTACCTCAGCAAGTATTTTGAGTTGTTGTGTTTCATTCATTCATATGATGATTTATTCAATCGTGTCTCTTATGTTCCTTGTTTTGCTCATTTCTCTTATCTTAGTGTCTACTACTTTGAAAGCTATCATTGAAAACCAGTTATTTGTGAACTCCAGCAAATTGTCAACTATTCTTCGACCAAGAGCTAAGTTTGCCATTACCAATTATGATTAACTTTATGCATCTTTATTATGTTTCCTTTACTTATTGCAAGTTAAGTTATATAATAGTGAGTTGTCTTCTATTATGACTTATGTATTGATGAATGTGATGCTTCTTGTCCGTATTCTTTTATTAACTCTTCACTTTTAACTACCTCGGACCCTACGCTCTAAGTTCAAGCCTGGATGAAACGGAAGTGGTTAAAATAGTACAGCGAGGGCCTAGGGGAGGTGTGGACGGCACGGCAGAGATGGAGGGGATGCAGATAAAGGCAACGGGAGATGGAGGGGGCGCCGTGGGGCTCGGGTGGAGAAAAGGTGGCTTCGGCCACCTTTTTCCCTTACTCCATCACGTGCTCGACGTGGGAAGGGGCCAGGGCAGGGGCTGCGGCTGGGGCCAGCAGAGGGGAGGGAGAGGAGGCTCGGGTGTGGGGTCGGCCTGGCAGGGAGAGAGAGAGAGAGAGAGAGGTGTGGCATGGAGCTAGGGTCGGAGGGGCTCGGGTTAGGGTTGGTGTAAGGGTTTAGAGGGGTAGATGGGGTAGCCTAGGGCTGGGGTTGGTGCTTCGGCATGGAGGGGGTAGATCATGGGGTAGGGTTTAGAGAGAGGGATTAGGGAGAGAGGGTTTATGGTAGGGGTGAGGTGTAGGTTAGGGTTTTTTCATCTCAAAAGCAAAGCATGAGGGTGGCATGGTGTTGGAAAGAGGGGTAGGGTAGATGGGTTTAGGGTTTTAACATGATCCACGCTAGATCAAGCAAGAAGGGGAAATGAGATGGAGAGGTCGGGTTGGGCTAGGGTTTGATCTCACATGATCATGCATGGGAGCATACACATGTGAGGGTGACGATCTTGTGAGCACATGGTAAGGAGAGAACAACCAAGATGGTGAGGGTTTAGAGAGAAGAAGAGCTCAAAAGAGAAGATCCACTCAAAAACCAAGTATAACCCAAAAGAATAGAATGGTGGTGATTGTTGCATGGCCCATGCATGAGCATTAAATGCCATGTCTAATCTTGTGAAACAAAATAATAATCATGGCATTTATACACATGCATTCCAAAATATGGAGTAAGGCCAAGCTAAAGGAATTAGAAAGATGCTCCAAGTGGAGTAGATGGAGATGCCCAAATTTGAATATAATTTGGACATGCTAGTGTGTATATTCCACTAGGTGCATAATATCCTCAAAATATTCCAACATGAGCAACTATTCCAAAAATCCATATGGAAGCTAGAAAAAAGGGGTTACACTCACAAAGCATACAAAAGTGGCTCCACATATCAATAATGTGAAGACAACATGACACCAGTGTGAGAGCATGTGGAAATAGAAGTGGATACATCCCAACCCACATGAGCTAGATTTAAAAGTCAAAGGAACAATGTTAAAGCTCATGGATAATTAGGATGGTGGAATTATAAGGTGGTGACAAGGAAAAGGTGGTGGAGTTGAATACAAGATATGCCCCCAACTCAACTTGGGCATCAAGCATTTATCAAGAACCAAATACAATATATCAAGAGCCAAATACAATTACTAATGCATATGAGATAAGAACCAAATGAAAAAGGGTTTCATATGATGCTCAAATGCAAGGTGGCATGATGACATGAGCATGATATAATTATGATGCAACAATTATATGTAGGAAGTAGAATTTTATTAATAGACCATGTAGCATTACATATGTTAGACAGATGGGATGCTACATCACTCCATAAACCCGTGGTCATGTGTTTATTGAGCTCAGTTTTCGCTTGGGGACAAGCAAAGTCTAAGCTTAGGGGGAGTTGATACGTCCATTTTGCATCACTATTCTATATCATAATTTACTGTTATTCATTGATATATTTCATATTAAGAGATGATACTTATGCTACAACTCTCCCCCACTAAACAGGAATCTCGCCCCGAGATTCTAGGAAGAAGAAGAAGACACGAAGAGGGTAGGATACTTGGCACGGAGCTCGTCCTCGCGTTCCCAAGTGGCTTCATCAACGAAATGGTGCAACCACTGCACCTTGCAGAACTGGATGGACTTGTTGAGAGTCCTTCTTTCTGCGACTTCTAGAATTTTTGTGGGGTGTTCTTGATAAGACAGATCTTCTTGGAGACTGATGAGTTCATGGTCCACGGTCCTGCCGGGATCCTTGAAGCACTTCTTGAGTTGAGAGATATGGAAAACATCATGGACCTTGAGTTTTTCAGGGAGCTCAAGAGCATAAGCAACTTCTCCTATTCTTCCACGAACTTTGAAAGGACCGATGTATCTAGGAGCCAGCTTTCCTTTGATACCAAAACAGTGTGTGCCTCTCATGGGAGTGACACGAAGGTAAACGAGATCACCAGGGACATACTCCATGTCTGTGTGCTTTCTGTCATAGTTGCTCTTCTGGCGACTTTGAGCAACCTTCAGAGTTTCAAGAATGATGTGAACCTTCTCCTCCGCTTGAGTTACAATGTCGGGGCCAAACAATGTTCTTTCACCTGTGCCCGACCAACCAATCGGAGTTCTGCATTTGCGTCCATATAGAACCTCAAATGGTGCCATCTTTAGACTTTTCTGGAAGCTGTTGTTGTAAGAGAATTCAGCATAAGGAAGGCATTCTTCCCACCTCAAGCCGAAAGAGATAACGCAAGCATGGAGCATATCTTCCAGAATCTGATTGATCCTTTCCACTTGTCCTTGCGACTGAGGGTGGTAAGCTGTGCTGAAGTTCAATTTTGTTCCCAAAGCATTTTGGAAACTTCCCCAGAACTTGGAAGTGAAGATGCTTCCACGGTCTGAACTGATCTCAAGAGGAACCCCACACAGAGAGACAGTTATGTTGATATAGAGCTCAGCCAACTGAATTGTAGAAATTGTTTCCTTGACGGGAAAGAAGTGAGCCACTTTAGAGAGCCTGTCGATGACAACAAAGATTGCATTGTTGCCCTTCTGTGACCTTGGAAACCCAGTTATGAAGTCCATCTCTACTTTCTCCCATTTCCATTCCAGAGGTTTCAGTGGTTGTAGAAGACCGGAAGGTTTCTGATGGACAGCTTTAACTCTGCGGCAGACATCACACTCCGAGACATACTTGGCACAATATCGTTTCAACCCAGGCCACGAATACTGTGTTTTCAAGTCCATGTACATCTTAGTGTTGCCAGGGTGGATAGAAAGAACAGAATCATGCGCCTCCTTAAGAACTTTCTCTCTTAAACCCGGGTAGTTTGGAACAAACATCCGGTGTTCAAAGAAAAGAGTGCCTTGGTCGTCGACGTGGAAGGACTCATACTTTGGAAGCTGAATGTTGGAGATGATCTTTTTAGTGTAAGGATCACCAAGTTGAATGGAGCGAACTTTTTCTTCCAAGAGAGGGGTTGCCAGAAGGTTCAGAAGATACCCTTGATCCACAATTTCAAGGTTGAGCTTGCGGAATTCCTCGCACAAGAGAGGCTGTTGTTCTTCCAGCATGAGGTTGTTGACATAAGCTTTTCGGCTGAGAGCATCGGCCATGACATTAGCTTTGCCCGGAGTGTAGTTGATGGTCAAATCAAAATTATTAATTGCTTCAATCCACCTTCTCTGACGAAGGTTGAGATCTGGTTGAGTGAAGATATACTTCAGACTCTTGTGATCAGAAAAGATCTTACAACGGTTGCCAAGCAAGTAGTGCCTCCATACTTTCAAAGCAAAGACAACTGCTGCGAGTTCGAGGTCATGTGTAGGATAGTTGATCTCATGCGTCTTCAACTGTCGAGAGGCATAAGCAACAACTTGTTTTTCTTGCATAAGGACCGCACCCAATCCTTGCAAGGAGGCGTCACAGAATATCTAGAAAGGCTTTGATGTATCTGGAGGAATCAGGACTGGTGTGGAAGTGAGCTTCTCTTTGAGTGTTTCAAAGCTTGCTTGACATGTAGGAGACCAAAGGTATTTCTTGCCTTTCTTGAGAAGATCGGTAAGAGGCTTCGCAATCTTCGAGAAGTTCTGAACGAAGGGACGACAGTAACTAGCCAAACCAAGGAAACTCCGGACTTCTTTGACATTTTTGGGTGGAAGCCAGTCAACAATTGTTCGAGCTGTTTCTGGGTTGACGGCAATGCCCTTGGCAGAGATGACGTGACCAAGATAGGTGACTTCAGGCAGCCAGAACTCACACTTGGAGAACTTTGCATACAGGCGGTTCTCACGAAGCTTGTTTAGGACACACCGAAGGTGTTCTTCGTGTTCTTTCTTTGACTTAGAATAGACTAGGATGTCATCCAGATAGACCACGACGAACTTATCAAGATACTCCATGAAAACCGAGTTCATAAGCCTCGAGAAGGTGGCAGGTGCGTTGGTGAGACCGAAAGACATGACTGTGTACTCATAATGGCCATAGCGGGTGGTGAAAGCTGTTTTGGGAACATCTTCCTTGCGAATCTTGATTTGGTGATATCCCCTTCTCAAATCCAGCTTAGAGAATACCATAGCTCCAGCTAGCTGATCGAAGAGATCATTAATCCGCATAAGGGGATATTTATTCTTGATGGTTTTAGCATTGAGAGCCCGATAGTCAACACAAAGTCTATCAGTCTTGTCTCGCTTCTTCACAATGATGGTTGGGCTACCCCAAGAAGAAGTATTGTGCTGAATGAAACCCAACTTCTGTTGTTCATCAAGCTGACGCTTGAGTTCAGCCAACTCAGCAGGACCCATTTTATAAGGCCGCTTGGAGATAGGAGCGGTACCAGGTTCAAGCTCAATCACAAACTTGACGTCTCGGTCAGGAGGCATACCTGGCAACTCTTCAGGAAAAACATCTGGGAACTCACAGACCACCGGAACACTCTGAATAGCTTCCATAGCATCATCATTCAGAGCCGCCAAAGAGAAAAACTGAATTGCAGGAGTCAGACTTGGAGAATAGACTATATGGCCTTTAGGAATTTTCAGAGAAACCGAGCGTTTAGCACAATCAATCATAGCTGCATTTTCTATTAACCAATCCATGCCCAAGATAACATCAATGTCAGAGTTGCCGAGAATGATCAATGAGGCCAGAAAAGAAGAACCACCAATCTCAATTTGATTGCCATGGCTGATCTTGGTAGATAACATTCTTGCCCCGGGAGAAAGAACCATTAACTTTTTATCTAGCTGGTCTATAGCTAACTCGTGCTCATTTGCAAATTTGTGAGACACAAATGAATGCGATGCACTAGAATCAAACAAAACTTGTGCAGGGACTGAGTTAACAGGAAGCGTACCCATCACAACTCCAGATGCATGCTCCGCTTGAGCGACGTTGACACAGTTGGCACAAGCAACAGTAGACCCGGGCTTGGTATTGATGTTGAGAGCCCGAGGTGGAGGTGCACGAACCATAGAAGAACTTGCCGCAGGTCTTGGAGGTGGTGGAGGAAGAGCTTTGTTGTTCATGGGACAACTCCAGTGTTGATGCCCAGTTTTTTCACAAGTGTAGCTAGCACCAGGTGGACGTGGAGCAGCATAGCCAAGGACTCCGCCAGGCGCTCTAGGGTAGTTGTGGTTGTAGCCCCTAGGAGCCGTGGTGAAGGAGTTTGGTGGCCTTGCCGTGTAGCTTGACGGTCTTGGTGGAGCCGAGAGCAACGGTGGGGTGTTAGGAACCCACACGCGGCACTTAGAAGGAGCTGTCATAGCTGAAGAGCTTGCTGCGTCGCGGCTGTGTTTCTTGGACTCCTCAAACACCTGCCTACTTGCTTCTTCCTACAGAGTTGTATGTTGGAGTTCCAGAAAAGACCCCGGCCTTGCATGAGTGATTGCATATTTGATAGATGCATTGAGCCCTTGCCTGAACCTCTTTTGCTTCTTCTTGTCATCAGAGATCTCATCGCCACCATACCGAGAAAGGTTCATGAAGTTTCTGATATAGGTATTGACATTGTCATTGCCCTGCTTGAGGTTGAGAAACACTTCCTTCATCCTTTCCATGACAATTTCTGACAGGTATTGCTCTTTGAAAGCCCCAGTGAATTGCTCCCAAGTAGGCTGAAAACCAGAGTGATCTGCCTTGAGGTAATTCTCCCACCACAGAGCTGCATCTCCCTTCAGAAGGTGCGTGGCACATTTTACCCAATCTTTCTCTAGAACATCCGCAGTCATCGGCAACCTTGACATCTCCCGCAACCAATCATCAGCATCAAGTGGCTGATCAGACACCTCAAATTGGCGTGGGTTGAACTTCAGAAAACTCTTGATGTCTCCTCGCTTGGGAGGTGGAGGTAGCGGAACAAACTCATTCCTCCTGACACTTTCTTCAAATCGCTACTGGTTCTGCTGCATTGCTCCCAAGGCATTAGCAATACTTGCCAACGCAGCCCCCAGTTCAGGTGGTATGTCCTCCTCAGAACGGCGTGGTGGTGCCATCCTGTGATTGATATAAAACTCAAGTCAGTACCATAATGGAGAATAATAATAATCCAAAATAGTACCAAAATGGAATTAACCAAGATTAAAGGATACAATTCACTAAGATGATATTAAAATATCAACAAAGTTCAAAGCACCTAGAAGATATTAAGGATATCGCACACGACTGAACAAGGAGTGTGGTACACAAGCTAACAAAGAAAAAAAAATTCCGCAAATTTCGGCATTAAGATACCACTATATGCGCAAAACCACTTAACGAATCAAGATTAGTAACTCGACCAATTCAATATACAAGAGCGAATGATAAAAGTAGTGGTATGGTCGCGACTCCATCCCGCACTCAAATCATTACTCCGCACATGAATAAGTAAAACACATATCCCAACTTCCTTCTTTCTGAGATGAACCTAAAGATTAGTAACTACGGAAACGAACACCCCAACAAGATAGCATCGGATAACAAAGAGTAAGACAGATCCCGCCGGTATACAACGAATCGGATAGATCGCGTCGGTTTACAAAGGCCTGTCGGTATGGAATGTACCAACAGTTGATAACCGAAAGGCAGATAGTGATAACATTTGGATGCAACAGATAGACAAAGAATTCACACACACACACGACCTATGGTACTACGGAACCCCGAACACGTGAATCCTAGTTTGAATTTAGAAGAGGATTAAAAACGTTACACTTCCTTACCAGAAAAAGAGGGGTGGGTGGGTAAGAAGAAAAATGGAAGCAGTCCTACTCTCACGTTTTGTTTTTCCCTAGTATACATAGCTACAAAAATATTTGCTAGACTGACAACGACCATTTGGCTGAGACCCTGAAGGGCGGGATGGCTCTGATACCAATTGTAACTACCTCGGACCCTACGCTCTAAGTTCAAGCCTGGATGAAATGGAAGTGGTTAAAATAGTACAGCGAGGGCCTAGGGGACGTGTGGACGGCACGGAAGAGAGGGAGGGGATGCAGATAAAGGAAAGGGGAGAGGGAGGGGACGTCGTGGGGCTCGGGTGGAGAAAAGGTGGCTTCGGCCACCTTTTTCCCTTACTCCCTCACGTGCTCGACGTGGGAAGGGGCCAGGGCAGGGGCTGTGGCTGGGGCCTGCAGAGGGGAGGGAGAGGAGGCTCGGGTGTGGGGTCGGCCTGGCAGGGAGAGAGAGAGAGAGAGAGAGGTGTGGCATGGAGCTAGGGTTGGAGGGGCTCGGGTTAGGGTTGGTGTAAGGGTTTAGAGGGGTAGATGGGGTAGCCTAGGGCTGGGGTTGGTGCTTCGGCATGGAGGGGGTAGATCATGGGGTAGGGTTTAGAGAGAGGGATTAGGGAGAGAGGGTTTATGGTAGGGGTGAGGTGTAGGTTAGGGTTTTCTCATCTCAAAAGCAAAGCATGAGGGTGGCATGGTGTTGGAAAGAGGGGTAGGGTAGATGGGTTTAGGGTTTTAACATGATCCACGCTAGATCAAGCAAGAAGGGGAAATGAGATGGAGAGGTCGGGTAGGGCTAGGGTTTGATCTCACATGATCATGCATGAGAGCATACACATGTGAGGGTGATGATCTTGTGAGCACATGGTAAGGAGAGAACAACCAAGATGGTGAGGGTTTAGAGAGAAGAAGAGCTCAAAAGAGAAGATCCACTCAAAAACCAAGTATAACCCAAAAGAATAGAATGGTGGTGATTGTTGCATGGCCCATGCATGAGCATTAAATGCCATGTCTAATCTTGTGAAACAAAATAATAATCATGGCATTTATACACATGCATTCCAAAATATGGAGTAAGTCCAAGCTAAAGGAATTAGAAAGATGTTCCAAGTGGAGTAGATGGAGATGCCCAAATTTGAATATAATTTGGACATGCTAGTGTGTATATTCCAC
The DNA here is from genome assembly GCA_910589775.1 of Avena eriantha. Taxonomy (NCBI): domain Eukaryota; kingdom Viridiplantae; phylum Streptophyta; class Magnoliopsida; order Poales; family Poaceae; genus Avena; species Avena eriantha. The sequence continues at coordinate 402,400,909 of OU342745.1, forward strand.
TAGGTGCATAATATCCTCAAAATATTCCAACATGAGAAACTATTCCAAAAATCCATATGGAAGCTAGAAAAAAGGGGTTACACTCACAAAGCATACAAAAGTGGCTCCACATATCAATAATGTGAAAACAACATGATACAAGTGTGAGAGCATGTGGAAATAGAAGTGGATACATCCCAACCCACATGAGCTAGATATAAAAGTCAAAGGAACAATGTAAAAGCTCATGGATAATTAGGATGGTGGAATTATAATGTGGTGACAAGGAAAAGGTGGTGGAGTTGAATAAAAGATATGCCCCAACTCAACTTGGGCATCAAGCATTTATCAAAAACCAAATACAATATATCAAGAGCCAAATACAATTACTAATGCATATGAGATAAGAACCAAATGAAAAACGTTTTATATGATGCTCAAATGCAAGGTGGCATGATGACATGAGCATGATATAATTATGATGCAACAATTATATGTAGGAAGTAGCATTTTATTAATAGACCATGTAGCATTACATATGTTAGACAGATGGGATGCTACATCACTCCATAAACCCGCGGTCATGTGTTTATTGAGCTCAGTTTTTGCTTGGGGACAGGCGAAGTCTAAGCTTAGGGGGAGTTGATACGTCCATTTTGCATCACTATTCATTGATATATTTCATATTAAGAGATGATACTTATGTTATTTCATCTATTTTTGAATGGTTGATGACTTTCGGAGCATGGACCGCTGCAGTCGGGATTCTGATGGAAAAGGTGCTGTTTGGAGGCAAAATTCGCGAAGATCAGAAAATCCGGGAAAATACATGGAAAATCCTATTTTTCTAGAAGACGAAGAATGCCAGAAGGGGAAGTGGAGATGGGCTACAGGGGCCCCACACCAACCCTTGGAGCGGGCCGCCCCAGGCCGCGCCACCAGGTGGTGTGGCCGCCTTGGTCCACTCTAGCATCTCCCCTTTGGTGTATATTATCCTCCCGAAACCCTAAGACTCAGAGAGCGACCATAGAAAGATTCTGCCGCCTCTGCGAGGCGGAAAACACCCAGAGAGAAAGATGTCTCCGGCAGACAGAATTCTGCCGGGGGAATTCCTTCCCGGAGAGGGGAGATAGTCGCCATCAACACCGCCATCAAGCTGGACTTCATCTGGATCATCATCATCATCATCACCACCACCATCATCTCCACCAGCACCATCAGCACCACCTCCATACCGCTGTAACAATTGGGTTGAATCTTGCATAGTTCTTAGGGGAAACTTTCCCGGTGTTGATTACTCTCTATGTTGATGCTATTGAGTGAACCATTGAATTATTGTTTATGTTTAGATTGCTACTTATCATTGTTTCATCTCTAATCATGATCCATATGATGTCTTATGAGTAGTTCATTTAGTTCTTGAGGACATGGGAGAAGTCATGTTGTTAGTACTGGAATTGTGTTGAGAAAGATTCAATGGTTTGATATTTAAGTTGTGGTGTACTTCTTCTAGTGGTGTCATGTGAACGTCGACTACATGACACTTCACCTATATGATCCTAGGGGAATGCATTGTGTATTTGGCTACGAATCGTAGGGGTTGCCGCAGTGACAGAAACCTGAACCCCCGTTAGGAAACCTTTGCACAAGGGACGTCGGGGTCTTAGAGTTTAAAGTTGTGGTTAGGTTTCTACCTTAATTACTTTCTTGTACTTGCGGATGCTTGCAAGGGGTATAATCACAAGTATGTGTTAATCCTAGGAAGGTCTGTACATTAGCATAGGTTCACCCACACAACACTTAGCAAACTAAAGAAGATTAATCAACTATATGAAGCAAAAGCAGTTGACGATATTCCCATGTGTCCTCGAGAACGTTTGGTCATCTTAAGTAATACAACCGGCTTGTCCTTTGCTAAAGAAAGGATTGGGCCACTTGCTGCATTTATTCTTATTGTATTTTATTTACTCGTACTTTATTTACCTGCATTATCAAAAAACCCTAAAAATCCGTTTGCTAATTATTTACAGAGAATTCCTGCTCCTAGCCGATCGCCAGCACCTTCTGCTCCTCGTTGGGTTTGACACTCTTACTTATCGAAAATACTACGATACACCCCCTATACTTGTGGGTCATCAAGACTATTTCTTGGCGCCGTTGCCGGGGAGTGAAGCGCTATTGGACAGTGGAACTGGTAAAGGAAACTTCTCCTATGAGTATTGTTTACTTCTGTTAGTTGCTTTATTTTCATTATGGATAATTCACTGAGTTTCTTATTGCGTAATGCTACTACCACTGCTGAGGGTAGCTGATGAACCACCACCTGCTGAGAATGATACTTTTAAAATACCTACAAAAATTATTGATCGTGTTATGGATAACTATTATGTTGGAGATGGAACTGTCCATCCTGGTGATCATTTTCTCTTTATACACGAATTATGCGGGTTGTTCAAGTGTGCACGTATTACAACAGATCAAGTCAACAAGAAGTTATTCTCATTATCACTGAAAGGAAGAGCTGAAGAATGGTCAAGCTTTTGAATGGGAGGAAATAGTACCTCTCTTTTATTCAAAGTTTTATCCTCCTAGTGAGATTCATAAAGATCGGAATCAAACATACAACTTTTGTCCTATTGATGGAGAGTACAGCTCAAGCTTGGGGGAGACTGAAGTTACTAATGCTCAAATGTCCCATTCATGAGATCCCCAACAATATTTTTATCAATAACTTTTATGCAAGGCTTTCTCTTCATGATAAGGATTTATTGGATGCCTCTTGTGCTAGATCATTTACACGCATGGAAGAAGAAGCTAAATGGGACCTTCTAGACCGTATTCAAGAGAATGTTGAAGCATGGGAGAATGACAAAGGAAGAAAGTTAGGTAATAAATTATGATTATGAATGCATTGAATCTTTTACGGGAACTGATGACTTTCAAAAAATTAAAAATGCTTATGGTTTAGACTCTCAAGCTATTGCAACTTATTTTAAGGCTTTTGCTTCCTATATTGAAGTTCCTAAAAAGAAATGCAATAAGTATCATGAACCATATAAAGATGTTGCTAAGTGTGTTCCTGCAAGAAATGCTGAAGTTTATACTGCTAATCATGCTTTACCTAAACCTTACATTGAGAAAATGTCTTTCCCAGTTTAGATAAAGGAACATTCTATGATAACTAGTATGGTTAATGAAAGTACAAATAAAGTTGTTGAACCTGATAAACAAATGGATGATGAACCTATAATAGCAAATGTGAAAGATTTTGTCACTAAATATGAAGAAGTTGGACACACTATCCTTTGTAAGGATAGCCCTAATATTGTTTCACAAAGTAGTGTTATGAGAGTTAGTGTCCCTGTGTTTTCTGTTAGGATAAGCGATCATTGCTACAATGGTTCTTCTGATAGCTATATCATTAAATTTATGCATGATACTAAAAGTTATTATGAGAGAGGGAAGACTGTTCTTATGCATCTCAATAATATCAAGTTTCCTCGTTTTATGCTGAAAGTTTTTATGTTGCACTTGTTTTGCCTTCCTATGCTTGTAGCCTCTGGTTTCAACAACTTGTTTGCTTAATAAATTCCCTTGCATAGGAAGTGGGTTAGACTTAAACATGTATATTTTTGCTTCTTAATGCTCTCTTTCACTTCAATTCATATCTTATGTGAGGTTCATTGAAATTGTCATGCCCATCTTAATGGCTATAAAGAAAGAGCTTTTTGGGAGACAACCCGATATAGTCCTTTTTTCAGTTTGTTTTTGTTTCTTTGAGTCTTGGAAGTTATTGTTGAGGCAATAAACTCTCCTTATCATTTTTGTTTGGTTTTGTGTCAAGATCAACCTCTAATGATAGAGAAGTAACATTTGGGGAAGTTGCTGTCCCGAAACAGATTTTTGTGCTTCACCGTAAAGATTCGTGAGCGATCTCTGTATGTCGGTTTGAGATGTAATTTTTCGTGCTTCTGCCCCAGGTTATTATTTAACTTTCGTTAGTTTTGCACTTTTAGATTTGAGCAACAGAAGATTTCCTAAAAAATTGATCTTTACCTCTTGGTCTATTTTGACAGATTTTGCCACTCTTGCATTTGCTTCTTTAAATGATTTCCTTTCTGAATTCTTTTTGGGTTTTCGGAAGGAGTTGCTATAGTAGCTTATGATTTTATGGATTTCAGTTGAAATTGGACTTAAAAGGTTTATTATCTCGCTTACACTAATGATTTCTAATGAGAATTGTGTGATGTTTTGTGTGAAAGAAATTTCCAGGTTATTGGAGAAAATGGTGTAATAAGAAAGTGAAAGGTTTCATGACTCGAGAAATATGAGTATGAATATGAAGATATTGATGCTATTCAAGTGGTAACTCCAGAAAAATTATCAAAGACCAAATTCAGAGACCTGCAGAGTCCATTTTCGAATAGGTAATAGTTCTGGTAAGAAAAGTTCCGCGAAAATTATGTCCAGTTATATTTTTGAATTTTTATCCAACAAGGAAAGATACAAAGCGAAAGAGGGATGGAAATGGAGCCAGGGTGGCTCACACCACCCCCTGGTGCGGGCCCCCTGGCCGCGCCAGCAGGTGGTGTGGCCACCTCGGCCTCCGTCTCCGACCTGTTTTCTCCCAGTACTTTCCTTTTGTTGTAAAACTTCGTAATATATAATCCCCCGGATCTCCCGAGCTTCGTATATCGTGTTCTCGTCGTGTTTTCGTTTCGATCTGTTTCTGGCAGGTAGAGTCCCAGATTTAGAGCCACAATGTCTTCCTTAGGATCAACCAAGGAAGATTGCTCAGCAGATATCATCAACCCATACATGAGAGAGTTGAAGATTCATCCCCAAGGAGTTCTTGCTTGAAGATGGGGAGGTACGTATAAAAGAGGTTCAAGCCCATAAAGGTGAAGGAAGTCTGGAGGATAGGATGGAAGCACTGGAGCAAGAAGTCTTTAGGTACAAGAAGATGGCGGAACGCGAAGTGGATATCATCCATAGGATTTGTTCCAAACTCATTGCCGAGCACCAAAAGGAGACTGCTGAGCTCAAGGATGAAGTTCTCTCACTACACCAAACAACCAACCAACTGCAAGCACAGCTCTACGACGTTCAAAATCAAAACTGTGAGTATGAGGTTAGGTTTAAACACATAAGTGTTGTTGCAAGTTTCAGGATGCTGGAGACCACGATGTCCTTTGTTGATGGGGAACCCTTACCTTGGAAGTAGGACAATGACGAGAGAATACCACCACCACCGAAGGAGTAATTCGTCATCAGTTTTTGGCATCCCCTTGGTTTTTTCCAAGCTTGGGGGAGTGCCGCGCTATCACATCACTATCTTCTATCTTTTTACCTTTTTAGTGGAGTCATATCATGAATAGAGAAGTTATCATGTAGGATGGTTTGCATTATGGAAGTGTCCCCCCTCTCGTTAGATATCTATGTATCCCTTGGAGTGACTTGCCGTTATGGAATATTAATGAGAAGTTCTATCATTTACTCTTTTGCATATCTTATATTAGTTTTCAATTCATGGTTATATGATTGATCTTGTCGTTATTATTGGTATCACTTTGGGATCATTGAGTTAAATTAGTTGGTTTTGGCAAACCTGGCTTGGTAAATAGCAACACTATTTTGAGAATTGAATGAAAAGGTTAAAAGTACTCTAAATAAATATAATTTTATCATCTTTCTTTCTTGATTTGGTCATAAGTTTAGTATTCTCTAGTTAAGATCTTTTGTGCTTCCAAGGAAGATTGCATGTTTGTTTTTATCACTTGTATGTTTGTTTGTTTCCTTCAACTCTTATGCTTGTTATCCAGCCTTGCTGTCGTGGTGGTGTCACGGCAGATGCCATGGATAAGCTAAGAGTGGGGCCAATATGCACTAGAGGAATCCAGGGAGGGATAGTGTGGTGATTCCACACACTGATGCTTTGTATTCTCCAAGTTCACTAGGTTTACAGATGCTCCTTGAGCTGTATTGGGGAGAGGAGGAAGAAGGAGCTCTCTTACTCTCACCACAGTTCTCACTCTAGGAACCAACTACCCCTGTTTCAGCCAGCCCCTTCTACAGAGGCCCTAGCACTCCTTATAAAGGGGAGGCTAGGTTGCCAACTAGGGCATATGTGGAGGCATATTCCTGGGAATATGCCTCTCCCAAAATAGCAAACCGACCGGGTCTCTTTTCCCTTCGTAAGCCATGCAGAGGGTACGTAACCCTCTGCGGCGCCAGCGTCAGCCGACATTGGCAGTGTCACCTTTGTCGGCCACGCCTTGCTGGTCCCTCCCTCTATTCGCTTCGCTCATGCTCCTGCGCACAGAGGTCACCTTTTGACCAGCAAGATATCTTCCTTCTCTTGCAAGCCTGGTATAACCTGGATCAGGCCTGGTTAACCCGGGTCCGTGGGTACCTGTGATGACCCACAAGTATAGGGGGTGTATCACAGTATTCTCGATAAGTAAGAGTGTCGAACCCAATGAGGAGCAGAAGGTGCTAGCTAGTGGTATGGATCGGAAATTCTCTGCAAATACTTAGCAAACGGATTTTTAGGGGTTTTCGATTAAGCAAGTAAACGAAATACGAGTAAATAAAAGACAGTAGGAATAAATGCAGCAAGTGGTCCAATCCTTTATGCAGCAAAGGACAAGCCGGTTGTATTACTTAAGATGACCAAATGTTCTCGAGGACACATGGGAAGACTGTCAAGTGCTTTCGCTTCATATAGTTGATTAATCTTCTTTAGCTTGCTAAGTGTTGTGTGGGCGAACCTGTGCTAATGTACCGACCTTCCTAGGACTAATACATACTTGTGATTATACCCCTTGCAAACATCCGTAAGTACAAGAAAGTAATTAATGTAGAAACCTAACCATAGCTCTAGACTCTAAGACCCTAACGTCCCTTGTGCAATGGTTTCCTAACGGGGTTCAGGTTTCTGTCACTCCGGCAACCCCTACGATTAGTAGCCAAATACACAATGCATTCCCCTAGGCCCATATAGGTGAAGTGTCATGTAGTCGACGTTCACATGACACCACTAGAAGAAGTACACCACAACTTAAATATCAAACTATTGAATCTTTCTCAACACAACTCCACTACTAACAACATGACTTCTCCCATGTCCTCAAGAACAAAACAAACTACTCGCAAGACATCATATGGATCATGATCAGAGATGGAATAATGATGTATAACAATCTGAACATAAACAATAATTCAATGGTTCACTCAATAGCATCAACTACAAAGAGTAATCAACACGGGGAAAGTTTCCCCTATGAACTAATGCAAGATTGAACCCAATTGTTACAGCAATATGGAGATGGTGATGAGGGTGCTGATGGTGATGATGGTGGCGATGATGATGATGATGATCCCGATGAAGTCCAGCTTGATGGTGGTGTTGATGGCGATGATCTCCCCTCTCCGGGAAGGAATTCCCCTAGCAGAAATCTATCTCCCGGAGAGATCTTTCTCTCTCGGTGTTTTCCGCCCCGCAGAGGCGGCATAATCTTTCTGTGGTCGCTCCCCGAGTCTTAGGGTTTTGGGAGGGTGATATACACCAGAGGGGAGAGCCTGGAGTGGGCCAGGGCGGCCACAGCACCTACTGGCGCGGCCTAGGGCTGCCCGCGCCAAGGGTGGTGTGGCCCCCTGTGGCCCATCTCCACTCCCTCTTCTGGCATCCTTTTTTCTTCTGGAAAAATAGGATTTTTCCATATATTTTCCTGGATTTTCTGATCTTCGCGAATTTTTCCTCCAAACAACACCTTTTCCATCAGAATCCTGACTGCAATGGTCCATGCTCCAAAAGTCATCAACAATGCAAAAACAGATGAAATAACATAAGTATCACCTCTCAATATGAAATATATCAATGAATAATAGTGAATTAAGACATAGAATAGTGATGCAAAATGGACGTATCAACTCCCCCCAAGCTTAGACTTCGCTTGTCCCCAAGCGAAACTGAGCTCAATAAACATGGCCTCGGGTTTATGGAGTGAAGAGTCGATAAAAGAATACGGACAAAAAGCATCACATTCATCAAATACATAGATCATAATAGAAGCCAACTCACTATTATATAACTTAACTTGTAATAGGTAAAGGAAACTCGATAAAGATACATCAAGTGAATCATAATTGGTAATGGCAAACTTAGCTCTTGGTCAAAGAATAGTTGATAATTTGCTAGAGTTCACAAATAGCTGGTTTTCAAAGATACCTTTAAAAGTAGTAAACATCAAGATAAGAGCAATGTGCAAAACAAGGAACATAAGACATGATTGAATAAATCATCATATGAATGAATGAAACACAACAACTCAAAATACTTGCTGAGATAGAAAGGAATAGGTTTACTGACTCAACTAAAAAGTAAAAGAAAGGCCCTTCGCAGAGGGGAGCAGGGATTGCAAGTTTCATAAAGAGCTCCCAAAAATTATGATACTTACTAGCTTTCAGCTCTCATTGCCCCTATCATAGGCATCTTTTGGTGATTAAGGTTAAAGTGACACAACTAAGAGGATATGCTTGACAAGTTATAAATTGAAATCTAATGCCCCTTACTTATGAGTACCGAACCTCATGCTACTAAACTTCAGTCACGAGTAAGCTCTTGTCATTGTAAATACACGTGTATCATTGAGAACCGCCAACGGGGTACCCCTTGCACATGACACAGGAGCTATCCCATAATCAAAATGACAAGGCAAGTAGACAGTGAGCATCTCAACAATATTTTTATTTGTTATTTGCATAGGTTTTTATTGAGGATGCTTCATAGAATGCTCACTATAGTTATGCTGCAAGTTTCCACCATGATTAGGCATGGCTTAGGCTAGCAGCCCATGTGTTTCTCTAACACACATATAAACTCCATGATCTTACAAGTTCCACTTTTATTTCACACCATCGGGATCCATAAGCAAAAGAACATGATATCAACTAGGTACAAAGTACCAAATGAAGTGTTGAAAGCGGTCCCCATGATACATGATTCTGCTAACTTCAACTCATAAAGCGCAAGCATATACGCAACAAAGAAGGACCCAATGGTTCAAGTTTATTAAATGCAAGAAAGTAAAGTGTGCCATCAAGTTCGTGAGAGATTTAATCACTAATTTTCACATAACAAGTTTAATTTGGGAGGAAGATAAACAAGAATTTACTTGGAATAGCAATAATGCTACTAGGTAGGTATGGTGGACACAAATGGCAGAGGTTTTGGTTTAAGGAAGTGGATGCACGAGAAGAATTCCCTCTCAGTACAGGTTTTTGGCTAGCAAGGCTAGATAGTAAGTATAAGAGTTGAAGGAAACAAACAAAAATACAAGCGATAAAGACAAACATGCAATCTTCCTTGGAAGCACAAAAGATCTTAACTAGAGAATACTAGACTTATGAGCACATCAAGAAAGAAAGATGATGAAATTATTTTTTCTTTAGAGTACTTTTATCTTTTCATTCAACTCTCAAAAAATAGTGTGCTACTCACCGAGCCAGGTTTGCCAAAACCAACTAAATTAACTCAATGATCCCAAAGTGATACCAATACTAACAACAAGATCAATCATATAACCACGAATTGAAAACTAATAGAAGCTATGCAAAAGAGTAAATGATAGAACTTCTCATTAATATTCCATAATGGCAACTCACACCAAGGGATACATATCTAACGAGATAGGGGACACTTCTATAATGCAAACCATCCTACATAATAACTTCTCTATTCATGATATGACTCTACTAATAAGGTAAAAGGATAGAAGATAGTGATGTGATACCGCGGCACTCCCCCAAGCTTGGAACAAACTAAGGGGATGTCAAACCTGATGACGAATTACTCCTTAGGTGGTGGTGGTATCCTCTCGATGAGCTCTTTGATCAGTTTCCCCAAGTCCTCAATGTCGAAGGTGAGAGTACGAATCAACTCCGAGTTGTGCTCAATACGGCTCATAATCATTTCAGCTCATGGATCCCAGCTCTTGTGATTCTTTTTCCATTCTTCCCTCTTGGAGTCTTCTTTTCCTGCATGGTTATGGATAAAGGTATGGCAGGGATTCTTGGTGTGTGGAGGAAGTGACCGTGGAGCCAAACTGTGACGAGGAGCTTTCCCCCCAGTCTGCATCCGTGCAGTCCTTCTAACCCTGGCAGGTTTCGTCACCACTCCAATGCTTGCAATGGTAGTGCTGGTGTGCGGATGTTGTCCTTTCTCCTCTTCACCTTCACTCTTGATCTCCTTCTCCTTCCCGGGGTCTTGGAGGTCTTCCTCCATAGGCTCGTTCCCTTTATCCTTGGCGGACACCATGGTGCTTCTAATATTTCAAAGAGTATATCCTGGCAGAAACAGATCGAAACAAAAACACGACGAGAACACGATATACGAACCTCGGGGGATCCGGAGGGTTATATATTACGAAGTTTTATATCAAAAGGAAAGTACTAGAAGAAAATGGGTCGGAGACGGAGTCTGGGGTGGACTCACCACCTGGTGGCACGGCCAAGGGAGGGCTCGTGCCACAGGGTGATTGAGCCACCCTGGCTCTATTTATGTTCCTTTTTCGCTTCGTAGCTTCCCCTATTGAGTGAAAACTGCAAAAATATAGTTGGATAGTATTTTCGTGGAACTTTTCTTACTAGAACCGTTACCTATTTGAACACGTACTTTGCAGGTCTCTGAATTTGGTATTTAGTGGATTCTTCCGGAGTCTCCACTTGAATAATCATCAGTATCTTCTTACACTTATTACTTGAGTCATAAAACCCTTCTCTTCCTTATTACACCATTATCTCCACTTCCTAGAAATTTCTTTCTCACAAAACTTCACATAGTTCTTATTAGCAACATTAATATAAGTGAAGTAATAAAACCTTTTGAGTCCAACTTCAACTGAAAATCATCAAAACATAAGATACTGCAGCAACTCCTTCCGAAAATCCAAAAAGAATTCAAAAAGAAAATCGAATAAAGAAGCAAATGCAAGAGTGGCAAAATCTGTCAAAACATACCAGCAGGTAAAGATCAATTTTTTCGAAACTCTTCGGTTGCTCAAATAAAAAAGTGCAAAACTAACGAAAGTTAAATAACAACCTGTGGCAGAAGCACAAAAAATTACAGCTCAATCCGATATACAGAGATCTCTCACGAATTTTTACGGTGAAACACAAGAATCTCGTTCGGGACAGCAGCTTCCCCAAATCTTACTTCTCTCTCATTAGAGGTTGATCTTGACACAAAAACCAAACAAAAAAGATAAGGAGCGGTTATTACCAAAGTAATAACTTCCAAGACTCAAAGAAACAAACACAAACTGAAAGCAAAAACAAATTGGGTTGTCTCCCAAAAAGCTCTTTCTTTATAGCCATTAAGATGGGCATGATAATTTTGGAGATGCTCACATAGGAATATGAATTGAAGTGAAAAAGAGAATTAAGAAGCAAAAACACACACACATTTAAGTCTAACCCACTTCCTATGCAAGGGAATTTTGTAAACAAACAAGTTGTTGAAGCCAGAGGCTACTTGCATAAGAAGGCAAAAGAAGTGCAACATAAAAACTTTCAGCATAAAACAAGGAAACTTGATATTATTGAGATACATAAGAACACTTTTCCCTCTCTCATAATAACTTTCAGTATCATGCATAAACTTAACAATATAACAATCACAAGGACCATCGTAGCAATGATCGCTTATTCTAATAGAAAACACAGGAATACTAGCTCTCATAATACTACTTTGTGAAACAATATTAGAGGTATCCTTGCAAAGGATAGTGTGTCCCTCTTTTTCATATTTAGTAACAAAGTATTTCAAATTTTCTATTATAGGTTCATCAACCATTTGTTTATCAGGTTCAACAACTTTATTTGTAATTTCATTAACCATACTAGCTATCATAGAATGTTCCTTTACCTTAACTGGAAAGGCATTTTCTCAATATAAGGTTCAGGTAAGACATGATTAGCAGTATAAACTTCAGTATTTCTTGCAGGAACACTCTTAGCAATATCTTTATAAGGTTCATGATACTTATTCCACTTCTTTTTAGGCACTTCAATGTAGGAAGCAAAAGCCTTAAAATAAGAAGCAATAGCTTGAGAGTCTAGACCATAAGCATTTTTAATATTTTGAATGTCATCAGTTCCCATAAAAGATTCAATGCATTCATAATCATAATTTATACCTGACTTTCTACCTTTTTCATTCTCCCAAGCTTCAGCATTGTCTTGAATACGGTCCAGAAGATCCCATTTAGCTTCTTCTTCCATGCGAGTGAATGATCCAGCACAAGAAGCATCCAATAAATCTTTATCATGTAGAGGGAGCCTCGCATAAAAGTTATTGATAATAATATTGTTGGGGAGCTCATGAATGGGACATTTGAGCATTAGTAACTTCAATCTCCCCCAAGCTTGAGCTGTACTCTCTCCATCAAGAGGCCAAAAGTTGTATATTTGATTCCGATCTTTATGAATCTCACTAGGAGTCTAAAATTTTGAATAAAAGAGAGGTACTATTTCTTCCCATTCCAGAGCTTGACCATTCTTCAGCAACTTATACCATTCCTCAACTCTTCCTTTCAGCGATAATGAGAATAGCTTCTTCTTAACTTGATCTGTAGTAATACCTGCATACTTGAATAACCCGCATAATTCGTGTATAAAGAGTAAATGATCACCGGGATGGACAGTTCCATCCCCAACATAGTAGTTATCCACAACACGATCAATAATTCTTGTAGGTATTTTCAAAACATCATTCTCAGCAGGTGGTGGCTTATCTACTACCTTAGCAGTGGTAGTAGCATTACCAAATAAGAAACTCAGCGAATTATCCATAAGAAAAATAAAGCAACTAACAGAAGTAAACAATACTCACAGTAGAAGTTTCCTTTACCAGTTCCACTCTCCAATAGCGCTTCACTCCCCGGCAATGGCGCCAGAAAATAGTCTTGATGACCCACAAGTATAGGGGGTGTATCGCAGTATTTTCGATAAGTAAGAGTGTCAAACCCAACGAGGAGCAGAAGGTGCTGGCTAGTGGTATGGATCAGGAATTATCTGCAAATATTTAGCAAACGGATTTTTAGGGGTTTTCGATTAAGGAAGTAAACGAAATACGAGTAAATAAAAGACAGTAGGAATAAATGCAGCAAGTGGCCCAATCGTTTATGCAGCAAAGGACAAGCCGGTTATATTACTTAAGATGACCAAACGTTCTCGAGGACACATGGGAAGAATGTCAAGTGCTTTCGCTTCATATAGTTGATTAATCTTCTTTAGCTTGCTAAGTGTTGTGTGGGTGAACTTGTGCTAATGTACCGACCTTCCTAGGACTAATACATACTTGTGATTATACCCCTTGCAAACATCCATAAGTATAAGAAAGTAATTAAGGTAGAAAACTAACCACAACTTTAGACTCTAAGACCCTTACGTCCCTTGTACAATGGTTTCCAAACGGGGGTTCAGGTTTCCGTCACTCCGGCAACCCCTATGATTAGTAGCCAAATATACAATGCATTCCCCTAGGCCCATATAGGTGAAGTGTCATGTAGTCGACGTTCACATGACACCACTAGAAGAAGTACACCACAACTTTGTTGCGACCTCGGATCGTAAAGATCCTAAGTCCATGTGATTAGCATGCTAGTCCCTGGATCAATTGCTAGCACTTCACAGTCGATGAATATCATGTAAAACACAAGTCATTATTACACGAATAATCCAGAGTATAATGATTACAACTTGCATATCTTATAGCTAGCTCAATTAAAACAGCGTAAACTAAGTAAAACTTGAGTCCATCAAAGCCCCGGGCTAGTTGCGTGAAGACCCGCGATCCCTACGCACCTTTCAGTCTTCGGATTCTGCACATAAGACGTGCAGCCAACAAGTTGGGTCAATACTTTGAATGTATTGGAAAATTACACCAAGGAAAGAGTAAGTCTATCTCTACATGCAAGGCTAAGAGTAGTATTTGGGGTTCATTTGCATAAAGCCAATTTTCTCAATGTAAGAAGAAAAGAGGAGGTGATTTTCCCTACTTTGTAAACTTTGATAAGTAGTATAGGGTCGAGTGGTACACGTGGATATTACTCACCAAGTTCCCAATCAACCTAGCACTTGGATATTACGCACCAAGTTCCCAAAATCCCACCCAATGGCGATATTACTCACGCCTTGGGGTTTATAAAACGTTAAGTTTGGAAAAGAGAGAGGAAGATCTTTCAGAGGCTCCATCCTTCAGATGCTCAATGTTGTTCTGTTTTCATGAACATGGCTGATCGATCGGATTGCAATACTCTCGAGAGGTTGTGCACTTTCCCCACAATCCACGATCAAGTCCTTTTACAGACAAGACCATGGCGAAGCCTTCCCTTAGCAGCCCCTCTACCAGCTGGATCCAACCGTGCCAAGAACCTCCAAATGTTGGTACCCCGGTGAGGTTTCCCACTAAGTACTAAGCCAAGACAAAGCCCATATGTATTGTGGTTGCACTGGAAGCTTCTGAATTCTGAAACATGGCAGACTTCTTTGATTCCTGGGCGGTCGTCCTCTAGCAAAATTCCACTTGTTGTCCCGACAACCATTCTGCCCAGAAGAAAACTTAGTTTTATTTTGAAGAAGGTTTTGAGAGGAAAAGGGTTCGCTCGAAAGAGCTTTTATACTTAGAAAGTTTTTACTCTTTCGAACCCTCCCAACGGTACTTGATATATATAAGTATATAGCATAGCAAGCATAACTTAGAAAAACAGGATAACTTAATGGGATGGAAAATCCTAGGCATAGAGCTACTCATGGCATACTACAAAACCGCACTTGCAAAAATGGTACTAAGAAAATCTACCAAAAACCTACACATGCATACTATAAGATTTGAAGAGTAAAACATGCATAGTTAAAAACTGGGACATAATATGTACAAGTGGTGTAACTTGCCTTGATCCTAGCAGCACTCTACACAACAGTACTCCTCAGCGCACTCCGAGCAATCTAACGAAAACAAAACATAGATCCAATCACTATTTGCACAAAACAATGTCACGAAGGTGAATATGCATGCATGCAACATGGTAATATGCAAGGATGGATTCAAATTTTACCAAGGGCTTATTCGGGCGTGTTGTTGAGTTGGGGATGTCATTAGATTCGATTCCCCATGGGTTTTTAAGTATTTTGGATTAAATCCTAAATAAACAAGCTCAAAACTAGATTTACAACTCCAATCTACCTCGAGATAGATCTGAACTCTCTAAGCAAGTTATAACAATTTCCTACAGAAGGTCTCGCAGAAACAAAGTCAATGCAACAAGAATCAATTAAAACGGATCTACGGATAATTTTCTAGAATTAAAATACTCTAATCTAAACTTTAAATCCTACTGCAAGATTGCTATAGTAAAACAGTAATATTATTGTAGATATGTATTCTACTCAAAAATATGAATCCAACGGTATATTATACGCAAATTTTGGACAAAAACTCGAATTACTAAGAATTAAACGAGATTAAAACAATTTCTGCCTAATTTAGAAAAAAATCAGAGCAGCGGCCAGCTATGCGACGACAAGTGGCGTCCAGGGGTTGGTCCAGCGGGGTGCGCGGGGCTGACGAGGCGCGCTGATGAGGCAAGCGCCACGCGGCGCGACGCGATAGGCTGGTACCCCTTCAGCCTGGCCAACTAATCCTAATCGTTGGATTGGAAACGGACAGCTGGGGGATGGCCGGTGGCTTACCGAGGTGGGTGGCGACGGGGTCGACGGCGGACGGCGGCGGCGGTCGGCAGCGATCGGCAACGACGAGGCGGTGCTCCCCCGGCTCGGTGGAGTAGACGACGGCGGATGGTCCCTCGTCGCGGTTCCGTTCCCGGGGGTGGCGTCGGCTCCCTTCCTCCGAGGCGGTGGCGAACGGCGGCTAGAGCTCGCGGATTCCGGCGAAGCTCCGGGGAGCAATTGAGGTGGCTGTGGTGCACGACGAAGAGGGAAAAAGGCGTGAGAGGGAGTGGTACTGCAAGGGGAAGAAAAAGGCAGTGGAGGTCTTCGGAAAGATTACCGTCGGGCGGCGGCGGTGCTGCTCCGGCGAGGTTGGCGGCGAGGTCGCGGGTGGCGGCGCGGCGAGCAAGGGCTAGGGTTTTTTTTGGTGGCGGCCGGGCGCATGATTTATAGTCCAGAGGACTTGGGGGGCGGCCGGTCGCGGAACCGGCTCCGATTCGGCCGGAGGCCGTTCCTGACGCGTCGGCGACGGTGGAGTCCATCCCGATCTCCACGGAGATGAAGGCGCGGTGGGACCCGCCTGTCGGCGGCTGCGGCGCGGGGGCAGGCTGGCGACTGGCGGCGGTTGTTGGGCCGGCCCAGCCGGGCGACTGTGGTGTGCGCCGATCGCTCGCGGGCGTGCGCGGTAAGTAGTCGCGGGCTGGCTTCGCCTGGCCCGCTTAGGTTAGACTTCTCTTTTTTTGTATTCTTTTTATTTATTTCTGTTTCACCAAAAGTTGCATAACTTTTGCAATCGGACTCCGAATTAAATGAAATTTGTCTCTAAAATTTTGTGAAAAGAAGAGCATTAGAAAGAGGTTATAAAATAACACTTTTGCAAGGGTTTTGGAGGTTAGAAATGGTTTTACCCTTTTAGTCTTTATATGACTATGGGGTTTAGGAAAATATCTGATGCAGTTGATGCCATGATGCAAGGATATGATGCATGCTTCTAGTAACATCTGGAATTGCAAAATTTGGGATGTTACAAACCTACCCCCCTTAAGAAGAATCTCGTCCCCGAGATTCAGGTTGGTTAGCAAATAGGTGTGGGTGTTCTTTCTTCAGGTCGTCTTCACGTTCCCACGTGGCCTCTTCCTTGGAATGGTGATTCCATTGAACTTTGCAAAACCTGATAGTCTTGGTACGAGTGGTTCTCTCGGCTGTCTCCAGAATCCTGGTGGGTTTTTCCTCATAGGTGAGATCGTTTTCCAGTTGAACCTCGTCCAACGGAACTGTATCCTTTAGTGGGGTTTCAGCCATTTCTGGGTGGCACTTCTTTAATTGCGACACATGGAAAACATCATGAACTGTTAATACTTCGGGCAATTCCAACTGATAGGCAACCTCCCCTCTTCGACCCAAGATTTTGTAGGGCCCTATGAATCGGGGTGCTAACTTACCCTTGATTCCAAATCTCTTAACTCCTCGTAGTGGCAAAACTCGAAGATACACACGGTCTCCCACTTCATAGGTCACATCCCTGCGCTTGGAATCAGCATAACTCTTTTGCCTAGATTGGGCTATTTTTAACCTGTCTTGAATCTGTCTCACTTTTTCTTCGGCATCCTTGACCAGTTCAGGTCCAAACAAACTCCGTTCTCCAACCCCACTCCATAGCAGCGGAGTCCTACACTTTCTGCCATATAGAACTTCAAATGGAGCCATCTTGATACTAGTTTGGTAACTGTTATTGTATGAGAATTCCGCATATGGAAAATTATCATCCCAACTAGACCCATAGTCTAGCGCACAGGCTCTTAAGATGTCCTCCAAGATCTGATTAACTCTTTCCGTTTGCCCATCTGTTTGCGGGTGGAAAGCAGTACTAAACTCCAGTCGTGTCCCTAGAGACTCGTGTAACTGTCGCCAAAACTTTGAGGTGAATTGGGTACCTCTATCAGAGACAATCCCCTTGGGTACACCATGAAGACTTACGACCCTTGACATGTAAATCTTAGCAAGTTTAGCACTTGTATAGGTGGTATTTACGGGAATAAAGTGGGCCACCTTTGTGAAGTGGTCGACCACTACCCAGATGGAGACATACCCAGAACGAGTCCGCGGTAGTCCTGTGATAAAATCCATGCCTACCTTGTCCCACTTCCAATCGGGCACAGGTAATGGCTGCAGCAGTCCTGCTGGTTTTTGATGTTCGGCCTTGACTCTGTTGCACACGTCACACAAGGAGATGTATTCAGCAATTTCTCTTTACAAGTTATTCCACCAGAACCTATCTTTCACATCCATGTACATCTTTGTATTACCAGGATGAATTGAGTAAGGCGAATCGTGAGCTTCCTGAAGAATTATCTTCCTGATAGCGGGATCATCGGGAACGCACAAACGCTTCTCATACCAAAGTATTCCTTATTCATCTGTATGAAACCCTTTTGCTTTACCCTTGCCTATATTAACTCTTATCTCCTCCAACTCTTTGTCCCTCTTCTGGGCCTCTTTGATTTGGTCTAGAAGTGTGGGCACTATCTCCATAGTCGCTAAGTACCCCTTAGGAACTATCTCCAACCTTAGGTCCTTGAACTGTTCACACAAATCCTTTGGAAGTTCTCCCACGGTAAGTCCATTTACATAGACCTTCCTGCTTAGGGCGTCAGCCACAACATTGGCCTTTCCAGGATGGTACTACAGGTCCAAGTCATAGTCCTTGATGAGCTCAAGCCATCTCCTTTGCCTCATATTTATTCCTTTTGAGTGAAGATGTATTTAAGGCTCTTGTGATCCGTGAACACATCACAATGTTTGCCTATTAGGTAATGTCTCCATACCTTGAGCGCATGCACAACTGATGCTAGTTCCAAATCGTGCGTGGGGTAGTTATTCTCATGGTTCTTAAGTTCCCGAGAGGCGTAAGACACTACTTTTCCATCTTGCATCAGTACACTACCAAGTCCTTGTCGAGAAGCGTCGCAATAGACCTGGAAGTCCTTTTGGATGTCAGGGAGACACAAAACTGGTGTTGTTACTAGGCACTTCTTTAATTCTTGAAAACTTGCTTCGCAAGCCTCGGTCCATTGGAACTTCTTCTCTTTCTTCAGCAACTCTGTCATAGGCTTTGCTATCTTGGAAAAGTTTTCAATGAACCTTCGGTAATATCCCGCAAGGCCCAGGAAACTCCTGATATCACCCACATTCTTAGGGGACTCCCATTCTGTTACGGATACTACCTTACTTGGGTCCACGGTAACTCCTTTAGCTGACACAACATGACCAAGGAATCCCACTTCTTTCAACCAGAACTCACATTTGCTAAACTTGGCATACAACTTGTGTTCCCTTAACTTTTCCATGATTAGGCGCAGATGCCTCTCATGTTCCTTCTCGTCCTTGGAGTATATGAGTATGTCATCAATGAATACCACAATAAACTTATCCAAGTACTCCATGAACACCTTGTTCATCATAGTCATGAAATACGTTGGGGCATTGGTTAAGCCAAACGACATCACGGTGTACTCATACAATCCGTATCGTGTGGTGAAGGTTGTCTTGGGTACATCCTGTTCCCGGATCTTTAGCTGAAAATAACCTGATCGGAGATCAATCTTAGAGAACACACTAGCTCCCTTTAATTGATCGAACAGGTCGTTGATATTGGGCAGAGAGTACTTATTCTTGATTGTCACTTCATTCAACGACCAGTAGTCCATGACTAGTCTCTTGGTTTTATCCTTCTTCTCCACGAATAAGACAGGTGCTCCCCAAGATGACGCACTTGGTTGAATGAAGCCTTTGTCCAATTGCTCTCTAAGCTGTTTCTTAAGTTCCTTCAGCTCATCCACATCCATCTTGTACGGTCTCTTTGTTATTGGTCCAGTACCAGGCATCAAGTCAATGAGAAACTCGATGTCTCAGTCAGGAGGCATCCCTGGCAATTCTTCCGGAAACACATATGGATACTCCTTCACAATTGTCACATCCTCCAAGCTAACCCCCTTAAGAGAGTTCACCATACTTCCTTTGAGTGCGAAAGCTGACTTAAAGCGGATCCTTTTCTTATCCGGAGTCGTGAGTGCGATAGTTCTTTTGGCACAATCTATGACTCCCTCGTATTCGGTCATCCAATTCATGCCCAAAATTATGTCTAAGCCTTGTGACTCCAGAACGACTAGGCTGGTGGGAAAGATGTGTGCCCCATGCCTTAGTTCTAACCCACAGCATCCAGAGTTTGCCACTATTTCCCCTCCAGGAGAACTTACCCTTAGGGGAGTGCTAATAGTCTCCGTAGGTATCTTGCCTCTATCCACAAATACCCTTGATATGAATGAATGCGATGCACCAGTATCAAAAAGAACAACTGCGGGGGTGGAGTTAATCTTGAACTTACCAATCACGGAGTCAGGTGCCTCACGAGCATCCTCCATGGAGACATGATTCACCGTGGCTTTGACGAACGGATTCGGCTTCTTCTCATTTCCATTACCATTGCCATGGTTGTGTCCGTTGCCTTTTCCATTACCATTCCCATTCTTTATCTTTTCGGGGCAAGTAGTTGCATAATGCCCTGTCTTGTTACACTTGAAGCATGTCACTTCACTCAGATCCTTCCCATTGCCATTTCCATTGCGGTGTTTATGGCCATTGTGGTTATGTCCTCCATGACGATGACCATTGTGGTTGTGGCCATTGTGGTTGTGGGGTGGTGGTGACGAAGTGCGTTGCTTCTGATATGGGGCCGAGTTGTGCTTGTGTGAGGTGGACTTTCTCTTTCGGTTCTCTATACTCCTTTGCTTTGCTTCAACCACAACTGCCATGTCCAGAAGTTCCTGATAGTTATCAAACTTCAGAGCCACAAGCTGAATGGATATTTCATCATTAAGTCCCCTTAAGAACTCCTCCTGTCTCTTGGCATCAGTGGACACATCATCAGGTGCATAACGTGCCAGCTTGTTGAAAAGGTCCCCATACTCGGAGACAAGGCGATGTAGTTGTTTCAAGTCACGGAACTCACGTCTCTTTAGTGACATGACTCCCGCGGCTACGTGATGAGTACGAAAGGCCGCCTCGAAGTGTTTCCAGGTGATAGCCTCAATATCGGGGTGGGTGACCTGGTAATTATCCCACCATTCAGTAGCTGGTCCCTCAAGTTGGTGCGCAGCAAAGCGCACCCTGTCAGCTCCCACAACTTGGACGGTGTCTAACTTCTTGTTGGTGGTGCGGAGCCAGTCATCTGCCACAATTGGCTCAGAACTACTTGAGACAATTGGAGGGTTCAACCTCAAGAACCGAGTTAGGCGATCCTGTTGGGGCGGTGGGGGTGGTGGAGGCGGCGGGCTGTTGTTGTTGTTTTGCATGTTTTGGATGAGGAGTTGGATCATCTGATTCTGGGAGTTCAGAAGTTGTGCTATCTCTGGGGGCATGTTGTTGTTGTTCCCGCCATCTGTGGGGTTTGGGAAAACAAGTTAAGAAATAGATAGAAAGCCTAAGGAATAAACTCCTACCCTTATGTAAACATGAGAAAAACACACGATAAAAGCAAGGCACACCAAGCACATAGATTAACTCACTCAACCAGTTTAACTAATCCAAAATAATTGTTTTGGTACTCAGTACAATCGCGAACGATGTTTGACTATAGAACTAAAGGTGGTCCAACTACTCATCATCCACTTCCTCATCCTCAATAACGAAGCCTTCCTTCTACAACAGTGACTTGTATAACTCCATGTCCTTCGTCATGGCTTCGAGCTTCTCCTGAAGTTCCTTCACCTCCTGTGGCTCCCGTGTAGCAGCTTTGAGCCTATCTTGAAGTTCCTTTACCTCTTGCAGCTTCTGGGTAGCAGCTTCGAGCTTCTCTTGAAGTTCCTTCTTCTCCTTCTGTAGCTTCTTGATCAAACTTGACCCCATAGTCACGGGCGTGATCTTCTCCTCCAAGCTCCTCTTGGCTGCTCGCAGGTCCTTCAACATGGTGGCAAAGTTCTTGAACTCCATCTCGCTTTTTGCGAGCACAAGACTTTGCTCCACAATCCTCTTGTTCTTATCTTGCACCCTCTTCTCTTGATTAGCGAACTTCTTGTCTTGGGCGGTGAGCTCCCCTCCTAGGGACTTGATCTTCTCTTCCAGCTCCTCAATCTTCTCGTCCTTCTCCTTGACTAGGGCACAAAGCTCGTCATTCCTCATGATCTCAAGGCAACTCCCCTTATGAAGATCATTGATGTGGGACTCCAAGTCATGATATTGGATCCTTCAACGCTTGCATGTCTTCCTTTCCTCCGGGGTTAACTCGATTGGAACTCCCTTCTCATCACGTCTTCCAAAGAGTTTGATGTAGTGGCCTTCAACCTCTTCATGGTGGCATCCGCAAAGGCATCCAATGAGCTCCTGCAAGCTGAGCTAAGTCCTTTATCGTTGGAGTCGCTGGTGACGTTGAGTACAATGGCCTCTATCTTGGGTTCTGACTTGCTGCGCCCTGGTTGGATGACTTCAATCGCCCAGCATCCTTCCTTGTGCATCTTCCTCAACTCGCTTCCCTTGATTGACGGCATGGGTAACTGCAACGTCTTGATGATGTCCAGAAGGCATTCCCCAAAGCGCAGGCCCTTGAGGTCTTCGGCGGTGTCGTAGTAGAAGGCCGTCATCTTTAGGTTAGGAGAAATAAAATTAGGCACAAAACGATAAGAAGGAGAATTACTAGAAGAGCATAAATAACTTAGAAGACTATGGAAAGACAAAAACAATGGTAAAGGTGGTTTCCAATCCTAGGGGTCACGTCCTACAGGCAACTTTGTGCTCTGATACCATCTGTTGCGACCTCGGATCGTAAAGATCCTAAGTCCCTATGATTAGCATGCTAGTCCCTGGATCAATTGCTAGCACTTCACAGTCGATGAATATCATGTAAAACACAAGTCATTATTACACGAATAATCCAGAGTATAATTATTACAACTTGCATAGCTTATAGCTAGCTCAATTAAAACAGCGGAAACTAAGTAAAACTTGAGTCCATCAACGCCCCAGGCTAGTTGCGTGAAGACCCGCGATCCCTACGCACCTTTCAGTCTTCGCATTCTGCACATAAGACATGCATCCAACAAGTTGGGTCAATACTTTGAATGTATTGGCAAAATACACCAAGGAAAGAGTAAGTCTATCTCTACATGCAAGGCTACGAGTAGTCTTTGGGGTTCATTTGCATAAAGCCAATTTTCTCAATGTAAGAAGAAAAGAGGAGGTGATTTTCCCTACTTTGTCAGTCCGCTGGCAAGGTGATTTTCCCTACTTTGTCATTTGCATAAATCCAATTTTCTACATACACCAGTCCGCTGGCAAGGTTGCCAGCAAGCCTCCGACTAAGATCATAGTCCGGAGAGCTCGTAAGCCCGTGGAGCCTCCGACCTCTGATGAATAAGTTTCTTTTTTCCTTGTACCATTTTCTGCTTCAAGTTTCTTTGTCTTCACACCTCTCTCTTTGTTACATAATTCATCATTCGTTGTTTAATTTGATAGGGCTGCCATGGAAGTTCCCCAGAGCGGCTCCAGCATCGTCTCGCCCCTCCGGCGTACCCCATCTCCCCCTCGCGATGATGACACGCGCCCACTAAGCCCGATTCAAGAAGGCTCGGTGGCTACACCGGATCTCAGTCCACCTTGCTCAGAGGAGGGCAACTTCGGTGTAGGGGGAAGTGGTGCCGCCGAGGACAAGCTAAGGTCGGATGTTCCCAGCTCCTCATCGACTCCACCGCAACCCATCACCTCCGAGGTACCAGCAGCACCAACAGCACCACTGTCAACACCGGCAACAACACAAGCACCAACACCAATACCACCAGCAGCACCAGCAGCAACACAAGCACCAGTACCAGCTCCAACTCCCTCTGCCTCGTCCGAGTCTTCCAAGACCTGGCGAGAAGACCCCACTAGCACCAAGGCCGCACCCAAGTCCAAATCTACAGCTCAAGCTCCTGCCTCCCAATAGCAACCCAAGGCTAAGAAAAGTTCTGGTGCCACCAAGGCAACATCCATCGAGGCTGGACAGCGCACGCTCGCGTCCATGCTGCCGAAGAAAGATGCCTCCTCCGGGTCAGCTAGCAGCAAGCAGCTTGCCCTGCATACTAGCCCTACTGCCGCCCAAGTTGCGAGGAAGGAGGCCCACGCCAAAGGCTTGGTTGCGCCTCACATGCTTAGTGGAGAGGATTGTCCTCCGGCTCTGATCGAATATGTCAATAATTGGAACAGAGCAGAGTTCGTCAATCCCAATGACAATCTCCCAGAGAAGTTTGGGCCCGCCGAATTCAGCGCACAAATGAACATAGCAGCCAAGGCTATCAACATTGCTGGCCGGATGATGGAGGTACGCTAATTTGTCTTTTACCTAATATGCACAAGTGCTTAGATATATATCCATTAGTCCCCGAGCCTCCGGGGGAGTAACTTGTTACTTGGCTGGATGCTGCTTAGAGAACTAGCGTAGCTCCTTGGTAGCTTTAGAATATGCACACACCTAGAGCCGGGTTAAGTTCCACTTGGCCTGGATTTTGTACACTTCGAATATACACACACCTAGAGCCGGGTTAAGTTCCACTTGGCCTAGATTTTGTACACTTCGAATATGCACACACCTAGAGCCGGGTTAAGTTCCACTTGGCCCGGATTTTGTACACTTCGAATATGCACACACCTAGAGCCGGGTTAAGTTCCACTTGGCCCGGATTTTATACACTTCGAAATATGCACACACCTAGAGCCGGGTTAAGTTCCACTTGGCCCAGATTTTCTACACTTCGAATATGCACACGCCTAGAGCGGGGTTAAGTTCCACTTGGCCTGGATTTTGTACACTTCGAATATGCACACACCTAGAGCCGGGTTAAGTTCCACTTGGCCCGGATTTTGTACACTTCGAATATGCACACACCTAGCTAACGTTGCTTTTTTCAGGTTACTACCAACCGTCGGAGTGTTGAGTTTCAGCGCCTCTTGGATTCCCACAAGGTGCTACGCTCGAAACATGGTACTCTTCTTGCTGAATGTGAGAAAAAGGGTAAGTTTTATCTTCGAATTTTCCCCCCATCTTTCTTTCTCTTTTCCCGCCGGACTAATCTATCATTCAGTTTGCACAGCCGGAATGGAAGCCGAAAATACAATCATGAGGAAGAACTTGGCTGAGATAAAAAGGTAATTCGCTTTGGTTACTTAATTTCCGTGCTCTCTCTCCTTTCTCCTAGGCTCGATAGATATTCATACCTCGGCTCTACCGGGTCAACAAATCATTGCAGCATCCCTTGAAGACAGTGTGCCTGTGCCTGATATGATGCTGCACTTTCTCGAACAAGTAGGGCAACACCAGGCTGAGCTCAAGAAGAAGGATGACGAACTTGTCAAACTCCGAGCCAAGGATGATGAAATTGCCAAGCTCAAGGCTGAGATGAAAAAGCTCAAAAAGCTCCATAATATTGAGATGGACAAGGCTGGCTAGGACTTCACTGAGGAGCGAGAGCGTCTTAACCTCCAACTTGCAAAGGATCAAGAATTGCTGAAAGAGGCCGCCATCAAGCTTGACTCGGCTAATGCTGAACTTGAGCAGCTCCGGAAGAGGCGTGCTGATTTCACCAAAGTGCTGACCCGGATCCATAGTCATATCTCGCGTAAGCTCTTTTCCTTCAGTCGACATGCATTTCTCTGGGTTATACTCTTTTACTCACTTCATTTGTTTCGTTTTCAGGAAAATTCCCAGAGGGCGATGCCATTGCAGCTACTGCCGTTGCCAAGTTCCGCCGGCAGAGGGGTACCCCGACTGATCTTGGCTCTGAACCCATTCCTTTTGACATGGAGGATCTGCGAGTCAGCCTATTCGCCCGGGTTGAAATTGTGAAGAACTATGGTTCGGGTCTCCTGGATGCAGCCGTCCAGATCAGCCGTGCCCTTTGGCCTGATGAGGATGCCCCAAAGGGATCCACTGCTTTGATCAATAAGCTGATGGATTGCGAGACCCAGCTCGACCTCTAGAGGGAATCCGCTGCTCGTGCTGGAGCTGACACTGTCCTCCACTTCGTGCTCACTTGGTATGACAAATTGGATTTGAAGCTCCTCGAGCGCTTGCGCACCGGGTCCAAGTGGTCGAATGATCCGGATTGGGTTGCTCGGTGCAAGGCTTGTGCCCACAATCTTATCCAGTTTGCCCCTGTCCATCAATGGAACAAAGGACCAAGCTTCCTCGACGTTGTTGACGACGAATATGTTGAAGATGATTCAGGCGACGAGGAAGAGGACGAAGCCTCGGATCCTGAAGATAACGAAGATGATGATGAGACTGAAACCGGAGTTCCACCCGTTGGCGCCGAGTTACCTCCTCCTGCTGCTGCTCCTTGAGTATGAAAAATAATTTGAAATTTATCAAATCCCCGGTATGCCGGGTGCAAATGTATTAAGCATACTGGTTGTGTTTTGCTACTAAGTTGTTCACACCGGATTAACTTGGGCGTAGTCCCCGAGTTTCGTTTTCTTGTTCCTTTAATTTCATGGCTCGGCTCGCGTCTCCCTTGATTTGGTTTTGTGACTTACGAGTCCGAGTTTCAAAAATTGACTTAACAATAATTGGAAACTTTTAGGATTAGCTCAAAATGATCCAACATAGTAAAGGTAAAGTAAACATGGTGTTAGTCTGAACAATAAGCGTCGGCTCGATTACGTTCCTTTCCTTAGTCGTTTTTCGTGTGCTGCGCATTTCTAAACTTGTTCTCTTGCTTGCCATGAAGCCAATTCTTGTTGGACAACAGCAAGTCGAAGAGTTGAGTTTTTGGTGTTCACGCACTACTAATCTAGCTTAGGTAAAAGTAACTTAAGCTAGCCGACATAAAAATAAATAACTAACACAGAGGACAACAAATATTACTAAGGCAGTCCCCGAGTTACTGCTCAAGGTGCCAAGATTTCATTGATAAGCTCATTGCCGGCATACATACCGACATATGAGAAACTCGGATACACACACTTCTTTGTTATGTGTAGAATGGATGAAGTAGGGCTACATTCCATGGGTGCTTAGATTCCTCGTCAGACCTGTCTGCCTTATTCTTCTCCTGCGGTTGTGCATCAATGAGATAATAAGAGTCATTGTGCATTGCTTTGCTTACAATGAATGGCCATTCCCATGGGGGGGATAACTTATGCATGCCAGCAGTACGTTGCACCAACCGGAGTACCAGATCACCTTCCTGGAAGACTCAAGGGGTTTACTTTCCGGCTATGATAGCGTCTGAGATTTTGCTGATATTTGGCGGATCTGGACAATGCCAGTTCTCTCGCTTCTTCCAGTAGATCAACATCATTTTGCCGGGCTTCTCGCACTTCAGCTTCTGTGTATTGGGTGACCCTAGGCGAATCATGCTCTATGTCGGCTAGTAATACATCTTCTGCCCCATATACTAGAAAAAATGGCGTATAGCCTATTGATCGATTCGGAGTTGTTCTTAAACTCCACAGTACCGCTGGTAGTTCTTCTATCCAGCACCCCACTGATCTTTGCAGCGGCTCAATGAGCCGGGGTTTTGTCCCGAATAACACTAACCCGTTGGATCATTCCACTTGTCCGTTCGATGCGGGGTGGGCTACTAAAGCAACGTCCAGCCGGATCTTTTTATCCCGGCAGAATCGCGCAAATGCTCCTTCAGCGAAATTGGTGTCGTTATTTGTTATGATACTGTGAGGGTAGCCATATCTCAGGATGATATCCTTGAGGAATGTCACGGTTGTAGCTCCATCACATTTTCTTATTGGCTTTACCTCAATCCATTTTGTAAACTTGTCAACCATAACCAAGATATGGCTCATATTTCCTCTTGCCGGCTTAAATGGACCAACCATATCCAAACACCATACAGCAAATGGCCAGGTAATTGGTATGGTCTTGAGCTCTGACATTGGCATGTGTGTCTTGGTAGTATACCTTTGACAACCGTTGCATTTTCTTACTAGATCCTCTGCTTGCTCTAAGGCACTTGGCTAGTAAAACCCATGCCAGAAAGCTTTTGCTACTAAGGCTCGGCGTGATGCCCACATTCCCCTTGATGTATATCTCGGAGGATGTCAAACCCTTTTTCCGGGTCAACACATCGTTGGAGGACATTAGTGACACTCCTTTTGTATAGCTCGGCATTGATAATCGTGTATGCCTTTGCCCTCCTCTGAATTTTCCTTGAAAGCACTTCTTCATTGGGCAAGGATCCATCCTTCAGGAACTAGAATATGGGCAGTGCCCAAGCTGGTATAGCTCGCACTGGAAACACATCCTCGTCAAATTCCATTTGATCCACCAACATAACCTCAGCCGGATCATGTTGCGCAATCCTCGGGTTCTGCGAGGCAGTCCCCGGGTTTCCTGAACCACTTACCACATCAATGTCCATGGGCACAGCTTCCGACTCTGGATTTGCCGGGATATAGATTGACTCGGACTCTGGGGATGGCCTGATAGATGGCTTTATGAGGTGCTCTAGTGCTACACCCAGTGGAATCACTTGTCTGGTTGATTCGAGTTTTGACAGTATGTCGGCAGCCTCGTTTTCCAGCCGGGGTACATGGTGAAACTCGCATCCCTCGAAGTATCCTGATACCTTTTGCACATGAAATCTGTACAATGCCATGTTTGCACCCAACGCATCCCATTGCCATGAGACTTGCTAAACTACCAGATCCGAGTCACTGAAGCACTGGATCCGACAAATTCCAGTTTCTTTTGCCACCTTGAGCCCATGCACAAGTGCTTCATATTCTGCCACATTGTTTGATGCTGTGAAGTGGATCTGTAACACATACTTCAGCTGGTCTTTCTTGGGAGAGGTAAGCACAACTCCGGCACCTAACCCGGTTTTCATTTTTGATCCATCAAAATGCATTCTCCAGTAATTCGGATCTCGCAATGGTGGCTCATATTGCATTTTAGCCCAATCTAAGAAAAAGTCGGCCACAGCCCGAGACTTGATCGCATCTCTCCTGTCAAATTGTGGAGCATATGGGGCTAGTTCAATTGCCCATTTTGCAATCCGGCCACTTGCATCCTTGTTGCTCATTATCTCAGATATGGGGGCTTCACATATTACTTTGATGGGGTGCTCTTCAAAATAGTGCTTCAGCTTCTTAGCTGCCATATACACACCATATGCCATGTTCTGATAGTGAGGATAGTTTTGCTTTGACGCTGATAGTACCTTGCTCAGGTAGTAGACTGGCCTTTGCACCGACTTACCCTCTACATCGCGCTCTACCACAATCACTACACTTACAACCCGGCTGGTTGTGGCTATGTAGAGCAACATTGGCTCTTTTGATAGTGGAGAGGCTAACACCGGTGCAGTGGCTAACATTTTCTTTAACTAGACGAAGGCTTCATTGGCCTGCGGCGTCCATATGAACTTGTCTGACTTTTTCATTAGCTGATAGAGAGGCGGTGCCTTTTCTCCCAACCGACATACAAACTGACTTAAGGATGCCAGGCAACCAGTGAACTTTTGGACATCGTTAAGACACTTCGGCAATTCCATTCGCTCTATGGCCCGGATTTTAGTTGGGTTAGCTTCGATACCTCGGGTGGAGACAAGAAATCCGAGTAATTTTCTAGCTGGGACACCGAAGGTACACTTCTCCGGGTTAAGCTTCATTCGGAACCTCCTTAGGTTCGCGAACATTTGCCTGATATCATCAAGGAGCGTTTTGCTTTCCTTGGTTTTTATAACTACATCATCAACATAAACTTGCACATTTTGACCAATTTGATCGTGTAGGCATTTTTGCATACATCTTTGATATGTTGCCCTTGCGTTACGTAAACCAAAAGGCATAGTGCGATAGCAATAAGCCCCGTACGGGTGATAAACGCAGTCTTTATTTGATCATCCGGGTTCAGTGGTATCTGGTGGAAACCAGAATACGCGTCTATGAATGATAACAGTTCACACCCAGCAGTAGAATCTATGACCTGATCTATCTTGGGTAGCGGGAATGGATCTTTTGGGCACGCCTTGTCCAGGTTCATGTAATCGATGCACATACGCCAAACCACCGCTACATTCGGATCATCTTTCTTCTTTTCCACAAGCACCGGATTAGATAACCAATCCGGGTAAAGCACTTCCATGATGAACCCAACTACGAGGAGCCGAGCTATCTCATCTCCAATGACTTTTCTCCTATCTTCGGCGAAGCGGTGGAGAGGTTGATTCACCGCCTTTGCTCCGGGTCTCACATTCAAAGAGTGCTCGGCCAATTCCCTCGGAACACCTTGCAATTCCTGTGTGGACCAAGCAAAGATATCTCGATTCTCACGGAGGAAATTGACGAGCTCGCTTTCCTATTTATCAGTTAACCCGGCACCAATTGTTACAGTGCGCTCTGGGAACAGATCATCAACAGGTACTTTTTTTGTATCCTTTGTTGCTTGAAATGAGACACTTCCATGCGGGTTACTCCGCGCCGGCATATACTGCTGCGCGGACTGAGCCAATGCCGCCACTTCCTGGATCTTTCTTTTCTCTTATGCAATCACGAGTGACTCGGCAAGGTTAGACCCGGACTGACACGCACTCAATGGAACGTCGGAAATCCCCAGCTATGGTAATTACTCCATTTGGCCCAGGCAGCTTCATCTTCAGGTAACTGATGTGAGTACTGGCCATGAATTTGTTCAGGGTCGGCCTGCCGAGTAACGCGTGATATGCGCTTTCTGAGTTCACAACCACAAACTCCAATGCCAGTTCGGTTGTTATCTCTCGTGCCGAATAATACATCAACCGGGACTTTGCCAATGGGTTCACAGGAGATACCAGGCACAATGCCATGGAAAGTTGTCCTTGTAGCTTGGAGCATGTTCTCTGAGATACCCAATTTGCGCATTGTATCCATGTACATGATATTGATGCTGCTGCCATTGTCAATCAGCACCTTGGAGAACCTCACATTGATGTTTGGACCGATGAATGTTGGGTCCAGCACTAGCGCATACGAACCAAGACTTGGCATGAGCTTGGGATGATCTTTGATACTCCAGGTAATTTCCTGATCCAACCAAGGCATATACCTCGTCACTGCTGGCATAACCGCATTCACTTCCATATGTCGGCACTGCAAGCTTTTTTATCTGTTTCCTCCGTGGTAAACACACAGTAACTCTGGTGATGCTCCCTATATTCATTTCTCCCCTCATTGCCGTGATATCTTTGATCTGGCTGATGCTAATTTTCCACCTGATGCACTGTATCCCTTCTTTCATGATTCTCATACCTCGGCGGAGGCAGTGGCAACATTAACTGTTGTGTATTTGCCTCAGAGAGCAATTTCTGCCGAGGTAACTCCTACCGAGGTTGATCGTTCCGAGGTGCCTGAGCATTCCCCGAACCACTTTGTTCTATATTCCTCATCCACTCACATTGTCGGGTCATATGACCCGCCGGGTTACTCGGGTTTGGCGTGTGAAATTTGCACGGCTGATCTAGCATTGCCTCATACGTATACCTCGGCCGGTCTTTCTTCTCTTGCCACTGTCTCTTTTGTTCGGGCATCCAAGTTTTCTTGCCACCATTTCTTGGAGTCCATTGTTGCCCTCCAGTTTTCTGACGCTGATTACTCCCTGCTCCGGGTTGATCTTGGTTTACAGCAGCAACTTGTGGCGAACTGTACCTGTAATCCGGTCTATCGTCTCTTCTCTTACCCCGGTAATCATTTCGCCGGGATGATCTGGCTCCGTCTCGCTGGTAGTACTCCTCTGTTGATTCGTTTGACATAAGCTGAGGTTGAGTTGGATCACCAAAAGCATACGAATCAGCGATCCAGATTTTCTCTACCAGTGTAGTTGGCATATCCCTTTGCAACCTCTGCCACAGCATGCTTGCATATCTACACCCTTGTGCAAACCAAGCTATGGCCTGAGACTCGATCACGCCTTCACATGAGTTTCTCACATTGCACTAGCGAGATAGGAACTCCCGGTCTGTTTCATTCGGCATCTGCTTAAACATTGCTAAGGTCTGTGGCCTATTCGGCCTCTGATACGTGCTTGAGAAGTTACTGACGAACATTTCCTTGAAATCGATCCAACAATTGATACACCGGGTGGTAAATTGTTCAACCATACCCTCGCTGGCCCTTCCAGCATCTGAGGTACGTATCTCACTGCCCATCTCAGATTGCATGTCGCAATCTTTACCGCCGTTGCATAGTTGATTAACCAATCCTCCGGCTTGGTGCTGCCGTCATATGTCTCCGTGCCTCTGCGTAACTAGAAGTTAGGTACCGGAGGCTCTTTCATGATCCGGGGTCCAAAGCACGCTGGACCCGGAGGACCTTGCTCCTCAATTTGCTCCAACCTATAAAGCCGATCCAGTTTTAACATGGCGTCATCAGACATCAAGTTCCTTCTTCCCAACCTTGATCCTATCACATGATAATCCGGCCTATTGTATCCTGCATTCACCATTTCCGAATCACCATCGGTGTATCTGTCTTGCTCTTGTTGTGCACATTTCTGCCGCATACCCTGGCCGGCACTCTGCTCTTGCCGAGGTGCGTTCCGCTGTTGCTGTTGCCGAGGTAGGTTTTGCCCTACACCCGCCGAGTTACGGTGTCCGGCATTGCCGTTTACAACGTTTCCCTGACCGGCATTGCCTTGGTCGCGGTTACCTTGGCCATCTTCACCTCGGCTGACACTTTGTCGATCCTCATTTCCCTGCATTGCTTTTCCTTTCCCTGCCCTTACCGGGTCATACGGGACTATCTGTTTGTTTCTCCTTGTCGAGGTTACCACCTCCTCTCTTTTAGGGCCACCATGAGGGGATGATGCAGCTCTAGCGGATTTCTCTGGGTTACCTACTGCCGAATAAACGCCTTTGGATACCATAGCTCTTGCCGGGTTAGCACTGAGCAATTCTTCATTCTGCCTGTTAGCGATCCGAACTAACTCGTTGACCCTCTCCTGCTATCTTTGTCGGGCTTCACCCATCAAACGTTCTAGTTCGGATGCAACCGCATCTGCTGCCCTCAGGTTCTTAGCCGGGGTGTTGTACTTTGGCAGCCCCATGGACAACGGGTTTTCTGATTCCTCAACTCTAGTTTCACCCTCTTTGTTCATCTCACTGATGAGGTTTCTCTCTTTTACTTTTACAGCATCTACCTTATTTGCTCTTGCATACTCTCGCAGCGTGATGTTCAACGACTGCTGAGCCGCGGCTATCTTTTTCGCACCCTCTAGTATATTCTGCCTAGTTTCCTCTAACTCGGCATGTGCCTGAGCCGGATCTATCATTGGTGCTATGGGGCTTGGCAAGCTATCTATTGCCTGTTGCAGCACATTTTCTGGCCTCTCTAGCAGAGGACCTCTACTTTTCCTCGGTGCCTTGGGTGTTACCTACGGATATGGTGTCAGATCCTTGCTCGCGCCAGCGTCAGGCGTTGTCATCATCACCTCAGCATGGTCAGGAGCGCGAGTGATACGCGCACCGTAAGCCACGCTAAGGGGTGGCTCTCCTCCTTCGACGACGTGCCGCGGGTGAACGCAAGACACATCGACGCCGACGTAGATCTTGTGAGCGCCAAGCCTGGCGAAGAGGCCGTTGCACGGAAGAGGTCGCTTGCCAAAGCAACCAGCATTGTCGCTGACATAGTCCAGTGCTCCAAAGCGCTGAACGAGCCTAGAGACGATGTGCTCGCCATTGCCGATGATGTTTCCCGTCCAGATCTTCACTCCTGCTAGCGCCGCTAGCCCCACGGTGGGCGCCAACTGTCGTGGTGGTGTCATGGGAGATGCCATGGATAGGCTAAGAGTGGGGCCAATATGCACTAGAGGAATCCAGGGAGGGATAGTGTGGTGATTCCACACGCAGATGCTTTGTATTCTCCAAGTTCACTAGGTTTACAGATGCTCCTTGAGCTGTATTGGGGAGAGGAGGAAGAAGGAGCTCTCTTACTCTCACCACGGTTCTCACTCTAGGAACCAACTACCCCTGTTTCAGCCAGCCCCTTCTACAGAGGCCCTAGCGCTCCTTATAAAGGGGAGGCTAGGTTGCCAACTAGGGCATATGTGGAGGCATATTCCTGGGAATATGCCTCTCCCAAAATAGCATACCGACCGGGTCTCTTTTCCCTTCGTAAGCCATGCAAAGGGTACGTAACCCTTTGCGGCGCCAGCATCAGTCGACATTGGCAGTGTTACCTTTGTCGGCCATGCCCCGCTGGTCCCTCCCTCTGTTCGCTTCGCTCATGCTCCTGCGCACAGAGGTCACCTTTTGACCAGCGAGATACCTTCCTTCTCTTCCAAGCCTGGTATAACCCGGATCAGGCCTGGTTAACCCAGGTTCGTGGGTACCTGCAGATGAATTATCAATATCTTGCCAACGTATGATATACATCGGCCGGGACATAGTCAGGTGGACATCCTCCGGTCCGGGTTACTCCGTAAGTTGGCCTGCCTTGAGGTGACCCGGCCAGCTTTCGCTTTGACCTTGTCATACCTCGGCGAACTCGGCCTTTATACCCCGGCGTGACCCTACCCGGGGGTATCCCCCCAACACTTGCTAGCCAAAAACCTGTACTAAGAGGGAATGCTTCTCGTGCATCCAATCCTTAAACCAAAACCTATGCCATTTCTATCCACCATTCCTACCTACTAGCACTATTGTTATTCCAAGTAAATTCTTGTTTTTATCTACCTTCCAAATTAAACTTGTTATGTGAAAATTACTGATTAAAGCTCTCACGAACATGATGGCACACTTTACTTTCTTGCAATTAATAAACTTGAACCATTGTGTCCATCTTTGTTGCGTATATGCTTGCGCTTTATAAATTGAAGTTAGCAGAACCATGTGTCATGGGGAACGCTTTCAACATTGCACTTATATTCCGTTGATATCATGATTATTTTATGGATCCCGGCAGTGTGAAATAAAAGGGGAACTTGTAAGATCATGGAGTTTATATGTGTGTTAGAGAAATGCCTGGGCCGCTAGCCTAAGCCATGCCTAATCATGGTGGAAACTTGCAGCATAACCATAATGAGCACTCCATGAAGCATCCTCAATAAAAACCTATACAAATAGCAAATAAAAGGATCGCTGAGATGCTCATTGTCTGCTTGCCTTGTCATTGTGATTATGGGATAGCTCATGTATCATGTGCAAGGGGTACCCCGTTGGCGGTTCTCTATGATACATATGTATTTACAATGACAAGAGCCTACTTGTGACTGAAGTTGAGTAGCATGAGGTTCGGTACTCGTAAGTAAGGGGCATGAGATTTCCACTTATAACTTGTCAAGCATATCCTCTTAGTTGTGTCACTTTAACCTTAATCACCTAAATATGCCTATGATAGGGGCAATGAGAGCTGCAAGCTAATAAATACCATAATTTTTGGAAGCTCTTTATGAAACTTGAAATCCCTACTTCCCTCTGTGGTTAGGTTTCTACTTAATTACTCTCTTGTACTTGCGGATGCTTGCAAGGGGTATAATCACAAGTATGTATTAGTCCTAGGAAGGTCGGTACATTAGCACAGGTTCACCCACACAACACTTAGCAAACTAAAGAAGATTAATCAACTATATGAAGAGAAAGCACTTGACGATATTCCCATGTGTCCTCGAGAACGTTTGGTCATCTTAAGTAATACAACCGGCTTGTCCTTTGCTAAAGAAAGGATTGGGCCACTTGCTGCAATTATTCTTATTGCCTTTTATTTACTCATACTTTATTTACCTGCATTATCAAAAACCCTTAAAAATCCATTTGCTAAGTATTTACAGAGAATTTCTGCTCCTAGCCACTCGCCAGCACCTTCTACGCCTTGTTGGGTTCGACACTCTTACTTATCAAAAATACTGCGATACAACCCCTATACTTGTGGGTCATCAGTGCTAAACATAAAACTTGATCATTTTAGATGGGAATACTTGGTGAAAAGTATTATGAAAACCTTGGAATGATGAGTCATTCTATTGAAATGTTTTGACATGTGTTGAGAAACACAAATGGATTTGATGATGAAAATGTTGAGGCATGAGCCTTAGCCCTTTATTAAAACTGATGGCTGGGTTTTGGATGCGATACCATTCCAATTTTACCGTACAACCACAATACCTGAATTGGGTAAGGCTTAGCCGGAAGTTTATATGCATTAGTATGGGTTCCCTCGTGGAAGAGATTTGAGCTGAGGCTACCTCTTAATGATGTCCACCTATGCAGTGCCCAAGATGGCAGATGGCCATGACTGGGAGGCCAAGCTCATAGGAGAGGTGCTTATACTAGAGTGTGTAAAGGAAAGGTTATGATTGATTATCTGCATACTAAGTATGATGATTCAGGGTTATCCCTAACGGATGTATCGAATTTTGTGGTGAAAGTGTACCACCTCTGCAGAGTGTCAAACTATTCGAATAGCCGCGTCTGTGGTCATACTGTTTCGTCGTCAGATGTTTTCGAAATGACTTATGAAATGAATTGTGACTTGACTTAACCACGATAGGGTTGTGGCTATGAAAACTAAGTTCCCACTTAGGTGATTTAGAACATTATTTTAGCTTTCTTTGTTTCTGAAGTCAGCTTAGGTTAAATTTAGCTTTTGTAGCTAAACTTAGAGCTTAGCATTCCAACTAGAACTACCTTTCTTGTTAGTGATAGTTTGTGAGTACTTAAAGAGTACTCATGGCTTTGTCCCTGGCTATTCCCGTGGCCAGACTATGGGGAGGACTATCAGGAAGATGGACAGCAGGACGGCTACGACAACTAGGATCATCTCCCATCGTCAGCATTGCCTGTGACACTAAAGATGGAGCCCACCGCTACGCTTATTATTCCGCTGCTTGTTCGTATTAAGACTGGATCATGAGATCCTTTATTTGTGTAAGACCTTATTATGGTTTGTAATGGATGATGTGCTGTGATATCCAATCTGTTATGTCTCGCAAAAATGGTAATCCTGGGATTGTGATGTATGGCATAACATGCATCTAGGATTAAAAGTCTGGGTGTTGACAAGTTAATATCAGAGCCATCCTGACCATAGGAGACCCTAGTTAGAATGGACGTCCAAACAAAAACTTAGTTTAAAAAACAAAGGAAGTGACTATTTATGAAAACCTATTCCCACTCTTATCCATGATTCTTTCAAAAAAAATCATGTTCCTCAAAACTCTTACATTACTACATAAAATTTGACACACTTGATCACCTCACTAACTTACTCATCCTAAATTCTTATAGATGGAAGTTCAGTATTGGAAGTTCTACCAGTTGGGAAACGGAGGCCAGCTGATCTTTGAGAGGGATCTTGATGCACTGTCTGAGTACCTTGAGCGTCCGCATCCGGAATTCTTCGGAGCACAACTCAAGGATTTCCCAGGAGGAGATCTACAATGGCTGATAGTTGTGGATCTTCGAGGCAAGATGGAAGCACCCCTTTCTGAGAAGATTCAATTCACCGTGTGAGAGAACAACTGGCTAGATATATTAGCTAGGGCCATGCATGAAGCTCTTGCCCGTCTATGTGGGCAAAACATCGACTTGATCCAGGGAACTCGCTTTGCTCACTATGCAAGGCGTGATTCTATGGGAATGGCATTGGAGATGCCAAGTCACCCGGAGATGAAGCTCCAAGTGGAGAATCTTGACTTCCTGGTATATGATAGACAGAAGGAATTGGACAATGCTCGAGCCTACGCCAAACACAACCTTGCCATTGCCACCAAGAAGGAACAGACTTTCGCCATGCTCGTTAAGGATCGCCAATCACTTCGTCGGCAACGCGAGAAGAGGGATCGCACTATGACTCCTCTTCGCAAAAAGGTGGCCGACCTTGAGAAGACCATCCAGGAATAGGAAGCTTAGCTTGCAGCAAAAGAAGAAGAGGAAGAAGGTGAAGACATTCAGGGAGATATTCACTCATACCTCAGTGATGACAATGACTACATGGAGGATGATGCCATGGATTTCTACACCGACGATGATGACTCCGACTTCATTGATGATGAGTAGATGCACTTGATCACTACCGTAGGAAGGAGTTGTATCGGTCCCACTGTATCTTAGTTCACAAAATGGTTCTTAAAACCATTTGTTTTCCTTTTATGTTGTGGTGTGTGTTGTATGGTTTGCTTGAATGAATGAATGAATGAGAAGAAGTTAGTTGAAAAATCTGAGTCAAACTCAAAGTTTTACCCTTGAAAACAAAACCATGAACCTTAGAACTTTCCCTCTTATCTCTTTATCTATCTCAATCTTCAGATGACTCGTGGAAACCTAGGAGGAAGCAGCTCGTCGTAGGACCTGATGCTACAGATTTTGCAGATGCTAGTTTCCGACCGTTAAGCTAGTAGAGCGGAGCGCCAAGCCAACCAAGCCACCCTACAACAGATAGCTCAAATGGCCCACAATAATCAAGGCCATGAAAATCAGGATCATCATGGATCCAAGCTTAAGAAATTTTAGAATAGCAACCCCCCTATCTTCAACAAATCTGAGGATACCTTAGATGTTGATGACTGGCTGCAAACCATGGAGAATAATTTAGAAGTCGCAGGAGTTGATGCCAACGAGAAGGTACTGTTTGCCACCCACTATCTGGCAGGAGATGCAAGAGCCTGGTGGAATAGCACTCGTACTATGAACCACGGTCAAGTGATGACGTGGTAAGCTTTTAAGATCAAGTTTAGTCACACCCATGTGCCGCAAGGATTAGTCACCAGAATGAGAGATGAATTCAGGGAACTAAAGGAAGGCGGGATGACGGTAGTTGAGTACCGTGACAAATTTCTATCCCTCGCTAGGTATGCACCTGATGAGATCAACACTGAAGCCAAGAAGAAGGAAAGATTCCTGAACGGACTGCATGATGAGATGCAGACTGCTTTAGTCAACATCCATTTTGAAGACCTAGAAGAGTTAGTTGACTCCGCCATCTAGATGGAAGGGAAGATCAACCAAGCCAATGACAACCGCAAGCGCAGAATGATTCATCAGACTGGGTCCCACAATACCCAAAAGTATCGCCCCAACCCGTCTGCAGGATATGCCCCAAGAAACAATAGACCCCAGATGTCTCATCCAAGCTACCCCAATCGTAGTGGAGGAAACGTGAAGTCCGGAGGAAACCACAACAACAACCCCGGCAAATCCGACAACTTCAATCGTGCACCGCCCAAGTCCAACAACAACAACAATACTGCCCCAAGGACTGGAAGCAATGTCGTCCCTGTTGCAGCCAAAGACAAGTCCCAGATTACTTGCTTTGAATGTGGAGTCAAGGGTCACTACTCCAACGAGTGTCCCAAGAAGCTTGCAGCCACCACCAATGTGAATGCCCCAGCTTAGCAGCAACGCCGTGTTCAGCCTGGAAGAAGATTTGCCCAGGGAATTCGCTTAACCGCAACGGCCGTCTGTTCCACATGAATGCTGAAGAAGCCCAGGAAGCGCTATATGTCATGTTGGGTATGTTTTCTGTTAACTCAGTAGTAGCAAGGGTGTTGTTTGATTCTAGAGCATCGCACTCGTTGTTACAGAAGAATTTGCATGCACTAGTAAGATTCAACCAACAAAATTGAAGCATGTTATGATAGTTCAAATACCTGGTTCAACCACCAAAGCTAGAAAAATTTGCATGGATGTACCCATCAGAATCCATGGGATAGATATGCCAATCTAATAGCACTTGGAACCAAAGGTTTGGAAGTAGTACTAGGAATGGATTGGATGTCGAAACATAAAGGATTGATCGACTGTGCCAAGAAAGCTATAACCATGAACAGTAGCTCTGTAGTATCAGTAGAGCATGTATCTGAAACCTTGACCCTCTAGTTCAAATGCAACAAGAGTCTAGCCCAACCAACCTTAGACCAAGTCAGAGTAGTCTGTGAATACCCCGACGTATTCCCAGATGAATTCCCCGGTATGCCCCCAGATCGGGATATCGAGTTCATCATTGAACTAATTCTTGGAACTGGACCCATAGCTCAGAGACCTTATAGTATGAACCCATCAGAGTTAGTGGAGCTGAAGAAGCAAATTGATGCTATGCTGGAGAAAGGCTTGATTCAACCAAGCGCATTTCCATGGAGATCGCCTGTTCTATTTGTGGACAAGAAAGATGGAGGTAACTGTTTGTGCACGGATTACCGGAAGCTGAATGATGTCACCATCAAGAACAAGTACTCGTTGCCCAAGATAGAGGATCTGTTTGATCAGTTGACTGGTGCTAGAGTGTTTTTCTAAGATTGATCTTAGAACTGGTTATCATCAACTCAAGATTCATGCAACGGATGTTCCAAAGACCGCCTTTACCACCAGATATGGATTGTATGAGTATACGGTCATGTCTTTTGGATTAACCAATGCCCCGCTTATTTCATGAATCTCATGGATAAGATTTTTATGAACTTTCTGGATAAGTTTGTCGTTGTTTTTATCGATGATATTCTAATCTATTCCAAGTTAGAAGAAGACCATGAGCAACACCCGAGGACCATCCTTGAAACCCTTAGAGAGAATCAGTTGTATGCCAAGTTCAACAAATATAAGTTTTGGCTGAAAGAAGTAGGATTCCTCGAACATATTGTGTCAGCAGGAGGAGTCGCTGTTGATCCCGCCAAGATCAAAGATGTTGAAGAACGGAAAGCCCCAACCACTCAAACCCAAGTCTGTGCATTTCTCAGATTAGCGGGATATTACCGCAAGTTCGTTGAAGGATTGTCGAGCATCGCAAGACCGATGACCCAACTGTTGAAGAAAGATAGGAAGTTTGAATGGACCGACAAATGTGAAGCGAGTTTTCAAGAGCTCAAGAAGAAATTGATTCAAGCCCCAATATTGATTATGCCAGATATCAAGAAGCCTTTAGATGTGTATTGTGATGCATCCAAGATTGGTCTCAGATGTGTGTTAATGCAAGAAGGCAAAGTCATAGCATATATGTCCCGACAACTTAAGCAACATGAGCAAAACTACCCTACCCATGACCTTGAACTAGCAGCCATAGTTTTAGCATTGAAGACATGGCGTCATTACCTGATGGGTAACCGCTGTGAGATTTATTCAGATCACAAGAGCTTGAAG
Source organism: Avena eriantha (assembly GCA_910589775.1). Taxonomy (NCBI): domain Eukaryota; kingdom Viridiplantae; phylum Streptophyta; class Magnoliopsida; order Poales; family Poaceae; genus Avena; species Avena eriantha. The sequence goes on from OU342745.1 coordinate 402,441,702, forward strand.
TATATTTTCACTTAGAAGGAGCTGAATATGAGGCAAAGGAGATGGATAGAGTTAATCAAGGATTATGACCTCGACATTCACTATCACCCCGGCAAAGCCAATGTGGTAGCGGATGCTCTTAGCAGATTGCCATGTAGATTAAACACCATGATCAAAGAAGCCTAGCCAAGTTTGCATGAAGAGTTGGAGCAGTTTAGAACAGAGCTAGTTAGCAAAGGATTTTTAGCTAGCATTGAACTTCAACCCACTTTGATTAGCCAGATCAAGGAAGCATAGAAGGGAAATGCAAGTATCGATGGAATCAAACACCGTATTGGTATAGGAAAGGTACCAGGATTTACCGAAGATGAAGAAGGAGTTTTGTGGTACAAAGGACGTATCTGTGTGCCAGCAGATTCGGAGTAGAAGCAAGTTATCATGCAAGAAGCTCATGATACTCTTTATTCTATCCACCCCGGAGGAACGAACATGTATCAGGATTTGAAGGAGCAATTTTGGTGGCACAAGATGAAGAGAGAAATCGAAAGCTACATAGCCAAGTGTGATATATGTCAAAGAGTCAAAGCAGAACATCATAGACCCGCAGGACTGTTGCAACCATTGCAGATTACGGAATGGAAATGGGATTCCGTCGGAATGGACTTTATCACCGGTTTGCCTACATCTAGTAGGGGAAATGACTCTATTTGGGTCATAGTTGATAGACTGTCTAAGGTATCCCATTTTATACCCGTCAAGACAACCTACCGGAGTTCAAAGCTAGCAGAGTTGTACATTGCTAGAATTGTCAGATTGCATGGAACCCCCAAGACCATAGTGTCGGATGGAGGAATCCAATTTACCTCGAGATTTTGGCAGAAAGTCTAAGAAGGATTAGGGACCAAGTTGAATTTCAGCACAGCTTATCACCCGCGGACTGATGAACAAACTGAAAGAGTCAACCAAATCTTAGAAGATATGTGTTAGAGTATGGATCAAAATGGGAAGATTGTCTGCCTTTTGTAGAATTCTCATACAACAACAGGTATCAAGCCAGTTTGCAAATGACCCCATTTGAGTTCTTATATGGAAGGAAGTGTCTTACCCCTTTGAATTGGTCGCAAGTAGGAGAGAGTCAGATTTTCGGACCCGACATCCTATGAGAAGCCAAAGAGAAGGTTCACAAAGTTCATGAGCACCTCAAGATCGCCCAATCCAGACAGAAGAGTTATGCTGACAAGAGACGTAGAGACCTGACTTTCAATGTCGGAGATTTTGTGTATCTCAAAGTTTTTCCATTGAAAGGAATGCAGCGTTTTCAGCTGAAAAGAAAGTTAGCCCCCAGATATATCGAACCATTCAAGATTTTGAATCACCGAGGAGAAGTATCGTATCAACTGGAACTACCAGAGGAGATGTCAGCGATCCATAATGTGTTCCATATCTCGTTACTTCACAAATGCCTAGAAGTTCCGGAGAAGACCGAAGTTTTCAAGAACATCGATCAATGAGTCGTTGATATCAACAAGGATCTGACATATCTTGAAGTGCCCATTCGTATCTTAGAAGAAGCTTTCAGAACCACAAGGACCCGAAGTATCAAATTTTTCAAGATCCAATAGAGCAATCATACCAAAGATGAAGCTACCTGGGAGCGAGAAGATTACATTAGGACTGAGTTTCTAGATCTCTTTAGTTCCTAGTTTTTTCTTAAATCTCGGGACGAGATTTTGTTTAAGGAGGGAAGGTTTGTAACATCCCAAAACTTTAATCAAGGTTATCAAAGTTCAAATCACCCAATTTAGGGTTAACAAAAACTTTTATTAATTAAATGATTAGGAATGCATGTGTGTTTGCATTAGTGTAGAATTGTTTGAAAATGCCATGCTTGATTGTCCAAAATGTTGTGAAATGGTTTAAAGGTGAATGCCACATCATCTAGACCATTTACAAACAAAATCCAAAGAAAAAGAAATCAAATAAGAATAAATAAAGCAAATGGTCATTTTGACCAAAGTTAACCACTAGGCCACTTTAGGTGTTCCTAGAAAAGATATTCTAACAGAAACATTTCTAGTTCTTTTCACCCCTTGCTAGACCAAGTAAAGATGTACCAAGGCCCACTTTACACATTTACAAAAACATCTAGCAAAGCAATTTAAATGAAATTTGAAAATTGAATCCAATGCATTTGTGAAGATCCCACTTTTTCAAAAACCCAGCAAATCAATTCCCCTTGCCAATCCCAAGCAAACCTAGACTCTCAAGCTTAATTCAAGTTCACCCAAAAAAATTGAATCAAAAATTCAAATTTAAATCTCATGCGGGCATTGTGTCGAACACTTGGTGAGCACAGAAACAGCTGCCAAACTTTTACTGTTTTTGATCAATGCTTTTTCTACCATTTGTCTCAAAAACTTGTCACTGGTCTCCCCCAGTCCCAACCAGCACCATAGAACCACTCCCCCGTGTTGTTTGCACTAGTGCCGAGCCACCCCGAGCCCCATGTCGGTCGACCATGGACCGCGCACCCCGGACCGCCTCGCTCTCTCCCACCATGTCTAGGAGGTAGCCACCAATGCATCGCCCCTATCTGTCCCCTCCCCGAACATAGACAGGTAGTGGACCACCCTAGGAACGCTGCGCCCAGAGCGTCTGCGCCATGCCGAGGACGCGCCAGAGCGCCGCGCCCGACCAGCTCGCACACGCCACGCCACGACCTCACCCCGCGCGCACTGCTCCGCCATGACCCCAGCAGCTGCCCAGACATCCCCATTCGCCGCCGCACGACCCGTAGCCACCATGCGCCGCATCGAACACCGCCTCTGCCGCGCAGAGCACCGCCCGCTCCCGATCAAATGCTGAAGGGAATATGCCCTGAGAGGCAATAATAAAGTTGTTATTATACATATTCCAAGTATATGATAGATTTTTATTTTGCATGCTATAATTGTATTAATTTGGAAACGTTAATACATGTGTGTTTAATAAACAAAAGGAAAGTTCCTAGTTATGCCTCTCTCATAAACTAGCTTGTTGATTAACAAGATGATTAAGGTTTCCTGATCATGGACATTGGATGTTGTTAATAACGAGGTCACAACATTAGTGGAATGATGTGATGAACATTCATCTGAAGTATAGCATTACGATCAAAGTCACTGTGTTTATATTGCTATAACATCTAACAAAGTAATCCTAGTCCTTAGACCATGAGATCATGTTAATCACTAATACTGGAAGAGTATCTTGATAACATCAAACGTCACACCGTGAAAGGGTGATTATAAAAGTGGGTTTAGTGCTACGAAAGTGTTATGTAAAAGCTCATAGATCAAGAGTGGGATTTGTCCATCCTGATGATGGATAGATATTCTCTGGGCCCTCTCGGTGATATCACATTGGTTAGCTTGCAAGCAAGTGACAAGATCACTAGAATGTTATATCACGGTAACAAGAAAAGAGTACATGTCGGTAACGAGATCAAACTAGGTATGGAGATACCGATGATCAAATCTCGGACATGTAGTATATCGCGAGACAAAGGGATTTAGTTACTAATGTTAAAGGTTCTCACGATCACAGAAGTCATCATAGAATGTGTAGGAGTCAGTATGGATCTCCAGGTCCAGCTTCTGATTATTGATCTGAGAGGGGTCTCGATCATGTCTGCATTATTCACGAACCATAGGGTGACACACTTAAGGGACACCAACACCATTTGGAGCAAATGTGTTTCAAACGAATGAATTGCAAAGCGCTGGAATTATTTCAATAGACACCGAAACGGTTTCGGGTGAAATTACAGAAATTGGTTCTGCATGTTATATTGAAATGTTGCAGGGGGTTTTATGTGAATGTTTGTTAATTAAAGTAATTAACAAAATTCTAAATAAGTTTAATAAAAGAGTTTTATTAAATGAGAGAGCATTAAATTTGGAGAAATTTAATGCATTTAAAGTGGAGACTTTAAAAGAGAATGTGAAGGGGCATTTTAATGTGGAGGGAGTTACCACCACATGAATGGGGGAGGTGAGGGGTCTCCCCCCATGGGGCACCGGACCTGGGGAGGGGGACCCCCCTCCTCCTATAAAAGGCCACCCCTCTCACCCTTCTTCCTCACACCTCCTCATGAAGGATCTCTCTCCCCCTCTAGAATTATTCCCCCATGGTCTCGGATTAGCGAGATACATGTTCCTGGTGGCATTTCGTCTGGAAGGAGTTGCTTCTTCCACTGCATCACTGGAGCGAGGAGGTGGAGGTTGTTCGGTGGCCTGAACGTGTGTGTGAGTGCGGATGCGCTGCTGATTTGCGGCACTAGGACTTCCACACGATCTTGAGATCGGCAAGCGTACGACTACATCATCCACGAGTTCCTACTCGTTAACAAAACTTTGTTGTCTTTGAGGGTAAGTTCTCCATGGATGTATATCCACCCGTTCCTTGTATCTAGTAGATAGATCTTGGCGTATAGTTCTCATCATAGGAAATTTTTGTTTTCTATGCTGCAACCCTTCAGTGGTATCAGAGCCTGATCTATGCGTAGGTGCTTTGCACGGGTAGAACACATAAGAGTATGTGGGCAGTGATGATCATGTTATTGCTTCTTATATGTACTTTGGATATTGGTGGCATAGTGGGATAAAGCGGCCCGAACCAACCTTACATGTCATCGCACATGAGACCGGTTCCACGACTGACATGCAACTAGTTTTGCATAAGTGGTTGGCGGGTGTCTGTCTCTCCTACTATAGTCAATATCTGATTTACAACGAGTTCCTAATAATTTGGTTATCATCGTTGTGGTTCCATGTTCGTAGGTAAGAACGGTTCTATCTTTGAAAGCCCTAAGCCACATAAAACTTGCAATTGATAAATTAGAGGTGTCTAGTTTAGATCGTTGCTGGGCTTGTGTCATGATATGGTAATGTTGTAAGTTGATGTATAGTTGATACTCTTACAACACACTTAACGTGTAAGTTCCATAGACCTTGGCCTTACACACAAAGGAATGATAGAGATCATACCACGATGCATATGATAGTGATCAAATGCAAGAACCATATCATTTCACTTTACACATATGATGTTCGCATCTTATATTGCTAGTTTGGCATTTTAGTAGCGTTATAAGATGATCCCTCATTTAAATATCAAGATAAAAATGTGCTCTTCCTTTAGTATGCACCGTTTATGTTTCGCCGCTTCAAGACATCACGTGATAATCGGGTGTACTTGAATCCATGATCATATTTTGGGTGTAAGACAGTTTTACACACGCGAGTACTAAGGTTCTTACTTGCCGAGCCTAGCATGTATAGACATGGCCTCGGAAAACGGACCGAAAGGTTAAGCATGAGTCATATAGTTGATATGATGCCCATATAGATGCTCACCTTTGAAGCTACACCGACTCACATGATGATCAGACTTGGTGTAGTGGATTTGGTTCATGTAATCACCAAAAAGACACGAGGGATGTTGTTTTTGAGTGGGAGTTTAGTTGAACTAAATTTATCATAAACTTAGTCCAAATAAACTTTACAAATTCTGTTGTAGATGGCACCACCTGCTTTTAATTTCGATGTGTTCATGGAGAAAGAGAAACTTGCTGCGAATGCTAGCAACTTCACCAACTGGGCTATGAATTTGAGGATTATCCTCTCTGCTGCACAAAGCAATATGTGCTAGAAGCGCGCTAGTCCCCCCACCAGCTCCTGATGCCCCTGACGAGGAAAAGAATGTCTATGTGACTCGTCAGGAGGACCACAACTTAGTTCATTGCAACATACTGTATGGGCTAGAGCTAGAACTTCGAAAGCATTTCGAAAATGGCAATGCGTTTGATACGATGGGTGAATTGAAAATGATTTTCGATACCCATGTTGTTGTAGAGAGTTATAATGCTTTAGAAAAGTTCTTTAGCTGCATGATGGAAGAGAACAACTCCGTAAGTGAGCACGTACTCAAAATGTCTAGGTACACCGATAAGCTTGTGTCCTTGGGAATAACGATTCCCATTGACTTAGGCATAAATCGTGTTCTCCAATCTCTGCCACCTAGCTACAAGAGCTTCTGATGAACTATAACATGCAAGACATGAAGAAGACTCTCCCCGAGCTTCTGTCAATGCTTAAAACTGCAGAAGTGGAGATTAGGAAAGAACATCAAGTGTTGATGGTCAATAGAACCACCAGTTTCAAGAAAGACAAGAAGGGTAAACAAAAGGGAAAGAAGGGTGACAAATCTGTTGCTGCGCCTGAAAAGAAATCTCGGGTTGGCCCTAAGTCTGATACCGAGTGCTACTATTGTAAGGGGACTGGCCATTGGAAGTGCAACTGCCCCAAGTTTTTGGCGGACAAGAAAGCTGGCAAGGCAAACAAAGGTATATATGATATACATGTTATTGATGTGTACTTGACTAGTACTCGCAGTAGCACCTGGGTATTTGATACCGGATCGGTTGCTAACATATGTAACTCGAATTAGGGCTGCGGAACAAGCGACCGCTAGCAAGGGGTGAGGTCAAGATGTGTGTCGGCAATGGATCAAGAGTTGATGTGATCGCCGTCGGGACGCTACCTCTCCACCTACCATCGGGATTAGTTATAAACCTAAATAATTGTTATTTTGTGCCTGCACTGAGCATGAACATTATATCTGGATCTTGTTTGATGCGATGTGGTTATTCGTTTAAATCCGAAAACAATGGTTGTTCGATTTATATGGATAATATCTTTTATGGTCATGCACCCGTGATGAATGGTTTATTTCTGTTGAATCTTGATAGTACTCATACGCACATCCATAATGTTGATGCTAAAAGGATTAAACTTAATGATGATATATTTGCATATATGTGGCACTGCCGTCTAGGTCATATTGGCATTAAAGGCATGAAGAAACTCCATTCAGATGGACTTTTGGAATCACTTGATTTTGAATCATTTGATACATGTGAGCCATGCCTTATGGGCAAGATGACTAGAATGCCATTTTCCGGTTCAATGGAACGGGCGACAGATTTATTGGAAATCATACATACTGATGTATGCGGTCCAATGAGTGTGTCGGTGTGAGGTGGATATCGTTATTTTGTTACTTTCGCGGATGATTTGAGTAGATATGGGTATATCTATTTGATGAAACACAAATCTGAAACCTTTGAAATGTTCAAAGAATTTTAGAAAGAGGTGGAAAATCATCGTAATAGAAAGATCAAATTTCTGTGGTCTGACCATGGAGGTGAGTATCTAAGTTACAAGTTTAGCACACACATGAAAGAGTGTGGAATAGTTTCACAACTCACGCCTGCCGGAAGACCACAACTTAATGGTGTGTCGGAACATCGTAATCGTACTCTATTGGATATGGTTCGATCTATGATGTCTCTGACTGACTTGCCACTGTCATTTTGGGGTTATGCACAAGAAACCACTGCATTCACTATAAATTGGGCACCATCTAAATCCGTTGAAACGACACCGTATGAATTATGGTTTGGAAAAAAACCTAAGCTGTTGATACATTGCAAATGTATCTATAATTTTTGATGTTCCATGCTTAGTTTTATCCACTTTCTTGTGTTTTGTTCCAACTTTGGAGTACTTTTCTTATGATTTCTTGGACTAACCTATTAACAAGAGCCACAGTGCCAGCTGCCTATTTTCTGCTGTTTTTGGTTCTAGGAAAGTCAGAGAATGAATATTCTCGGAATTGGACGGGACAAAAGACATCAAGTGCCAGAATACGAGACGGAGAGGGGCCAGAGGCCGGCCACACCACCTGGCCGCGCAGCCAGGCTGGGCCCACGCCAGGGGTGGTGTGGCCAGCCCAGGCACCCCCTCGGCCTCCCCTTCCGACTATAAGATGCCCTCGGGACGTAAACCCTAGGTACCCGCTCAAAAATCCACGAAACAGTCTATAGCCGCCGTCATCTCCACCCCTAGATCGGGAGGGATCTGAAGCTCTTCCCGGCACCCTGCCGGAGAGGGGAATTCACCCTGGAGGCCTTCTTCATCACCATGCAAGCCTCCGGTGTGATGCATGAGTAGTTCATCCTTGGACTACGGATCCATGTAGTAGCTAGATGGCTGGTTCTCCTCCTTTGTGCTTTCATGTCTAGATCTTGTGAGCTCCGTTCATGATCAAGATCATCTATTTGTAATTCTGCATGTTGTGTTTGCGGGGATCCGATGGATATTGAGATGCTATTTCAGATTGATTATTGATTCTATCATGTCTTTGTGATTTGTGATCTTGCATGCTTTCCGTTGTTAGTAGCTATCTTGGCCAAGTAGATGCTAGCAACTCCAAGAGTTAGTATTTATGCTCGATAGTGGGTTCATGCCTCTGGTAATCTGGGGAAGTGACAGAAATCTCTAAGGTACTAGATGTGTTGTTGCTACTAGGGAGAAAACAACAATCCTTTGTTCATAGGACAATCGTATTGTTTACTTTACACGTAGTTCGTAAAGCAATAATCTGTTGCTTGCAACTTAATAATGGAGGGGGTTCGGATGATAACCTGAAGGTGGATTATTAGTCATAGATGTAGTTGGATGGCAGTCTATGTATAATGTTGTAATGAACAATCAAGTCTCAAAGGAGTCAAGATGATTAGTATATGCATGTATTGCTTTCTCGATGTTTGTCAATTGCCCCGCTGTAATTTGTTCACCCAGCATGTTATCTATCTTAAGGAGAGCCACCTCTAGTGAACTATGGATCCCGGTCCTTGTCTTTTACATTCAATCTGCAATCTTTTACTGTTTTGTGTTTACTTTCTGCAAACTTTTACTTCTTTCCATTCGATACGTCTTATCCTTTGTTTTCCGCAAAACACGGTGTGCTTGACAACCTCATCGCAAGTTGGGGACAAAGTTCTGTGGTTGTGTTGTGCAGGTCTCCACGTTGCTACTAGCACCGGTAGTGCGCCCTGCCAAAGCTCAGCTAGTAACACCTTTGGGGTGTTTCCTTGCTCCTATTGGTTCGATTAAACCTTGGTTTCATAACTGAGGGAAACTTGTTGTTGTGCTCATCATACCTTCCTCTTGGGGTTCCCAACAAGCTCTACATCATCATTGCTCCAGCATTTTTCTAGGCGCCATACTCAGAGCCATCAGCTGTCATTTCTTAAAGTTTGGGGATGCGATGTCTATGTGAAGAAACTTCAGCCGGATAAACTTGAATCCAAAGCAGAAAAATGCATCTTCATAGGATACCCTAAAGAAACAATTGGGTATTCCTTCTATCACAGATCCGAGGGCAAGGTTTTCGTTGCCAAGAATGGATCCTAGAGAAAGAGTTTCTCGCGAAAGGTGTGAGTAGTCGAAAGGTAGAACTCGAAGAGGTTATTGAACCTTTTCTTCATGAAATGGCGAGTAGCGCGGCACCGGAAGTCGTTCCAGAGTTGACTTCACCAAATTAAGAAGGAATTAATGATAATGATCATGAAACTCCAAAAGAGAACACTATCGAACCTCGCAGGTCTAGCAGGACATGTGCAGCTCCTGAACTGTACGGGGATCCTGTTGTGAATTTCATGGTTGATGAAATGGATGACCCTGCGACGCATGAAGAAGCAATGATGAGCCTGGATTCCAAAAAAGGGCTAGAAGCCATGAAATCCGAGATGGAATCCATGTACGAAAACCAGGTTTGGACCTTGGTGGACTTACCTCATGACCGAAAGGCTGTTGGAATAAATGGATTTTCAAAAGAAAAATGGATGTTGATGGTAATGTAACCATCTATAAAGCTCGACTTGTCACAAAAGGGTTTCGACAAATTCAAGGAGTTGACTACGATGAGACATTCTCTCCCGTAGCGCTGCTAAAATCAGGTAGGATTATGTTAGCAATTGTTGCATATTTCGATTATGAAATATGGTAGATGGATGTCAAAACTGCGTTCCTCAATGGTAACATTGAAGAAGAGTTGTATATGATACAACCAAAGGGTTTGGTTGATCCAAAGGATGCTAACAAGGTGTGCAAGCTTCAGCGATCCATCTATGGACTAAAGTAAGCATCACGGAGTTGGAATCTCCGCTTTGATGAGGTGATCAAAGAGTTTGGATTTGTCCAAACTTATGGAGAGGCTTGTATTTACAAGAAAGTGAGTGGGAGCAATGTTGCATTTCTGATATTATATGTGGATGACATATTATTGATTGGAAATCATATAGATCTTTTAAACAGTGTTAAAAGTTATCTAAACAACAAATTTACTATGAAAGACCTTGGTGAAGCGTCATATATATTAGGCATAAAGATCTATAGAGATAGATCGAGACGCCTAATAGGGCTATCACAAAGTACATACCTTGATAAGATTTTAAAGAAGTTTAAAATGGACGAAAGTAAGAAGGAGTTCTTACCTATGTTGCAAGGCAAGATACTGAGTAAGACTCAAAGTCCGGCTACGGCGGAAGAAAGAGAGATAATGGATAATATCCCCTATGCTTCAGCCATAGGCTCTATAATTTACGCCATGCTATGTACAAGACCAGATGTGGCACATGCTATTAGTTTGACTACTAGGTACCAATCTGATCCAGGTTTGGAACACTGGATAGCGGTCAAGAATATCCTTAAGTACTTGAGAAGAACTAAGGAAATGTTTCTTGTATACAGAGATGAAGAAGAGCTGGGCGCTAATTGTTATGTCGATGCTAGCTTTGACACTGATTTGGATGACTTTAAGTGTCAATCTGGATACGTATTTCTCATGAACGGAGCAGCAGTTAGTTGGAGGAGCTCCAAATAACCCGTGGTAACAAGGTCAACAACCGAGGCGGAATATATTGTTGCTTCAGAAGCAGCACAGGAAGCAGTTTGGATGAAGGAGTTCATTACTGAACTAGGTGTGGTTCCTAGTGCGTTGTATCCAATGGTGATATATTGTGACAACAATGGAGCCATATCCAACGCAAAGGAACCAAGGTCTCACAAGAATACCAAATATATTAAGCGCTGGTTTCACTCCATCCGTGAGCATGTCAAGGATGGAGATATAAAGATTTGTAAAGTACATACAGATCTCAATGTAGCATATCCGTTGACTAAAACTCTCCCTATAGCAAAACATGATCAACACCAGAACTCCATGGGTGTTAGATTTATCACCATGTAACTAGATTATTGTCTCTAGTGCAAGTGGGAGACTGAAGGGAATATGCCCTGAGAGGCAATAATAAAGTTGTTATTATACATATTCCAAGTATATGATAGATTTTTAATTTGCATGCTATAATTGTATTAATTTGGAAACGTTAATACATGTGTGTTTACTAAACAAAAGGAAAGTTCCTAGTTATGCCTCTCTTATAAACTAGCTTGTTGATTAACAAGATGATCAAGGTTTCCTGATCATGGACATTGGATGTTGTTAATAATGAGGTCACAACATTAGTGGAATGATGTGATGAACATTCATCTGAAGTATAGCATTACGATCAAATTCATTGTGTTTATATTACTATAACATCTAACAAAGTAATCCTAGTCCTTAGACCATGAGATCATGTTAACCACTAATACTGGAAGAGTATCTTGATAACATCAAACGTCACACCGTGAAAGGGTGATTATAAAGGTGGGTTCAGTGCTACGAAAGTGTTATGTAGAAGCTCATGGATCAAGAGTGGGATTTGTCCATCCCGATGACGGATAGATATTCTCTGGGCCCTCTCGGTGATGTCACATTGGTTAGATTGCAAGCAAGTGATAAGATCACTAGAATGTTATATCATGGGAACGAGAAAAGAGTACATGTTGGTAACGAGATCAAACTAGGTATGAAGATACCGATGATCAAATCTCGGACATGTAATATATCGCGAGACAAAGGGATTTAGTTACTAATGTTAAAGGTTCTCACTATCACAGAAGTCATCATAGAATGTGCAGGAGTCAGTATGGATCTCCAGGTGCCGCTTTTGATTATTGATTTGAGAGGGGTCTCGATCATGTCTGCATTATTCACGAAACGTAGGGTGACACACTTAAGGGACACCAACACCATTTGGAGAAAATGTGTTTCAAACGAATGAATTGCAAAGCGCTGGAATTATTTCAATAGACACCGAAACGGTTTCGGGTGAAATTGCAGAAATTGGTTCTCCATGTTATATTGAAATGTTGCAGGGGGTTTTATGTGAATGTTTTTTAATTAAAGTAATTAACAAAATTCTAAATGAGTTTAATAAAAGAGTTTTATTAAATGAGAGAGCATTAAATTTGGAGAAATTTAATGCATTTAAAGTGGAGACTTTAAAAGAGAATGTGAAGGGGCATTTTAATGTGGAGGGAGTTACCACCACATGAATGGGGGAGGTGAGGGGTCACCCCCCATGGGGCGCCAGCCATGGGTAGGGGCACCCCCCTCCTCCTATAAAAGGCCACCCCTCTCACCCTTCTTCCTCACACCTCTGCATGAAGGATCTCTCTCCCCCTCTAGAATTATTCCCCCATGGTCTCGGATTAGCGAGGTACATGTTCCCGGTGGCATTTCGTCTGGAAGGAGTTGCTGCTTCCGCTGCATAGCTGGAGCGAGGAGGCGGAGGTTGTTCGGTGGCCTGAACATGTGTGCGAGTGCGGATGCGCTGCTGATTTGCGGCGCTAGGACTTCCACACGATCTTGAGATCGGCAAGCGTACGACTACATCAGCCACGAGTTCCTACTCATTAACAAAACTTTGTTATCTTCGAGGGTAAGTTCTCCATGGATGTATATCCACCCGTTGCTTGTATCTAGTAGATAGATCTTGGCGTATAGTTCTCATCATAGGAATTTTTTTGTTTTGTATGCTGCCAACCCTTCAAATTCGACCGCCCCATGCCTCCTCTTTAAGCCAGAGATGACCGCCAAGAGACCACGCACCGTCCCCTACCCCCAGCCACCCCGCTAGCTGCCTATAGCGTCGCCACCGACGAGCCGCACCCACGCTGCTCGGTCCCTCCGTCGAGCTATAAAAGGAGGCCCTCTCCACCGCAATTATGCACACCATCTCACTTCCCTCTCACCACTGATCCTCTCACACTCTCCCTGGAGCCAGGCGAGCACCAGTCTGTCAGAATTTCATCGGAGTTTACCGCTGCAGAAGAGAAGAGGCATCGTCGATTGGAGCCGCCCCAGGAGCTGCCGCGACCATGCCTCGACCCGCCGTTGTCTACCAGCTCGAATGCCCCCATCGCCCCCGTAGATGGAGCCTAGGTGAGCCACAACACACCCCCACCGTGCCGCTAGGTTTCGTTCTCGCCGGCGACCTGTTCACCGGGGACGACGAGCCTCAGTCGTTAGATTGGGTTCTAATCGTAGTGCCCAGATCGCTCGGTACCGCTTCGCGTAGTAACAGACGCTGATGCGTAGGATCGCCCTATCAGCAGCCCGCTATGCCCGCGCAGTGCAGCTGGGCCGGCCCATTTCCTTTCCCGCGCTAGCCCCCCGATTCAAATTAGTATTTTTCCTTTTAAATAGAAATCCTATTCTGTCCACTTATTCAAAAATCAATTCAGAGAGTTTCACTTAACCAAAATGCATGATTCAAATTTTGTTAGAAAGATAATTAAAATATTTATCCAAGCCTGTTGTATTTAAACCAATTGGAGTTAGAGATCACATATAGCAAAAATAACAAGACAAAGACTTTTCTACATTCAAACATTTTTCAAAAATCAACCATAATAGCTTTTGAGTTGATTCCAATTCTCAAAAATCACATTTGATAATATCTATCTGAATATGTAAAAATATTTAGGTTTGCATGCAGTGACTTTGTACTAGTACAAAAGTAATGCTATATATGCATTTCTAGTCATTTTAAATCATTTAAATGATAATCTTCAACTTTATAAAATGTGATCAACCCTTTAAATAACATTTCCATGTATTAGAATATGTGGTGATGACAGGTGTCCACATGATCCCATATTCCATTTGGAGAATATTGAATCTTAATTAATTTCAATGAGTAGAAATTACTTTTCTCAAATAAAATATTTGAAACTAGTGCTTTATTTCATGTGATGATTGTGATGATACTAGATCATCAAGAATGTGCCTTAGTGTGCTAAATAGACTTAGTTAAGTATTGTTTGGTGATTGTGTACCCGTATTCATTTATAGACGATAGTACCGACCAAGTCTACGAGGAGGAGGAGTTATACCCCGCAGAAGACAAAGAAAACTTCAATCACTGCACCAATCAAGGCAAGCCATCATTAACAATGCAAGCTAACACTTGCAAGTTTCTTAACTATGCAAGCTTTACCCTAAGCAAGATGCATTAGGCATGCTTTGGTTATAGCCTTTGATTTATACCCATCCCAAGTTTTACTTGCAAGCTTTACTTTCTTTTACTTTACTAAAGTTCTTTACTTTTAATATAGATAGCATAAAGAGTATAAAACTAGGCCTACCTAGTTACACTTAGATGTCATTCTATGGCATGAGATTTGAGATTAGCATCCCTCATTAGTGAACACTCTTAACCTTAGTGGCTAGTTCTAAACATAAAACTTGATCATTTTAGATGGGAATACTTGGTGAAAAGTATCATGAAAACCTTGGAATGATGAGTCATTCTATTTAAATGTTTTGACATGTGTTGAGAAACACAAATTGATTTGATGATGAAAATGTTGAGGCATCAGCCTGAGCCCTTTATAAAAACTGATGGTTGGGTTCGGATGCGATACAATTCCAATTTTACCGTACAGCCACAATACCTGAATTGGGTAAGGCTTAGCCGAAAGTTTATATGCATTAGTATGGGTTCCCTCGCGGAAGAGGTTTGAGCTGAGGCTACCTCTTGATGATGTTCACCTATGCAGTGCCCAGGATGGCAGATGGCCATGGCTGGGAGGCCAAGCTCATAGGAGAGGTACTTATACTAGAGTGTGTAAAGGAAAGGTTATGATTGATTATCCGCATACTAAGTACGATGATTCAGGGTTATCCTTGACGGATGTATCGAATTTTGTGGTGAAACTGTACCACCTCTGTAGAGTGTAAAACTATTCGAATAGCCGTGTCCGTGGTCATGGACAGTTGGAGTGGCCATACTATTCCGTCGTTAGATGTTTTCAAAATGACTTATGAAATGAATTGTGACTTGACTTAACCACAACAGGGTTGTGGCTATGAAAACTAAGTTCCCACTTAGGTGATTTAGAACATTATTTTTGCTTTCTTTGTTTCTGAACTCAGCTTAGGTTAAATTTAGCTTTTGCAAATAAACTTAGAGCTTAGCATTTATAACTACCTTTCTTGTTAGTGATAGTTTGTGAGTACTTAAAGAGTACTCATGGCTTTGTCCCTGGCTATTCCTGTGGCTAGACTATGAGGAGGACTATCAGGAAGATGGATAGCAGGATGGCTACGACAACTAGGATCATCTCCCATCGTCAGCATTGCCTATGACACTGAAGATGGAGCCCACTTATACGTTGCAAACGTATCCATAATTTTTGATGTTCCATGCTTGGTTCTATCTACTTTCTTATGTTTTGTCCACACTTTGGAGTACTTTTCATATGATTTCTTGGACTAGCCTATTAACAAGAGCCACAGTGCTAGCTTCCTATTTTCTGCTGTTTTTGGTTCCAGGAAAGTCAGAAAATGAATATTCTCAGAATTGGACGGGACAAAAGCCAAAGTCAGTTTTTCACCAAAGGACACCTAGAGCCAGAATACGAGACGGAGAGGGGCTGGGGCCCGGCCACACCACCTGGCCGTGCGGCTAGGCCTAGCCCACGCTAGGGGGTGGTCTGGCCGCCCTAGGCACCCCCTCGGCCTCTCCTTTCGCCTATATATTGCCTCTGATATAGAAACCCTAAGTACCCGATCAAAAACCCACGAAAGAGTCTGTAGCCACCGTCATCTTCATCCCTAGATCAGGAGGGATCTTAAGCTCTTCCTGGCACCTTGTCAGAGAGGGGAATTCACCCTGGAGGCCTTCTTCATCATCATGCAAGCCTCCGGTGTGATGCATGAGTAGTTCATCTCTGGACTATGGGTCCATGTAGTAGCTAGATGGCTGGTTCTCCTCCTTTGTGATATCATATTTAGATCTTGTGAGCTCCGTTCATGATCAAGTTCATCTATTTGTAATTTTGCATGTTGTGTTTGCGGGGATCCGATAGATATTGAGATCATATTTCAGATTGATTATTGATACTATCATGTCTTTGTTATTTGTGATCTTGCATGCTTAACGTTGTTAGTAGCTATCTTGGCTAAGTAGATGCTAGAACCTCCAAGAGTTAGTATTTATGCTTGATAGTGGGTTCATGCCTCTGGTAATCTGGGGAAGTGACAGAAATCTCTAAGGTACTATATGTGTTGTTGATATTAGGGATAAAACAACAATCCTTTGTTCATAGAACAACCGTATTGTTTACTTTACACGCAATTCGTAATGCAATTATCCGTTTCTTGCAACTCAATATTGGAGGGGGTTCAGATGATAACCTGAAGGTGGATTATTAGTCATAGATGCAGTTGGACAGCGGTCTATGTATAATGTTGTAATGCCCAATAGAATCTCAAAGGAGTCAAGATGAGTAGTATATGCGTGTATGCTTTCTCGATGTTTGTAAATCGCCCCGCTATAATTTGTTCACCCAACATGTTATCTATCTTAAGGAGATCCACCTTTAGTGAACTATGGACCCCGGTCCTTTCTTTTACTTTCAATCTATAATCAACTATTTACTGTTTTGTATTTACTTTCTGCAAACTATTACTTTCTTCCACTCGATATGTTTAATCCTTTATTTTCAGCAAACCCGGTGAGATTGACAACCTCATCACAAGTTGGGGACAGAGTTCTGTGGTTGTGTTGTGCAGGTCTCCATGTTGCTGATGGCACTGGTAGTGCGCCCTACCAAAGTTCAGTTAGCTACACCTTTGGGGTGTTTCCTTGCTCCTACTGGATTGATAACCTTGGTTTCATAACTAAGGGAAACTTACTGTTGTGCTCATCATACCTTCCTCTTGGGGTTCGCCAACGAGCTCGTTAATACACGAGTCAGCAAGTATTTTTCTAGCGCCGTTGCCGGGGAGTCAAGGACATCTTCACAAGGGGAGTCCCTCATAAACAATATCTTTACTTTCTTATTTTTGTTTTGCTTAGTTTACTTTTGCTTTGTTTGCTTGCTTCTTTATCAAAAACACACAAAAAATAGTTTTACAAGTTTGCTTTCTTTATTAAAAACACATAAAAAATTAAGTCTTTTGTATAGTTGTTACCTCTTCCTTAGCTCACCATGTTGATAACTAAATTCACCCTGAAAGACCTCTCAATAGGTAGTGGTTCTATAATTGGAAAACATAATATTGAAGAATTCTTTAATCATATTAGTAAGCATGAGGATATTGAGGATAGATCCCTTGCAGAACTTGCTCCAAACTATGAGATTGCTGCAGCTTCTTTAGTTCACATGTTGGAAGCTAGGTTTGTTAACCTTAACCCCTTAATGCAAGTAATGTTTCTTAAACTTAAAGAAATTGATGACTCTGAAAAGAGAGATTTTATTCTAGAAACCTTGCTTAAGGAATTCTATCATGTTGCCAAGGAAGCTAGAAAAGTCTTTGAACATTTCAATATGCTAGGATCATGTGTAGATGTTGTTGGTACACGAGAAAAGATGAACAAAACTGAACCTAATGGGGAGGAAACTAAGATACCAATACCCTTTATACTAGTAGCAATGCATGAAACCATAGAAAAGAATCTTGATTGGATTGTTCCCGAAAACCCGTTTGATGAAAATACTGAACCCAAGAGGATTGAGAGAGGATCCTCTAGAACTTATTTGGATGAGATACCTTGTTGTGTTGAAGATATTTCTGGTATTAATCTTAATGCTTCTTCATTTGAGAACACTTGATCCTTTTTCTTGCTTCTTATGCCTAACTTAAAGGTGTTAAACAAAAGTACTTATTGGGAGATAACCCAAAAGTTTTAGATGAGTCTTGGAAGTTATTACTTCAGTAATAACCACTCCTTATCCTTTTTATTTGCTTTTTGTGCCAATAGTAACCTCTAATGAGAGAGAAGTAATGATTGGGAAAGTTGTTGTCCCGAAATAGATTTCTGTGCTTCACCGTAAAAATTCGTGTAAAATCTCTGTACGTCCTTTTCAGGCGTGAATTTTTGTACTTCTGCCCCAGGTTGTTATCTAACTTTAGTTAGTTCAACACTTTTTGATTTGAGCAAAATAAGATCTTCGAAACAATTCGTCTTTACCTGCTGGTCTGTTTTGACAAATTTCTGCCATTTTCTACATTTGCTTCTTGTTGGTTCCTTTTTGAGTTCTTTTGGGGAATTGAGCTTTTTGAGGGAAGTGCTACAGTAGCTAAGTGTTTTAATGGAAGTTTTATTGGTGTTGGAATTGGAACTGAACCTAAAGACTTATTATCTTGAGTGCACTAATGTTGCTAATAAAGATTGTGTGAAGTTTTGTATGAAGGAAAATTTTCAGGTGTATGGAAGGAATGAGTAATGAGATGAAGGATGGACTAAAGCTAAAGCTTGGGGATGCCATGCGTGTCACCCCAATAAATATCCAAGAAGTACAAGCGTCAAAGCTTGGGGATGCCCAAGGCATCCCCTTCTTCATCAATAAAAATCCCAGGTTTCTTCCAAGCGCTTTATTTTTATTGTTTCATGCACAGTTGTGTTGTTCTTGGAGCGTCTTATTTTTTGTTTTTGTTTTGGTTTTTCGTTTGCTTGGTTTGCTTAGTTTGCTGAATAAATTGGTTGGACCCCCTCTTTCATACATTGGTTTTCAAATAGTTTGGTTTGGATTGGAAAAGAGTCGGAAAGTTCATGCTTAAGTGGTAAAGAGAGCTTGTTTTTGATTGTGGTCTATGCTTTGTCATGCCATGCTCGATATTGTTTTGGCTTTATGCTTAGTATTATTTGTTGTAGCATGACTTGTTATAAACAATTGATATTACTTAATGTGCCTTTGAAGAATCATGCGTTGTTTTAGCATATTAAAGCATAGTATTGTGGTATTCTCCTTTGATGCTTTATTTGGGTTGACTTGGCGCATGCTCACACCATGTTATGACTATCCCAAGTCACCTAAGCCTTTATGATCCTTTATTTTCAAATTGTAGTATCACTTTATGCTTTGATCAATGATGTTTTGTCGCTCTGCATGATTATGGCCATTATTGCTCTCTTAGTTTGTTGCTCCCAGTGTTTTGCTAGCCTCCACAACCAAGTATGAGTTCCACTCATGCATCCAACTCCTTAAACCAAGTTATTCCAAAGAGTCCACCATACCTACCTACTAGAATATGCTATTCGAAGTATATTCATGTTTTTATCTACCTTCTGAATTAAACTTGTTATGAGAAAACTAGTGATTAAAGCTCTCACGAACTTGATGGCACACTTTACTTTTCTTGCCCTTAATAAACTTGAACCAGTGTGTCGTCTATGTTGTATATGCTTGCACTTATTTGTTGGGGATTAGCAGAACCATGTTGTCATGGGGAACGCTTTCAACATTGCACTTGTACTTTGTACCTAGTTGATATCATGCTCTTTTGTCTATGGATGACGTCGGTGTGAAATGAAAGGGGATCTTGTAAGTCTATGGAGTTATGTATATGTGTTAGAGAAACGCCTGGGCCGCTGGTCTAATCCATGCTGACATGGTGGAAACCTGCAGCATAACCATAATGAGCTGTCTATGAAGCATTCTTATTATAAAAAAAGAGTCCTATATTGAGAAAAAAAAGAGAAAAGAAAAAAGAGATTATGAAAAGAGGAAAGAGAGAAAAAAAGCACCATATTCCCATGGTAAATAAGAAGATTGCTGAGATGCTCATTGTCTTCTTGCCTTGTCATTTTGATATGGGGATTCTTCCGTATCATCGGGCAGGGGTACCCCGTTGGCGGTTCTCTATGATACACATGTACTTACGATGAAAAGAACTTACCGGTGACTAAACTTGAGTAGCATGAGGAGCGGCCCTCGTATTCAAGGGACATGAGATTTCCAACCTATACTTTGTCAAGCATATACTCCATAGTTTGTTCACTTTAACCTTAATCACTTCAAGATGCTTATGATAGGGGCAATGAGAGCTGAAAGCTAGTAAGTACCATAATTTTTGGAAGCTCTTTATGAGACTTGAATCCCTACTTCCTTCTATGAAGGCCTTTCTTCCACTTATATATTGAGTCTCCACCTTCTACCTTTATGCACCTACTTTGAGAGCATAGTGGCAATTCTTAGTTCTATGTGCATTGTCCCAAGACATGTTTATTGATGCATAGCTTTGATATTGCTTGTTTTAAACTATTTGTATCTAGTCACTCTTATAAACTTTGAAGGTGTCCTATGCATTTATGTTTGCTACTCTATGAGGGACAAGCTGAATGCCACTATGCTATGTTTTATTTATGTGAAACAAACAAACGTCTTGCAAAGCATTGTTATTCATGAATCTTTTGTTTGTGCCTTTTCATGTTGCAACATAGTTTCTTTGTCTTATTGCTAGAACTTTGTATTTCATGTTGTCATTGAAGTACTTTGATCCCAGCTTTGAATGTTTTACAAATACTTTGATCAAGTTTATGATGGTGCATGTCACCTCAAAAATTATTCATTCTTTTTATCACTTACCTACTTGAGGACGAGCAGGAGTTAAGCTTGGGGATGTTGATACGTTGCAAACGTATCCATAATTTTTGATGTTCCATGCTTGGTTCTATCTACTTTCTTGTGTTTTTTCCACACTTTGGAGTACTTTTCATATGATTTCTTGGACTAACCTATTAACAAGAGCCACAGTGAGAGCTGCCTGTTTTTTGCTGTTTTTGGTTCTAGGAAAGTCAGAAAATGAATATTCTCGGAATTGGACGGGACAAAAGCCAAAGTTAGTTTTTCACCGAGGGACACCTGGAGCCAGAATACGAGACGGAGAGGGGCTGGGGCTCGTCCACAACACCTGGCCAAGCGGCCAGGCCTAGCCCACGCCAAGGGGTGGTCTGGCCACCCCAGGCACCCCCTCGGCCTCTCCTTCCGCCTATATATTGCCTCTGATACGGAAACCCTAAGTACCCGATCAAAAATCCATGAAAGAGTCTGTAGCCGTCGTCATCTCCATCCCTAGATCGGGAGGGATCTGAAGCTCTTCCCGGCACCCTGCCGGAGAGGGGAATTCACCCTGGAGGCCTTCTTCATCATCATGCAAGCCTCTCGTGTGATGTGTGAGTAGTTCATATCTGGACTACGGGTCCATGTAGTAGCTAGATGGCTAGTTCTCCTCCTTTGTGCTATGATGACCCACAAGTATAGGGGGTGTATCGCGGTATTTTCGATAAGTAAGAGTGTCGAACCCAACGAGGAGCAGAAGGTGCTGGCTAGTGGTATAGATCGGGAATTCTCTGCAAATACTTAGCAAACGGATTTTTATAGGTTTTTGATAATGCAAGTAAATAAAGTACGAGTAAATAAAAGACAATAAGAATAAAAGCAGCAAGTGGCCCAATCCTTTATTCAGCAAAGGACAAGCCGGTTGTAGTACTTAAGATGACCAAACGTTCTCGAGGACACAGGGGAAGACTGTCAAGTGCTTTCGCTTCATATAGTTGATTAATCTTCTTTAGCTTGCTAAGTGTTGTGTGGGTGAACCTGTGCTAATGTACCGACCTTCCTAGGACTAATACATACTTGTGATTATACCCCTTGCAAACATTCGTAAGTACAAGAAAGTAATTAAGGTAGAAACCTAACCACAGCTTTAAACTCTAAGACCCTGACGTCCCTTGTGCAATGGTTTCCTAACGGGGGTTCAGGTTTCTGTCACTCCGGAAACCCCTACGATTAGTAGCCAAATACACAATGCATTCCCCTAGGCCCATATAGGTGAAGTGTCATGTAGTCGATGTTCACATGGAACCACTAGAAGAAGTACACCACAACTTAAATATCAAACTATTGAATCTTTCTCAACACAATTCCACTACTAACAACATGACTTCTCCCATGTCCTCAAGAACAAAACGAACTACTCACAAGACATCATATGGATCATGATCAGAGATGGAATAATGATGTATAACAATCTGAACATAAATAATAATTCAACGGTTCACTCAATAGCATCAACTATAAAGAGTAATCCACACCAAGAAAGTTTCCCCTAAGAACTATGCAAGATTCAACCCCATTGTTACAGCGATATGGAGATGGTGGTGAGGGTGCTGATGGTGATGATGGTGGTGATGATGATGATGATCCCGATGAAGTCCAGCTTGATGGTGGTGTTGATGGTGACGATCTCCCCTCTCCGGGAAGGAATTCCCCCGGCAAAATTCTGTCTGCCGGAGAGATCTTTCTCTCTCGGTGTTTTCTGCCCTGCAGAGGCGGTGGAATCTTTATGTGGTCCCCCCCACCCTGAGTATTAGGGTTTCGGGAGGATTATATACGCCAGAGGGGAGAGCCAGAGGTGGACCAGGGCGGCCACACCACCTAGTGGCATGGCCTAGGTTGAACCGCGCCGGGGGTGGTGTGGGCCCCCTGTGGCCCATCTCCACTCCTCCTTCTGGCTTCCTTCGTCTTCTAGAAAAATAGGATTTTCCATATATTTTCCTAGATTTTCTGATCTTCGCGAATTTTGCCTCCAAACGGCACCTTTTCCATCAGAATCCTGACTGCAGTGGTCCATGCTCCAAAAGTCATCAACCATGCAAAAAACAGATGAAATTACATAAGTATCATCTCTTAATATGAAATATATCAATGAATAACAGTAAATTATGATATAGAATAGTGATGCAAAATGGACGTATCAACTCCCCCCAAGCTTAGACTTCGCTTGTCCCCAAGCGAAACTGAGCTCAATAAACATGACCTCAGGTTTATGGAGTGAAGAGTCGATAAAAGAATACGGACAAGAAGCATCACATTCATCAATACATAGATCATAATAGAAGACAACTCACTATTATATAACTTAACTTGCAATGAGTAAAGGAAACACAATAAAGATAAATAAAGTAAATCATAATTGGTAATGGCAAACTTAGCTCTTGGTTGAAGAATAGTTGACAATTTGCTGGAGTTCACAAATAACTGATTTTCAATGATAGCTTTCAAAGTAGTAATCGCCAGGATAAGAGCAATGTGCAAAACAAGGAACATAAGAAACATGATTGAATAAATCATCATATGAATGAATGAAACACGACAACTCAAAATACTTGCTGAGATAGAAGGGAATAGGTTTACTGACTCAACTAAAAGGTAAAAGAAAGGACCTTCGCAGAGGGAAGTAGGGATTTCAAGTTTCATAAAGAGCTCCCAAAAATTATGATACTTATTAGCTTTTAGCTCTCATTGCCCCTATCATAGGCATCTTTTGATGATTAAGGTTAAAGTGACACAACTAAGAGGATATGCTTGACAAGTTATAAGTTGAAGTCTCAGGCCCCTTACTTACGAAGACCGAACCTCATGCTACTCAACTTCAGTCACGAGTAAGCTCTTGTCATTGTAAATACATGTGTATCATCAAGCACCGCCAACGGGGTACCCCTTGCACATGACGCAGGAGCTATCCCATAATAAAAATGACAAGGCAAGCAGACAACGAGCGTCTCGGTGATATTTTTATTTGCTATTTGCATAGGTTTTTATTGAGGATGCTTCATAGAATGCTCACTATAGTTATGCTGCAAGTTTCCACCATGATTAGGCATGGCTTAGGCTAGCGGCCCAGGCGTTTCTCTAACACATATATAGACTCCATGATCTTACAAGTTCCCCATTTATGTCACACCGCCGGGATCCATAGACAAAAGAATCATGATATCAACGAGGTACAAAGTACCAGTTCAATGTTGAAAGCGTTCCCCACGATACATGGTTCTGTTAACTTCAACTCATAAAGCACAAGCATATACGCAACAAAGAAGGACCCAATGGTTCAAGTTTATTAAATGCGAGAAAGTAAAGGTGTGCCATCAAGTTCGTGAGAGCTTTAATCACTAATTTTCACATAAAAAGTTTAATTTGGAAGGTAGATAAGAACAAGAATTTACTTGGAGTAGCAATAGTGCTAATAGGTAGGTATGGTGGACATAAATGGCGTAGGTTTTGGTTTAAGGATTGGATGCACGAGAAGAATTCCCTCTCAGTACAGGGTTTTTGGCTAGCAAGGCTGGGTAGCAAGTATAAGAGTTGAAGGAAACAAACAAACATACAAGTGATAAAAACAAACATGCAATCTTCCTTGGAAGCACAAAAGACCTTAACCAGAGAATACTAAACTTATGAGCAAATCAAGAAAGAAAGATGATGAAATTATATTTCTTTAGAGTACTTTTATCTTTTCATTCAACTCTCAAAAATAGTGTTGCTACTGATCGAGCCAGGTTTGCCAAAACCAACTAAATTAACTCAATGATCCCAAAGTGATACCAATACTAACAACAAGATCAATCATATAACCACGAATTGAAAACTAATATAAGATATGCCAAAGAGTAAATGATAGAACTTCTCATTAATATTCCATAACGGCAACTTACACCAAGGGATACATATCTAACGAGAGAGGGGAAACTTCCATAATGCAAACCATCCTACATGATAACTTCTCTATTCATGATATGACTCTACTAAAAAGGTAAAAAGATAGAAGATAGTGATGTGATACTGCGGCACTCCCCCAAGCTTGGAACAAACCAAGGGAATGCCAAACTTGAAGACGAATTACTCCTTCAGTGGTGGTGGTATCCTCTTGATGAGCTCTTTGATCAGTTTCCACAAGTCCTCAATCTCGAAGGTGAGATTACGAATAAGCTGTGAGTTTTGCTCAATGCGGCTCATGATCATGTCGGGTTGAGAATCCTAGCTCTTGTGATTCTTTCCCCACTCTACCTCCTTGAAGTCTTATTTTCCTGCATGGCTAGAACGAGGCAAATCCCAATTGGAGTTTAATTTCTCCTTGGGCATATTCTGGTACTGATGCTCATGGATATGGGTATGGAAAGGATTCTTGGTGCGTGGGGGAAGTGACCAGGGATCTGAACAGCGATGAGGAGGCTCCCCTCCAATTGACATAGTCCTGGCAGGGTTTGCCACCACTCCAATGCTTGCAATGGTAGTGTCGGTGTGCTTTGCCTCCTCTTCATCTTCACTCTTGACCTCCTTCTCCTGCCCGGAGTCTTGGTGATCTTACTCCATAGGCTCCTTTCCCTTATCCTTGGCAGACACCATTGTGCTTCTAAACTTTCAAGAATAGTTCTTGGCAGAAACAGATTGAAACGAAAACACGACGAGAACACGATATACAAACCTCGAAATATCTGGGGGATTATATATTACGATGTTTCACAACAAAAGGAAGGTACTGGGAGAAAACGGGTCGGAGATGGAGTCCGGAGTGGCCACACCACCTGGTGGTGCGGCCAGGAGTGGGCCCGCGCCACAGGGTGGTGTGAGCCACCCTGGCTCCATTTTCGTCGCTCTTTCGCTTCATAACTTTCCTTGTTGGAAAAAAACTGCAAAACTATAATTGGAGAGATCTTTCGTGAAACTTTTCTTACCAGAACTGTTACCTATTTGAAAACAGACTCTGTAGGTCTCTGGATTTGGTCCTTGATGAATTTTTCCGGAGTTATAACTTGAAAGGCATCAACATCTTCATTGTAAGAATCTCCAGCAATATAGTGCTTAAGTCGCTGCACATTCACTACTTGTGTAGTATTATCTTTCAAAGAAGAAATTTTTATTGCTCCTGAACGGTACACTTCTTCAATAACGAAAGGTCCTTCCCATTTTGACAGTAGTTTTCCTGCAAAAAATTTGAGATGAGACCTATACAATAGAACTTTCTCACCAACATGGAATTCTCTCTTAAGTATTCGCTTATCATGCCACCTTTTAACTTTTTCCTTAAAGAGTCTAGCATTCTCATAAGCTTCACTCCTCCATTCATCCAGAGAGCTTAAGTCAAATAATCTTTTTCACCAGCAAGCTTACAATCTCTATTGAGTTCTTTGACTGTCCAATAAGCTTTGTTTTCTAATTCTAAAGGTAGGTGACAAGCTTTCCCATTAACCATTTTATAAGGAGACATCCCCATAGGGTTTTTATAGGCAGTCTATAAGCCCATAAAGCGTCATTCAACTTTTTAGCCCAGTTTTTTCTAGATCTATTAACAGTCTTTTGCAAGATGGATTTAATTTCTCTATTTGATAACTCTACTTGCCCACTAGTTTGGGGATGATAAGCTGAAGCAGTTCTATGATTAACATCATATTTAGCAAGGGTCTTTCTTAAACCACCATGAATGAAATGAGAACCTCCATCAGTCATGAGATACCTAGGCACTCCAAACCTAGGAAAGATAACATCCTTAAGCATTTTTAGAGTGGTCTCCCCATCAGCACTCTTCGTAGGTATAGCTTCTACCCACTTAATAACATAATCAATGACAACAAGTATATCAGTATAACCTTTCGAGGGAGGAAAAGGACCCATAAAGTCAAATCCCCAGCAATCAAAGGGTTCAATAACTAGAGAGTAATTCAAATGCATTTCATTGGGTCTAGAAATATTACCAACACGCTGACACTCATCACAAGATAAAACAAATTTTCTTGCATCTTTAAAAAGGGTAGGCTAGTAGAAACCTGATTGTAGCACATTTTGTGTAGTTCTATCTCCCGCATGATGTCCTCCATAGGCACTGCCATGACATTTCCGCAATATCTCCTTTTGTTCGTATTCTGGAACACATCTTCTCATAATACCATCCACTCCTTCTTTATATAAATGTGGGTCATCCCAAAAATAATGCCTCAAATCGTAAAAGAACTTCCTTCTTTGCTGAGATGTGAAAGTTGGAGGCAAATACTTGGAGACAATAAAGTTAGCATAATAGGCATACCAAGGTCTCCCTCATGAGCTTACCCCTACTGCCGCCAACTGTTCATTTGGGAAACTATCATTAACAGGCATAGGATCAAAAGAGATATTTTCCAATCGAGATAAGTTATCAGCAATAGGATTTTCAGCACCTTTCCTATCTACAATATGTAGATCAAACTCTTGTAAAAGCAGCACCCATCTAATAAGCCTAGGCTTAGCATCCTTCTTTGTCATAATGTACTTAATAGCAACATGATCAGTATGAATGGTGACTTTTGAGTCTACAATATAAGGTCTAAACTTATCACAAGCAAAGACGACAGCTAGAAATTCTTTTTTAGTAGTAGCATAATTCCTTTGAGCAGCATCAAGAGTTTTACTAGCATAATGAATAACGTTTAACTTTTTATCAATTCGTTGCCCAAGGAAAGCACCTACAACAAAATCACTAGCATCACACATTATTTCAAAGGGTAAACTCCAATCAGGTGGTTGAACAATAGGAGCTATAGTTAAAGCCTTCTTAAGAGTTTCAAAAGCTTCCTTACAATCATCATCAAAAACAAAGGGTACATCTTTTTGAAGAAGATTAGTGAGGGGTTTTGATATCCTAGAAAAATCTTTAATAAACCTTCTATAGAAACCAGCATGACCAAGGATACTACGAATACCTTTGATGTCACTTGGACATGGCATTTTCTCAATTGCCTCAACCTTAGCTCTATCAACTTCCATGCCTCTTTTAGAAACCTTATGTCCAAGTACAATACCTTCATTAACCATGAAGTGGCATTTCTCCCAATTAAGAACAAGATTAGTCTCTTCACACCTCTGCAAAACTTTATCAAGGTTGTGCAGGCAATTATCGAAAGAAGTTCCATAGACGGAGAAATCATCCATGAACACTTCCACAATTTCCTCACAGAAACCATGAAAGATAGCAGCCATGCATCTTTGAAAAGTAGCGGGAGCATTACATAAACCAAAAAGGCATACGTCTATAAGCATAGGTTCCGTAAGGGCATGTAAAAGTAGTTTTTTCTTGATCTTGTTGTTTAACAGCAATTTGAGAGAAACCGGAATATCCATCAAGAAAACAAAATTGGGTCCTTTTAGACAATCTTTCAAACATTTGATCAATAAAGGGAAGTGGGTAATGATCTTTCTTAGTAACTTTGTTAAATTTCTTGAAATCAATGCACATCCTATAGCCCACTACTATTCTTTGGGGAATAAGCTCATCTTTGTCATTAGGAACAACGGTAATTCCTCCTTTTTTAGGAACACAATGAACAGGACTAACCCATTCACTATCAGCAATAGGGTAAATAATACCAGCATCAAGGAGTTTCAATACCTAATTTCTTACCACTTCTTTCATCTTAGGATTCAGCTGTCATTGGTGCTCTACTACTGGCTTTGCATCTGGTTCTATGTTGATAGAATGCTGACATATAGGAGGAGAAATCCCTTTTAAATCATCTAGAGTATAGCCCATAGCCCCTCGGTGTTTCTTCAAAACCTCCAATAATCATTCCTCTTCCTTCCCTGAAAGTTTAGAGCTAATAATAACAGGATATATCTTTTTATCATCAATGTAAGCATATCTAAGATCGTTAGGGAGAGGTTTTAGATCAAAGACCAGATCCTTTTTAGGTGGCAACGTGGTACCCAAGTCTTCTACAAGCAAGTTATGCTTAAGCATCTTGGGTTGACGACGGAGAATCTCGTCAATCTCATTCCTTTCTTCCATGAAGATCTCACTTTCGTGGTCTTCCATAAATTGCTGCAAAGCATTGTTAGGAGCAAGAGAAATAGACGCAAGTTGTTCAACTTGAAAATCCTCATTATGGGTTTCATTTTCACAAGGTTCTTTAGTAAATTTCGAAAAATTAAACTCACATGATTCCCCATCAAACTTAGTCAAGATTTTCTCCCTCTTGCAATCTATAATAGCTCCACAGGTACTCAAGAAAGGTCTACCAAAAATGATGGGATAAGTTTTACTAGCAGCTGAACCAAGTCTAGAAAATCAGCAGGATATTTAATCTTACCACAAAGAACTTCTACATCCCGCACAATACCAATTGGAGAGATGGTTTCTCTATTAGCAAGGTGAATAACTACATCAATATCTTCCAACTCGCAAGGACTGATTTCATGCATAATTTCTTTATAAAGCGCATAAGGAATATCACTTGAACTTGCACCAATATCACATAAACCATAATAGCAATGATCACCAATTCTAACAGAAAGCACAAGGACACTAGCCTTTTTAGTTCTATTGGGATGTGAGACAATATTAGAAGCGTCCTCACAAAAGACTATGTGTCCATCTTCTACACTTTTAGTGACAAGATCTTTAACAATTGCTACAACAGGTTCAATTTTTATTTGTTCATCAGGTTTTATAGTTCTCTTTTCACTTTTAATGATTACACTAGTTATCATAGGATGATCCTTTACCTTATCTAGTAAGGGTATCTTCTCGATATAAGGTTCAGGTAAGATGTGATCAATAGTGCAATACCTAGTACTCCCAACAGGAACACAGTCAACAATATCTTTATAAGGTGCATGGTACTTGCTCCATCCCTTTTTTGGGATTTCAATATAAGAAGCAAAAGCCTTAAAACAATCTGTAATAACTTGTAAATCAAGACCATAAGCATTTTTAATATTTTGAAAGTCATCAGTTCCCATAAAAGATTCAATGCATTCATAATCATAATTTATACTTGACTTTCTTCCTTTGTCATTCTCCCAAGCTTCGGTATTGTCTTGAATATGGTCCAGAAGGTCCCATTTAGCTTCTTCTCCCATGCGAGTGAATGATCCAGCACAAGAGGCATCCAATAAATCCTTATCATGAAGAGAAAGCCTTGCATAAAAGTTATTGATAATAATATTGTTGGGGAGCTCATGAATGGGACATTTGAGCATTAGTAACTTCAATCTCCCCCAAGCTTGAGCTGTACTCTCTCATCAAGAGGCCAAAAGTTGTATATTTGATTCCGATCTTTATGAATCTCACTAGGAGGATAAAACTTTGAATAAAAGAGAGGTACTATTTCCTACCATTCCAAAGCTTGACCATTCTTCAGCAGCTTATACCATTCTTCAGCTCTTCCTTTCAGTGATAATGAGAATAACTTCTTCTTAACTTGATCTATAGTAATACCTGCACACTTGAACAACCCGCATAATTTGTGTATAAAGAGCAAATGATCACCGGGATGGACAGTTCCATCTCCAACATAGTAGTTATCCATAACACGATCAATAATTCTCGTAGGTATTTTAAAAGTATCATTCTCAGCAGGTGGTCTACTACCTTAGCAGTGGTACTAGCATTACGAAACAAGAAACTCAGCGAATTATCCATAATGAAAATAAAGCAACTAACAGAAGTAAACAATACTCACAGTAGAAGTTTCCTTTACCAGTTCCACTCTCCAATAGCGATTCACTCCCCGGCAACAGCGCCAGAAAATAGTCTTGATGACCCACAAGTATAGGGGGTGTATCGCAGTATTTTCGATAAGTAAGAGTGTCGAACCTAACGAGGAGAAGAAGGTGTTGGCTAGTGGTATGGATCAGGAATTCTTTGCAAATACTTAGCAAACGGATTTTTAGGGATTTTTGATAATGCAAGTAAATAAATTACGAGTAAATAAAACACAATAAGAATAAATGCAGCAAGTGGCCCAATCCTTTATTCAGCAAAGGACAAGCCGGTTGTATTACTTAAGATGACCAAACATTCTCGAGGACACACGGGAAGACTATCAAGTGCTTTCGCTTCATATAGTTGATTAATCTTCTTTAGCTTGCTAAGTGTTGTGTGGGTGAACCTGTGCTAATGTATCGACCTTCCTAGGACTAATACATACTGGCGATTATACCCCTAGCAAACATCCGTAAGTACAAGAAAGTAATTAAGGTAGAAACCTAACCACAGCTTTAAACTCTAAGACCCTGACGTCCCTTGTGCAATGATTTCCTAATGGGGGTTCAGGTTTCTGTCACTCCGGCAACCCCTATGATTAGTAGACAAATACACAATGCATTCCCCTAGGCCCATATAGGTGAAGTGTCATGTAGTCGATGTTCACATGACACCACTAGAAGAAGTACACCACAACTTAAATATCAAACTATTGAATCTCTCTCAACACAATTCCACTACTAACAACATGATTTCTCCCATGTCCTCAAGAACAAAACGAACTACTCACAAGACATCATATGGATCATGATCAGAGATGAATAATGATATATAACAATCTGAACAAAAAACAATAATTCAACGGTTCACTCAATAGCATCAACTACAAAGAGTAATCAACATCGGGAAAGTTTCCCCTAAGAACTATGCAAGATTCAACCCAATTGTTACAGCAATATGGAGATGGTGGTGAGGGTTTATGATGGTGGTGATGATGATGATGATCCCGATGAAGTCCAGCTTGATGGTGGTGTTGATGGCGACGATATCCCCTCTTCGGGAAGGGATTCCCCCGGCAGAATTCTGTCTGCTGGAGAGATCTTTCTCTCTCGGTGTTTTCCGCCCCGCAGAGGAGGCGGAATATTTCTATGGTCGCCCCCTTGAGTATTAGGGTTTCGGGAGGATTATATACGCCAGAGGGGAGAACCAGAGGTGGACCAGGGCGGCCACACCACCTGGTGGTGCAGCCTAGGCTGGCCCGCGCCAGTGGGTGGTGTGGGCCCCCTGTGGCCCATCTCCACTCCTCCTGCTGGCTTCCTTCGTCTTCTAGAAAAATAGGATTTTCCATGTATTTTCCCGGATTTTTTGATCTTCACGAATTTTTCCTCCAAACAACACCTTTTCCATTAGAATCCTGACTGCAGCGGTCCATGCTCCAAAAATCATCAACCATGCAAAAACAGATGAAATTACATAAGTATCATCTCTTAATATGAAATATATCAATGAATAACAGTAAATTATGATATAGAATAGTGATGCAAAATGGACGTATCATGCTATCATGTTTAGATCTTGTGAGCTCCGTTCATGATCAAGATCATCTATTTGTAATTCTGCATGTTGTGTTTGCGGGGATCCGATGGATATTGAGATGCTATTTCAGATTGATTATTGATTCTATCGTGTCTTTGTTATTTGTGATCTTGCATGCTTTCCATTGTTAGTAGCTATCTTGGCCAAGTAGATGCTAGCAACTCCAAGAGTTAGTATTTATGCTCGATAGTGGGTTCATGCCTCTGGTAATCTGGGGAAGTGACGGAAATATCTAAGGTACTAGATGTGATGTTGCTACTAGGGAGAAAACAACAATCCTTTGTTCATAGAACAATCGTATTGTTTACTTTACACGCAATTCGTAATGCAATTATCCGTTGCTTCCAACTTAATACTAGAGGGGGGTCGGATGATAACCTGAAGGTGGATTATTAGTCATAGATGCAGTTGGATGGCGGTCTATGTATAATGTCGTAATGCCTAATCGAATCTCAAAGGAGTCAAGATGAGTAGTATATGCTTGTATGCTTTCTCGATGTTTGTCAATTGCCCCGCTATAATTTGTTCACCCAACATGTTATATATCTTAAGGAGAGCCACCTCTAGTGAACTATGGACCCCGGTCCTTTCTTTTTTACTTTCAATCTACAATCAACTATTTACTGTTTTGTATTTACTTTCTACAAACTATTACTTTCTTCCACTCGATACGTTTAATCCTTTGTTTTCAGCAAAACCGGTGAGATTGACAACCTCATCGCAAGTTGGGGACAGAGTTATGTGGTTGTATTGTGAAGGTCTCCACGTTGCTGCTGGCACTGGTAGTGCGCCCTGCCAAAGGTCATCTAGCTACACCTTTGGGGTGTTTCCTTGCTCCTACTGGATTGATACCCTTGGTTTCATAACTGAGGGAAACTTACTGCTGTGCTCATCATACCTTCCTCTTGGGGTTCCCCAACAAGCTCGTTAATACACGAGTCAGCACCCACCGCTACGCTTATTATTCTGCTGCTTGTTTGTATTAAGACTAGATCATGAGATCCTTTATTTGCGTAAGACCTTATTATGGTTTGTAATGGATGATGTACTACGATATCCAATCTGTTATGTCTCGCAAAAATGGTAATCCTGGGATTGCGATGTATGGCATAATAGGCATCTGGGATTAAAAATCCGGGTGTTGACAGGGATCAGGCTCTTTTGTTGCTTCCTTTTCTTATTTTTTACTACAACAACTTCATCTTCATTGCTTGTCTCTTTTTCTTCTCTTGGATCAACCGTCTCTGCATCAGAGTCATAACAGTCATCATGTGCATCATTTTGGCCCTCCTTGGTTTGATCTTGTGCTTCTTGAGTAGTTTCATCTTGAGGATCCACCAGCGTATCATCTTCTTGGCTTGCTTTGAGCAAGACTATTTCTTTTTTCTCTTTCTCAGCTTCATATTCGGGTGGTCCTAATGGCCATGTAACAACTGCACCTCTTCTCGTAACAACATTAGTAGAAACAAGGATATCTATATCGTCTCGAAGAAAAAATTGATAACTAGATGCTATTTGTTCGCATTGAGTTTCAATCATACTAAGATACTTGTGAAATAATTTTATTTCTTGGCCAATCTCATCATAGTTTTCTATGAGTTCTGCTAAGATATTTTTATGTTTTTGAAAATGCTTATGTAGGTTATTATGAGATTTTTCTTGTTGATGTTTTAATTCTTGAAAAAAAATTCTAGTTTAATCTTCTTCAGTAAAAACTTGTAACAAGTCTACTTTGTTTTCCTTAGCAAGTTTAGAAGGTATACCTTTTTATTTCATTGTTTTGCATACTTCAGGCATAAGATCAGGATTTATACGAAGCATCCCTTTCTCTAACTTAGTGTCGAAATCAGGATTGTATAAAGAATCATTCTTAGCCCTAGTAGACATCAATTCCAAACATGCTTTAACAGTTAAAGTATTTATCGATCCTCCTGCTGATAAATCAAGCAACTCTCTGCTTTGAGTATTAAGATTGTGGTAAAATAAATGGCAACTAGTTGATTCAGAATAGCCAAGATTAGGAACTCTATTGATCATTCCAAAGAATCAATCCCAGGCTTATGGGTAATTTTCTCCCACGTTTTAACTAAATTTTCCTATGCTCTTTCTAGTTTCGGTTACCTTTTTAAAAGGATTAAACCTGTTTATGAATTTTACAATATAGTTTTCCCAACATTTAATGTAATGGTGAGGGAGAGAATATAACCAGTCTAGAGAGCCTTACCTTTAAGACACCAACAAAATAATTTTAGACTGGAGAAGTCTCTTGGCAAACATTTTAGTCCAAATGATGTTATCACATTGTCGAACTCTCTAATATGTCTGCCCGGGTCTTCATCTTCCCTTCCACTGAAAGCTTTTTCCTGCAAAATTTTAATAATTCACACCATCAAATCGATATTCTCTAACTCCAAGATTAGGGAGTTCTATTGGTTGTTTAAGAAATTCACACCTTGGAGCATTGTATTCTCTGAGATTTTTCTCAGGTTTCTTGGGAGTTGTCCTGTAAATAGACATGATTTCCATAATATCACTTAGGTTTACAACTTCAACTTCATTTGATCTTAAAAGTTTTTCAATAATTTCCTCGCGCCTTTGAGAAGGCACACGTTCAAAATAATCTGGTAAATAGGTCCTACCAGAACGTGTAAAGCCTTTGTCTCCTAGGGAGGCCATTTTGTAGTAGTAACACCTAAAATGTCAAGAGACAAACTCTTAGAGCTTAGCTCCCCGACAATGGCGCCAGAAAATAGCTTGATGTCTGCAAGTGCACAGATCGTTTGTAGCTAGTTTCGAAGTATAGATATCGATCCCACAGGGAGCCCAAAGGTAAGTGTTTATGGGTGAAGTCTTTGTCACACTCAAAGTTGTCACATGTCTTCGAGTGAATTGACTGGAAGTGTAGAAATAAGAATGAGATTTGGATTAAATTGGATGTATTTAAATAAAACTAAAATGTAAACTTCAGAAATAAAAAGCATAAAAGTAAAGAATGATTTGGTTGTTTGTTGTTTTCTACAGATGACGAAGAAGGCGTGGGGAGATATAGTTCATGGTGATAGTGACTGTGCTAGGTGGACGAGTGATAAATGTAACAATTGTAATCTTATAAGTATATGTGTAGGCGAGCAACCCATAATTAGCCGTAACTCCTCTTGGTAGATTTCATCCCAACTTCAATAATCCTACTAGCCTGTTACCAAAACCATGGTCAGACACTAGATGATTAAGACCCTTCAGGTTGCTTAGCAATTAAGCTCCTTGGATCGTACTAATGCAATAAGCATGGCGTTTCCTCATTATCCTTGAGTCTAGTAGTTTCCCATTGATATCCCCGTGTCACTCGAGGGTCGCCAGTCCGCTAGAGAACAAGATCCTATCTATATATAACAAAGCATCATGTTGTCTGGGCCCTTAATTGGACATCAAGCATTAGCCATCTCACAAATAGTCAAGCACACATAATATAGTAATTAAAATAAATCACAGACTAATGGAGACTATATGGAGGCACATCACAACTCACCAATCCCTTGCATCTCCCACGCCCAAGGAACTTACTCACACATGAGAGAAGAAAGCATCGTCGATATAATTAAATAAAGGGAGTTCTTCTCGATATTACCGCGGAGATCCACAATAAGAATAGAAAACTAATCCAACACAATTCAAGATGGGAAGAAACAATCTCAAACCCTAATCTTGCAATGTGAAGATATCTCTCTCTCAAGTACAAGTAATGGCTATGGGGTGTGATGGCTAGGAGGTTGAAGATCGTGGAGCGAGATGAAGAATGTCTCCCCCTTCTTCTCTGAATCTCTTCTATCTCCTTCCTGGATGGGATGGCGGCTGCTGTGTTATGATTTCGCATGTGGCCTCTTCACGGAAGTTGTCCCTTTTGACAAGACGAAGGCGGCGACAGCTATACGGCGGAAATTATATGGCCATAAAAATGTTCCCGTCATATAGTTGCTCGTCAAAGCCTATGTATGCCTCCCTCGATTTCTTCCAAAGAGAGACTTGCTTGTTTTCGCCTGAATATTGTGTTTCTCTTGGTAAAACCTTCTGTTGACGTTCAGAACCTGAAACACATATTAAAAACCAAGTTTTCTTCACTACCGAAGTATTAGCGTTAGGTAAAGCTAGAAAACGATCAAACCCTGGATAAAACCATCAATAAAAACCATCAAAAATGTGTCGAATCTCATAGCTACCAGGATGACGGTAAGGGCAAGGCCAATCTTGGTCCTACTTAAGAAGAATATCCTCCCAACTACAAAAACTATAAGGACATCAACATGAGACAGTGCAGGGATCTTAGAAGGCAGAATCTGTATCGTTTCCATGACCTCCCCTATCAAGGTGTTGACAAGTACTTCTGGACTGACACTCAGAAATGTTTTTGGGATGACTTCTATAATGAGCCTTGTTGCATGAGGAGGGGCCAAATTGTTCCTCCTAGGTATCTTAATGAGGATCAATATGAGCGCTACCTCAACGCAGATTTTTAGTATATTGATGTGGCTCTGAAGAAGATTGATGACCGTCTACTTTCACCATGTAGCTCGCTCCATCACTTGGATGACCGGTACCAAGCCATACACAACCACTTTTGTTGACTTTTTCTCTGCCTTAGGTTACCCTCCTAAGAGAGTTTATGGCTTCCGTATTCACTCAGAGAAGGCTTTCCGTGATGACCGCATTCTCTAGTGCTACCCTAGTGAGACAATCCATACTGGTCCTAGCCTATCTAGTATGTATTACTATTACATTGTCCTTGGCAAGTTCTTTCGCCACAATCTTGTGAGCAAGGCCAGTGATGTTGTTGATGTTCATGGTCACCACAAGAATCTGTTGTACTATTGTGACCCTCGTCGCTTGAGGAAGATTGATGGATGTGACTTCATCTATTCTGAGATTCGGCGGTCCGTCGAGAAGTGTATGACTCCCAACTACTGTTAGTACATTTAGCGTCTGCTTAATGCCATGTTCCTGCTACAGCCTTGCCTTCAGGTCTGCACGAAGATATGGACATCTACACCTTGCCTCTTTGGGGTACTCATGTTGAGATCCCACTGATGAAGCCGTCTGAGCAACGAACCAAGCTTATTCATGACCCACTCCTTGCTGGTTCTAGATCTCGGTGTGCTCTCCCCCGCAATTAGGGGCTTGCCAGATTCTTCAATGGTCTTTGGAATATGTGCAAGTCTTCTTATGATGTTGCCCATCGCAGTCTTGAGCTTGGCCAAGAGAATAGGAGGTATCACAATGCTTTCTTGGCAGAGCGTGGTCGCCAAGTGCCTGGTATGAGAGATGCTCTAACTCTTGTTCCTTATCTGAACTTTGAGAAGCCACTGTTGGACGAGGACAAGTTTCGAGGCTTTGCTATGTGTATGCTGCCCGGGTTTGATACTTCCAGTTCCTCTCAGCGTCGGTTTGTTGCCCTACCAGAAATGATGGTGAGGATGAGGAAGAGGAAGAGGACCAGGACGATAAAGAGGAATAGGCTGAGGAGGATGAGGATGATGATCCCTTTGGTGGCTAGATCTTTTCCTCTACTCTATCTTTCCTTTTTGGTGTTTCGATACTAAAGGGGGAGAAGAGAGTAGAGTCCACTTTTATGATATTTGTCTCTTGCACAAGCCTCGCTACGTTCATTTTCCTCATAGGGGCTTGTGCTCCTATCTGCTTTATCAAACTATTTGCATTTGTGTGTGTGTGTCTAGAAAAGTTTGTAGTATTATTATTGTATTGCATATCCTATGATAATGCGTGCTATCTTTACTATTGTGTGCTAGATATCCATGTCCTTAACTTGTCATGTCATGCTTGCTTCCTAAAGATTTTGGGGATCTCTCCATATACCTGAGTAGGTGCACCTTGCATTCAAATGCAACATCATCCATGTGCACACCTTATGGGGGAGCTGATACCTTCGATCCGGATTACAGATGTAGTGTAGCTTCTTTTTCCCTAGTAGACCTAAGTTATCGAATCCTCGGGAAGCGAATGCATAGTGAAGTTACTTTAACGGACCTTTGGGAGTTTTAGAATTCCTTTGTGTTTTTACCGTACCAATATCTTGCGTCTTTTTGTTGTTGTTTATGATGGAGAGAGAGAGAGGGCCTAGGGCGTTCAGTTTCACCTGTAGCTATGCAAAACATCTGATGGAAATAAAAGATAGAAATAAAGTGTGCATGTACTTGTTAGAGCAAGATAAATTATATGTGGGCAGTGCATCCATAATTTCTATTGCCTCTGCAACCGCTTATAGCAATAACCTACTAGTCTCATCCATAGAAGAAAGAGAAGTAATGAAATGCATAGTGATGTCACCATTAATCCCAAGTAAATCCCTCACATGCAGCTGTACTACCCCTTATGTCACTAGGGTTCCCAACCTGCAGATCAGTCATTACTCATACTCCCTATACCTGGCTCAACCCTCGGGGTCTTGGGTACCTCACAAGTCCTTAGATTGAGGCAATAGAGGATACAATAATCATCATGTCATATAAACTAATACATGATCCCATTGATGGCCCAAAATATATCGAGCTCGTTGGGGAACCCCAATAGGAAGGTATGATGAGCACATCAGCAAGTTTTCCCTCAGTTATGAAACCAAGGTTATCAAACCAGTAGGAGCAAGGAAACACCTCCAAGGTGTTGTTTCCAACTTGGAATCCTGCACAACACACCCACAGAACTTTTCCCCCAACTTACAGTGAGGTTTTCAATCTCATCGGTTTTGCTGAAAACAAAGGATTAAACATATTGTGTGGAAAATAGTAATAGCTTGCAGAAAGTAAACAGAAAACAATAAATTGAATGTAGATTGATAGTAAAAGAAAGGATTGGGGTCCATAGATCACTAGTGGTGATTCTCCTTAAGATAGATGACATGTCGGGTGAACAAATTACAGTGGGGAAATTGACAGACACTTAGAAAGCATACATGCATATACTAATCATCTTGACTCCTATGAGATTTGATTGGGCATTACAACATTATATATAGACCGCCATCCAACTACATCTATGACTAATAATCCACCTTCAGGTTATCATCTGAACCCCCTCTAGTATTAAGTTGCAAGCAACATATAATTGCATTAAGCATTGCATGTAAAGTAAACAATACGATTGTTCTATGAACAAAGGATTGTTGTTTTTCCCTAGTAGCAACAGCACATCTAGTACCTTAGAGATTTCTGTCACTTCCCAAGATTACTAGACGCATGAACCCACTATCGAGCCTAAATACTCCCTCTTGGAGTTGCTAGCACCTACTCGGCCAAGATAGCTACTAGCAACGAAGAGCATGCAAGATCACAAATAACAAAGACAAGATAGAATCAATAATGAATCTGAAATAGCATCTCAATATCCATCGGATCCCCACAAACACAACATGTATGATTACAGATAGATGATATTGATCATGAACGAAGCTCACAAGATCTAAACATGGTAGCACAAAGGAGAAGAACCAACTATCTAGCTACTACATGGACCCGTAGTCCAGGGATGAACTACTCACGCATCACACTGGAGGCAGTCATGGTGATGAAGAAGGCCTCTAGGGTGAATTCTCCCCTCTGGCAGGGTGCCGGGAAGAGCTTCAGATCTCTCCCGATCTAGGGATGGAGATGACGGCGGCTACAGACTCTTTTGTGGAATTTTGATCGGGTACTTAGAGTTTCTATATCGGAGGCGATATATAGGCGAAAGGGGAGGCCGAGGAGGTTCCCTAGGCGGCCACACCACCCCTGGCACGGGCCAAGCCTGGCCGCGCGGCCAAATGGTGTGGTCGGCCTCTAGCCCCTCTCAGTCTCGTCTTCTGGCTCTGTGTCCCCCTCGTGAAATATTGACTTTGGCTTTTGTCCCGTCCAATTCCGAGAGTATTCATTTTCTGACTTTCCTGGAACCAAAAACTGCAGAAAACGGGCAACTGGCACTGTGGCATCTTGTTAATAGGTTAGTCCAAGAAAGTGTATAAAAATACTCCAAAGTGTGGACAAAACATAAGAAAGTAGATATAAAACAAGCATGGAACATCAAAAATTATAGATACGTTTGCAACGTAGCAATATACCCAAGCTTAACTCCTGCTCGTCCTTGAGTAGGTAAGTGATAAAAAGAAAGAATAATTTTTGAGGTGACATGCACCATCA
Organism: Avena eriantha; assembly: GCA_910589775.1. Lineage (NCBI taxonomy): Eukaryota > Viridiplantae > Streptophyta > Magnoliopsida > Poales > Poaceae > Avena > Avena eriantha. The sequence continues at coordinate 402,481,817 of OU342745.1, forward strand.
TAAACTAGATCAAAGTATTTGTAAAACATTGATAGCTGGGATCATAGTACTTTAACATAGCATGAAAGATATAGTTCTAACAATAAGACATAGCAACTATGTTGTAACATGAAAAGGCACAGACTAAAAGATTTATGAATAACAATGCTTTGCAAGACGTTTGTTTGTTTCACATAAAGAAAACATAGTGATAATGGTATTCAGCTTGTCTCTCACAGTGTAGCAAAATATAAATGCATAGTACACCTTCAAAGTTCATAAGGGTGACTAGATACAAATAGTTTAAGAACAAGCAACATCAAAGTTATGCATCAATCAACATGTCTTGGGACAATGCACATTAAACTAAGAATGGCCACTATGCTCTCTCAATAGGTGCATAAATATAGAAGATGGAGACTCAACATAAAAGTAAGAGAAAGGCCTTCATAGAAGGAAGCAGGGATTCAAGTCTCATAAAGAGCTTCCAAAATTTATGGTACTTATTAGCTTTCATCTCTCATTTCCCCTATCATAAGAATCTTTAGGTGATTAATGTTAAAGTGACACAACTAAGAGGATATGCTTGACAAGTTATAAGTTGAAATCTCACGCCCCTTACTTACGAGTACCGAACCTCATGCTACTCAACTTCAGTCACAAGTAAGCTCTTGTCATTGTAAGTACATATGTATCATAGAGAACCGCCAACGGGGTACCCCTTTCCCCATGACACAGGAGCTATCCCATATCAAAATGACAAGGCAACAGACAATGAGCATCTCAGCGATCTTTTTATTTGCTATTTGCATAGGTTTTTATTGAGGATGCTTCATAGAATGCTCATTATGGTTATGCTGCAAGTTTCCACCATGATTAGGCATGGCTTAGGCTAGCGGCCCAGGCGTTTCTCTAACACACATACAAACTCCATGATCTTACAAGCTCCCCTTTTATTTCACACCGCCGGGATCCATAAGCAAAAGAATCATGATATAAACGGAATAATAAGTGCAATGTTAAAAGCGTTCCTCGTGATACATGGTTCTGCTAACTTCAACTTATAAAGTGCAAGCATATACGCAACAAAGATAGACACAGTGGTTCAAGATTATTAAGTGCAAGAAAGTAAAGTGTGCCATCAAGATCGTGGGAGCTTTAATCACTAGTTTTCTCATAACAAGTTTAATTCGGAAGGTAAATAAAAACATGAATATACTTGGAATGCTAATGCTAATAGGTAGGTCTGGTGGACTCTTTGGAATAACTTGGTTTTATTTGGAGTTGGATGCATGAGTGGAACTCATACTTGGTTATGGAGGCTAGCAAAAGACTGGGAGCGACCAACTAAGAGAGCAATAATGGCCATAATCATGCAAAGCGACAAAACATCATTAATTAAAGCATAAACTGATATTACAAGTCGAAAACTAAAGGATCATAAAGTCTATGGTGACTTTGGATAGTCATAACATGGTGTGACCATGCGCCAAGTCAACCCAAATAAAGCATCAAAGGAGAATACCACAATATTATGCATTAATATGCTAAAACAACGCACGATTCTTTCAAGGCACATTAAGCAATCTCAATTGTTTATAACATGTCATGCTACAGAAAAAATCACTAAGCATAAAGCCAAAACAACATCAAGCATGACATGACAAAGCATAGGCCACAGTCAAAAACAAGCTCTTTTTACCACTTAAGCATGAACTTTTCCTACTCTTTTCCAATCCAAACCAATCTTATTTGAAAAATAATGTATGAATGAGGGGGTCCAACCAATTTATTCAAGCAAACTAAGCAAACAAAAACGAAAACAAAGACGCTCCAAGAACAACACAACTGTGCATAAACAATAAAAATGAAGTGTTTGGAAGACACCTGAGATTTTTATTGATGAAGAAGGGGATGCCTTGGGCATCCCCAAGCTTTGACGCTTTGACGCTTGTACTTCTGAAATATTTCTTGGGGTGATACGGGTGGCATCCCCAAGCTTAAACTTAAGTCCATTCTTCATCTCATTACATCATTCTTTCCCTACACCTGAAATTTTTCCTTCATACAAAACTTCACACAATCTTCATTAGCAACATTAGTGTACTCAAGATAATAAGTCTTTTGGTTCAGTTATAACACAAGTAAAACTTCCATTAAAACACAAGCTACTGTAGCACTTCCCTCAAAAATCTCAATTCCCCAAAAAGAACCCAAAAAGGAATCAACAAGAAGCAAATGCAAATAATGGCAGAAATCTGTCAAAACAGACCAGCAGGTAAAAACCAACTTTTTTGAAGATCTTCTGTTGCTCAAATCGAAAAGTGTTGAACTAACGAAAGTTGGATAACAACCTGGGGCAGAAGCACAAAACATTACAGCTCAAACCGACGTACAGAGATTTTACACGAATTTTTACAGCGAAGCACAAAAATCTATTTCGGGACAACAACTTTCCCAAGCATTACTCCTCTCTCATTAGAGGTTACTCTTGGCACAAAAAGCAAATAAAAAGTATAAGGAGAGGTTATTAGTGAAGCAATAACTTCCAAGACTCAACTAAAACTTTTGGGTTATCTCCTAATAAGTACTTTTCTTTAACGCCTTTAAGTTAGGCATAAGAAGCAAGAAAAGAATCAAGTATTCTCAAATGAAGAAGCATTAAGACCAAATTTCTTGCCCTTACATCTCTTACTTTTATTCTTATACTTGGGGAATGTATGATTGTTCGGTGGGGAAGCAAAGTGCATGATGCCCTTCTACACATCTATTGTTGCTCCAAAGAGTTTAAGTAGGGATCTTCCAAGGGTGATTTGTCCTTTTCCTACACATTCAATAACAAGATAATCAGTAGACACCATTTTCCCTAGAATCTTTGTAAACACTCCTTCAGCTATTCCAATAGGTAATATTGTGGCATTATTAGCAAGATATATTGCTTCTCCCCCCTTCAGAAAGACCCCAAAGACTCAAAGATTCATAGATATCTTTAGGCATAAGATAGAATACAGACATGATATCACAGCGTGCATGAAAAGTTTCATTATTTACAAAAAAAATATTGTAGGAAGCCACTTTGAGGGTTCAGAATTTATTGGAACATAATCATGATGCTCTCGAAACACGTTATAGCATTCTTTTAAACTAGCAGTGCGGGTCTCAAGAGTGTTCAATGTAGCAAATATGTTTATAAAGGAAGAATCAGATTTGGTAGGAAAGTTATATGTTAAGACCAACTTCTTTATGGCATTAAAAGCTTCATCCTCATTGCATTGGAGGAAATCTCCTCCCACTACAGCATCCAAAGCATATCTATAGCAAAGAGCAGTTCCAAAGTAAAAACTGCTAAGAACCAAGCTTTGAGTCATTTTAGGTTCAGTTTTTTCATGCAAATCAGAGATTCTAGACCAAGCTTCTTTGAAACTCTCTTCAATTCCTTGTTTGAAAGTAAAAAATCATTTCCTCAGGTGACATAGTGATTGGGTCAATGCTAGACATAATGAAAATTTGAGGTAGGAACTAATAAAAAAATTATGTTTTTAAAATAGAAAGAAAACTAGTACAACTAATTTTTTTGTGTTTTTGATAAAGAAACAAGCAAAACAAAGCAAAAATAAACTAAGAAAACAAAAATAACAAAGTAAAGAGATTGGTTATGAGGGAATCCCCTTGTGAAGATGTCCTTGACTCCCCGGCAACGGCGCCAGAAAAATAGTCTTGATGGCACGTGGTTGACGTGGGAGCTTCTTCTTCAGTCCCCGGCAATGGCGCCAGAAAAATAGCTTGATGGCCCAAAATATATCAGGCTAGTTGGGGAACCCCAAGAGGAAGGTATGATGAGCACAACAACAAGTTTTCCCTCAGTTATGAAACCAAGGTTATCGAACCAGTAGGAGCAAGGAAACACCTCCAAGGTGTTGTTTCCAACTTGGAATCCTGCACAACACAACCACAGAACTTTGCCCCCAACTTACAGTGAGGTTGTCAATATCACCGGTTTTGCTGAAAACAAAGGATTAAATATATTGTGTGGAAGATAGTAATAGCTTGCAGAAAGTAAATAGAAAACAATAAATAGATTGTAGATTGATAGTAAAAGAAAGGACCGGGGTCCATAGTTCACTAGTGGTGATTCTCCTTAAGATAGATGACATGTTGGGTGAACAAATTATAGCGGGGCAATTGACAGACACCGAGAAAGCATACACGCATATACTAATCATCTTGACTCCTATGAGATTTGATTGGGCATTACAACATCATACATAGACCGTAATCCAACTGCATCTATGACTAATAATCCACCTTCAGGTTATCATCCGAACCCCCTCCAGTATTAAGTTACAAGTAACAGATAATTGTATTAAGCATTGCGTGTAAAGTAAACAATACGATTGTTCTATGAATAAAGGATTGTTGTTTTCTCCCTAGTAGCAACATCACATCTAGTACCTTAGAGATTTATGTCACTTCCCCAGATTACTTGAGGCATGAACCCACTATCGAGCATAAATACTCCCTCTTGGAGATGTTAGCATCTACTCGGCCAAGATAGCTACTAACAACGGAGAGCATGCAAGATCACAAATAACAAAGACAAGATAGAATCAATAATCAATCTGAAATAGCATCTCAATATCCATCGGATCCCCGCAAACACAACATGTATGATTAGAAATACATGATCTTGATCATGAACGGAGCTCACAAGATCAAAACATGGTAGCACAAATGAGAAGAACCAACCATCTAGCTACTACATGGACCCGTAGTCTAGGGATGAACTACTCACACATCACACCAGAGGCAGTCATGGTGATGAAGAAGGCCTCCAGGGTGAATTCTCCCCTTCGGCAGGGTGCCGGGAAGAATTTCAGATCCCTCCCAATCTAGGGATGGAGATTACGGCGGCTATAGACTTTTTCGTGGAATTTTGATCGGGTACTTAGGGTTTCTGTATCGGAGGCGATATATAGGTGAAAGGGGAGGCCGAGGGGGTGCCCTAGGCAGCCACACCACCCCCTGGCGCGGGCCAGGCCTGGCCACGCGGCCAGGTGGTGTGGACGGCCTCTAGCCCCTCTCCTTCTCGTCTTATGGCTCTGTGTCCCCTTGGTGAAATATTGACTTTGGCTTTTGTCCCATCCAATTTCGAGAATATTCATTTTCTGACTTTCCTGGAACCAAAAACAGTAGAAAACAGGCAACTGGTACTGTGGCATCTTGTTAATAGGTTAGTCCAAGAAAGTGTATAAAAATACTCCAATGTGTGGACAAAACATAAGAAAGTAGATATACAACAAGCATGGAACATCAAAAAATATAGATACGTTTGCAACGTATCACCCATCTGTGATAAATAACATGCACAAATGCTACATGGCTAGGCCGAAGCCCTTAGCCCAAGGATAATTACTCACACATAGAGATGAGATCAACAATCATAAACATTGTACTAAAAATCATAAGATTGATAGCAATAGTCTTACAATGTCGCCAATCGAAGAAGAGATCTACTAGTACAAGTGGTGGAATATGGATATGAAGATGGAGAAGGGTTTTGAGATCTGGAGGCGGCTGGTGATCTGTGGTAGAGACTTTTGCGAGGTCTGGATTTTTCGGGGCTTGTTTTCTCGTCGCCCGAGCTTCTTTATGTAGGGGTCCCTTCACAAAAGTTGTTCTGTTTGACCTAACGGTGGTGGCGCCAACTATACGACCGGAGCTATAGGGCCGGAATTTTGCGCTGGTCGTATAGTTGCTCGTTAAAGCGTCTTCCTCCGCTTTACGGCTCCTGGTTTCTTCTGGTTGTTGGAAATCTCGTGTCTTTGAATTTAATGTAGTGATTCCCATCTTCAAACGACATTATCTCCGTAGGAAAAATATAAAAGAAAGGATTGCATTCCCCTCTCAATGTTAGGCATTAGTGGCAGGTTTTAGAGAGATATTCCATCAAAAATATGAATAATATCCAGTTTAAATGTGGACGTAGATGGCTATATTTCAGAGCCATCATGAGCTCTCTTAAAATCTTCTAAGGAAATGTTTCCTAAAATCTTATCATAATATCTTTGTATGACTCTAGATTGGTTTGTCATTGTTAACCAAAAAGGGGGGATTGAAAGGGCAAAATACCATTATCCAGTATTTTGGTTAATCATTAAATTGGAGCTAGAGAGCGGACTAATGTTTCTACTAGTATCCCTACAGGTGATGTCCCACTACGGTGACCCAACATACCTCTACATGATGTAGTACACTATAGTCATTGACATAACACCAATGAAACACCATTCACTAGTATTACATCCCTCAGAGTGGTACAACAGAAACATAGTAGGTCCAAGAAATGACTATAGATTACAACTCGAGTCTTTACAAAAGATCCAGAGAGCACTCTAGGTTAAAGAGGAAGAAATCAACTACTTACAAAGAAGAACTAAAAATAAGCACTCAGAACTATATACTAATAAGACTAGTATCTAAACTATTTGGCTTGCCATTGTTGCTATTGCAATGCTCTACAAAAGTAGGTTTTATGGTAAGATATTATACTCCTATCTAATCAGAAACTGTGCCATCACTTTAGTTGATGTATAAGTTGACTTCCTTGACTTCACTAAAGAACTTGAGCTTTTGTGATGATTCCCTTGAGCATACGTTGATGTTGACGTTGTCCTTCTTGGCTTTATAATATAGCAAGGGTTAAGAAAGTACAGTTGAGTATGAGTATACTCAGCAAGTTCACTAAAAAGGAGTGTTTGATGCACTATCTGTAGCCACAGACCATGGGTCGTAGGCTATGCAGGTTTTTGTAAACATTTTTTCAAGGATTGATTTTATTCTGAAAAGCTATGTCGTTAGCCTTCACAGGTTGATTAGAACTTTCATGGAGTTCCTTTCCAGCCGCGTTCGTAGCTCCTTCCCGAAACAGGGAGTAACATGTCATAGTTTTTTACACTCTACAAAAGGTGTGTTACTTTACCCATAAGAGACCTTATCCTTGTTGCACATCCAAGTCGCGAGCTTGTCCATACATCCTTGGTATGGGGCCCAGTCTAAGATCCAAGCCAATCACTACCATCTCCGTGACCACGCATGCCCCCTTGGTGTACACTATGCCCACATATTGAATTACGTCAATGGTTAGTATAGACTAGTATAGATGCCATAACTACCGTGGGATGTTGAGGGATCCCACCCATATGCTGCATATCCTCTACGAATTACATACTCATGCTGCAAGGATAATAGCCATAGCCTGCGCATCCAGATTAATGTGGGAGGGAGAAGATATAGCTGACTTTCCCATCCCATTCCAAGTCTTATGGTTAACGCGTAATATACGGCGCTAAAATCACTGGCGATATTGCTTGTTAAGTCCTATATATTATGTACCTTTACCATTGGAACTGTATCAGTAGATTATTACCATTTGGTAAACAATTCGTAATCATATTATTATGAAAATAGTGTTTTCGGACCTTTTTGAAATGCAGGTGATGACAACATTTGAGTTACAAGTATTTGATAGAAAATAACCAAAGGACATGAGCAAGTGTGAACTTGCCTTTTGTGATTGCAAGACTATGCACTCACGGTCTTCAAGACGATATAAGATCCAATATCTGAAAACGGCATCATCGGTCCGATAAGGACTAATGTTTAAAGAAGCAATATACTGATGCATAAGTAATGTAATGCATTTTGTAAAATCCCGAGATAATTCCCCAATAATGTGAATGAGTTAAATTCAGGTGATGCTTTTAAGATTTAGTTATTTATAATGTTTACTTCATAAGTAAATATGTCTACAAAGCATTTAAGTGTCTATCATGCAAAGTATACAAGTGAGGTATCATAACCTTTTAAGATTGAGGTGGATTATTATCTAATAATTATGATGGAAGTTAATGTGTTAGGTTATTAAGAATTAAAGGACTTATTTATAAGGTTGTTGTTTGAAGTGGCAAATCGAAAACTTTTGAAGAAAAGATTTCTTTGATAAGGTTTAAACAATCTTTCTGGTTAACTGAATGTGATGAATGTCATTTGTGTTTGCTCGAATAGTTTGAGATGACTTATTACTTAATTTAAACCGACCAAAGTTAACTATAAAAACATAAATAAACTTTATACATTGTGTTTATAACTTTGTGTACCAAAGTTATTTAAAAAATATAAGTAGACTTAGATGTGATGTGTCTAAACTATTATCAAGTTATTAGGGTTATGGTAGGTATGATAAAGAGTGTGTGATCATTCACTTTCAATTTAAGTGAATGATGAGTTTAAATTTGATTTGCTATTATGAAATACTATATTACTATTAAGGAAGGCATAATTAGATGATCTTGTTAATTGGTTAGGGTTTGAAGTCATGTTAAAAATGGTTAAAAGATAAGAAGCATTCACCATATTATAGGTGAGTGGTACATAATATTACTTTAAAAGTTGTTGATTTTAATTTGAATTTAAGATTTTCAAAGAGTATTATAAAGTTAATAGGTATATTTAAGCTTTACTATGAATCCAAATTATGGTTTTGGAATTAGTACTTAGACTAGTGTGCACCACTGGTCCAGCCCACCATCCTAGTGTGCACCACACTCTCTCGTACTCGACCTTACCCTCTTGTCTCACTCTCTCGCTCGGGCGATGATGTGGTGTTGCCGCCGTCGCCCCCTGATTCTGGCCAGCTCCGACCTCCCTGGTCGCCGCCATGATGCACAATGAAACAGTCGACACCGTTATGTCGACTCGTCCAATTCGATTCAGCGCTCGAGCTCTCCCCTGACCATGTCGTCTCTTCCCGATGCCTAGGGTTCAGGTTCCGCCGGTGATTCAATACTCCATCGCTCCGTTGCCTAGGTTTGGGTGGCTAATTGGTGTCGCCCTCTCCGTCTAGAGCCTCCATGACCATGGCTTGGCGCGGGTTCCTACACCCCTTGGGTGCTTCCCGTGCTACCATGTCGTAGCCACCGTCTCCTTTGCCATGTCGGGCTCTCCTCCCTCTTCTTGCTGAGCGAGTCCGCCGGGTAAGTTCTCTTCTCCCCTCTCTAGTGCTCCTCCCCTCTTCTTCTTAGCCAACCCTGATTAGGGATTCATCCTCCCCTTGATGTTTGATGATTCACAGGGGTTTGCGTAGTGAATGTTTTGGAGCAAGTGAACTCTAGCTTAGTTCTAGTGATGTTGGTGGTACATGTTGAAGTTGCTTGCAGGTGTTTCCTAAACCTGCACCCCAGATGTTGGATATGCTTAGTTAAATAGCAAACTTTTCTATTTACATATGTGTCACTGTGGTGCATCTATTTGTATAGTGGTGTATAATATACCTTGAATTGCTTGTCCTAAATATTGTCCATATCACAGCGCGATTATACATGTTTACAAGTACTGTTGGAATTCTTGGATTAGCTAAATTGTTATTGTACCCTATCCAAGCTTTGATGTTATGTGACCCTGGGAAGTATACTGAAATGATTCCTAGAAATATCTTCTAGGAAATATGATTTGTTCTCTATCAAAACTGATAGTGTATTAATGTATAAGTTTGATTCCTAGAGCTACTGTTAGGAAAATGATAAAGATGATTTCTGCATCATTTGTATGTAGAGGTGGTTGACCAATTTGATTACTCTATCCATTTGACATCTACAGTTTAATTGATTCCTAGATAAATGGCTAAGAATGATTCCTAGAATTTAAAACTAGGGAAATGTTGTCTTTATATAGAGAGCTGGTTGGTCCTTTAGGTAAAACTTTATGAAATTAATGCTTGTGATGCTGGTCTGAATCCTGAGTGAATTAGAACAAATTCACTTTTGAATTTCAAGTTAGAACACTACACAAGTACTCTTATTATGATATTATCCAATCTTGGATGATCTCTAGCTATATTTAGCTAGAAAAATATCTGTCTTGATTGGGTTCTTCATTGTTGCTTAAAGGGATGGCTTTTGTAATATGGCTATACTGATGTGGAGCCTCCTTGAGAGTGAGCACATCAGCATAGATCATTTACATGATCTGCTATACTTTCATTTAACAAGATGTGGTTCCATGTCTTAGCGAATGATGCCAAGTCTGAGGTCCAACTCATAATATAGGTGTACATAGCTGGGCCTTTACCTTGATGATGATTTTGTACTCCACTTGAGCATAAATCAGAGGGGAGAATTATTTTACACTAAAGCATGTTTTGAATCTGGTAGGAACAAACACAAATGTTGCCTCTTTTTACTCAAGGATGATCTAGTCATGCCACTTGCATGCTAGTCTCAGAGTAAAACTACAACTACTCAACTCTTGTTGTTAGAGGATAAGGATAGGTGCTAATTAAGATCTCAAGGAGTAACCTGTTATTGTTGTTGCTAGCTCCTCTTAGTTCAGATCTTGTGAGAGATTGAATGTTGGCTTCAAAAGTTGTTGTGACTTGAACTTGTGGCATGATACCTTCGATCCGGATTATAGATGTAGTATAGCTCTTTTTCCCTAGTAGACCTAGGTTTATCGAATTCTCGGGAAGCAGAAAGCATAGTGAAGTTACTTTAACGGACCTTCGGGAGTTTTAGAAATCCTTTTGTGTTTTTATCGGACCAAGAGTTTGCTGTCTTTTGTTGTTATAGATGATGGAGAGAGGGCCTAGGGCTCTCGGTTTCACCTATAGCTGTGCAAAACATCTGATGGGAATAAAAGATAATAATAAAGTATGCATGTAATTTTTAGAGCAAGATAAATTATATGTGGACAGTGCATCCATAATTGCTATTGCCTCCACAGCCACTTATAGCAATAACCTACTAGTCTCATCCATAGAAGAAAGAGAACTAATGATATGCATAGTGACATCACCGTTAATCCCTAGTAAATCCCTCACATAGAGTCGTACTACCCCTTCTCTCACTAGGGTTCCCAACCTGCATATTAGTCATTAGTCATACTCCCTATACTTGGCTCAATCCTCGGGGTCTTGGGTACTTGACAAGACCTTAGATTGAGGCAAGAGAGTATACAATAATCATCATATCATACAAACTAATACATGATCCCATCTATGATAAATAACATGCACAAAAGCTACATGGCTAGTCCGAAGCCCTTAGCCCAAGGAGAATTATTCACGCATAGATATGAAATCAACAATCATAAACATTGTAATGGGAATCATGAGATTGATAGCAAATAGTCTTACAATGTCACCAATCGAAGATGAGATCTACTATTACAAGTGATGGAATATGGCTATGGTGATGGAGAAGGGTTTGGAGATTAGATCTAAGTCTAATCCTCCGGCGGCTCTTCGGTGTTGTGAATGGTGATCTGGGGGCGGTGATGACTACAAGTGCACAGATTGTTTGTAGCTAGTTTCGAAATAAATATATCGATCCCACAAGGAGAAGGAGTCTGAAGTCTAATAACTCTTTGAACTAAATATTGAAATAGTAATGCTAAATAACATTCTAAGTAACAAGATAAAATGCGAGTTTTGTGTAAAAGATATTTTTGGGTTTTCAAATAAGCGAACAATAAGTAAACTAAAGCTGTAAGTAAACAAGAGCATGCAAGTATGATTATGAAAGTCTGCAAGATGATGGAAAGAGTTCTCAGGGAGTAGTGGATCCACTGCTAGTAATTAGAAAGAGTGATCAAAATTATTATAATGAATAAGACCATTTATGATATGTGTGGGAGGATCTCCATATATGGAAGCCAGCAACCGCTGTACACATCATCCTCATAACCATAGAAGATAGCAATCGACATCAAACAGATTACTGTGCTATTAAGGGATTTCTCCCGTGGCATGGACATGGCTTTATGAGTTCTCCTTGATTCCCCCAAGTTAGTACGTAAAGAATGACAACAGCTTTATAGTCACAGTAAGTGTTATCATCCCTCCGTCTACCAATAAGTAATCGCCTTCATCGAGTCCCCATAGGAGGCAAATACTAAGGAGGTGCACAAATCCCAACATGAAGACGAAGACAATTAACACAGACACATATAGAACAATATCACATAATAATCTTTATCTCAATTCAATATCATATTAGGGTTTCTCCATCTCTCCAATAACAAAGGAAACTACTCACACATGAAGGCAATCAACATCATGGATAGCATATGGATTAAGTATGATGATACAATTGAAGACAAGTGCAAATCCAAGATTCAATCTAGAATTACAACAAGTAACCAAAGGGGATCGGTGATGGAGACATTGTTGATGAAGATGACGATGTAGATCGATGTGGAGGCCTTCAAGATCCTAGTCCCTTCTCCTATTGTGTGATGGTGATGGTGTATATCTATTTGGAGGTGGCTATGGTGGTGGCACGGCGGCAGAGCTCCGTCGTGGTGAAGGATGTGGCTTGGTGGCTCTCTCTTGGGTCCTCCCTCCTTTATATAGGCCTTGGGGGTGCCCTAGGGTTCCCCCAGTACCGGCATATTACTTTGGGAAGGTTCTGGAGATTTTCTGGGGCGAAATCCCGTAATTTGTGACCTTTTTGGCAACTATATGGGCGGAGCTATACAACCAGAAAAATAGCTCCGGCTGTGTAGTTGCTCGTCAAACCGTTTGTCCCCTTTAGTATTTTGGCTGCCATTTCTTTATACAAACTCCGTTTTGGGTGTTCTTGGGCTCGTTGAGTTCGTATCTTCGAGGTCTACAACCCTGTGGTCTTGGATATTTATTTTGAGAAGTTGGAAAAAATCACCTTTTCAACCTCTCAAATGGCTAAGTCTGGTCCCTGCAGCACCTCCATACTATGCTCTCTTTGTTCCTTTTGACTTTGTTTTATCCATAATAATCATCAACACCTACACATATGTCATAGACAAGGAAAAGTGATTAAATTCTACCTAAACTAATAAATGTGCAAAGCTCATATGAAAATAAATGAGAACTATAAGTCATGCATATAAGGCATAACTATAGCTGAAAGAAACATAATATAAGAAATAAATGGCTCACTTTATATGGCTAAAAGAGGTGGTATTTCACACCCATCAACTTCCCCAAGCTAGACCTTGCTCGTCCTTGAGTAGGAAGGGTCAGTAATAAATTAATGGTTGTGAAATAGCTTATCATTGGAAATCAATACCTTGCATCCTTATTTCTTCTACAAGCTTGAAGAGAGAAAACATGTATTCATACAAGGCAACACAAGCTCAGTTATAAAGACCACTAAAGATTCATCAAAACTTATATGCTCCATGTCAATAGTGAATCTACTTGCAGACAAACTTGTGATCTATTGCACCTTTTGTATAACTTTTCATATTATTATTTTTTATGAGGCAAAACTTAGTCACAAATAGATGTCAAGCATAAATAGGAATAAAGCTACCCAATCATGTCATCTAGTTAAGGATCTCAAGTGCAAACATTAGTTATTGAGCTTTCATAAAGTTCATCTCTTAGTAACGAGATTTATGCCAAAAGGAAATGCGAGAACATGTCAAAAGAAGCATAGCATTAAAGTGTCTCATTTGGTCATCCACATCAATGAATCATGGCTATCAGACACTCATTTTCTATTCTTTGTCTTTCTAAAACTTCAGTTCATCAGTAATAAGATCATGCCAAAACTTAGTGTGCTTAATCAGACTGTGTAGGCTAAGAATGGATGCTCGTGACCATTACCAAGGTTTCCCTTTTCGGTATAATGATTTCTCATAATGGTTAGAGGAGTATTCCCTCTTTCACTTTGAACGCAAGCCCATGAGAATACCAATGTATACCCAAATATAGCATTTATGCTACATATGTTGGGCAACTCATAGCCAAACTCCAAGAGTTTCCTCTTTTTGGATTGTTTAAAGGCCAGCGGAGTTGTTAGCATCCCATGTTGTACGAAAGTGGTGCAGACACGCATAAAGCAATATCATACTTTAATCAACAGGTCAAGATTTGGCATGCATCTCACTGCTAAATATTAGTTTTTTCAAACAAATCCCTTCAAAGAGTATTATCAAGTCGATCATCACATATATGGTGTTGAGTATCTATAAGGCTTAACTTCTTAAGACAATTAAACAACACCTTATTTAGCATAGAACTCAAAACTTCGAAATATCATTTCCAATTGATAACTCCTTCCGTAAGCAAAATATCAAGTCTATTGTTTTGACATTATGGGGTTGAGCATAACCTATTCATTTAAGACAAGGCTATTTAGTGACAACCAACAAATTTCAAAAGATCTTGACCAAGTATTCATTCTTTCCAAGTGTAGAGATTGTGGCAATGTTTTCTAGAGGATCACAAATAGTGTCACAAGCTTGATAAACAATTTGGCAAGATGCATACAAGCTCTAAGTCAACTCCTATGGTGCCTATCATGAGCAAGTGCATCCCCATATGAATACAGAACTAGACTCACTTAAATAAGTATTCAAAAATAGCAGGATACATGATTGCATTAAACCTTCATCGAATACGAACATTGCACAAGAGTACACATGCAGAAGTAACCTCCCAAGCTTAGAAATTTGCAAGAACCAAACTTGAGTATATCACCAAAAGAAAAGAGAAAATACAGTTTCCAAAAGAGAGTGTGATAAGTGGTTACCTCCCCAAGCTTAGTTGAAAACAAGGGTGACACACTTTACCGTTGAGGTACAAGTAACCTCTCTTTTGATGGACAAAGAACCTTTGATTCAACATGTATTTGTTGATATGGCCCGGTGTGCCTTCCTTGAGGACCTTCTTAAAAACTAAAAAGAAAACAAAATATTTGTGTGTTTCTGAAGATACGGGTTTAGCTCAAAAGTGATAAAAATACAAGTCCCACCGAGTCGGTTCATCAACCTAAGCACCACGCTTAAGTCAACAAACTAAGTCCAAGAGTTGTACATACTCCCAGATTTTGATGAAGTGCAAGTGAGACAAAATATGAAACACGAGTGTGTAGCCCCTATGTGCTTAATAAAAGAGGTTCGAGTTGGAAGGTTTTACCAGACACTGATTGTCGAAGCGTTGAATTGAAGCAACCAAGTGGCTCATGTGAGTGTTTGCACGGTCGGCACTACCGTACACGTCTTCACACAAGGTTCAAGTCCCTGTGAAAATAACACACAAAATAAAATGCATCGGTTTGGTATATGAACATAGTTCGTTCACCCCACCAATAAAAGGAAAGTAAAAAAGAAAACATGAACTTCTATAGAGAATTATAGTCTAGGAAGTTTCTGAGGTAGAAATTTATTACTTATATATGCTCGGCTTCTCTAGATCATGGAAGAAGCTCCTAGGTGGTGTTTTGAGGTTTTTAGAAGAAGAAAGAATAAAATTTTGAGCAATGGTTACCTTCTAGTTGGCGTTTGAGGGGTTTTCTCAACTACATGAGCACAAATATACAGCCAGACCAAAAGGGTCCCGCCGTATAGTTGGTCATCAAACTGTCTGTCCATGGGAAAAGAAAATATACAAAGGCATTGATATCTATACAACCTGAACTATACAGCCAAAAAATTTATTCACGTTGTATACTTGGTCGTTAAACTGTCAGTACATTGGAAAAGAATTTGTACGGAGGCATCAATATCTATAGGACTGTAGCTATATGGCCGGAATTTTTATTCCCACCGTATAGTTGGTCGTTAAACTCTCAGTGCATATGAAAGAAAAATTGTCGATGGCAAAGATATCTATCCGACCGGAACTATATAGCCAGAATTTTTATTCCTGCCATATAGTTGGTCGTTAAAATCTCTGTATGCATCAAAGAATTTCTATTTCTTCAAGAATTCTTTCTTAACCTGAAACTTAGCGAAACACCATGTTTTGACAGTAAAATAACAATTTTCGACCAACAACAGCATGTATAAAACGGGATTTAAGTAAAACCAAGTTATGCAACACATAGTAATAATAAATTCTACCTTTTGAAAAGTACAGCAAGATAACTCTAATAGCAAATCATGCAAAGAATAAAAATCTCAATGCAACATGAATGCATCAAGACTCAAGACACAAAACTAAGAAATACACCTAATGACTTCCGGGTTGCCTCCCGGGAAGCGCTTTCTTATAACCAAGTAGCTAGGCTTTTCTCCAATATGATTTCAATAGATAGGAGCCAGAGAATTATTTATTATTACCTCCAAAGAGGTTTGGAGCACTTACTATTATAGCTTGGTCCAAGTCTCACCCGCTTGCGGTGCATCAGAGTCTTGTAGATAAATGTGTTATTGCTCACAAATGATGATTGATGCGCCATGTGCGGTGAGCATACCTACCTAGATAGCTTCAACAAAAGGATTAGATATTTACATGTAAAGTCAAACATTTTACCTTTGATAGCATCATTGGGATAAAATTCATAGTACTCTTCTTGGGCTACACTATAACGAGGAAACACTTCATAATACTCATCTTTAGCAGCAGGGAAAAATTCAAAAGTGTCTATATTCTCTAGTTCATCACCCTTGCTAACAAGTTCATCAGTTCTAGAGTTATCAATCCAATCACAAAAACAAGCATCATCAAAAAATATTTCATCAAAGATGTGCTCTCCCAAAACCTGCTCATTAATACTACAAGGATCTATCTCCAGTTCATCATTATTAGTGTTCTCCAGATGAGTATCTAGGCATAAAGCCTCCGTAGATAAATTATCTGCAGTTTCAACACAATAAGAATCATTACTAGATATTGAGGCATCATAAACAAACTTATTACTAATACAATGATGTTTGTCTTTAACCTAACCTTTTGGTGTTCCTCCTTGTTATCTAGTGGTTCCTGCAAAATGTTAGTTTTGGGAACTATTGTTTTACATAGCTCCTTACTTTTTATCACAAGTGCATTCCCACTAAAATGTTCTTGAAAATAATTGGCAATATAATCCATAATATTATGATACCTTGCTAAATCCTCATTATCGCTACTTTTCATAATAATACCAATTTTCCTAAGCAGCTCATGAGACCCTTCATAAACTATGTATTCCAAGAGTTTTACATTATTACCGTTTATGTGAGTATTGGTTGACAAAAATTCTTTAAAGAGAGGAATGCATTCATAATCATAAAGCTTGTTAGGCTTACCATTATGTTGCCTCATCCCTTCAAATAAATTTGACAAATTACCAGAACAGCAATCCACCTGCTCCCACATGTCCATTAGTTGCATATCCTCAAGGATTAGTGGTTCTTCTTCATGTTCATCCTCTTCTTGGAAACACCAAGGAATACTACTTTCGATTTCCTGCAAACAGGTAACTTTGTGCGCTACGGGTTATCTCCATGCCTTACTCCTCATAATAAGTGTATTCTCACTAAAACGTTCATGAGAATACCAAGAAATACGTTGCAGGATTTCATAAGTTTTTTTTATGAGAGCACTATCTTCACTATTAATACGTGATATGACATGTATTATCAACGCATGGGCACCTTCAAAGATAATATACTCTAATACTTCACTAGTAACATCACCATTATTATAAGACACTGAAGATTGATTAAAGGTGTCAGAGCATTGAAAATGAAAGTAGTGCCCCAGTTTCATACATTGAGGACATATTATTGGATCGTCTATCGTACCCGAAGAAATTAACTTTTTAGCATATTCCACTATTTGGGAATACATTTCTCTTACCGTCATATTGCTCACCAATTCTTCAAAATACTCATCCTCCTCTTCCAATGAGGATTCATATCCCATGTTAATAGCATCATAATATTCATAGAAAGATTCATCTTCTATTCCCTCACCAAAGTCCCCAAAATCATTGTCTAGGCACAAATCCTCCTCAGAACAATCATCATAAGTTTGGGACTTATATAAATCATTACTAGATAATGATATATCATTTCCATGCATAATATTTGTGTGTGCAAAGTTATTTTCATAAGTAGAAGATTCAAGTGGTTGATCAAGTTGCTCCTTTTCATTCTTATTAAGATAATTTGCGAGTAGCTCAGCGATAGTCTTACCTTCGGGATTACCTTCCACTACTTGAGAGGGTGCAACATCAAGTGCCACCTCTTTATTAGCAATGTGTTTAGGCGGTTTCGATGGAGGTTCTACATATGATGTTGCCTTCTCTTTAGCTTTTTGATCCTACAAAAGGCTAGGCTTTTCCATGCGGGCTGACATCTGCTCATAAACAGTGCAAGCTAAAACATTATCCATAAAGTAATCAGAGCAACATGAATATATGTGATAAACTTCTTCAATTATTTCATCAACCTCCTGGAATCTTTGTCGAATACTTTTTTATAGAAGAAAGCAATTCTAAACAACCAGTATAAAGCGCAAATTCTAGAACTTCCATATCGACTAAGCTTTTAAACTCATTTCTATTATAAGATTCTAATGCGGGATCAATGTTATACTTACATTGGTAAGCGATATGATCTTTGGGTCCGCAGAATCTACAAGAAAACCAGTATGAGGCACATAGCATGGATGAATAATCATTCACCAGAGCTAGCCATTGATTCAGTATTTCTCGCAACTTCTCCTCCCTTGCGAGCTTCTCCTGTTCAAGAGTAGTATTCTTGGAAGACATGATTAGTAACGAATATTTTTATGGGTTTTTGGTTTGTAAACAAAAGCAAAAATACAAATGCAGAAAATAAAGAAAGCTTAAAACAAAATCTAGCAAAACTAAAATAAATAAACAAAAGTTAAAATACCTACAGCGCTTAGCTCCCCGGCAACGGCGCCAAAAAATAGCTTGATGACTGCAAGTGCACAGATCGTATGTAGCTAGTTTCGAAATAAAGATATTAATCCCACATGGAGCAGGAGTTTGAAGTCTAATAACTCTTTGAACTAAATACTGAAATAGTAATGCTAAATAACATTCTAAGTAACAAGATAAAATGCGAGTTTTGTGTCAAACATATTTTTGGATTTTCAAATAAGCAGACAATAAGTAAACTAAACCTGTAAGTAAACAAGAGCATGCAAGTATGATTATGAAAGTCTGCAAGATGATGGAAACAGTTCTCAGGGAGTAGTGGATCCACCGCTAATAATTAGAAAGAGTGATCAAAATTATTATAATGAATAAGACCATTTATGATATGTGTGGGAGGAGCTCCATATATGGATGAATAGCCAGCACCCACTGCACACATCATCCTCATAACCACAGCAGACAGCAATCGACATCAATCGAATTACTACGCTATTAAGGGATTTCTCCCGTGGCATGGACATGGCTTTATGAGTTCTCCTTGATTCCCCCAAGTTAGTACGTAAATAATGACAACAGCTTTTAGTCACAACAAGTGCTATCATCCCTCTGTCTACCAACAATTAATCCCCTTCATCGAGTCCCCAAAGGAGGAAAATATTAAGGAGGTGCACAACTCCCAACATCAAGATGAAGACAATTAACACACACACATAATGAACAATATCACATAATAATCTTTATCTCAATTCAATCTCATATTAGGGTTTCTCCATCTCCCCAAGAACAAAGCAAACTACTCACACATGAAGGCAATCCACATCATGGATAGCATATGGATGAAGTATGATGATACAATTGAAGACAAGTGCAAATCCAAGATTCAATCTAGAATTACAACAAGTAACCAAAGGGGATCGGTGATGGAGACGTTGTTGATGAAGATGACGATGTAGGTCGATTTGGAGGCCTTTAAGATCCTAGTCTCTTCTCCTCTTGTGTGATGGTGATGGTGCAGATCTGTTTGGAGGCGGCTATGGCGATGGCACGGCGACAGGGCTCCGCCGTGGTGAAGGATGTGGCGTGTTGACTCTCTCTTGGGTCCTCCCTCCTTTATATAGGACTTGGGGTGTCCTAGGGTTCCCCCCTAATACCGTCATATGACTTTGGAAAGGTTCTGGAGCTTTTCTGGGGCAAAATCCCGTTGTTTGCGACCTTTTTGGCAAATATATAGGTGGAGCTATGCGACTAGAAAAATAGCTCCGGTCGTATAGTTGCTTGTCAAACCGTGTGTCCCCTTTAGTATTTTGGTTGCCATTTCTTCATACGAACTCCATTTGGGGTGTTCTTAGGCTCGTTGAGTTTGTATTGTCGAGGTCTACAACCCTGTGGTCTTGGATCTTTATTTTGAGGCTCGTTAAGTCTGGTCCCTGCAGCTCCTCCATACTATGCTCTCTGTGTTCCTTTTGCCTTTGTTTTATCCATAATCATCATCAACACCTACACACATGTCATAGACAAGGAAAAGTGATAAAATTCTACCTAAACTACTAAATGTGCAAAGATCATATGAAAGTAAATAAGAACTAGAAGTCATGCATATAAGGCATAACTATAGCTGAAAGAAACATAATATGAGAAATAAATGGTTCATTTTATATGGCTAAAATAGGTGGTATTTCACAGCCATCAGACGGCTGGTGATCGAAAATAGCTCATGTTTCTCGTCGCTCGATGCCTCTTTATATAGGGGTCCCTTCATGAAAGTTGTTCTGTTTGACCTAGCGGTGATGGCGGCAACTATACGACTGGAACTATATGGCTAGAATTTTATTTCTGGCGTATAGTAGGTCATTAAAGCGTTTGTCTCCACTTCATGACTCCTGGTTTCTTTGGGTTGTTGGAAATCTCGTATCTTTGACGTTAATGTAGTTATTCCCATCATCCAACGTCATTATCTGCGTAGGGAAAAATAGAAACAAAGGATTGCATACCCCTTTGATCATTAGGCATTAGTGGCAGGGTTTAAAGAGATATTTCATCAAAAATATGATAATATCCAGTTTAAATGTGGACGTAGATGGCTATATTTCAGAGCCATCAACCTCCCCAAGCTTCAACTTGATCGTCCTTGAGCAAGAAAACCAAAATCAAAAAGGAACTCAGCATTTAAACTGAAATAACGAGATGATAATCTTACTCATGATTGGTAGTCTCAAGTTTCCTCCACTTTATAAATCTGAAAAACTTCAGCATAGATAGAGTAATGTCAAGCATATCATATGGGTCTTTATGCATCCTTATAGCGCAGCAAAATTATTGTTAACATGGATGATTCATATGAGGAAACCTTATTCCATGTCAGGTAATCAACTCATAGGCTTGCCTTTGAACAATAGAGTATAATCATGTAAAATTAAGAGTGTGAGAGTTTGTCATGAAAAACATGTACACTAGAGTATCTCAATTCTCCCACATCAATAAATCAAGACTCTTCAAGCACTACTTTTCTATTCATTGTCCTTCAAGAATTTCAGTTCTTAAGTAATTGAGAGCATGCCAAAAAAATATTAGTTTATCAGGTTGTGATGGACACTCGTGGCATCACCAAGGTTTTGTTCCTTTGTATAATGATTACTCATAACCGCTAGAGGAGTGATTCCATCATGAACACGGCTACTCGGGAGTGCCAAGAATCTTACCCATTATAGCATTACTGCTACATATGTTTAATCAACTCATAGCCGAAATCTAGGAGTTTCCTCCATCAAGATCGTTCGTAGGCTAGCGGAGTTGTTGGCATCCCATGAAGTTTGACATGCATAAAGCTATATCATTCTTATGATTAACAAGTCAAACTTTGGCATGCTCACAAAAACCGCTAAACATTAATTCAATCGAACAAATCCTTTTAAAGAGAGTTGCCAAGTCAGTCATTATTTTTCGTGGTGTTGAGTGTCTCTATAAATAAGCCTTCAAGACTAAACACTACAACACCCAAGCCTTCAATTGTGAGACTTTTTCTTATTACAATTGTTTAGCAAATTTTTAGGCAAGACTTGGTTAACTACAAGAGCTAGAACAAAATGTACCCAACTAAATACCCATGCAAACAAAACTTTACTACAATATAAAGACTCACTCCACCAATATAGTATCTTAACATTTAGTACTAACTAGCATGGGTTTCTCGAACTTCAAAATTGGGGAGTCATAAGGCATACCTCTCATGTTTGGTTCCACTTCTCTCTTCCCTTTTGATTTGTTTCTTCAAAACTCGAAGTCAATCACTCTTCCTACAAATACACGAGAACCTCGAGACGAAAAGAAAGAGGGAAAATAAAGATAAAGCAAGTAAAAATAACTAAAGATAAAGTGTTGGGGAAACCAACACGAGTGCTTATAAACTCGAATTAAAAACATAACCTCTAAATAAATGAAAGCAAATGAACAAATAAATAAAGATAATGAGGAAACTTCCCCAAGCTTAGGATTTTGCAAGCCCTTCAAATCATTGTGGTGGTGGGAAAAAGTCGTTACTCTAGTTCACAAATTGAGTTGATAAATTACTAGTTGTTCCTCGGAGGTTCAAGGAGAGGCTATGCATCCTCTCCACAGTCCTCCAAGTTCTTGGAAGTCTTGGTATGTAGCGAGTCGGGTTGGTGGCTACTCCTCTTGATAAGGAACTTCTTGCTCCTCTTCTTGGTCCTCATCCGGAATCTCCTCCTCGAGTTGGTGTTTCTCAACCTGCAAGTCATATAGCAAACATCCTTCCTCGATAGAGAAAATACCATTAGGCAAAGGAGCGGGGTAGAGACGCCCAGCTCCAGCAATATGCAAGTAATAAACACCACCTCTCCTAGTGAGAATTCCACAAGCCTTTAAAGTAGAGAAACCAACACATCGCTCACCTAGCATAGGTTGCAACTCACCTAGGTCGATGCCTAGGTCAATGACAAGCACGGTGATGATGCCTCCACCTGTGATTGGTCCTTGGCTTTGGGAGGATTGGTGCTCCAGGTAGCACACAAGGATTGCGTCCAAGTTGAGAGAAAAGTCGCAGTTGTTGTAAGCAGCTTTTGCAAGGACTAAGATGTCCTCCTCATTGAGTCTTGTGAACTCATTTCGTGCATGCAAGGTGTTAGAAATGACATAGAACAAATAGCAAATTGCAAGATGTTGAATATTCTTCCCCTTGCTTACTCTAGAAGTGAAACTCATTCCATTATAATAAAGTTCTGGGGAAGGGTTTAAGCCAATAAAGGATGCGCATAAGGCATTAGCATCATTGTTTGGAAAATTAAATCATGCACACCATTCATCTAGTGATAAAGAATAATTGTTGTTCATAACTCGGAAAGAAATCATGTCCTCTCCCTGCCATAGTTTAATGGTGCTTTGCAAAGAACTTAGAAATTCAAGAATTAACCGACGATAAGTAGGCACATCATTAAATACAAAGCTTGTAGGCCAACCCTACTGCAAAGTAAATTGAAGTCATTAGAAATACCGAGTTGGTTTAATATAATGGGGAAATCCCACTTGGTTTCCTTCACTTCTCGGTTCTTGATCATGTTGAAGCGGTCATGTTGGAGCTCATTCCTGAACCGTATCCCCATTGTTCCTGAGCGGCAGCCCGAGAAGCGCTAGAGGCGGCACGAGCACGAGTTTGGCTCCTTGTTTTCATCATCTAAAATAATAAAGAAAGACAAAAATAATTTTTTTTGATCCAATAATAATAAGCATAACATATTCCTTATCATAGCACACTAAAGAATCCCCTCAGAATAATAATTTAGGCAAGAGAATCATGGCAATTAGTTCATAGTAGGTCTTACCCTAGATTGATAACGATAATAGATCGAATATGAATTTGCAAAAAGTAATTGGAGTATCAGAGGAGAAACATACCGTATATCACTTGTGTGCGAGGCAATCGAACGAAATTGAGTAGAGATGAAGATCTCTTAAGGTTTTGAGAGAGTTTGGAGGTAGAAGAGAGAAAAATGATTGAAGTTTTGGGGTTGGAGGTACCTCCCGTGGCGATTTTTGTGGTCAGATACAACTATACAGGCAAACTATACGGACGGAACAATGTGTTCCCGCCGTATAGTTGGCCTGCTATCAAAATTTTAGGGTTTCCACCTGGTGGCGGAGCTATACGGGCGGAACAATTTGTTCTTGCCATATAGTTGGTCGTCAAACCTTTTGTACCTGGAAAACAAATCGTACGAAGGCATCGATATCTATACGACCGGAACTATACGGCCTGAAATTTTATTCCCGCCGTATAGTTGGTCGTTAAACCTTCAGTACTCATGAAAGAAAAATTATCGATGGCAAAAATATCTATACGGCCGGAATTTTTATTCCCGCTGTATAGTTGGTCGTTAAACCTTCTTTAGACATCAAAAAAATTATATTTCTTCGAGAATTCTTTCTCATCCTAAAACTTAGCGAAACACCTTGTTTTTGATAGAAAAATGATAGTAAATATTGTCGACCAACATCAGCATGTATTAAGCAGGATTTTTAGTACTACCAAACTTCTTCTCCTCAATTAGAGCTTTCTAGCACTCTTTATTAAACATAAACTTAAACTAAAACTTAAAGATTTTACTCAAACCTTTATTTCACATGGGTTGCCTCCCATGAAGCGCTCTTTTATGGTCAATAGCTTGACCTTGATGTTGCTCACTTAGGCCAGTTGAGTGAAACACCCACTCCAAACTAGTTTGCCTTCAAAGTGACGGCCTCCTTTTCATCATGCTTGGCTTTCTTCTTCCTGGGAAAATGAATAACAAAATGATCCTTCAAAGGCATTTGAATCTTCACGTTCCCTTCATGTAGATTAATTAAAGCCTTAATAGTTCTTAAGAATGGACGGCCTAATATAATAGGAGCAGTAGCATCTTCAGGCATGTCAACAATAACAAAATCAATAAGAGCAGGACATCCTTTAATGTATACTAAAGTATTCTCCTTGATTCCTACAGCTTGTTTGTAGGTAGAATCTGCTAGATGCAATTTTAACTCGGTGATTTCAAAAGAGCCAAGATTTAACATATTAAAAAGACTTTTTGGAATTGTTGAGATGCTTGAACCTAGATCACAAAGTGCAGTTATCTCATTGGTCCCAATTTTAATCTTAATAGTAGGCTCAAATATATCATCAAGCTTCACAGGTAATTTTTCAGCAATTTTCTTATATTCTTCCTTGATCTCACGTACCTTTATTGCTACCTGATTAACGAAGTGTTGGTAGATAGCTTCTCATTTCCTTCACTTACCAGAATCTTCATATTGATCCTTTTTACAAGATCTTCAATGGTGTAATTTGGTGAAGGAGCATTACTATAATCAAGTTGTTCGGGCTGCTCCCTTTGGATTCTTATCATCTTGAGGTTTTCAATAGGATTGGGCTTAGATTTACCTGCAAATTTAGCTAGAATGAGAGTTTTACTTTCGGTTATCTTACCTAGATGTGCCTCAACGATCCTCGTTCTTTCTTGGAGGGCCTGCAAATCATTCCTCAAACTTACAGCTTGGTTAGATAATTTACCAATCATAGCATCATGGTTCTCTGTTATATTAACAAGAATATTGTTTTGCTCATTTTGTGAGTCTATAAAAGACTTAAGTGTTTCTTGGAGACTACCATTACTAGTTCCCAAATTATTATTAGAGTTACCTGCGGGACTAGAATAATGTTTCTGAAAATTAGGATTATAATTCTTCTTCCAAGTAGGGTTATAATCATTATGAGCTATGAAGTTTATTTCTTCAATATTTGATTCTGGGATAGCTCTTACCTAGCTTTCCTTACCTTTTATGGATAATATGAGCTCATCCAGCTTAGCATTGAGTTCTTCATTTTCTTGTGGTGAGACGGAGTTCACCTTCTTTGTGTTTGATCTATCCACATGCCATTGGGCATGGTTGTCTTGCATATTCTCTAGCAGCTGCTTTGCTTCAGTAATATGTTTACCCATAAATGTTCCTCCAGCTGCAGTATCAAGCATAGACTTAGACACAGGGTTAAGAGCATTATAAAATAAATGGAGAATTAACCAATCTTCCATCCAATGACTAGGACAGTTTCTCATGCATTCTTTCATCCTCTCCCATGCAAGCACTAGTGGCTCATGCTCGTCCTGTATAAAACCAGTAATATTAGATGTTAGTTGCATAGTCTTTGCAGGTGGGAAAATTTAGTCATGAATAAAGAAGTACATTCCACCCATGATGTAATAGTATTTCTAGGTAAAGATAGAAACCATTCTTTTGCTCTTCCTCTAAGAGAGAATGGAAATAAGCGCAGTTTGACCGCATTGGGGTCAACATATTTTATGCGACTCATATCACATATTTCAGTGAAAGTATTCAAGTGCATACCTGCATCCTCAAAAGCAGAGCCTCCAAATTGATTTTGTTGAACCAAACTTAAATAGTGGGGCTTAATTTCATAATCATCAGTAGCAATTGTTGGCTGAGTAATAGGAGTACGCAAATAATCATTGTTGGGAGTTGCAAACTCCCCAAGCTTCTTTTCATCCATATTTCCCATGTTTTTGTGTTTTCTTAAATAAAGACTTTTGTTAGTAAAAACAAGAATTTAAAGACTAACTATTTTTTTGGTTTTTCAAATAAAGACTCAAAGAAAACTAAAAATTAAAAACAAGAATTAAAACTAGCAAGGTTCCTACTAACCTCGCTAGGGTAGCTATTGATTCCCCGGCAATGGCTCCAGAAAAAGGGTTGATACCTTCGATCCGGATTACAAATGTAGTATAGCTCTTTTTCCCTAGTAGACCTAGGTTTATCGAATCCTCGGGAAGCAGAAAGCATAGTGAAGTTACTTTAACGGACCTTCGGGAGTTTTCGAATTCCTTTTGTGTTTTTACTAGACCAAGAGTTTGCTGTCTTTTGTTGTTATCGATGATGGAGAGAGGGCCTAGGGCTTTCGGTTTCACCTATAGCTGTGCAAAACATCTGATGGGAATAAAAGATAATAATAAAGTATGCATGTAATTGTTAGAGCAAGATAAATTATATGTGGGCAGTGCATCCATAATTGCTATTACCTCCGCAACCGCTTATAGCAGTAACCTACTAGTCGCATCCATAGAAGAAAGAGAACTAATGATATGCATAGTGATGTCACCGTTAATCCCAAGTAAATCCCTCACATACAACCGTACTATCCCTTCTCTCACTAGGGTTCCTAACCTGCAGATTAGTCATTACTCATACTCCCTATACCTGGCTCAATCCTCGGGGTCTTGGGTACCTGACAAGTCCTTAGATTGAGGCAAGAGAGTATACAATAATCATCATGTCATACAAACTAATACATAATCCCATCTATGATAAATAACATGCACAAAAGCTACATGGCTAGGCTGAAGCCTTTACCCCAAGGAGAATCACTAGCATAGAGATGAAATCAATAATCATAAACATTGTAATGGGAATCATGAGATTGATAGCAAATAGTCTTAAAATGTCGCCAATCGAAGATGAGATCTAATATTACAAGTGATGGAATATGGCTACGGTGATGGAGAAGGGTTTGGAGATTAGATCTAACTCTATTCCTCTGGCGGCTCTTCGGCGTTGTGGATGGAGATCTGGGGGCGGTGGTGATCGAAAAGAGCTCTTGTTTCTCGTCGCCTGAGGCCTCTTTATATAGGGATCCCTTCATGAAAGTTGTTCTGTTTCACCTAGAGGTGGTGGAGGCAACTATATGACCGGAACTATACTGCCAGAATTTAGCCCCGTCGTATAGTTGGTCATTAAAGCGTCTGTCTCCACTTCACGACTCCTGGTTTCTTTGGGTTGTTGGAAATCTCATATCTTTGACTTTAATGTAGTGATTCCCATCATCAAACATCATTATCTGTGCAGGGAAAAATAGAAAGAAAGGACTGCATACCCCTTTGATCATTAGGCATTAGTGGCAAGATTTAGAGAGACATTTCATCAAAAATATGAATAATATCTAGTTTAAATGTGGACGTAGATTGCTATATTTTAGAGCGATCATGGCCTCCTCTATTGTCTGGCTTGGCCTATCCTCTTCTAGCTTGCAATTTTCTCATCGTCCAAACATTACCCTCCTTATGTCACCATATCTAACTATTGCCTATTTGTTTGAGTGGTGATTTTTGGTGGTTTGTATGATTGAGAATCATTTTATGGAATCATGGTGGTTATTGCTACTCCTTGTGGTTTGAACTGTGAAATGGCTTCTAGGCTGTCTGAGGAGTGTGTGTGTTTTGCCTGATAGTTTAGCTTCTATGGCAGCACTCCCACTTATCATGTCCTGGTGAATTGCTCCTATGTTGACAGTGCATCGTGTGCATGTTGTGTGTTTGCTCCTTGCAAGTGGGACCCTTCACTTGTGGATGAGCTCAACTATGAAGATTTTCTCTGGCTGGTATTATAGTTTTACTTTTACCTTTTTACTATCTTGGTGAAACTTGCCCCTTAAGGCTTGGGATGGTGATCTGAGGCCATTTGATATAAAAAGAACAAATTCTACACTTGGCTCCTTTTTTAAATTACTCAATGATGAGTTTTAAGCATATCATTTGTATGCTAAATCTGAGAATAAAACTAATACTCTAGCCCTTTCTTTTCTCCTTTTATCTTTGTTTGTCTTTTGTTTTACTTTTGCAGGAATCAAGATCAAGAAGGAAATCTTTAAGACATGAAAGTTTAGTTTAGGACTTCTTTTATTATTCTTGTAATTCTTTTTACTTTGAATAATGTAATTTACAATGTAATGTTGTATCATATTAATAAAGTTATATTTTCTTTCTTTTTGTAATTTGAAGCTTGTACTATATATTTTTTATTTATAACTACGAATTCAATTATAAGGTATATATTGTTTATTCATAATTGTATTCCAATTATGAAATGCTATATTTATCCATAACACAATTTTATTTTGTTTCAAATCCAATAAGTTATTAAATACTTCATATTTCATTTCGTGAATTTTCTATATTTAAATTTGAAATTCAAATACATGTTTGAACTATTTTCCCTTTAAACACAAAGATTCAATAGAGGTCATGTCGAAATCCATCGCACACATACAAGTTGCGAGCTTGTCCATACTTTCCTGGTATGGGGCCTAGTCTAAGATCCAAGCCAATCACTACCCTCTCCGTGACCCCGCATGCCCCCTTGGTGTACACCATGCCCACATATTGAATTACGGCAATGGTTAGTACAGACCATTATAGATGCCAAAACTATCGTGGGACATTGAGGGATCCCACCCATATGTTGCATATCCTCTATGAATTACATACTCACGTTGTGAGGATAACAGCCGCGGCCTACGCATCCAGATTCATGCGGAAGGGAGAAGATACAGCTAACTTTCCCGTCCCATTCCAAGTCTTATGGTTAACGTGTAATATATGGTGCTAGAATCACTGGCGACATTGGTTGTTAAGTCCTAGATATTATGTTCCTTTACCAATGGAACTGTATCAGTAGATTATTACCATTTGGTAAATACTCCGTAATCATATTATTATGAAAATTGTGTTTTCAGACCTTTTTGAAATGCAGGTGATGACAACATTTGAATTACAAGTATTTGATAGAAAATAACCAAAGGACATGAGCAAGTGTGAACTTTCCTTTTGTGATTGCAAGATTATGCACTCACGGTCTTCAAGACGATATAAGATCCAATATCTGAAAACAGCATCATCGGTCTGATAAGGACTAATGTTTAAACAAGCAATATGTTGATGCATAAGTAATGTAATGCCTTTTGTAAAGTCCCGAGATAATTCCCCAATAATGTGAATGAGTTAAATTTAGGTGACGCATTTAAGATTTAGTTATTTATAATGTTTACTTCATAAGTAAATATGTCTACAAAGCATTTAATTATTTATCATGCAAAGTATACAAGTGAGGTATCATAACCTTTTAAGATTGAGGTGGATTACTATCTAATAATTATGATGGAAGTTAATGTGTTAGGTTATTAAGAGTTAAAGGACTTATTTATAAGGTTATTATTTGAAGTGGCAAAACGAATAACTTTTGAAGAAAAGATTTCTTTTATAAGGTTTAAATAATATTTGTGGTTAATAGAATATGATCAATGTCGTTTGTGTTTGCTCGAATAGTTTGAGATGACTTATAACTTAATTGAAACCGACCAAAGTTAACTATAAAAACATAAATAGACTTTAAACATTGTGTTTATAAGTTTGTGGACCAAAGTTATTTAAAAATATATAAGTAGACTTAGATGTGATGTGTCTAAACTATTATCAAGTTTTTAGGGTTATCGTAGGTATGATAAAGAGTGTGAGATCATTCACTTTCAATTTAAGGGAATGATGAGTTTAAATGTGATTTACTATTATGAAATACTAGATTACTATTAAAGAAGGCATAGTTAGATGATCTTGTTAATTGGTTAGGGTTTGAAGTCATGTTAAAAATGGTTAAAATATAAGAAGCATTCACCATATTATAGGTGAGTGGTACATAATATTACTTTAAAAGTTGTTGATTTTAATTTGAATTTAAGATTTTCAAAGAGTATTATAAAGATAATAGTTATACTTACGCTTGATTATGAATCCAAATTATGGTTTTGGAATTAGTACTTAGACTTGAAGGATTTAAGGTTTCATAAAGATAAGTAATTATTCCTTATTTAGGAACTAATTTTAAAGAATATAATAAAAGCATTATCTTATTTTAATAAAATAGATGATTGAAGATTTATTACCTAAGAACCTTAAAATGTGTTGGAATGATATACTTAGTATTTTTCTAGTAAAACATACTTACTTAAGATCTTAGAAATGAATTTTATTTATTTTTAAGTGTTATAATTATTTTTATAAAATTCCATAAAGGATTCTATGTCTTCAAATATTTTCTTTGAGTTTTATTGGCAAAAATCAAGTGAATATTTTTATAAAATATTAGATTTATTTTTATATGCAAAGATGATTTTTATTCATTTTTAGGACTTCTCTTGATTTTATTAAATTTCTATTAGGGTATTAGTGTCTTTAATATTTATTTGTATTTTATTTCACTTAAACATACACATTTGTATTTTCATGTAGTAGGGATTTTTTTTGATCATTTTGATATATTATATGTATTTTTAGGATTATATGTATTAAATTTAAGTTCCTTTCTTTTAAAACCTGGGCCTAGCCCATGGGCTAGCTCAGCCTGGCTTGGCCCAACTAGGTTGGGTCAAACCCACCCTAGTGCACCACACTCTCTCGTACTCAACCTCGCCCTCTGGTCTCACTCTCTCGCTCGGGCGATGTTGTGGTGTTACCGCCGTCGCCCCCTGATTTCGGCCGGCTCTGGCCTCCCTAGCCACCACCATGATGCAAGATGAAACAGTCGACACTGCTCTGTCGACTGGTCAAATTCGATTCAGTGCTCAATCTCTCCCTCGACCATGCCGTCTCCTCCTTGATGCCTAGGGTTCAGGTTCCGGCACTGATTCAATGCTCCATCGCTCCCTTGGTGTTGCCCTAGTTCTTGGGTGGCTAATTGGTGTCGCCCTCTCCCTCTAGAGCCTCCACGACCGTGGCTTGGCATGGGTTGCAGCGCCCCTTGGGTGCTCCCCGTGTCGCTGTGTCGTGGCCATCGTCTCCTTTTCCATGTTGGGGTCTGCTCCCTCTTCTTGCTAAGCGAGGTTGTCGGGTAAGTTCTCTTCTCCCCTCTCTAATGCTCCTCCATTCTTCTTAGCCAACCCTGATTAAGGTTTCATCCTCCCCTTGATGTTTGATGATTCATAGGGGTTTGCTTAGTGAATGTTTTTGAGCAAGTGAACTCTAGCTTAGTTCTAGTGATGTTGGTGGTACATGTTGAAGTTGCTTGCAGGTGTTTCCTAAACCTGCACCCCTAATGTTGGATATGCTTAGTTAAATAGCAAACTTTGCTATTTACATATGTGTCACTTTGGTGCATCTGTTTGTATAGTGGTGTATAAGATACCTTGAATTGCTTGTCCTAAATAGTGTCCATATCACTGTGGGATTATACATGATTTCTAAGGTTGTTAGCTTGGGAATGTTTACAAGTACTGTTGGAATTCTTAGATTAGATAAATTGATATTGTACCCTATCCAAGCTTTGCTATTATGTGACCCTGGTAAGTATACTGAAATGATTCCTACAAACATCTTCTAGGAAATATGATTTGTTCTCTATCAAATCTGACACTATATTAATGTATAAGTTTGATTCCTAGAGTTACTGTTAGGAAAATGATAAATATGATTAGTGTATCATTTGTATGTAAAGGTGGTTGACCAATATGATTACTCTGTCCATGTGACAACAACATTTTAAGTGATTCCTAGCCAGATGGCTAAGAATGATTCCTAGAATTTAAAACTAGGGAAATGTTGTCTTGTATAGAGAGCTGGTTGGTCCTTTGGGTAAAATTTTATGAAATTAATGCTGGTCTGAAGCCTGAGTGAATTAGAACATATTCACTTTTGAATTTCAAGTTAGAACGCTACACAAGTACTCTTATTATGATACTATCCAATCTTGGATGATCTCTAGCTATATTTAGCTAGAAAATGATCTGTCTTGATTGGGTTCTTCATTGTTACTTAAAAGGATGGCTTATGTAATATGGCTATACTGCTTTGGAGCCTCCTTGAGAGTGAGCACAGCAGCATAGATCATTTGCATGATCTGTTGTACCATCATTTAACAAGATGTGGTTCCATGTCTTAGCCAATGATGCCAAGTGAGAGGTCCAACTGATAATATAGGTGTAAATAGTTGGGCCTTTACCTTGATGATGATTTTATACTCCACTTGAACATAAATCAGAGGGGAGAATTATTTTACACTAAAGCATGTTTTGAATCTGGTAGGAACAAACACTAATGTTGCCTCTTTTTACTCAAGGATGATCTAGTCATGCCACTTGCATGCTAGTCTAAGAGTAAAACTATAACTACTTAAGTCTTGTTGTTAGAGGATAAGAACATGTGCTAATTAAGATCTCAAGGATTAACCTGCTATTGTTGTTACTAGCTCCTCTTGGTTTAGATCTTGTGATAGATTGAATGTTTCCTTCAAAAGTTGATGTGACTTGAACTTGTGGCCTCCTCTAATGTTTGGCTTGGTCTACCCTCTTCTGGCTTGCCTTTGCTCATCGTCTAAACATTACCCTCCTTATGTCACCATATCTAACTATTGCATGTTTGTTTGAGTGGTGATTTTTGGTGGTTTGTCTAATTGAGAATCAGTTTATGGAATCATGGTGGTTCTTGCTACTCCTTGTGTTTTGAACTGTGAAATGGCTTCTAGGTTGTGTGAGGAGTATGTGTGTTTTGCCTGGCAGTTTAGCATCTATGGCAGCACTCCCACTTATCTTGTCTTGGTGAATTGCTCCTGTGTTGACAGCGCATCGTGTGCATGTTGTGTGTGTGCTCCTTGCAAGTGGGACCCTTCACTTGTGGATCAGCTCAACTATGAAGATCTTTTCTGGCTGGTATTATAGTTTTACTTTTACCTGTTTACTATCTTGCTGAAACTTGCCCCTTAAGGCCTGGGATGGTGCTCTGAGGCCATTTGATATAAAAGGAACATATTCTACACTTGGATCCTTTTTAAATTACTCAATGATGAGTTTTAAGCATATCATTTGTATGCTAAATCTGAGAGTAAAACTAATACTCTAACCCTTTATTTTCTCCTTTTATATTTGTTTGTATTTTGTTTTATTTTGCAGGAATCAAGATCAAGAAGGAAATCTTTAAGACATGAAAGTTTAGTTTAAGATTTCTTTTATTATTCTTGTAATTCCTTTTACTTTGAATAATGTAATTGACAATGTAATGTTGTATCATATTAATAAAGTTATATTTTCTTTCTTTTTGTAATTTGAATCTTGTACTATTTATATGCTATTTATAACTACAAATTTAACTATAAGGTATATATTGTTTATTCATAATTGTATTCCAATTATGAAATGCTATATCTATCCATAACACAATTTTATTTCGTTTCGAATCCAATAAGTTATTAAATACTTCATATTTCATTTTGTGAATTTTCTAAATTCAAATTTGAAATTCAACTACATGTTCAAACTATTTTCTCTTCAAACACAAAGATTCAATAGAGGTCATGTCGAAATCCATTGCACTTATCCTGATGTTTCCACCAGAACAAGAGAGATCTCGATCACTCTACACTCTTTTAGTTTTGCACGAAAATTCCCCAGATTTTCTTATGCATGAATGCAATGCACACACATGTGTCCTCTCTATTTCTAGGTGCTAATCCTGGGATGTTACATCCGCATTTGATGATGAGAGGTGATGTGTGACCCAACATTCATTTCTAAAGTGAAGAGCCGGTGTTTTCATTGCTTTTCTCTCTTATTTCTTTTTAAGTCTAGTAGGAAGCACCACACTATTAAGAGGGGTGATCTTGATGCGCTCTTTGGGGATGTTCTACACCACATACACATCATAATATCTTTAGCCACACACCCACTCGAGGAGATACGAAAAGTCGTTGTGGAAAATGAGCTAAAGGAGGTTTCTGCGAAATCAGTGAGGATTCTGGCGCCGTCGGTGTGGCTGCCGGAATTTCCGTCACCGCCGAAAATTCTCGGTGAGCACCAAAATTGCTTACTGTATGGGGTTTCGGTTGTTCGCCGAGATTTTTGGTCATCGCCTAAATTTCCATCGTGGCGTCCGATTCGCCGGAACTGCCACTAGTATTTCCGGCGCACGAATCGACGCTGTCGGACTTATTGCCTATTCAGTCGCTGGACCCTCCAAACGGCTCCTTTTTCACCAAGACTATATATATATCCCTTTATTCTCCACTGAGAGTTAGGCATTCCATTACATACTCATTCTTGCAGCTCTCTCTTTCCCCATTGTTGAAACACAATTTCTTGAGGATCTCCCATTCTACCCAACCAATTCCAAATCCCTTTGGTAGAAAGCAAGAGGTGGTCCCGATCTACATTTCCACGAAGCCAAAGTTCATTCCCCCTTGAGTTCATCGAGTTAGCTTGTTACTCTTGGGTTTGTGGGAAACCCTAGGTAGCTAGGGTCGCCCGGAAGCACTCGGCTTGTGATTTGCTCCGTGAAAGTTTGTGAGGGTTTGGAGACTACCTTAAAGTATACCATGAGTAAGTGAGCTATTCCTTCGTGGGATAGGCTCGGAGAATAAGGTGAGACTTCGTGGCATTGGGGAATCCTTCGTGGAACCTCACACCTCTCCAACATGACGTTGCCCCTTTCCCAAAGGTGGTGAACACGGGAATACATCTTTGTCTCAGCGTGCTTCGATTATTCCTTAACCAATCTCATACTTGTGTTGTTTACATTGTGATAGCCTTCGTGCTTTAAGTACCTTATATCATCATCTAGGTTGCCTCACCTAGTTTGCATTTAGGCACACTTATTTTCCACAAAGCCTAAAACTTGCAAAAGATTACAAAGAATTTTATAGAAACCTATTCACCCCCTCTAGGTAAACCATCTTACACTTTCAATGAGGGAAGAGGTGGGGGCACACCCATGGCCGGTGGCCAAGACCCATGGGTATCCCCCTATAAAAGGAGCCCTCCTCCTCCTCTCTAGATGCACCACCTCCTCGTGAAGATTCTCTTTTCCCTCTACCATTTCCCCATGGTCTCAGATTAGCGATGCACATGTTTGTTGGATTCTCAGAGTAAGATTTATCTACTCCTTCCTCTTCTCTACTGGAGTGGATGCGTGGAGGTTGTCAGAAGCCAGATGTGTGCTCGAGCATGGATGCGATGCTGGTTTGTGGCACTCTTCAACTCAATCTTGAGATCAGCAAGTGATCGACTACATCAATAACGAAATCAGTTTTCATAAAAGGCTTTCGGTCTACAAGGGTGATACGTCCATTTTGCATCACTATTCTATGTCTTAATTCACTATTATTCATTGATATATTTCGTATTGAGAGGTGATACTTATGTTATTTCATTTGTTTTGCATGGTTGATGACTTTTGGAGCATGGACTGCTGTAGTCAGGATTCTGATGGAAAAGGTGCTGTTTTGAGGCGAAAATTCGCGAATATCAGAAAATCCGGGAAAATATACGGAAAATCCTATTTTTCCAGAAGATTAAGGATGCCAGAAGATGGAGTGGAGATGGGCCACAGGGGGGCCACACCATCCCATGGCGCGGGCAGGCCTAGGCCGCGCCAGGGAGTGGTGTGGCCACCCTGGCCCACTCCAGCCTCTCCCCTCTGGCGTATATCTTCCTCCCGAAACCCTAAGACTCGGGGAGCGACCACAGAAAGATTCTGCCACCTCTGCGGGGCGGAAAACACCGAGAGAGAAAGATCTCTCCGGTAGACAGATTTCTGCCGGGGGAATTCCTTCCCGGAGAGGGGAGATCGTCGCCATCAACACCACCATCAAGCTGGACTTCATCAGGATCATCATCATCATCACCACCACCATCATCACCATCAGCACCCTCATCACCATCTCCATATTGTTGTAACAATTGCGTTGAATATTGCTATAGTTCATAGGGGAAACTTTCCCGGTGTTGATTACTCTTTGTAGTTGATGCTATTGAGTGAACCATTGAATTATTGTTTATGTTCAGATTGTTATACATCATTATTCCATCTCTGATCATGATCCATATGATGTCTTGTGAGTAGTTCGTTTTGTTCTTGAGGACATGGGAGAAGTCTTGTTGTTAGTAGTGGAGTTGCGTTGAGAAAGATTCAATAGATTGTTATTTAAGTTGTGGTGTACTTCTTCTAGTGGTGTCATGTGAACGTCGACTATATGAAACTTCACCTATATGGGCCTAGGGGAATGCATTGTGTATTTGGCTACTAATCGTAGGGGTTGCCGGAGTGACAGAAACCTGAACCCCCGTTAGGAAACCATTGCACAAGGGACGTAAGGGTCTTAGAGTTTAAAGTTGTGGTTAGGTTTCTACCTTAATTACTTTCTTGTACTTATGGATGTTTGCAAGGGGGTTTAATCACAAGTATGTATTAAGTCTTGGATGGGACGGTTCATTAGCACAGGTTCACCCACACAACACTTAGCAAGCTAGAGAAGATTAATCGACTATATGAAGCGAAAGCACTTGACAGTCTTCCCATGTGTCCTCGAGAACGTTTGGTCATCTATAGAAATACAACCGGCTTGTCCTTTGCTGAATAAAGGATTGGGCCACTTGCTGCATTTATTCCTACTGTCTTTTATTTACTCGTACTTTGTTTACTTGCTTTATCGAAAAACCCTAAAAATCCGTTTGCTAAGTATTTGCAGAGAATTCCTGATCTGTACCACTAGCCAGCACCTCTGCTCCTCGTTGGGTTCGACACTCTTACTTATCGAAAATACTGTGATACACCCCCTATACTTCTGGGTCATCAAAGGGTAAGTTGTTATGGTTACCCCCTTACTCGTTACTAGCATCTACTAGATTAGATCTTGGCGCAATTGGTGTTCTTATCGTAGGAATTTTTTTGTTTTCTATGCTACGAACCCTTCACGCTGCCCCTCTCAACAGACTCTCGGTTGAATCCGCACCTTTTTACCCCTACACCCATCGCCGTGCCCTCGCTAAACCCTATGGGGCTGCCCCTCCACCGCCCGGTGTTCTCCACGTCCCGACCGGTCACCGCAGCCGAGAATCCTACCCAGGCTGTCCTCGTGGCAACCAAACAATTGAAAAAGGGCATAAGCCAGTCGCCGATGCCGGAGGGAAGCAATAGCAGGCCACAACCACCGATGAGAAATCAAAGAGGCAAAAGGCCTCTGCCTCCTATGGACTGAAGTCGATAGTCGTCTTGGAGGCCACTGTCGTCGAGGAGGTGTCCCACCACCACCACTATCGCCTCCCGCAGAAGAAGAGGAGCAGTCCCCGATTGCGCCACCAACCGCCTCCCACATGCTTGATGGTATGCCCTAGAGGTAATTTCTATCTCTTTTTGTGTCGTTCAATTTTTCTACTTTTTTAGTTGTTGCACACAATTTAGTGTGATCGATGTTTACTATTTATGTATGCAGTGTTGATGATGAGGCGTATTTAAAATAGATGAATGTTGGATCTCAAGAATTTGAAACCCCATCACAAGAATATTAGACACATTACAATGTGGATAATGTACATGGGTACTATGAGGGTTTCTTGGACGAGGCTCCAAAGGGAAGAATGACAAACTACACCACGGAAGAAGACAAGTTATATGAGGTTCCAAAATAGAATAACTCAGTGGGAGATGCAACCATTGTAGATGGCGAAGAAGAAGAAGATGAAGCATCTAGTGATGAAGGGAGAAGAAGCACCACTCCAAATTTGGTTGCTAAAACCAAGAAGCCCATAGGAAGAAATGTGACCAAATAAAAGGGGAAAAAGACCCAAGATGATGACATCAAAGATTCATTGGAGGAAATGATGAATGCTTGCAAAGAGATGAATGAGGAAAGAAAGGCTATGAATATCAAGGAACTACAAGAGCTCAAGGATGCCGAGAAACACCAGGTCATGGTGGAGAAGAGGATGACATTGATGGGGGAGGAGGGCAGCGACGGAGGAGGTCAAAGTGGCCATAGAGGAGAGGAGAGTGGCTATGGATGAACAAGACCGAGCAATGGAGCAAGAGAAAAATCTCATGTTCATGGACACTAGTGGTATATACAAGAAGCAAAAGGCACATGTGGAGCTTTGTTGAGACCAAGTGTTGGCAAAGAAACAAATGATGACAACCTTTGGAGGAGGATTTATGGGTGCTATGGGAAGCATGGGAGGTGGCTACCATGAACGCAATGAGTGGACCCATGGGAGGCATGGGAGGTGGCTACATATGCACCATAAATGGTGCTATGGGAGGATACATGGGAGGTTTTGACGGAGGATTCATGGGTGCTATGCAAGGAGCTATGGGAGGTAGTGCGACTAATGACCTAGGTACGACTATGGGAGGTGGCACGAATGGCATCTTGGGAGTTGCTCCCGACAACACCACTATTGGCAATGAGAGTGACAAGCAACAAGGAGATGTCAATGATGTCATTGATGCACGAGAGTTTGTGTTTGTGTTGGACTATGTCAATGTCTATGCTTTGAACTATGCATTATGTATGTGTTTGCGTTGAACAAAATCGATGGGGAGTTAGTCCATGCTATTCTACGTGGGTTTGAAAAGTATTTTCATGTGTGCGTGATGATATTGGTGACAATTTCAGTTTCTTTAGTTGTTCATATGTTTTATGATCATTGTTTTGTTCAAATTGTGGAGGTGGAATTGAAATAGGTGACCTGTTTTTAGATCACCTGTTGTGATAGCCATGGGCCGTGCTTTTTTCACGGGTCACAGGACGACACGCCAAAGCCCATCCTGATGGCCAGGTAGCCAACCTGATCCTGAGCGTGGCAGCCACGGCGTCACCGCTGCACCGAGAATAGCCACAATACCACTAGTCAAAACCAAGAGTTCCAAAATACCACTAGTAAAAACCGAAGTGCCAAAATACCACTCATATTTGGTTTTCTCTGGCTAAAATAGCATCACCTTCTATTGTCAAACGTTTTCCGTTAGTCAACAGAAGGAGGAGTTGTCAGCTTAACTGAAGTATCCAAATTGCCCCTTATCCAAATACAACCCAACTTTTTTCTTCCTCTCTTGGATGCACAGGCGCCACCGCTAGGCGCCGTTCCACCTGCCCTGATTCACCAGGTCCGCCTGCTCACACCGCCGCGCTGCGTTCACCACACCATACCTTGTCTACGGTACGTACATGGTCATCAGCATGCTGTGGAGCTGTGCGTGCCACGAAAATGGGTTACAACATACTAGTGTGGTATGTGATGTCTACGCACTTCTATTCTTGTAGACAGTTGTTGGGCCCCCAAGTGCAAAGGTTTATAGAACAGCAGCAAGTTTCGCTTAAGTGGATCACCCAAGGTTTATCGAACTCAGGGAGGAAGTGGTCAAAGGTATCCCCTCTCAAGCAACCCTGCAATCAAGATACAAGAAGTCTCTTGTGTCCCCAACACACCCAATACACTTGTCAGGTGTATATGTGCACTAGTTCGGCGAAGAGATAGTGAAATATAAGTGATATGGATAATTATAAGTGGTAACGGTGCTAGAAAAGAGTTTGACGGGTAGGAAGAGACTAAAGGCAATCTGAAATAAAGATGGAAGCAAGCAAACATGTAACAGATCTAGTTGCAAATGGTGTTTCAATGTTTAGAAACAAGTCTAGGGGATCATACTTTCGCTAGTGAACACTCTCATATAAATATCTTCTCTTCATGATACTACTCTGAACTACTCTCCGGTTGGACACTCTAATCCATGGTAGGGCTATAACAACACACCTCAAAGTCCGCCTTCCCCATCTAGATAACCCCACACTATCACCTTCAGCTCTAGATGGTTCTAACAAACACCACAATTTCATAGAGACATCTAGCTCCAAATATAACTCATAACAAGTATTTATGTAACCTTAGACAAAGTGCCACACGGTGTGCACACTGTCAACTTCACACACGTGGGGATAAGCAAAGATTCATTAAAGCACTTGAGTAGAAGAATAGATCTATAGATTACAAAGCTCATGATATCAATAAGATCATGCATAGAGAGAGATGAACACATAGCTACCGGTAGAGCCCTTAGCCTCGAGAGAGAACTACTCCCTCCTCATCATGGGAGTCAGCAACGGCGATGAAGATGATGGTGGAGATCGATGGAGATGGCTCCAGGGACACTTCCTCATCCCGGCAGGGTGCCGGAACAGAGATTTTCTATCCCCCGAATCTCCCCTTCGGTGGCGGTGGCGCTGCGGAGCTTTTCGTGGCTAGAGGCTGGATTATTTAGGGTTTCTGTATCAGAGGCTTCTTATAGGCGAAAGGGCGATGTTAGAGGGTGGAACAGGGGCCCACACCACTTGGTGGCGTGGCCAAGGGGACCCGCGCCACCACATGGTGTGGCCAGCCCCTAGCCCCTCTCCGTCTCGTCTTCTGGCTCCATGAGTCTTCCGGTAAAATATCGACTTTGGCTTTTGTCCGGTCCAATTCCAAGAATATTTCTTTTCCAGTTTTTCTAAAACCAAAAACAGCAGAAAACAGGCAATTGGCACTATAGCATCTTGTCAATAGCTTAGTTCCATAAAGTGTGTAAAAATACTCCAAAGTGTGTACAAAACATAAGAAAGTAGATATAAAACAAGCATGGAACATCAAAAATTATAAATACGTTTGCAACATATTAACATTCCCAAGGTTAACTCCTGCTCGTCCTCGAGTAGGTAAGTGATAAAAAGAAAGAATAATTTTTGAGGTGACATGCACCATCATAAACTAGATCAAAGTATTTGTAAAACATTGATAGCCGGGATCATAGTACTTTAACATAGCATGAAAGATATAGTTCTAACAATAAGACATAGCAACTATGTTGTAACATGAAAAGGCACAAACTAAAAGATTCATGAATAATAATGCTTTGCAAGACGTTTGTTTATTTCACATATAGAAAACATAGTGAGAATGGTATTCAGCTTGCCCCTCATAGTGTAGCAAAATATAAATGCATAGGACACCTTCAAAGTTCATAAGGGTGACTAGATACAAATAGTTTAAGAATAAGCAATATCAAAGTTATGCATCAATCAACATGTCTTCGGACAATGCACATTAAACTAAGAATGGCCACTATGCTCTCTCAATAGGTGCATAAAGATAGAAGATGGAGACTCAACATAAAAGTAAAAGAAAGGCCTTCATAGAAGGAAGCAGGGATTCAAGTCTCATCAAGAGCTTCCAAAAATTATGGTACTTATTAGCTTTCATCTCTCATTTCTCTATCATAAGCATCTTTAGGTGATTAAGGTTAAAGTGACACAACTAAGAGGATATGCTTGACAAGTTATAAGTTGAAATCTCGAGTAGGTAAGTGACAAAAAGAATAATTTTTGAGGTGACATGCACCATCACAATCTTAATCAAACCATTTGCAAGCATTGAA
Source organism: Avena eriantha (assembly GCA_910589775.1). Taxonomy (NCBI): domain Eukaryota; kingdom Viridiplantae; phylum Streptophyta; class Magnoliopsida; order Poales; family Poaceae; genus Avena; species Avena eriantha. The sequence goes on from OU342745.1 coordinate 402,523,503, forward strand.
AGCTGGGATCAAAGAACTCTAAACATGATCATGAAAGATGAAGTTCTAACAATAAGACAAAGTAACTATGTTGCAAAATGAAAGGATACAAACAAATGGTTCTTGAATAACAATGCATTGAAAGACGTTTGCTTGTTTCACATATAGAAAACATAGCATAGTGGCATTTAGCTTGTCCCTCATGGAGTAGCAAAACATAAATGCATATGACTCCTTCAAAGTTCATAAGGGTGACTAGATACAAATAGTTTAAGAACAAGCAATATCAAAGTTATGAATCAATCAACAAGGTTTGGGACAATGCACATTAAACTAAGAATTGCCATTATGCTCTCTCAATAGGTGCATAAAGATAGAAGATGGAGACTCAACATAAAAGTAAAAGAAAGGCCTTCATAGAAGGAAGCAGGGATTCAAGTCTCATAAAGAGCTTCCAAAAATTATGGTACTTATTAGCTTTTAGCTCTCATTGCCCCTAGCATAAGCATCTTGAAGTGATTAAGGTTAAAGTGAACAAACTATGGAGTATATGCTTGACAAAGTATAAGTTGGCAATCTCATGTCCCTTGAATACGAGGGCCACTCCTCATGCTACTCAAGTTTAGTTACCGGTAAGTTTTTGTCATACTAAGTACATGTGTATCATAGAGAACCGCCAACGTGGTACCCCTTGCACATGATACATGAGCTATCCCATAATCAAAATGACAAGGCAAGCAGACAATGAGCATCTCAACAATCTTCTTATTTACCATGGGAAAATGGTGTTTTTCTCTCTTTCCTCTTTTCTCGTCTTTTTTTCTTTTTCTCAATCTCTATCTCTTTTTTTATAAGAAGAATGCTTCATAGATTGCTCACTATGGTGATGCTACAAGTTTCCACCATGATTAGGCATGGCTTAGGCTAGCGGCCCAGGCGTTTCTCTAACACACATACATAACTCCGTGGACTTACAAGCTCCCCTTTCATTTCACACCGACGATATCCATAAACAAAAGAGCATGATATCAACTTGGTACAATGTACAAGTGCAATGTTGAAAGCGTTCCCCGTGACAGCATGGTTCTGCTAATTCCAAACGTATAAGTGCAAGCATATACAACATAGATGACACAATGGTTCAAGTTTATTAGAGACAAGAAAAGTAAAGTGTGCCATCAAGTTCGTGAGAGCTTTAATCGCTAATTTTCACATAACAAGTTTAATTCGGAAGGTAGATAAAAACATGAATATACTTGGAATAGTAAATGCTAATAGGTAGGTATGGTGGACTCTTTGGAATAACTTGGTTTTATTTGGATTTGGATGCATGAGTGGAACTCATACTTGGTATGGAGGCTAGCAAAAGATTGGGAGCGACCAACTAAGAGAGCAATGATGGCCATAATCATGCAAAGCGACAAAACATTATTAATTAAAGCATAAAGTGATATTACAAGACAAAACTAAATGATCATAGAGGCTATGGTGACTTGGTATAGTCTTAACATGGTGTGAGCATGCGCCAAGTCAACCCAAATAAAGCATTAAAGGAGAATCCCACAATATTATGCTTTTATATGCTAAAACAACGCATGATATTTTCAAGGCACATTAAGAAATCTCAATTGTTTATAACAAGTCATGCTACAACAATAATCACTAAGCATAAAGCCAAAACAATATCAAGCATGACATGATAAAGTCTAGGCCACAGTCAAAAACAAGCTCCTTTTTACCACCTAAGCATGAACTTTCCTACTCTTTTCCAATCCAAATCAACTTATTTGAAACAACTCACAAAGATAATAATAAATAAAGATTATTGAGCTTGTCTCACAAATCTGCAAAGAAGAACCAAAAAGTTCTAAGCTCAAAGCACAAGAAAACTAAGGCTAAACACAGTGCTAACAAAAGAGAACACTCACAAAACAATAAGAATGAAAACTAGAGTGTTCTAAACAATGAAAGCAGAGTGTGTCTCTCTCCAAAAGAAGTGATGGGATCCAACCAACTTATTACAGCAAACCAAGCAAAAGAAAACTAAAAACAAAAACAAAGACGCTCCAAGAAAAACACAACAGTGCATGAAACAATAAAAATGAAGTGTTTGGAAGAAACCTAAATTTTTATTGATAAAGAAGGGGATGCATTGGGCATCCTCAAGCTTTGATGCTTGTACTTCTTGAATATTTCTTAGGTGACACGGGTGGCATCCCCAAGCTTGAGCTTTTATTCATTCTTCATCTTATCACATTACTCTTTCCTACACTTTAAAATTTCCTTCATACAAAACTTCACACAATCTTCATTAGCAACGTTAGTGTACTCAAGATATTAAGTCTTTTGGTTCAATTTCAACACGAGTAAAACTTCCATTAAAACGAAATCTACAGTAGCACTTCCTTTAAAAAGTTCAAATGATCAAAGAGAACTCAAAGAGAAAGAGATTAAGAGGCAAATAATGACAGAAATCTGTCAAAATAGACCAGAAGGTGAAAACCAATTTTTTCGAAGACCTTTTGTTGCTCAAATCGAAAAGTGTTGAACTAACGAAAGTTATATAACAACCTGGTGGATTTATTCAGAAAATTACCGCTCAATCCGACATATAGAAATTTTTCACGAATTTTTACAGTGAAGCACAAAAATCTGTTTCGGGACAGCACTTCCCCAAATCTTACTTCCCTCTCATTAGAGGTTATTCTTGGCACAAAAATCAAATAAGAAGGATAAGAAGAGGTTATTACAGAAGTAATAACTTCCAAGACTCAAGAAAACTATTGTGTTATCTTCCAAGAAGTACTTTTCTTTAACGCTTTTAAGTTAGGCATGATAGTTTGAGAAGATGCTCACATAAGAAATATGAATTGAAGTAAAAGAGAGCATCAATAAGCAAATTCAAAGCACATTTAAGTCTAACCCACTTCCTATGAAAACTAATCTTGTAAATAAACAAATCATAAAAGCACAAAGCAACAAGCATAGGAAAGCAAAACAAGTGCAACTTCAAAATTTCAACATAAAGAGAGGAAACTTAATATTGTGGAGATACATAAAACCCTGTTTCCCTCTCTCATAATAACTTTCAGTAGCATCATAAATAAAATTAACAATATAACTATCACATAAAACATTCTTATCATGAGCCACATGCATAAAAGAATTAATACTCCCCACATAAACATAGTCATTCTTATTAATTATAGTGGGAGCAAATTCGACAAAATAGCTATCATTATTATTCTCATCACCATAATCATCAAATATAGGAGGCATATTGTAATCATAATTAATTTTCTCCTCAAAAGTAGGTGGACTGAAAATATCATATGCATCATTGCAATCATCATATATTGGAGGTATAGTATCATCATAAGCAATAGAATAGTTATCTTCCAAAGTGTGTTTATTTGTAAACATATCATCATTGGAAGGAACATGGATAGTACTAATAGTGCAGAAATCATTAACATCATCATTTTCAGAATTGGTACCGGAGAGATTTTCAATATCAAAAGTAGAGTGTTTTTTCCAATCATGATCACTACTATAGGTAACAAGCATAGGAACATCATCAAGTTCAGACTCATCAAAAACTATAATAGGAGCAACATGCTTAGGAGAAAATATTGTTTCCTCTCTCCTTTTACTCCTCCTTTTCTTCTTTTTATTCTTATTTGTAGGAGGGAGAGGCTTGAAAGGAAGCTTCTCCATGTACCCTAGTTTATTGTTAGAGACAATATAAGAAACTTTGGAGGATTCCTTCTTTTCATTAATAAGATCAAAACACATATTAGTCTTGTCATATTTTGGTAAAATCACATCTTTTATAGTATTTTGTATGTAAGTATTTGTGTGGCGACTATCAACACAATAAAGATGACAACCATGCAGGACGCTATTCATACCAAAAGCACTCATATCTACCAAAGAAGTTTTTCTTGATAACTCTTCACACCCCAAAAATAATGTAAGTTCATCATGCTGATTAAGAGTGATCATGTCATCACAATACAAACTTGCAGTACTCATTGGATTAGAAGGGCAATTATTATGTCCTGAGCATTGAAAATTGAAATGACCCACTTCAAAGCAAAGTTCACAAATAAAAGGATAGAGGGCACAAACTTTTTTACCAAGATCATTTAGAGCCCTGTACCATGTTCTAGTTTTTTAATTCCTATGGGTGATACAATATTCTTCTTCAATTTGATTATTCTCACAAGGTCTATGTATTCCACAAAAATTAACATGCTTATAAGAAATGGTACTTTCAAAGGTTTGAGCATATTTATTGCTATCATTAATAACAATTTCGTTTTCCATGCAAGTGTCTTTAAAAGGCTCATGATATATGTCCCATTTTTCTTTAGGAGCATTAATATGAGAAGCAAAGGCTCTACAACAATCAACAAGAATTTGAGGATCAAGACCATATTTAGCACTAAGCTCTTGAAAATCATCAGTTTCAGTGAAAGACTTAATGCAATCATACTCATAGTTTATACTTGGTTCTTTACCTTTGTCATTATCCCAATCTTCGGTATTGCTTTGAATTGTTTCAAGAAGATCCCACTTAGCTTTGACCTCCTTACTTGTGAAGGATCCCTCTAAACAGGTATCTAGATAGTCCTTGTAATGTCCTCAAAGCCTTGCATAAAAATTATTAATAATAATATTACTAGGGAGCTCTTGAATGGGACATTTGAGCATTAGTGACTTCAATCTCCCCCATGCTTGGGCAATAATTTCTCCATCATGTGGATGAAAATTATAAATGTAATTCCTATCTTTATAAATTTCATGAGGAGGACAAAATTTAGAGTAAAAGAGAGATTCAAGTTCCTTCCACTCCAAACGATGAGAATCATCTAGTAGCTCATACCACTCCCTTGCTTTGCCCTCAAGTGAAAAAGGGAATAGCTTCCTCTTAACTTGGTTCATTGAAATACTTACACACTTGAATAACTCGCATAACTCGTGTATAAAGAGTAAATGATCACCAGGATGGACAGTTCCATCTCCAAAATAACAGTTATTCATAACACGTTCAACAATTTGTATAGGTATTTTAAAAGGGATGCTTTCAGTATGTGGATTTAAAATATCACAAGTATCATTAGAATTACCACATATGGGAGATAAAGTATCATCAGAGTAAATTTTCTTCTTCAAAGCTGGGGAACTAAAAAGACCATTTTCATAAAAACCAACTTCCCCAAGCTTGGATGTTTCCATAGCATTAGTAACAAAGGTGTTCAAAAGATTCATACTAATAACATTGCTATTAGCATGCAAAGAAGTTCCATGGGTTTTTTTAATTTTCTTTTCAGACAATTCATGTTCTACCTTAGGAAAAATACTAAAAAGCTCTCTAATTTTGTTATTGTTTTCCATTAAGCCTAACTAGTGAAAATAAAAACAAGAAACAAAAAGACATAATTACATAATCTAAAGGAAATAACTTCGAGCACTCACACACCAGCTACAGTACTAGAAGATAGCTTAGTAGCCAGAGGATGTGAGTACCTTTTACCTTACCTCCCCGGCAACGGCGCTAGAAAAAAGCTTGATGTCTACGCACTTCTATTCTTGTAGACAGTTGTTGGGCCTCCAAGTGCAGAGGTTTGTAGAACAGAAACAAGTTTCCCTTAAGTGGATCACCTAAGGTTTATCAAACTCAGGGAGGAAGTGGTCAAAGGTATCCCCTCTCAAGCAACCCTGCAATCAAGATACAAGAAGTCTCTTGTGTCCCCAACACACCCAATACACTTGTCAGGTGTATAGGTGCACTAGTTCGGTGAAGAGATAGTGAAATACAAGTGATATGGATAATTATAAGTGGTAACGATGCCGGAAAAGAGCTTGACGGGTAAGAAGAGACTAAAGGCAATCTGAAATAAAGATGGAAGCAAGCAAACATGTAACAGATCTAGTTGTAAATGGTGTTTCAATGTTTAGAAACAAGGCCTAGGAATCATACTTTCGCTAGTGAACACCCTCATATAAATATCTTCTCTTCATGATACTACTCTGAACTACTCTCTGGTTGGATACTCTAATCCATGGTAGGGCTATAACAGCGCACCTCAAAGTCCGCCTTCCCCATCTAGATAACCCCACACTGTCACCTTCAGCGCTAGATGGTTCTAACAAACACCACAATTTCATAGAGACATCCAGCTCCAAATATAACTCATAACAAGTATTTATGTAACCTTAGACAAAGTGCCACACGGTGTGCACACTGTCAACTTCACACACGTGGGGATAAGCAAAGATTCATTAAAGCACTCGAGTAGCAGAATAGATCTATAGATTACAAAGCTCATGATATGAATACGATCATGCATATAGAGAGAGATGAACACATAGCTACCGGTAGAGCCCTTAGCCTTGAGAGAGAACTACTCCCTCCTCATCATGGGAATCAGCAACGACGATGGAGATGGTGGTGGAGATCGATGGAGATGGCTCCAGGAGCACTTCCCCATCCCGGTAGGGTGCCGGAACATAGAATTTCTATCCCCCAAATCTCCCATTCGGTGGCAGTGGCGCTGTGGAAATTTTCGTGGCTGGAGGCTGGATTATTTAGGGTTTCTGCATCAGAGGCTTCTTACAGGCGAAAGGGCGATGTTAGAGGGTGGACCAGGGGCCCACACCACTTGGTGGCGCGGCCAGGGGATCCGCGCCACCACATGGTGTGGCCAGCCCCTGGCCCCTCTCCGTCTCGTCTTTTGGCTCTGTGAGTCTTCCAGTAAAATATCGACTTTGGCTTTTGTCCGGTCCAATTCCGAGAATATTTCTTTTCCAGCTTTTCTGAAACCAAAAATAGCAGAACACAAGCAACTCGCACTGCGGCATCTTGTCAATAGGTTAGTTTCAGAACGTGTGTAAAAATACTCCAAAGTGTGGACAAAACATAAGAAAGTAGATATAAAACAAGCATGGAACATCAAAATTATTGATACGTTTGCAACGTATCAGTATGCTACCGGAGCTAGCTAGTAAGCTGGTTTCTACCAGATTTGATACACGTGAAGCTACCTTTTCCATCGGCTAAATGAGTAGGACAATAACAACTCAAGTTTGCTTCGACAACGGTTGTCGCTCTCACCGGAAAGCACGCCAGGAGTCCCATCGATAGATCAAGACTGCGACCAACACACACTTGTGGCGCATCTATAGCACGAGAGTTGGTGTGCCTCAGCCGTTGGCATGCGCTAAAACAACCTCCGGGCAGTGATCTGTGGTTGAGATTGTGCAATCGCAGCACATTGCCCTCATGGCAGTCTCTCACAACTTCAAGGCAGAGCTTGTGGTCGACGAAGAGGGCAACAATGTCTTTCCGTTACCCTATTAGTCTCAGTTGAACATAATGGTACTTTGGAATGAAGTTTTCAAAACGAGTGGCATTTTGGCTCTTTGGTTTTTACTACTAGTGTATTTTGGAACTCTTGTTTTGACTAGTGGTATTTTGACAGGAATTGGACACTTCCCCTCTCCACGGGACATGAACCCCGCGTCGCCCAACCCAGGTAACAGGGGGCAATCATGCCGTCGGCAGAGCCCCCTTCCCCACATCCCCTCCCCTCCACCGCCGCTAGAGGTCCCGCTGGGCAAAGCCTGGGCGGCGACGGTGGCGGGACCTTCTTCCTCGCGCAACAATGGCGCCCTCTTCTACGGCGGTGGGGCATGGGCTGGCAGTGTTCGGCGGCGACATGCTGTAGGAGTCCGTCGAGGCGCGCGACCTGGCGGTGTTCGGTGGAGGTGCTACTCTCCCGCAATGGAGGCATCCCTGTGGCGGCGACGGCAGAGAGCTCGGGGCAGGCTCGTGGCCCAGATGGGCCTGAGCGAGCCTGCGGTTCTGGCCACCGCGGGTGCAGATTGACGTGGGTGTTGCAGCGACGATGTTGGTGACGACGACAATGCTGCGAGGTGCTGGGATGCGATGGCGCCTAGGTACTACGGCGTTGGCCGGAGTGGGTGCGGGTGAGGTCCTCATGGCGCCTAGGTGCGGCGCCGACGGTAGGCCACGACACTGCTAGACGTCCGGGGTGGCACAGGTGAGGGCGTCCTGGCGGCACGGATCTACAGTCCCAGATCTGGGCCCTTTTGGGCCCGATCTGGGTCAGGCGGGCCCTGGTCGACGCGGATCTATAGGCCTAGATATGGGTCCTTTCGGGCCTGATCTGGGTCAGGCGGGACCTGGACGGTCTAGTCTCCCTGAGTCGGGTGTTTCAGCCACCACCTCTGTTGGGAATATGCCCTAGAGGCAATCATGTATGATGTTATTCCCAATGTATTCATAAGGTTATTGTCCATGTATGAACTACTGATATGTATCATTGAATATGTGATTCGATTGTGGAACTGCATATTCATGTTGTTCATACTAGTTGTCCTTGGTCGTTGAGGTTGTGCTGGACACACAACTTAGACTAATGTGAAAGTCGGCTGATGACTCGGTTCCACTTGTCATGGGCATAGAGATGCTATTCCGACTTACACGGATTCGGCTAAAGAGTTTAGCGAGTCGGACTGACCCATACTGAGGTACAACAAACAAGTCGTCATTTGTATATCTCAATCAATGTAATCCTTAGACCTAAGGTTATTGCACAATCCGAGTTGAGGATCATCGCCTTAGGTTCTATCAAACGATGTTCCGTCACTAGGCAGTTATAAAGGCGGAGTTCGGGTCGACTGAGAATCAAGCTGCGTGATGTGAATAACCGAGATGGGATTTTGCCCCTTCGTATGGAGAGATATTCTCTGGGCCCACTCAGAAGATATGATTCGGAAAACATGGCCATGCGTGACTCGGTTAAGTGTTAACCGAGGCGACCGACTAAGAGTTAGTCGGATGAATCACTTATCTCGGATCGAGAAAGAGAGTCGAACTATTTAAGGGATGACGATTATTCGCCTATAGTTCGACAAGGTATATCGTGAGGCAAAAGGGACTTAGACGAAAGTCACATTGGAAAGGTATGTCGTCATGACTTATTGGTACTTGGGAGTCGGCACGTTCTGCTAGGAGCCGCTACCGACTGATCGATCATGAGTGAGACTCGAAATCGTGCCCGGGTTACCATAAGCCTGTTGGGTCACACACTTAAGAGCGGGAGCAAGTTTGGGTTAGACCCAAACATGAAATCTATTTGGGTTGGACCCAAATAGAGACATGGACTTAGTTAGTGAGTTGTACTCATAGTGACTAATATAGGCCTTTTAGTGAATGGGCCACAAGTGAGTGGAGCCCACTTTCACGCCCTATATAAGCTAGGGTGTAGGTGCTTAGAGCACACGGTTAGGTCACTCCATGTGTTGGAAACCCTAGCTCCAGTCCAGTCCTGTCGCCGCCTTGCCGGACCTAGCAGTCCATCAACGGCGCTCCTCCTCATACGTGTGGATACTGGCGGAGGTGTTGTACGTTCAGCACTTCGACGATCGTGGAACCGGAACGGATCGTGGAACCGGATCGGATCGTGAGGACTGCACTGCATCAAGCGACGTGCTTCATCGATTCCGCAACCGCGCGTCTAGTGATAATTCTCGTGGCCTAATACCTCAGCTAGATCTTGGGTTGAGCACATAGGAAAAAGTTTTTTTCTGTGCGTGGCCCAACAGTGGTATCAGAGCGTTAGCTTCTGGTTTTAGGCTCGAGATCATGCATATGTGATATGCGGTTAGTGTTAGATTAGATCTAATTACAGTTTTGGTGGTCGATCTATGAGATAGATCGGTTTTGTACAAAGATGATTGGATCAACTGTACTCGGGGGAATGGATGATCTGGTTTCTGTGATCTAACTGCTAAGGTCGTGGAACAACATACCCCTACCGGTCGGCTTCTGCCATCGGGGTAGACTGTGACATGTAAACCCGGATGTGGTGATCTAAGATCAAAGAGTTTGGTCGAATCAGAGTCCGGATCGGATTTTGGTAAAATTGTTTTATCCGATGACGAAATCCATGTCCGGAATGCAGATGAGATCTGTGTTTTTCGGAAAAATCGTTGGGCGCTGCCCGCACCCACGAGGGGCGCTGCCCCTTCGATCCCTGCCCGCTATCCGGCTAGCGGCACCGTCGGCTTTGCCCTGTCGTAGCGCCTTAGATGTCGTTGCGAGTTTCACAACGCTGGTAGATATCGTATCTATGCATAACTTGTTTTTGCATGATGATGTTGTGAATGGTATGGCTTATGTGCATGTGATGTATGTAATCCATACGTGATCTGCGTATCACGGTTTTTGTCAGCCGGCTGGAGCCTAGGTGTTGTCATTTCATTGTATAACGACCTACGTGTCGGATTCTCTATGTAATTTGCTTTATAAGCTAGTGTAGCTGTTTGGAGAATTCGGATGGCATGCAAATCGATGTACAAGTTGGCTACATGGTGTAAGGCGGCACGTGACAAGAGTTGACACGAGTCGAAATACAAGCTTCGTGGAGATGGAGATCGCCATGAAGAGAGCCATACCATTTCACATTATAATTGTTTTATTTTGTGTTATTGTTATGTCTTTGTTTTACCTCTATTAAATAGTTTGTAGAAAGTAATCCCTCAAAGAAGGTCTAGTCGGTTTCCCCGCCAGTGCTGCACCATCACAAGTCAGACATTTTTGGTAGTGGGCTCATAAAATTGAGGTGCTATCAATTCTTTTCGACTAGGTGGGTTCGAGTCGGAATCTTACAGCGGAAGCACTTGGTAATCTAGACGGGTCTATCACAACGGTTGTGAGACTCGGGGAAAGGTCGGATGGGAGCCAGGGCATGTGATGCCACCCATCCAACATGAGTCGTATGAGATGCGATTGACAAAGAGTTGTCTACCTAGATCACTTGACGGCTAGCAGTGATGCTAAATCTCACTAGTCGACTTACTTATTTAGGGTCTTGAATCACTAAGTAACCATCGGAGGGGTGTTGGTTTTAGTGGGAGCATAAATATTAAAATGTTTAATATGCTTGCTCTTTATGGATACATGTCTTAAGTGTTTTGCATATTTTCTGTTGTAGATCAATGGCACCTAGCGGTCTTCCTCAGATTTCCGGTTTTGCTTTGAGAACCATCTTAGAGAAAGATAAGCTGAATGGAACTAATTTCACCAACTGGTATTGTAATCTGAGAATTGTTCTCAAACAAGAAAAAAGGGACTGTGTCCTAGACAACCCACTTCTAGCTGAGTCGGATGAGAATGCGACTATCGCAGCCACCAATGCCTACCGTCGGATTTGTGATGAATCCACGGAGATTAGCTGTCTTATGCTTGCTCACATGGAACTGGACTTGCAACAGCAGTTCGAGAATGTTGAGGCCTACGATATGATCGAAAGACTCAAAAGTATGTTCCAGGCTCAGGCAAAGACTAAGAGGTATCAAGTCTCTCAGGCTTTATTGAGTTGCAAGCTTAAGGATGGCGATCCACTAAGTCCGCATGTGATCAAGATGGTTGGTTATGTGCAGTCTCTGGAAAGGCTTGGCTACCCCATTAGTGAAGAGTTTTCTATGGACATAATTCTGAACTCTCTTCCTAGTGCGTATGGTCAGTTCATATCGAACTACCACATGCATGGTATGGATAAGAAGCTCACTAAATTACATGGGATGCTAAAGCAGGCTGAGGCGGATCTCAAGAAAGGTGCCAGTCAAGTGTTGATGGTATAGAATAAGGCTAAGTTCAAGAAGAGTTCTTGGACTAAGAAGAAGAAGGCAAAGTCGGGAGGTAAGTCTGAGGACCCAGTCCAAAGCGCTTCCTAAGGGACTAAGCCATCTCCTGCAGCCGGATCCACTTGCTTCTACTGCAAGTCGGATGGCCACTAGAAGAGGAATTGCAGCAAGTATCTGGCTGACAAAGCCAAGAGTGGAGGTGTGACTTCCGGCTCAGGTACGCTTGTTTGCAATGTTATAGACATTTATCTTGCCGATGCACCTGGTAGTTCTTGGGTATATGATACCGGATCAATCATTCACATCTGCAACTCGTTGCAGGGACTGGTAAGAACTAGGAGCGTGGCGAGAGGCGAGGTTGACATTCAAGTCAGCAATAAAGCGAGAGTCGCTGCGTTGGAAGTCGGCACGATGCAACTTAATTTACCTTCTAGATTCTTAATGGAGCTAAATAATTGTTATTATGTTTCAGTGCTTAGTCGAAACATTATTTCTGTCTCATGTTTGATGAGACAAGGCTATGAGTCGAATATTAAGAATAATGGTTGTTCTTTATATTTGAATAATATGTTTCACGGCTTTGCACCCGTCCGGGACGGGTTATTTATTTTGAATCTTGATAGTGAATCTGTCTATAACATAAATGTGAAAAGGTTAAAACCAAATGATTTGAATATGACTTACTTTTAGCATTGTCGGCTTGGTCATATAAGTTGGAAACGCATGAAGAAGCTCCATGATGATGGACTCCTAACTTCATTCGACTTGGAGTCGTTTGAGACATGCGAATCCTGCCTACTCAGCAAGATGACCAAGACACCTTTTACAAAGAGTTGTGAAAGGGCGTCTGACTTATTGGGACTAGTACATAGTGATGTATGTGGCCCGATGAGCACGACTGCCAGAGGTGGTTATGAGTACTTCATTACATTCACTGATGATTTGAGTAGGTATGGATATATCTACTTGATGAAACATAAGTCAGATGCCTTTGAAAAGTTCAAAGAATTCCAGAATGAGGTACATAATCAACTCGGCAAGAAAATAAAGTTTCTTCGGTCGGACCGAGAAGGCGAGTACATGAGCCATGAGTTTGATGACCATCTGAAGAGTTGTGGAATAGTTCCCCAGCTCACTCCTCCAGGAACGCCGCAGAGAAACGGTGTGTTGGAAAGGAGAAATCGGACCTTGTTGGACATGGTACGATCAATGATGAGTCAGACATATCTGCCTTTATCATTTTGGGGTTATTGTCTAGAAACTACAGCGTTCACACTAAACAGAGTACCATCAAAGTCGGTAGAGAAGACACCACATGAGATGTGGACTGGTAAAAAGCCGAGTTTGTCTTTTCTTAAGATTTGGGGTTGTGAAGCTTTTGTCAAACGACTTCAGTCGGACAAGCTTACGGCCAAGTCGAATAAGTGTATTTTTGTGGGGTATCCGAGGGAAACCTTGGGTTACTACTTCTACAACCGAGAAGAGGGCAAAGTGTTTGTCGCTCGGAATGGTGTCTTCCTTGAGAAAGAGTTACTCAGTCGGGGAGTCAGTGGGAGCACGGTGCAACTCGAAGAAATTCGAGAGGTACCGGCCAGTAGCGAGTCGGCAAAAGCCTTGGAGGTTGAGCCGGTCGTGGTACCTGAGCCGGAAACAACACCGACACTGCGAAGATCGGCCAGATTGTAAAGTGTTCGTGATGTGTTACTGTTAGATAGTGATGATCCAACAACTTATTCGGAAGCGATGGTGGGTTCTGATTCTGAGTCATGGCTTGGAGCCATGAGATCCGAGTTAAAGTCCATGGATGAAAATCAAGTTTGGAACTTGGTTGATCTGCCAGACGGTGCAAGACCCGTCGAGTGCAAATGGGTCTTTAAGAAGAAAAATGATATGGATGGAAATGTTTCTATCTATAAAGCACGACTTGTCGCGAAGGGGTTCCAACAGGTTCAAGGAGTTGACTACGATGAGACTTTCTCTCCCGTGGCGATGCTTAAATCAGTTCGGATCATGTTAGCTATAACAACCTATTTCGACTATGAGATATGGCAGATGGATGTCAAGACGACTTTCCTTAATGGAAATTTAACCGAGGACGTGTATATGATACAACCCGAGGGTTTTGTCGATCCGGCTAATGCTAACAAGGTATGCAAACTTCGGAAATCCATTTATGGGTTGAAGCAAGCATCTCGGAGTTGGAACATTCGCTTTGATGAGGTAGTCAAAACGTTTGGCTTCATCAAAAGTGATCATGATTCTTGTTTATACAAGAAGTTTAGTGGGAGCAAAGTAAATTTTATGATCTTATATGTGGATGACATATTACTGATTGGAAATGATGTCCAGTTGTTGCAAGAAACCAAGGAATCATTGGAAAAGAGTTTTTCGATGAAAGACTTGGGTGAGGCGACTTACATACTAGGAATCCAGATCTATAGAGATAGATCAAGGCGGCTCATTGGATTGAGTCAGAGTACATATTTGGACAAAGTGTTGAAGAAGTTCAACATGGAATCGTCTAAGAAGGGGTTCTTACCAATGTCCCATGGCGTAAAACTTAGCAAGACTCAGTGTCCTTCGACAACTGATGAGCGAAGTCGGATGAGTGCGATTCCATATGCTTCTGCAGTCGGATCCATCATGTACGCTATGATTTGTACTAGGCCGGATGTTTCCTATGCTCTAAGTGTTGTGAGCAGGTACCAGGCTGACCCTAGAGAAATCCACTAGGCAGCGGCTAAAAATATCCTCAAGTACTTGAGAAGGACTAAGGATATGTTCCTGGTTTATGGAGGTGAGGATGAACTCAGTGTAAAGGGTTACACGGATGCGAGTTATCTCACTGACTCGGATGATTCTCGTTCGCAATCCGGACATGTGTTTGTGATAAACGGAGGGGCTGTGAGCTGGAAGAGTTTCAAGCAAGAGACGGTGTCTGCGTCTACAACAGAGCTGAGTATATTGCTGCCTCGGAGGCGGCAAAAAAAGCCGTTTGAATGAGGAATTTCCTCATGGATCTTGGTGTGGTTCAGGGCTCGTCCAATCCGTTAGACGTGTATTGTGACAACAATGGTGCTATCACACAAGCCAAGGAACCTAGACAATACCAGAAGAACAAACATATACTCATGCGGTACCACCTTATTCGCCAGTTCGTGGATCAAGGTGATATCAAGTTATGCAAGGTACACACGGATGGAAACATTGCGGATCTGTTGACCAAGCCACTTCCACAACCGAAGCATGAGGCCCACCTGAGAGCTATGGGCATTAGATGTCTAGACATGTGATGTCGGATGATTGGCTCTAGTGCAAGTGGGAGACTATTGGGAATATGCCCTAGAGGCAATCATGTATGATGTTATTCCCAATGTATTCATAAGGTTATTGTCCATGTATGAACTACTGATATGTATCATTGAATATGTATTCGATTGTGGAACTGCATATTCATGTTGTTCATACTAGTTGTCCTTGGTCGTTGAGGTTGTGCTGGACACACAACTTAGACTAATGTGAAAGTCGGCTGATGACTCGGTTCCACTTGTCATGGGCATAGAGATGCTATTCCGACTTACACGGATTCGGCTAAAGAGTTTAGCGAGTCGGACTGACCCATACTGAGGAACAACAAACAAGTCGTCATTTGTATATCTCAATCAATGTAATCCTTAGACCTAAGGTTATTGCACAATCCGAGTTGAGGATCATCGCCTTAGGTTCTATCAAACGATGTTCCGTCACTAGGCAGTTATAAAGGCGGAGTTCGGGTCGACTGAGAATCAAGCTGCGTGATGTGAATAACCGAGATGGGATTTTGCCCCTTCGTATGGAGAGATATTCTCTGGGCCCACTCAGAAGATATGATTCGGAAAACATGGCCATGCGTGACTCGGTTAAGTGTTAACCGAGGCGACCGACTAAGAGTTAGTCGGATGAATCACTTATCTCGGATCGAGAAAGAGAGTCGAACTATTTAAGGGATGACGATTATTCGCCTATAGTTCGACAAGGTATATCGTGAGGCAAAAGGGACTTAGACGAAAGTCACATTGGAAAGGTATGTCGTCATGACTTATTGGTACTTGGGAGTCGGCATGTTCTGCTAGGAGCCGCTACCGACTGATCGATCATGAGTGAGACTCGAAATCGTGCCCGGGTTACCATAAGCCTGTTGGGTCACACACTTAAGAGCGGGAGCAAGTTTGGGTTAGACCCAAACATGAAATCTATTTGGGTTGGACCCAAATAGAGACATGGACTTAGTTAGTGAGTTGGACTCACAGTGACTAATATAGGCCTTTTAGTGAATGAGCCACAAGTGAGTAGAGCCCACTTTTACTCCCTATATAAGCTGGGGTGCAGGTGTTTAGAGCACACAGTTAGGTCACTCCATGTGTTGGAAACCCTAGCTCCAGTCCAGTCCTGTCGCCGCCGTACCGGACCTAGCAGTCCATCGCTGGCGCTCCTCCTCGTACGTGTGGATACTGACGGAGGTGTTGTACGTTCAGCACTTCGACGATCATGGAACCGGAACAGATCGTGGAACCGGATCGGATCGTGAGGACTGCACTGCATCAAGCGACGTGCTTCATCGATTCCGCAACCGCGCGTCTAGTGGTAATTCTCGTGGCCTACTACCTCAACTAGATCTTGGATTGACCACGTAGGAAAAAGTTTTTTCTGTGCGTGGCCCAACAACCTCCTCCTCCTCCCTCCTTGGTTCGACGACTGTGTGGGTGTTGCGGCGACTGGAAAGACCGGAGGTCGTAGGCTATTCGAAGGTGTTCTTGATGCAGGATGACCAACTTGGTCAGTTGCACCTGGGTGGTCGAAGTCCGGCAGGAGGCGGACGTTGGCATCCCATGCAGTCCTCGATGTGTAGCGCATGGTGGCCTTTGTTGGCAAGATGGCGGGTTGAACGAGTTCCCGACGTGATTCCCGGGGCACTAGGTCTTTGTGGTGGTGTTTGTGCGAGGTTGTGTGGCACGCTTGTGGTCGTGGCGCTCCGGGCTAAGGCCTTGCTCAACCTTGTCGGTGCCGGCAATGGTGGCGCCCCTCGGGCGCCGTTTCCCTCCTTGGTGTCGAGGAGCCCCAATTCACTCCATCTCATGTGGTGTAATCCTCCGGGTGAAAACCTAGATCGAGCTTTGGGAGCTGGATCGGACAGTGACAACATGGTGATGTCGCTACCTTCTTGGAGGCGCTGTTTTTGGAGATTAGGCTCTGAGTTGGAATGCGAGCCGACGACACGCGCCATGACCCTCTATCAGAGCCGGGTGGTTACTTTGGATGGCATGGGTAGCGGTCGGCGGAGGATCCCGTGCTGCGGCATCTTGGACACATGGAAGCACTCGACGGAGTCGGCTGGCGGTAGTATCCACTTGTGGCGATGGACCGGGGTTGCGGCAGTTTATGATGGTCCGACATTTCGGGGCGCCATTGGCGGTTGGCGGATTGAGGCGAGACCTTTAGTCCGCAGCGTCTTCGACTCTCCAAAGCAGGGGTGACCTGATTCTGCCCTTCTTTGCAGAATTGGTGTTCCCCTCCCCCTCGGCGGCTTTGGTGGGTTATGGCGACCCGATGCTTGTGAGATGGGCTTCTAGGCCGTGTTTAGGTTGGAGGTGTCCGTTGTAGCTTGTATATACCTGTAGTCGTACTCTGTTTTGAGTGGTGGGTGTTTTACCCTTTTCGGCTTGTAAAGATGACTTTTTTTAATCATGAATCGAAACGTAAAACTTTTGCGTTTTCGCGAAAACTAGTGGTATTTTGGCTATTGTCTTTTTTTACATCAGCTGTGACAGTCATGGGCCGTGTTTTTTTCACGGGCCACGGGGACGGCACGCCAGAGCCCAGCCCGATGGCCAGTAGCCAACACGACCCTGAGCGTGGCAGCCACGGCGTCACCGCTGCACCGCTAAGACCCAGCCTAAAGCCCTAAACCCAGCCTCCCCATATATACACACGCAGCCGAAAACTTCCCCTCCCCAAAACCGCCGTTGCCGGTGTCGCTGCCGCCAGCCATGTCGCTCGACCGGAGCTTCTCCACCTCCGCCGCGCTCTCGCGCCTCCTAGCTCGCTGCCCCGCGCTCGGCGCCGACCCGCACCTGCTCGCCCTCGCGTCCGCGTCCGCCGCGCCCTCCGCCGACGACGTCGCCGCCGCGCTTGCTGAGCCGCTCCTCCACCCACGCTACACCCTCCCCATCGTCGGCTGCTTCCTCCCGCTCGCGCCCGTACTCCTCGAACGCGCCTCCGCGCTCCTCCGCACCGCTGCGCCCGCCCTCCTTGTCGACAGCGCCGCCAGCTGGGAGGAGGAGGCCGGGGAGGGGGATACCCACGTCGTTGAGTTCTACCTCTCCAGGGGCAGGGGCTTGCGGCTGCACGAGCTCGCGTGCCTCGCGCTCTCCCGCGCCCTCGACCTCGCCCCCTACTTGCTCCGGTAAAATGATTGCCATTCCCCACCCCTCTCTTATTAAGTTTGGAGTGCTACAATCAACATGTTTTGTTTTTTGTACGTGCAAAAATTCACTTGCCATCTAGTTCCTTACTCAATTCACTGCTACATTTAGCCTTCGACTAGGCACCAAAACAGGAAAACACTTAATATCACATATTGCTGCAATAGTTTCCACTGGCTCAATTGATCAGTCATGCAGAAGATTTAAGTAGCCTTCCCGTGTACTCAATCTAAACTGATTTCTGTAATTCAGACTTTTGACAATGTGTGAATCCTGGCAAATTGTTTTCAAGATTGAATGCACCTGAGCTAGGTTCTATATCAAAATTCCTTTCAGTTTTGAGGACGTCTTAATCTAGGTTCTGTATCGGTTTGCACATTTTATCTCATATGTTAAAGAATGGTTAATTCTAGGACATCGTCTGGTACAACACACTCAAAACCCCAATATCCTCCCATGTTCCTGGCTATCTGTATTGCTACTCCACACTTTGTTCAGACTGTTGCCTGCTGTAAAAGTTAGGTGATGCCATCAGCAGGGGTAGTGATAGATTAATTAGGACATAAATAGCGTGCAATGATTTCCTGTTTCTGTTGCTTAGCAGAATCACATGTGCTCATCAGAACTAATGGACCAAAAATACACAACAATACAACACACATTTAGTTTTGTGGTTAGATAAATTTTAGATTTACTGTTCTTCATTCTTCATACTATATCATAAACTTCATCTTTCTACAGTTACAGTGACGATTCTTCATGAAATCACCACATGCAAGTGATGATAAGATGCTATATGTCGTATAACTAGCTAAAAACTGTTATTCATTGCAGATATGTATTAAACTACTTCAAGTTTTCTCCACCACCATTCCAAAGACTTCTATGTGAAGATGTTCCATCAACTATTCCTATCAAGGTATTGGTTTTTCATGTGGAAAATTATAAATACATGGTTGCTACTTGTTCCAAATGTGATAGTTTCGTGACTTATCCAATACTGCCCGTCAATATTTTCACAATGCACTGATATTTTATAGCTTCTTAATGCATGTATCATCCTAACCACCCCATAGCTTGTATAGTATCTATCATCTCATCGACCTGATCTCAACTCATAGGGTAATCACTTATCGTATACCTCATTACTGTTTTTTTTGTAGTCTTTCATCACCATTGTAGACATTAGATTCGCATTGCATTAGCTGAGTTTAACAACTAAGAAGCTTTGCTATATTTTTGTAGAATCTTGACATCAAAATTGGAAATCCTTGTTCCATTGTTTTCAATTTCATTTGTTTGTGGCATTGCTGGCCTTGTTCCTCTAGGTGCATCTTTCACACAGTGCATGCCAATAGCTTAATATATGAAACTTTGTCATTTTACCATTGCAGTGACATGGTTAATGTCGTTTGCTTTCAGGGAGTACATCTGTTCCTTGATGCCACGCAAGTATCATATCGGTTTCTAGAATTGGAACCCAGGGTATTTTGTGAGCAATGGGACTGGTCTTGCTTCTTAGACCTTGTAGATAGTACAGCAGATTATGTTTTAGCTGATGACCCACTTTATAGCGCTGGGTTAGACTTTAAATGGTGTTCAATACAAATACTCATGGTGGTCCTGAAAGCAAGTGATAGGGGTATTGGGAGTTTTGGTCTTGGGGCAGATGCTGCATTTACATGTCTACTGAGGTTCCTTCTCATTCTCTGTTCTTTGTTATTGTTTCCTCTGGATGTTGACTTACATGACTTTATGATAACAAAGTTATTAAACTTCTAGATGGAAGGAGTATTGTATGGATACTTCCTTAGAGAAAGCGTCTTTATATCTGCAAGCTGAAGAGAGCAATTCTAACATTGATGTGACTTCTTTGGCTGATACCTTGTTGGAATGGCCAGCGGTTACAATGGGGAAGGAGCATAGCATTGGAAGGTATGTTCATTTTGTTGTACTCCCATTAGCTATGTTTCATGCTGCATTCATCTTGTTCATAGTAATTTTAAATTTTTTTTCTCTGTTAGTCCGTTTGTGCTTACTGCCACAATGAGGAAGAGTTATGAGGTAGCTCTGGTGGCAGTTAGTCAGAGGTGGCCCGTGCTTCTCTATGGTCCTGTTGGAGCAGGAAAAACTGCACTGATCAACAAATTGGCACAGAATCGCGGAAACCGAGGTATGTTTTTTCAATCTGTGACTGACATCGATGCTGTTTATAAACTTCTGTAGAAGATTTTATGCAATTCAAAACAAATCTGAAGGTCCAGTCCACTAGATGTTTTTATGGGCTTATACACTTGCATGCATAGAAGGGGTATGCTTATTTGAATTATTGCATACCAACTATATATACCATTACAGTTTTCAGCGAAGCATTCTGTTCTCTGCTAATTGCGGAGTTGCTTCATGTAGTTCTGCTAATGTGTTGACACTTGCACTAGGCATTCAGAAATAGACAGCCACATTGGAATAGAAGGTTGGTTGAAGTCTTACGAGTTCAGATATGTTTTCTCACAATTCGGTTGGTTGCTGTGTGCCTGTTGTTGGTCCACCAGTTTCCAAACTAACCCCATGGAAACGACGTGTTCCAGCGATGGACTGTTGAGAACTCCATGTCGAGTTTTGTCGTTACTCGAGTAGTTTAGCCAAATCCATCCAAAAGTATTTCTTATCAATACTTGTGGAACAGATCATATCATCTCTGAGAACACTGCTAGTTCTCAATGCATTTCATTACTTAGTGCTAACTACTAATTATATCTGCAGTACTTTTTATCCACATGGACGAGCAAATGGATGGTAGGACCTTAATAGGAAGTTACATTTGCACGGAAGTACCTGGTGAATTCAAGTGGGCACCTGGTTCTCTCACACAGGTACTGTTCCCTCTGTAAACCCTCTGAAGATTCTTGCTATAAATTTATATTTACCATCTTACTGGGGAACAGGCCATTGTGAAAGGATTTTGGATTGTGTTTGAAGACATCGACAAGGCACCCACTGATGTGCAGTCAATCTTACTACCTTTACTGGAAGGTTCAAGCTCCTTCTCAGTTGGGCATGCAGAGGTGAAATTGTCTTTTGCCTTTTGATTGTTTGACATCATTATAATGCAATTGCAAGTGCATGTTACTCCTTATATTATGAAACGGAGGGAGCAGAAGAGAAGAATACCTATGTAACTTGCGATGGTTGTCACTACCTGCAGATGCTTACTAATTCTGTAATTTCTAACGCAGGCAGTTGAAGTTGCTGAGAGTTTCCGTTTATTTGCAACGGTCACCACATCAAAGCATGATGTTTCGCATGCCCTGGAAGGTTCGTTTGTTTGGTTAAATTACTGTGTAATTTCTCTAGCAATTTATGTGCTCAGAACTGTTCAGCTGAAAATTACATAAACCAAATTCATGATATAACTTTTCATTGAACCCACAGTGATATTTTTACATTTCTACAGCCCCATGACTTTGCATATTTAATGAGTACAGCAGTGGGTGTTAATTAATGACCATCATTTTTTTCGTCTTTTCATCAGGAAGATTAACCTATAGTGCGCTGTGGAGAAAAGTGATGTTGGGAGAACCTAACCGGGAAGACATGGTTAATATAGTTAATGGATGCTACCCAAGCTTGGATCCCATCTCCTCTAAGCTCATAGGTAGATGAAATCATCTTCTATCCCTTCTTTGCTGGGTTCTGAATTGCATAATTAATGCCGCATCTGTCCTGTAGATACCTTTGAAAAGGCCAACTCTCTGGTTTCTTACCAGTTTGGTGCGCTCAACTTAGCTGGAGGTTTATCTGATGGCATCCTGCACAGATTTTCATTAAGGTGCATACTTCTTGCAGCATTGCTTATTATTCCATCATTAAGAACAGACTTCATAATCTTCATTTATAGGGACCTGCTCAAATGGTGCAAGAGAATAGTGGGCGTTGATCTCAACTTTGAGGGTCTGGGATTTGCATCTAGTGACTGTAAATTCATATATCACGAGGTTTTTGCTCTCTCTATCTTCTTCTATGTATATAGTCTGATGTTCTCCCTATGGTCATCAAAACATGTCATAGTGGGAGCGTGCAGTTTAATGTTTTGAACTTTGTGTTAGCCAGACTAGCCACTTGAATTTTTTTGTTGGTTGTAATAATTTATACGTCATACTATTATAACTAAGAATTACATTGTTATAGTGATGAAAAATAGCTGGTTCAAGTTGGGTCTTGGACATGATTCAAAAGTAAACTAACACATTTTCTGATGGGCGTACTTTAAAGCATGCTTTCGCTGATGATTATTTCAGGAATATGCGACTTTGAGAAGTGAATTGTTCTTGTAGTTTTTCATTTTCATGTCTGGATCTAATGAACACTTCCAACACACTGCAAAACATTATTAATAACTTATGTTTTGATTATGTAGCATGCAAATCTAAAACAGCAGCGCTGCCTGGTCAAAGGCACTTCCACACTTGCATGGAAGAACACGTGCAAAAAATACCATGCATTCACGTCGTCATGTTATAGTTCTAATGGGAAACTAATGGGAAAGAATGGTTCATAAGAAACAACTCGTATTATACAATCTGTTTTCCCAGCTAACTAAATTACCCTCTGTCTTCTTTATCCAGGCTGCTGATATTTTTGCTGCTTCTCTATCATCTCCGGAGAAAAGGCTATATGTAACAAGAGAAATTGCTAGAATATTGGGTGTTCTTCATCTAGCAGAAACAATGCAACCTACAGACAAGCCCATTATCCAGGCATGTTTACTGAGTTCCAATATATAACTCCTGTTCTGTTTTTAGTTTTAGTGAAATTATTAATCATTCCTAGTGCACAGGCTCGACACACTGGCTTGCAAGTTGGCAGAGTTACGCTGCAGTGCAGTGAAAAACTGGTAATGAACATTGCTTTTTTCAATACATATTTCTTAACTTCTTTTTGTTTACTAATTCTTGGTTTCAAATATGCAGTCATTGATTCTAAAGGGGCCTTTTGCTGATATTCGCTGTGCATTAGAAGTTCTTGAGAGGGTTGCATGTTCTATTAAGTTTAATGAGCCTGTTCTTCTCGTTGGCGAAACTGGCACGGGGAAGACTACACTTGTGCAAAATCTTGCAACCTGGCTTAAACGGCCATTGACTGTGGTGGTAGGGACATTATCTTATAGTAACTGAAATTTCTTGTTTACCGTTTCAAAACTGGTGTTCATCAAAATTCATTAGTATCATAATTATCTTATATACCCTAAACCACTTGTTTAGGCGTTGCAAAACCAGAGACTATCAAATTCGTTAGCCTGAATTTGATTCTATCTACCATGCAATTGCAAAGAACCGGAATCACATAGCCATGAATCTCACGAACTATCAATCTGTCATTCCGTTCACCAGTGCCACGTGGAACTCGGGCACAGTATGTTCGATACAATGCTTAAGTGGGAACATTTTTGAGTGTTCTGCATATATTTGAGGATAAATTTCATTGGAAAATGGCATAAAACTTCATTTCTCGCTTCCGCTGTGATATAGAAAGTTCAAAACGTGTACTGGAAAAAAACTGCAGACATACTTTCTATCTCAAGGTTTACGGTGTGGTTATAAATTTTTGTCTTATTATTTCAGAACTTGAGCCAGCAAAGTGATATATCGGATCTCCTTGGCGGATTTAAGCCTACAGATGCTCGGTCAATATGCCTTCCTCTTTATACGGAGTTCAAGGATCTCTTTTGTCGAAGTTTTTCTGCGAAGGTGCGGCCATAGCTTGGTTCTCATGGTGTCGCCCCATACTTAAAATTCTTTGATCTATTTTACTGTTAGTTTGGTAGCTTGGATATTCTTTCTAATACACTGATAGATTGATTGTTTGACATGCTAGCTTATTAGATAAACTTGAAAATGTTATGTTATGTGGCTTATAAGTTCAGTTTCTTAATCCTACGATTTAGATACATTTTTTTCTGGGAAAACACAATTGTGTTTCTTTTCATTGCAAAGAAGAGTTCATAGTTACAAAACCACCAATCTGGTGGTGATATCTACCATGCCGTTTAATCCTTGATATTCATCAATTGAGTTGTTTGTTTGTTCAGGCAAATGAAGCTAGATTACATAATTATGATTTGTATGTAATGGAGAAGAATTGGATAAAGTTACTACGACGTTTGGCAAAATGTGCCGACAAAGTTCAGCAGCTACTTGAAGGAAGTTCCGAGGTCAGCGTTGGTTTAAAGAGAAAAAGGTCGCTACCTTCCCAAGACAAAGTTCAGCAGCTACTTGAAGAAAGTTACAAGGTCAGCGTTGGTTCAAAGAGGAAAAGGCAGCTGCCTTCCCAAGTTTTATCTGACTGGAGCTCCCTTTCGTCCAGGCTAAATGCTGCCTGTAGTCAAATTGGTTCAACCACTGGCATGTCGTTTCAATTTGTGGAGGGTGCTTTTGTTTCAGCTATAAGAAATGGTCATTGGATTTTGCTTGATGAAGTTAACCTTGCACCTCCGGAGACTCTCCAGAGAATCGGTGCTGTGCTGGATGGTGAGAAGGGTACACTGTGCCTGGCTGAAAGGGGTGACGTGGATTATATTGAACGCCATCCTCGCTTCCATATGTTTGCCTGTATGAATCCAGCAACTGATGCTGGGAAAAGAGAGTTGCCGTACACTTTTAGGAGCAGATTTACAGAATGCTTTGTTGATGATCTTATGGATGATGACGATCTCCGTCTTTTTGTCAGTAAATATCTGGGTGGTCTGCATGCTGCTAAAGGAGTTATTGATAACATTGTTCGGTTTTATAAAGCAGCAAAAAAGGAATCTGAAGAGAAGCTGCAGGATGGAGCTAATCAGAAGCCCCAATTTACTCTGAGATCTCTTTCTCGTGCACTAGGTTATGTAAAAACCGCAGAGAAAATATTTGGCTTCAGGAAATCTCTTTATGATGGCTTCTGTATGTTCTTTCTTACAATGCTGGATGTGCCTAGTGCAAAAATCATTAAGAACTTAATAGTATCTCTTTTGTTGAATGGAAGAGTGCCACCAAGCATTTCTTTTGCTGATTACTTTGTGGAAAAATCTAAGCAACTGGATGTTTCAGAATCTGATGAATTTTTGGGCAGCTATGTCTTAACCAGCAGTGTTACTGAGCACATAGTTAACCTTGCCCGTGCTGTTTACATAAAAAAATATCCTGTACTCCTGCAAGGTCCAACGTCAAGCGGCAAAACTAGCCTAGTGAGGTATCTTGCTGCAAAAACTGGCCATGAATTTGTCCGCATCAACAATCATGAGCATACTGATCTTCAAGAATATCTTGGTACGTATGTCCCTGACAGTCATGGGAAGCTTAAGTTTCAGGAGGGTGCTTTGGTGAAGGCTGTTCGTGAGGGGCACTGGATTGTGTTGGATGAGCTAAATCTTGCACCTTCGGATGTCTTGGAAGCTTTAAATAGGCTGTTAGATGACAACAGGGAGCTGTTTGTTCCAGAGCTTCAAGAGACTATTCCTGCTCATCCTGACTTTATGCTTTTTGCTACTCAAAATCCACCTGTGCTTTATGGGGGACGTAAAATACTGTCTAGAGCATTCCGCAACCGTTTCATTGAAGTGCATGTTGATGAAATCCCAGAAGATGAGTTAATCATAATTTTGGAGCAGCGGTGTACAGTTGCTCACAGTTATGCCACAAAAATGGTTCAAGTTATGAAAGACTTGCAAACACATAGACAAAATAGTAGAGTGTTTGCTGGCAGACATGGTTTCATTACGGCGCGAGATTTGTTCCGTTGGGCCAGTCGGTACCGAACATTCGAGGGGAAGTCATATGAAGATCTGGCTAAGGATGGTTATTTACTTCTTGCGGAGAGATTAAGGGATGACAATGAGAAAGCTGTTGTTCAGGAAGCATTGGAACGCCAATTACGTGTTAAACTCATCATCCCGGATCTATATAACTCGGTAGGTTTAATCTTTTGGTATATTGCTAAAACTTCATTTCTCCAGCATCCTTGCTTATTCTATGTCATCAGTGGAAACCCACTTAATAAAGAACATTACTCGTAAATCATACTGTTCGTCTGAATACTGAAATGTTACTATTTTGTTATGTTCTATAACCACGCAATTCCTGAAATTGCATCATTGCATGCATGCCACTTAGTAGGTAGTCAACGTAAAAGTTGCGGTACACCTCATTCAACTGGAAATATTTTAATTTTTAAACGTGTTGCACTAGAATGCTTACTCAACGTAAAAGTTGCGGTACACCTCATTCAACTGGAGATATTTTAATTTTTAATCGTGTTGCACTAGAATGCTTCGGATATAGTTGCCAACATTGATATATATGTAAGGAAATTTGTAGTACATTGGAAGCTATTTTCTGGCATATTACTAGAAGCAGAACGATTGTACTATGGATGTTGTTTGACTTGGCTTACATTCTCAGTCTACCAAATATCTCCTTAATTCTGTGGGCAATGTTTGCATCTGCAGTAACCCCTCTCTGTTATTTAATGTGAAAAATCTAGTAGATTTTCTTGCCTGGCATATTTGTAGTACTTGTATTGCTGCTTGGCTTTTGAGTCTGTTTCCTAATTTATGGATTTTTGTCTGCAGGAGGGCATCTATGGCGATAACATTTCTCCTCATGCTATTAGACAGAGAGTACAAGAAAGCTTTGGAAAGTGAGTCTTGTTTACTTTATACTTCAGTGTGTATTTCGCCTTCTCCTGATCTGACGAGATATCTTTTTGAGCTCTTGCAGTATCACTTGGACAAAAAGCATGTGGAGGCTGTACTTCCTTATCGAGCGGTGTTACAGGTCACGGGAACCTGTCCTCCTTGTTGGTGAAACTGGCGGTGGGAAGACAACAGTTTGCCAGGTCCTAAGTGCTGTTCTTGGAGTAAAGTTACATATTTTGAACTGCCATCAGTATACCGAGACATCAGACTTCATTGGGGTCAGTTTTTGTGTCAACTAGATCTTTTCTGTGAATTGTATTTTTGTATTACACTTCAAGGATTTGGTTCAGTAGCATAATGGCATGACTATTACTCGCAGGGATTTTGTCCTATACGTGATAGGTCGAGAATAGCCCTGGAGTTTAAACAACTTATTTCAACAATGAAGGAAATGAAAATTTTCATTCACGTTGCAGGAGATGTGGTATGTTTTTTGGTTTTAGCATGTGGTATTTCAGTGATGGGTTATGGAAACTTACCGAAGCAGGCAACTGATTTTTCTATTATTTACAGCCATTTCCCTCTGATATATCTGGAGCTGTTAACGTCATAAATCATATAAATGGAATACTTGATAGATACAGAAAAGGAAAGGAACTGTTTCCAGAGGTGCAACCTCAAGAGCTTGATGACATGGAGCAAATTAAGTTGAAATTGACACATCTCCATCAGAATTGGCAGGCAATTTTTCTTTGGCAGGATGGGCCACTTGTGCAAGCAATGAAGACTGGAGATCTTTTCCTTATTGACGAAATTTCTTTGGCTGATGACAGTGTACTTGAACGGTTGAACAGTGTTCTGGAACCTGAAAGAAAATTGGTATGCCTTCTTAATTTGCAACTTTCTGCTGGAACTGCATGTAATAGATTTTTTTGGTTGAAAATAGGCACATGTATTTATTTAAAATCCTTATTGATCTCTCTTGACATGGTGGAAAGGTAGATCTTACATCTGTTGCCAGTGCAGAGGATGGTTAGATGCATGGCTTGAAGAGGATTGGTGTTTTAGAATTGGGAAGATAAGAGATACATTTGGGTGAGGAAGCTAGAGTAGAGGGATTTGAGAGATCGGAAATCTAGTGCAGGGATCTTATCTTCTTGCTTGTTCTCATAAATTACATGGCCTTCGATAAGCCTGACTAACTTGTCTTGCTAAGACTCGAGTCTTACTGTAACAATCCAATCTATCCGAAACTCTGTCTCTAGCGATCCTTAAAATTCTATATCTACCAGGTCTTTCTTAGGCTGCTGCTGTTAACAACAGAATGACTGTTAGCGACTTTCTCCATATTTCGTCAGTTACCGATTTTCACCAGTTTCCTTAGTTACTGGTTTTCACCAATTGGGCAATGGGAGATTGATTGTACATTATGATTGATGGATCTTACTGACCGTAAAATTGTAATTGCGTGCGAGTGTCTGTTCTATAAGTAGTTTGCCTTCTGATATCTCCATTGTGCTTGCACTTGTTTATCGAGTTAATGCAAATATGCAATGAGCTGTCTTTGATTCGTAAATTGTGTTGAATATTCTACTACTCTTTCTCGTGGTTCAGTTTTTTTATCTATCTTCAATCGTTTCTTGTCTTCTTTTTTGTTTTTGTAGTCACTAGCTGAGAAAGGTGGTTCTGTGCTAGAGAAGATTGTTGCACATCCGAACTTTTTTATCCTTGCAACAATGAATCCAGGTGGTGACTATGGGAAAAAAGAACTTTCTCCAGCACTAAGAAATCGATTCACAGAACTCTGGGTTCCTGCTTTAACGGATGTTGATGAACTTAAGAGCATAGCTATAGATAAGTTCAGCAAACCTGAGCTCTCTTGCTTTGGAGATTGCATCGTTAATTTCTGGAAGTGGTTCAATCAATTGAATACTGGAAGAATGCTCACTATTCGAGATCTTTTATCCTGGATTTCATTTATCAACGTGACAGAGACAATTCTTGGACCAGAACAAGCTTTGATACATGGTCTGTTCCTTATATTGCTTGATGGGCTCGCATTGGGAATGAGTTTTTCTGAATCTGAGGCTACTGAGTTAAGAAGGAAGTGTCTGTCCTTACTTCTAGAAGAGCTGCAGAAGGTTGAGGGGAAACCATTGAGCTCGGACTTGAATGATCTAAAGAATTACGGTTGGGGTGATGACATAAGTAAAGCTTATATTGATTATAATCATAGAGATCATTTTGGCATTGCGCCGTTCTATATTCCTAAAGGCCATTTGGCGTGTAAGCAGCAGGGATTTGATTTCACCGCACCTACTACCAGTAAGAATGTTCTGCGAGTATTGCGTGGCATGCAACTACGAAAACCTCTTCTATTAGAGGGTAGCCCTGGAGTTGGAAAAACAAGCTTAATTGTGGAATTAGGTGAATTTTCTGGTCATAAAGTTGTACGAATAAACCTATCGGAGCAGACAGATATGATGGATCTTTTAGGTTCAGACTTGCCAGCTGAAGGGGAGAACGGAATAGAATTTGCCTGGTCTGATGGTATTCTTCTTCAGGCTTTAAAGAATGGAAGTTGGGTTTTGTTGGATGAAATTAATCTGGCTCCCCAATCTGTTCTAGAAGGTCTGAATGCCATTTTGGACCACCGTGCTGAGGTCTATATACCTGAGCTTGGTCAAACTTTCAAATGTCCACCGTCGTTTCGTCTCTTTGCGTGCCAGAATCCTTCGTCACAGGGTGGTGGGAGGAAAGGCCTTCCCAAGTCCTTCCTGAACCGCTTCACTAAGGTTTATGTTAACGAATTAAAAGAAGGAGATTACTTTTCCATCTGTAAATCACGGTATCCATTACTCAGTGAAGATCTCCTCAGAAATCTGATTCGCTTTAACAATAAGCTCTTCATGGACACCATGATACATAGGAAGTATGGCCAAGAAGGTTCTCCTTGGGAATTTAATCTTCGTGATATTATGAGGTCTTGTGAGATGATAGCAGGTTCGCCAGATACTTCAAAGAATGATTGCTTTTTAAATACTGTCTACCTTCAACGAATGCGAACTGCCACTGACCGTGAAGAAGTTCTCAAGCTCTTTGAACAAGTGTTTCAAATAAAGCCCAGCATTCATCAGTCGAAAGTGCTTTATGTCAATGAGCATTGCTTAGCTGTTGGAAGTGCGTCTGTTAAAAGAAATAACTTCCGGTCATATGAAGTTCACAGTAACCAACTTAACATACTTCCTAGTATTCTTCATAGCCTTGAAGCTGCTATCCACTGTATCCATCAAGGTTGGTTGTGCATTCTTGTTGGACAACACTCATCTGGGAAAACTTCATTGATCCGCTTGCTTGCTCAGCTGTCTGGCAATACATTGCATGAGTTGAATTTGTCATCTGCAACTGATGTGTCAGAATTGCTGGGATGTTTTGAACAGTATAACTTCTTTAGGCATTATAAAGAGGTAATATCACAAGTCGAGCGTTATGTTGACGAATATTTCAGCTTGAGTATGGATATACATTGGAAGGAGGTGATTATGAACAGGAAGGCTTTGTTTGTGAAATGGTTTGAATTTGTGGTTGCAAAGAAGTGCTCTTCAATTCGTACTTCCACATTTATTGAGATGAGCAAGAGTGCATCTTTGCCACCACTGAGCTTGGTCACTGACATAGTTGAGCAAATGAAGTCTGATCTGGAAATGCTTGACTTGCCTATATCATTGACCAAAGATGAGCTGACTAAAACACTGAAGTCCATCTACAGCTTGCAGCAGAAAGAAAACATACACAAGCCAGTTAAATTTGAATGGGTTGCTGGGGATTTGATCAGGGCCATTGAACGCGGTGAATGGGTTGTTCTGGACAATGCAAATTTGTGTAACCCTACCGTATGTTCATTAATCTCTTGTACTCTGTAATTTATCTTGCAATTTGGTTTTGCTGATTCTTCTATTTTATTTCCTTTGACCTGTCAGGTGCTTGATAGGATAAATTCTTTGGTTGAGAAAGAAAGGTCCATTGTAGTCAATGAATGTGGTCTCGTAGATGGGAATCCTGTAGTTCTCGAGGCCCATCCTAAGTTCCGAATGTTTTTGACAGTTAATGCAAAGTATGGTGAAGTTTCAAGAGCCATGCGAAACAGAGGAGTTGAGATCTTTCTGATGGAGCAAGGTTGGTGCCTGGAGAGATGCACTTATGTGCCTGAGGATAGTGAGAGGAAGGACATGGCAAGGTTTTTAGTTTCTTGTGGTATACCAAGAAAGGAATTGATTTCATCAATGGCTGAAGCACACTTGTATGCAAAAGCTGCTGGCTTACGTCTTGGTATAAGTATCACCCTTCTCGAGATCACACGATGGTTTCAACTGTTCCAGCAGCTTCTTATTAAAGGAAATCAGCTCCTTTGGAGCCTCCATCTAAGTTGGGAACACACGTACCTACCATCGTTGGGTCAAGTTAATGGATCTGATATTGTCAAGGAGGGAAAACTAAGGTTTTTGAGTAATTTTAATGGTTGTTCAGCTGGTTCGCATAATGAGTGTTCGTTGTCCTTGCCTGGTGGTTGGCCGATTGAACACAAACTAAGGGACTTCATTTGGTACTCAAAAGAATCATGTGTCCAAAGAAATTGCATGTATCTACAATCATTGGGTGCACAGTATGCTGCTTATCAAATAAGCAACCTGGAAGGTAGTTCATCTTTATTGGGTCCTACTAGTAACATCCACCCATTTGTTCTTCCTGCCTCAAGCTTATCTGCACTGCAATTTCCAACTTTGTCCACTCAACATTTTGTTAAGGCTCGTGTAAATGGGGTATTCAATTCAGAATTAGCTGATCAGATGCTTTTCATTGCTGCAAATTGGGTAATATCGCAATCTACGAAAAGCGATCTTGAATTGTATGGCATATGGTTTAAGTGGTATAATTGCCTGCTCCAGCCGTACTGCAGCTTCTTTGGAGACTATGCTAATATTCTTAAGCAATCAAGCGAGCATCCTATTTGGCAGAGCATCCTTGAATGCTACAGTGAAATAATTGCCTATCACAAGGTTGATGTCGTTGCTCATCCTATTCCGTTGCTGTCTGTGAAATTGTTAGATATGGCAGGTTGTGACACACTTAAAGGTTGCCAAAAGCGGCTTCATAGTGCTCTTAATGGTTTGAGCTTGCTGCGGCTTACATTGCAGCAGTGGCAATCTGAGACAACATTTCCTGATTATGGTGTCCTAAAAGCCACTCTGTTGCCGGCATTGAAGTCCCTCAGATGCTTGGAGGATGAGGTACTCAAGATGATTGTGAAATCTCGGAAGGTGCTGCAGATATACACTCGTCTCCTAGATTATCACAGGTCTATATGGAAGATGATAGTTTCATCCCAATTTGAGGGCCTACCAGTTGTTTGGAATCTTTTGAGGAAAGAAATACTTAAGCTACAGCCGAAATTCCCAATAGAAGTTGGTGTCTTTTTGGTAAGTTATCCTTTTCTTTTCCTAGTGATACTACTAACTGATTGCAAACTGACATTACAATCATACAGATGGAAAGCGTCACTCTAAACAATGTCCAAGATTTCAATTTACAATATAGCAGACCAACTTTGTGGGCACATGGTGGTCATCCTCTTGTACCATCATCTGGCAGCGTCTTCTATAAAATTCAAGAAATTGTAGCATTTTGTGCAGCTGTTTGGCCAAGGGAGAATCTTTCAAAGAAATATCTTGATGGTAATATACTGTGGATTTGGCAGTTAAAACATCACCCATGCTTATGTAAGCACCATCCAAATTTGATTACCTTTTGTTGCTTGCAGATAAAGAACAAATAATTGATGCCATGTTGTCAGCCAATCAGGATCTTAGGCGCCTTGCATTGCAAGGTACTCGTACATAATTTTGAAGAGATCTTTTTGAGGCTCATACTTTTTCCTACTCCCTCCGACCCAAATTAGTTGACATGGTTTTGTCTAGATTCGGATGTATCTAGCACTAAAACAAGTCTAGATACATGCGAATCTAGACAAATCTAAGTCAACTAATTTGGGTCGGAGGGAGTAGAATACATTTATACGAAATGAAGGACGATTCCTCTTTCATATCTTTATGTTCAGAGGCACTCTACTCATATCCAATATTATTTTCTGTTATGTTGATTGCATTTTGGTCTTTTAGATGTACTGAAGCACAATTTTTAAAAAAGCAAAGTCTATTTTGCTGTCTTACATTTTTTCGCTTCATCTGCTTAGTAGATTATTTCCAGATCAAAGCACTTTGATCCATCAATGTTGAGTTTTGTTAATGATTCTATCGTCTCTGTCTTGGCCTAGCTATTGCTTTTCACCCTGCAACCAATTCTGAGGAAGAGGACTGTACAGTTGTGGCCCGGTTGGATGAAATTCATAAGGTTTTTCTTTTGTTCTTTGTCAGTTTCTTAAGATGGATTTTTTCATATTTCTTTGTCTTACTGTATTTTGTTGATATAGATGCTTGTTGAAAAGGTTGAGTGCGAAAGGAGCAATCTTGGATTAATGTCAAAGACTTCAACTGCTGAAACAAAAATCTGTTGCTCAGTCTCATCCAGTATTCTATGTGACAATAATAGTTTCAGAGGTTGGTTAGCGAGTCTTCCTTTGCTCAACTTGAAGAGCTTGAACTTGGATACTGCTTTACTTCAACGCCTATCCAAGTGCACACAACTAGATTGTTCTGAAATTCATCAGGTCTCTTGTCTCTCCCTCCCACCAACTTTTGGATGATTTTGTCCTGTCTATTGACACTCTTGAGTATAACATTTGTTGACTTCTGAAACCGATTTATGCGTAATTTCCATATTTTTCCATGGCAACTGAGTATTTTATCTGAAGAATCAGTAGGACACAGAGACATTTGTAATATTGTGCAGTTTTCTCTTTCACTCTACAGATCATTGCAAACTCAGAAGCCCTGCTTACATATGCTATGGACTACTCGTTGGAGTTATCGTCTAGATCTCCTTTGGACTTTGTTCAACATCAGATCGTTTGGTGGATTTATGATGCCTGGGCCACAGTTGATAATGGTAAAACAATATCTGTACTATGGATATAGCTCGTCACAGTTGTGTGGTTATTTTTATTACTTCCTCCGATCCAAATTAGTGTTCTCAAATTTGTCTAGATTCGGATGTATCTAGTCTTGTTTTAGTGCTAGATACATCCGAATCTAGCAAAAGCTGAGAACATTAATTTGGATCGTAGGGAGTATAACTTAATAAAGCTGACGCTTAAATGTTGTGCAGTCCATGTAAAAGTTGCTAGTTCGCTTCTTGAAATGTGGTACAACTATCACACGTCTTTGTGGACTTACTGCTCCGGAAGTCCAAAGGTTTTTCTCCTCGACTTTACATATAGCTTCTAAACTAATTTAGTACAACCATGATTCTGTCCTACTGATTTGATTCATTTTCAGGCCCTGCTGCCTATTACACATGATGAAACCTGTGATCTAGCTCACCTGACAAAAATGGATGCCATCAATACAATTATGTACGATGCTATTTTCATTTATCTCTCATCTCTTTCTTTTTTCTTCTGCTAGAAGTAATTTAGTGCGCAGTGCTCGTGCCCTGTTTCTCACGTATGCATTACTTCTGGGAAGTATCCATGCTGATGTTTGGGTCGTAAGAGATGTCTATATCCTTACTGTTGTCTGTGTCTGCAGCCAAGGCGATTTATGTGTGATGGATTATCCGAAGAACTGCTTGATGCTTAGAGTGTCATCTAGAAACCTTTGGGAAGGCGTCTCTAATGCAGGAAACTTAGTTAGCAGTTTCTATTCCTCTGCTGATTCTCTCTTTAAACAGGTATAATGGTCTATCTATCTGTGTTGTGTGTCCAGCCACCCTCTTCAGTTTTGTGTGCTGATAATCTGTTGCAGATTATATTTGCCCATAAGAAGCATTTCAAGCCAGAAGAGTACAAGCAGTTAGAGTACATCCTCTTCGAAAAATCGGCACATTATTTAGAGGTTCGTTATGATGTTATCATCCTAGTTATGTTGTTTAGAGTCTCATGTACCATTGCAAGTTTCATTTCCTTCACAATCTTGTAATTGAATCCACAATTTTAGCTGACACGCAACCATTCAGTTTCTATGACACGGAAACTGAAGTGTATGTTAAACAATTTTGATGGTTTATTATACGTAAAGCTGCTGTTGAAACTTATTAGTTTCTGTTCAGAAAATTTCTGGATGCACTATACTTTGTAATGAATGGTAATGGCGACTTTGAATTCTGTCCCATCTATTGTACCCATTGCATGTTCATGACTTGAAACTTGAACCATTGATTCTGTTTAGTTGTTTTCCATATAAACTTGACGAATATAAAACTAACTCAGTCCAAATACATGTCATCTTTGTAAGTTTTTGTTCTTGCAAATATTTGTAGGTTTTCCTTTTAGCCTTTTTCTGGTGCTTTGTATGTTCATGCATATCTTGCTCCATTATAGGAAGAAGACCTACATACTGCTTGTGCACTGCTATCTTCGTCATGTCATGGAGTACTGGCTTCACTCTCTGGGCCAGATAAACTCGTAGGGTCATTGCTTCTGGAGTTGTACTCATTGCACTCACATGGTATGTTCATTTTGGATCTTTAGTAGTCAATGAATAATTTATCCTACCTGTAGTTTTACCAGTTCAGCTCAACCAGTATCTGAACTTCTTGGTATGATGTATGGATTTATATACGTTTGACGTTTGATGGAAAAATACAAACCTCCTAGTTGGACTTTACTGTTTGCCCAATGTCGTTTATTGGTTCAGTTTATAGAACTCTAGATAATATAGCTTGTGTAACATGAGATATACAGACTGATTTCCAAGAACAGTTATGTACAGGTACATCAGCAGCAACTACAGTTTTCAAATCCTTTCTACCACTTTTTCTGTAATATATGTAGTTGCACTGTGAATGGTTTACTACATGACTTTGACTTCTGCTTTCTTTGTTTGTTTGGATGTTCTATTCATTTGAGCAGATGCTATACCTTTTGTTTCTAAATATCTTCCGTGTCTTGCAGACTCTTTATTGCATCTTGGGGCTGCATGGTTGTATATTGGCCAGTTGCGGTTCCAGTTATTGTTGAGTTCATACAATCCAGATCCTACATTCGTATCTGCTTTTATACATTCTCAGATTCTAGAAAAGATTTCGTCCCTGGATCTCAAGGGAAAGGTAAACAATCTTTTGTTACTTTGGCGCATTGCTTGAAATGTGTGTAGAATAGGCTGTTTTGTGCAGTAGTAAGCTGTTATGTTTAGAACATGGGTTAACCATAGCAAGTATCTTTGAGCTCATACAATCAATTTTTTATGTTGTTTCATTGATTCCTAGAAGATCCTGCTATATCGATTGTTATATTTTTAAAAAATATATATACCTACAGAGTGGTTGTGTGAGAGTCCTTTGGTCAACAAAAAGTCTAGCGAATTTATGGCGTCTGCTTTTCTAATAGGTACACCATGAGTGTGAAGAATTGACTGGCTCAAGCTCAGCAGAAGATGGTCATACTCAACAGTTAATACAAGAGCTGAAAACTAAAGAGAAGAACATCCGGGCAAAGGTTCTGTTCTTATAATTGCATGGCATCCAGTGTTTATTGTTCAATTCTAAGTTATGGTTGTTCCATATTTATGAATTGATGCAGCACAAAGGTTGTGGAGGAACCACTTCAACGTGCTGCGCTAGATATCGCTCTAGAGGCGTGGGCTAGATATTGCTCTAGGGGCAGGGCTGTCAAAGAGTTCAGTTCAAAACTCTCAACATACTAGATCTAATCCAAGATCTAAAACAAGAACACAAAGTTCTCTTTATTGATAGGTAGAGGATACATAGCCTGGTTCATAGATAGAGGTGATGGCCTCTATTTATAGGCTGCATATAAACCATCACTACTTAGCTCTACTCATAGCTAGAAGGTTCCAGAGAACACTACTTAAAGCTAGGAGATATGTGTAAACAACCTAGTTACAATTCATAGTAGGACACTCAAGAAACCATATGACTAAACGACCATATTACCTAGAATATAGTAGAAGTGTGTAGAAGCTAGTATTGGATTTCACTTCTGTTTTATTTTATTTTCTCTACTTTCCCTCATCATGAATCCTGTGGTATCTACGAAATCTGCTGATTCTACCCTGCTGCTAGTGTTTTCCACTTTTTAATCTCGTTGGTTGCCGTGGACTGGATGACATGAATTCAGCTTTATAAATGTCCTGTCTCCTAGATTAACATGCATAATGCATGTTTTCTCCGCGATTTGCTTGCCCTGGTACTCTGCCATTGTAGTGAATTGGTGATGCTATAAGCCAGAATTCTGGTTAATTTGAATTTATCTCTAAATATTCGGACAGATTGCCACATTCTGTAAGATGGAAGCTGGCCAGACCTCAATATGAATATTCAATCTTGCATTACACCGGATACTTAATTTATTGATGTGATCTATCCATGCGTCCAGTGGGATGGACAACAGTTGTACTTATCCTCGTACACTATTCTGCAGGTTGTATTTCGACCACAGCAGTCTAAGCACAAGAGTTTGATTGCAGAGTGCTCTGAGTTTGAGGAGCGGTTGTCTGACTGCAAGGATCTGTTAATTCATTTAAACTGCAAAGAAGCTGGGCAATTGGAGTTTGATAGAATCTTCAATTGGCAGGTGAGATTTGTTGGGGACTGATTTTAATGTCTTCTATCTGTAGCCTATTGGCCTTGGGGCTATGTTTTGTTCTTTTTTCACTCAGTAACTGCAGTTTAAATCGACTGGTCTTGCAATCATTCTATGACAGGTAACATCAGGAAACTTTATCAAGAGGCTGACAGAAGAGTATGGGGAATATGTTGATTTGATTCAACCAGTGCAAGTCTCCGTATATGAAATGAAACTTGGCTTGGCAATTGCTTTATCTGGTTCTCTTGAGAGAGAATATTTGAAGAAGGTCAAAGAAGATGATATTGAAAGGGTTCTGGTATGTATATGTTTGGAGCTGTAGTTGAAATATGCAGGTTTCTTCATGGCTGTCTCCTAATAATCTTATAGAATATACACACTCTACATTGCACTTTGTATAGTCAAATTAATCCACTTAACCAATCAGTACCTGTCCCCGGCTGACGTTAAACGGGTGGTCACATGATGCTGATGGCAGTATTGCAATCAATTTCTGTGCTGCAGGATGCAGTTTTTACTTTTATGCAGTTTCCCAATGGATCTGTTGCTGGAATGGCCTTAGTGGGTGTTCCAGGTTTAACAAATTATTCAATGGGTGATCATTTGGAAACTCAATACAGTGAGTTTGGTGATGTACACATGATGGAGAAGCTATCTCGTGTGTCAAGTCAGTTAAACGTTGGTGAAGTTGCAGACAAAGTGGTTAGTGAATAGCATTGTCTTCTGTCCTATTCAATTTTATGCCTCCGTATATCATGAAAATTTGGAAAATGGAGCTTTTATTTGCTGTTTTCTGTATTGATTGCAGAGATCCCATTCTCAAATGCTAGTATCATTTCATCATGTTTCTTTAGTACGAACAACACGTCGTATTTGTCATTCCCTTGTAATGGATAAAACTTCTTATCTGGTATGTACTCCTATCGTCACTGTTAATAACCTCAAATGGAGAGTGTGTGGTCCTCTTACCAGTTTCTCTTTCCAGTCTTTGAAGGAGATCTTCGACTATTTTAAAAGCATGTGGATTGATATGAAATCTAGTGTAAAGGCTAGGGAAGTTGATGATTCTCAATATTACAAGTTCAGGTCTCGTATCATCGATATACAGGACATTTTTAAAGGAGACGTGCCTTCACTTTCAGATATGGACTCTGATGCTGGTCTAGATAATGAGGAAATATTAGAGCTTGAGTTTTTCAAAATAATGGTATTTCCTTATGTTTTGTATTCCTTATGAATGCTTATATTTAAATTTATATTTTATTTGACAATCTTAATTTTCTCCAGGAGAGAAGTGATGTAGATGATGATTTTGTCGAAGACAAATGGGATCTTGTTCCAGAGTCTGCTTTGAAATGTATTATATTGACGCATAACCAATTGTTTGGATCCCCTGACCTTATTGAAAAGGTAAGGGCAACATGAAAAAAAAGATGCATCTTCTGTTAACTTCATGAACAGTTGGAGTGCATATCTGTTTTTCATGGGGATGAGGTTGATAATAATTTTCTTGACGTTCGTTCACTTCCCACCCTTGGTTAGATGGTAGTATTTTCTTTGACATACGATAGCAATAAAGAGAATAAATAAGGAACTATTATGGTATAACTGTATACATTCTCATAGCTAATTAATGTTTTTCTTGGTGAATCTATTCCAGCCTGAAAAATTCCAAGTTAGTGATCAGCAGAAACTTCAATCTTTCGTAGACTCCTACGATTTTGGTGCAAGAATACTGAGAGGTATTTTCATGATCTATGATTCCGAAAGTGTTGTGTGCTGGACTTGGCTTATTTGTGATATTATTTCCAGGCCTGCCTGAATTGACGTCTTCAAAACTTGATGAGAAGCTCATGCCTGAGCATTTACTTCGTGTTTGTCTGGAATATCAACGAACTTGTGCAGCCGCTCCTGACAGCAAGAGTTATAATGCTTACAAGGTATCGGGTCTTGCAAGTTGTACTTTGATACCTAGT
The DNA here is from genome assembly GCA_910589775.1 of Avena eriantha. NCBI lineage: Eukaryota > Viridiplantae > Streptophyta > Magnoliopsida > Poales > Poaceae > Avena > Avena eriantha. The sequence continues at coordinate 402,562,989 of OU342745.1, forward strand.
TGTTCCTTCTTATTTAGTTTACTTGCTTATTTGCAGGACCCAAATCCTCCTGTGTTGTTCAAAATGGTTGAGCCACTAACCGCACTTCAAGAGAATATTAGGTCCTTTTTAGATGAGTGGCCTGATCATCCAGGCCTACTGAAAATATTGGAGATAATTGCTTCCCTTTTGGCAATGCCCCTGAGCACTCCAGTTTCAAAGGTCTGTTATCCAATAAATTGTTTGTATAATACAATTTTTCTGCTAAATACTAAGCTTTCATGTCTTACTGTCACCTTATTATTGTAAGGCCTTACTCGGATTGCAACTGTTGGCCGGGAAAGCTCAAACATTGCAGGAAAATGACTCCAAGTTCTTTCTAAAAGGTAAGGCTGAATGTTCAACAACTTGTACAGTAGGAAGATGAATCTGTGATATTTGTAGTATATGTTTCCCATCTTTATGTTCAAGTGGATAAATTTTATATAGTTTAAAATGCAGAAACTAATTATTTACTAGTGCTGGCCTTATTCAAGATTTACTGTCTGTTCTAGTATAGTTGGCTTTGTATTTACGGTTGTGACATTCAGCATCTCACAAATCATAAAACTACGCTTTTTGGTTGCTCTAATTTCATTTTCCCACAGATAATCTTCCACCAATATTCATGCTTCTATCTTCAATGCAAAGGCTCGAGTTAGAATGTTGGCCTATACTGCTTGAAGATGTCCAGGGCAAATATGAAACTAATGCTGCAAAGGTGAGTTTGTAATTAATAGGCATGTCACTATAGTTTATTATAAGTTTGAATTTTGGCCGATATGATATATTCGTGGACCACTGCAGCTATGGTTTCCGTTGCGAGCCTTGCTTTCTCAGTCGTGTGACACTCCAAAGAATGATGATTCATCTATAATTAAGAGGTATGCAACTGCAGTTGTTCTTTGCTATTGCTTGTGTATATGTGTTCTTATGTTAGTTTGATCCAAAATGCAGCGTAGACGAGTTTGTTCAAACATCAAATGTTGGAGAATTCAAGACACGCTTGCATCTCCTCTTTGCATTCCATGGTGAATTTTCTGATGGTGCTAGTGTGGGTGTTTATTTAAGGTGAGGTCAAGAGCTTGCCTTGTATTTTGCAATTGTCAATTGGTGACTTCATCTTTACTTATAGAAGTTATTGTTTTTTTCCTTTTGCATCTCTGATATATGTTGAAAATTGATCCCTTCATTCTGCAAATGTACTTATAATACTTTTTCTCTCTTGACAGTACTCCAGTGAAGAAAATCCAGAACATTCTGTACAACGTGTTTGGTTATTACATGCAGTTTTTGTCACTGTAAGTTCTTGTTATGTGAAGTCAGTCCTAGTTCATTTCTTAATGGCTGGTTATAAATTTTTTTTGCTACTTAGTGTTCATCGGCAAATTGAGGCTGGTAAAGAATCAATTGAAAAGGAGTTGAAAGATCAGGTCAAGCTTTATCGATGGGAGCAAGATCCATACAGTCTTGCTTCGATTGATAATTTCAAGAGGACGAGGCACAAAATATTTAAGCTTCTGCAACGGTTCAATGTTTGTACTAATTGCTTATTTCTCCAATGAATTAGTTATTCTAGTTACCTGCTAAGAGGGCTTCTGCAATCTTCTTTTTTTGTATCAAAACAACAGTCGCTGAACTACTGTACTTAGTCTTTCTACTTAGAATTACAACAGCAGCCTGCAAATCTTTCTACTTAGTCTTTCACCAACAATTTACAAAATTATATTTACGGGTCTATTTCATTTTTTTTGTAGGATATTTTGCAAAGACCTGTCATTGCCCTACTGAATGAAGAGGCTATAGCAAGAAAAGTTCCAGCTTGGCTTGATCTTGAGATACCTGAATCAGAGTTTCCTGTTGACACAGAGAAACTTAGAGAAAGGTTGTTCCATAAGGACCATATAAATATTTTTTTAATTTGCACCCATTGCATCTCCTTAGGTTTCATCTTTCTTCCAGGTTTTTGTGGTACAGCAATTGGAAAAGTCAGGCTTCTCTGTCGTTGGAAACTTTATTGCATACAAACGATACTGCTGCTGCAGTTCCTAACGTGAAAGGTTTGCCCCACCCTCCTCAGTGACAGCTTGTTTTTTCCCTGCATGTGTTTTGTCTCTTCATTTTTCCTGTAGTGTGCGGGATTGTGAATTCGGTCCTTTTTTCTGACAGAATCTGTGCATGCTGTTGTGCTCAATATGAACCATCAACAAGATGAAACTGAACTCAATGACAGATTGAAATTCTTTTGGTACGCACTTGAGAGAATTTGCAATGCGGCTGATTTTGGTTCTATACTGAAGCATGGGAAAAAGAACCAGAAGAAAACTGCTTTATCCAGTTTGTTCAAGACACTCGAGGAATGTGGACTCTCAAAGCACAGGCCAATGAGTCATGAGGTACTATTAATTGTGAAAAACTTCTGCTATGTTTTGTTTGGCTGTAGAATGCCCTGAAATTAAATAACAGAAAATAATGTCTTTTCAGTGGTATCCTTATTTATTTTGTCCATAAAATTGACCCCTACAACTTGATGTTACTTCCAGTGGGGAAACGAGTTGGATGCACCAAGCCCGTTGTTTTTGGAGCAGTCATATAATGTATCACATTTGCTCCAACAAGTGACCACACAGAACACGCGTGAAGATGTTAGCATTTATTCTACAATATTGAGCACAAATAACTGGAAGCTTGCAAATCAGCAGTACTTCAGATGTTTGGCAACGGTGCAACAACTTCGACAAATATCTTTGAAATTTAACAAAGATCTAGGTTTAGAAGAGGTCAGTTCCTCTTCCTTTTGCTGTTCATTTGGTTTTGGTGTTTTGACACCATAAATGATGCGTGTATCAAATTTGGTGTTCTGACAGCTTTAGCAATTTGCAGGTTAATAGGGCTACATCCTTTATGAACCATTTATTGACCATGCTATGTGAACAAAGACATCTTGCTTACGATCTATTTGAGCAGCTGAACCAGTTCCGGCATATGATCTTCTTGCTAGGTTCAGGAGGTAAGTAAATCTCTGCCTTTCCTTTTCCTGTTCTAAATTTAGTAAGAGAAAGTTGTGACTTATCCTTTTATAGGGAAGAGTAAATCTCTATCATCGTGCCAAAATGTACTGCTAATTTCCATGTGGCAGCAAAAGGTATTGTATCCACTACTGAAGCTTTGAACTACTATGAACTGTATGGGTTTTAATTTGACACGTGCCTATTCACCTTTTTCTGTAGCAATTTTTTGACAGTATGCTAGCTATGGTCACGGACACCAACTTGTTGCTCAGAACCTTCAAAGGTTGTCATCATGCCGCTTGTGACAACTTAGAAGTAGATACTGCTTTGATGTCAACTCTTTTTGAAAAGTTCATTACAAGATTTTCTGAATCCAAGGTAAGTTTGTTTGTTTCTTTTGACGCTTATGGCTTGTGTATAGCTAAGTGTGCAAGCTTATAGCTGAAACCAGGGTAAAAAAAGGGGCTTCCTTTCGGTTGTCATCAAGAGTTTTAAGCTGTGTCCAAATACTTTTGGTCCAATAACTTAGTTAAACATTCTTCAGGGACTATAAAATTAGTTAATTTCATTGGTATTTACATAATAACTCTGTTCTATTTTTGTAGGATTTATTAGACAAATTCCTACTTGGATCCAACAATTTCTTTGCTGGTGCCCATAAAAATATGCCTGTTGCTACACCAGAGATGGAGCAACTTGTTGCTGTGAATGTCCAGCTTATCGATACATTTAGAGAGGATATGCAGGTCTTGTGCCGGCAGGATGTTTCGATGAGATCTGTGAAGGAAGTTATACTCTCTCGTTTCGAAGAGTTACTGGACAAGGTTTGTATTAATGTCTATATGAATGATAACATTTTCAGTTTCCCTGCTTTGTCAGGTGACCAGTAGATGTCTTCCTATTTTATGCACTTAAGTACACCTTGTTTAACAAGAAGAATTTTTATCTTGTTCTGCTGTGACAGTAGGTGGACTCATATCTTGCTCTTGTCTGGGATATAGTTATTTTAACTTCCTATCTATTCATTTTGACATCATGCTGGAGGAATTTCTCGTGTGTTGCTATTTGATGTAACAAGACTTTCCTTTTTTGTTGTGGATGTTTGGTTCTTAAGCGCGCGTTATTGTTGCAGAGGAAGATAGCAACAGTGGGTTTCTCCAGAGAAGTTGATAAAGACAAGCATGGACTACTCTCTGATGAACAAAATCCTGAAGATTCATATACTGAAGCTTTTAAGGAAACTTTCACACTAGCTGTCAGTGTTGTAGGACAGCTCACTGGTCTTGGGATATCCACTGATGGAACTAAAGAATCATCACTAGAAGGAAATATTACTTCCTGGAAAGATATTTTGCATTCATATGCCATGAATCTTCAAATGGACCAAGTCTGTGATGCTGGGGAAAAACTTTCTGTTTTAGTGGTATGTCCTGTCATCTTTCTTACCTGCGGATTTTTTTTGCTTTACCATCTGATCCTTATTATTATTATCCAACAGAGGAAGCTAGTAGACTATAAACCTGAGATGTGTTCTATAATAGAGGTGCAGTTAATGCAACTTCATGTTTTGCTGGGTGTAATCATGTCATCAGCTGAAGGCATACTTTCCGAACTTATGGAAGCTCATAGAAGAGTAAGGGTGTCTTGGTTTAATCAAGCTTTTACTTGTCCTTTTCTCCCTTCTTTGGTTCTAATGTTTTTATGTTTTTCCCCTTCTTCTCAATTGCTATGTTTGCTTCAGACATCTGAAATGACTCATGCACTTGGGGACCTTTTAATTTATCTATGTGCGGAGGGGTTTGGTTGCACAGAAGATACAGCTGAAGATGCTTCAGATGGACAGAACGATGCAACAGTAACTGGAACTGGCATGGGTGAGGGTGAAGGTCAAGAGAGCGCAAGCTCTAAAATAGACGATTTATCACAACTTGAGGGCACCAATGAAACGGTTAGTGTGCTCAAACAATAGTTCAATATTAGCAATTTTTTGTTTTGTTTTAGTGATGCTAACCATCTTCTGATATTTAGCAGGATGCTCAGTGTAAGGCAGATCAAACTCTGAAGGATGATGATAAGGCAATTGAAATGGAAAGAGATTTTGCTGCTGAATTAGCTGATGTTTCTGAGGATGAAGGCAATGACTCGAGCAGTGGGGACGAAGACAACTTGGATAAGCAGATGGGTGACACTGGTGATGCAAGCGAAATGGTTGGCAAGAAATCTTGGGACAAGGACGAAGATCACGATTCTAAAACGTCCGCTGAGAAATATGAGTCAGGTTCATCAGTCAAGGGGGCAGATGAGAATGATAGGGAATTGCGAGCTAAGGATGAATCTCCCATGGAGACAGATAACATGGAGACAGATAATAACGAGCAAAGAAAGAATAATAATACAGAGGATGAACCTAGTACTTGTGAGGATACTGATGAAAATACTGATGATGTTATGAACAAAGCTGATGCATATGATGAGCAAACAGGACCTGAACTCTCTGAACCAGACAATGATTCCGAGGATGTCAACATGGATGACGCGGAACAAACCGATGACATGGATGCTGACAATCCCGACAACAAAGATATCGACCCAGAAGAGGGGAAGCAAGAGGATGAGACAGCAGTTGCCTCAGACGACATGGAGGATGGCGATGCCACACAGGATGGTGACAATGTGGTGGATAATGAAGGGGATCATCTTGAAGATGGAAATGTGGAGCCAAACAACATGGAGAATCAGCAGTTGGACAAAATCGAGTCAATTGCACACCCTTCACAAGGTATACAACCTGGCCATGTAGAAACAGACTCTAACAGCGAGTCTGAAGCAAACTTGGCGAACAGCATGGACATGAGCAGTGCAGTTGCTCCTTCTGTTGATTTTTCAAGCAATGAAATGCCTAGTCTGGAAATCTCTGTGCCCAACTCTGGTGAAGGTTCAAGATTGTTGTCCAACTCCAAGCCAGAGCTGCAGACTGATGCTCCACAATCACACATCAAGCAGACAAATCCTTTCAGGAGCATTGGAGACGCAATGGAGGACTGGAAAGAACGGGCAAGAGTCTCAGCCGATACCCAGGATCATCAACCAGAAACCGTACATAATGTTGATGATGAGAGTGCTACTGAATTTCGTTATGTGCCTGAGGGTGAACAGAGCACCTCTCAAGCACTGGGTGACGCAACAGCTGACCAAGTCAATGATGAGCTCCAAGTCAGGCAATCTAACTTGGAAGATGAAACCCATGTACAGAAAGTGGAACTACCTGGTGAGAGGATACCTGGAGATGATAACCCTGAAGTGCCCCATCTTCAAACTTCGCAATCACGTGCCAACAAGTCTGAAAATGCTTACAGATCGGAGGTAACAGATATGCAGACTGATGCATCCATTCAGGATTTGGTTCAAGGTGAAACAGATGACACTTTTGGAGATGTTGTCTCATTCAAGCGACGTCCGGCAGATGACAGGATAGTTCAACTGGATAACCTAACCAGTGACAGGGGGATGTCTAATCAGATGGATCTGGATGTCACTAATGAAGAAACAAAAATGACTACTGTGGATTGGAGAAATCTTGAACTGGCAACCATGAAGTTGTCCCAAGAACTGGCTGAGCAGTTGCGCCTTGTCATGGAACCAACTCTCGCAAGCAAGCTTCAAGGAGATTACAGAACTGGAAAAAGAATAAACATGAAGAAGGTACCTGTATCCTCGCTGTCCCTTGCCATATTAGTAACATGCTCCTTTTTATTTCTCGGGTGCCCCTCTAAAGGATGTGCACTTATATGATGGACCATTATTGTATCTTCTTTCAGGTTATTCCATATATTGCAAGCCATTTCCGCAGGGACAAGATATGGTTGCGGCGAACTAAACCCAATAAACGAAATTACCAGGTAGTTATTGCTGTGGATGACTCACGAAGCATGTCTGAGGGCAAGTGCGGAAAAGTTGCTATTGAAGCATTAGTTACAGTTTGCCGGGCCATGTCGCAGCTTGAGGTTGGGCAGTTCACGGTTGCAAGTTTCGGGAAAAAAGGGAGTGTTAAAGTGTTGCATGATTTTGATCAGATCTTCAATGCAGAAGCTGGAGTCAAGGTAGGGCGTCTCTTTTGCCTTCATTAACCATAATGAAGTAATAATACTAATCTCGTGTGTTTTTGTGTGTGTGTGTGTGCGCGCAGATGATCTCTAGTCTGTCTTTTGAGCAAGACAACAAAATTGAGGATCAACCAGTTGCTGATCTCTTGAGGCATCTGAATACAATGCTTGATGATGCTGTGGCAAGGTCTCGCACGCCATCAGGGCAAAATCCACTCCAGCAACTCATACTTGTAATATCTGATGGCAAGTTCCATGAAAAGGTATCAACTTCTGTGTCAGATTTGCTTACAGGTTAGACGCTGCCTCTTGTTTGTACTGAATTTCATTTTATGGGAGCAGGAAAATTTGAGGCGCTGTATCAGGAACGTTCTAAACAGAAGGAGAATGATTGCATATGTACTCCTAGATAGTCACGAGGAATCTATTATGAACTCACTGGTGTGTACTCCAAAACTTCTGCTGCCAGGTTTGCATGGCCACCTAATTCGCGTAGTTCAAATTCTGACTGCATTTATGTTTTTTCAGGAAGCGTGCTACGAAGGAGACAAACTAATCCTGGGAAAATATATGGACTCATTTCCATTCCCTTACTATGTTATGCTGAAGAACATCGAAGCACTTCCTCGCACATTGGCTGATTTGCTTAGACAGGTATGGAGCAACACACATTTCAGATCATGTCATTCCTTAGTTAGCAAATTGATGCTCTATTAATATCAGCTGTTTTCTGCTGTGCAGTGGTTTGAGTTGATGCAGAGCGCGAATGAATGATCTTTGGGACGTCAGCTTTTGTCAAATTGCTTTAGGAAACCTAGAGTTACACTGTAATTCTCTTGTTTTACACTGGAGCAGATAGTGGTCCACATTTTCTGTAGCTTATTCTGCACTTCGGGACAAAACCTTGTAAATCACTTGGAGATTTTTGGTTCTTACTTTTCTTATGTGGAAATGCCACTGTTTCCATAATATCCCACGAACGACTCCCATGAATTGTACCTCCATGGTACTCTCACGTACGGGATTAGCAATGCCGCATTGAGGTTAGTAGAAGAAGGAACATGTCGACGAAGATCTGGTAGCACTTTTTTAATCCTAGCTAGATTAGATCTAACTAGAGAATCTGGCATCGCTTCTGCTGCGATGATTAAGTAGACCTCCACGTGATAATGGCGAGGGCGACATGAGGAGAAGTAGCGTTGATTACAACCTGATTTGCTTTTGAACTATATTCTAAAAAGTAGATTGGGTTTAACTTAATTTTCCAATATGCACTCGACTGATTCCCAAAAGTTATTGATCTCATAACTTGGTACTTAAAACAGCGGAAATACAATGGTTATAGAATTAACTAAGAATGGCATTACATAAGTAGTCACAGGAGTAACTTGATAAAAAGTTTAATATCTTTAGTTGTGTGAATGATGCCCTCACTACGAAAACATTTGAAACTAACAATCACTTCATTCATATAATCATCCGCACTCACATAGATCTTTATCTTCGACACATTTAGGGATTAGACAGACATGCACCAGACGTGCCTTTGGTTTATCCATTAGATCTAACAACAAGAATCTGGCATCGCTTCTGCGGTGATGATTAAGTAGACCTCCATGTGATAATGACGAGGGCAGCATGAGGAGAAGAAGTAGCGTTGCGGTGGGTTGGGGAGGGAGGTCATGGGTTCAGGGAGGGAGGTCGGGTACATGTTGGCCCCTCAAGCTCAGACCCCTTCCCAAACTGACCAGTTGGGCATTCGGTTAGACCGAATCGATCGGTTCGGTACTTTGGATTCTCGGGAAATTCAGTTGTCAAAAAATATGGACAGATCGGTGGGGTTAGGATGACGTTTCATGCGGGACCTCATAGGTGTGGGATCTATCTATTCTGGTGCGGTAGTAAAATTTTCAAATCAACGCTCGTTGACCACGACTCTAGGCTATCCTTGCGACGTCAACCGCAACCACGCCAACCACGACACGACAAGCGGCGGACACCGGTCTCTCACTACTCGACATGACCGTTCTGACTAGGCAACATCACGCGATCTCCCTGCCACGGATTGCATGTAGTCCCTATTAGGCGTTTCTTCTCGGTCCACCAGCTCGTCTCCTACTCACGTGCCTGCCATGCCTGCGCCACGTAAGAGGGCACGCGCTCTCGATATGCTCGACCCGGGAATCACGCCCCCACCTTTCGGACCACTCCTGTGGCCTACTCACCCCGAGGAGCTCATGTTTGAGAGCGAGTCTAGCGACGACATGGAATAACGAAAATGAGATTCTAGGTAGATAGATTCTTTCCTGCCATGTCTGCGCCACGTAAGAGGGTGCGCGCTCTCCTCTTCCGGTGTTAGTGATTGACATGGTCTCATAGTCTAAGGACTAAAGTTACTTCGTATGATGTAATAGCAATTTTAACACAATGACTTTGATCATATTACTATTCTTCGGGTGAATGTTCATCACACCATTCAACCAATGTCGTGACCTCGTTATTAACAACATCCAATGTCCATGATCAGGAAACCTTGACCATCTTATTAATCAACGAGCTAGTTTATATGAGTGGCATAACTAGGAACCCTTCATTTGTTTATTAAACACACATGTATTAACGTTTCCAATCAATACAATTATAGCATGTAAAATAAACATTTATAAATCTCCAAACAAAAGAATCATGGATCACACCTTTAAAATAAACATGAGGTTTACCTTTGTAGTCTCCATGAAGACGGATGGATCCAGAGCGATACACCTCCTGCACAACTAATGGACCCTGCCACTTTGATGCAAACTTCCCAGTAGAGAACTTGAAAGGGGAGTTGAACAATAATACTCGATCTCCTACTTTAAATTCCTTGCTCTTTATTCTTTTATCATGCCAAATTTTCACTTTTTCTTTAAACAACCCAGCACTTTCATAAACTTCATTCCTCCATTCATCGAGCAAGTTTAGGTCTAGAATTCTCTTCTCTGCAGCAGTTTTGAAGTCAAAGTTGAGTTGTTTAACAACCCATCTTGTTTTATGTTCTAATTCTACGGGGAGGTGACATGCTTTACCATAGACCATTTTATAACGAGACATACCCATAGGATTTTTAAAAGCAGTTCTATAAGCCCACAAATCATCATTTATTTTGGTTGACCAATTAGACCTAGCTCTATTGACTGTCTTTTCTAAAATGATTTTGATTTCCCTATTACTTAATTCAACTTTACCACTAGTTTGAGGGTGATATGAGGATGCTACCCTATGCTTAACACCATAATTAGCTAAAGTTTTTCTAAAGACTCCATGTATAAAGTAAGAACCACTACTAGAGAAAAGCCTATAGGAGACATGCACATTAGAGGCGCATTTACATCATATGCACCTCTGACAATATAGGCGAGGCGCACCATGGAGCCATGTGCCTCTAGTAATTTAATAGGCGAGACGCATATCTGCAGGATGCGCCTCCACTATCATCTATATGGACGAAACCTGGCACCCCCATCTTATGCGAGGCGCACCAGCCGGACATGCGCCTCTAGTACATAAATAGGCAAGGCGCATATGTGGCAAATGCACCTCGCATATCTTGGGTGGGCCCGGGTGGAGATCGTTGGTCCAATATGACAGGCGCATATTGCAAGATGCGCCTCCGATAGTTTCAATAGGCGAGGCGCATTATGGAACGTATGCCTCAAGCATCCCCTGTGGGCCCGGGTGGCCGCATAGGCGAGGCGCATGTTGGTATGTGCGCCTCAGATAGTTCAGTCTATCAGAGGCGCATTTACTGCAATATGCGTCTCGCATAACCTGGCTGAATTTTTTTGCACCTTTTTGGCACATGCACCTCACTCACTTCCCTCACTTCTTCCTCTCCACCCAAAGACAGATTTGGTCGCCCCCTCCTTCTCCCCACCTCATTTCCCACATTGATTCACCATAGAAGCTTGCTCAATCTCCATTGGTTGACACTCACATGTAAGTGAAGTTTCTTGCTCCTCTAGATCTACAACATGTCCCTTTACTTCTCCTCCGTCTCTCTTGCGCAAGTTGTCAATGGAGGAAGCGTGAAGGCGTTGCTTGTATGCTCATGCGCGTTGTCGACGACACCGCAACTATATGATTGTGTTATGGTGCATGTTTCTTTTTGTGCAGGGATTTCATTTGAGATGCCAATGTTTCGCCAGAATGTCAATTAATTTCTTTTTCGGCGAATTTCTGGCACTCGCGGATGTCCTCTTTTTAGGGGAGGTCATGCCAAATTTTTCGGGCGATCCAGATGTCCATATATGCTCTAATTATTCTCTTACTCTTTGTACCACGTGTAGGCGACCATGGTCCGACCACTGATTCACAAAGCCCTCGTGGATAGGTGGATGAGATGCACGAGGACTGATATGGCATGCGCAAACAAGACGGAGATAAGATGTCCGTGTCGCGACTACATGGTGATGTATCTGATAAGGCACAATTCCGGAATGTTGGAGTCGCACCTGCTCCGACATAGTTTCATGGATGGCTACACTTGGTGGATACGTGATGACAAAGATGATGATGAGGATGTCAATAATGGTGAAGATCAAGATGCCAGTCATGATCACGAAGATCAAGGAGCCGATGACGGGGCAGGTGATGATCATGAAGATCAGGGTGGCGCCGAGCATGAACATGAAGATGATCAAGGTGGTGCCGGGCATGAACACGAAGATCAAGGTGTTGACCATGATTCGAGCTGGCTGCGAGACCCTCATGTCCAAGATCTGCTTCTCAAGGAGACTAGTAACACCAGAGCCGCCGCTAGAGAGAAATCTAAGCTGGAGCAAATGAAGAAAGACACGGTCACTCCATTGTTTGATGGATGCAACGATGGTGATACCCGTCTGAATGTAACTCTCAAGGCTCTGGAGATGAAGGGGAAACACAAAATGACCGACAAATGCTTCGACGACAACATTGTATTCTGGCACGATATTCTTCCCAAGAAGGGGAACACATGTCCAACTTGTATCGCTGAGGCCAAGAAAGTCGCGTACCCTCTCAATCTACCGCACGTGAAATACCACGTCTACATAAATGATTGCATCATCTACCGGGGCGAGGACTCGGAGAAGACCACATGTCCGGTGTGCAAGACCTCTTGATACAAGAGAGGGACCAAGAAAGCTCCTAGAAAGGTGGTGTGGTACTTTCCTCTAACTCCTCGTCTGCAATGGTATTTCCCGGACCCTAAGGAAGCAGAGCTCATGCGCTGGCACGCGGAAAGAAAGAGGCCAGAAGACGATGATCCGGAGAAGGAGGAAATGCTGAGGCACCCTTCGGATGCTTACCAGTGGAAGGCGTTGGACCTCCAATATTACCAACATTTAGGGAAAGAGTCAAGGAACCTCAGGCTGGGTGTGAGCACCGACGGACTTAATCTGTTCGGAAGCCAGAGCAGCACATATAGCACCTAGCCCGTGTTTGTATGGATCTACAACCTCCCCCTAGTTGTGCATGAAGAAGAAGTACGTAACCATGAGTATGCTGGTTCAAGGGCCAAAACAACCCGGTACAGACATCAATATGTATCTCACATTATTGAAAGAGGAGCTGGCCACATTATGGGAAGAAGGAGCCCGTACGTGGGACACCTCAAGACAAGAATACTTCGACATGAGAGCGGCGGTGATCACGACGATGCAAGACTATCCCGGTTACGGATACTTCTCGGGGCAGGTGGTCCAAGGATTCTATGGGTGCGTTAGGTGCAAAGATAATACAACGTACCGCCATCTACAGAATATCCCGGGTCCGGGAAAAGCGTGTTCCTTGGGGCTCGGAGGTGGCTTCCCGAGAATCACGCCTAGAGAAAGCTAGGAGATCTGTTCGATGGGGCGATCGAGCTCCGAGGAATCCCGGACCAGAGGAGCGGCGTGCAAATATACGAGCTGTTGAATAACTGGAAGGAATGCCCTGCACCGGGAAAGACCCAGAAGAAGCCAGAGCCGCTACTGAAGGTATGGAAGGCGAGGTCTGTTTTCTGGGACTTGCCATACTGGAAGATCCTCCGTGTGCCTCATAGCCTCGATCTCATGCATATCACGAAGAACGTGGGCGAGAGTCTGCTTGCCACCCTCCTTAACACCGACAACACCAAAGATGGGCCGAAGGCAAGGAACGACTTGAAGCATATGGGCATCAGGGATGAACTTCAACCACCACCTAGCGATGACGAGGAGGAGGACGAGGAGGAGGAGATGGAAACGCAGAATAGCCATCGTCGCAAGGGCAAAAAGCAGGTCAAGAAGGGTGAGGTCAAGCTCAAGGCCTCGTGCTTCACCTAGAGTAAGAAGGAGGCCATACAGTTTATGAAGTGCCTCCTCGGAGTCAAATTTCTGAACGGCTACGCGGGGAAGATAAACATATGGCTAGACGAGGCGAAGCAGCGCTTCAGCGGGATGAAGTCTCACGATGTCGCCGTGCTGATGACGCAGGTACCCCCGGTCACGATCCGAGGTATAATGGACAAGCAAGTCCATGAAACATTGTTTGGCCTCTGCAACTTTTTCGACGTGATCTCTCGGAAGTCGATAGGCATTAAGCAGCTCACGAGGCTACATGACGAGATCGTGGTGATACTATGCGAGCTCGAGATCTATTTCCCCCTCCCCTGCATTCTTCGACGTCATGCTTCATCTGCTTCTCCATGTCGTGGAGGATATCGTCCAGCTCGGTCCTCCGTTTCTGCGAAGCATGATGCCATTCGAAAGGCAATGGACACATCAAAGGATACGTTAAGAATAGGTCCCGCCCAGATGGAAGCATAGCAAACGGCTTCCTGGCTAAAGAGTGCATCTCTTTCTGCTCGAACTTTCTACAAACCGAGACCCCTCTTGGTCTGCCATTCAAAAAGCACCTCGAGAGGCTCGCTGGATGCGGTCACCATGAGGGTTGGCGCCCAAAGCATGTCGACATCGAGGGACGAACCAAGGACTTTGAAAGAGCAAACCTGATTGCGCTACAGCACCTACAGGTGGTCGATCCATACATATATGAGCACAAAGAGTTTATCAAGAAGAATTACGCTGACCAAGGGCGCCAGTACTCGGAGGAAGATGTTATCAAGGAGCACAACTCCGATTTCACGCGGTGGTTCAGGGAGAAGGTCATTGCTAATCCACCACAGGGCGAGTACTCGGAGGAAGATATAATCATATTCTCCTTGTCACTGGGCGCCTCGCACAACCTGATGACCTATCAGGCATATGATATCAACGGATACACGTTCTATACAGAGAAAAAGGACAATAACTGCGATTACCAGAACTCGGGGGTTATGGGGATATTCTACACCGCGACATCCCGAAAAGATACTACGGAAGGATCGAGGAGATTTGGGAGCTCGACTACGTTACGGAGAAGGTGCCGATGTTTCGTGTCAGGTGGGCCAAGAGCGTCGAGAAAGAAGGCCGATATTTCACCACCATGGTTATACCGTCAAAGACCACCAGCACGAACGCACCCGCGAGAAATGAGCCTTGGGTTCTAGCTAGCAAGGTCGACCAATGCTGGTACATCACAGACCCGTCAAAGCCTAGTCGGGTTGTCGTCAGGAGAGGCAAAAGGAACATCATCGGAATGGACGGAGTCGCCAACGAGCAAGACTTTGACCAGAACGGTGACCCGAAGATGGAAGACGGATACGGCAACCAAGCACCGTAGACCACAGCCCTACCTAAGAAAGGACTCCCGTTCAAAAGAAGTAGTGAAGACGTCCCGGACCTAACCTATGCAACCGCGACAAAGAAGGGCAAGAAGATGACCATTGTCAAGAAACGCTAGCGCGCTCCGACCATTGTCAAAAACCGCCGTGTGTGTGTGGCATACTATTATGTATCAAAACATTCATAATTATCATTTTTTGTATGTTATAATATTTCATTGAGAATATTATGTATCGACGAGACACATTCACAATACTCACTTGGTTGTTTTAGCAATATTTGAATTTTTAAAATATTTGCAGTATATTTTATAGTTCATATTGTGTTTGGACAATGTTTTTACATGAAAAATGGCCTTTAATTTTTTTTACAAAAATATGTTGCCCCCAGGATTCGAACCTGGGTGGCTAGGGTTTAGAATAGGACAAGGGTCGATACCAGTGGGCTAGGGTTTTGAACGGGTTCCGGCTGCACAATACACTGGTCCGGCTATTCTCCCTCAATATGGCCATGCAGATCACCAGAGACAAGATTCCGGGCATCCAGATAGTGGATCCCTACTTCATGCGAGACGTCATCCTAAAATATGCCGAGAACATAGCGCTGGCGACCGACTAGCTCTCAACCTTCCTGCAAACATACTCGGACAAGGATGTGATTCTCCTTCCCTACCATCCCATCACGGAGGATGATTAGAGAGGCTGCATGCTCATATGCTTGAATTTGAAACACTCAACATCCGTGTACCTCGACTCAAATAGTGCGCACCCGAAAAACTACACCAATATCAAGAACATTCTTGATGGTGCTCTCACCGGCTACGTCGCAGCGGGAGTCATCAAACCGGCAACGCCATATGTGAAGTTCGGCGTGCACGTGTTCCGCCACAACACCAAGTTCGCCTGCGTCAAGCAGCCATCTGGCAGTAGGAAGGATGCCTTCTACGCCATTTACCACATGAAGGCGTTCTTCAATGACATGGAGAGCAAAACGCTGCCATCTGACCTCGCGAAGTGGGCTAAAAGGCTTGCAACAATACATGATCACAACCTCAGGTAGCACATCTTCGACATCCAGGAGGAGCTCGCGACAATCATGCACCAGGGAGTCATGAAATCCGGGGGCCTCTTCTACGGCGGCCATACACCGCCCAACAAGGAGATAGACAAACGCTTAGCGCAGCAGGGTGACCGCAGGACGTTCATGCTGATGGTGAAAACTCGGTCGGGCTTCACCAATGCCCCCCTAAAGCCGACTCAATAGCAGAAGAAGTCTTGATGATTGCATTGCCTGGGTAGCTAGCTGTAAGTTCCGAACTCGTGTATTAACCTCTTATCACTATGTTAAACTTGCCTAGCAAAACCTCTAGAGTATGTTTCATCAACTGTTGAACTTGATTGTGAGCGACGCTAGCTAGTTATTTGTGTTATGAACTATTTTAAGTGCTTGTTGCTTTTCATTCGTTATTGCCGCCCTACTTCTTGTGGTTTGCTTTCTTTGTCTTTCTTCGAAATGCCGATGATTAAAACGTGTTGTGGCGTCATGTGTGTGACCATGCCGTTGCTAGATCTGGTGTGCCAAGTAGACTAGAGGTTTGTGCATATACTCTACTTGCCGCACCAGATCCATCAGCGACATTGTCATTTTTCGTGCCCAACCTAAGTATGAGGCAACTATTTTATCTCGTAGCCCCAAAGTCGAAAAAGGACAGATATTTTCGAGATTCATATACATAGGACATAATATGTCTAGTGGCAAGCCAAGGAAAGGATTCTGGGTCCACGACAACGACTCCTTTCGACACACCAAACTCGAAATGAGTCATTGCCGTGGAGACCGAATCCTTTCCTTGGTTTGCCATTAGACATAACATGCCCATGCTATATGAATCGTGGAAGTATTTCTCTTCTTTTGTCTTTGGCGATATGAATAGATTAGATAGCATGAATTAAATGTAGTTTCAATTATCTCATTGTAGCCCCAAAGTCGAAAGGAAGAAAGACATTACTTCACTATTCGTATAACACTGGCGACATTGTTATATGAATCATGGAATGATTTCTTTCCTTTCGTCTTTGGTGATATAATGAAATGATAAACTATTTCATCTCGTAGCCCCAAAGTCGAAAGAGGACAAATATTTTCGAGATTCATATACATAGGACATAATATGTTAAACGGCAAGCCAAGGAAAGGGTTCTAGGTCCACGGCAATGACTCCTTTCAACACACCAAACTTGAAATGAGTCGTTGTTGTATGTGGAGACCAAATCCTTTCTTTGATTTGCCGCTTGACATATCATGCCCATGCTATATGGATCATGGAAGTATTTCTCTTCTTTTGTCTTTGGCGATACGAATAGATTAGATAGCATGAATTAAATGAAATGGTGAAGTATTTAGTTTCAAATATCTCATTGTAGCCCCGAAGTCGAAAGGTAAGACATTGCTTCACTATTCGTATAGCACTAGTGACATTGTTATATGAATCGTGGAATGATTTTTTCCTTTCGTCTTTGGCGATACAATGAAATGATAAACTATTTCATCTCGTGGCCCTAAAGTCGAAAGAGGACAGATATTTTCAAGATTCATATAAATAAGACATAATATGTTCAATGGTAGGCCAAGGAAAGGGTTCTGGGTCCACGACAACGACTCCTTTCGACACACCAAACTTGAAATGAGTCGTTGTTGTGGAGACCGAATCCTTTCCTTGCTTTACCATTGGACATAACATGCCCATGCTATATGAATCATGGAAGTATTTCTCTCTTTTGTCTTTGGCGATACGAATAGTATGAGGCAGGAATCCAAGTCATTCTTGGTTTTCTTTTTTTTGGTCTTTCTTCGAAATGCCGATGATTAGAACGTGTTGTGGCGTCATGTGTATGACTATGCCGCTGTTTGATCTCGTGTGCCAAGTAGATTAGTAATTTGGGCATATACTCTACTTGCCGCACAAGATAAAACATCGAGCATTGTTATTTCCATGCCCAACCTAAGTATGAGGCACTAATGCAAGTCATTCTTGGTTTGCTTTTTTGGGTCTTTCTTTGAAATGCCGATGATTAGAACGTGATTTCTTACATCTTGTTGCACCCATATATATATGCATGATCTTATCTTGTGAACTACTATTGGTTTGCACTAACATAGATAATATCATCTATCTTGTGTATAGGAGATGACAAAGAAGTGCTATGTCGTGTACGCCGGCAAGGTTCCAGATGTGTACGAGGAGTGGGAAGACTGCTAGAAGCAAGTGAACGAATTCTCGGGCAGCAGCTACAAAGGCTACAAGACTAGAGAGGTGGCGGAAGAGAAGTGGAGGAGGCACGTGAGGAAGAAGTGGAGGAACTTCCTCGTGATCACAACCTTGTTTCTCTTCATGGTAGGTTATGTGCTCTACTTGATCTAGATAGAGCTCCGTCGTCGGAGTTGTAATGTGATTGTGAACTTATACTCGGAGGTGTGAACTTGTGGCACAAACACTTAGTGTTGTGTGAAAACTTGGCACTTGTTGATGTATGAACGCGTATGTCGCGATTGATGTGTAATATACTTGTATTCATGTTGGTTCTATTATGCTTTTGCTAATTGCAAGTTTCTAAAAAACTCTGTGCTATTTATACTGTATTCTGGACTGTATTGTATATTTGAATACCTGTAAACTGTAATTTGAAAATTGCTGTAAAATTTGAATTTCGAAAATATACCCGAGGCGTATATGGGAAGTATAGGAGGCACATATTGGGTACTACCCGAGGCGCATACCGCCACATATGCGAGGCGCATACCACATGCGCCTCCTATACTTCATATACACGAGGCGCATATCAGTATAGGAGGCGCATGTGATATGCGCCTCGCATAATAGATACTAGAGGCGCATACCATATGCGCCTCGGATGGGGTTCTAGGTGCGTCTCGGGTAGGCTTTTCTCTAGTAGTGAACCACCATCAGTAATTAAAAATCTAGGTACTCCAAACCTGGGAAAGATGATGTCCTTAAGCATCTTCATTGCTGTAGCATGATCTGCACTTTTTGTTGGAATTGCTTCAACCTATTTTGTAACATAGTACACTACAACCAAGATGTGAGTGTGTTTTGTTGTTGATGATGGGAATGGTCCCATAAAAGTCAAATCCCCATACATCAAATGGTTCAAGAGGCAGTGAATAGTTCATAGGAATTTCATTTCTCTTACCAATGTTTCCAACGCATCGACATTTGTCACAAGCTTTAACATAGTTAGCAAAATCTTTAAATAAAGTAGGCCAATAAAAACCAGACTATAATACCGTTGCAACGGTGTAATATCCTGTGTGATGTCCTCCATAAGGACTGTCATGACAATCTCTTATGATATCATGCTGCTCAAATTTAGGCACACAACGTATAATAATACCATCTATACTTTTCTTATAAAGGAATGGATCATCCCAAAAGTAATGTATAAGATCATAAAATAATTTATTTCTTTGTTGGGAAGTGAAATGTGGTGGCATAACTTTCCCAACAATAAAGTTAGCATAACCAGCAAACCATGGGGAGGCTACTTTAGCACTAGATACATTAATGTTTTCTAGTTGTTCATTAGCAAAGCTATCATTAATAGGAATAGGATATACCAGAATTTTTTCCATTCTAGATAAGTGATCCACTACCGGATGGTCCTCACCTTTCCTATCAACAACTTGCAAGTCGAATTCTTGTAGCAAGAGAGTGTCTTTCTTGTTCATTAGATATTTAATATCAGAGTGATCAGAGTGTACTATGACTTTAGAGTCTACAATATAGGGTCTAAACTTATCACATGCAAATATCACAGCTAGAAATTCTTTTTTAGTGGAAACATAGTTTCTTTGGGCGCCATCTAGAGTTTTGCTAGCATAGAATATAACATTCAGTTTCTTATCAATCTTTGGGCGCCATGGTGGTCTTAGTACCACCCACCCCTCCAACACAGACATACTTTCCTTAATAAGGAAGGAACTGCGGTAAAACAAATCATGTGTCTCCGCATGCTCCACTACGGTTAACTCGTTCCTCTCATTGCCTTTACTCGCTTTGTATCTAGGTTGACATATAGGGAAATTCTTCTTGGTTGTATATTGTAACACCCTCCAATCGGCCCTATGCAAGTTTTAGCCCTTTCCGCCAAACCCGCATAGAAATGATTCAAGGACGCCCACCAGGCACTTTGTGCGGGTGGAAAACGAAGTAATACCATTACACAACAGTCCTCGATGGGACCCACAGAACAGATATATATATAACAGCGACTCAGCGAGTCAAGAATACAGATATACAATACAAAGATTCAAATCACCTTGAAAACGATAGAGCGCCCGACTACGGACAAGATGCAAATGGGGCTAAGAGCCCTGAAGAATAACCAATGGCGTCCATAACCCTGCCTAGGCCAAGCCGGAAGGGTAACCCTGCTAACGACGTTGATCTCAAACCTGCTAAAACAAAAGGGGTGCCGACAAAGGGCAAACGAAAAAGAGGAGCATCAGTACTGAGGCCAGTACACGGCGAGGCTAGAATTCGGCGGCTCTCGCCTACATAGGTATGGTGGGCTGAAGCGGCAGCGCAGCGGCACTAAACAACCTATAGAGACTCGATACAACTGGCGGTTATCAGAGAGGGATAAGAAAGACCTATTCGGATCCAACTTGAAGCTAACACCAAACAAACCCATCCTGGTATTTCCCCCTCGAGACCAAACGAGGAAGTCAGACCGAGGAACTCACACGGTTGGCAATTTTACTCGTTCCGTTTTAGTTGCAGCACTTACTATTCATATATAGATAGCATGAGTCATCCTGATAGCATAAGTAGTGGGCAGTTTTAGTTAACATTCCGTGGTAGTTGGAGCATATACTAGTCAGATATAATAGTCCTGAGGAATCCCAAAACCCAACAGTTGTTGCCACTTTTATCACGTTCCATTGGAGTTGCAAAACTTACTAGGCATATAGCATAGCACAAAACAACCCAGATCCACCAGCTGTTGGCATTTTTAATATCCATTCCGTTATACTTGAGCTGATTACTAGTCACACATTAAGTCAAATTTATAGCACTACTTTAGTTATGCTTGTCTATGATCGAGATACTGTGCTCCAAGTCGTCCATAACCGCGGACACGGCTTTCAGAAAGTTTTACCCTGCAGGGGTGCACAAATAGCAACACACACTCTATCAACCTCGGAAAAACCAACTCAAAACCCAACGAGGCATTCACGACAAAGCGATCACAGGATTCATAAAATACTTCAGGGGGCCACCCCACTAAGCTACCCGCAACGAAGTTGGCCGGCTCCGGAACGGACCCAGGGTTTGTGTGGACGGCTATAAACAACTGGGAACCCGAAAGTGTGACTGGGCTTGTCGATACAGTGAAAACGTGTCACGATCCTAAACAGTACAGGTGCTCCACGCACAATCGTAAATAAAGCAGTAACATGGCATAAGTACAGGATAGTAATAAAACCCCAAACTAGTTTGTGGCCCCAAGAAATAGAAATGAATCAAGCTCTGGCTGAGGGGGGTCCATAAGGCCTCCCAGATGTGGATAGTGCGAAAAATCAAGGAACAAGTATCAAGTACTCGGGTTCCTACGGGACACAAGTGAGCGTGGAAGAACCAAATAACATCTATTGCCCACCGATGCCTCTGCATTAGTTATATCTAGCATTTTAATAGTTGTATTTAAAGTCATGATCATCTCCACCAATAAACATCTCCACCGATAAACATCTGCCAGCGTTCCATCAATTGTGGTACTTGACAACACGAGATCACACCTGAGCAAGCGACTACGACTCGCAAGGCCAGCTATCTACGAAACACAGGTAATAGGAGGTGTCCAAGGCAATATATAGGCTGCACGGGATATAACTGGGGTGCCGAAACTAAAGCATCACGACACGGATAGCAATAGATCAACAGGAGGAAATAAAGACTATAAATGCAAAATAGGTAGAAGGAGGAGGGATGCTCGCCTGGGAAACACTGCCGGAGGATCATATCCGGAGAACTTGTCGATACTCGCATCCACTCATCAGGCTAATCCGCGAAGAAGCAAAGCACTAAAAGAAACACCGGATGCAATATTTAATACTACGGCAGAAGATCCGGCATGATTATGATATGATGCACATGCGGTGCAATTAGGCAGTTTTACCGGGGCCCCTACGATTAATTAAATGGTTCAAGTTATTTAGAACCCCCGTAATTAAATGTTGTACTAACAAGACAAAACATGACATCGGTTCGCTACGCAAATTTAAATGGAGTCCGGAATAAGACAAAGATATCCCGCATAAACACTCCATATTTAATCATGCGGTGAATCGGCATAATGCCCCCAACCCACAAAATATGTATGCATGTGTGAACAGTTTAATATGCAACAGATGTATGTCATATTTTATGAAAATAGGAGAATGGATTAGGGTCACACATTAGGGGGGGTTCAGATCCGAGGTTCGACGGGGATCGGGATCGGTCTCGGACACGGGAGGTAGATCTTGTCGCACGGGCGTCAACGCTTCTGGGAAGGAGAACTGGTCGCATCCGATGGGTCAGTCCTCGGGGTCGAAGAAGTTGGCGTGCCAGGGTCCGGTCTCAGATCTTGGTCGGGTCGCTGGTAGATCTTGGTGTCCAGGACTGCTCCGGGTTCGGTCTTGCCCTTGATGACGGTCTTGACGAGATATCCGGGTTCTTCACGGTTCTTTGGCTTCGCTCCAACCACTGGTCTCGGCAAAAAACATCTTGTCATCGGCACGGATCTCGGCGGTGTCCTTCAGGTGGCATCGCACCACTCCATGCACCAACAGCTCACAACACATCGTGTCAACTCAAGCACTAGACAGGACTAGCAGTAGCAGCAAAGTCGGTACCAGACTGATACCCGCATAAACTTGGACCAAGGAGCTTGAGCATCTGAAGGCAGGGAACCTCCTGGAGGAAGGAGAGACGAGGCGGCCCGAGGCGCCCTTGCGCGAGCACGAGGAGGACGACGGGCGCGGTCCGGGGAGGAGTCGAACCGGAAGGCGGCAGAGACGGCTACCGAAGGCGGGGAAGATGGGAGGCGCATGCGGCGGCGGTCGGAATCGCACAGGCGACGGTGGCGGAGACGGCCGGCGTAGGTTCGGGGTAGGACGGAGGCGGGGCGTCGCGCGGCGCTGGCCTAGAAGGAGAGGGGGCGCCGCGGTGGAGGGCGGCGGCCGGTGATGGCGACGCGGGGCGGCAGAACTCGCTGGGCTCGAGGCGGGCGCGCGATCAGCCGACGCGAGGAAGAGGCAGCGGCGAGACGCGGGTCCTGGCGGCGAACGGGCTCGGGCCGGCGGTGGGGAACGAGGAGAGGCGAGCGGGGTTGGCACAGATGCTGTCGGCGGCGGACGGTGCGGGAGAGGCACAGTAGAGATAGGGGAGGCAGCCGGACGCGCTCGGCATAGGGGCGGCGGCCGGGGGTTGGTGGATGGCGAGGAGGGTCGGCGAGGCCTCGGGGAAGAAGGGCCACACTCACGGAGCTCGGCGGCGGAGGCTCCGGCGAGGCATGGTCGAGCGGCGACCGGGTGGCGGCGAGACGGCGGGGCCGGGCCGATGAGGCCAAGGGTGGAGCGCGGGGCACCCTGGCGGGCTCCTGGGCGACGACGCGCTCGGGGCGGCGGTGGAGCGAGGCCGGCGGGGAGAGCAGAGGCGGGCGGCTCAAGCGGGGGAGGGAGAACGTGGGGCGCGAGCGTGAGTGGGGTGGGAGGTGGCGTGCGGGACGAGTCCGCGGGGATTGCGGCAGGTGGGGCCGGCTCACGTGGCTGGTGCGGGAGGGGAAAAAGGTGGTGGGCCCGGGCGGAGATCCCGAGGAGGTCGGTGGAGCGGGGGAAAAACAAACGGCGTGGTGCAGGCCTTGTGTGAGCGGGGCGTGCTGTGTGGGTGTGGGCCAGGCGGGGACGGCTGGGTGGAGGCCAGGTGGCGAGCGGGAGGAGCAGGTGGTGGGACCAGGCGGGCCAGCGTGGCGACGTGTCGCGCTGCGAGTGGAGGAGGTGATGTGGCCGGTTGGTGGAGAAGGGCGGGTAGACTAGGTTTAGGTAGGAAAAGGGTTTTGGGGGATCTGGGGTAGGTAGAATTTTTACCTGGAGGTGGCCGGCTGGGCTTTCAGGCCTGGCTAGCTGCCTCCAAAAATAATTTAAATATTTTATTTATTAAAAACGAGGCTTTTACAAACCGTTGGTAGACGAAACAAAATAATCCGGAGACCCGGGGTTTTAATTTGAATAGAGACGGGAATATTTAGAAAAACAAAACTAGGCATTTCGAAAATAATTTTAGACAAATCCATGCAAGATGATGACGATGCTCAATTGCAATGTGGCATGATGACATGAGCATGCAGTCATGATGATGCAATGCACAAAAACAACGCGATTTTCTAGTAGTGGTTTTTGCGGGGCGCCACAATTCGACACCACTAACAAAGGATCTCGCCCTCGAGATCCGCCTCATGGTACCAGGAAGAAGGTCGACGATCTGAATCTTCTTGCTACGTGTCGATCCTCGCGACACCACTAACAAGAGGTCGTTGTCCGTGATCGTCGAGAGAACATTCCGGAAAACAAAGGTGAAGGTAGAGGTATCAACAAATACAGCCACCTCTAGCTTCCGTGGACGGAGTAAAATTGCTGGATCCACCGATTCAATATACAAAAGCGAATGATAAGAGTAGTCGGATGGTGATCAGTCCATCGCGCACCCAAACCATTACTCTGCACACGAATAGGTGAATTATGCAACCAACTCTCGGAGTTAGACTGAAGATCTCGACAAACGAGGGTCGGAAACAAAGTAGTGATGCAGACTCTGCATCGGATCTGGCGTAGATGATGTCGTCGCGTCGGAAAACACCGGAAGGCACAAACAAGAAACAAAGAATGGTACCACAGATAAAGGATCACTCAGATAGCACGAAGACCGGATGTAGAAGCACCGTTACCAAAGGAGGAAGCTAAACCCTGAAGGTACGATGGAACCCAACCACGAGAAATCCTGGACTTGAAGAAAGGTAAGAGAGCAGATTTAAAACACGCAGAGGTAAGAGGAGAATAGCAGAGGGGTAAGGAGTAAAAGCAGACCCAATCAGATCTATCCAACCGATTTTTCCCAAATTAGTTTTGACACTCTACTTCGGCCGTTAGCTCGGTTATCCTATAGGCTAGACTTGTGGGGGTATCGCAACTGCTGAGCTCTGATACCACTCTGTAACACCCTCCAATCGGCCCTATGCAAGTTTTAGCCCTTTCCGCCAAACCCGCATAGAAACGATTCAAGGACGCCCACCAGGCACTTTCGTGCGGGTGGAAAACGAAGTAATACCATTACACAACAGTCCTCGATGGGACCCACAGAACAGATATATATACAACAGCGACTCAGCGAGTCAAGAATACAGATATACAATACAAAGATTCAAATCACCTTGAAAACGATAGAGCGCCCGACTACGGACAAGATGCAAATGGGGCTAAGAGCCCTGAAGAATAACCAATGGCGTCCATAACCCTGCCTAGGCCAAGCCGGAAGGGTAACCCTGCTAACGACGTCGATCTCAAACCTACTAAAACAAAAGGGGTGCCGACAAAGGGCAAAGGAAAAAGAGGAGCATCAGTACTGAGGCTAGTACACGGCGATGCTAGAATTCGGCGGCTCTCGCCTACATAGGTATGGTGGGCTGAAGCGACAGCGCAGCGGCACTAAACAACCTATAGAGACTCGATACAACTGGCGGTTATCAGAGAGGGATAAGAAAGACCTATTCGGATCCAACTTGAAGCTAACACCAAACAAACCCATCCTGGTATTTCCCCCTCGAGACCAAACGAGGAAGTCAGACCGAGGAACTCACACGGTTGGCAATTTTACTCGTTCCGTTTTAGTTGCAGCACTTACTATTCAGATATAGATAGCATGAGTCATCCTGATAGCATAAGTACTGGGCAGTTTTAGTTAACATTCCGTGGTAGTTGGAGCATTTACTAGTCAGATATAATAGTCCTGAGGAATCCCAAAACCCAACAGTTGTTGCCACTTTTATCACATTCCATTGGAGTTGCAAAACTTACTAGGCATATAGCATACCACAAAACAACCCAGATCCACCAGCTGTTAGCATTTTTAATATCCATTCCGTTATACTTGAGCTGATTACTAGTCACATATTAAGTCAAATTTATAGCACTACTTTAGTTATGCTTGTCTATGATCGAGATACTGTGCTCCAAGTCGTCCATAACCGCGGACACGGCTTTCAGAAAGTTTTGCCCTACAGGGGTGCACAAATAGCAACACACACTCGATCAACCTCGGAAAAACCAACTCAAAACCCAACGAGGCATTCACGACAAAGCGATCATAGGATTCATAAAATATTTCAGGGGGCCACCCCACTAAGCTACCCGCAACAAAGTTGGCCGGCTCCAGAACGGACCTAGGGTTTGTGTGGACGGCTGTAAACGACTGGGAACCCGAAAGTGTGACTGGGCTTGTCGATACAGCGAAAACGTGTCACGATCCTAAACAGTACAGGTGCTCCACGCACAATCGTAAATAAAGCAGTAACATGGCATAAGTAGAGGATAGTAATAAAACCCCAAACTAGTTTGTGGCCCCAAGAAATAGAAATGAATCAAGCTCTGGCTCAGGGGGGTCCATAAGGCCTCCCGGATGTGGATAGTGCGAAAAATCAAGGAACATGTATCAAGTACTCGGGTTCCTACGGGACACAAGTGAGCGTGGAAGAACTAAATAACATCTATTGCCCACCGATGCCTCTGCATTAGTTATATCTAGCATTTTAATAGTTGTATTTAAAGTCATGATCATCTCCACCAATAAACATCTCCACCGATAAACATCTGCCAGCGTTCCATCAATTGTGGTACTTGACAACACGAGATCACACCTGAGCAAGCGACTACGACTCGCAAGGCCAGCTATCTACGAAACACAGGTAATAGGAGGTGTCCAAAGAAATATATAGGCTGCACGGGGTATAACTGGGGTGCGGAAACTAATAGATCAACAGGAGGAAATAAAGACTATAAATGCAAAATAGGTAGAAGGAGGAGGGATGCTCGCCTGGGAAACACTGCCGGAGGATCATATCCGGAGAACTTGTCGATACTCGCATCCACTCATCAGGCTAATCCGCGAAGAAGCAAAGCACTAAAAGAAACACCGGATGCAATATTTAATACTACGGCAGAAGATCCGGCATGATTATGATATGATGCACATGCGGTGCAATTAGGCAGTTTTAAGCGGAACCGGGGCCCCTACGATTAATTAAATGGTTCAAGTTATTTAGAACCCCCGTAATTAAATGTTGTACTAACAAGACAAAACATGACATCGGTTCGCTACGCAAATTTAAATGGAGTCCGGAATAAGACAAAGATATCCCGCATAAACACTCCATATTTAATCATGCGGTGAATCGGCATAATGCCCCCAACCCACAAAATATGTATGCATGTGTGAACAGTTTAATATGCAACAGATGTATGTCATATTTTATGAAAATAGGAGAATGGATTAGGGTCACACATTAGGGGGGGTTCAGATCCGAGGTTCGACGGGGATCGGGATCGGTCTCGGACACGGGAGGTAGATCTTGTCGCACGGGCGTCAACGCTTCCGGGAAGGAGAACTGGTCGCATCCGATGGGTCGGTCCTCGGGGTCGATGAACTTGGCGTGCCAGGGTCCGGTCTCAGATCTTGGTCGGGTCGCTGGTAGATCTTGGTGTCCAGGACTGCTCCGGGTTCGTTCTTGCCCTTGATGACGGTCTTGGCGAGATATCCGGGTTCGACATGGTTCTTTGGCTTCGCTCCAACCACTGGTCTCGGCAGAAAACATCTTGTCATCGGCACGGATCTCGGCGGTGTCCTTCAGGTGGCATCGCACCACTCCATGCACCAACAGCTCACAACACATCGTGTCAACTCAAGCACTA
The DNA here is from genome assembly GCA_910589775.1 of Avena eriantha. Classification (NCBI taxonomy): domain Eukaryota; kingdom Viridiplantae; phylum Streptophyta; class Magnoliopsida; order Poales; family Poaceae; genus Avena; species Avena eriantha. Next base: position 402,590,847 of record OU342745.1, read on the forward strand.
GAGAGGACTAGCAGTAGCAGCAAAGTCGGTACCAGACTGATACCCCCATAAAATTGGACCAAGGAGCTTGAGCGTCTGAAGGCAGGGAACCTCCTGGAGGAAGGAGAGACGAGGCGGCCCGAGGCGCCCTTGCGCGAGCTCGAGGAGGACGACGTGCGCGGTCCAGGGAGGAGTCGAACCGGAAGGCGGCAGAGGCGGCTACCGGAGGCGGGGAAGATGGGAGGCGCAGGCGGCGGCGGTCGGACTCGCACATGCGACGGTGGCGGAGACGGCCGACGTAGGGTTGGGGTAGGGCGGAGGCGGGGCGTCGCGCGGCGCTGGCCTGGAAGGAGAGGGGGCGCCGCGTTGGAGGGCGGCGGCTGGCGATGGCGACGTGGGGTGGCAGAGCTCGCTGGGCTCGAGGCGGGCGCGCGGTCAGCCGACGCGGGGAAGAGGCGGCGGCGAGACGCGGGTCCTAGCGGCGAACGGGATCGGGCCGGCGGCGGGGACCGAGGAGAGGCGAGCGGGGTTGGCGCAGATGCTGGCGGCGGCGGACGGTGCGGGAGAGGCACGGTGGAGATGGGGGAGGCGGCCGGACGCGCTCGGCAGAGGGGCGGCGGCCGGGGGTTGGTGGATGGCGAGGAGGGTCGGCGAGGCCTCGGGGAAGAAGGGCCACGCTCGCGGAGCTCGGCGGCGGAGGCTCTGGCGAGGCGAGGTCGAGCGGCGAGACGGGATGGCTGCGAGACGGCGGGGCCGGGCCGACGAGGCCACGGGTGGAGCGCGGGGCACCCTGGCGGGCTCCTGGGCGACGGCGCGCTCGGGGCGGCGGCGGAGCGAGGCCGGCGGGGAGAGCAGAGGCGGGCGGCTCGAGCGGGGAGGGAGAACGTGGGGCGCGAGCGTGAGCGGGGCGGGAGGTGGCGTGCGGGACGAGTCCGCGGGGATTGCGGCAGGTGGGGCTGGCTCACGTGGCTGGTGCGGGAGGGGAATAAAGGTGGTGGGCCCGGGCGGAGATCCCGAGGAGGTCGGTGGAGCGGGGGAAAAACAAACGGCGCGGTGCAGGCCTTGTGCGAGCGGGGCGTGCTATGCGGGCAGGCTGTGTGGGTGCGGGCCAGGCCGGGGCGGCTGGGTGGAGGCCAGGTGGCGAGCGGGAGGAGCAGGTGGTGGGACCAGGCGGGCCAGCGCGGCGACGTGTCGCGCTGCGAGTGGAGGAGGTGATGTGGCCGGTTGGTGGAGGAAGGGCGGGTAGACTAGGTTTAGGTAGGAAAAGGGTTTTGGGAGATCTAGGGTAGGTAGAATTTTTACCTGGAGGTGGCCGGCTGGGCTTTCGGGCCTGGCTGGCTGCCTCCAAAAATAATTTAAATATTTTATTTATTAAAAACGAGGCTTTTGCAAACCGTTGGTAGACGAAACAAAATAATCCGGAGACCCGGGGTTTTAATTTGAATAGAGACGGGAATATTTAGAAAAACAAAACTAGGCGTTTCGAAAATAATTTTAGACAAATCCATGCAAGATGATGACGATGCTCAAATGCAATGTGGCATGATGACATGAGCATGCGGTCATGACGATGCAATGCACAAAAACAACGCGATTTTTTAGTAGTGGTTTTTGCGGGGCGCCACATATATCTAGAGAATTTACATTTGTGTCTAGCCTAAAATTGATTTTTTTAAAAATTTGGAGTAGCACCTATTCACCTCCCCTCTAGGTGCCCATACGATCCATTTGAACCCGGCCGTCTCGTAGACCTGGCTACCCAGGCGACCACCCATAGACCTCGAACACCACGACGAACCCGGAGCCGCTGCCCTGGCATAGCAACCAGATCGACCTTCGCATTGCCCGAGGACGAACCACTGGTCGACGAACTTGCTACCCACAAAGATCACCAAGCATCCATCCGAGATCCATGCCAGGCCACGACCAAGCCCTATAGGGTCATTGATGCATAGATGTTTGAGGTCGCGGCCTTGACACCCAACAACCGTCTAGGGCCGCCGCCCTGGATCCGCCTCCCAAGACAACATAGCCATCCCACCTAGATGCTATGAAGCCATGGCACCACAAGGGCAAATAACTCCAAGACGACACATCCAACAAAGAAGTGATGTGTCTATCAACAACACTCGCTCCAATGGAGCTTATGTTTTTACCCGGAGATCTTGGAACCACCCACATCGGTCAGGATCGATACTCCCTAGCGATGCCAATAAGAAGGAGAAGGACGCCCAAGGTGTCGCCATCGTTGACACGGACCGAAGTCAATGCAAGGCTCTCGCCCAGAGACCAACCCTCCCATGAAGCTTAAGGAGCAGCAAGATGGTAGGTTGACACCGTTGTTGACCACTGAGCTTCACCACATGATGGAGCTGCCACTGCACCTCATGCCCCACCGATTGCCATGCCATCCGTCTTGTGTCGCTTCGGCGCCTTCTCCCCGGCTTCCTCACTCCTAGGGAGAACCGAGATGACGAGGAGGAGAAAAGCGAGCCCTGACCTCCTACAGCCAGCAACCCGCATACATAGCACTTCCTGCTTGCCCATGACCTCCACCGCGCCCAGGATTTCCTTGCTGGAGGAGCTCACTCCTCCTATGCACCAGCTGGGCTGCGCCTAGAGGTAGCTCTCGTGTCCCAACCACACTCGCGCGGTCTCCCACCCACCGACAGAGCCGATGCGACTCCTGCACCTTTTCGTAGCTCGTAGACGACAGTCAGCAGGGCCACACCACCTCCACGCTGAAGTAGTGTCAGGTCAAAACTCCTAGCGCCAACGGAAACACCAGCTGCAGCCTGCTAGGCCTAGATGGAGCCTAGTTTGGGCCCTCATTTCCCCTCCACTATGCCACAACACCCATCCTCCTTGGCCAGCCGAAGCTCCTCTCCGTGCCGAGCACCGCAATCCCCTATTGCTTGCATCCCGCCTCGATCATTCGCACCTCCACGAGCTCCCCAAACACGAGGGCATCCATGGTCACAGCGGAGAAGTGGATCGGCTACGCCGCCACCAGCTCTAGATTGGCTTTAATTGGTGGAGGCGACTGACGACAGTGATGGGGAAGTGCCAAGCAGGAGTGTCGAGTCTGGGGCGATGGCGCGATGCTACCCGTGTCTCCCTGGGGAGGGGTTGAAATGTGTGATACATAACATGAGAGGCGGTCGTGTTATACACCCATCTAGGGTTTCGTCCCTCTCGCCGGTGACATCGCTGGTCTGCCCCGCCTCCGGTGGCCTTAGTGCCTCGGAGGTGTGGCGGACCACGGCCTTTCGTCGGTCGGAAGGTTCACGTTCCTTGTTTAGACTGCTGCTTTTAGTGTATTCTTCAGGATGTTGAGGCGACGAGTACGTCCTGAAGTCATAATAAGGTCCTCCTCGCTCTATTTTCGCTCCGATGGTGCGTCTATCGTCAGCGGAGGACGCGTGGAGTCATGTGTCCGACGGATCTCTTGGGATCTGATCTTTTTTTGTATTCTTTGGTGTGGTTTGAGGTCAGTTTCTTCCGATCTATGATTGTCATCTTCGGAGATGGTTGATTCTCTGGTGCGTTGGTCCTTAGGGCCTTAGCACGGCGACTTCACGTCCGTCTACTATAACAAGCTCTACTACGACAAACTTTGCTCGTCTCCAGCGATGGAGGGGTGAGACGACGGCGTGCCTTCGGATCGTGCTAGTGTTTGTAGTCGTCGCTAGGTGGTACAATAACTTATTTGTAAATACATTGGTGAAATTTCGCAAAAAGGGGAGGCAGCGACGGCTATATTGTGGGGATTTTAACATACTGCCTGTAATTGGATTTTGTGGCATTTTATCGAGTTTCCTCTAATTAATTTTTGGGGCACTTCTCAAAGTGCTTCAAAATAGGAATTTGAAACACTTTTCGAATTGCGTCTACATACATTTTGCACTTCACAAAGTGTCTCAAATTGGACTTTGGGGCAGTTTAATCAAAGTGGCCAAAAACTTTTATTATCACGAGCAAAGACGAAAGGTAGAGGCACAAGATACAAATTTAGGGGCCCTTTGAAGTGCCCCAAACAGCCCCCCGCGATGTAGCTAGTGTTAGACATGACATGATGAGATCAGATCGTGGGAATATATATGAGACCTCTTGGTTGTCTGATCCGACCTAGACCAGACACCGATCACATCTCTGCGACTTGGCTTCTCGACCAGGTAATGGCGATGGGACTCGTCACCGTGTGCTCCTCGTCGTCGCTCCACACGATCGATCCGAACGTGTACTTCTCGGTGACGCTCGCAGATTTTAGCTGGGCGAAGGTGATCTCGTACTCCTGCGTCTTCTGCTTCGCGCTAAACTCCAGCTTCCCGGGACTCACCGTGACGCGTACACCGGCAGGGCTGGTCACCTTGGCGCTGTACGTGGCGCCGACATTGCTGCCGACGTTGCGCACCACCCGGCGCTGCGTGACGACCGCCGCCGACTTCTTCGAGGTGAACACCACAGAAAATGCCGGATAGTTGTGGTTCCCCACGGTGGAAGCCGCACGTGTCGAGCAGCGGACCCCGGAGCTGAACACGGCGACCTGCTCCGCCGTGTAGCCCAGCGCGCAGAGGAAAGTGATGTAATCCTCCGTGTCGGCGTCGTACACCAGTCCGGGGTCGACGGCACGGTTGGGGTCAACATGTCCGGCACCGCGCGCGAACGGCGTGGACGGGTTGCCGGTGGACATGTCGCCGATGATGCCACCGGCGTTGTCCACGTTGTACGCGGTGGTCATCAGGGCGGACTTGATCGCCGCGGGGCTCCACTCCGGCCTCGCCTGCCGGAGCAGCGCGGCGATGCCGCTCACGTGTGGGCATGACATGGACGTGCCCGATATGATGTTGTACTGCACACGCCTCTTGTCGCTTTCGAGCTCTGTGGGCGAGTTGGCGCCTGTCCATGCGGCTAGGATGTCCACGCCGGGCGCAGTCACGTCGGGCTTGAAGATCTCCGGCGCGCGGAAGTTCGGCCCGCGACTCGAGAAGGACGCCATTCTGGGAGAAGGCGGCGTCGAGCCGACGACGGTGCCACGGAACACGATCGTCGCCGTAGGGGACGTCTGTGTTCTGATGTACTTCTTGATCTTATCAGCAGAGGCAAATGGGACGGTCGTTGTGGGGTGAAGATGGGGACCGGTCATTGCCTCCAGGCCGAATTCTTCGGGGCTGGAGAGGATTACGCCGACGCCACCGGCGAGCTTGACGGCCAGTCCTTTCTCCGGCCCGGAGTACATGCCGGGATCGCACAAAACGATCTTCCCGGCGACCTTGGTGGCGCTCAGCTTCCCCGCTTCGCAGACTTTCGAGCCCACGTCCTTTCCGTAGACTAGTGGTACCTTCTTCGCGCCGAGAGGCTTGCCGGCGTAGAGAGAAGCGCCCGTGAAGGTAACGTCGTTGCCGAGAACGACGTCCGCAGGGAACTCGCGGTTGATGGTGGACGCGCCGACCGTCAGCATCCACGGGGCGATGTTTACGGCGGTGGAATCACCGGGGCCGGAGTTCCCCGCGGAGGCGGAGACCACGATGCCCCTTCTCATAGCATGGAACGCGCCGATGGCGCTGTTGTCTTCGTAAAAGTCCGGGGAATCGCCGTCGGCACCGAGCGAGACAGAGATGACGTCGACACGGTCCGCGATGGCCTCGTCGAACGCGGCGAGGATGTCGGAGTCCGCGCACCCGTCATCCCAGCACGCTTTGTAGACGGCGATGCGCGCGCCGGGGGCCATGCCGACGGCTGTCCCTCTGGCGTAGTCGAAGAAGGAGGCGTCCGCGACTGCTGAGCCAGCGGCGGTGGAGGAGGTGTGGGTGCCATGTCCGTTGGTGTCGAGCGGCGACTCGGGCTCCGCGGTCGCACCGGCCGTGCGGCCAAGCGCAGCCTCCTGGCCCTTGTGGAAGAACTTGGCGCCGACGAGCTTGCCGTTGCAGAGCGCGGAACCATTGAACGACGGGGCCGAGACGCAACCGCCGCGGAACTTTCTAGGCGGCTCTGGCAGGGACGGGTCGGCGTCAAAGGAAGGTCGGCCCTCGGGGTACACGCCGGTGTCGATGATGCCGATGACGACGTCCGTGGCGCCGTTGGACGCCGCGAGCAAACCGGACGAAGGCGAGAGGCCGAGGAACGACGGGGTGAGCGTGGTGTGGAGCTGCTGCCTCTTGTCGGGCAGGACGGCGAGCACCGAGGGCGAGGATGCGAGGCGCGCGGCCTGTCGCGCCGTGAGGCGCGCCGCAAAGCCCGTGGCGGCGTGGGAGTAGGAGTAGAGCACCCTTGGAGCCGGGCTGGACAGCTCCACCGGGATGTTGTCACGCAGAAACGCGGTGTATGGCCGGACGGCATGAAGGCCACGCCGCGGCAGCCGGGGCGCGTGCGCCTGCGCGACGTGCACGATGTAGGAAGACTGGACCTCGGCCGTCTGGATCTCCGGCTCCGTGACCGTGGCCGCCGCCGCGGCGGCGACGAAGGCGAGCAGGATGCACAGAGGCCTGAGGAGCTCCATTGTCGCTGCGCTGCCAGAGATGTACTTGGCAGTATGGACGGAGAGCACCAATAAGTAGGCATGTCTCTGCCGCGCGCGGCTGCGCCGGTCACGGCGGCAGCACGCTGACAGGGTAGCTTCTCATCCAGATCATGTGCGAGCTCTGGAATAATTCTGATCCAGATCGTGGGCTCGTGCTGATCACTGCACTAACGAGTAGTTTACCACTGCATTATTGCAAGAAGCCGATAGCGAGCTTGGCGTGCAACTTTGTTTATCTCCATTTCTGTTTTTGTCAGCTAGCTCGTTTAAGCACGACCTGTAGGGACGCACGATTAAGTTGATCGACAGTACAAACTATACAGCTAGCTAACTAAACTCACATGCCAACAGATCGAGAAATATTGAAAAATAGGGGTATACACTTGCTGGCCTTTGGTGTAGCAGTAGTGGTGTCAGATTTGTCACATGTACTAAACTGTCTCCTTGAGTTGAGCTGTATCAGTAGAGGGAGCAGCAATCTGGTCAAAATGGGTTAGTGTCAAGTTACCACAACAGAAGATGGATCAAGCAACATAAGAGGATGCAGAACTCCCTCGGTTCATGATGCTGCACTGGAAACTTTCACCATAGGCGTTCCCGGAAGAGACCAGCAACAAAATGTCCCACGCGTACTCCTAGCACCTAGTACTACTATAACCAAAGACTCCAACACAAAGGTACTAAAAGTGGCCCCCTGTCTCCCCTCCCCTCTCCCCCCTGCTACAGTCCGCCCCCCCCCCCCCCCCCCCCCGAGTCAACGCGCGCCGGGCCGATCCAAGGCCAACCTCGCCGGCGATGCCGGTTGAGGGAGGCGGAGGAGAGGTGTCGGCACTAGTAGTTTAGTTAGTAGCAGTAGATTTCGGCGGTTTGCCGGTAGTTGGAGTAGGTCTCAAGACCTCTGCGACCGGATCTTGAGCATCTCGTGTGGGTTCTCCGGCGGCGGCGCTCTGGTGGTCGGAGAGTGCGGCGGCGGACCTGATCTCGAGGATCTCCGCAATAAGGTTGCTGGGTGGGTGCTCCTTCTTGCTGGTGTCTCCCTGCCCCCTCTTTTCCCTCCGACCGGTCGTGGCCACATGGGGTGGGAGAAGAGGAGCGCGCCGATACTGATAATCGAGAGTCCCTCTGCTTGGGATGTGTGTGTGTGTTGCTGCTGTTCACTGACCTGGTTCTCGCTTTGGCCGTCCGTGGTGGCGGAGGAAGTGGACTTGGTTCTATTGAGCGGTCGCGTCGCGCGCCGCCTCTGAGTTACTCCTGCGTGCTGTCGAGCGGCAGCGGGAGGTCGCTAGGCATCCTCCTTCTTCATGCTTCAGTGGTTGGAGCCTGCGGTAGGAGCAGTGGTTCTCGCGGCTCGCTCATAAAGCTCGTCAGCCTCTTCGCTTCGTCGATGGCGATATGTCCTTCAACCTTCTTTTGGCCTACCGTGGTGGCTAGGGATAGAAGGGAGATGGGCCTGAAGCCGAAGATGAGGCTGAGGTCAGATGTTCGTGAAGCTGCACACGCGAGTTCTTCTTCGCAGTGGTCCTTAGGTGGCGGTGAAGCTGTCGGGCCACTGCCCGTTCTGGTCAAAAGGCGACCCTGGGATTCAACTTGTAATCCACCATTGATAGAGCAAATATACGAACACTTGTGTGTGGAATCACCACACTATCCCTCCCTGGATTCCCCTAGCGTACTTTGGCCCCATCTTTAGCCTATCCATGGCATCTGCCGTGCCACCACCACGACAGTTGGCGCCCACCTTGGGGCTAGCGGCACTAGCAGGGGTGAAAATCCGGACGGGAAACATCTTCGGCACCGGCAAGCGCGTCGTCTCTAGTCTGGTTCAACACTTTGGAGCGTTGGACTACGTCAGCGACAACGCTGGTAGCTTCGGCAGGCGTCCTCCTCCGCGCAACGGTCTCTTCATCAAGCTTGGCGTGTACAAGATCTACGTCGATGTGGACGAGTCATGCGTTCACCCGCGGCACGTCGTTGAGGCAGGCGAACCACCTCTCAGCGTAGCTCGCGGTGTGCGTATCACTCGCCCCGCTAGCAGCATTGAGGTCATGATGGCTGCGCCAGATGTAGGAGCAAGCAAGGACCCGGCGCCAGATCCAGAAGTCACGCCAAAGCAGGCAAGGTCTAGGTTCCCTACACTAGAGAGGCTAGAGAATGTACTCCAGTAAGCAATAGATAGCCTAGCAACACTGATAGATCCTGTAGTAGATCCAGCTCAGGCGCAAGCTGAGTTAGAGGAAACTAGGCAGAAATGCTAGCTGGCGCGAAGAAGGTAGCAGAATTACAACAGTCTTTGAATATCACTTTGAGGGAATATGCAATGGCAAATCATATAGGTGGAGTAAAGATCCGAGGTAGGAACCTGAACATAGAGATTGACAAGGAGTATGAGCCAAGGCCGGGTCAGACAGCCACAATAGTAACAGGAGGGCTGGAGAGGTACAGTACCCCGACGAAGAACCTCGGGGCTACAAACGCAGTTGCATCCGAGTTAGAAGGTTTAACCAGAGAGGCCCGCAAAAGGCAATAGGAGAGGGTAAACCACTTATTGAGGGTGGCTTTCCAGAAAAATGAGGAGATGAACAAGGCAAACCTGGCACCACCCGGAGCATCGAATGTGGTTCATTCGACCAGAAATAACCCGGCGAAATCTGCTGGAGCTGCATCATCCCCGGGTCATGACCCAAGGAGAGAAGAAGTGGTGAACTCGGGTAGAAAAGACAAAAAGATGGTCCCCTATGACCCAGTGAGAGCCGGAAAAGAAAAAGGCGTGCAAGTTGATGAGGATCGCCACAGTACCAGCCGAGGCAAAGCTGACCGAGGTAACCGCGACCAAGGCAATGCCGATCAAAGGAATGTTGCCAACGGCAATGCCAGACAACGTGATCCGGTGGCAGCAGGGCAAAATGCACCTTAGCAGTAGTAGTAATACGCACCTCAGCAGGAGAGAAGTGCAGGCCCGACAATGTAGCAGCAGTACGCTCGTCCGGATCAGGACAAATATAATGATGGTTACTCGGTGATGGTCAATGCTAGATTCCCTAGGCCAGAGCACCATGTGATCGGATCAAGGCTGGGCATAGAAACTTACAACCGGATGATGCAAGGCTGAAGCTGGACCGGATTTACAGGTCGGAGATGATCGAGGTACAAGGTCCTCTAGGTCCAGCGTGCTTTGGACCCCGGATCATGAGGGAACCGCCAGTACCGAACTTTCAGCTGGCCAGAGGAACAAAGACCTACGATGGTAACACTAAGCCAGAGGATTGACTCATTGACTATGCGACAGCAGTTAAGATTGCAATAGGAAATTTGAGATGGGCAGTGAGATATGTGCCTCAAATGTTGGAAGGACCTACGAGAGTTTGGCTGAACAACTTGCCACCAGGGAGTATCAACTGTTGGCTGGATTTTGAGGAATTAAATTTTAGCAATTTCTCAAGCACTTACAAGAGGCCCAATAGGCCACAGACTTTGGTGTTATGCCGGCAGAGACCGAATGAGCCTGATCGAGATTTTCTGACTCGGTGGTGCAACGTGCACAACTCATGTGAGGGGGTAATTGAATCACAAGCAATTGCATGGTTCGCCCAAGGCTGCAGATATGGAAGTATGTTATGGCAAAGGTTACAACGAGATATGTCAACCACTTTGGCCGAGACGATCTGGATCACGGATTCATATGCTTTGGGAGACCCGACTCAACCCTGGCTAATGTCAAGCGAGCCAAATGAGGAGTATTACAACAGAGATGGCTCCGGGTCATCCAAGAGAAATGATTTCCGGGGTAAGAAAAGGGATGAATGTCCGAATTACAGGTATAACTCGTAGCAGGTGGCAGCAGTAGACCGAGATCAGCCCAATGCCAGAGCCAGCCAGTGCTAGAAAACTGGAGGATAGCACTGGCAGCAGAAGGGTGAAGGCAAGAAGCCCTGGACCCGGAGCAGAAAAAGCAGTGGCAGGAGCGAAAAGATCGTCCGAGGTACACATTCGAGTCTATGTTGGACCAACCTTGCAAATTTCATACGCTAAGTCCGAATAGCTCGGCGAACCATACAACCCGACAATGTGAGTGGATGAGGAATCTAGAATAGGGTAGCTCGGGGAATGCCCAAGCACCTCGGACTGAAGCACCTCGGAATGAGGCACCTCGGCAGCCATTGCTCATAGGGGGAAATGGACAACAACTAATGTTGCCACCACCTCCACCGAGGTATGAAAATCAGGAAAGAAGGGATGCGGTGCATCAGGTGAATAACAACCAACAGCAAGACCAAGGTTACCATGGTAATGAGGGACGAAATGAGTACTGGGAGCATCACCAAAGCTACTGTGTGTTTACCACAGAAAAGAATGACTGGAAAAGCCTGCAGCGCCGACATATGGAGGTGAATGCAGTAATGCCAGCAGTGACGAGGTACATGCCTTGGTCGGATTAGGAGATAACTTGGAGTATCAAGGACCATCCGAGGCTCATGCCAAGTCCTGGATCATATGCGTTGGTGCTGGATCCAACATTCATCGGCCCAAATATCAACGTGAGATTTTCCAAGGTACCGATTGACAATGGAAGTATCATAAACATCATGTACAGGGATACCATGCACAAGTAAGGAATCTCGGAGAACATGCTCCAAGCTACAAGGACCACTTTCCATGGCATTGTGCCAGGTATCTCCTGTGAGCCCATTGGTAAGGTCCGAGTTGATGTGCTTTTCGATACAAGGGATAACTGCCGAACTGAGAACTTGGAGTTTAAAGTGGTGAACTTGGAGAGTGCTTATCACGTGTTACTCGTCAGGCCTGCTCTGAACAAGTTCATGGCAAGTACTCACATCAGTTACCTAAAGATGAAACTGCCCGGACCAAGAGGAGTGATCACAGTATCAGGAGACTTTAGGCGTTCGATTGAGTGCGCTTCCGCCGGATCTAACCTGGCTGAGTCACTCGTGATAGCACATGAGAAGAGGAGAATTCACGAAGTGGCGACATTGGCTCAATCCGCGCATCAGCATATGCCGGCCCTGACCAACCCGCATGGAAGTGTGTCGTTTCAAGCAACAAAGGACACAAAGAAAGTGTCAATCGATGATCAGTTCCCAGAACGCACTGTAACCATTGGTGTCGGGTTAGGCAACAAATAGGAAAGCGAGCTCGTCAACTTCCTCCATGAGAATCGGGATATCTTTGCTTGGTCCACACAAGATCTGCAAGGTGTGCCGAGGGAGTTGGCCAAGCACTCTCTGAATGTGAGACCGGGTGCTAAGACGGTGAAGCAACCTCTCCGCCGCTTCACCGAAGACAGGAGAAAAGTCATTAGAGATGAGATAGCTAGGCTCCTTGCAGCCGGATTTATCATGGAAGTACTTTACCCAGATTGGCTCTCTAATCCGATGCTCGTGGAAAAGAAAAAGGATGACCCGAACGTGGCCGTGGTATGGCGTATGTGCATTGTTTACACGAACCTGAATAAGGCGTGTCCAAAAGACCCATTCCCACTGCCTAGGATAGACCAAGTCATAGACTCAACTGCCGGATTGGAACTGTTGTCATTCATCGACGCGTATTCTGGTTTCCACCAAATACCATTGAATCCGTAAGATCAAATAAAGACTGTGTTTATCACCCCATACGGGGCTTATTGCAATCACACTATGCCGTTCGGATTACGTAATGCTAGACCAACGTATCATCGATGCATGCAAAAATGTTTACATGAACAAATAGGTAGAAATGTCCAAGTTTACGTGGATGATGTTGTGATAAAAACTAAGGAAAGCAATATGCTCCTTGATGACATCCGGCAAATGTTCGCAAACCTTAGACGGTTCCGAATGAAGCTTAACCCGAAAAAATGTACCTTTGGCATGCCCGCTGGGAAATTACTTGGTTTCCTCATATCAATCCGAGGTATCGAAGCTAACCCAACGAAAATCCGGGCTATAGAGAGAATGGAGCTGCCCAAGTCCCTTAACGATGTGCAGAAGTTCACTGGTTGCCTGGCATCGTTAAGCCGGTTTTAAGTCGGCTGGGAGAGAAGGCATTACCCCTCTGAAATGGATCGTATGGGCACCTAGAGGGGGGGGGGGGTGAATAGGTGCTACTTCAAATTTTAATGCCTTTTCAATTGTAGGCTTGACACAAAAGGTAAATTCTCTAGTTAAGGTATTATGAAGAATTTCCCTATATGCAAACCTAGCTACTAGCGAGTAAAGGCGAGTGAGATAGAGGAACGAGTAAACCATAGTGGAGCACGCGGAGACACATGATTTGTTTTACCACAGTTCCTTCCTTGTTAAGGGAAGTACATCTGCGTTGGAGGGGTGGGCGGTACTAAGACCACTACGCCACAATAGGCCTCACCCTGTTCTCCGATGGATCCCGCCACCAAAGGCCTAATCCACCTTTCCACTATAGGAACCCTTCGTGGCGGGAACCGACGCCTTTACACAACTAGCAGGGCACAACTCCACAACCAACTTGGAGGCTCCCGTAATGACAACAAGCTACCACAAGAACAAGTTATCAATAACAAAACACAAGATCTAGATATTAACGAGAATACTAGATCGGGGATTTCTCCAAGTGAATGGAGAGGAGTTGATGCGCTTGATTCGTGATGATGATGTAGATTGTCTCCTCCTTCAGTTCCACCAAAGATCAAAGCCTTCAGGTGGTTGAAGCGGGAGATCTAGAGAGAGAGCACTTGTAACAGGTCTGGTCTTTTTCAAATGAATCAAGAGATCTAAATGGAGGGGGTGAAGGGGCTTTTATACCCCCTACACCCACTGAGCCATTGAAGCCATTTGGGGCCGGGTTATCCGGCCCAAGTGGGGGCCGGATTATCTGGCCTGGGGAAAACTCCGCCCAGACTCGGATTATCCGACAAATAAACTGCCCCCACATAGAGCGACACGCCGAGCCTGCCCTTGATCATCTCCTGGGGGCCGGATTATCCGGCCCCTTGCGGGGACCAGATTATCCAGTCAGGAAAGGAAAAAAACCACCCCTATTTGGATTTTCCCAGTCAAAGCGTCGCGTCAGGGGAAGAAAATCCGCCCCTATTCGGATCTTCCAGGAGAAAATCCGTCCCCAGACAGAGCGACGCGCCATGCCAGCCTTTGCCAAATGAGCTAGGCCGGATTATCCGATCCTTGATGGGGGCGGAAAGTCCGGTCCCCCAAACACAAAAACATTCCCTACACACTTAGCACACATGAGAAAACTCCACGGTATTGTTACCTAACACTCAAAACACAGGGAACCATGAGATGTTCTTTCAATCTCCCCCTTTTTGGTGTTAGATGACAATACTAGGATTTGCAAGATAGTTCTCAAGACAACAAAAATCAATTAATGAATAAGACTCTCCCTCAATGTGTGCATACCAGAAAAATGCATTTGATTACAAATGCACACAAGATGGTATAAGTCTATTCCATTGAAACATATGTGAAAAGCTCATACCACCGGTAGGGAGACATATGCGTCCTCAACACATTATAAGAATATCCAATGATAGCCATAGTGAGTGCCTCCCTTGATAAAGATATCCAATATAGCCATAATAATATCCAATATGATAGATGACTCCATATGAATACTCCACAAGATAAATCCACAGCCACACAAACATAGTCTCATACGGCACAAAACACACATAAAAGTTCGACGCTAAAAGGGCACAAGCGAGAGAAAAAACGAAATGCTAAAGAGCAAGAACTTGTGCCCAACCCATGCAAATCCTCGGAGACCTAATAGAACTACTTCTCCCCCTTTGGCATCGAGACGCCACAAGGAAGAAGAGCGATGCTAATGCCCCAAGGGATCACTCGTAGTCCTCATCCTCATCCTAGTCCCCATCCTCGTCCTCATCCTCAAGCTCCTCGGTGACATCCTCCTCATCATTAGCAGTGTTCGCGAAAGGAAACAGGTGGCGCTCCAGCTCTTCATAGTTAAGCCTAGAAGAAGAGTTCCACCGAGCATATGGTGTGGGAGTAGTAGGAGCAGGGGGATCGCCAGAAGCACTGGAAACATGGTGAAGAATGAGCTGCTGAGTGTGAGCCATCTCATGGTGCTGCTTGTAAGCCTCATACTGGACCTTTGCGAGTGTCCACGCCCATGCAAAGAATGTTCGTTGGAACCAATTCAACTGCTTAATCTCACGAGCAATAGGAGGCATTGGGGGCCTACGAGCACTAGCACGAGCATCCCTCATGAGACCCTCAGGAGCAGAAGAAGGGTGTGCGGCTTCCTCACCTTGTTGTAGATCTTCTTAGCCTTGTGGTCCACATCAATGTTGAACTGCTCAGTGGGAAGCAAGTGCTTGATCAGCATCATGATGTAAGGAGCATAAGGGATGGATAGCCTGTTGAACATGGCATCAATCAACTCATGGTAAATGAAGTCCATCACATCCAGTTGATAGTTAACAGACTCATCCTCGCAAGATGCAACCTCATGGGAGAAGGCTAGGAGCTGAACCAGGTGACCACGAATGATGTCATTGTTGCCTCCACTCGGGGTGATAGAATCACGGAAGAGACCCACCAAGGAAGCATAAATTGGAGAAAGACCAGCAAGGGTGCCTACAATACCATTGTCCATTGTGCACGGAGAGATGACTGCATCTTTATTGGGCTTGAGTTGGGTGATGATATGATGGCCACGAGCCCGATCCTTGCTGCGGAAAGAATACCCAAGCACCTCAGCAAAAACACGAAAGTTAGCATGCATAGGCCTGTCACGAGTCATCCACTTCATAGTGCGGTGCTCATCACCACAAATCACTAAGGTAGAGAAGAACTGCTTCACAATCTCAGAATCATAGGAGCATTGAAGAGCTATGAGATGGTGCAGCCCCATCCATTGCATCAACGAGGCGAGGCTTTTCCAAGGCCTTAGCAAGAATAAGAGGATGCATAGGCCGAATCTTCTTCCGAGTATAAACATCTTCATAGATGCCCTTTTGTTCAGCACACCATAAATGAGAGTCACCCAGCTCAGTATCGTGTGCAACCTCATCAAACAGATCACGGTGACGAATGGAAGAGTATGTGACATGATCCATCTTCTTATAGTCAATCTTGGGCTCTTTGCCATTCCTCTTGTACACACCCCTCCTATCCCTCTTTGCCTGTTCAGCCATGTGTTTCTCCTCGTGCTTCCGTCTTCTCAGCTCAACCTCGTCCACTAGGTTACCCTCTCCGTCGTCCTGAAAGTATTTGGCACGAGGACGGCGCTTGTAGGTCTAGGGAGCACTGGAACCACCTGTGACATGAGCAAGATGGAAAGCATGGGGATAAGCATACACACAAGTCTAAGATAGAACGTAGAAAAAGTAGGCAAATAGTTCATAGTCCAATCCTACTCAATGCACAAATCTATACGAAAGTAGACCAGTTTTAAGTCTGTCAGGCCGAATTATCCGGCCTGGCCAGGGGTGGATAATCCGGCCCTGGCAGAAATTTTCAGAATCGTCTAGATTGAATGCAAAAAAGTAGATCGGGCCTAGATACTGCAAGACTACAATTTCTACGCGAAATAACACCCTTCTAGACAACGTTCCACCCAACAAGTAACACATCTAGCCAAAGATGGGGAGAGAGGGAGTTACCCTCACTCATTGGAGGAAGAACGCAAAGGAGAAGGTACCCGAAGGCGCGGAGAAGAAGATCCCGGGAGGCCCGGAGAATCTGGCGGCCGGAGAGGCTCCGGGGAGGGTGGGGGATGGCAGGCGGCGGCTGGGGAGAGGGAGAGGGTCGGGGGAGAAGTGCTGCTCGTTATGAGCCCTTCCCCCTGACCCCATCCCTTAAAGACTGCATCCGCCAGGGCCGGATTATCCGGTCTATACTTGGGCCGGATTATCCGACCGAAAATCTGAATTTTTGTTGTACACTGATTCAGGCCCGCGCGTCCCCAAACAAAACCTCCACAAGGTGTACAAGGGACTTGTGTGCAAGAAAGAATGGCTTAGGGGTAGGGAAAGGCTTAGGATTAAGAGTTCCAAACTGAGATGATACTACACACTCAAAATTGCAAGAAACCAAACTAAAAGCCAAAATTGAGTGTGATTCCCATAAGATCATGAGATGAGCAAAAAACAACCAAAAAGCTTCACAAAAATTCAACTCTTCTCATGGAAGAGGGTGGTGGCCGAAGCCACCTTATTGGAGTGGATGGTATGACACCGCGGAGATATATCTTGGGTTTATGACCAATACTCATCAATAAGCTCACATATCACAAAATAATATTAAGAGAAACTAGAAGGATGGCCCTCACAATTGTGAGGGCATCATTTTTTGATACATTCAAAGATAATAGAAATAATTTTATACTTGCATGTATATTCCTCTTATGTTATAGGAAAAAATCCAGCCACCGGAAATGTTATGCTTATAAATATTATTTAGGCACACTTGAGTGTCTATTGTTTTAAAAAATGAAATAAAATATTTACACTAAATTAATAGTCATATATTTTACCCTTTTAAGCATTCTAGGTTTAACGCCTTTTACCATATTATTATTTTTAAAATAATTTATAGATCGGAGATCTATACACTATGCATGGTAGGTTCTCATATATATTTTTAACTATCTTTATGAGAATAAGAAAAATAATGCGGAGAGGATGCAAGCTTATGGCTAGAGCCTTAATCTAAGAAAAATAGACAATCGTATATATATTTTGAAATTATCTTTGTTAGATTTTCAAACCTAGCTTCCCTCATATTCAAAGAATTGGGATCAAACCTCTTACTATTTAGATATATAATGTCTTGATTTTATATTTTCATCTTACGAAGTACTCCCTAGTGGTTGAGATGGTATATTGAATAAAATATGGTTCTCTAACTCCATCTTTTTGCCAAGCTGGTTGTCACTTCTTTTATAAGGGACCCTGTGGTACTCACTACCCCTCTTGTTGTGCTTTTAGTTTCTTTTGTAATTCAGCGATAGAGCATTGGCATGGTATCAAATGGGTGTCCCTATCCAAAGTGCATTTCATGATATTAGGGGCCCACTCTACACAAAAGTACCTCTATTCAAATTATTATGAAGCTTAGTTTAACTCTTGAGGATTTAGACATTTATTATTGTCATGCATAATTTTTTTTTGAACCTTGAGGCTTTTATTTTAGTGAGAAGCCATCATTGTTGTTATTCATGTCAGTTATTTCTATCAATTTTTTGCTTACTCTGTTTGTAAATACACATCGTTTTGGTCTATTCTACAATACGCATATTTGATCATTTCTCTTAATACCTATATGAAAATATAATAATAATAATGTAATAAAATATTCTATTTGAATAGTTTCTAGCAAAATATTGTATATACTATTTTCATTTAGCAGTGTGGAAACTATTAAATAATTTAAATGTCGATGTAACCGAAGTTCGTTTGTCGGTTTTGGGAATGACGTATATTGACAAACAAAGAAAGGTACTATATTAGATTTAAAGCCGGAGAAATTAAAATAGTGCATTTATACCGGGGCAATGCTTTACAAAACATATTACTGAAACCTATTAAAAACCCATATTAATGAAATATTTTTCATGCCAAATAAAAAATCATTTTTATCTTGGTAATGTGGACGTGGATCTTTTGAGGAAAAAATGAACCGTAACCAAACTTTGATTGTATGATTTTTATGCTGAAATATATAATGGAGAGATAGTTTTTGGAAATATTATATTTACGAATTAGAACTGCATGCAATGAGATGAATATTTCACAAAATAGCTTTTCAGACTTTTTTTTCTCTGGCACGTCTTAGTGCATTTTCGGTACACGTACCGGCTGGCACATGGATCGTACCATCAGTCTCCCCGCATGCATAGGATGCACGTAGTACTATTTATTTTATTAAGGGCCCGCATTGGATCTATTTTCTGGTCCTATTACTCTTGAACTGCAGGGTCAATAATATATCTCGCGTGTACCACTTCTTGAATTAAGGGAGCACGTAGCATTTGATCTATTTCCTGGTCGTATTACTCCCAGACTTAACGGTCAATATATCTCAGACTTACGGTCGTATTAGTCCTAAGCTCATCCTTCCACGTGACCTTTCTAAGGTATATATCGTGTCAAACAGGTTACACAATAAATAACCTTTTGTTAAATCCTAACCGTAAAATTTAGATCTAACCATTACAATAATTTGGATGATGTGGATTAACATAGTGCCTCGAAACACAACCTTATATTGCTTTTAGTATATAATATAATAGATGATTTTACTTGCTTTCGGCATTATGGGGAGAGAGTTAGCCCAATCAATTAGGACCACACTCCTCCTATGTCCATGTCCACACCTAAACCAAATAAGACTGAGATGTACGAGTGAGTGCATGGGTAATCAAGACAAACTTCTTGAATCAACGATATTTAGCTCATTCCTCAAGTAACAAAACCTTGCTTCGTCAAGTGGCTTCGTGAAAATATCATCAAGTTGGTTCTTCGTGCTCATAAAAGTTAGATCAATATCGCCTCGAGCAACATGGTCCCGAATAAAATGATTCTAAATCTCAATATGCTTCATCCTTGTGTGCTGTACCGGATTGTACGCAATTTTGATTGCACTTTCATTATCGCATAAAAGAGGCACTTTATCACAATTAACACCGTGTTCTTTTAAAGTTTGCCTCATCCATAGTAACTGAGTGCAGGCACTAGCAACAGCAACATATTCAGCTTCGGCGGTGGAAAGAGATATACAATTCTGTTTTTTAGAAGACCAACAGACTAGAGATCTTCCCAAGAACTGACAAGCTCCAGAAGTTGATTTCCGATCATCCTTATCACCAGCCCAATCTGAATCAGTATAACCACATAGAGAGAAATTGGAGCCCTTGGGATACCATAGACCAAAGTTAGGGGAATGAACCAAATATCGGAAGATCC
The DNA here is from genome assembly GCA_910589775.1 of Avena eriantha. Classification (NCBI taxonomy): domain Eukaryota; kingdom Viridiplantae; phylum Streptophyta; class Magnoliopsida; order Poales; family Poaceae; genus Avena; species Avena eriantha. The sequence continues at coordinate 402,610,262 of OU342745.1, forward strand.
TCTTGACCGCCACTAAGTGACTTTATTTAGGAGCTGCTTGATACCTTGCACACACCCCCACACTCAACACAATATCGGGTCTAGATGCACAGAGGTAAAGAAGAGAGCCGATCATGGACCGGTATACCTTTTGATCTACATCTTTACCGTGAGGATTGAGTTCAAGGTGACATTTTGTTTGCATCGGAGTGGCGACACCATTAAGATCCGTCATCTTGAATCTCTTGAGCATTTCTTGGATGTATTTTGCTTGATTGATGAAGGTTCCTTCTCTAAGTTGCTTGATTTCGAATCCAAGAAAGAACCGTAACTCCCCCATCATAGACATCTCAAACCTGTCAGTCATAAGCTTTGAAAATCCATCATTAAAAGCTTTATTAGTAGAGCCAAAGATGATGTCGTCTACATATAGTTGGCATACGAAGAGCTCCCCCTTAACCTTCTTAGTAAAAAGAGTGGGATCGATTTTCCCAACTTCGAAGCCACGGTCTAACAAGAGCTCTTTAAGGTGCTCATACCACGCACATGGGGCTTTTTTAAGGCCATAGAGTGCCTTATCGAGTTTGTAGACATGGTTCGGAAAGTTAGGATCCTCAAATCCTCGGGGTTGCTTTACATATACCAATTCATGTAGAGGACCATTAAGAAAAGCACTCTTAACGTCCATTTGCTGTAATTTAAAATTATTATGAGCAGCATAAGCAAGAAGGATACTGATGGACTCAAGATGAGCCACAGGAGCATAGGTCTCGCCAAATTCAATGCCCTCAACTTGTGAATAGCCTTGTGCCACGAGTCTCGCCTTGTTCCTCACAACAATTCCATTCTCATCTTGCTTGTTTTTAAATATCCATTTAGTGCCGATAACATTGCGGCAATCCTTGGGCTTCTCTACTAATTTCCAAACCTTGTTGCATTCAAAGTTATTCAACTCTTCATGCATAGCAACAACCCAGTCCGGATCTTCAAGAGCTTCAAACACTTTCTTGGGTTCCACCATTGAGATGTGGGCTTGATGCTCACCGAAACTTGCCAACTCCCTTCTTGTGGAAACCCTTCGTCGTAGATCACCTTCAACTTTGTCAAGAGTGTGACCCCTTAACTCAAGGTTCCTATCGACACGAGCTTTGTGACGAAGTTCAGTTAGCTTGTTGTCTCTTGGTGGAGTAACTTCATCATTTGAGTCTTCATTGGAATCATTGGCTTGGCCTTGATCTGTAGCTTGATTAGCAGAAGTAGGAGATGATGAACCTTGCCCTTGATGTGGATCAACAACCGTAACAGGAGGCTGCTGCACTTTAGGAGTTTCAGGGATGGATAATCCGACAGTGGGTGGGGCCGGATAATCCGGCCTGGGAGATCCTGAAGCATCTTCACTAGCTTGACTGGAACTTGCACGAATTGGCGAGTGGCCGGATAATCCAGGGTCGGCCGGAAAATCCGGCCTAGGACTTGCAGCTGATTCTTCGATATGATGATGAATTTGGTCGTCAGTGGAGTGATAGCCGGATAATCCGGTGTCAACTGGATAATCCGGCCTGGAGCATTCATGAGCATGTTGAGCTTCAACAATTGGTGGAGTTGGTGTAGAAGTTTCTCCCATGGTTGGAGCATGTTGAATCTATGTAGATGAGGGCTCCACATGAGTAGAGCATTGTCCTTCCCGATCCGCCACAAGGGGTTCCTCAATGGGGCAGAAAAATCCCACACCCATTCTTCTTATGGCATCTTGGGGTATTTCAACATCTGCATCACAAACATCAACTTGCCCCGCACGAGAGCCATCATTTTCCTCGAACACCACACTACAAGATTCTACAACAGTTCCAAAGAGCTTATTGTAGATTCTATAAGTGTGGGATTCGGCACCATAACCAACAAAAATGCCTTCTAAAGCCTTAGACTCAAATTTAGATAAATGAACTCCTTTGATGAGAAAGAAACACTTACAACCAAATACCCGGAAGTATGAGATGTTTGGCTTGTTACCGGTAAGTATTTCATACGGAGTCTTGTCCATGATTTTACGGAGGTATAGCCGGTTGGATGAATGACAAGAGGTAGAGATTGCTTCAGCCCATAAGTTATATGGAGACTTGAATTCGGCTAGCATAGACCTCACCATATCCATTAGGGTCCGGTTCTTCTGTAACACCCTCAAATTGGCCCTATGCAAGTTTTAGCGATTCCGGCCAAACCCGCATAGAAACGATTCAAGGATGCCCACCAGGCACTTTCGTGCGGGTGGAAAATGAAGTAATACCATTACACAACAGTCCTCGATGGGACCCACATAACAGATATATACACAACACGACTCCACGAGTCAAGAATACAGATATACAATACAAAGATCCAAATCACCTTGAAATCGATAGGGCGTCCGACTATGGACAACATGCAAATGGGGCTAAGAGCCCTGAAGAATAACCAATGGCGTCCATAACCCTGCCCAGGCCAAGACAGAAGGGTAACCCTGCTAACGACGGCGATCTCAAACCCGCTAAAACAAGAGGGGTGCCGACAAAGGGCAAAGGAAAAATAGGAGCGTCAGTACTGAGGCCAGTACACGGCGAGGCTAGAATTCGGCGGCTCTCGCCTACATAGGTATGGTGGACTGAAGCAGCAGCGCAGCAACACTAAACAACCTATAGAGACTCTGTAATACTGGCGGCTATTAGAGAGGGATAAGAAAGACCTATTCGGATCCAACCTGATACTAACACCAACATACCCCTCCTGGTATTCCCCCTCGAAACCAAACGAGGAAGTCTAGCCGAGGAAAACTCACACGGTTGGCAGTTTTATTTAATCTTTCCATGGCAGTTATTCCACTTACTAGTCTTCTCACATACACGTCAAATTATAACAGTAAACTTTAGTTATAGTTGTCTATGATCGAGAAACTGTGCTCCAAGTCGTCCATAACCGCGGACACAGTTTTTCGAAAAGATTTAACCCTGCAGGGGTGCACCAAAGTATCCACACGCACTTCGACCCTTTTTGCCAGATCAATTAACATACACCCATCGGTGTGTCGGCGGGGCCTAAGTCATGACGTTTCCCAGACCCAAAGCAAGTACATGGGGGCTACCCCACTAAGCTACCCGCAACGAAGTCGGCCGGCTTCGGAACGGACCCAGGGTTTGTGTCAATGGCTGTAAATGACTAGGAACCCGAAAAGTGTGACTGGGCTTGTCGATACCGCGAAAACATTCCACATCCTAAACAGTACAGGTACTCCACGCACAATCTTAAATAAAGCAGTAAAGCATGGCATAAGTACAGAATAGTAATAAAGCCCCAAACTACTTGTGGCCCCTGGTACAGTACTTTGAAATCAGGTAGTAAGCCGATGGGGGTGCCCACACACCCCACCTGTGGTTAGCGCGCTCGATCTCGGAACAGGTGTCAAGAACTCGGGTCCTAGGGGACACTAGTGAGCGGTTAAGAACCAAATATTGACTATTACCCACCGGTGCCTCTGCATTATATCTACCATCAACATTAATTAATAAACCGTAATTAGAATCATGATCAACACCACCATTAAAAATTTGCCAACCTCCCAACAACTGTGGAACATCGACGGCGCGAAGCAACACCTAAGCAAGCAACTACGACTCGCAGGGCCAGCTGTCTATCAAGCAACGGGTAATAGGAGGTGTCCAAGGCAATATATCGGCTGCAAGGAATATATCTGGGACAGAACACTAAAGCATCGCGACACGGATAGCAATAGATCAATAGGAGGAAGTAAAGACTATAAATGCAAAATAGGTAGAAGGGAAGAGATGCTCGCCTATGAAACACTGCCGAAGGATCATATCCGGAGAACTTGTCGATACTCGCATCAACTCATCGGCCTAATCCGCGAAGAAGCAAAGCGCTAAAAGAAACACCGGATGCAATATTTAATACTACGGCAGAAGATCCGGCATGCTTATGATATGATGCAGATGCGGTGCAATTAGGCAGTGTTAAGCGGAACCGGGGTCCCGACAATTAGTTAATAGGTTCATGTTGTTTAACTACCCCGCGACTTGAATGTTGGATTAGCCAGGCGAAACAGGGCATCGGTTCGCTACACAAATTCAAATGGAGTCCGGAATAAGACTAGAATAGCCCGCATATAGACTCCATGGTTAATTTAGGTGAATCGACTATAATGCCCCATAAACCCACGAACAGGTATGTATGCATGAATTAATTTAATATGCGACAGTATATATGTCATTTATAAAATAGGAGGTTTCAGAAAGGGGTCACACATTGGAACTCGGCGATCTTGGGTCGATGTGGTTCAGGATCGGCCTCGCCAGGATCGGTCTTCGGGGCAACGGCCTACGGCTCCCGGGATCGAGGTCTTCAGGGTTCGATCATCGGATCCATGTCGGTGCACTCGGGGTCTCGGCGTCCAAGAGGAAGATCAAAGCCGTGCCGAGGGGTTCGGGCGAGCTGGGATTGATCTTCAAATCCGAGAGGAAGAAGAGCGCCGTGTTCGGTCTTCGGGTTTGGTACTCGGGAAGCATGCTCTTCGGTTGTTCTCAGACGACCTCGACACCACACCATCTCTCATCTACACCAACTCACATCCATCACCAAAACGCCACCACTTCATCACCGCTTAACCAGTAGCCAAACAACAACAGAAAATTCCTGAACAACACCTCATTAGTTACACACCAGCCCACATAATTGCTACCATGTACCACTTGACTGCAGACAAAAAGGGACCCCCGCGGGTGAGCTCTTGAACAGAGGGTCGTCGGCTGCGGTCGGAGATGTGGCGACGGAGGCTCTGCTCGGGAGTATGGCCATCGAGACGCACAGAAGCAGAGGCCTGGCGGGGGCGCGCCGGCCGGGAGGAAGACGACGGCAGGCGGCCTCGGGGAGGAAGCCGCGTGGAGGAAAGAGCGGCGGCACAGAGCACGGGGCGGAGCGAGGGGAAGCTCGGGCGGCGCGGCTCCGAGGAAGTTCGGTGGTGGGAAGAGAGGCCGCCGAGGTGAGGGGCGGCGGGGCACAGTAGAGGCGGCGGAGGATGCACGGGCGGCGAGGAGGAGGGCGCCCGACGGCGGGGTCGCAAGCGACGCGAGGCGGCGCTCCCGTGCATGGAGGAGGCGGTGGCCGGAGCGGAGGGGCCGGGCTCGAGTCGGCCGGGGTCGGTGTAGGGCGGAGTCGTGCGGGGGGGGGGGGGAAGGAGAGTGCGGCCGGTGGCGACGAAGGGGAGCCCGAGCGGAGGAGGGCTCCCGCGGAGAGGAGGAGGCGCTGCCGGAGTCGGGGCCGAGGCGCGTCGCCGGGGAGATCGGGAGCAGCGACGGCCTGCTCGGGGGTGGCGGCGAGCGAGCGGGGTCGGGGGGAGCAGAGATGGGGCGGGCGAGCCGAGGGGAAAATCGAGGCTGAGGGGGCGGGGAGATGACGACGTGGGGGGACGAGGTGGGGGCCACGCGCGTCTGGGTGTGCGGGAGGGTTGGGGCTAGCAGGTGGGTGGGGCCTGGGGAGCTGTCGGCCAGGGGTTGCGTGCAGGTGGTGTGTGTCGGTGGGATTGGTGGTTTGTGTGGTGTGTGGACCAGGTGGCTGTGGGAGGGGAGTGCAGGGAGTTGGGGGTGAGGTGGCAGCGGGTGAGTGGTTGGGGATTGGGCCAGGGTGAGGTGGCACGATGTTATAGGGTGGGGTGAGGTGGAGGGGGCTGGGTAGATTAGGTTTGGGTAGAAAAAAAGGTTTAGGGTTAGAAAGGTTAGGTTTTTTAATTTGGAGGTGGCCGGCTAGGCTTTCGGGCCTGGTTGGCTGCCTCCTATAAAAATAATATAAATTTTGTTTATTTAAAACGGGTTTTTGAAAAACCGTTGGTAGACGAAACAAAATAATTCGGAGGCCCGGGTTTTGATTTGAAATAATAATGGGGCGTTTAGAAAACAAAAACAGACTTTTCAAAAATAGCTTTATGCAAACAAATGCAAGATGACATGACGCTGCTCAAATGCAAGGTGGCATGATGAATGAGCATGCGTTCATGATGATGCAATGCACAAAAACAACGCGATTTTCTAGTAGTGGTTTTGCGGGGCGCCACAATTCGACACCACAAACAATGGATCTCGCCCTCGAGATCCGCCTCAGGGTACTAAAAGAAGGCTGGCGATCTGAATCTTCTCGCTTCGTGTAGATCCTCGCGACACCACTAACAAGGTTGTTGCGCCATCTTGAAAATGGCGACACCACCAACAAGGGGTTGTTGTCCAAGATCGTTGAGAGAACACTCCGGAGAACCAAGGAAGAAGATAAAGGTATCGAAAGGTAAGGCCACCTTTAACTTCCGTGAAAGGAGTAAAATTGCTTGATCCAACGATTCGATGTACAAGAGCGAATGATAAGAGTAGTCGGATGGTGATCAATCCATTGCGCACCCAAAGCATTACTCTGCACATGAATAGGAGAATTATGCAACCAACTCTCGGAATTCAGACTAAAGATCTCGACAAACAACGTTTGGAAAACAAAGGAGTGATGCAGGGTTTCATCGGATCGGATGTAGATGAGGTCGTCGTGTTGGAAAACACCGGAAGGCACAAGAAGGAACAAAGAGAAGTCCAACAAATTAAGGATTCCTCAGATAGCATTAAGACCGGATGTAGAAACACGTTACCAAAGGAGGAGGCGAAACCCTGAAGGTACGATGGAAACCCAACCACGAGAAACCCTGGACTTGAAGAAAAGATAAGAGGGTAGAATCAAAACACGCAGAGGTAAGAGGAGAACTGCAGTGGGGTAAGGAGTAAAATCAGACCTAATCAGATCTATCCAACCGATTTTGCAAAAATAGTTTTGACACTCTACTTCGGCCGTTAGCTAGGTTATCCTACAGGCTGGACTTGTGGGGTATCGCAACTGCTGTGCTCTGATACCACTCTGTAACACCCTCAAATCGGCCCTATGCAAGTTTTAGCGATTCCCGCCAAACCCGCATAGAAACGATTCAAGGACGCCCACCAGGCACTTTCGTGCGGGTGGAAAACGAAGTAATACCATTACACAACAGTCCTCGATGGGACCCACAGAATAGATATATATACAACACGACTCCACGAGTCAAGAATACAGATATACAATACAAAGATCCAAATCACCTTGAAATCGATAGGGCGTTCGACTACGGACAACATGCAAATGGGGCTAAGAGCCCTGAAGAATAACCAATGGCGTCCATAACCCTGCCCAGGCCAAGCCGGAAGGGTAACCCTGCTAACGACGGCAATCTCAAACCTGCTAAAACAAAAGGGGTGCCGACAAAGGGCAAAGGAAAAATAGGAGCGTCAGTACTGAGGCCAGTACACGGCGAGGCTAGAATTCGGCGGCTCTCGCCTACATAGGTATGGTGGACTGAAGCGGCAGCGCAGCAACACTAAACAACCTATAGAGACTCTGTAATACTGGCGGCTATTAGAGAGGGATAAGAAAGACCTATTCGGATCCAACCTGATACTAACACCAACATACCCGTCCTGGTATTCTCCCTCGAGACCAAACGAGGAAGTCTAGCCGAGGAGAACTCACACGGTTGGCAGTTTTATTTAATCTTTCCATGGCAGTTATTCCACTTACTAGTCTTCTCACATACACGTCAAATTATAATAGTAAACTTTAGTTATAGTTGTCTATGATCGAGAAACTGTGCTCCAAGTCGTCCATAACCGCGGACACGGCTTTTCAAAAAGATTTAACCCTGCAGGGGTGCACCAAAGTATCCACACGCACTTCGACCCTTTTTGCTAGATCAATTAACATACACCCATCGGTATGTCGGCGGGGCCTAAGTCATGACGTTTCCCAGACCCAAAGCAAGTACATGGGGGCCAGCCCACTAAGCTACCTGCAACAAAGTCGGCCGGCTCCAGAACGGACCCAAGGTTGGTGTCAATGGCTGTAAACGACTAGGAACCCGAAAAGTGTGACTGGGCTTGTCGATACCGCGAAAACATTCCACATCCTAAACAGTACAGGTGCTCCACGCACAATCTTAAATAAAGCAGTAAAGCATGGCATAAGTACAGAATAGTAATAAAGCCCCAAACTACTTGTGGCCCCCGGTACAGTACTTTGAAATCAGGTAGTAAGCCGATGGGGGTGCCCACATACCCCAGCTATGGTTAGCGCGCTCGATCTCGGAACAGGTGTCAAGAACTCGGGTCCTAGGGGACACTAGTGAGCGGTTAAGAACCAAATATTGACTATTACCCACCGGTGCCTTTGCATTATATCTACCATGAACATTAATTAATAAACCGTAATTAGAATCATGGTCAACACCACCATTAAACATTTGCCAACCTCCCAACAACTGTGGAACATCGACGGCGCGAAGCAACACCTGAGCAAGCAACTACGACTCGCAGGGCCAGCTGTCTATCAAGCAACGGGTAATAGGAGGTGTCCAAGGCAATATATCGGCTGCAAGGAATATATCTGGCACGGAACACTAAAGCATCGCGACACGGATAGCAATAGATCAATAGGAGGAAGTAAAGACTATAAATGCAAAATAGGTAGAAGGGAAGAGATGCTCGCCTGGGAAACACTGCCGAAGGATCATATCCGGAGAACTTGTCGATACTCGCATCAACTCATCGGCCTAATCCGCGAAGAAGCAAAGCGCTAAAAGAAACACCGGATGCAATATTTAATACTACGGCAGAAGATCCGGCATGCTTATGATATGATGCAGATGCGGTGCAATTAGGCAGTGTTAAGCGGAACCAGGGTCCCGACAATTAGTTAATAGGTTCATGTTGTTTAACTACCCCGTGACTTAAATGTTGGATTAACCAGGCGAAACAGGGCATCGGTTTGCTACACAAATTCAAATGGAGTCCGGAATAAGACTAGAATAGCCCGCATATAGACTCCATGGTTAATTTAGGTGAATCGACTATAATGCCCCCCAAACCCACAGACAGGTATGTATGCATGAATTAATTTAATATGCGACAATATATATGTCATTTATAAAATGGGAGGTTTCAGAAAGGGGTCACACATTGGAACTCGGCGATCTTGGGTCGATGTGGTTCAGGATCGCCTCGCCAGGATCGGTCTTCGGGGCAACGGCCTTCGGCTCCCGGAATAGCACGGGGCGGAGCCGGGGGAAGCTCGGGCGGCGCGGCTCCAGGGAAGTTCGGTGGCGGGGAGAGAGGCCGTCGAGGTGAGGGGCGGCGGGGCACAGCAGAGGCGAGCGGAGGCTACACGGGCGGCGAGGAGGAGGGCGCCCGGCGGCGGGGTCGCAGGCGACACGAGGCGGCGCTCCCGCACATGGAGGAGGCGCTGGCCGGAGCGGAGGGGCCGGGCTTGAGTCGGCCGGGGTCGGTGTAGGGCGGAGTCATGCGGGGGGGGGGGGGGGGGAGGGAGGAGAGTGTGGCCGGTGGCGACGAAGGGGAGCCCGAGCGGAGGAGGGCTCCCGCGGAGAGGAGGAGGCGCCGCCGGAGTCGGGGCCGAGGCGCGTCGCCGAGGAGATCGGGAGCAGCGGCAGCCTGCTCGGGGGTAGCGACGAGCGAGCGGGGTCGGGGGGAGCAGAGACAGGGCGGGCGAGCCGAGGGGAAAATCGAGGCCGAGGGGGCGGGGACATGACGACATGGGGGATGAGGTGGGGGCCACGCGCGTCTGGGTGTGCGGGAGGGTTGGGGCTAGCAGGCAGGTGGGGCCTGGGGAGCTGTCGGCCAGGGGTTGCGTGCAGGTGGTGTGTGTCGGTGGGGATTGGTGGTTTGTGTGCTGTGTGGACCAGGTGGCTGTGGGAGGGGAGTGGAGGGAGTTGGGGGTGAGGTGGCAACGGGTGAGTGGTTGGGGATTGGGCCAGGGTGAGGTGGCATGATGTGATAGGGTGGGGTGAGGTGGAGGGGGCTTGGTAGATTAGGTTTGGGTAGAAAAAAAAGGTTTAGGGTTAGACAGGTTAGGTTTTTTAATTTGGAGGTGGCCGGCTAGGCTTTCGGGCCTGGCTGGCTGCCTCCTATAAAAATAATATAAATTTTGTTTATTTAAAATGGGTTTTTGAAAAACCGTTGGTAGACGAAACAAAATAATTTGGAGGCCCGGGTTTTGATTTGAAATAATAACGGGGCGTTTAGAAAACAAAAACAGACTTTTCGAAAATAGTTTTATGCAAACAAATGCAAGATGACATGATGCTGCTCAAATGCAAGGTGGCATGATGACATGAGCATGCGGTCATGATGATGCAATGCACAAAAACAACGGGATTTTCTAGTAGTGGTTTTGCGGGGCGCCACATCTTCCTCTCGGCAACACCATATTGTTGAGGTGTGTACGCAGCAGAATATTGATGTCTTATCCCCTCTTCACTTAAGAATTCATTTAAGGTGTAGTTCTTGAACTCGGATCCGTTATCACTTCTTATTGCCAATATAGGGACATTGTGTTGACGTTGAACCTCGTTGGCAAAGTCGATGACTGTTTGTTGAGTCTCGCTCTTCAACTTGAAGAAATAGACCCAAGTGTATCTTGAGTAATCATCAACAATCACAAGGCATTACTTCTTCCCACCGAGGCTTGCATGTGATGGAGGACCAAAGAGGTCCACATGAAGGAGCTCCAAGATCCTCTTTGACGAAATAATAGTCTTCCTTCGATGAGGAGAGTCATGCATTTTCCCTTCAACACAAGCCCTGCAAACACAATCTTTGGCAAAGGAGACATTTTCTTTTAGTCCAGGGATGTGGCCACCCTTGTGGAGACTTTGCAAAGTTCTCATATTGATGTGGGCTAGTCGGCGATGCCATAACCAACCCGCGTCAGCCTTTCCGAAAAGACACATCGGGCCTGTAGTGCTTTTCCTCGAAAAGTCCACCACATACAGGTCATTTTCGACATATCCCACGAAAGCAACTTTTAGAGACTTGCTCCACAAGAGTACCACCAAATCAGCATCAATAAAAAACTGCAAAGCCCATCTTACCAAGGGCGTGAACAGAAAGTAAATTGTAACCGAGGGTCTCAACAAGCATGACATCCATGAGAGAGATATCGTGAGCAACCACAACTTTGCCGAGACCCAATACCTCAGATTTTGACTTGTCACCATAGGATATGGTTGATTTGGCTGCATCTCCGTGATGATCTCCTTGCTTCCGGTCATATGACTTGTGCACCCACTATCGAGTACCCATTTAGACCCACCGGAAGCATAGCCCTGCTAGAAAGTTACTTCTTGGTTTTAGGTACCCATTTTTCAATGGGTCCTCTCATGTTAGTGACAAGGGTCTTGGGAACCCAAATAGACCAAGGAATGTAACTATCATAAGGACCTACATAACTAGCATAAAAATCACCATAATAATCACAATATAACTCATAGTTAGGATTATTAGTCCCTACAAAACCATCATAGTTAGACTTGTCCTTGGTGGTGGTGCTAGTCTTTGGTTGAGAAGTTTTGCTCTTCTTCTTCTTGTTGTTCTTTGTCTTGGGAACATTACCAAGACCCTCTTTTCCAATGTTTGTCCTTTGCTTGCTAAGCACCTCATCTAGAACTTCTTTACCTTTGTGTTGAGATCCCTTTACAAGTTCTTCTTCTCCACAAGATGGAGTAGAGGTGCTAGGCAAATCATACTTCTCCAATTGAGTTTGGATCTGGTCACGAGACTCATTTAGAGTAGAGTGTTCACTCTCCAATGCCTTATGAGCAATGTCAAGTTTCTCAAACTTCTCCGAGAGTCTAGCATGAGCAGCCCCAAATTCAATCTTTTCCTTCTTTTGTTTCTTTACCTTAGCAAGAGCGTTGTCACGTTCTTTGATGAGCGGATCAACAATCTCTTCATGGGACTCCTCAATTGTCTCGAGTCTCTCTTCCAAGGATACTCGAGCTTCCTCTTCTTCTTCCAAGGCATTCTTCAAGGAGGCTATCTCCAAGGCATCTTCTCTTTCAATTCTGACCTTTTCTTCGAGGAGATCTTCGGATTGGGCAAGTTGGCTCATAAGAGCGTCAAAATGAAGTTTGTTATCACCTTGCAAGTTAGTGAAAAATTTATCCAAAGCAATAACTTCTTCTTTTATCTTAAGACTAGTATGATCGTCCATATCCATATTTATGTTAGTCTTAGGAAATAAAGAAGTAGAAGATGATACCTCGGACCCTCTTGCCATAAGGCAGGTGACGTTGTTGTTGATGATATTTTCGTTTGGAGAGTCGAAGAGTGAGGATGGAGTAGATGTAGTGGCTATATAAGCCACCTCACGAGTACTATCTTCATCCTCTTCATCTTCACTTGTAGAGGAATATTCTTCTTGTGTCACCAAGACAATCTTGGGTTGCTTCTTGTAAGGGCCATTCTTTTTGATAAATGGCTTCTTTCGAGGTGCCTTGGAATTTTCTTTAAGGATGAGCCTTCCACCATTGTCTTCTCTATTTTGATATGGACACTTAGCCACAAAGTGTAGCCTATCTCCACAATTGTAGCATGTTCTCAGTTTTGGGCCATTCTCTCTTCTTCCACTTGACCCATTCTTGTGCTCTAGTTCTGACTTGGCCTTGGCTGGATCCTTCCAAAAATTCCTTGCATAGAATGCCATATACTCACCATGAGCATGCTTGACTTCCTCCGGGCAGTCGATGGAGACACTCCCGAAACTTCTTTCATCCTCATCTTGCTCAACAACATTTGCCTTTAGAGCAACATTGACCCCTTTTTGCATTCCAATGGCTCGGGCACGGGCATCTTCCGTGTTCTTAGCTGCAACCTTGAATGATGCCATTTCTTGCATGACTTCATTGGAAGTCATTTGATGGTAGTTATGTCTACCTTGCAAGCTCTTCAAGTCCGTTGGCTCAAAAGGCATTAGAGCACTCACATATTTCCTTTTTATCCAAGCATCATCAATGTGAGTTGCTCCATGCTTTCTGAATGTTGTTGCAATGCCCTTGAGTCTTCTATACATATCTTCATGGTTTTCACCATCCAACATGTAGAATCCTTCAGCTTCATTGCTAAGGGCATCATACCTATTCCTCCTCATGCTTTCATTTCCAATAAAGAGATCGGTGAGGGCATCCCAAGCTTCTTTAGCGGTGTTGAAATGCTCAATGTGGGGCATGTCCTTGGGTCCCACTCCAAGCTGTATCATGTGGAGAGCCATTGCATTCAATTAACTATCCACCACTTCTCTTCTTGTCAAGTTGGTGTGATCTCCAATATGAAGCCCCTCTTCGATAATCCTCCAAAGTTCAATTGAAGAACTGCATACATGATACTTCATTAAGAATTGCCATTGATTAAATGAAGATGTAGTAAGCTTGGGTGGATCACCCCTATTGTTTATATGAGGTTGATGGATAGGTGAGTCGGGGGAATATAGGTGATGAACCTCACTATAGTCCTCCTTACCACTTCCCTTCTTGGAGGCCGAACCATTATGTTTTTCACCTACCACTTCATCTTCCTTAGATCCGGTGTTAGCCTTATCCTTGGATGAAGGAGTGGCAACCTCCGAGGAGGATGGAGATGGGGCCGCGGATGATGAGAGGTGAGCAATCATTTGTTGCATCTCCTCCATCTTGGTCTCAAAGGATTTCAACAAGGTTGTTTCCAACGTCTTGAGGTCATCCATTGTGACCTTGTCCATAGCCTCATTCCCATTCTCCTTGGTACCCATACTTCTCTTAGGCGGTTAAGCCCGAATAAAGAGCTGGGGCTCTGATACCAATCAAAATAGATTGTATGGGCACCTAGAGGGGGGGGGGTGAATAGGTGCTACTTCAAATTTTAATGCTTTTTCAATTGTAGGCTTGACACAAAAGGTAAATTCTCTAGATAAGCTATTATGAAGAATTTCCCTATATGCAAACCTAGCTACTAGCGAGTAGAGGCGAGTGAGATAGAGGAATGAGTAAACCGTAGTGGAGCACGCGGAGACACATGATTTATTTTACCGCAGTTCCTTCCTTGTTAAGGGAAGTACATCTGTGTTGGAGTGGTGGGCGGTACTAAGACCACCACGCCACAATAGGCCTCACCCTGTTCTCTGATGGATCCCGCCACCCAAGGCCTGATACACCTTTCCACTATAGGAACCCTTCGAGGCGGGAACCGACGCCTTTACACAACTAGCAGGGCACAACTGCACAACCAACTTGGAGGCTCCCGTAATGACAACAAGCTGCCACAAGAACAAGTTATCAATAACAAAACACAAGATCTAGATATTAATGAGAATACTAGATCGGGGATTTCTCCAAGTGAATGGAGAGGATTTGATGCACTTGATTCGTGATGACGATGTAGATTGTCTCATCCTTCAATTCCACCAAAGATCAAAGCCTTCGGGTGGTTGAAGTGGGAGATCTAGAGAGAGAGCACTTGCAAAAGGTCTGGTCTTTTTCGAATGAATCAAGAGATCTGAATGGAGGGGGTGAAGGGGCTTTTATACCCCTACACCCAGTAAGCCATTGAAGCCATTTGGGGCCGGATTATCCGGCCCAAGTGGGGGACGGATTATCTGGCCTGGGGAAAACTCTGCCCCAGACTCGGATTATCCGACAAATAAACTGCACCCACACAGAGCGACGCGCCGAGCCTGCCCTTGATCGTCTCCTGGGGGCCAGATTATCCGGCCCCTTGCGAGGACCGGATTATCCGTTCAGGGAAGGGAAAAACTACCCTTGTTTGGATTTTCCGGGAGAAAATCCGAACTAGTCAGAGCATCGCACCTTGGCAGCCTTTGATCATCTTCTAGGGGCCGGATTATCTGGCCCAAGGCGAGGGCCGGATTATCCGGTCAGGGGAAGAAAATGCGCCCCTTTTCAGATGTTCCGGGAGAAAATCCGTCCCCAGATAGAGCGACGCGCCATGCCAGCCTTTGCCAAATGAGCTAGGCCGGATTATTCGGCCCTTGATTGGGGCGGAAAATCTGGTCCCCCAAACACAAAATCATTCCATGCACACTTAGCACACATGAGAAAACTCCACGGTATTGTTATCTAACACTCAAAACATAGGGAACCATGAGATGTTCTTTCACCCTCTACCAGTTAATGAAAAAGGAAGACAAATTTACATGGACTCTACAAGCAGATAGCGTGTTTCAGGAGTTAAAAAAGATGATGTCCTCTGCACCAATATTAGCCGCCCCACTACCTAAAGAGCCAATGCTGCTCTATGTAGCCGCAACCAACCGAGTTGTAAGTGTAGTAGTAGTGGTTGAACACGACGAGGAAGGAAAATCATTCCAGAGACCGGTGTATTACCTAAGCGAGGTATTGTTGACCTCAAAGAAGAATTACCCACATTACCAAAATATGGCATATGGAGTGTATATGGCAGCCAAGAAACTCAAACATTACTTTGAGGAACACCCCATCAAGGTGAAATGTGAGGCACCCATATTAGAGATTATGAGCAACAAAGATGCTAGCGGCTGAATAACGAAGTGGGCAATTGAGCTGGCCCCATACGCACCACAATTCGACATAAGGGATGCGATCAAATCGCAGGCTGTGGCGGATTTCTTTGTGGATTGGGACGAGATGCAATACGAACCACCTTTGCCCAACTCAAATTATTGGTGAATGCACTTTGACGGGTCAAAGCTGAAGTAAGGACTTGGCACCGGGGTAGTGCTTACCTCGCCCAAGAAAGATCAGTTAAGATATGTCCTCCAAATTCACTTCAGCGCCAATGTTGCAGAATATGAAGCACTTGTGCATGGGCTTAAAGTGGCAAAGGAAGTAGGAATACATCGGATACAATGTTTTGGAGACTCGGATTTGGTGGTGCAACAAGTGTCTGGCAATTGGGATGCTCTGGACGCCAATATGGCCCTCTACAGATTCCGTGTTCAAAAGATAAGTGGGTTCTTTGAGGGGTGTGAATTCCATCACGTACCTCAGGTTGAAAATGAGGTAGCCGACGTGTTGTCCAAGTTGGGCTCATCCCGGCAACCGATCCCGCCAAATGTTGCTTTGGAGCACTTAAGAAAACCATCTATTACACCATCACCAGAATCCGAGTCAATCTATATCCCGGCCCTCTCCGGGTCAGAAGCTACACCTATGGAAATAGATTGGGGAGGTACTTCAGCAAACCCGAGGACTGCTTCAGCAAACTAGGAGACTATTTAGCTAAACCCGGCAGGGGTTATGTCGGTGGATGCGATAGAAATCGATGAACAAATTTTTCCCATCCGGCTTATACCCGCTTGGGCTAAGCCAATATTTGATTTCCTAAAGGAAGGAATTTTGCCGGATGATGAGGCACTCTCAAGGCAAATCCAGAGAAGAGTGAAGGCGTATACTATCATCAACACGAAGCTATACAAAAGAAGTGTAACCACTATGCTGCAACGATGCGTAGATCCGGAAGAAGGGCTTCACATACTCCGAGATATCCACTAAGGAGAATGTGGTCATCATGCATCTTCAAGAGCATTAGTGGCAAAGGATTTCTGGCATGGATTTTACTGGCCAAATGCCTTGGAACAAGCAGAGGATCTTGTGAGGAAATGCAATGGATGTTGGAGGTACGCCACAAAAACCCATGTGCCAATGTCGGAACTCAAGACCATCCCCATTACTTGGCCATTTTCTATATGGTTCCTAGACATGGTAGGACCATTTAAGCCGACTAAGGGAGGAATGGCCCATATCTTGGTTATGGTGGACAAGTTCACAAAATGGATTGAAGTGAAGCCAATTAGGAAATGTGATGGGGCAACAGAAGTGAAGTTCATCAAGGATATAATCTTGAGATATGGCTATCCCCATAGTATCATAATTGATAATGGCACGAATTTTGTTGAAGGAGCATTTGCTAGGTTCTGCCGAGAAAACAAGATCTGGCTAGACGTTGCCTCAGTAGCCCACCCCGCATCGAATGGGCAAGTGGAAAGATCCAACGGACTAGTCTTGTCCGGGATAAAACATTGCCTCCCGAAATGGCCAGGGGTATCCCCCAACATTACCCGGGGGTATCCCCCCAACATTACCCATGACGACGGACGTCACCTGTGACAACTTAATGGCATACCAGTACCTCCTTCACAAGGAAAGGAGACAATTGATCAAGATGCAAAGGGGCCTAGAAGAGCTAAGAAGAAGAGCCGATGAATCAAGCATGCGACAGACACAACTCAGCTCCACCAGCAACTCCGAAGGCGTCAGAGGATGACCACAACCAAGAAGGGGTGGCTCTCGATCGAATAATATACCTAAAGCCGACAGATGCAACATCACTCGAGATTTGGACCTATCATTCATGTCCATAGATCCAACAAGCCATATCAGGGCTAAAACATCACAAGCCGCCCTCGTTACGGCTTAGACCTACTTAATCACTACCCAACTAGCAGCCGACGATCCGCGGGTAGTCATCCATCATTCCGCCCTGATGAACCTCGACATGGTAGGGCAACACTCGCAAAAGGAGACTAGGAGATTGTCCTGTGATCCAACAGGTCACCATGTCGTCGCAGCAGCCGTCGGTAGATGGAAAACACCTGAAGATCCATGTCACCATACCACGCACGCTCTCCGCGCGGCCACAATGCAAGGGACGACATCACACAAAGAAAAATTGATAAATCTCGGGAAATACACAGAAGATACTCGGAAGAGAAAAGCGAGGATGGCCTCGAAGAATGTGGCACGAGTTGATTTACCCATCGGGTACGCAATACGCCAGTACCATAGGATTTCAAGTTGCCGCACGATCGCCAAAAATACGATGGCCTCCAAGAGCCAGAAGCATGGTTGGACGATTATCTGCAAACAATGAAACTTCTAGGGAGATCAAAAGCCTCGGCTATGCAGAGCCTGTAGTTACACTTAACCGGAGCCGCACGGTCTTGGCTACAACATTTACCTGAAGAATAAATTAGTAGTTGGGGTGACCTGGAGGAAAAATTCATCTGAAACTTCAACTCCACATTTAAGTGACCCGCATCCATGGAGGAGCTGAGGGTGTGCAAGCAAAGATCAGGAGAACCAATATGCTCATTCATACAATGATGGAACATCTTCAAGAACTCAGCCGAGAACATCTCTGACGAAAGGGCGATCGATGCTTTCAACGATAGTCTGCGCTGAGAAGAATTCATAGAGGAGATGGGTCAGGTCAAGCCGAAACTGATCTCCCAACTAATGGATATGGTGAGTCGATGGGCCAACGGTGAGGACGTAGTAAACAACAAGCGGGTCGCTCACCTCGAAGAATATTGTGAGAGGCAAAACAATGACAATAGGAGATGACATAACTATGATGGCTAGAGAGGGCCAAGCCATGTTGCGGCTAGCTACATCAACGAGGACAACCGCAGGAGTGATAACCGTAGTAGAGGATATCAAAACAATCGAGAAAAGGAGGACCAAGTGGGACAACACAATAGTACCGGCCGAGGCAGCCAAGGTAAGCCCTAATGCCAGCTGTGAAGATGCTGGATGGCCCGTTCCACATGCACTACTACGTCGCTCATGAAAGATTGCCGCACTTTCTTGGTGCTCAATCGAGCCATTAGCATTAACATAGCCGTGGCAGCAAACCAGGGGTATAGCACCGCCCTGGGGAGAATATCATTTTGCGGCCCAAAAGTTGGGTTGCCTAGGCAACGCGATACCCAAGTTCCCAGAAATCAGCCGCGATGACTACAGTTGGTGTGCCAAATACTCAGAGGGTCTTTTTCGGCACGAATTCAACTTTACGTTTCAATACAAAAAATCAGGCTACCGGCCGTCAAGTTGGGTTCCTCCTGTCAGTTCTCGCCGTTATGTCGGTCCCGTTTCTTAGGTGTCAATTAGGCTTGCAGCGTTGGCGCCTGCATCAATTACGCGTCTTCTTCTTCCCCAGAGCGACAATCTGTGGGGCGTCGCAGCCATGGCACGGAGCTGGGACGTGGATGAACCTGCTCGGCCTAGCTCTCCTTCCTGTAGGCTTGCAGCAGTGGTGCCTGCATCCATTACGCGTCTTCTTCTTCCCTGGAGCAGCAATCTGTGGTCATGGCCATGGTGCAGAGCTGGGACGTGACGAACCTGCTCGCCCCCGCTCTCCTCCCCATCCCGAGTCGGAGCTCGCCCTCACCATGGACGCACCCATGGCACGGTGCGGGGACGAGAATTGGTTCCCGGTGAGATCTATCACCGTGTCGACCATGCTTCGTTCTGTTTTCCTCCTCTAGAATCTGAGCTCGCCGTCGCCGTGGTATCACCCGCACCAATTCTGCCACCTCTGCCGAGGTCTCTATGGTAGCTCAAGTTCTGCCATGTTGGACCTGTAAGCGAATTCGGAGCTGGGCAGCGGCAACCCGTTGTTGAACCTGTAAGGAATTTGCTGAAGACTGTGTGCCGCTCCAAGGTCTTCGGCTGATGCCTTCGGCTTCTGCCAATGTCCACCGTCGATGTGAGATCATTTAGTTACTTCAATACAAAAATTCGACCAATTTAACTTGTTGATGTATTCCTTGACAATTATAATATAATCAAGCACTAGAGTTTTTTTGTAGTGTGCATGAGCATGATCAGTAATATAATTGAACACTAGAAATTTTAAGGCACTCCAAATAAAGGAGTAGATTAATATAGAAGGTTCACCAGAGACACCATGAATATATTGTCTTACATGCCACACACATGTAATAATTAACTAAAACAAAATAAAAGTAGGGGCGGCAGCAGGAGGCCGGGACACGGAGGCGCCTAGCAGGTCAGGGGCATTAGTAGGAGGCAGGGACATCCTAGTCGATGGGATACATGCCAGTCCTGACATAATCCCGGAGGAATTTGCTGAAGGCTGCGTGCCGTGCCAAGGTAATCGGCCTATGGCTTCTTCCTCCGCCTCTGGCAACGCCCGCCATGGTGCTGGATCTTGCTGTCGAGGTCCACGTTGATTGCTCTGCCACAGAATGGGCAAAATAGTCTCCACCTGCCATAGAAACGGATTAGCCCACACCATAATCGCCTCAGCACATAGCGACTCTTGTTGTCCCTAGATTCCTTGCTATCGTCCACTTCATCATCATCCTCCTGTTGATTTTTAAGAACATTAGAACTCATACATATGATTTAATTGTATTACAACTCAAGAATTAACAACATGTACATGTAAGACAATATATACATGGATATCAAAGAGAAAGCATCTCAGTAATAGTTTGATCAGTTCATAGATCATTTCATCTCAACACAATGACACTTAATTGCATCAGAGTGTATGTAGAATAAATCTAGGGGCCTCATAAGTTTCTTCAGGGATGGAGTGGGTGAACCAAGTAACAATTGCACAACCTATATTGTTCTTGTACATCGCCCCAGGTTCACTAACTCATCCCTGAAAAAATCTGACACCAATGTGTCTGCCTCTCTTTTGGGACAAATTTGAATCATTGGCCACAATAAGAAATTGAAATGTAATCGTAAAAAACAATATTCAGAGATATACATAGTTAGGTACAAAAACAAGCCTAAATATTGTAATTATAAATAAAAAACCAAACAATTGATCTTCAGGTACATGTTAAAAATACTTATGATCAAAACCATTCATATACATATGCATCATACGAATCATTAAAAGATCATAAACAATTCAAGGATTATATATGTAGTTCCATATGAGAATAAATCTAGGGCCTCATAATTTGTTTCAGAGATAGAGTTGGCGAACCAAAGTACCAACAACACAACCTATATTGTTTGTGTGCATTGCTGCCTCAAGTTCACCAACCCATCCCTAAAACACGACACCATCCTATGTGTCTCCCCTTGAACTCTTTTGGGGCAAATTTCAATCATCGTCCTGGGTGACAAACTGAAATGTAATTCTTATACACTATGAATGCATGGAATAGATAATTCAAATATCATAGTTCTATGAATGTAGAATAAAGACTGCGGCCTCATAAGTTTCTACAGGGATGGCGTAAGTGAACCAAGTAACAATTGCACAACTTATATTGATCTTGTACATGGCCCCAGGTTCGCTAACTCATCCCTGAAAAAATCTGACACCAATGTGTCTGCCTCTCTTTGTGGCAAATTTGAATCATTGGCCACAATAAGAAATTGAAATGTAATCGTACAAAACAATATTCAGGGATATACATAGTCAAGTACAAAAACAAACCTAAATATTGTAATTATAAATAAAAATCCAAACAATTAATCTTCAGGTACATGTTAAAAATACTTATGATCAAAACCATTCATATACATATGCATCATACCAATCGTTAAAAGATCAGAAACAAATCAAGGATCATATATGTAGTTCCATATGAGAATAAATCAAGGGCCTCATATTTTGTTTCAGAGATGGAGTTGGAGAACCAAAGTACCAACAGCACAACCTATATTGTTTGTGTGCATTGTTGCCTCAGGTTCACCAACCCATCCCTAAAACACGACACCATCATACGCGTCTCCCCTTGAACTCTTTTGGGGCAAATTTCAATCATCGGCCTCAGTTACAAACTAAAATGTAATTCTTATACACTATGAATGCATGGAATAGATAATTCAAATATCATAGTTCTATGAATGTAGAATAAAGATTGCAGCCTCATAAGTTTCTATAGGGATGGCGTAAGCAAACCAAGTAACAATTGCACAGCTTATATTGATCTTGTACATGGCCCCAGGTTTGCTAACTCATCCCTGAAAAAATCTGACACCAATGTGTCTGCCTATCTTTGGGGCAAATTTGAATCATTGGCCACAATAATAAATTGAAATGTAATTGTACAAAACAATATTCAGGGATATACATATGCATCATACAACGCATTCATAGATCAGAAACAATACAAAGATTATATATATAGGTTCCATATGAGAAAAAAATTAGGGTCTCATTTTTTTCAATGATGGAGTCGGAGAACCAAAATACCAACAACACAACCTATATTGTTTATGTGCATTGCTGCTTCAGGTTCACTAACCATCCCTAAGAAAACGAAACCATCATATGCCCTTGCACTATTTTGGGGCAAAATGGAACCATTGGGCTCAGTAAGGAATAGAAATGTAATGTTATAGGCATACTGTGTATCGAAATCAACACTCAACTAGCAAACTCAACTAGATGGCAGATGAGCAGATTGGGGTTTTGTGACTAGATGGATTGGGGTTTTGTGACTAAACTCAACTAGCTAGCAATGTAGTACCTCGGACTCCTCATCAGGGACCTCCTCCTTGATCTCGTCATTCTCCGCAATTGCGTCGAAGATTTCTTGTACGGCGATGGGGTCGTTGATGTGGAGCACCGGATTGCCTCCGCCTGCCGCCTGCCCCCCATCCAGATCTGCTGCTGGCACCACGACGTTGTCGGCCACTTGCTGCTCGGCGGCGATGGCTCCTACCTGCTGCTCGGCGGCGACGGCTACTGGATGGACGGATGAGCCTACACCCTCAACGGTGCGGCGACGAGCGACGTTCGTGCCCGGAGAAGACGCCTCCGCCTACTTGGCAACGACCGAGCCATCTGATGCTACGCCTTCAACTGGCTTCACCTTCGGCTTGTGTCCATGTGTACGCTTCATGGCGCACCAAGGGGAGGAGGTAGTGCAAGCGAGGGAGCTTTGGCGCGCATGGTAGGTGCAGATTGGGGTCTTGGGGCTAGACAGACTGGGGTAAAATGACACGAGCACATGGAAGAAGAAGGTGGAGGGGGGTTATAAACACTGGACCGTTCGTAGTCCTCGAGTGGACACGTGTGGTGTGCGGGGGGCTACCATGATCTCCACCTTTTTTTGGGTTCCTTTTTTTTGAAACAGCCATGATCTCCACTTTAGAGCTGCATTGAAAACACGCTCATGGCAGACCTCGATTCCACTGCATGTAAGTGGCGTGGAACCAATTTCTAGCAACGTTAGATCTACTCGAGGGAGGCCCTTGACTCATGGAAGTTACTAGCGGTAGGGCCCAGTTAGAAGTGAGATTGAGAGCGCTGCATAAAAATGGGATATGTCTTATTAAAATCAAGTGGCAATAAATTGCAGCGTCTCGTCGACAACCGTGCACTCGATGACCCCGTTGCCTTGCGCATGTGTTGTAGTAGCAGTAGTAGACTTTTCAGACTTGATTAAACGTGACATGACCGCTCGACGACTTTTTCCATGGACGGCATCGTGTTCCTTCTTGTAGAGGGAGACGTCAAGATGGGGCCTCGTCAAGATGGTAGCTCGTTAACTAGCAGTTTGAAAGAGTACCCTTTTCCACTCTCGCTAAACAGATATGTTTCATTTTGCCCAAATTGGTAGCAAATCTAGAGAAGATTCTCTCTTTGATAATTCGTTCCCTTTTGGACCTCCTTTTGCCTCCGACCAGGTAGCAAATCGAGAGCAGCAAATCACACCAGGCAGAATACATTCATTTAGAAAACAAAACAAATGTAGATATAGCTGTGTGCACCTAAATAGGATATACCGATAGAAAGTAGGCTACTTAACGAGGTTCGATGCATTCATCCAGAAGTAGGATGCAAGCAAAATGTAGAAAATCAAAAGAAGCTGCTTAGCAACAGCAGCCGCCGTAGATGTAGATACATTCAAGGACACATCCAATGCATCCTTCATGCGCCCGTGCCTCCGCTTCCTCCCTCCGGCGCTTCCTCCACTTCTTGCTGCCCAGTCCCTTGATCTTGGGGGCCTTGGGCCTGATTGGAGGCATGCGGCCCTCTTTGATGGCCACCCGCTGGAGGTTTCGGAGGTGAATGCTGAGAGCCCAGTGTTCAGCGATGTAGGTGTTGATGTTCACGTCTTGCGCTCGCCGGCTTTGTGGATGCCAGAGCCCGGGGCCTCTGCATGCTTCAGTAAGGAGTTGAAGACAGTACCGATGAGACTCACCCGGTAGAAGGGGCAGCGCCAGTAGCCACCCCTGAAGAAGGCGTTGTACAGGCCGACCCGCAGCCTCCTTAGCACCTGACGAGCCTTGGTGTGCATGGACTCGTCATCGGTACAAACGTCGCTACCGGAAACCTATTGGAAGAAAAGGAAAATGGGGGAGTAGATGATCTAAGAAGATTGAGCAATCCAAATGCGAACAAGCGAATCCTAATAAACCAAGATCTAGCATGCAACGATGGGAACGATAGAAGAACCAGGGGAGGGGAGCAAGCCCTAGTTACCTCCGACCATGGGTCGTCGATGCCGGTGTCGTAGTGGTTCAGCGGAGCGATGTACTTATCTGGATCGTAGGTTATTGGGGGGATACCCCCGGGTAGGGTCACGCCGGGGTATAAAGGCCAAGTTAGCCGAGGTAAGGCAAGGTCAAAGCGAGAGCTAGCTGATGACCCACAAGTATAGGGGGTGTATCGTAGTATTTTTGAGGGAAGTGAAACCCAATTTATTGATTCGACACAAGGGGAGCCAAAGAATATTTATAAGCCTTAACAACTAAGTTGTCAATTCAACTGCACCTGGAAACAATCTTGCTCACAGCAGTTTATCAGTAGCAACAGTTTTGTAGTAGGAATATCAAAGTAGCAGCAACAGTAAAGTAAAGACAACAGTAACAATAGTAGTAAACAGTAGGATTCGAGTGCGGTAGGAATAGGGATGGATGGACGGGCGTTGCATGGACAATACAATTCACATAGCAATTAGAACATAGGGCAATTGCAGATAAATAAGATAAAGCATCCACGTACTAGACAATTCTAGGCATGTGTTCCATATATAGTCATACGTGCTCGCAATGAGAACTTGCACAACATCTTTTGTCCTGCCAGCCCGTTTGCAGCAGGGCCTCAAGGGAACTACTGGCAATTAAGGTGCTCCTTTTAATAGAGCACCGGAGCAAAGCATTAACACTCCATGAACACATGTGATCCTCACATCAAAGCCATTCCCTCCGGTTATCCCGATTTATGTCACTTCGGGGCCATCGGTTCCGGACAACAACGTGTGTATACAACTTGTAGATACGACCATCAACAATACTATCATAATGAATCAATAACATGTTCAGATCTGAAATCATGGCACTCGGGCCCTAGTGACAAGCATTAAGCATCACAAGTCGCAACAAAGTCATAAAGCACTAATACAATATACTAGGCACCATGCCCTAACAATCTGATGCCATTACATGAACGATCTCATCCAATCCCTACCATCCCCATAGCCTACAGCGGGGAATTACTCACTCATAGATGGGGGAAACATGGATGGTCAATGGAGAAGCGATGGTGATGATGATGGCGATGATATTCTCCAATTCCCTGTCCCGGCAGGGTGCCAGAACGGAGTTTCTGGTGCTGTTTCGTGGAATCTGGTGGTGGCGGTGGAGCGGAACTCCTTCTGGAAAAACATCAAACTCCCCTGAGTTTTTAGGTCAGAAGGAAACTTATAGGCGAAGAGGGAGACCGAGGGGTAGTCTGGGGCGGCCAGACCACCCCCTAGCGCGGCCTGGGCTTGACCGCGCGGCTAGGGGGTGTGACCTAGGCCCAGACCCCCTCCGTCTCATATTCTGGCTCCGGGAGTCTTCTGGTGAAATAGGATTTTTGGCATATTTTCTGGGATTTTTCATGATTGTTGATTTTCTGGACAAAAAGTAGACACCAATGCAATTCTGCTGAATACAATGTCAGTCCGCGTTAGTTGCATCCAAATCACACAAGTTTAGAGGAGAAACAATAGCAAAAGTGTTCGGGAAAGTAGATACGTTTTGGACGTATCAACTCCCCCAAGCTTAGCTCATTGCTTGTCCTCAAGCAATTCAGTTGAAAACTGAGTGCGATAAAAGAACTTTCATGAACACATTTGCTTCATATGATGTATATATTCTCAGCATGTGATCAACTACTTAGACAATTCATAATAAAGAGTATGCAACTAAGTTTACTTAACAGGCATTGCAAGCTATGAGGAGATTCCAACTCAAAAATAATAAGTAGCATGAGCATAAACATAAGCAACATTACAATGCTCATAACAAGGTATGATAGAGTGGTATCTCGCTTGCCTTTGATTATGAATGTCAAGGCACCTCTGAAGTTCAAGTGATGACTAGAAGTAAAGATATCAAAGATACAAGCATCAAAGTCATAACACAAATAATCAAGTAATGGGACAAGCACAAAGAATAACAAGTATGCTCTCAAGAAGGTGCTCAAAGAATATATGGAGACTCAACAAGTAAAGGAAAAGATTTTGAATAATTTGAAAAGCTTCGAAATGCTGAAAGTATGGTACTCATTAGCTTTGAGCTTTCATTGCCCCTATCATAAGCATCTTTAATGTGGTTAAGGTGAAAGTGAGGTCCAATCTGAGTTATATGCTTAACAGACTATAAACTGAAAATCCCATGTGCCTTGAGTACGAGGGCCGCTCCTCATGCTACTCAACTTTAGTTACCGGTAAGTTCTTGTCATCATAAATATGTGTGTATCATAGAGAACCGCCAATGGGGTACCCCTTGCCCGATGATACGGAAGAATCCCCATATCAAAATGACAAGGCAAGCAGACAATGAGTATCTCAGCAATCTTCTTATTTACCATGGGAAAATGGTGCTTTTTTCTCTCTTTCCTCTTTTCATAAATCTCTTTTTTTCTTTTCTTTTCTCAATAGCTATCTCTCTTTTTTATAAGAAGAATTATTCATAGATATCATTATGGTTACGCTGCAGGTTTCCACCATGTCAGCATGGATTAGACCATCAGCCCAGGCGTTTCTCTAACACACATACATAACTCCATGGACTTACAAGCTCCCCTTTTGTTTCACACCGACGACATCCACAAACAAAAGAGCATGGTATCAACTGGGTATATAGTTACAAGTCTTGAAAGCGTTCCCCGTGACAACACGGTTCTGCTAATCCCCAGCCTATAATTTGCAAGCATATAACTTTCATGGACAGTCACAATGGTTCAGGTTTATTAAGTGCAGAAAATAAAGTGTGCCATCAAGTTCGTGAGAGCTTTACTAACTAACTTTCTCATAACAAGCAAACATTTTATTCGAAAGAAAACAAGGCATAATGAATATGCACGGGAGTAGCAAATGATGCTAATAGGTAGGTATGGTGGACACTTTGGCAATATTTGGTTTAAGGGAGTTGGAAACATGAGTAAAGTACTCAGTGAAAGTGAAGGCTAGCAATAGTAAGGGAGCGACAAATGAGAGAGCAATAGCTGTCATAATCATGCTTGCAACAAAACATGACTAATCATGGCATGAAAGTGATTCAAGATCCTCAAGGCAAAATCATTCATCGAGGCTTAACTGATTATTACAGTCATGTGCATGCGTGAGCATGTGCCAAGTCAATTCAAATGAAACATTCAGAGGAGGATACCACGGTCTCATACCAAGTTATGAATAGAATAATGCAAGCAAAAATTCATAAGACATGCTACAAACTATTAGCGAGCTAGAGCTAATCATAAGAAAGCAAGACCTACTAAGCATCCAAAGATAACATACACCTTACACGAACAGACTAAGCATGCGCACAGTGATGAGTATATGTACAAAAATGAAAACAAATAGAGTTCGTTACCAGCCTCTTACCACGCCTCAAGTTGCCATTAATCCTCGTTATTGCTCTTCACTTGTGTGGCTTGAATAATAATATTATGAAACCGAATCCCACTGAGGACTGATGAACCCTGCAACAACTCACAAAGCCAAAGAAGAACGACAAATATTTTTGTTGTTTTCGATTTTTAAAACAAGAACCAAAAAGGAAAAACAAGCAAAGCAAAATATTTTTGTGTTTTTCGAATAGTTCAAACAAAGAAAAAGGAAAAACAAACCAAGGTAAAAAGAAGAAGAAGCAAACCAAAGAGAAACAACAGAAATATTTTTGGTCTTTTTGTGTTTTAGAAAGCAAAAGCAAAGAAAAAGCGAAAACTAAAAAGAGAACGAAACATGAATATACAAAGTACCGACGCAACATGATATGGAGATGAGTGCGGTGTCGGCATACCTCCCCCCAAGCTTAGGCTTTTGGCCTAAGTGGGTATCAATCCATGTACGAATAAGGGTTCTAAGAAGGTGGATCATGATAAGAATGGTCGTAGTTGGTACCGTGGGAAGAACAGGAAGCTCCCCAATCATAAGCAGGCTGCTGATATGAAGACTCTCCCTCATTTGAGGGCTGGACCAAATCATCCGTGACCTCCCTTCTAGTGTCCTGCTCCTATTGGGAGAGCTCTCCCAAGTACGTGTCAAGCTCCTCCTTAGTGAGGGACCATCCTTCCCTGTTATCAAGGTTAAACAAAACAGGTGCAGGCAAAAGAACAACACGCTCGGACTTGCTCTTTCTCCAACCAGATTTGAGAAAGGTTATTTCATAAGATAACTCACTCATACTAGCCCACGAGGAAACAAATTTATGCTGTATCATGGAATTAAGATCAAGACTCTCTATGGGAAACTGTAGGTCTAGATGACGAGGCACTAAACCATGCAATGCTAGTAAACGAGAAGCAATGAGGCCTCCACAAATTCCACCTTTCTCATGGTTAGCAGCAAGACGGAAAGCTATCAAAGCCCCTAAGTTGTAAGACCTATATCATTTAAGAGCAGCAGAGATAAATGCTAGATCATATGAAGATAACTTATTGGCAGTTTTCCTAGCAAGAACACACTTGGCAACAAAGTAGGCAAAGTAACGAATGGAGGGAAGGTGAATGTTACGGATTTTTCCATTCTCCTTCGAGAAGCTGCTCCCTTGGCAAATTTCTGCGTATAAATCCATGAGTGCTTCAGGTCGCTCCTTAATCCTTCTACATGATCCCCATTGAGGTACCTTAATAGCTGCACAAAAATCATTAAGAGAAAGGCCGACAGCAGTATTGTAAATTTTGTAATGGACCATGGGGTTAGGCAAAGAGTGACTAAATTGGAAGTCCTGCACCACAGACATGGTTAGCTTCACAAATTGGCAAGGTTCATCTTCCAAAAAGTGCTCTAATCCTGCATTAGAAACCAAAGTGTGGAAATCTTGGAGAATTCCTGTAGCTCTCATGAACTCAGAACATGGATAAATGGAGGGAAAAACTTCCTCCTCCTAGTGGACCTTCATGATCTCACACACCCATAGTTCATGTTGGTTAGGTGGTGCTCACTCATCTTCTATTATGAAATTTAAATACCTATTAAACAAGTGATTGCAAAGTAAATATAATGAAGGATTCTACTCATAGGGACTTGTAAGAGGCCTAAACATGCATCAAAACTATATCTCTAGGCATCAAACAAGCTTACAAGCTCTCATAACTAGTCACCTACAGTAGCAAAATACTCAATATATAATCCACTAAACACAAATCTACTTGGACAAGGAGAGGAGTCACATACCAGGGAACAAATGCTCCAAATTTCAGCAAGAAAGATGGGCTGAGCAAGAAGATCGAAAAAATTGAGAGCAAGCACAGCAAGAACGCGATTTTGAGCAATGAACTGGAGCTTACTCAGGAGAGAGAAGAAAGTGGCAAGTGAGAGAGTTAGTGGGGGGCCAAGGGTGGCCCACACCAGGGCATGGCGCCACCAGGGCAGGCCATGCCACCAGGTGGTGTGCCTGCCTGGTGGGTCCCCCTGGTACCTCCCAGGCACTCCTCTGCCCCTTTTTTCACGTAAAAATTTAATATGAATTTTCTGGAATTTTTCGAGACACTTTATTTTTGGGCATTTTTCAGGAATGGAAGAATGATTTTCTGACAGACAGATTTTTTTTGGAATATGATGCAAGGAAAAAACAAAACTAGAACTACAGAAATTCTAAAACACTCTAAAATGCAAGCAACTAACAACAAAGAAAACTAAATGAAAGCAAAAACTAAAATGGATAGAATAGAAGTAAACGGAGATAATCATAGTGAAAACATTGTTTTCTTCAATGAAATCCTTTTGCTAAAAAGGTTGATCAGGTCTCGTTACCAAAAAAAATTCATATGAGACAAAATTTTGTATTCCACGAATGATCATGTTACCTAAACCTTGATAGCAATGGTCCCAATCATAATAGTTTCAAATTTTTCTCCTGGTATGGGACAATATATTTCTCCAACTTGAATGCCCTAAACATGTTCAATTGAATTCAAACCATAAGTTCTTTCAACCTTCTTGGGGAAATAGACAGTATGTTCCTGGTGATTCACATTGAAAGTCACCTTTCCTTGATTACAATTAGTAACAGCTCCTGCAGTATTAAGAAAAGGTCTCCCAAGAATAATAGACATATTATTATCTTCAGGCATTTCAAGCACAACAAAATCAGTTAATATCAAGCAATTATGAGCCACTTGAATAGGAACATCCTCACATATACCAACAGGAATAGTGGTAGATTTATCAGCCATTTGCAAAGATATATTGGCTGGTATTAATTTTTCTAGTTGAAGCCTCTTATAGAGAGAGAAAGGCATAACACTAACTCCAGCTCCCAAATCACACAAAGGAGTTCTAACATAACTGTTCTTAATAGAGCAAGGGATAGTTGGAATCCCTGGGTCTCCAAGTTTCTTAGGAACCTTACCATTGAAGGTATAATTAGCAAGTAAAGTAGACATTTCTTCATTAGGGATCTTCCTTTTATTCGAGACAATATCCTTCATATACTTTGAGTAAGGAGGCAATTTAATAGCATCAGTCAAAGGAATTTGCAGGAATAGAGGTTTCATCCACTCGCAAAACTTATTATAGTGTTCATCTTCCTTTGACTTGTGTTTCTTATCAGGGAAAGGCATAGGTTTTTGGACCCAAGGCTCTCTTTCACTACCATGTTTCTTAGCAACAAAATCTTCTTTGGTGTATTTAGTATTCTGAGTGTGGTTTTCAGGATCTTCTTCAACCTTTTCTTCATTATGAACTTCATTTTCTTTATTACCACTTTCACTTTCAGCATCAAAGATTGATATACTATTAGGATCTATAGCAGGTTCAGAGGGTTCTACAACAGTTTTATGTTTCTTTTTCCTTTTATTATGAGTAGAGCCACTATTTTCAGCTTGTTGAGAATCTTGCTCAATTCTTTTGGGATGCCCCTCAGGATATAGAGGACCCTGGGTAGCAGCACCACTTCTAGTTCTAATTTCATAAGCATGTTTTTCTTTAGCAGCATTAACTAGCAAGGCTTTTTGCACTTTAACGAGTTGATCTATTTGAGTTTGAACCATTTGAAAGTGTTTAACAATCATTTTAACATCATTAGAGGTTCTTTCCACAATATATTTCAACTCAACAATAGCTCTAGTGTTTTCCATTAGATGATTTTGCACCCTTTTATTAAATTTATCTTGCTTAACAATAAAGATATCGAATTCTTCTAAGCATTGATCAGGAGGTTTAGAGTAAGGGATATCACCTTCATCAAAGTGTTGGAGAGAGTGTACCTCAATAGTGGGTGAGTACGGAATAGGCTTACATAATTCTTCTATAGGAGGTAAATTCTTGACATCTGCAGCTTTAATTCCCTTCTCCTTAAGACATTTCTTAGATTCCTTCATCACTTCATCATTTAATTCAATAACTCCCCTCTTCTTTGTTGTTGGAATAGGCACCGGAATAGTAGGTTCAGGTACAATTACTTCAGATATAGCTTGTTTAGGAGGAGTCCAATCTTCATAATTCTTACTTATTTTAGCCATTAACTCCTCAGCTTCCTTAGGAGTCCTATTCCTGAAAACACAATCAGCACAACTGTCTAGGTATGTCCTAGATTCCTCGGTTTGTCCATTATAAAATATATCAAGAAGCTCATTCTTAGGTAATGGACTTCCAGCTTGTGCATGAATCAAAGCACAAAACCTTGCCCAAGATTCAAACAATACCTCCTTTTCTCCCTGTTTAAAATCAAAAAGTTCCTACAAAATAGCATGTCTAGCACTAGGAGGAAAATATTTCTGGAGGAAAGTACTAATCAAGCACTTAGGGCTATCAATAGATCCAGGAGGCAAATTACTAAACCAAGTTTTAGCTTCTCCTTTCAGTGAAAAGGGGAAGATCTTAGCAACAAAGTAAGTACGCATCTTAATATCATCAGAAAACAAACCACTCATGGTAGAAAGTTCATTCATATGTGCTACCGCATTTTCATTCTTAGTCCCACAAAAAGGTTCTTTCTCGACAATAGCTATGTTAGATAGATCGAGAGAGAAATCATAATCTTCATATATAATGTTTATGGGAGAAGCAGCAAACTTAGCAATAGGAGACAATTTGGGTCTAATAGTACGCCTCTCAAGGAGACTCTTAGCAGCGCTCCTATCATGGGTGTTTTTACATTCTTCAATAAATTCATCGGTCATCTCAACATAACCATCTTCAATATCATAACTTTCACTAGCCTCAGGAGAACTAACAGGTGTGGTAGTGTCTTCATTAGGAGTTACAGTATTTCCAGCTGTAGTTCTAGGAATCGTAGCATCTAGGAAAGGACCTAATGAACCACTCTTTTCAAGCACAGTAGAAGCAGCATCATAAGCATCAGAAGTTTCAGATTCAGCAGTAGTAGCGTGTGTGTAGCATGTGTATGTGGTGGTGTAACGAGCTTACTCATAACAAATGGTGAATCAAGAGCAATAGAGGTGTTTAGAACCGTACCTCTGCTTGTAGTGGATGGTAAAATAGGAACCTTGCCATCACGAGACTTACCCATGATGGATGGATAGCAGCGAACAATAGAGAATCCAAGTGAACTTGATAAATAAAGCTATGCTCCCCGGCAATGGCGCCAGAAAATAGTCTTGATGACCCACAAGTATAGGGGGTGCATCGCAGTATTTTCGAGGGAAGTGAAACCCAATTTATTGATTTGACACAAGGGGAGCCAAAGAATATTTATAAGCCTTAACAACTGATTTGTCAATTCAGCTGCACCTGGAAACAATCTTGCTCACAACAGTTTATCAGTAGCAAGAATTTTGTAGTAGGAATAGCAAAGTAGCAGCAGCAGTAAAGTAAAGACAACAGTAACAATAGCAGTTAACAGTAGGATTCGAGTGCGGTAGGCATTGGGATGGATGCACGGGCGTTGCATGGACAAGACAATTCACATAGCAATCAAAACATAGGGCAATTGCAGATAAATAAGATAAAGCATCCAAGTACTAGATAATCCTAGGCATGTGTTGCATATATAGTCATACGTGCTCACAATGAGAACTTGCACAACATCTTTTGTCCTGCCAGCCCGTTTGCAGCGGGGTCTCTAGGGAACTACTGGCAATTAAGGTGCTCCTTTTAATAGAGCACCGGAGCAAAGCATTAACACTCCGTGAACACATGTGATCCTCACATCAAAGCCTTTCCCTTCCGGTTATTCCGATTTCTGTCACTTCGGGACCATAGGTTCCGGACAACAACGTGTGTATACAACTTGTAGATAAGACCAAAAACAATACTATCATAATGAATCAATAACATGTTGAGGTCTGAAATCATGGTACTCGGGCCCTAGTGACAAGCATTAAGCACAACAAGTCGCAACAAAGTCATAAAGCACTAATAAAAGATACTAGGCACCATGCCCTAACAATCTGATGCCATTACATGAACGATCTCATCCAATCCCTACCATCCTCATGGCCTACAGCGGAGGATTACTCACTCATAGATGGGGGAAACATGGATGGTCGATGGAGAAGAGATGGTGATGATGATGGCGATGATCTCCTCCAATTCCCCGTCCCGACAGGGTGCCAGAACGGAGTTTCTGGTGCTGTTTCGTGGAATCTCGTGGTGGCGGCGGAGCGGAACTCCTTCTGGAAAAACGTCGACCCCCCCCCTGAGTTTTTAGGTCAGAAGGCAACTTATAGGCGAAGAGGGAGACCGAGGGGCAGTCTGGGGCGGCCAGACCACCCCCTGGCGGCCAGACCACCCCCTCTTGTATTCTGGCTCCGGGAGTCTTCTGGTGAAATAGGATTTTTGGCATATTTTCCGGGATTTTCCTGATAGTTGATTTTCTGCAGAAAAAGTAGACACCAATGCAATTCTGCTGAAAACAGCGTTAGTCCGTGTTAGTTGCATCCAAATCACACAAGTTTAGAGGAGAAATAATAGCAAAGGTGTTCGGGAAAGTAGATACGTTTTGGACGTATCACTGGCCAAGTCGCCTCAAGGCAGGCCAACTTACGGAGTAACCCGGCCCGGAAGATGTCTGCCTAACCGTGTCCCGGCCGACGTATATCGTACGTCGGCAGGTTCTTTGTATCTTGTCAAAAGGTACCCACGGGTCCGGGTTAACTAGGCCCGAGCCGGGTTATACAAGGCTTGCAAGAGAAGGAAGGTATCGCGCTAGTCAAAAGGTGGTCTCTGTGCGCTAAAGCGTGAGCGAAGCGAACAGAGGGAGGGACCAGCAGGGCATGGCCGACAAAGGTGACGTTGCTTATGTCGGCTGACGCTGGCGCCACAGAAGGTTACATAGCCTCTGCATGGCTTACGAAGGGAAAAGGAGACCCGGTCGGTTTGCTATTTTCGGAGAGGCATATTCCCTGGAATATGCCTCCACGTATGCCCTAACTGGGAACCTAGCCTCCCCTATATAAGGAGCACTAGGGTCTCTGTAGAAGGGGTTGGCGGATGAGTAGTTTGTTCTTTGGGTGAAAGTTGTGGTGAGAGTAAGAGAGCTTCTTCTTCCTCCTCTCCCCAATACAGCTCAAGGAGCATCTGTAAACTCAGTGAACATTGAGAATACTAAGCATCTGTGTGTGGAATCACCACACTATCCCTCCCTAGATTCCTCTAGTGCATATTGGACCCACCTTTAGCCTATCCATGGCATCTGCCGTGATACCACCATGACAGTTGGCGCCCACCGTGGGGCTAGCGGCGCTAGCAGGAGTGAAGATCCGGACGGGAAGCATCTTCGGCAACGGCGAGCGCATTGTCTCTAGGCTCGTTCAGTGCTTTGGAGCGCTGGACTACGTCAGCGACATTGCTGGTAGCTTGGGCAAGCGACCTCCACCGTGCAATGGCCTCTTCGTCAAGCTTGGTGCCCACAAGATCTACGTCGGCATCGATGTGTCATGCGTTCACCCACAGCACGTCATCGAAGGAGGCGAGCCACCCCTCAGCGCAGCTTACGGTGCGTGTATCCCTTGCTCTCCTAACCGCGCTGAGGTGATGATGACATCGCCTAACGTTGGCACGAGCAAGGACCCGTCACCAGATCCGGAGGTAACACCCAAGGCACCGAGGAAAAGTAGAGGACCTCCGCTAGAGAGGCCAGAAAACGTGTTGCAGCAGGCGATAGATAGCTTGGCAAGCCCCATAGCACCCTTGGTAGATCCGGCTCAGCCACAGGCCGAGTTAGAGGAAACTAGGCAGAAAATACTAGAGGGCGCGAAAAAGATAGCTGCGGCTCAGCAGTCATTGAACATGACGCTGCGTGAGTACGCATGAGCAAATAAGGTAGGTGCTGTAAAAGTAAAAGGGAGAAACCTCATCAGTGAAATGAACAAAGAGGGTGAGACTAGAGTTGAGGAATCAGAGAACCTTCTATCCATGGGCCTGCCAAAGTATAGCACCACAACAAAGAACCTCAGAGCTGCGGATGCGGCTGCATCCAAACTAGAAGGTTTGACGGGTGAAGCCCGGCAAAGACAGCAGGAGAGGGTCAACAAGTTAGTTCGGATCGCTAACAGACAGAATGAAGAGTTGCTCAGGGCTAACCCGGCAAGAGCTGGGGCTTCGAAGGTCGTTTATTCGGCAGTGGGTAACCCGGAGAAATCTGCCGAGACTGCATCATCCCCTCATGATGACCCTAGAAGAGAGGAAGTGGTAACCTCGGAAAGGAGAAACAAACAGATAGTCCCGTATGACCTGACAAGGGAAGGGAAAGGAAAAGCAATATAGGGAGATAAGGATCGACAAAGTGTCAGCCGAGGTGAAGCTGGCCGAGGTAACCGCGACCAAGGCAATGTCGGTCAGAGAAACGCTGAAAACGGCAATGCCGGACAGTGTAACTCGGCGGGTGCAGGGAAAAACCTACCTCGGCAACAACAGCAGCAGAATGTACCTCGGCAAGAGCAGAGTGCCGGCTAGGGTATGCGGAATAATTGTGCTCGACAAGAGCAAGACAGATACAACGACGGTGATTCGGAAATGGTGAATGCAGGATACCATAGGCCAGATCATCATGTGATAGGGTCAAGATTGGGAAGCAGGAACTTGTTGCCTGATGACGCCAGGTTAAAGCTGGATCGGCTCTACAGGTCGGAGAAAATTGAGGGGCAAGGTCCTTCGGGTCCAGCGTGCTTTGGGCCCCGGATCATGAAAGAGCCTCCGGTACCTAACTTCCAGTTACCCAGATGCACGAAAACATATGACGACAACACCAAGCCGGAGGATTGGTTAATCAACTACACAACAGCAGTGAAAATTGTGATAGGCAATTTGAGATGGGTAGTGAGATACGTACCTCAGATGTTGGAGGGGCCAGCGAGGGTATGGTTAAACAATTTACCACCTAGTAGTATCAACTGCTAGCTGGATTTTGAAGAAATGTTCGTTAGTAACTTCTCGAGCACTTATCAGAGGCCGAATAGGCCATAGACCTTAGCAATGTGCAAGCAGAGACCAAATGAAACAGACCAGGAGTTCCTAACTCGCTGGTGCCACATGAGAAACTCATGTGAAGGCGTGATTGAGTCTCAGGCCATAGCTTTGTTTGCGTAATGGTGTAGATATGCAAGCATGCTGTGGCAAAGGTTACAAAGGGACATGCCAACTACACTGGCAGAGACAATCCGGATTGCCGATTCGTATGCTTTGGGTGATCCGACTCAACCCCGGCTAGTGTCAAACGAGTCAAATGAGGAGTACTACCAGTGAGACGGAGCCGGATCATCCCGGCTAAATGATTACCGGAGTAAGAGAAGAGATGATAGACCGGATTACAGGTACAGTTTGCAACAAGTTGCTGCTGTAAATCAAGATCAACCCGGAGCAGGGAGTAATCAGCATCAGAAAACTTGAGGGCAATAGTGGACTCCAAGAAATGATGGCAAGGAAACTTGGACGCCCGAGCAAAAGAGACAGTGGCAAGAAAAGAAAGACCGGCGGAGGTATACGTATGAGGCGATGCTGGATCAGCCGTGCAAATTTCACACGCCAAATCCGAGTAACCCGGCGGGTCATACAACCTGGCAATGTGAGTGGATGAGAAAGATAGAGCAAAGTGGCTCGGGTTATACTCAGGCACCTCGGAACGATCAACCTCGGCAGGAGTTACCTAGGCAACAGCTGCTCTCCGGAGCGAATACGCAACAGTTAATGTTGCCACCACCTCCGCCGAGGTATGAGAATCATGAGAGAAGGGATGCAGTGCATCATGTGGAAAACCAACATCAGCCAGATCAAAGATATCCCGGCAATGAGGGGAGAAATGAATACAGAGAGCATCACCAGAGTTACTGTGTGTTTACCACAAAGGAAACGGATAGAAAGAGCATGCAACGCCGACATATGGAAGTGAATGCGGTTATGCCGACAGTGACAAGGTATATGCCTTGGTCTGATCAAGAAATTACCTAGAGTATCAAGGACCATCCTAGGATCATGCTGAGTCCTGGTTCGTATGCACTAGTGCTGGACCCAACGTTCATCAGGCCAAACATCAATGTGAGGTTCTCCAAGGTGCTGATCGACAATGGCAGCAACATCAATATCATGTACATGGATACGATGCGCAAGTTGGGTATCTCAGAAAACATACTCCAAGCTACAAGGACAACTTTCCATGGCATTGTGCCTGGTATATCCTGTGAACCCATTGGCAAAGTCTGGGTTGCCGTGTTATTCGGCACAAGAGATAACTACCGAACTGAGAATTTGGAGTTTGAGATTGTGAACTTAGAAAGCGCATATCACACGTTACTCGGCAGGCCAGCCCTGAACAAATTCATGGCAAGTACTCACATCAGTTACCTGAAGATGAAGTTGCCTGGGCCAAATGGAGTAATTACCATAGCTGGGGATTTCTGACATTCCATTGAGTGTGCTTCAGCCGGGTCTAACCTAGCCGAGTCACTTGTGATTGCGCAAGAGAAAAGAAAGATCCAGGAAGTAGCGGCATTGGCTCAGTCCGCGCAGCAGTATATGCCGACGCTGAGTAACCCGCATGGAAGCGTCTCATTTCAAGCAACAAAGGATACAAAGAGAGTGCATGTTGATGATCTGGTCCTAGAGCGCACCATAACAATTTGTGCTGGGTTAACTGAGAAATAGGAAAGCGAGCTCATCAATTTCCTCCGTGAGAATCAGGATATTTTTGCTTGGTCCACACAAGACTTGCAAGGTGTTCCGAGGGAATTGGCTGAGCACTCTTTGAATGTGAGACCCGGAGCAAAGCCGGTGAAGCAACCTCTCCGCTACTTCGCCGAAGATAGGAGAAAAGTCATTGGAGATGAGATAGCTCGGCTCCTAGCAGCCGGTTTCATCATGGAAGTACTTTACCCGGACTGGCTATCTAATCCGGTGCTTGTGGGAAAGAAGAAAGATGATCCGAATGTAGCAGTGGTTTGGCGTATGTGCATCGACTACACGAACCTAAACAAGGCGTGCCCAAAAGATCCATTCCCGCTACCCAGGATAGATCAGGTCATGGATTCTACTGCTGGGTGTGAACTGTTGTCATTCATAGACGCGTATTCTGGTTTCCACCAGATACCACTGAACCCAGATGATCAAATAAAGACTGTATTTATCACCCCGTACGGGGCTTATTGCTATCGCACTATGCCTTTTGGTTTACATAATGCAGGGGCAACGTATCTAAGATGTATGAAAAAATGCCTACACGATCAAATTGGTTGAAATGTGCAAGTGTATGTTGATGATGTGGTTATAAAAACCAAGGAAAGCAAAATGCTCCTTGATGATATCAGGCAAACGTTCACGAACCTAAGGAGGTTCCGAATGAAGCTTAACCCGGAGATGTGTACCTTTGGTGTCCCGGCTGGAAAATTACTCGGATTTCTTGTCTCCAGCCGAGGTATCGAAGCTAACCCAACTAAAATCCGAGCCATAGAGCGAATGGAATTGCCGAAGTGTCTTAACGATGTCTAGAAGTTCACTGGCTGCCTAGCGTCCTTAAGTCGGTTTGTATGTCGGTTGGGAGAAAAGGCACTGCCTCTCTATCAGCTAATTAAAAAGTCGGACAAGTTCATATGGACGCCGCAAGCCAATGAAGCCTTCATCGAGTTAAGGAAAATGCTAGCTACTGCACCGGTGTTAGCCTCTCCACTATCAAAAGAGCCAATGTTGCTCTACATAGCCGCAACTAACCGGGTTGTAAGTGAAGTGATTGTGGTAGAGCGCGACGAGGAGGGTAAGTTAGTGTGAAGGCCAGTCTATTACCTGAGCGAGGTATTATCAGTATCAAAGCAAAACTATGGCGTATGGTGTGTATATGTCGGCTAAGAAGCTAAAGCATTATTTTGAAGAGCACCCCATCAAAGTGATATGTGAAGCCCCCATATCTGAAATAATGAGCAACAAGGATGCAAGCAGCCGGATTGCAAAATGGGCAATTGAGCTAGCCCCTTATGCTCCACAATTCGACAGAAGAGATGCGGTCAAGTCTCAGGCGGTGGACGACTTTTTCGTAGATTGGGCCGAGATGCAATATGAGCCACCGTTGCCAGATCCGAATTACTGGAGAATGCATTTTGACGGATCAAAAACCAAAACCGGATTAGGCGCCGGAGTTGTGCTTACCTCTCCCAAGAAAGACCAGCTGAAGTATGTGCCGCAGATCCACTTCACAACATCAAACAATGTTGTAGAATATGAAGCACTTGTGCATGGACTCAAAGTAGCAAAATAAATTGGAATACGTCGGATCCAATGCTTCGGTGACTCGGATTTGGTGGTTCTGCAAGTCTTAGGGCAACAGGATGCTCTGGATGCAAACATGGCATTATACAGATTTCATGTGTAGAAGATATCAGGATAGTTCGAGGGATGTGAGTTTCACCATGTACCTCGGCTTGAAAATGAGGCTCCCGTCGTACCGTCGAAGCTCGGATCAACCCGACAAGCGATCCCGCCGGTTGTAGCACTAGAGCACCTCAGAAAGCCATCTATCAGGCCATCCCCAGAATCCGAGTCAATCTATATACCGGCCGATCCGGAGTATGGAGTTGTGCCCATGGACATTGATGTGGGAAGTGGTTTAGGAAACCCGGGGACTACTTCGGCAAACCCGGGGACTGCTTCGTAGAACCCAGGGACTGCGCAACGTGATCTGACAGAGGTTATGTTAGTGGATCAAATAGAAATTAACGAGGATGCGTTTCCGGTGCGAGCCATACCAGCTTGGGCATTGCACATATTCCAGTTCCTGAAGGATGGATCTTTGCCCAATGAAGAAGTGCTTTCAAGGCAAATTCAGAGGCGCGCAAAGGCATACAAAATTATCAACGCTGAGCTATACAAGAGGAGTGTCACGAATGTCCTCCAACAATGTGTTGACCCGGAAGAAGGGCTTGACATCCTTCGAGATATACATCAAGGGGAATGTGGGCATCACGCCTCATCCAGAGCCTTAGTAGCAAAAGCTTTCCGGCATGGGTTTTACTGGCCAAGTGCCTTGGAGCAAGCAGAGGATCTAGTAAGAAAATGCAATGGTTGTCAGAGGTATGCTACCAAGACACACATGCCAATGTCAGAGCTCAAGACCATATCGATTACCTTGCCATTTGCCGTATGGTGTTTAGATATGGTTGGCCCATTTAAGCCGGCAAAAGGAAACATGACCCATATCTTGGTTATGGTTGACAAATTTACAAAATGGATTGAAGTAAAGCCAATAAGAAAATGTGATGGAGCTACAGTCGTGTCATTCCTCAAAGATATCATCCTGAGATATGGCTACCCTCACAGTATCATAACTGATAACGACACTAATTTTGCTGAAGGAGCATTTGCGCGATTCTGCCGGGATAAGAAGATCCGGCTGGACGTTGCTTCAGTAGCTCACCCCGCATCGAACGGACAAGTGGAAATATCCAACGGATTAGTATTATCCGGGATAAACCCCCGGCTCATTGAGCTGCTGCAAGGATCAGCGGAGTGCTGGATAGAAGAACTACCAGCGGTACTGTGGAGTTTAAGAACAACTTCGAATCGATCAACAGGCTATACGCCATTTTTTCTGGTATATGGGGCAGAAGCTGTATTACTAGCCGACATAGAGCATGATTCGCCTAGGGTCACCCAATACACAGAAGCCGAAGTGCGAGAAGCCCAGCAAAATGATGTTGATCTGCTAGAAGAAGCGAGAGAATTGGCATTGTCTAGATCCGCCATATATCAGCAAAATCTCTGACGCTATCATAGCAGGAAAGTAAATCCCCGAGTCTTCCAGGAAGGTGATCTGGTACTCCGGTTGGTGCAGCGTACTGCTGGCATGCATAAGTTATCCCCCCCATGGGAAGGGCCATTCATTGTAAGCAAATCATTGCACAATAACTCTTATTATCTCATTGATGCACAACCGCAGGAGAAGAACAATGAGGACAGGTCTGGCAAGGAATCTAAGCGTCCATGGAATGTAGCCCTACTTCGTCCATTCTACACTTAACAAAGAAGTGTGTGTATCCGAGTTTCTCATACGTCGGTATGTATGCCGGCAATGAGTTTATCAATGAAATCTTGGCACCTCGAGCAGTAACTCGGGGACTGCCATAGTAATATTTGTTGTCCTCTGTGATTGTTATTTATTTTTATGTCGGCTAGCTTAAGTTGCTTCTACCTAAGCCAGATTAGTAGTGTGTGAGCACCAAAAACTCAACTCTTCGACTCGCTGCTGTCCAACAAGAATTGGCTTCATGGCGAGCAAGAGAACAAGTTTGGAAATGCGTAGCACACGAAAAACGGCTAAGGAAAGAAACGTAATCGAGCCG
Organism: Avena eriantha; assembly: GCA_910589775.1. Classification (NCBI taxonomy): domain Eukaryota; kingdom Viridiplantae; phylum Streptophyta; class Magnoliopsida; order Poales; family Poaceae; genus Avena; species Avena eriantha. The sequence continues at coordinate 402,652,105 of OU342745.1, forward strand.
ACATTTATTGTTCGGACTAACCCTATGTTTACTTTACCTTTACTATGCTGGATTATTTTGAGCTAATGTTTCCAAGTATTGTTAAGTCAATTTTTGAAACTCGGACTCGTAAGTCACAAAACCGAATCAAGGTAGACGCGAGCCGAGCCATGAGATTGAAGAAACAAGAAAATGAAACTCGAGGACTGTGCCCAAGTTAATCTGGCATGAATAGCTTAGTAGCAAAATATAGTCAGTATGATTGATACATCTGCACCCGGCATACCGGGGATCTGATAAATTTCAAAGTGTTTTTTGGTGCTCAAGGAGCAGCAGCAGGAGGGGGTAACTCGGTGCCAGCGGGTGGAGCAGTGGCTTCAGCCTCATCATTATCTTCATTCTCCTTGATATCTTAGGCTTCGTCCTCTTCCTCATCATCCAAACCATCTTCGACCTATTCGTCGTCCACGATGCCGAGGTAGCTTGGTCCTTCGTTCCATTGATGGACAAGGGCAAACTGGATAAGGTTGTGGGCACAAGCCTTGCACTGAGCAACCCAATCCGGATCATTCGACAACTTGGACCCGGTATGCAAGCGCTCGAGGAGCTTCAAGTCCAGGTTTTCATACCAAGTGATCACGAAATGGAGGACAGTATCAGCTCCAGCACGAGCGGCGGATTCCCTCCAGAGGTCGAGCTGGGTCTCGCAATCCATTAGCTTGTTGATCAAAGCAGTTGATCCCTCTAGAGGATCCTCACCAGGCCAAAGTGCATGGAAGATCCGGATGGCTGAATCCAGGAGACCCGAACCATAGTTATTCACAATTTCAATCCGGGAGGATAGGCTGACTAGCAGATCCTCCATGTCATAAGGAATGGGTTCAGTGCCAGGATCAATTGGGGTACCCCTCTGTCGGCGAAACTTGGCAACTGCATTAGCCACAACGGCATCGCCCTCTGGGAATTTGCCTGAAAAGAAACAAGTGAAATAAGTAAAGTAGTTTAACCTGGAGAAATATAAGTCAGCGGAAGTAAAATAGCTTACTGGAAATATGGCTATGGACCGGGTCAGCTCTTTGGTGCAATCAGCACACCTCTTCCGGAGCTGCTCGAGTTCAACATTAGCGGAGTCAAGCTTGACGTCGGCCTCCTTAAGCAACTCTTGATCTTTGGCAAGTTGAAGGCTAAGACATTCTCGCTCTTCGGTGAAGTCTTGGCCAGCTTTGTCCATTTCAGTTTTGTGGAGCTCTTTGAGCTTTTTCATCTCAGCCTTGAGCTTGGCAAGTTCATCATCCTTGGCTCGGAGTTTGGCAAGTTCGTCATCCTTCTTCTTGAGCTCGGCCTGATGTTTCCCTTCTTGTTCGAGAAAATGCAGCATCATATCAGGCATGGGCACACTATCTTTAAGGGATGCTACAACGATTTGTTGACCCGACAGAGCTAAAGTATGAATATCTGTCGAGCCCAGGAGATAGGAGAGAAAGCACGAAAAATGAGTAACCAAAGCGAATTACCTTTTATCTGGTCCAAGTTTTTTCTCATAATTGTGTTTTCGGCCTCCACTCCGGCTATGCAATCCGAATGACAGATTAGTTCGGCGGGAAAAGACAAAGAAAGATGGGGGGAGAAATCAAAGAGAAAACTTACCCTTTTTCTGGCACTCAGCAAGAAGAGCAGCATGTTTCGAGCGCATCACCTTGTGTGAGTCCAAGAGGCGCTGGAACTCAGCAGTCCGACGATTGGTAGTGATCTGAAAAGAGGAAAGTCGGCTCAGCTATGTGCATATTTGAAGTGTACAAAATCCGGGCCAAGTGGAACTTAACCTGGCTCTGGGTGTGTGCATATTCTAAGTGTACAAAATCCGGGCCAAGTGGAACTTAACCCAACTCTAGGTGTGTGCATATTTGAAGTGTACCAAATTCGGGCCAAGTGAAACTTAACCCGGCTCTAGGTGTGTGCATATTCTAAGCTACTAAGGAGCTGCGCTAGTCCTCTAAGGAGCATCTGGCCGAGTAACAAGTTACTGCCCCAGAGGCTTAGGGACTAATGGAGATATCTCTAAGCACTTGTGCATATTAAGGAAAAGACAAAGCAGCGTACCTCCATCATTCGACCAGCAAAGGTTATAGCCTTAGCTGCCGTGTTCATCTGTGTGCTGAACTCGGTGGGCCAAAATTTCTCCGGGAGATCGTGGTTTGGATCGACGAATTCCACCATGTTCCAATTATCGACGTATTCGATCAAACCCGGAGGATAGCTCTCTCCACTAAGCATGTGGGGCGCGACCAAGCCTTTGGCGTGAGCCTCTCTCCTTGCAACTAGGGCGGCAGCAGGGCTCGTATGCAGTGCAAGTTGCTTGCTGCCAGCTGACCCGGAGGAGGCATCTTTCTTCGGCAGCATGGACGCAAGGGTGCGCTGTCCAGCCTCGATAGATGATGCTCTAGTGGCACCAGAGCCTTTCTTGGCTTTGGGTTGCTATTGGGAGGCTGAGGCTTGAGCTGCAGATTTGGACTTGGGCGCAGCCTTAGTGCTAGTTGGATCTTCTCGCTGAGTCTTGGAGGACTCAGGCGAGCCAGGATGAGTTGGTTCTTGTGCTGGTGCTTGTGTTGCTATTGCTGCTGCTGGTGGTACGGGTGCCGATGCGTGTGCTGGTGCTGGTGCTGGCGTTGGTGATGCTACTATTGTTGCTATCTCGGGGACGATGGGTTGCGGCTGAGCCGATGAGGAGCTGGGAGCATCCGGCCTTAGCCTGTCCTCGGTGGCACCACTTCCCCCTACATCGGAGTGGCCCTCCTCTTGGGCGAGGTGGACTAAGATCCGGATTAGCCACCGAGCCTTCCTTTAATTGGGATCAGTGGGCGCGTGTCATCGTCGCGAGGGGGAGATGGGGAACGCCGAAAAGATGAAGCAATGCTGGAGCCGCTCTGGGGAACCTCCACGGCAGCCCTATCAAATTAAACAACGGATAAGAAATTATATAACAGGGAGAGAGGCGTGAAGATAAAGAAACTAGAAGGGGGAAATGACCAAGGGACGCGCCCCCTCCCTTATTTAACAGCGCCATTGCAATGATAGTGGGATCGGGCAGTGCGCTGAGGCCACACGGTGTGGCCATGTATCTGCCGGATCAACCAATCAGAGGTAAGCCACAGGAAGGGCCTCATGAAACAGGGGATCCCATGACGCGACGTGGTGATGCAGTTAACGAGGAGGCAGCCACGACGCGACGTTTGCAATAGTAACCCCTAACAATAAATGCAGTAACTAGCGTAGGCCCTTAAAATGAGGCAAGGTGATGATTACCCTCCACGTAGGACGTGGGGAAGTGTATGAGAGAAGGAAGGATAACACGGAAAACCGATGAGTAACCCGACCAGCGAGTGAAAACTCGGAATGTGCCAAGGGAAAGTTAAGCCGATAAATCTGAGCTACAAGGTAACTCGGAAAGAGGAGCAAAAATCTTGGTAGATTGAACCTGCCGTGGCCTTAGCAGCTGAAGTTGCTAAGACTGCACCAGCTTCGGGGACTAATGTTGGGGGGATACCCCCGGGTAGGGTCACGCCGGAGTATAAAGGCCAAGTTAGCCGAGGTAAGGCAAGGTCAAAGCGAGAGCTCGCCAAGTCGCCTCAAGGCAAGCCGACTTACGGAGTAACCCGGCCCGGAAGATGTCTGCCTAACCGCGTCCCGGCCGACGTATATCGTACGTCGGCAGGTTCTTTGTATCTTGTCTACAGGTACCCATGGGGCCGGGTTAACCAGGCCTGAGCCGGGTTATACCAGGCTTGCAAGAGAAGGAAGGTATCTCGCTCGTCAAAAGGTGGTCTCTGTGCGCTGAAGCGTGAGTGAAGCGAACAGAGGGAGGGACCAGCAGGGCATGGCCGACAAAGGTGACGTTGCCTATGTCGGCTGACGCTGGCGCCGCAGAAGGTTACGTAGCCTCTGCATGGCTTACGAAGGGAAAAGGAGACCCGGTCGGTTTGCTATTTTGGGAGAGGCATATTCCCTGGAATATGCCTCCACATATGCCCTAACTGGGAACCTATCCTCCCCTATATAAGGAGCGCTAGGGTCTCTATAGAAGGGGTTGGCGGGTGAGTAGTTTGTTCTTCGGGTGAAAGTTGTGGTGAGAGTAAGAGAGCTTCTTCTTCCTCCTCTCCCCAATACAGCTCAAGGAGCATCTGTAAACTCAGTGAACATTGAGAATACTAAGCATATGTGTGTGGAATCACCACACTATCCCTCCCTGGATTCCTCTAGTGCATATTGGCCCCACCTTTAGCCTATCCATGGCATCTGCCGTGACACCACCACGACATAGGTGCCCTAGAAGTGCTTGATCTTCTTGTGACCAGAGGGGGCCTCCTCGCCGGCGGGGGGCTCCTCCTCGGCGGCTCCATCGGTAGCAGGGACGGAGGCCTGGACGGGAACAACGGCTGCCATTGATGCCTCGACTAGGGCCTGGACAGGGATGGCGGCTGCTTTCAACGCGTCGAGGGGGACCGGCGAGGAGACGGGGCCTCCTCACCGGCAGCCTAGGAGGCGACGATGGCCACCTTATCCTCCTCGGCCATCGCCGGCGCGGATGGGGTATTCTCAGGAGTTTGCGGATGCTGGTGGGGCAGTGGAGAGGGTTGCGTGGGGAGAGTGAGCGAGAGTGAGAGTGGGTGTGCAGAGAGGGTCTCTATAGTTAAGGTGGATGGAAGCAAGGCATGTTTTGTTGCACCACCGTGCAACGTGCCGCGCAGTCTACTGCACCGTGCACCGCGACACGCGCATGGTATGTGACGTTTTTTTTTCCTAGGCCATGCATGGCAGTTCTGTATTGAGCCGAATGCAAAGGGCGCATACACAATTTCTATGTACGAAGTTTGACACGGCCCTAAAATTGGCAATAGTTAACAGTGGAAATGTAGAGGGGAAGGTAGGTGGCTATACGGCGAGATTTGTGGGGTTGTGCTAGATCAGGTAGAGGGATGTGTAGATGATTGCGAGTGACTCGATGAAGGCGGAGACGTTAGGTCTCATCGAGCTCAGCTCTTTGTCCTCCGGTTAGCGCGTGCAAGTTTCTTACGGTCGGGCCCAGTTGGAAGTGAGGTTGAGAGCCGCTGCATAAAAAATGGGATATGTCTTATTAAAATTAAGTGGCAATAAATTGCAGCTGTCCATCGACGATCGTGCACTCGATGACGCATGCATTGTGGCGTAGTATTAGCAGTAGTAGGCTTTTAAGACTTGATTAAACATTACATGACCGCTCGTCGACTTTTTCCATGGACGGCATCGTGTTCCTTCTTGTAGAAGTCTCGCTGAGGGAGACGTCCGTGCTGTCTCACGCTGTACTATGAAGGGCACGACGTGTGCAACATTCGTTGTTGGATCACATAGAATCAACGGTTGGTGCGCACGATCCGCGTGACAACTGTGACAACCAATCAGGGAGTAGCAGACAGGGTGAGCACAAGTTTGGGCTTCTACCGAAGATAGAGAGAGGGGGGCAAAACTGAGTAGTACCAAAAAACCAAGGGCAAAACTAAGTAGTATAAAAATGGAAAGTGAGTGTCTTGTACAATGAAATACATCATGGCATACATCAAATTATGCCAAGATAGATCCACTAGAGTTCATTGGATGTGTGTTCTTCTCATAAACCACATGGACCCACTAGAGTTCATTGCATGTGTGTTATTGTCATAAACCACATGGATCCACCGGTGTCATTGCATGTGTGTTCTTTTCATAAACCACATGTTGATCCACCAGTGTCATTGGATGTGTGTTCTTCTCATAAACCACACATGGATCCACCAGTGTCATTGCATGTGTGTTCTTCTCATGAACCACAGCTAGAGTCATTGCATGTCTGTTCTTATCACAAACAATATAAGGATCCACCAGTGTCATTGGATGTGTGTTCTTCTCACAAACCACACATGGATCCACCAGTGTCATTGCATGTCTGCTCTTTTCATTAACCACAGTTAGAGTCATTGCATGTCTTTTCTTTTCACAACCACATATCACCAGTGTCATTGCATGTGTGTTCTTCTCATGAACCACACATGGATCCACCTAGTGTGATTGCATGTCTATTCTTTCTACGAATCACGTACGGTTCCACCAGTGTCACTGCATGTGTGTTCATTTCACAAACCACATATCACCAGTGTCATTGCATGTGTGTTCTTCTCACCAACCACGTAAGGATCCACCGGTGTTATTGGATGTGTGTTCTTTTCACAAACCACATAAGGATCCACCAGTGTCATTGGATGCGTGTTCTTTTCATGAACCACACCCTATGTCATTGCATGTCTGTTCCTCTCACAGACCACACATGAGTGTCATTGCATGTGTGTTCTTCTCATGAATCACAGCTAGAGTCATTGCATGTGTGTTCTTTTCATGAACCACACCCAGTGTCATTGGATGTGTGTTCCCCTCATAAACCACACATGGATCCACTAGTGTCATTGCATGTGTTTTCTTCTCATGAACCACATCTAGAGTCATTGCATGTATGTTATACTCACAAACCACATAAGGATCCAGCAGAGTCATTGCATGTGTGTTCTGCTCATGAACCACATAAGGATCCACAATGTCATTGGATGTGTGTTCTTTTGATGAACCACACAAAGTGTCATTGCATGTCTATTCCTCTCACAAACCACACATGGATCCACCAGTGTCACTGCATGTGTGTTCTTCTCATGAACCACAACTAGAGTCATTGGATGTGTGTTCTTTTCATGAACCACAGCTAGAGTCATTGCATGTGTGTTCTTCTCACAAACCACTTAAGGATACACCGGTGTCATTGCATGTCTATTCTTCTCATGAACCACATCTAGATTCATTGCATGTATGTTCTTCTCACAAACCATATAAGGATCCACTAGTGTCATTGGATGTGTGTTCTTTTCATGAACCACACCCAGTGTCATTGGATGTGTGTTCCTCTCACAGACCACACATGGATCCACCAGTGTCATTGCATGTGTGTTCTTCTCATGAACCACGACTAGAGTCATTGGATTTGTGTTCTTTTCATGAACCACAGCTAGAGTCATTGCATGTGTGTTCTTCTCACAAACCACATGAGGATACACCAATATCATTGCATGAGGTTTCTTCTCATGAACCACATCAAGAGTCATTGCATGTCTGTTATTCCGACAAACCACATAAGGATCCACCATAGTCATTGCATGTGTGTTCTTCTCACAAACCACATAAGGATCCACCAGTGTCATTGGATGTGTGTTCTTTTCATGAACCACACCCAGTGTCATTGCATGTATGTTCCTCTCACAAACCACGCATGGATCCACCAGTGTCATTGCATGTGTGTTCTTCTCATGAACCACAGCTAGAGTCATTGCATCTGTGTTCTTTTCACAAACCACTGCTAGAGTCATTGCATGTGTGTTCTTCTCACAAACCACATAAGGATACACTAGTGTCATTGCATGTGTTTTCTTTTCATGAACCACACCCAGTGTCATTGCATGTATGTTCCTCTCACAAACCACGCATGGATCCACCAGTGTCATTGCATGTGTGTTCTTCTCATGAACCACAGCTAGAGTCATTGCATCTGTGTTCTTTTCACAAACCACTGCTAGAGTCATTGCATGTGTGTTCTTCTCACAAACCACATAAGGATACACTAGTGTCATTGCATGTGTTTTCTTCTCATGAACCACAACTAGAGTCATTGCATGTTTGTTATTCTCACAAACCACATAAGGATCCACCAGTGTCATTGCATGTGTGTTCTTCTCATGAACCACACCCAGTGTCATTGCATGTGTGTTCCTCTCACAGTGTACACATGGATCCACCAGTGTCATTGGATGTGTGTTCTTCTCATGAACCACATCTAGAGTCATTGCATGTGTGTTCTTCTCACAAACCACATAAGGATACACCAGTGTCATTACATGTGTGTTCTTCTCATGAACCACAGCTAGAGTCATTGCATGTCTGTTCTTCTCACAAACCACATAAGGATCCACCAGTGTCATTGGATGTGTGTTCTTCTCACAAACCACACATGGATCCACCCAGTGTGATTGCATGTTTGTTCTTTTCGCAAATCACATATGGATCCACTAGTGTCATTGCATGTGTGCTCTTTTCACAAACCACATATCACCAGTGTCATTGCATGTGTGTTCTTCTCATAAACCACATAAGGATCCACCAGTGTCATTGCATGTTTGTTCTTCTCACAAAGCACACATGGATCCACCAGTGTCATTGCATGTCTACTCTTTTCATTAACCACAGTTAGAGTCATTGCATGTCTGTTCTTTTCACAAACCACATATCACCAGTGTCATTGCATGTGTGTTCTTCTCATGAACCACACATGGATCCACCCAGTGTGATTGCATGTGTGTTCTTTTCACAAACCACATATGGATCCACCAGTGTCATTGCATGTGTGTTCTTTTCACAAACCACATATCACCAGAGTCATTGCATGTGTGTTCTTCTCACAAACCACATAAGGATCCACCATTGTCATTGGATGTGTGTTCTTTTCACAAACCACATAAGGATCCACCAGTGTCATTGGATGTGTGTTCTTTTCATGAACCACACCAAGTGTCATTGGACGTATGTTCCTCTCACAGACCACACATGGATCCACCAGTGTCATTGCATGTGTGTTCTTCTCATGAACCACACCCAATGTCATTGCATGTGTGTTCCTCTCACAGTGTACATATCACCAGTGTCATTGCATGTGTGTTACTCTCATAAACCACATATGGATCCACCCAGTGTGATTGCATGTGTGTTCTTCTCACAAACCACATAAGGATCCACCAGTGTCATTGGATGTGCGTTCTTTTCATAAACCACATATGGATCCTAATTAACCTTAGGAGAGCCCTAACCTTAGCCCCCTAATGGGTGACCGTTAGACCGAGGCTTCTAGAAGGAACGCCCTAACACAGTTGTTCTGCTTGACGATTGTTACATACCATTCGATCGGGGCGCTTGGACGATTGGTATGGTCTTCGTGAGAGCGATCCGCGAGTAGGCTGTTCTGCGGCATGATTGGCCACACTTTCTCTAGACAAACTGGCAACACCGGGCGCTCCCCTGTTGCGAGTGTCACGACTCACGAGTTCACTGGGCCATATCCCAGTGTCATGTCCCCAATACTTCTCTTACTCCCCGTACTTCTCTTCCTTCCCCTCGAAGCCACTTTCCCCACTTCACTCCCATGCTGGCGTAGCCACAAGCCGACAATGCCTCCATCCCAATCCCCTCTCCGGTAGCCACCCCCCCTCTTGCCATGGGTTCAAGGGGAGCTAGCGAGGAAACACGTCGTCACGACAGGGACGGTGATTTTGATGTGAGTCGTGGCATCTCTGTGTCTATCATCTATGGCCAGTTATCTATTTTTTGAGCTAGATCTACTCTGTTTACTCATGCGTGTATGATGTGTTAGGCCAACCAGATGATGTATGACTCCGACTATCACAGTTTAGCGGATGAAGACAATCCTCTGCTATGTAAACATGGATATGTGCCCGCTAAATTTGTAGCATTCGAAGGACGAAACGTAGGCATGAGGTTTCTATGGTGTCAAGGACATCGTGCAATGATGCAAGGAGGAAGTTGCGGTGTTTTCAAATGGGTAGATCCATAGTGGCCCAAATCGATGCAAAAAACGCTGGACAAACTATGGGATATGACTGTTGAGTTGAAAGAATCCGTAGTCAGCTCACTTCTTGACAGTGTTGAGATGAAGCTATGGGACCCAGTTGACACAACCAAGCTTAACCGAGATCTTAGGAGGGTGCAAGACAAGGTTAGCAAAGTCGAGAAGGAGAGGGACGTGGCGTTGGCCCTGAAAGGCTAAAGCAGAGCAAGAACTGACTCAAGCAAGGAATGATCTTCACCAGGCCAAAGTCCTACAGTTCACAACTACGAGTATTGACAAGTGCATGAGGAAAAATGCAGAGAAACAATTGAGGCCGTGGAAGGAAGATGCTAAAAGGAAGGAGCAGACGATTCGATCCTTGCTCTCGCAGGAAGATGCACATCAGGATAAGATTAGGAAGATCAAGGAGATGTGTGATAACTAGTTCTATTTAGCTTGAGCTCCGTGCCTTTTTAAGTTGTAATAGTTGTACTGCTTGACCTAGTGGTCTGAACTATTGGCCCCGGAGTCCTGGGAGGAAAAAAATTGGTCGCCCGTTAATCTGTCTTAACCCTGCATTACTTCCTTTTGTCTGACCAATGCCCCTTGGATATTCCGCCCGTCGCTTCGTCGTCCTCGTGTACAAATAGGAGGTGCCACAACACGTCGCTTCGTCGTCCATCCCCTCGCCATCTCCAATCTCCACCGCGTCATCGCTTCGTCATACATCTCCTCGCTCCCTCTCCAATCTCCATCACGCCGCCATGGAGATGCCCGCGCTGAACTTCTACGAGGCGGTGATGTTCGCGCACTTCGACATCCTCGTGCCACCGGCCGTGACGGTGCCCCACGGATGGCGCATCAGCTATGTGGGGGTGCCGATGGCTCCGCTCCTCGTACCCAGCGGAGCCGTGATGGAGAGCGAAATCGCGACGCGCCGCCACCAGATGCCTACGTGGAAGAGGGCACTACCCCGGTACACGGCGGTCAGCCTGTACTGGCCGGCGCTGTTCAAGAAGGAGCAGAAGGCCAAGATTAGCAACCACATCGTTTACGGGCACGTGGTGCACCGGGATCTCCGAAACCGAGAAGGGAGGGAGAGGTTCTGGTCCATCCCTGGACGGACCAACTACACCGTCATCACCGCCGCTTGCCACGAAGAGGTGCTCCGTCTCTCGAACAATGCGGAAATCATGGAGGTTCCGTCCGACAACGACAAGGAAGCCGGCGGCTCGGAGAACAGCGGCAACGGAAGTGAAATTGTTGACTAGTGGTTGAATTAATGTAGGATATGAAATCGCACCTTTGTTTAGAAGAATTTGTGGTTGAGTTAATGAAATGCCTCGATTTAGATCTCTCTCTCGATTAATTTTTTGAAGAATTTGTGATTTAGATCAATTTCCGCCTCGATTTAGATCTCTATCCTGATTGGGAACGTGATCGTGGACCAAAGACCCCTTTTATACTAGTGTATTCTGACATTGGTGGTTTGTTTAAACGTAATCTACGTGGATTGTGCCGTATGCAAATGGCACAACCACAATTTATAAAGTGGAAGCAAGTACACCCGGTTACTGGAGATCCAGGAGCTTCGCCAGATGCAGGGGATGTAGGAGAAGAGAGGCGGTGAGATAGACGGGCTCAAGATTAGGCCAGACAGTGGTACCGATTTCCTCCTCATCTGGGCATTATCGGTTTCCATTGCTGTTTATGTTGCCATGTCATTGTGTGCAGCAGCTGAAATAAGTTGCTGCTTCATGGAGTGTAGCAGCTTAAATAATTTATTTCTGTGCCACTTACATTCCATCGTATTTGGAGACCTCCTACCCCTCAGCAATCGTGGATCCGGTGCTGCGTGTTTTTAGATAGAAGTGGCACAATCACAATTTCGGATTCGACTACTAACTCGGGCGTTTCCAAACCATAAGTCGTGGTACATTTTACTCAGAGAACGTGGGTAGATTGTTTCGCCAGCAAAGTATCACACACAGAGCTCCATAATTTAACCGAATTACATATATAGGTTCAAGTTCAACACATTACTATGCATCTTCACTGCCAGCAGCCTTCTTCCGTAGCCTGGGTGCCAAGCCTTCATGTCCACTGGCTTCTTCATTTCCTGCCTTCTTCCTCTTCCTCGGTGCCAATTTTCTTAGCTTCACGTACTCTGCATCGTCGGGATAATGGCACTAGAATCGTGTCCAGCATCATCTTTCCACTCATTTTTAATTTCTTCGGGCAGCAAAATGACTGACCCGGCAGTCATGTTTCTAACCTTGCGGCGCTTCCTATCAAAGAAACAAGACTGTTGCATAACTGCCCAATATCTACATAGTAAATAAAACAAAAATTACAATTTAGCACAAACATGCAAACCCCAAGAGGCTTTTGCTTACTAGGAGCTAATTGGGTTCAAGCAACCATCCTATCCAAGAATAGAAGGGCGACTCCCAGTTGCAGCAGCTTCCACATCCAGTACATCACAATTCAGCTCAAACATGCAAGCCGAGGCATACCTTTTCATCAACCCAATTAGCTGACTGTCACACGTTAGAGGAACCATGATGCCACGTTCATCCATGAATCTGAACTTTGTAGTCTACTTCGGCCATAATTCATCATGATTACACAGAGCAGCAACCATACCAGATATAGTGCAGATCTGCGCAGGCGCTTCTTCCATCGTGATACAATGGTGTCCATACCACTTGCCCTTAGAGTCGTACCTGAAGAGGACTACCGTAACCAGGTAAGGGTGGTCCACGGAGATCCCACTTGATAGAAAACTATTGACAAAATATGTTTGTCAGCGTTGGGCTAACAATTTTTTTTAGGTTCAGTAGCCAGCTAGCAGTTATAATTAGTGCGAATAGCAAAGATAAGGGTAGCTGACCCGCTTGTAGCTAGAACTTCTTCTTCCTTGGTAGTAGGATCTGCCATCCTCCGAGCTGCTCGGCTCATCAGCGGCAGAGGCGGGCTAGAGCCTCGCAACGGCGGCTACAACATGCGCCATTGGAGCTCGGGATCAGTGACTGGGCGCAGCAACTTGGCGCCAGAAGTCAGATGTCCGAAGGGATCGTCCTGCTTGGAGGGTGGATTCCGACGCCGTCGGTGCTAGGGGAAAGGTGGGAATGGATTTGTGAAATTGGTCAACGCATCCAATCCACTTAGTTACTCGATTTTCCTAAAAGGTTGCCACGTTGGTGCTCGCATCACGGACAGATGACTGACATGAGGGTCCAGACCGTCTACTTCACGGGGCAGTTTCACAGAATGTTTGAATTTGGCAGGGGTGAGATGAGTTTGCATCGAAATGGCCCCTCTCGGTAGTTGGCGGCCCAACATTTCGAAACGCGGCAATTTCAGGCAACTTAGGTACCGCCATGCGCTGGCCTACGAACTTTGGTACCACAAATGAACAGCCCCCGCCCTAGGGAATTAGCACTAAACGAACCACCACCACCACCAGGGCCACCTCCAACAGCCGTAGCAACCCAGCAGTAACCCGAGGAAAATAGAGGGCAGAACAATGAGTACCTGAGATCCCGGGGAGCAATGAACATGATTCAAAAAGGGCGCAAATCCAACAGAATACAAAAATGGTCATCCGACAAGTTAACATGGTAGTAACAACACTCCCACCAACACCCGAGTACTTCCACTGGTCTGAGAAGGTGTTCACCTTCAGCAGGGCTGGTCACCCCTTCAGGTTCCTTGACCGGGTCATTCATCATTGATAGTTGAGGCACAAATCGGTGGGTTCGACATGAGCAAAGTCTTCATGGATGCAGGTAGCAGTATCAACCTCATCTACGCGAAGAAACTACAAGCAATGAAATGCTCTCTCTCTAACCTAGATCCAACCGACACCTCCTTCAACAGCATCGTCCCCGGCAAAGCCGAGGTTCCTCTCGGCAAGATCTACCTCGATGTTGTCTTTGGAAACCAAATATTTAGGCAAGATTTTTTTAGTTTGAACTTATGGACTCGCCACCACAGTACCACGCAATCATAGGATGCCCGACATTTGCAAGATTCATGGTGGTACCGCATTATGCATACCTCATGATGAAGATGCTAGCACCTAATGGAATCATATCTGTCAGAGGAAGCTTCACTTGCTCAGACAATTGCGACCAAGAGTTCAACAAGATATCTGGATCCTTTGACATGGAGACGGAGTTCGCCCAGCTCAAGATCACTGACAAACATGATGTTATGCCAGAAACAACAAGCTTGATACCGACCAATCTTTCAATGCAGAAAAATACACAAAGGAAGTACAGGTCCATCCGACATACCCGAATAAAATAGCTTATGTAGCTTCTAACCTCAGTCCCGCATAGGAAATCATGCTCGTCGAGTTCCTCCATGAGCGCTGGGAGATTTTTGCAAGGACCCATCTGACATGCCAGGAATCCCCAGGGAACTCACCGAGCATGCACTAAACATCTACCCCCAATGCACGACCAGTAAAATAATCACTTCGCTGCATCATGGAGCCGGTATGCAAGGCCATTGGAAAAGAACTCCATCGCCTACTCAATGCAAAATTCATCAAGGAATTAAAAAAGCAACATGGGTTGTTAATCCAGTGTGTGTGCCGAAGAAAATATAGTTGAACTATGCATGTGTATCGAATTTGCCACACTGAATAAGCATTGTCTAAAGGATAACTTTCCACACTGTATTTCTTTCCTGGACGCATAGTCTGGATACCACCATATTTGAATGAAATAAGAAGACCAAGACAATACATCATTTATCACACCATATGGTGTATTCTGCTACACTACAATGCTCTTAGGGATGAAAAACATAGGTGCCATCTACCAGCGAATGATGAAAAGCTGCCTAGGAAATCAAATCGAGAGAAATGTCTAGGTCTACATCAACGATGTCGTAATTACAACAAGGCAAGAGTCGACCTTTATTGATGATCTAAGTGAAACATTCGATAATCTTGATAAATACTGCATCAAACTCAACTTGACAAATTGCTCCTTTGGAGTCCCTGCTAGGAAAATCCTCGGATACCTCGTATTGGCCAGGGGAATAGAAGTAAACACAAATAAAATACAATCAATCCTCACCATGAATAAGCCAACAAATCTACAAGGAGTCCAGCAGCTGGCTGGGCGTGTGGCGGCACTAAGACGATTCATCGCTCGGTTGGGAGAAAAGGCACTACCATTCTATGCACTACTAAAGAAATTGGACACCTTCGAGTGGACCGACGAAGCCCAGTGAGCCTTTGAAATCCACAAGAAAACATTCTCGACATCACCTGTCTTTGTGTCACCCAAGGAAAAGGAACCACTACTACTATACATTGTTGCCACCAACTAGGTGGTCAGCACCGTACTGGTCATCGAATGTCCCAAAGAAGGAAAAACTCATGGTGTCCAATGTCTGGTCTACTACCTCAGCAAGGAACTATCTTCGTCCAAACAAAGGTACCTACACTACCAAAAGCTTGCATATAGTTTCTTCATGATGGCATGAAAGTTGCGCCATTATTTCTCCGAGCATCTGATAGTGGTGGTCAACGAGGCTCCACTCTCCAACATCCTCAACAACCCCGAAGCAACGGGGCGTCTCTCTCTTTAGGGCATCGAGCTATCCCCTCGAGATATCACATATGAGAAACGAAAAAAAAATCTCAGGTTCTTCCAGACTTCATCATAGAGTGGATGGAACTCCAAAGTGCAGGTCCCCGGGATTTGGCAAGTGCATGGACAATGTATTTTGACGGTTCCAAAAGAACTAAATGAGCAGGAGCTGGTGTCATACTAATATCGCCCAAGAAGACAATATGTGCTACATACTTTAGATGCGTTTCCCAAATGCGTCAAACAATTAAGCGGAATACGAGGCCCTGTTGCACGGTATGCGGTTGGAAAAATCCTGCGGTGCAACTCGTCTCAAAATCTTCGGAGATTCAAACCTCATCGCACAAGTAATGAATAAGTGCGATGTCATTAATGACAACATGATTGCATATCACGACATGTACAACATTATGGAGGGTTACTTTGACGGTTGTGAGGTCTCCCATATCAGCAGAGCAAGCAACGAAGAACCCGACAATCTTGCAAATATTGGGTCACTCTGCTTACCCGCACCACCCAAGATTTTTTGGGAAGAGATCAGTGAGTGCTCCGTTAAGGTTTAAAAAGCCACTGAAGCCGCATAATCTAAGGCACGGAAGGAGGCAATGCCGCAGATTAACTCGGGGGCTACACCATCACCTGAATCCACACTTGATCCTGAAGACGAGGAATAACCTGATGATGCCATGATGATATAAACCACCTAGATACAGCCGTATTTGGGATATATGATAAACAGAGAAATCCCAGAAGACATAGTCAAAGCACGACGCATCATCTGCCGGTCTAGGCCCTTCCAGGTAATAAAGGGAGAACTCTACAAAAGCAGTCGAAGCACGATGCATCACCCGCCGGTCTAGGGCCTACTGGGTAATAAAGGGAGAACTCTACAAAAGAAGCATCTCAGGTGTTCTCTAGCGATGTGTGTCGTCGGATTGATGACAAGTACGCCATGAGGGGGTCCTCGAGGCATGCAGAAGAGAGGGGTGTGAGACGTACGGTTCCAGGACGGTGAGCACACAAGTTTACCTAGGTTCGAATCCGCCGGCTTTGGACGGATCCTACTCCTGCTAGCAATCCAGTAATACGGCAGAGCCGGAATATGGGTTACAAGGGTTCGCCTGTGCGAGTTGAGATTGTAGACTATTGAGGGTCTAGAGTGTTGCCCTAAACGCTCTCCCAGGACGGCTTATATAGATATCCGGCCTAGGGTTTACAGGAGAGATCTATTCGGCTACGACTAAGAGTCGGTTACAAAGTACATCTTGAACTACAAGTAACATTATGGGCCTAAGTCGGTAAGTCTTCTAGGCCTTCCCGTAGCCGGATTGGACTCCGCCTTCTCTCCCTGACTGGGCCGCTAGTGATGCAAAGCTCTAACCCAAAGTGGGCCACCCTGGTCAGTGAGGAACTGTGAGGATACCCGGAAAGTATATCCCCAATAGTAGCCCCGGATGCCTCCAAGATCCAAAGTCAGATTTTATCATCATCTAGCTTGATCTTCGGCTTGCAGAATCTTGAAGGGTTCCTGAAACTTCACAACAAAAAATACGATCCGGGTCTTAAAAATAAGTCAGACTTATCAATAGGTTACTTAGATTTTCCAGCTTGATTTCAAACTAAGCCGGAACTTGATCTCTAACACCACCTGACACAAGTCATGGTCAAGTCACGTCATCTGAGAGACATCCTGTCAGCACGACTGTTGGTGGGTCCGTAGTTCACGGAATCGAGGCGCCGTTTCAATGCATACGCGGAGATCGAGGCGATGTAATCATCGCGTGGGTCCTTCCCAGTTCCTTCCACGACGCGTGGCGGTTACACTGTAGCATTTGCACGAATCTTGATGTGGTTAGGTGGATATAAGGGGTGAGGATTCTCCTCCTCCTTTCTTCACATGTTCCTTTGCCTTTTCCTCTCCTCAAAATCTCCCCCGCGCGCACAGAGCTCCTCTGCTTTCCCCCAAAAACTCCCAGCGCCGCCCATCTTAGGTCATCTGCTCACCGGAGAAATGGCTTCTTCTTCCTCTTCCGGCTTGGCGGTAGCGGCGGCGATGGCGGCGACGGAAGCGGCGGCGGAGAAGGAAAGCTTCCGCAGGGTCTAGATCCCCTGCGTGTTAGATGACGAGAAGCTCCGTGGCGTGGAGACAGAAGGGCTCCTCCACACCGGCGACTGGCGGAGCGGCGCCGAGGAGACCATCCCCAACCCGCACGCCAACGAGCGGGTCCACTTCGGCACCCACCTCGACAGAGGTTTGTCATTTCCTCCCTCGGAGTTCTTCTCCGAGGTAATTGACCATTATGGTGTCCAACTCCACCATCTTCCTCCCAACTCTCTCCTAGAGATGAGTGCTTACGCTTCTTTGTGTGAGGGATTTCTCGGCATTAGGCCAAGTTTGGCCTTATTCCGGTATTATTTCCATGTCCGGAGAAATTCTATCACTTCCGGTGTTCCTTACATCACCGGTACCATTAGTTTTTCACTTAGACGCGAGCGCGATCCCAAAATCTTAGCTAGTGACTCGGTCAAATAGTGGCCAGCCACATTCTTTTATCATAAGGATATTCTGGCTCCCGGCAAAGCCACTACTTTGCCAGCTTTCATCGACAGAGCTGCCATGGCACAACCGTCTTGGGACGAGGCTCCTCCGGCTCTCACTGACGATCTGATCCTTGCTAAGAGGCGGGTCGAATACTTGATCAAACACAAAGGACTGAAGGGATCCGACTTGGTCCAATGCTGGGTGTCACGTCGGATCTAGCCCCTTCAGTACCACGGAGACCGACTGATGCACTCCATCACGTCGTACAAGAAAGACTCCCTCCGCATCAGCCCCAGAGCCTACACCATGCAAGGCTACATAAGCCAGATAAAATGGTTGATAAGGGAGCGGATCGAGAGGAGGATCCCGGAGATTTCTCTAGATATGCATACGGCGGAAAACCCCGTAGTGCCGGTAAGATTCTAACACTAAACCTTTTATGTGTTTCAATCTTTAAGTTACATTGCAATACTGATATGTTTTCTTCTTTTCAGCTTGCTGACCTCCCCGAGTCGGAATTCGCTCCACTCGAAGGATATCCTCCAGAGTTTTCTCAGGAGACAGAGGTGGTACCATTGCCGGATGCTGCGCTCAAGAAGCGCAAAGCTCCGACAGTGGCTGTTGGCACAAAGGAGGTGCCCGTCGTGAAGAGGTAACTTTCCATCACAACTTCCGCCTTTGCACTTTACTCGAATTTTCTTCCGAGATGTAATGTTTCTGGCTTTATTACATTCTCAGAGTTAAACAGCTCATCAAGTGCAAGGGGAAGGGGATTTCTTCGAAGCCCCTACGACAGACGAAGCTTACCATAGCTTATCCTGCCGTTGCTCCTCCGACTCCTGCCCCTCAGCCTTCCGCAACGCCGGTGATAATTCCTTCTCCGGCTGTCGCAGAAGATCCGGCTCCTTCCACGGAGCCTGCGATCCTTGAATCGCAAACTGACATCACCATGGGTGAGTCAGGTTTAGATAAGGGTGAACCCTCTTTGGGTAATGATCCCTCTGCAGAAACCTTCACCGGAAACCTTCTCAGCAATCCAGGACTTGCCAGGCAATGCCTGGAGAAAAGAAACTTATCTGCCGAAGAAGAAGCACAAGAAGCAGAGGACGTCAAGCACTCTGATATTCTTGAACAAGTGCGTCTTCGCAACAAGAGGATCAGGTCCGGGGAGCTTCCAACTGCTCCTGTGACCCCTCTGACTCTCGCTGAGAAGGTTGCAGATGAAGTGAACGCGAGTTTGGAAAAACTTACTCGCGAACAATATATAAGTCGGAATTCTAACTCCTGTTTTTCCTTTGTTTCATATCATGTCCTCTAGCCCCCAAGCATGAAGTAGGATCAATAATCCGGGTTTATGCTTCCTTAGGATGCCAAAGAACGAACTAGTGTAGCCCCCAAGGCTCGTGCTGATATTAGCAAAAATATTAGCCCGAGTCTTTAGTAGGTTTCTGACTTTGGGTATTATGACTTACAGAAAGTATATTCCTATAACCAGGATTTGTTGAAGAATGTCTGCGATAAGCGGAGAGAGATCAAAGCTCTCCGACTTAAAAATTCTGAGCTAAAAGTCTCCAAGGATGAGGCCGAAGGTAAACATTCCGAGACTCAAACCTTGTCCTTCATGTTTTCATAGTCGAATTTTTGCTGAACTATTGTTCTTTTTTCACTTACAGGGCTGGTAAAATAGTCCTACGCCATGATTGAAGAGGCCGAGAATCTCAAAACTTTGGTGGTGGAGAACAAGGAGCTTCGCCAAGAGCTGGACCAGCTCAAGGCAGATCATGAAAAGAGCATTGCTCAAATCCTTGAGTCCTCCTCCATGGCTACTGATGAGCGTGATCGTAAGATTGCTGCTCAAGATCAAAAAATCTCGGACCTCAATAATGAGCTTTGCAGAGAGAGGAACCTTTATGAGGCGCTCCGGGCTGAACTCCAAAGTCTTCGGGAAGAGAAGACCAAAATTGACGATGTCATTTTCGGTACATTCCATCTGTCTGACTTGTCTATTTTCTTCGACTTCTTTCAGTGTCGGATTTTCTTTAATTGTATTTGTCTATAGGTCCTCTGAACTTGACAAACTCCACCTCCGCTAAGCCCCGCACCCACCGGCTTACCCAAGTCGGTGACCTGCTTCATGACTTCTGCCAATCCCTTGAGGATATTGGCGAAGCTCTCAAGATTCCAGATATGCATAACATGTCGGATTTTCAGGTGCGGGACAAAGAAAAGGAAATGCCGCAGCTCGTCCAGGATTGGAACATGTCCTACGCGTGATCAGCAGCGCAGAACGCTCTCACCATGGTCATGAGCCACCATGGAAGCATGGAGATATGGTAAGTGACCAGAGGGTACTCTATAGTGGATGAAGATGGCCAGGGGCAGGACATCAAGGCCATTATGGACTCCTATGCCGGATATGGGTGTCACGTGGCTGATTTGACCAGCTACGATACTCCTTTCTTCAACCGCGTGGATACTCCAGCTCCGCCTCCAGAAGAAACAACAGAAGTTTCCGACGATGAACGCACCACCTCGGAAGTGGACATCTCGGAACGATATCAAGGCGACGTATCCAGCGAGCCGGCAGCTCCTTCATCTCCTCCTGCATCATATATTGCCAGAAAGATTTGTATTATCCTGAAAAAACATGATGCGTCTGTAAATATGAAGTACTATAATTTTGCTAGTGCTAAGCTTTTAATCTATTCAGCACTTTTGGCTTTTAAATTTTTGCGTGCCTGAAATGTTTACATAAGCACTTGTATTTTTTCGTCTATACTTATTGTTTATCTGGCTTTCAGCCTTGTCCCTTTCGTGAGCTGGCTAAACCTTCTGACGGAAACTTTGCCGAGCAATGGAGCTCAATTGCTAAACCAGTTTAAACTCAGAAACAAAGCCGGCTTCCAGTACCAACAATTCACTACTCAGAAAATACCCGCATCCAGCAATCAGATAAAAAAAACCAAAGTATAAACTAGAAACTTTAGAGTTATACCCGAAGGTATCATTTTTAGAATCGGAAATCTCAACCAGAACGAACATGAGCATAAAGTACTTTCAAGCATTCTGGGATTTTCGACTATGACATGATCATTCGGAAATAAGATGGTAAAAACTTCTCAGAAAAACTTGAGGCAACCAAAACTTTTATTTCTCACAGAACATGTAGATATATATGATTACAAAGAAGGATAAACTAAGAATAAAAGGGAAGTAGCTGAGCAATATTCCATGGTCTGTCTAACTCATCCAGATTTGTACTGCCTCTAGCTCTCTTTCTCTTCTTAGTAGCAGGTCTTTCTTTGACTAGCCTCATGTCAGTTAAGTAGTACGATCCATTGTGCAATACTCGACTAACTAAAAAGGGCCCTTCCCATACTAGGGAAAGTTTGTGCTTTCTTTGTTGCACAAGCCGGAGAACCAAATCACCTTTATTGAAAGATCTATTTCGGACTCTCTAGCTATGATACTTGCGTAACTTTTGCTGATAGGCTGTAGATCTCATTTCAGCAACGACGCAAAACTTCTTCGACTAAGTCGAGATCGTTTTGTCGAGAAATCTCGGCATCCTCTTGAAGGGAATATGCCCGAGAGGTAATAATAAAGTGGTTATTATCTTATTTCATGTTTATGATAAATGTTTATTTTGCATGCTATAATTGTATTGATCGGAAACGTCAATACATGTGTGTTCAATAAACAAAAAGGGTTCCTAGTTATGCCTCTCTTATAGACTAGCTCGTTGATTAACAAGATGATCAAGGTTTCCTGATCATCGACATTGGATGTTGTTAATAACAAGGTCACAACATTGGTGGAATGATGTGATGAACATTCATCCAAAGTATAGCATTACGATCAAAGTCATTATGTTTATATTGCTATAACATCATACGAAGTAATCTTTATCCTTAGACCATGAGATCATGTTAATTGCTAACACCGGAAGAGTATCTTGATAACATCAAACGTCACACCGTAACAGGGTGACTATAAAGATGGGTTCAGTGCTACGAAGGTGTTATGTTGAGGCTCATGGATCAAGAGTGGAATTTGTCAATCCCGATGATGGATAGATATACTCTGGGCCCTCTCGGTGATATCACATTGAGATAGCTTGCAAGCAAGTGATGTGATCACTAGAATGTTATATCACGGGAACGAGAAAAGAGTGCATGTCGGAAACGAGATCAAACTAGGTATGGAGATACTGATGATCGAATCTCGGACATGTAATATATCGCGAGACAAAGGGA
This sequence comes from Avena eriantha, assembly GCA_910589775.1. Classification (NCBI taxonomy): domain Eukaryota; kingdom Viridiplantae; phylum Streptophyta; class Magnoliopsida; order Poales; family Poaceae; genus Avena; species Avena eriantha. The sequence continues at coordinate 402,674,158 of OU342745.1, forward strand.
TTTAGTTACTAGCGTTAAAGGTTCTCACGATCACAGAAGTCATCGTTGAATGTGTAGGAGTCAGTATGGATCTCCAGGTCCCGCTGCTGATTATTGATCGGAGAGGGGTCTCGATCATGTCTGCATTATTCGCGAACCGTAGGGTGACACACTTAAGGGATACCCGACACCATTTGGAGCAAATATGTTTCAGATAAATATTTAAGAAAGCGCTGGAATTGTTTCAATAGACACTGAAACTGTTTCGGGTGAAATTGCTGAAATTGGTTCTGCATGTAATATTGAAACGTTGCAGGGGGTTTTATGTGAATGTTTGTTAATTAAAGTAATTAACAAAATTCTGAATAAAAATAATAAAAGATTTTATTAAATGAGAGAGCATTAAATTTGGAGAAATTTAATGCATTTAAAGTGGAGACTTTAAAAGGGAATGTGAAGAGGCATTTTAATGTGGAGGGGTTACCACCACATGAATGGAGGAGGTGAAGAGGCACCTCCTCCATGCGCCAGCCATGAAGGAGGGGCACCCCCTCCTCCTATAAAAGGCCACCCTCTCCTCACTTCTCACTCACACCTCCTTGTAAAGGATCTCTCTCCCCCTCTAGTATTATTCCCCCATGGTCTCGGATTAGCGAGATACATGTTCCCGGTGGCTTTATCTGGAAAGGAGTTGCTACTTCCGCTGCTTTTGCTGGAGCGAGGGACGAAGGTTGTCGGGGTACCTGACGTGTGTGCGATCACGGATGCACCGCTGCTTTGTGGTGCTGGACTTGGTGCTGCTGGAGCTGGATCTGATGGACGTGCTGGAGCCAGACCTGCTGGACTTCCTCGCGATCTTGAGATCAGCAAGTGTACGACTACATCAACCACGAGTTCCTACTCGTTAACAAAACTCGTTGTCTTCGAGGGTAAGTTCTCATTGGATGTATGTCCACCCGTTGCTTTGTACCTAGTAGATAGATCTTAGCAGGTAGTTCACAACGTAGGAATTTTTTTGTTTTCTATGCTGCGGACCCAACAGTGGTATCAGAGCTTGATCTATGCGTAGGTGCTTTGCACGGGTAGTACACATATGTTTATATGTGGGCGATGATGATCATGTTATTGCATCTTCTATGTATTTTGGATATTGGTGGCATAGTGGGATGAAGCGGCCCGGACCAACCTTACATGTCATCGTACATGAGTCCGGTTCCACGACTGACATGCAACTTGTTTTGCATAAGTGGCTGGCAGGTGTCTGTCTCTCCTACTATAGTCAATATCTGATTTACAACGAGTTACTGATAACTTGGTTATCCTCGTTGTGGTTCATGTTCGTAGGTAAGAACGGTTCTATCTCCAAAAGCCCTAAGCCACATAAAACTTGCAATTGATAAATTAGAGGCGTCTAGTTTAGATCGTTGCTGGGCTAGTGTATTGATATGGTATTGTTGTAAGTAGATGTATGATAGATACTCTTACAACACACTTAACGTGTAAGTTCCATAGACCTTGGCCTTACACACAAAGGAATGATAGAGATCATACCACGATGTAAATGATAGAGATCAAATGCATGGACCATATCATCTCACTTTACACATTAGATGTTAGCATCTTATACTGCTAGTTTGGCATTTTCTGTAGCATTGTAAGATGATCCCTCATTTAGATATCAAGATAAAAATGTGTTCTTCCTTGAGTATGCACCGTTCTATGGATCGTGTTTCGAGACATCACGTGATGATCGGGTGTACTCGAATCTACGCTTTCATAGGAATGGGTGTAAGACAGTTTTACACACGCGAATACTAAGGTTCTTACTTGGCGCGCCTAGCATGTACAGACATGGCCTCGGAACACGGACCGAAAGGTTAAGCATGAGTCATATATTTGATATGATGCCCATATAGATGCTCGCCTTTGAAGCTACATCAACTCACGTGATGATCGGACTTGGTGTAGTGGATTTGGTTCATGTAATTACCAAAAAGGCACGAGGGATGTCGTTTTTGAGTGGGAGTTCATTTCTAATTTGGATTAGTCGAACCAAATTTTTCATAAATTAAATCAAAGTGAATTTGCATAGTTTGTTGTAGTCATTGGCATTCGTTTTCTACCTTATGCTTAGTTTTTATTTGAGATAATAGTACTATAGAATTCTGGATATTTACTTTACAAACTGGTATCGTATTGTTTTGAATGTCAATTTAAATTTTATAAGTCCTATTGCAAACTTTCAGCAAAATCTATTTACTCCATGAAGTTTAATAAGTAGTATTAAATCAAGAGTAAGAATTCCAATGTTAGTATCTAAAGTGCCATGTTTGCCTCCATGATTATTTATATTCAAAAGTTGTTTTAATATCAAGATTATATTGGAGCTGAAAATTGTTTCAGAAACCATCATGTGTGAAAGATATTGTGATATCTGAAACAATGTTTTTGGTTGCATTATGATAGAGTATAATTTAGCAAAATACATGTTCTCATATTGTATGAGAATTTGTGAAGGTTGGAGACGCTCAGCGTCCTAATCTACCAAAAAGGTTTTGGGAACTGATATTATACTCGCGATTCTTCCTTATAGGCTATAGTAGCTTGATCATGAAAGTTGTCATGATAAGGATGAATAGAAGATGTAAGTAAAATGTTTACTACACTAATAGATTACTAAAGAATGGATTTTTGAAAGAATGCCAAGCATTTGATGATGGTGATTCACTTCAAAGTGCAAGTCCAAAGGTATTAGTATTTGACTATATACAAGCTTTGTACCATGTGTCATGTTGATGACACCACTATTGATGTTTATAGATTCTTTTAAAAGAAAAGGAATTGCTGAAAGAGAATCTATAAAATATTTGTAGAAAATAAAAGGTTGGAGATGTCCAACTTAGGTATATAGAAGATATACATGTTATGGCTGTATTCCTTGCTTGTTAAACAATGTGGCTCTTAGGTATTGGATACCGAATTGGTTGGTATGAAGTGTCATACAGGACAACGCAATTCATGAACTACAATGGCCTAAGTAACTAGCAAGAGAATGAGTGATGATGTTCATCGAAAAAAAATAAAGTGTTATTGTGTTTTTCGTTGTCGTCAAACCTAGCCTTCAAGATTTGTTTTAATAATTGTTATTTTGTTTCGGTATTATGAGAACAATGGCTGTTCAAATAATTACCATATTCCATAAAGGATGGATGAACTTTTACAAGTCTAGTTGGAGAAATCACATCCATAAACACTATCGCTAAAATGTCGCAAGACAAATAATTGAAAGATCACTTATGAAGTGATATCGCTATTTAAATTATATTTGAAAGAAAACATGAAGAAACTCCATGTTGATGGATTTTTGGAGTCTTTGATTTTGATCAATTGACGCATGTGAGACTTTCCTCGAGATAATTGAACTCCGTCCATAGGCCAGAGAGGAACGGATGACTAGCTTATTGGAAATTGTGCATGCTGATGTGCATAGTCCATTATGTGTAGCCATATGCGATGGATCTTTTTTCTTCATATGCTTTCTTCGAAAATTTGAGTGAATATATCTGTATATTTACTTAAAAAGGAAGAAGTATGAAACATTTGAAAGTTGTTCAAAGACTTGCAAGATGAAGTGAAAAATCATTGTAACAAGAAAATAAAGAGTTTATGATTTGATCATAAAGGAAGATATTTGAGTTACATGTTTAGCAAAAACACCTAAGACTTGAGGAATTGTTCCATGATTTGTGTTTCCCGATAAACCATTGGAGTATGGCATATTCGAGAGATGAAATCAAACCATGTTTGACATGGTAAGATCAAGGGTGTCATTTATAAAACTGCCATTATGTTTTAAGGATTGAAGCTTTAGAGACTACCGCTTTTACACTGAAAAGAGCACCATCGTGATCCGTTGAAATGACACCATATGAGATATGGTTTGGGATAAAACCCGTATTGTTTTTTCTTAAATTTTGGTATGCTATGCATAAGTAAAATGTTTACAACCAAAGTCGGATAAGCACGTCTTTGTAGGTTATCCCAAAGAATTTGTTGGGAATTTCTCCATAACACCAAGGACAAAAGAGTTTGTCGCTTGGAACGTCAAGTTTCTTGAGAAGGAACTTTTCATGAAAAGTTAAGTGGGAGGACAATAGAACTTTGATAAGGTTGTTGAACCTTAGCTATATGTGCTAAGTAGCACAGCATCGGAAAGTGTCCCGGTGGCGGCCACAATGCTCATGGCTCTCGTGATTACAAAAGGTGTGATCTCGGAGATTAGAGTTCCTATAGAACCGTGTGGGTCGGTAAGAATCAAATAGTAAGATTTGATAAGCAAGTCATTATTGTTTTGATAGTGATGAACCGACTACATGCAAAGAAGCGATGATGGGCCCTGACTCCATAAAATGACTAGAAGTCATAGAATCCGTGATAGTATCCATACACGAGAAATCAAGATTCTGAACTTGGAAGACCCTCCGAAAAGGCGTGAAGCCTATCGGTCATGTTTGGATCTACAAAGAAATAGGACATGGATGTTTAACATCTATGAAATAGTCGACATGTTGGAAAGAAGTTTACGACAATGTTCAAGGAGTTGACTATGACAAGATTTGATCTTTCATAGCGATATATAGTCTTGACGGATTAATGTAGCAACTACTACATATAATTTGGTATATGGTAGTTGAATAAACAAAACAAGGTTCTTCTAATAGAATGGTAACCTAGGACGTGTACATGACATGGTCCGAAGGGTTTTGTTAATTCAAAGGGTGCTAAAAGGGCATGTAAACTTCAATAGTTGAAGTAAGCATAGCGGAGTTGGAATCTTCACCATGATGAAACTGTTAAAAGAGTTTAAATTCATCGGAGATGATGAAGATTCTTGCATTTGCAAGAAATTAAGTGGGAGCGCTGAGAGATATTTCTAATACATTATGTAAAGGACATATTGTTGATTGGAAATGATGTATCTTGTATTGACACCAGTTAAGAATTTCATTAAAATAAGATTTCGATGAAAGACTTGGGCAAACCCGAAATATTTGGCATCAATATCTATATGGATAGATTAAGGCGCAAATATGGTTGTGCCAGACATACATATATGAGATATTGAAAGGGTTCAATATGGAAACAACAAGAAAGGTTCTTACTGCATGGAAAGAATTGTATCAAGATTCAAGTGTTTCAACACTTGATGAGTAAAATCACATGAAGATTTTGATCGATTGTACCATGATATGTATATATCCAGAATGTCCTATGCTCTAAATGTTATGAGCATATACCAGAATGATTCATAAGATGATCATTGGACAATATTAAAGATATTCTTATGACCTTTGGAAGAACTAAGAATATATCATGTATAAGTGACAAATAGTTAAAGGTAGTTCATTGTAAAGTGTTACATTGATACTAATTTTGTCACAAGATACAAATTAAATTTATCTCAATTTAGACTATGGGCGGCACAATGTAATGGAAAGGATGTTCCATGATGGATTTGGATGAGTTCAAAAGTTGAGACATTGTGACGGATACTACAACAAAAGGCTAAGTATATAACTGCTATAGTAGCAGCAAAGGAGGGCATTTGTGTTAAGTAGTTTGTTATCAAACTAGGTGTGGTTCAAAGAGGGCTAATACTATGAAGATATATTGTGTGACAATAATATCAACATATTTTGAGCCGAACGAACTAAAGGTCTCACCAAAGGACCAAATTTATACAATGCCATCTCATTTGAGAATGAGTGATGCGTAGAGACGCAAAGACATGCAAATACACACGGACCTGAAACTGTCAGATCTGGATATTATGTTAACCACTAGCAATAGCGTATATGCAACACAAGAAAGCCATAGGTGTTCAATACACAAAGTTTTTCAAACTAGATTATTGACTCTAGTGCAAGTGGGAGACTGAAGGGAATATGCCCGAGAGGCAATAATAAAGTAGTTATTATCTTATTCCATATTTATGATAAATGTTTATTTTGCATGCTATAATTGTATTGATCAGAAACTTCAATACATGTGTGTTTAATAAACAAAAAGGGTTCCTAGTTATGCCTCTCTTATAGACTAGCTCGTCGATTAACAAGATGATCAAGGTTTCCTAATCATGGACATTGGATGTTGTTAATAACGAGGTCACGACATTGGTGGAATGATGTGATGAATATTCATCCGAAGTATAGCATTACGATCAAAGTCATTATGTTTATATTGCTATAACATCATACGAAGTAATCTTTATCCTTAGACCATGAGATCATGTTAATTGCTAACACCGGAAGAGTATCTTGATAACATCAAACGTCACACCGTAACATGGTGACTATAAAGATGGGTTCAGTGCTACGAAGGTGTTATGTTGAGGCTCATGGATCAAGAGTGGAATTTGTCAATCCCTATGACGGATAGATATACTCTGGGCCCTCTCGGTGATATCACATTGAGATAGCTTGCAAGCAAGTGATGTCATCACTAGAATGTTATATCACGGGAACGAGAAAAGAGTGCATGTCGGAAACGAGATCAAACTAGGTATGGAGATACCGATGATCAAATCTCGGACATGTAATATATCGCGAGCCAAAGGGATTTAGTTACTAGCGTTAAAGGTTCTCACGATCACAGAAGTCATCGTTGAATGTGTAGGAGTCAGTATGGATCTCCGGGTCCCGCTGCTAATTATTGATCGGAGAGGGGTCTCGATCATGTCTGCATTATTCGCGAATCGTAGGGTGACACACTTAAGGGATACCGACACCATTTGGAGCAAATATGTTTCAGATAAAGATTTAAGAAAGCGCTGGAATTATTTCAGTAGACACCGAAACTGTTTCGGGTGAAATTGCTGAAATTGGTTCTGCATGTAATCTTGAAACGTTGCAGGGGGTTTTATGTGAATGTTTGTTAATTAAAGTAATTAACAAAATTCTGAATAAAAATAATAATAGAGTTTTATTAAATGAGAGAGCATTAAATTTGGAGAAATTTAATGCATTTAAAGTGGAGACTTTAAAAGGGAATGTGAAGAGGCATTTTAATGTGGAGGGGTTACCACCACATGAATGGAGGAGGTGAAGAGGCACCTCCTCCATGCACCGGCCATGAAGGAGGGGCACCCCCTCCTCCTATAAAAGGCCACCCTCTCCTCACTTCTCACTCACACCTCCTTGTAAAGGATCTCTCTCCCCCTCTAGTATTATTCCCCCATGGTATCGGATTAGCGAGATACATGTTCCCGGTGGCTTTATATGGAAAGGAGTTGCTGCTTCCACTGCTTTTGCTGGAGCGAGGGACGAAGGTTGTCGGGGTACCGGACGTGTGTGCAATCACGGATGCACCACTGCTTTGCGTTGCTGGACTTGGTGCTGCTGGAGCTGGATCTAATGGACGTGCTGGAGCCGGACCTGCTGGACTTCCTCACGATCTTGAGATCAGCAAGTGTACGACTACATCAACCACGAGTTCCTACTCGTTAACAAAACTCGTTGTCTTTGAGAGTAAGTTCTCGTTGGATGTATGTCCACCCGTTGCTTTGTACCTAGTAGATAGATCTTGGCGGGTAGTTCACATCGTAGGAAATTTTTTGTTTTCTATGCTGCGGACCCAACACCTCTTCAATATACGCGGCCACTCTATGAGAAGTATGAATTAAATCACTAGGAAGAACTGCGTCTGCGCCATAGACCAAGAAGAAAGGTGTGTATCCGGTGACCTATTTGGGGTTGTTCTTAAACTCCATATTACAGAGGGTAATTCCTCCGCCCAAGCCCCCGCAGCACGTCGTAGTGGTGCTTCGAGTCTCGGTTTTAGGCCTTGTAGGATTAAACCATTTGCTCTTTCGACTTGTCCGTTAGCATGTGGATGTGCGACTGACGCAATGTCAAGCCGGATATTTTGCTCGTTGCAGAATTCTGCCAATTCTCCCATAGAGAAGTTACTCACATTGTCCGTGATAATGCTATGTGGATAACCATACCCAACATGAAGTCTTCCATAGAGAAGTCATGTCAGATGGCTGCCATGCGAAGATATCTTGATTTGCTTGGAGGAACTTGACGAGCGCGCTTTCCTATGCACTACCTAGGCCTATGCCTATCTGGGTCACCTTGGAGGGGTCATCATCCTTCAACAACATCTTCTTCGTCTCTTCTGATGCCTTGAACTCCGGATTTGGCTTTGTCACCCCCTTCTTTATTGCGGGCATCTCGGATGGATCTATGCTCTTCTTGATCTCCTGGTACACCTGGGCGTGCAGCACGGCTTCAGCAAAGGCGGCATTTCCATCCTTGCACTCTCGTGCTTTCTTCGTGTCTCCCCTGATAGTGATTACGCCGTTGGGACCTGGAATTTTCATCATATTGTAAATGTAACATGGACAAGCCATAAAAGCATAGTAAGCCAGACGTCCGAATATAGTGTGGTATGCGCTCTTGAACGGGACCACTTCGAAGGAAGGTGCCTCCGTCCGATAGTTCTTTGGAGTTCCAAAGGTAACATCCAAAGTGATCTCTCCTAGGGAATTGGCTTGTCTTCCTGGGACAACTCTGTGAAAGATCACAGAGCTATGGTTCAGCTGGGTCTCTGAGATCTTCATCCGGCGTAGCGTTTCAACATAGAGAATATTGATGCTGCTACCACCGTCAATAACCGTCAATAAGTGGATTGACGATTAAGGCGTATTTTCCTCACCTGTGCAACTTAGGCAGATGATCAGCACGGTCAAATGTGATTGCCACTTCCGACCAGTCCAGAAATTGGGGGACAGCCGGAACTGTTGCATTGAGCTAATGTAGAACTGCTTTCTTGACCTTTGTTGGTTGAGATCCGAGGAAGGTGACATAAGTGTCTTTTTTGGTCGGAAATTTTTTCTTCCCTTTCGGCTTGGGATTTGAAGCATCAGCTTCCTCCATGTCGGAATCTTCCTTGGTCTCCTAATCTTTTTCGAGATTCTTCTTTCCCTTCTTCCGTTTAGCTTTGTAGCCCGCGGTGTCATCTCTTTTGATGTCGTCATTGAAACGACATTCAGCGTTAGTGTGGGATGAGCCCCCATTGGCGTCTAGGTGATGCACACATGGGTTATTGGCAATGTCGGCCCCAAGAATAGGTTTTGCCTGGTTGCTGGTCTCCTCTACCTTGGACCCTTGAAGTCCCACGGCCTCGCCCGCGGCCTCCACCGCGTCCTCCTCGTCCTCCAGACCCGAAAGTAGCAGTGACCACTACTGTTTTCGTGTTGGGTTTCTCATCCGAGGTATTTTTGCGCTTCTGAGCTTGTTGCTTTGGTTGTTTTGCCGATTGAGGCACAGCTAGGGCATTGAGCAATCCCTCTGCATCGTCATCAGCATCTGCATACTTCCTCGCTGTTTCTATCATCTCTCCCATATCAGTGACCTTGTCACACTTCAAGCGATGGCGCAGTAGACCAATTGGGAGTCCTGCGATGAAAGCTTCAATCGCAGTTTGATGGTTTACTCCTTCACAGGAGTTCTTGGTGTTGATCCATCGTCCGAGGTAATCCCGGCAAGTTTCTCCGGCCTTCTGGGTGCAACGGTGTAGGTCTCCAACCATATAGGGCCTCCGATATGTGCCTTAGAAATTCCAAAAGAACGCACTTTGCATGTCATACCAGTTATGGATGGTGTTCTCCGGAAGTTCATTGAGCCATGATCGTGCCGTCTTCCGCAACATAAGTGGGAGGTATCAGGTTGCGACCAAGCTGTTTCCACCTTTGGCTATGTAGCAAGCTTGGAAAAAATCCCGTAGCCAGGTATCTGGCCGAGCAATGCTGTCGTACGCTTGGATATGCCTTGAAATAGCAACTCCTTCCGGGAATCTTGTAGCTTTGATGCGTGGTCCGAAGCATTTTGGGCCCACGTAGATATCATCGTTTTCGTAGTGCCGCGCCTCTATGTTGGAGTTGATCTTGTGCCTTGCGTCGTTCAGGGATAGAGATCATCCCGAATGTCGGCTGTGGCTACGGTGCCTTGGAGCCGGACTTCGTATTCTGCCACCACCTCCTTCGCCACGTCGTCCTCCTTGTCCTCCTTGGGAGCCGTTGTGATGACTGCTTGGTGGAGAGGGTGGGGCAGCTGGATTGTTTCCGAAGGATCGCCGGCCTCCGGCCGGAGCGTCATTATTCCGGTTCCGGGGAGGGTCTTCACTATGACGAGCCCCCTGCCGGCTTGTGCCGGCATGGTTTCCGTCGTTCCTTCATCCGTCGTTGCCACCACAGTGAGGGTCAGCCGGACGGCTTGCATGTCTAGGACGTGGCATTTTTGAAAATCCTCCTCCCGACGTTTTTCTTTATCATCTCCCCTTTGATCATTCGACTCTCGTCAGGAAGGATTCCTCGGATACAGTGCAGCAATGGCCTTTTGTTCGGCCACAGGGGCGATGTTGCTCCAGTCACGCGCAGTTCTGTGATGTTGTCCTGATGATCCGGTTCTTGAATAATTGTCTTCCCGGCGTTCGGGGCGATGCTGCTGCTTCGGAACGTGATGGGGTCTTATGTCAGCCCATGCCGGATCTGTGTGACATTGGTCGGAATCCGAGACCAGTTTTTGACTTCCAGACAAGGCGACCTTTTGCTGCTCCAGTCCCTTGTTGAGTAGTTTGATTCCCAAACGGATCTCCTCTAGTCCTAGATTAGCCGATAGAATTTCTCGGGCCGCCACGGTATTCTGTACTAGGGTTGGATATACCCAATCTCCTTTGCTATCTTTCCGAGGCTTCCCCATCTCATCTCCGAAAAGGACGGCGTGGATCTGCGGGAACTGGTTGTCATTGGTATGACGCTTCCTAGTCTTCTGGTATTGCCTGTAGTTGTACTTCCCCGCATATGCTATGTGTTTCTTTTCCTCCTCAATGTTTTTGGCTTCATCGAGGAGTACTTGTCGACGCGCTTCTAGGGCCTGTGCCCTCTCGTCCAGTTCTTCCGCAGTAAGTTCTACATCTGTAGGCATAGGTGTGGTTAATACAGCATCGATGAGTTTACACGCACCCTCAGTGATCACGTGTCCATCCACCGATTCTTCGTTTTTCGGCTCATCTGGGATAAGTGCTCCATCCGAGTCTTCTTCGTATTTCTCGGCAATCACCTCTTCTGTCAGAGGGTTTTTGTCAACACCCGGATTTTTAATCCCAGATGCCCGTTATGCCATACCTCACAATCCCAGGATTGCCATTTTTGCGAGACATAACGGATTGGATATCATAGTACATCATCCATTAGAAACCATACATAAAGTCTTACACAAATAAGGATCTCATGATTCAGTCTTAATACAACAAGCAGCGAAAATAAAAGATAAGCGTAACGGTGGGGTCCATCTTCAGGGGCACAGGCAATGCTGACGAAGGCAGATAGTCCTAGTTATCATAGTCGTCCTACTGGCCATCATCTTGATAGTCTCCTTCATAGTCTGGCCATGATAATAGCCAGGGACAAAAGCCATGAGTACTCTTTAAGTACTCGCAAACTACCACCAACAAGTATTATAGTTCTAAGTTAAAGTGCTAACTCTATGTTTAACTATAAAGTTAAGTTTGAAACCTAAGCTGAGTTCAGAAGCAAAGAAAGATAAAGTAGAACTCTAGAATCACTTAAATTGGGAAGCTAATGTCATAAACACGACCCTGTTGTGGTCAAGTCAAAATTCATCCTTCATTTCAAGTTATTTAGAAAACATCTGACAACGAAACAGTATGGCCATTCCAACTGTCCATAACCGCGGACGCGGCTATTCGAATAGTTTGACACTCTGCAGAGGTGGTACACTTTCACCACAAGATTCGATACATCTGTCAGGGGTAACCCTGCATCATCATACTTAGTATGAAGATAATCAAACATAACCTTCCCTTTACACACCCTAGTATAAGCACCTCTCCTATGAGCATGGCCTCCCAACCATGACCATCAGTCATCTTGGGCACTGCATAGGTGGACATCATGAGAGGTAGCCTCAGCTCAAACCTCTCCCGTGAGGGAACTAATACTAATGCATATAAATTTCTAGCTAAGCCTTACCCAATTCAGGTAGTGTGGTTGTACGGTAAATTTGGAATGGTATCGCATCCGAATCCAACCATCAGTTTTATAAAAAGGGTTAAGGCTCATGCCTCACATTTTCATCATCATGAACCATTTGTGTTTCTCAACACATGTCAAAACATCTCAATAGAATGACTCATCATTCCAAGGTTTTCATAATTCATTTTCACCAAGTGTTCCCATCTAAAGTGACTCAAGTTTTTGATCTACTCTAAACTACTAAGTTAAGAGTGTTCACTAAGATGGAAAAGATGGGTTCAATCTCATGCCATAGAATGACATCTAAAGGGTTCTAAATAGGTCAAGTTTTATACTCTTTATGCTACCTTCAAAACAAGTGAAGAACTTTGTGTAAACTAAGGGAGGTAAAACTTGTAAATAAGACTTGGGGTAACTAATAGTCAAAGGAGTGTGATCAAAGCATGCCTAAAGCATCTTTGCTAAATCATCTAGTTTGATCCTAGCTTGGTAAGAAGGGAACTTGCAAGGGTTAGCTTGCATTGTTAATGGTGGCTTTCCTTGGTTGGTGCAGTGGTTGAAGTTTTCTTCTTCTTTGTCTTGGTAGAACTCCTCCTCCTTGAAAGCTTGGTCGGTACTATCGTCTATAAATACATACGGAGTACACAATCACCAAACAATACTTAACTAGGCTAAATATCATTCTAAGATACACATTTGATGATCTATTATCATCACCATCATCACAAGTTTAAATCACTAGTTTCATTCTTTTTAAATTAGAAAAGTAATTTCTACTCATTAAAAAAATTAACTAAGATTTAATATTCACCACTTAAAATATGGGATCATGTTTACATATGTCATCACCACATATTCTAACATGTGGGAATGAGATTTAAAGGTTGGATCATAATTACTTTGGTTTAAGTTCATTATTTCATGATTTAAAGTGACTAGAAATGCCTATATAGCATTATTTTGGTACTAGTCCAAAGTAACTGCATGTAAACCTTAATATTATTACATATTCAGATATATATGATGAAATGTGATTTTTGAGAGTTGGAATCAACTCAAAACCTATCTTAGTTGATTTTATAAAAATGTTGCAAGGTGCAAATGCTTCTGTTTTGTTATTTTTACTAGGAGAGATCTATAACTCTAATTGAATTAAATCCAACGGTCTTGGATAGATCATTTCCATACCTTTCAGGCAAAATTGATTTCATGTGAAAATGATTTGTAAAACTCCCAGAATTTAATTTTAAACTAGTGGACACAAACTAGCTTAATTCTAAAAAGAAAAAACTAGATTTGAATTTCTAACTCGCGCGGGAACTAACTGGGACGGCCCAGCTACGCACAGTGAGCACAACGGGCTGCCTGACAAGCGGGCTCCACCAGTCAGTGGCACAAAAACACCGAAACGGTATCTAGCATTCTAGGCCGCACGATTAAAAGGGGATCTAACGGTGGGAGTTCATCGTCGTCGACAGATTACTCCGGCGAGATTCTGACCTAGACGCGGCGGTGGGGGTTGATTGGGGGCGTACCAGGGCTGCAGCAAGGTCGGTGAGGCGGGCACACGGGCTGGAAGACGACGGCGAGACAAGGCGCGGTTGCGGCGGAGCTTGGGGTGCCCTAAATCGCAGGCGCCCTTCTCCTCCTGCTGCGGCGGCTTCGGCTCCAATTCCAGCGAAGCAGAGCTCGAGCGGGATCGGCGAGAGGTGTATGAGGTTCAGTGAGAGGTGGGAAGTGTGGGAGTGTGGAGAAATGGTGCTGGGGTGGCCGCTTGATATAGGCTCGACGGTGAGACCGAGCGGTGTGGGCAGGTGACTCCGGCGAGGGCAGCACAGGGGGCTAGCAGCGTGGCTCGAGGTAGGGGACGGTGGCTTGTCTCCTGGCAGTGCTCTAAGGCTTAAAGGCGCGGCAAGGCGAGCTCTGTGCTGGTCGGGGGCGTCACGCGCTCTGGGCGGCAGAGGCTGCGGGTTCGACGACGAGCGGTGGCTGTGGCGCGTTGGGCGGCCAACGGGGGTGTCTGGGGTGTTCCCTGGGTCATGGCGAAGCGGTGAGCGCGGGCTGCGGCCGAGGGGCGGTCTGTGCACGCGGGGACAGGGCGCGCTCTGCGGGCGGCGTAGGCATGGTCGACCAGCTCTGGGCGCGGCAGTTCCTGGCCGTTCTGGTCTCGGTCTCTGGGCTGGGGCTGGTTGGACGGTGGCGGTGGACCACAGGCTAGCGTGTAGACATGGCGAGAGAGGGGGAAGCGGTCTGCTGCTGCGAGGGCCAAGTTGGCCGGCAAGGTGCTCTCGGCATGGCCTTGCAGTGCAGCTAGGCGGTATGGGATGTGTTGGTGTTGGTCTGGTTAGGCTTGAGGGAGACAAGGGTGATCAAAGCACTTCAATTGGCTAGACAAGATCAACCCCAAAATAGTAATAGTTAGGCCACTTAAATCTTGCCCACAAGATGTTTGACAAAATGGCCAAACGAGAAAAACTTTTGAATTTTGAGTTCAAATTTTTTGAGTGTTCTCCACTGGTACTAGGTAGTCTCTGGTTACAAGGGTTTTGAAAGTGGAGCTCAAATTGATGGTTTTTGAAAAAGTGGGATCTTCCCATATGAAATAGATTCAATTTTCTAATGCCTTTTAAATATAGTGTTTGAATGTTTTTAGCAGATCAAAAGGTGGGCCTTGGTACCTCATTATGTGTACTAGCAAGGGGTGTAAATATCTAGAATTATATCTATTGAGAAATGAGTGCTAGGAACACTCAAAGTAGTGTAGTGGATTAAAATAGCCAAAATGACCATTCCTCCTTTTTAATTGTTTTTGATTTGATTTTCTTTGGGAAAAGTTTGGGAATGATGTAGATGATGTTTAAATCACCTAAGAAACATTTTACAACCAAAGAATCACAGAACCATGGCAATTCTAATCAATTCCTAATTTAAATGCTCATATACATGAATGCTTTCATTTTTTATTTGGAAAAGTTTTTGTTAACCCTAATTTTGATGATTTGGATCTTGATAAGCTTGGATTGAAGTTTTGGGATGTTACAGTTTTTTACCAGGGTCTTGTTCTTCTTATTCTTCTTCTTTGCCTTCTTGGCAGCGCCGGTAGCAAAGACAGCTTTGGGTCCGTTTCCCGGAGTCAAGCTCTGGTCGGTACTTTCGGACATCTGGACTTCGGGATTATCTCCGACGTCCATGTCATCCTGCGCTTTGGGGGAGTGTTCCCCGGATCCTTCATCCATGGCTTCTCCTTCTTCTGCAGCTTTGGAGTTATACTCCTCTTCATATTCTGCTGAGAACTTTCGGAAGTCCGCCGACGTCATCGATTCATCCAAGGATGCGGGTACGTCGGTGTTTGTTCCAATTGCCTCCAGCACAGAGTCGGTGTTTTCTCCAGCATCGGCAGAGCCAGATCCAGATCCAACGTATCCGACAAAGTGCAACGCGTTCCTCCTGAGGTACCTGCGGCTCTCGCGATCAGCTTCGTCGAAACTTTTGATGGTCTCGAGAATTGCGTCTGCGCTTGCGCCTTGCAGTATCATATGTCGCAGTGTATACCTTAGGAAAGGCCTGTCTGTCCCGGCGTCATCAGAGCCGGAATCAGTGTCGTTGATATGCTCCTCCTGGACTTCGACTTCCGCGGGTGGGTCGATCTGGGATCCGACTTCTCCAATGAGATCCACTCTAGATTCGACTTGGACCGCTAAGTCTTCCTCAGGCTCGGATTTCTCCACTATCTCCACAACTGGTGCGGGCTGGGTGGGATTAGGATTTTCTGAGATTCGGAACTCTGCCGCCTCCGCGGACAAAGGGGACCCAGAAGATTCTTCTGCCTCTATCATCACAGCTAGGGTGGGTGGGACAGGTTTAGCAAAACTGATGTAAACATCGATCTCACCAAAAGAAATGATGGTGTAGGCAGTCACAACCTCCCTAGCCAGAATCTAGGTCTCGTCGAGAATGATGAGAGCGACGTCGCTGGCATAGAGGATGCGACCGACGGTGATAGTCTCACCGATTCTGATTCTTACAGATTCTGCTCAAAACACAGATCTGAAGCTCACTTGCCCCACAGTGGGCGCCAACTATCATCGGATTGATGACAAGTACGCCATGAGGGGGTCCTCCAGGCGTGCAGGAGAGAGGGGTGTGAGACATACGGTGTTCCGGGACGGTGAGCACACAAGTTTACCCGGGTTCGAATCTATCGGCTTTGGGCGGATCCTACTCCTGCTAGCAATCCAGTAATACGGCAGAGCCAGAATATGGGTTACAAGGGTTCGCCTATGCGAGTTGAGATTGTAGACTATTGAGGGTCGAGAGTGTTGCCCTAAAGGCTCTCCCTAGGATGGCTTATATAGATATCCGGCCTAGGGTTTACAAGAGAGATCTATCCGTCTACGACTAAGAGTCGGTTACAGAGTACATCTTGAACTACAAGTAACATTATGGGCCTAAGATAAGTCTTCTGGGCCTTCCCGTAGCCGGATTGGACTCCGTCTTCTCTCCCTGACTGGGCCGCCCGTGAAGCAAAGCTCTAACCCGAAGTGGGCCACCCTGGTCAGTGAGGAACTGTGAGGATACCCGGAAAGTATATCCCCAACAATGTGTGACACCTAAAGAAGGAAATCTTATCCTCAACTACATCCACGAAGGAATATGTGGCCATCACGCCAACAACCGATTAATAGCAGCAAAGGCTTTCCGCGTGGGATTCTACTGGCTAACCGCGGTCAGGACACGAAGGATATAGTGCAAACATGTGAAGCTTGCCAAAGATTTGCTACAAAACCCAACGCACCGGAATTGACCCCCATACCTCTGGCATGGCTGTTTTACCAATGGGGACTTGACATGGTGGTCAAACTCCACAAATCATCACCTACATGACACTTCTTTCTGCTCGTCATAGTCGACCAATTCACCAAGTGGATTGAAGCAATGCTTGTCACGAGCCAAGATGCCACTTTGGCTATGAATTTCATAAAGTAAATAGTTTTCTGTTTCGGGGTTCCTCACAACATCATTACAGACAATGGGTAAAACTTCACTTCTGCAGAATTCAAGGAGTACTGTAAGGAGATGGGCATACAAGTAAGCTATGTGATGACCCACAAGTATAGGGGGTGTATCGCAGTATTTTTGATAAGTAAGAGTGTCGAACCCAACGAGGAGCAGAAGGTGTTGGCGAGTGGCTTGGAGTAGGAGTTCTCTGTAAATACTTAGCAAACGGATTTTTAGGGGTTTTTAATAATGCAGATAAATAAAGTACGGGTAAATAAAAGACAATAATAATAAATGCAGCAAGTGTCCCAATCCTTTCTTTAGCAAAGGAGAAGCCGGTTGTATTATTTAAGATGACCAAACGTTCTCGAGGACACACGGGAATATCGTCAAGTGCTTTCACTTCATATAGTTGATTAATCTTCTTTAGTTTGCTAAGTGTTGTGTGGGTGAACCTGTGCTAATGTACCGACCTTCCTAGGACTAATACATACTTGTGATTATACCCCTTGCAAGCATCCAAGTACAAGAAAGTAATTAAGGTAGAAACCTAACCACAGCTTTAAACTCTAAGACCCTGGCATCCCTTGTGCAAAGGTTTCCTAACGGGGTTCAGGTTTCTGTCACTCCGGCAGCCCCTACGATTAGTAGCCAAATACACAATGCATTCCCCTAGGCCCATATAGGTGAAGTTTCATGTAGTCGACGTTCACATGACACCACTAGAAGAAATACACCACAAGTTAAATATCAAACCATTGAATCTTTCTCAACGCAATTCCACTACTAACAACATGACTTCTCCCATGTCCTCAAGAACTAAACGAACTACTCACAAGACATCATATGGATCAAGATTAGATATGAAATAATGATAAGTAACAATATGAACATAAGCAATAATTCAATGGTTCACTCAATAGCATCAACTACAAGGAGTAATCAACACCGGGAAAGTTCCCCTAAGAACTATGCAAGATTCAACCCAATTGTTACAGCGGTATGGAGTGGAGATGATGGTGGTGATGGAGATGATGGTGGTGATGATGATGATCCCGATGAAGTCTAGCTTGATGGTGGTGTTGATGGCGATGATCTCCCCTCTCTGGGAAGGAATTCCCCCAGTAGAATTCTGTCTACCGGGGAGATCTTTGTCTCTCTGTAGTTTTCCGCCCCTCAGAGGTGACATAATCTTTCAGTGGTCACTCCCTGAGGCTTAGGGTTTCGTGGGGATAATATACGCCAAAGGGGAGAGCCAGGAGTGGGCCAGGGCGGCCACACCACCTGGTGGCGCGGCCAGGGGTGGCCCGCCAGGGGGTGGTGTGGGCCCCCTATGGCCCATCTCCACTCCCCCTTCTGGCATCCTTCGTCTTTTGGAAAAATAGAATTTTCCATGTATTTTCCTGGATTTTCTGATCTTCGTGAATTTCGCCTCCAAACAACACCTTTTCCATTAGAATCCTGACTGCAATGGTCCATGCTCCAAAAGTCATCAACAATGCAAAAATAGATGAAACAACATAAGTATCATCTCTTAATATGAAATATATCAATTAATAGCAGTAAATTATGATATATCATAGTGGTGCAAAATGGTCGTATCAACTCCCCCAAGCTTAGACTTCGCTTATCCTCAAGCGAAAATTGAGCTCAATAAACATGACCTCGGGTTTATGGAGTGAAGAGTCAATAAAAGAATATGGACAAGAAGCATCACATTCATCTATACATAAATCATAATAGAAGACAACTCACTATTATATAACTTAACTTGCAATAGGTAAAGGAAATACAAATAAAGATACACAAAGTAAATCACAATTGGTAATGGCAAACTTAGCTCTTGGTCGAAGAATAGTTGACAATTTGCAGGAGTTCAAACATAAAGGGGTTTTCAATGATAGCTTTCAAAGTAGTAAATACTAAGATAAGAGCAAATGTGCAAAACAAGGAACATAAGAAACATGATTGAATAAATCATCATATGAATGAATGAAACACAGCAACTCAAAATACTTGCTGAGATAGAGAGGAATAGGTTTACTAACTCAACTAAAAAGTAAAAGATAGGCCCTTCGCAGAGGGAAGCAGGGATTTCAAGTTTCATAAAGAGCTTCCAAAAATTATGGTACTTATTAGCTTTCAGCTCTCATTTCCCCTATCATAAGCATCTTTAGGTGATTAAGGTTAAAGTGATCAAATATGAGGATATGCTTGACAAGTTATAAGTTGAAATCTCACGCCCCTTACTTATGAGTACCGAACCTCATTCTACTCAACTTCAGTCACAAGTAAGCTCTTGTCATTGTAAGTACATATGTATCATAGAGAACCGCCAATGGGGTACCCCTTGCCCCATGACACAGGAGCTATCCCATATCAAAATGACAAGGCAACAGACAATGAGCATCTCGATGATCTTTTTATTTGCTATTTGCATAGGTTTTTATTGAGGATGCTTCATAGAATGCTCATTATGGTTATGCTACAAGTTTCCACCATGATTAGGCATGGCTTAGGCTAGCAGCCTAGGCGTTTATCTAACACACATACAAACTCCATGATCTTACAAGTTCCCCTTTTATTTCACACCGCCGGGATCCATAGGCGAAAGAATCATGATATCAACGGAATATAAGTGCAATGTTGAAAGCGTTCCCCATGATACATGGTTCTTCTAACTTCAAATTACAAAGCGCAAGCATATACACAACATAGATGGGCACAATGGTTCAAGTTTATTAAGTGCAAGAAAGTAAAGTGTGCCATCAAGTTTGTGAGAGCTTTAATCACTAATTTTCACATAACAAGTATAATTCGGAAGGTAGATAAAAACATGAATTTACTTGGAATAGAAATAATGCTAATAGGTAGGTATGGTGGACACAAATGGCATAGGTTTTGGTTTAAGGATTGGATGCACGAGAATCATTCCCTCTCAGTACATGTTTTCGTCTAGCAAGGCTAGGTAGCAAGCATAAGATTTGAAGGAAACAAACAAACATTCAAGTGATAAAAACAAACATGCAATCTTCCTTGGAAGCACAAAAGATCTTAACTAGAGAATACTAAACTTATGAGCAAATCAAGAAAGAAAGATGATGGAATTATATTTATTTAGAGTACCTTTATCTTTTCATTCAATTCTCAAAATAGTGTTGCTATTGACCGAGCTAGGTTTTCCAAAACCAACTAAATTTACTCCATGATCCCGAAGTTATACCAATACAAATAACAAGATCAATCATATAACAGAAATTGAAAACTAATATAAGATATGCAAAAGAGTAAATGATAGAACTTCTCATTAATATTCCAAAACGGCAACTCACACCAAGGGATACATAGATATCTAACGAGAGAGGGGACACTTCCATAATGCAAACCATCCTACATGATAACTCCTCTATTCATGATATGACTCTACTAAAAAGGTAAAAAGATAGAAGATAGTGATATGATACCGTGGCACTCCCCCAAGCTTGGAACAAACCAAGGGGATGCCAAAACCTGATGACAAATTACTCCTTTGGTGGTGGTGGTGTTCTCTCGGATGGCGCGAGAAAATCTTCCAGCATCTTGTGGAGCCTGTTATTCTCCTCTTGAACCATATCCACCTTCCTCCTCAAGACTCGGTACTTGTCACAGGACTCATCAGTTACTCGTAGTGCTTCTACTGCTGCAGGGCAGGAACTGAGGTCTAGAGTTGGAGGTATCAGCCCCTTCATGCTTGTTGTCATGTTCTTTACTTCCTCCCCGATGTTCCAATATGTGTCTTCGCACCTAGTTGTGATCCTTTCTTGTTTCACCCATCCTACGAGAGTCTCCTGCTCAAGATTGCGATGGAGCTCGCGACGGTGTCGAAGCTTGTAATCCTTTGAAGATGAACCCCTGAAGGACATATGAACAAAACAGATCAAAACAAAAACACGACGAGAACACGTTATACGAACCTCGGGGGATCTGGGGGATTATATATTACGGAGTTTTACAACAAAAGGAAGGTACTGAGAGAAAACAGGTCGGAGACGGACTCCGGGGTGGCCACACCACCTGGTGGCCCGACCAGGGGGCCCGTGCCAGGGGTGGTGTGAGCCACCCTGGCTCCATTTCCGTCCTTCTTTCGCTTCGTTGCTTTCCTTGTTGGATAAAAACTCCAAAAATATAAATGGATAGATTTTTCGCGGAACTTTTCTTACCAGAACTGTTACCTATTCGAAAATGGACTCTGCAGGTCTCTAAAGTTGGTATTTGATAAATTTTTCTAGAGCTACTACTTTAATAGCATCAATATCTTCACTGTAAGAATCTCCAGCAATATAGTGTTTGAGTCGCTGACCATTCACGTAGTGTTATCTTTTAAAGAAGAAATTTGTATTGCACCTAAACGATACACTTCTTCGATAACAAAAGGTCCTTCCCATTTTGAAAGTAGCTTCCCTGCAAAAAATCTGAGACGAGGCCTATACAATAGAACTTTCTCACCAACATGGAACCCTCTCTTAAGAATTCTCCTGTCATGCCATCTTTTAACCTTTTCCTTAAAGAGTCTAGCATTCTCATATGCTTCACTCCTCCATTCATCCAACGAACTTAAGTCAAATAATCTTTACTCACCAGCAAGTTTGTAGTCTCTATTAAGTTCTTTCACTACCCAATAAGCTTTGTGTTCTAATTCTAAAGGCAGGTGCCAAGCTTTCTCATAAACCATTTGGTATGGAGACATTCCCATAGGATTTTTATAGGCAGTCCTATAAGCCGATAAAGCATCATTAAACTTTTTAGCCCAATTTTTGCTAGATCTATTAACAGTTTTTTGCAAGATGGATTTAATTTCTCTATTTGATAGCTCTACTTTCCCACTAGTTTGGGGATGATAAGCTGAAGCAATTCTATGATTAACATCATATTTATCAAGGGTCTTTCTAAAACCACCATGAATGAAATGAGAACCTCCATCAGTGATAAGATACCTAGGTAGTCCAAACCTAGGAAAGATAATATCCTTAAGCATTTTTCAGGAGGTCTCCCCATCAGCACTTTTTGTAGGTATGGCTTCTACCCACTTAGTAACATAGTCAACAGCAACAGGAATATGGGTATAACCTTTTCAAGGGGGGAAAGGACCCATAAAGTCGAATCCCCAACAATCAAATGGTTCAACAACTAGAGAGTAATTCATATCATCTCATTGCGTCTAGAAATGTTACCATCTCGTTGGCACTCATCACATGATAAGACAAATTTTCTTGCATCTTTAAAAAGGGTAGGCCAGTAAAAACCTGATTGTAGCACCTTCTGTGCGGTTCTATCTCCCGCATGATGTCCTCCATAGGCACTACCATGACATTTCCGCAATATCTCCTTTTGTTCATATTCTGGAAGACATCTTCGCATAATACCATCTACTCCTTGTTTATATAAATGTGGGTCATCCCAAAAATAATGCCTCAAATCGTAAAAGAACTTCCTACTTTGCTGAGCTATAAAAGTTGGAGGCAAATACTTGGAGACAATAAAGTTAGCATAATCAGCATACCAAGGGCTCCCTCGTGAGCTCACCCCTACTACAACCAACTGTTCATTTGGGAAACTATCATTAACAGGCATAGGATCGAAAGAGATGTTTTCCAATCGAGATAAATTATCAGCAACATGATTTTCAGCACCTTTCCTATCTACAATATGTAGGTCAAACTCTTGTAAGAGCAGCACCCATCTAATAAGCCTAGGCTTAGCATCTTTCTTCATCATAAGGTACTTAATAGCAGCATGATCAATATGAATGTTAACTTTTGAGTCAACAATATAAGGTCTAAACTTATCACAAGTGTCATCGGATTGAGGACAAGTACGCCATGAGGGGGCCCTCGAGGCGTGCGGGAGAGAGGGGTGTGAGACGTACGGTGTTCCGGGACGGTGAGCACACAAGTTTACCCAGGTTCGAATCCGCCGGCTTTGGACGGACCCTACTCCTGCTAGCAATCCAGTAATACGGTAGAGCCGGAATATGGGTTACAAGGGTTTCGCCTGTGTGATGTGAGATTGTAGACTATTGAGGTTATGCCCTAAAGGCTCTTCCTAGGACGGCTTATATAGATATCCGGCCTAGGGTTTACAGGAGAGATCAATCCGGCTACGATTAAGAGTTGGTTACAGACTACATCTTGAACTACAAGTAACATTATGGGCCTAAGTCGGTAAGTCTTCTAGGCCTTCCCGTAGTCGGATTGGACTCCGTCTTCTCTCTCTAACTGGGCCGCCCGTGAAGCAAAGCTCTAACCCGAAGTGGGTCACCCTGGTCAGTGAGGAACTGTGAGGATACCCGGAAAGTATATCCCCATCAGTAGCCCCCGGAGGCCTCCAAGATCCAAAGTCGGATTTTATCATCGTCCAGCCTCTTCTTCGGCTTGCAGAATCTTGAAGGGTTCCTGAAACTTCACAACAAAAAATACGATCCGGGTCTTAAAAATAAGTCGGACCTTGCAATTGGTTACTCGGATTTTCCATCTCGCTTTTAAACTAAGCCGGAACTTGGTCTCTAACGCCACCTGCCACAAGCATGGTCAAGTCACGTCATCTAACAGACGTTCCGTCAGCACGACCGTTGGTGGGTCCGCGGTTCGCGGAACCGAGGCGCCGTTTCAATGCACGCGTGGAGATCGAGGTGACGCCATCATCGCGCGAGCCCTTCCTAGTTCTTTCCACGACGCGTGGCGGTTATACTGTAGCGTTTGCACGAATCTTGGCGCAGGTAGGTGGATATAAGGGGTTTAGATTTCTTCTTCTCATCCCCACCAGTCCTTTGCCGTTCCTTCCTTCCTTCCCAATCCTCCTGCGTGCCTAGAGCCTCCTCGTCCTCCTCCCACAGAGCTCCTAGCGCTGCCACTTTAAGGTCACCTTTTCCACCGAAGAAATAATGACTTAATCCTCTTCTTCCTCCTTGGCGGCAGCGGCGGCGTCGACAGAAGCAGCTGCGGAGAAGGAGAGCTTCCGGGGAATCTGGATCCCCTGCGCCCTCGACGAGGACGGCCTCAAAAACGTGGAGAAAGAGGGGCTTCCTGCCGCCGGTGACTGGCGGACCGGCTTCGGCGAAACCATCCCCAATCGGCGCGAGGGCGAGCGCGTCCACTTCGGCACCCATCTGGACCGAGGTTTGTCCTTTCCTCCCTCGGAGTTCTTCTCCGAGGTGATTGACCACTATGGAGTTCAACTTCATAATCTTCCTCCCAATTCTCTTCTAGAAATGAGCGCATATGCTACGCTTTGCGAGGGCTTTCTCGGCATTAGGCCAAGTTTGCTTCTATTCCGGTACTATTTCCATGTCCAGAGAAATTCCATTACTGCCGGTGTTCCTTATATCACTGGTACCATTAGTTTTTCTGTTAGACGAGACCGGGCATATCCCAAAATTTCTGCCAGTGACTCGGTCAAACAATGGCCAGCCACCTTTTTCTACCATAGGGATATTCCAGCTCCCGGCAAAGCTACTTCTTGGCCGGCTTTTGTCGATGGAGCCGCCACAGCCCAGCCTTCCTGGGACGAGGCTGCTCCGGCTCTCACCGACAATCTGATCCTCGCTAAGAGGCGGATCGAATATCTTATCAAGCACAAGGGTCTGAAGGGATCCGACTTGGTTCAATGTTGGGTCTCACATCGGATCCAGCCACTTCAGTACCACGGGGACAGACTAATGCATTCCATCACGTCTTCCAAAAAAGATTCTCTCCGCATCAGCCCCAAAGCCTACACCGCCCAAGGTTACATAAGCCAAATCAAGTGGCTGATCAAGGAGCCGACCGAGAGGAAAATTCTGGAGGTTTCTCTGGACTTGCACACGGCGGACAACCCCGTGGTAGCGGTAAGCTTCCATCAGTACACCTTTTACGTGTTTCAATCTTTAAGTTATATACTGCAATGCTGATATGTTTTTTTTCAGCTTGCTGATCTCCCCGAGTCGGAGCTTGCTCCACTCGAAGGATATCCTCCTGAGTTTTCTCAGGAGACTGAAGTGGTCCCATTGCCGGATCTTGCGCTCAGGAAGCGTAAAGCTCCGACAGTGGCTGTTGGCGCAAAGGAAGTGCCCGTTGTGAAGAGGTAACTTTCATTCACAATTTCCGCCTTTGTACCTTTCTCGGATTTCTTTCTAAGATGTAATGTTTTCGACTTTACTACATTCTCAGAGCAAAGCCTCTCATCAAGGGTAAGGGGAAAGGGATTCCTGCGAAGCCCCTGCGACAGATGAAGCTTACAATAGCTTCCCCTGCCACGGCTCCTCCGACTCCTGCCCCTCAACCTTCTGCAACACCGGCGATTACTCCTTCTCCGATTGTTGCAGAAGATCCGGCTCCTCCAACGGCGCCTGTGATCCTTGGATCGCACACTGACGTCACCGTGGGTGCGTCAGCTCAAGATAAGGGTGAACCCTCTTCGGGTAATGATCCCTCGGCTGAAGTCTTCGCCGACAACCTCCTCAGCAACCCCGGACTTGCCAAGTTTGGCCTATCCCGAAAATCTCCAGAGGAGATCCAGCGGCTGGCCAGGCAAGTCCTGGACAAAAGCCATCTATCCCCCGAAGAGGAAGCGCAAGAAGCAGAGGACGTTAAGTTCTCTGACCTTCTCGCTCAAGTCCGCCTTCGCGACGAGAGGATCAGGACTAGCGAGCTTCCAACAGCCCTAGTAATTCCTCTAACTCTCGCCGAGAAGGTGGCAGCTGAGGTGAACGCGGGGTTAAACAAACTCACCCGCGAGCAATATGTAAGTCAGAATTCCAACTCTTGTTTTTACCTTATGTTATATCATATCCTCTAGCTCCCAAGCATGAAGTAGGATATAGAAATCTGGGTTTATGCTTTCATTAGGATGCCAAAGAACGAACTAGTGTAGCCCCCAAGGCTCGTGCTGATATTTAGCAAAAAATATTAGCCCGAGTCTTAAGTAGCTTTCTGACTTTGGGTATTCTGACTTATAGAAAGTATGTTCCTATAACCAGGAATTATTAACCAATGTCTGTGATAAGCGGAGAGAGATCAAAGCTCTCCGGCTTAAAAATGTTGAGCTCAAGGTAGCCAAGGATGAAGCCAAAGGTAAACATTACGAGATTCAAACCTTGTCTTTTGCTTTTTAATGTCGAATTTTTCTGAACTGTTGTTCTTTTTGACTTACAGCATTGGTGAAACAATCCATCGCTATGATTGAAGAGGCCGAGAACCTCAAGACCCTAGTGGTGGAGAACAAGGGACTTCGCCAAGAGCTGGATAAGCTCAAGGCGGATCATGAAAGGAGCATAGCTCAAGTCCTTGAATCCTCCTCCATGGCCACTGAAGAGCGCGATCGCAAGATTGCTGCTCAAGATAAACTTATCTCGGACCTCAAGAATGAGGTTGGCAGAGAGAAGGATATCTCCCAAGCGCTCCGGGATGAACTCCAGAGTCTCCGGGAGGAGAAAGCCAAGATTGACGACGTCATTCTTGGTATGTTCCATCTATCTGACTTATCATTTCTTCGACTTTCATCAATGTCAGTTTTTTCTTATCTTTATTTTGTGTATAGGTCCTCTGAACTTGACGGACTCCTCCTCGTCCGAGCCCCGCACTCACCGGCTTACCCAAGTCGGTGATCTTCTTCATGACTACCGCCAGTCCCTTGAGGACATTGGTGAGTCTCTCAGGATTCCGGACATGCCAAGCATGTCGGACTTCTAGGTGCGGGAGAAGGCCAAGGAGATGCCGCAGCTCGTTCGGGACTGGAACATGTCCTACGCGTGGACTGCTGCGCAGAACCCTCTCACCATGGTCATGAGCCATCATGGAAACATGGAGATATGCAAGTGACCAGAGGGTACTGCAAAGTAGACGAAGACGGCCAGGAGCAAGACCTTCAAGCCATCATGCACTCCCGCGCCGGATATGGGTGCCACGTAGCTGACTTGACCAGCTACGAGGTCCCCTTCTTCACTCGCGTGGATACTCCGCCACCTCCTCTAGAAGAAACCGAAGAAATTTCCGACGATGAATGGACCACCTCGGATCCGGACATCTCGGCACGATATCAAGGCGGAGTAACCAGCGATCCGACAGTTCCTTCATCTCCTCCTACATCATAGATCAGAAAACTATGTATTATTCTGGAAAGACATGATGCGTTTTGTAAATATTAAGTACTATGACTTTTGCTAGTGCTAAGTTTTTTATCTATTCAGCACTTTTTGTCTTATATTTTTTGCGTGCCTGAAATGTTTTCATAAGCACTTTAGAATTTTCCGTCTCTACTTATCGTTTATCTGGCTTTCCGCCTCGTCCCTTTCGTGAGCCGGCTAAACCTTCAGCCGGAAACTTTGTCGACCAACGGAGCTCAATTGCTAAACCCAGTTTAAACTCGGAAACAAAGCCGGCTTCCAGTACCAACAATTCACTACTCGGAAGATAACCGCATCCAGTAATCAGACAAATAACCCAAGTAAATACTAGAATTTTTTTAGAGTTATACCCGAAGGTAGCAGTTTTAGAATCGGAAATCTAAACCAGAACGAACATGAGCATAAAGTACTTTCAAGCATTCTGGGATTTTCGACTATGACATGATCATTAGGAAATAAGATGGTAAAAACTTCTCAGGAAAACTTTGAGGTAACCAAAACTTTTATTTCTCACAGAACATGTACATATGTATGATTACAAAGAAGGATAAACTAAGAATAAAAGGGACGTAGCTGAGCAATATTCCACGGTCTGTCTAACTCATCTGGATTTGTACTGCCTCTAGCTCTCTTTCTCTTCTTAGTAGCAGGTCTTTCTTTGACTGGCCTCATGTCAGTTAAGTAGTACGACCCATTGTGCAATACTCGACTAACTAAAAAGGGCCCTCCCCATACTGGGGAAAGTTTGTGCATTCTTTGTTGCACAAGCCGGAGAACCAAATCACCTTTATTGAAAGCTCTAGTTCGGACTCTCTGGCTATGATACTTGCGTAACTTCTGCTGATAGGCTGTAGATCTCATTTCAGCAACGACGCGAACTTCTTTGACTAAGTCGAGATCATTTTGTCAAGAAATCTCGGCATCCTCCTCGATATACGAGGCCACTCTAGGAGAAGTATGAATTAAATCACTAGGAAGAACTGCTTCTGCGCCATAGACCAAGAAGAAAGGTGTATATCTTGTTGACCTGTTCGGAGTTGTTCGTAAACTCCAAATTACAGAGGGTAGTTCCTCTGCCCAAGCCCCCGCAGCACGTTTTAGTGGTGCTTCGAGTCTTGGTTTCAAGCCCTGTAGAATTAAACCATATGCTCTTTCGACTTGTCCGTTAGCCTGTGGATGTGCGACTGACGCAATGTCAAGCCGGATATTTTGCTCATCACAGAATTCAGCCAACTCTCCCATGGAAAAATTACTCCCGTTGTCCATGATAATGCTATGTGGATAACCATACCGGATTATAACATCCTCGACAAATCTTTTGGCTGTTTCTCCATCACAACTAGTAACAGGTTTAGCCTCGATCCATTTCGTGAATTTATCCACCATCAGTAAGAGGTGAGTAAATCCACTTGGAGCTCGTTTAAAAGGTCCTACCATATCAAGCCCCCAGACCGCAAAAGTCCATGTTATAGGTATTGTTCGCAGCTAATCAGCCGGAACATGAGCTTGCTTGGCGTACTTTTGGCAGCCTTTGCATGTCTTGACTAATCGTTCGGCATCTGCCTGAGCTGTAAGCCAGAAAAATCCATGTCGAAAAGCTTTTGCCACTAAAGATTTGGCTGCAGCGTGGTGACCACACTCGCCTTCGTGGATTTCTCTTAAGATTTCCACTCCTTCTTCCGGAGATACACAGCGCTGAAAAACCCTAGAAACACTCTGTTTATGGAGCTCACCTCTAACAATAGTATAGGCTTTTGCTCGTCGGATAATCTGCCGGATCAGCACCTCGTCTTCGGGTAATTTGCCATCTACCAACTAATCGAGGTAGGGTTGAGTCCAGCTGGGAATTACAGCCGGAACTGCTATTAAAGGCGAGTCGGATTTGGCCGGATATTCCTCATCTACTCCCTTTATCGAGGGAACTTTGAGGTGTTCTAAAAATGCGCCATCCGGAACCTCTTTCCGCGCAGAGCCTATTCGAGATAGTGCATCTGCTTCCTTGTTTTCTGCTCGAGGGATGTGTTGAACTTCAAACCATTCAAATGATTTAGATAGATCATCCACGACAGCTTTATATGCTGCCATGTGCTTATATGCATTACAAATATCCAAGACTTGCTGAGCAACAAGATCCAAATCTCCGTAACACATCAAATGTCGGATGCCAATACCCTTAGCAATCCGGATTCCATGCAGCAGTGCTTCATACTCGGCAATGTTGTTTGTCCTTGTGAAGTGGATCTGCAACACGTATAAAAGTTTATCTCCTTGGGGTGATTTGAGAAACACGCCAGCCCCCGAGCCCCCTCGAGCCTTAGACCCGTCGAAAAAGAAGGTCCAATATTCCGACTCAGGGAGGACCATGTTCTCCTTGGTCTCTGTCCAATCAGCGACAAAGTCAGCAAGGATCTGGGATTTGATTGCTGTCCGGGGTTTGTACTCAATATCAAAAGCTGCAAGCTCTATACCCCATTTGGCGACGCATCTTGTGGCATCGCTATTGTTGATTATATATCTCATGGGATCTTTGCTCACCACGGTAATTGGATGCTCCTGAAAATAGTGTCATAACTTACGAGATGCTAGAAAAACACCGTAAGCCAACTTTTGATAGTGCGGATAACACTGTTTTGATTCTGTCAGGACCTCGCTGACAAAGTATGTCGGACGCTACACCAGGTGCTCCAGATTTTCTTCTAGTCTCTCCACCACCATAACTATACTAACAACCTTATTTGTTGCAGCAATGTAAAGCAACATCGGTTCCCGAGGTTCCGACGTTGCAAGGATAGGAGCAGATGAGAGTACTTTCTTCAGGTCTTATAGTGCGGCTTCAGCTTCGTCAGTCCAGACAAAATCCTTGGTCTTCTTCAGGAGTTTGTATAATGGTGCGGCTCTTTCACCAAGCTGGCTTACAAATCGACTAACCACAGCAATGCAACCAGTTAATCTTTGTACGTCCTTCAGGCGAGTTGGCTTGGAAATATTGAGAATATCCTTGATCTTGTCGCGGTTCACCTCTATACCTCTTTGAGATACGATAAAACCTAATAATTTTCTGGCTGGTATTCCAAAGAAACACTTCTTCGGGTTAAGCATGATGTTGTATTTTCGTAAATTGGCGAACGTCTCCTCCAAGTCGGAAATCAATGTTTCCTTCTTTTTGGACATGACCGCGATATCATCCACGTATGCATGTACATTGCGTCCGAGTTGATCATGGAGGCAACGCTGCATCGTGCGCTGGTATGTAGCTCCTGCGTTCTTCAGCCCAAAGGGCATCGTAACATAACAGAAGGTTCCCAAGGGGGTTATGAATGAAGTTTTGATTTTGTCAGATTCCTTCATCCGGATTTGGTGATAACCGGAATATGCGTCGAGAAAACAGAGGAGTTCCGAGCCTGCCGTAGAATCGATAACTTGATCAATTCTAGGCAGAGCGAATGGATCTTTTGGACAAGACTTGTTCAAGGCAGTATAATCAACACACATCCTTAAATCAGTGGTGTCCTTTTTAGGGACCATTACAGGGTTGGCCGACCAATCAGTATGGATGACCTCTTCTATGAATCCGGCTAACTCGAGCCGTGCTAGTTCCTTAGCTATTGCCTTACGCTTTTCATCAGCAAACCGTCGTAAGGACTGTTTGACGGGTTTAGCGTTCGGGTTTACATTTAGAGAGTGCTCGGCAAGTTCCCTAGGTACTCCGGTCATGTCAGATGGCTGCCATGCGAAGCTATCTTGATTTGCTTGGAGGAACTTGACAAGCGCGCTTTCCTATGCGCTACTTAGGCCTACGCCTATCTAGGTCACCTTGGAGGGGTCATCATCCTTCAACGGCGTCGTCTTCGTCTCTTCTGATGCCTTGAACTCCGGATTTGGCTTTGTCACCTCCTTCTTCGTCGCGGGCATCTCGGACGGATCTATGCTCTTCTTGATCTCCTGGTACTCCTGGGCGTGCAGCACAGCTTCGGCAAAGGCGACATTTCCATCCTCGCACTCTCGCGCCTTCTTCGGGTCTCCCCTGATGGTGATCACGCCGTTGGGACCTAGAATTTTCATCATATTGTAAATGTAAGACGGACGATCCATAAAAGCCCAGTAAGCCGGACGTCCGAATATAGCGTGGTATGCGCTCTTGAACGAGACCACTTCGAAGGAAAGTGCCTCCGTCCAATAATTCTTTGGTGTTCCGAAAGTAACATCCAAAGTGATCTCTCCCAGGGAATTAGCTTGTCTTCTTGGGACAACTCCGTGAAAGATCACAGAGCTATGGTTCAGCTGTGTTTCCGAGATCTTCATCCGGCGTAGCATTTCGACATAGAGAATATTGATGCTGCTACCACCGTCCATGAGGGTCTTGGAGAAACCATAACCGTCAATAAGTGGATTGACAATTAAGGTATATTTGCCTCGCCTGTGTAGCTTAGGCGGGTGATCAGCGCGGTCAAACGTTATTGCCACTTCCGACCAGTCCAGATACTGAGGGACAGCCGAAACTATTGCGTTGAGCTCGCGGAGAACTGCTTTCTTGACCTTTGCTGGTTGAGATCCGAGGAAGGTGACGTAAGTGTCCTTCTTGGTGGGAAAAGTTTTCTTCCCTTCCGACTTGGGATTTGAAGCATCGGCTTCCTCCATGTCGGAATCTTCCTTGGTCTCTTTGTCCTTTTCGGGATTTTTCTTTCCCTTCTTCCGCTTAGCTTTGTAGCCCGCGGTATCATCTCTCTTGACGTCGTCGTTAAAACGACATTCAGCGTTGGTGTGGGACGAGCCCCCATTGGCGTCCAAGTGATGCACACATGGGTTATTGGCTATGTCGGCCCAAGTGTAAGTTTTGCCTGGTTGTTGCTCTCCTCTACCTTGGACCCTTGATGTCCCACGGCCACGCCCATGGCCACCGCCACGTCCTCCTCGTCCTCCAGACCCGGAAACAGTAGTGACTACTGCTGTCTTCGTGTTGGGTTTTTCTTCCGAGGTATTTTTGCGCTTTTGAGCGTGTTGCTTTGGTTGTTTTGCCAACTGAGGCACAGCCAGGACATTGAGTAATCCCTCTGCATCGTCGTCAGCATCTGCATACTTGCTCGCTGTTTCTATCATCTCTCCCAGATCAGTAACCTTGTCACACTTCAAGCGATGGCGCAGTAAACCAATTGGGAGACATGCAATGAAAGCTTCAATCGCAGTTTGATCATTTACTCCCTCGCATGAGTTCTTGGTTTCAATCCATCGTCCGAGATAATCTCGGCAAGTTTCTCCGGCTTTCTGGGTGCAACGCTGTAGGTCTCCAACCGTATAGGGCCTCCGATATGTGCCTTCGAAATTCCTAAAGAACGCACTTTGTAAGTCATACCAGTTGTGGATGGTGTTCGCCGGAAGTTCATTGAGCCATGATCGCGCCGTCTTCCGCAACATAAGTGGGAGATATCGGGTTGCGACCAGGATGTTTCCGCCTTTGGCGATGCAGCAAGCTTGGAAGAAATCCTGTAACCAGGTGTCTGGCCGAGCAATGCTGTCGTAGGCTTGGATATGTCTTGAGATAGCAAATCCTACCGGGAATTTTGTAGCTCTGATGCGTGGTCCGAAGCACTTTGGGCCCACGTACACGTCATCGTTTTCGTAGCGCCGAGCCTCTATGTTGGAGTTGATCCTGTGCCTTGCGTCGTTCGGGGATAGGGATCGTCTCGAATATCGGCTGTGGTTGCGGTGCCTTGGAGCCGGACTTCGGCTTCTTCCACCACCTCCTCCGCCATGTCGTCCTCCTTGACCTCCTTGGGGGCCGTTGTGATAACTGTGCTGTCGAGAGGGTGGTGCAGCTGGGTTGTTTCCGGCTGATCGCCGGCCTCCGTCCGGAGCGTCATTATTCCGGTTCCGGGGAGGTTCTTGACTATGACGAGCCCCCTGCCGGTTTGTGCCAGCGTGGTTTCTGGCGTTCCTTCGTCCGTCGTTCCCACCATGGTGAGGCTCAGCCGGATGGTTCTCATGTCTAGGAGGTGGCATTTTCTGACGATCCTCCTCCCGACGTTTCTCTTTATCTTCTCCTTTTTGGGGAGGATTCCTCGGAATCAGTGCAGCGATCGCGTCTTTCTCGGCTGCTGGAGCAACGTTGCTCCAGTTATGTGTAGTTCTATGGTGCTGCCCCGACGATCCGGTTCTTGAATAATTGTCTTCCCTGCGTTCGGGGGTGACGATGTTGCGCCCGATCATAGTGGGATCTTACGTCAGCCCATGCCGGATCTGTGCGACATTGATCGGAATCCGAGACCAGCTATTGGCTTCCAGACAGGGCAACCTTTTGCTGCTCCAGTCCCTTATTGAGTAGCTTGATACCCAAACGTATCTCCTCTGGTCCTGGATTAGCCGATAGAATTTCGCGAGCTGCCACAGTATTTTGCACTAGTGTTGGGTAAACCCAATCTCCATTGCTATCCTTCCGTGGCTTTCCCATCTCATCTCCAAAAAGGGTGGCATGGACATGTGGGAATTGGTTGTCATCTATGTGACGCTTCCGTGTCTTCTGATGTAGACGGGACATCTACTCCTTGTTTGACATGCGCTTCTTCTCCACCTTGATGTTTTTTGCTTCATCAAGGAGTTGTTGACGATGCGCTTCTAGGGCCTGGGCCCTTTCATCCAGCTTCTAGGGCCTGGGCCCTTTCATCCAGCTGTAGGGATAGGTGTGGTTAATGCGGCATCGATGAGTTTACGCGCACCTTCAGTGATCACGTGTCCATCCACCGATGCTTCTTTTTTCGGCTCGTCTGGGATTAGTGCTCCATCCGAGTCTTCTTCGTATTCCTCGGCAATCACCTCCTCTGCCAGAGGGTCTTTTGCCGGGGTCTTGTTTTTCTTGTTCTTCTTCTTTGCCTTCTTGGCAGCGCCGGTAGCAAAGACGGCTTTGGGTCCGTTTCCCGGAGTCAATCTCTGATCGGTACTTTCAGACATTCGGACTTCGAGATTGTCTCCAACGTCCATGTCATCCTACGTTTTGGGAGAGTGTTCCTCGGATCCTTCATCCATGGCTTCTCCATCCTCTGCAGCTTTGGAGTTGTACTCCTCTTCATATTCTGCGGAGAACTTTCGGAAATCTGCCGACGTCATGGATTCATCCGAGGATGCGGGAACGTCGGCGTTTGTTCCAATTGCCTCCAGCACCGAGTCGGTGTTTTCTCCAGCATCGGCAGAGCCGGATCCGGATCCAACATATCCAACAAAGTGCGATGCGTGCTTCCTGAGGTACCTACGGCTTTCGCGATCAGCCATATCGAAACTTTCAATGGTTTTGAGGATTGCATCTGTGCTAGCGCCTTGCAGTATCATACATCTTAGTGTGTACCTGAGG
Organism: Avena eriantha; assembly: GCA_910589775.1. Classification (NCBI taxonomy): domain Eukaryota; kingdom Viridiplantae; phylum Streptophyta; class Magnoliopsida; order Poales; family Poaceae; genus Avena; species Avena eriantha. The sequence continues at coordinate 402,708,670 of OU342745.1, forward strand.
AAAGGCATGTCTGTTCCGACATCGTCAGAGTCGGAATCAGTGTCGTTAACGTGCTCCTCCTGGATTCCGACTTCCACGGGTGGGTCGATCCGGGATCCGGCTTCTCCAGGGAGATCCACTCCAGATTCGACTTGGACCGTGCGATCTTCTTCAGGCTTGGATTTCTCCACTATCTCCGCAATTGGTGCGGGTTGGGTGGGGTTAGGGTTTTCTGACAACCGGAACTCTGCCGCCTCCGCGGACAAAGGGGACCCAGAAGATACTTCTGCCTCTATCATCACCGCTGGGGTGGGTTGGGCAGGTTCAGCGAAACCGATGTAAACATCGATCTCGCCAAAAGACATGATAGTATAGGCAGTCACGGCCTCCCTAGCCTGTATCCAAGTCTCGTTGAGAACGATGAGAGGGACGTCGCTGGCGTAGCCAATTCCGATTCTTGTAGATTCCGCCCGGAACGCAGATCCGAAGCTCACTTGCCCCACGGTGGGCGCCAACTATCGTCGAATTGAGGACAAGTACGCCATGAGGGGGTCCTCGAGGCGTGCGGGAGAGAGGGGTGTGAGACGTATGGTGTTCCGGGACGGTGAGCACACAAGTTTACCCATGTTCGAATCCGTCGGCTTTGGACGAACCCTACTCCTGCTAGCAATCCAGTAATACGGCAGAGCCGGAATATGGGTTACAAGGTTTTCGCCTGTGCGATGTGAGATTGTAGACTATTGAGGTTATGCCCTAAAGGCTCTCCCTAGGATGGCTTATATAGATATCCGGCCTAGGGTTTACAGGAGAGATCAATCCGGCTACGACTAAGAGTTGGTTACAGAGTACATCTTGAACTACAAGTAACATTATGGGCCTAAGTCGGTAAGTCTTCTAGGCCTTCCCGTAGTCAGATTGGACTCTGTCTTCTCTCTCTAACTAGGCCGCCCGTGAAGCAAAGCTCTAACCCGAAGTGGGACACCCTGGTCAGTGAGGAACTGTGAGGATACCCGGAAAGTATATCCCCATCAACAAGCAAAGACAACAACTAAGAATTCTTTTTCAGTAGTAGCATAACTCTTTTCAGCAGCGTCAAGAGTCTTACTAGCATAATGGATAACATTTAACTTTTTATCTATTCGTTGCCCAAGGACAGCACCTACAGCAAAATCACTAGAGTCACATGATTTCAAAGGGTAAGCTCCAATCAGGTGGTTGAACAATAGGAGCAGAAGTTAAAGCCTTCTTTAGAGTTTCAAAAGCTTCCTTACAATCATCATCAAAAACAAAGGGTACATCCTTTTGAAGAAGATTAATGAGGGGTTTTGATATCTTAGAGAAATCTTTAATAAACCTTCTATAGAAACCAGCATGACGAAGGATACTACGAATACCTTTAACGTCTCTTGGACAAGGCATTTTCTCAATTGCTTCAACTTTAGCTCTATCAACTTCTATGCCTCTTTCAGAAATCTTATGTCCGAGGACAATCCCTTCATTGACCATGAAGTGGCATTTCTCCCAATTAAGAACAAGATTAGTTTCTTCACATCTCTGCAAAACTTTATCAAGGTTGTGCAGACAATTATCAAAAGAAGTTCCATAGACAGAAAAGTCATCCATGAATACTTCCACAATTTCCTCACAAAAACCATGAAAGATAGCAGGCATGCATCTTTGAAAAGTAGCAGGAGCATTACACAAACCAAAAGGCATACGTCTATAAGCATAGGTTCCATAAGGGCATGTAAAAGTAGTATTTTCTTGATCTTGTTTTTTAACAGCAATTTGAGAAAACCTAGAGTATCCATCAAGAAAACAAAAATGGGTCTTTTTAGACAACCTTTCTAACATTTGATCATTAAAAGGAAGTGGGTAATGATCTTTCTTAGTAACTTTGTTAACTTTTCTGAAATCAATGCACATCCTATAACCTACTACTATTCTTTGGGGAATAAGCTCATCATTATCATTAGGCACAACGGTAATTCCCCCTTTTTGTTGGGACACAATGAACATGACTAACCCTTTCACTATCAGCAATAGGATAAATAATACCAGCATCAAGGAGTTTTAATACCTCGTTTCTTACCACTTCCTTCATCTTAGGATTTAAACGATGTTGATGTTCTACCACTGGCTTTGCATCTAGTTCTATATTGATAGCGTGCTGACATATAGTAGGAGAAATCTCCTTTAAATCATCCATAGTATAGCCCATAGCTCCTCGGTGTTTCTTCAATACCTCCAATAATCTTTCCTCTTCCTTCCCTGAAAGCTTAGAACTAATAATAACAGGATATATTTTATTATCATCAATGTAAGCATATTTAAGATCATCGGGTAAAGGTTTTAGATCGAAAACCAGATCCGTTTTAGGTGGAAATGTGGTACCAAATCTTCCACAGGCAAGTTATGCTTAAGCATCTTTAGTTGATGATGAATAATCTCGTCAATCTCATTTCTTGCTTCCATGAAGATTTCACTTTCGTGGTCTTCCATAAATTGCTGCAAACCACTGTTAGGAGCAAGAGAGATAGAAGCAAGTTGTTCATCTCTAAAATCCTCATTAGGGGCTTCATTTTCACGAGGAACTTTAATAAATTTCGAAAAATTAAACTCATAAGATTCCCCATCAAATTTAGTTAAAATTTTCTCCCTTCTACAGTCTATAATGGCTTCACATGTGTTCAAGAAAGGTCTACCAAAAATGATAGGATAGGTTTTACTAGCAGCTGAACCAAGTACTAGAAAATCAGCAAGATACTTAATCTTACCACAAAGAACTTCCACATCTCTTACAATACCAATTGGAGAGATGGTCTCTCTGTTAGCAAGGTGAATAACCACATCAATCTCTTCTAGTTCGCAAGGACTAATTTCATGCATAATTTCTTTATAAAGCTCATAAGGAATAACACTTGAACTTGCACCAATATGACATAAACCATAATAACAATGATCACCAATTCTAACAGAAAGCACAGGGACACTAGCCTTTTTAGTTCTATTTGGATGTGAGATGATATTAGAAGCATCCTCACAGAAGACAATGTGTCCATCTTCTACACTTTTAGTGACTAGGTCTTTCAGAATTGCTACAGCAGGTTCAATGTTTATTTGTTCATCAGGTTTTACAGTTCTCTTTGTACTTTTATTAATTACACTAGTTATCATAGGATGCTCCTTTACCTTATCCGAGAAGGGTATTTTCTCGATATAAGGTTCAGGTAAGATGTGATCAATAGTGCAAAATTTAGTACTTCTAACAGGAACATAATCAACAATATCTTTATATGTTGCATGATACTTGTTCCATTCCTTTTTCGGAATTTCAATATAAGAGGCAAAATCCTTAAAACAATTTGCAATAACTTGAGAATCAAGACCATAAGCATTACTAATATTTTGAAAGTCATCAGCTCCCATAAAAGATTCAATGCATTCATAATCATAATTTATACCTGACTTTCTTCCTTTATCATTCTCCCATGCTTCAGCATTGTCTTGAATATGGTCTAGAAGATCCCATCTAGCTTCTTCTTCCATGCGTGTAAATGATCCAGCACAAGAGGCATCTAATAAATCCTTATCATGAAGAGAAAGCCTTTCATAAAAGTTATTGATAATAATATTGTTGGGGAGCTCATGAATAGGACATTTGAGCATTAGTAACTTCAATCTCCCCCAAGCTTGAACTGTACTCTCTCCATCAAGAGGCCAAAAGTTATATATTTGATTCCGATCTTTATGAATCTCACTAGGAGGGTAAAAATTTAAATAAAAGAGAGGCACTATTTCCTCCCATTCAAGAGCTTGACCATTCTTCAGCAGCTTATACCATTCCTCGGCTCTTCCTTTCAGTGATAATGAGAATAACTTATCCTTGACTTGATCTGTTGTAATACCTACACACTTAAACAACCCGCATAATTCGTGTATAAAGAGCAAATGGTCACCGGGATGGACAGTTCCATCTCCAAAATAGTAGTTATCCATAACACGATCAACGATTCTTGTAGGTATTTTGAAAGTATCATTCTTAACAGGCGGCGGTTCATCTAATGCCTTAGCAGTGATAGTAGCATTACGAAATAAGAAACTCAGCGAATTATCCGTATTGAAATAAAGCACCTAACAGGAGTAAACAATACTCACAGTAGAAGTTTCCTTTACCAGTTCCACTTTCCAATAGCACTTCACTCCCCGGCACGGCGCCATAAAATAGTCTTGATGACCGCAAGTATGGGGGTGTATCGCAGTATTTTCGATAAGTAAGAGTGTTGAACTCAACAAGGAACATAATGTGTTAGCGAGTGGCTTGGAGCAGGAATTCTGTGTAAATACTTAGCAAACGGATTTTTAGGGGTTTTTGATTATGCAGATAAATAAAGTACGAGTAAATAAAAGACAATAATAATAAATGCAGCAATTGGCCCAATCCTTTCTTTAGCAAAGGACAAGCCAGTTGTATTACTTAAGATGACCAAACGTTCTCGAGGACACACGGGAATATCGTCAAGTGCTTTCGCTTCATATAGTTGATTAATCTTCTTTAGTTTGCTAAGTGTTGTGTGGGGGAACATGTGTTAATGTACCGACCTTCCTAGGACTAATATATACTTGTGGTTATACCCCTTGCAAGCATCCGCAAGTACAAGAAAGTAACTAAGGTAGAAACCTAACCACACCTTTAAACTCTAAGACCCTGGCATCCCTTGTGCAAAGGTTTCCTAACGGGGGTTCGGGTTTCTGTCACTCCGGCAACCCCTACGATTTGTAGCCAAATACACAATGCATTACCCTAGGCCCATATAGGTGAAGTGTCATGTAGTCGACGTTCACATGACACCACTAGAAGAAATACGCCACAACTTAAATATCAAACCATTGAATCTTTCTCAACACAATTCCACTACTAACAACATGCATGTCATCAAGAACTAAACGAACTACTCACAAGACATCATATGGATCAAGATCAGAGATGAAATAATGATAAGTAACAATCTGAACTTAAGAAATAATTCAATGGTTCACTCAATAGCATCAACTACAAGGAGTAATCAACACTGGGAAAGTTTCCCCTAAGAACTATGCGAGATTCAACCCAATTGTTACAGCAGTATGGAGTGGAGATGATGGTGGTGATGGAGATGATGGTGGTGATGATGATGATGATGATCCCGATGAAGTCCAGCTTGATTGTGGTGTTGATGGCGTTGATCTCCCCTCTCTGAGAAGGAATTCCCCTAGCAGAATTATGTCTACTGAAGAGATCTTTCTCTCTCTATAGTTTTCCGCCCCGTAGAGACGGCGGAATCTTTTTGTGGTCGCTCCCCGAGGCTTAGGGTTTCGTGGGGATAATATACGTCGAAGGGGAGAGCCAGGAGTGGACCAGGGCAGCCACACCACCTGGTGGCGTGGCCAGGGGTGGCCTGCACCAGGGGGTGGTGTGGGCACCCTATGGCCCATCTCCACTCCCCCTTCTGGCATCCTTCGTCTTCTAGAAAAATAGAATTTTCCATGTATTTTCTCGGATTTTCTGATCTTCGCGAATTTCGCCTCCAAACAGCACCTTATCCATCAGAATCCTGACTGCAGCGGTCCATGCTCCAAAAGTCATCAACCATGCAAAAATAGATGAAACAACATAAGTATCATCTCTTAAAAATATATCAATGAATAACAGTAAATTATGATATAGAATAGTGATGCAAAATGGACGTTTCACTATGCGTTGGTCGCCTACCCGCAATGCAATGGCCAGGTGGAAAAAGGCAATGGCCTCATGACTAAAAGAATCAAGAAAAGGCTATTGACGCCACTTAAAATAGCAAAAGGCGCCTGGGTCGATGAGTTACCCTCCGTCCTATGGAGTCTACGTGTATAACCCCAAATACAGCTATAGAAGAGACTTCTTTCTTTTTGTTCCACGGAGTCGACGCTGTGCTTCTAGTAGAAATAACTCATGACACTCCACGAGTCATCGCATATAATGAAGAAACCTCTGTAGAGGCACTCGAAGATGACGTTGATGGACTAGATAAGGCTTGAGACGTCGCCCTTGCAAGAACAACCATGTACCAGCAAAACCTACACAACTATCATAGTTGTCGACTACGTCCCAGGTCCTTAGCTGTGGGGGACCTGATCCTTCGCCTCAAGCAATATGGCCACCGCAAAATCGAGTCTCCATGGGACTCTACATCATCACAGAAGTAATCCATGGCGGAGCATATCGCCTCCAAGACAAGAAGACCGGAGTCAAGTACTCCAACTCGTGTAACGTTGCGCATCTGTGACACTTTTATGCAAATGACATTTATTTCCCACAATTTACTTACAATAACGCCAATGGCCAGGCTATTCAGCCAAAAAAAAAGCTACGTCTCTAGACAATAAGGCCAACGGACACACAATTACGCCAAAAACATGTACCTCTATACTCGATAAAAATAAAGTTAAGTTCTATCAACTGAGTCTCAATTTCATTACTTCACTTTATGCCACACATGATACTCAGGGGCTCAGTCGAAGCAATCTATTTTCATGAATCACACTTGGGGGCTTCGCTACTTAGCACAAAATATTAAAATTCTTTGGCTCCTCCCCAAAATATGCTTTGACTCGAGTAGCTGATTCAGCCCAATGGGCATAAGTCTAACCAAAAGGTCTCGCAAAGGGTGCAACCACAACAACCATTGACAAAAATATATCAAGATCCATATTTTATCACCATTGAAATGTTCTATCGGGAATGCTGCTAAACATCATTGTGAGCAATAATGTTATGAAAAGCACCCAAGAAAATTCAAGACCTGTGCCGAAGTAAAATTTTCAGATAAAAGACTTGAGCCTACACTCGAATACAAATATTTGACTATAGCATCGGGGCTACTTCCATCAGGAGCACTATAAAAATACTAGAAAAAGAAGACCTAAGCTGAAACATTTCCTCGGATGATAAATACTTGAACCTACACTCGAATACAAATATTCGACTATAGCCTCGGTGGTACTCCCATCGAGAGTGCTGGCCGCACACCTTATAGAATAAAAATAAAAATCCTCTAGCGGAGGCGATAAAAACCTATGAGCATTACACAAGTGTATCATCAGACGGTTACTCCCGTCAGGTGTGTTAAACAAAATATAAATAAACAAGTTGACAACTTTAGCAACTCCAACAGCCAAACAAGGCAGTCAACAAAATATTAAAAATTCTCGTACTGCGTCCACCACGATAATATATATGAATGCCATGTCTCTCAACGTGAAGGTAAGACCCCATGATCTGTCCTATGAGGTCTAGTAATCGTACTTGAATACGCTCTGTTAGTTATTGTTCGTATCTACGATACGATGAAAAATCCCAACGGACGCGTTGGTACCCACAAAATATGAGCCTAGAATTCAGTACTCGATAAGACCTTCGCGGCCCGAATTGAATTACGCTAGTATATATCGAATTCGAGTCCAAGGACTTGAGTTTGAAGTATGTTCATGATGTTTTTTCCAAGAGCAATTAACTGGTTCTCGATCCATCGGATGCACTAGACTTGTGTTACTAAAATCCCCATGACATAAATATCTATAAATAAAAAGTTTTACTCGAATAAAATCTTTCGGTCCATACACCAAAAATGTCTTTGAGACTCAAATCGAATCGACAATTCGGCTGGAGTCTCGGGGGATACTAACATGGGTATGACTTATCGAATCCCCGTCGTTGGTATACTTGGTATATACTTAAACTATGGCCTAGGGCCCCCAAGGAAATAAGGAGTCCTAGAATCTTCCAAAGCTGGTATACCTGGTATATACTTAAACTATGGCCTAAGGCCCCCAAGGAAATAAGGAGTCCTAGAAGCTTCTGAAGCTCAGGAACTAGACGAGTTGATCAACATAGAAAATTGAATCAACATAATCAGATAGTTGTAATCAAATTTGTAATCGATCTGTATTGGACTTTAAGACCTAGCCTCTCATATAAGGGTTGGGAGGAGCCTACGGAGAGAACACCGTATCTTGTAGTACACACAAGTTGTCATGAGTTAGATTTCATCTAGAGAATCAGCGACTTTGTAATCAACTCTTTGCAATAAAGCTCAGACATGATTCAACTCCCTTGTTTGTTTGACAGGTCGACGAAATCACCAGTGCTCTTGTTTCCATCAAACCCAGGTCCATAACTATGGACATTGTTGAGGTTACCCCTCGTTAGCGTGTTACCTTGCCCACAAGGCCTCTTTTAGTATCCGTGGGAAGAAAAAAAGCCTACTTGGTCTATCGGGCCACATGCGTTTCCTGCACCGCACGAAATTAGAGTAGGCCAATAATTGGCCCACTAGAAATGCCGAAATTGGTTGTTTCCACGGAGCCAGGCACCCGCGAGTGCCGCATGCCTCTCAGTTGCACGCATTGGTAAGGGAGCAAGAAGGGACGGTTATGCTTATGTTTTTACTCCACTCCCCCTCGACACCCACTCCACTCTCCTTACCACCAGTTCAGCGTTGTTCTCCATGGCTAGCGAACCTCCCCTCTCCTTCCTCTTCGGCCCATCCACATCAGCAAAAAGACGATGAAAGAGAAATGGCCCACCTCCCAACTAGAGAAGCTAGCGGTTGGTAGCGAGGCGACTTTTTCGAGGGTGCTCAAGTCTCAGTCCCCTGTCTTCGGGATTCCTCATGCAACACGGGCAGCAACGGATATGGTGGCGGCTGCATTGGCTCCATTGGAAGCATCAACAACAACATGCACGGTCACATATGCTAGCGGTACGACTGTGGGGAAGACGGTCACATGCGGCGGACTAACCCTCGAGGATTTGGCGAGGTTTTTTTTTCCTTGGCGGCTGGGGATACCCATGTTCCCATGCCTTAGTTTTCGCCTCCAGTGTCGCCTTCTGCTACTCTATGTTTATCAGTGGAGGCCCTAATGGCCATTGTAATTCACCCTATCTCGAAGATTCATCGGTTAGTGGTTAGGGTTTCTCCGATTTGATTTTCCGAATTGAACCACAAACTAGGGTTTGATTAGCGATTTTGGGTATAAATCGACCAAGTTAAGCATCCTCTACCGTCTAGGATTTGCCCGATTAGGGATTAGTATTCATGCATTCCACGATTTTAGATTGGAGCTGCCGGATTTTACCAATTTGGAAATGATCATGTACCAGGTTAACATAGCTCAAGTAGTTACTGCAGTACATTGTCATCCATGCAACAATCTTCATGTGCACTTCCCGATCTGGGAATGATTGTTTAGCATATTGCCTAGTCTAGGTACATTTCCCAACTTGAGCATGATCTAGTACATTGCTCAACCTGGGCATGATCTAGTACATTGCCAAATCTAGTCGGACAATATAACTGTCTTCATGCAACTATGTTCTTTTGCAATGCACTTATTGTTCCAACATAGTCCTCGCATTTTTTAGAACATTTGGGCACTATAACTATCTTGATGTAACTGTCTTGTGCACTTCAGTTCATGTTCAGCGTCATTTTTAGTTCCATGCTTAACCACGATTGGGCACTATAATTGTCTTAATGCAACTGTCTTGTGCCCTTTAGTTTATGTTCAACTTAGTTTGTAATTGCATGCTTAACCACATTTGGGAAATCCTGATAATTTGCTTGCTGACAAGGTTGTGAAGCGAGAATGTGAGATGGTGGAACGGGGCTGGCATACACCACCGGGGTTCCAGGATGTGCTCCCGACGAGACAGTGGGCTCAGGCATTGAAGCCGGTGGTGCCTGGTAGGGGGAGGAGACGCTGCATCCTACAAACATGCACGACCGTTGGCCGAAACTGGGACACTACCCCAGGTGTCAAGTACCTTTTCGGAGCATCGCCAACTGGATGGGGATGACTTGTTCATGCTAGTCATTCTGCTAGCATTACATAAGGGCCTGGTGAGGGACTAGATCAGGATCCCACGTGTTGTGCTGGTGTCTGCCTATCACTGGTGCAACGAATGAGTGCAGGTGGACTACTTTAGTGGCCAGGTGGTGCTGAAGAAGAATTGGCCGAAGATGGTCGACAAATACGATCTTTAGTGGGATGACCTTGTGGAGTTCAAGATTCAGGTGTTCATCCTGAAGATGATGATCTACAGGGCGACTCCTCCATTTCTAGGCAGTACACCTTCCCTAACAATGGCTAGAGGCGGCCTGATGTTATGTAATGTAAGTACGTAGTAGTAGTTATAGTGTGCTGGTGAACCACTGAACTACTAATGGCTTTTGATCAGGGGTTAAACCCTTGGTGGTTCAGGGACATGGATAACATGTTGATGTTGCTCTTGATCAGAGGGGTTATTAACAACCCCTGATTGTGGAGTGCATGTGTTCTATGCCTGGTAAGTAAGAATAAATGTGTGTTGTGTGATGATGTGCTCTTATGTGTGTTGTGTGCAATGTGGTGATAAGATCACCCAATTTAAAATGGGTAACCATATCTCATGCACAATCGTGCAAAACAAAGAATCAAACAACCGCTAATTGCATTATCACTAAAATAATCCAAAAATGCAGCCCCGTCTCCACGATTTGGGGGCCCCGGTGCGACTTATAAAATGGGGCACTGTTTTTTTTTCAAAATCAATAACTAGTATCTATATAACTTTAGAATTTGCTATTCCATACTATAATGTCAGAAATATATAAGTTCTCATTTTCAAAGAGTAAATATAACACTAAAGTAGTAAACGGACTTGAGTTAGAAAAGCTCCCTTCCACGGATGCAACAGTAATAAAAATGGTTAACAAAATTTGTATGCAATATTAGTAAAAGGATAAAAGAAGCGCTTATCCAAAAACTTCAGAATATCAAGCGGATCCATAGATTTCTCAAGTAAATCCCGCTAAAAATAATCCCTCCCAGTGGTATCATTCACATCCAAAAAATATAAAAGATTTCTGGATAAAAACAGAACCAGAAGATGCATCAAGATACCTTGTTATCAAAGACATCTTCTCTTGGGTACTTACATCGGGAGTATACTTAAGTATAACTCTATTGTATACCAATGCGGAAAATCTATCAAGAGATTTGATCAGATGTTGTCGCTGCCGATATGAAATTGAATCAACCGATTTGATCTGCTACAATCCAGTCTAGAACAAGTCAACACGAAGCAGTAGGCCGGCGTGACGCGCCGACGCGAGCAAGAAGCCCAGGTCCCAGCTATCCAAATTCACGTACGTACCTGTACTGTTGGGCTGTTCCTCACGAGTTAGCACCAAGAAAATAACTGACTGCTGTCTAAGCTGACTACCCCGTCTAGGCCTCTTTTGATTCATAGGATTTGCTCAGGATTTTTATAGGATTGGGATCCTGTGGATTTGTTCCTTTTGGAGCCGTTTGATTCATGGGAAGTAATCCCATAGGAATTAATACTGTAGGAACTAGGTAGTGCAATTTCACAGGAAAAAGTACATGAAGTCTGACCTCAGGAAAAATCCCTTCGTTGCAATCCTATGTCCATAGGATCAACTTGGACAGGACACTCCAATCCTATCTAATTCCTTTTCCTTTGGTTTTCTTATCCCATGAATCAAAGGAGGTCTATGGGCTGAAGATATTTGGGGGCCGTATGGAAACGAGGGCCCTGTGCGGTCGATCGTTTGGAACACCCTCATTGACGGGGCTGCCAAAATGTATGGAAACAAACGACGGACCAAAATAGGAAGAAAACCAGATATGGGCAATCAATCAAGATATTAAAGTTGGTCCAATCTTTATCTCGCCGAATTGCGAGCCAAGTGCCAAAAACAGAAAATTTAAGCCCAAGGAACAGAACACGTCCCAAAGCTCATGATTTTCAAGGTACTATTGCTGGTTAGCAGTTTTGATCAAACACTATGCACCAGGTACGTAGCAAATTCAGAAACAAATAAATAGATAATTGTTAGAGTATATATTTGTATATTATAGTTTCCCCATATGTTAGAGGTTTTCTGTATATTTGCACATGTACATGTACTATATATTCTAGCCTTTGACCCTCTGGTAATACAAGCATCTATTACCCTAACATGCTATCAGAGCCATAAGTCTTTTTTTCCCTCGCAGCCGCCGCCGCCGCTCCCCTCGCAGCCGCCGCCGCCGCTCGCCCCGGCATCCCGCCGCCGCGCCCGGCGGCCGCCGCTGCCTCCGCACGGCCGCTCCGTCCCCGGCCGCCCGCCCCGCTTCGTCCCCGCTGCCGTCGCGCCGCCCGGCGCTACGCCCGTCCCCGGCAGCTCTGTCCCCGGCCACCTCCAGGCCGCCCCGGATCCGATCCGCCGCCGCTCGCCCCAACTCTCCGTTGCCGCGTCTGGCCGCCCCGTTTCTGTCCGATCTCGATCTGTTCTGGAAAAAAATAACGACAGAGCTATGTCTTCCTCGTCGGGCTATGTTGCGATTCCTCGCTGCCCGGTGATTTTTGATGGCGCGAATTATCCTGATTTCGCTGCCTTCATGCGCGTCCACATGCGCGGTCTTCGCCTTTGGGGTGTGCTTTTCGGTGAGGTCTCCTGTCCACCGCGCCCGGTTGCGTCTACGGCGCTTATTGCACCGACGCCCATTGCCCTTGCCCCCGATGCCACTCAGGCGGTCAAGGATGCAGCCCAGAGTGCTGATGATACTGCTCAGGATGATTATGATCGGAAGGTCCAGGAGCATTCTACTACTGTTGCGACCTACCGGCTGGATCTGGCTGACTACACTAAGTGGATAGATGAGGATGCTCGTGCTGCTGCTGTTCTCACTTCCAGTGTTCTGCCTCAGTATGCTGCTGAGTTCATGGGTCTTCCCACTGCTGCTGCTCAGTGGGCTTTTCTTCGTCAGCGCTATCAGCTGTCTGGAGATGCTCTTTATCTGTCTGTGGTTCGTCAGGAGCATGATCTTAAGCAGGATGATTCCACTATTGATGAGTTCTATACTCAGAGTGCTGCTATTTGGCGTCAGCTTGACTCTATTCGTATAGTTGTGTGTAACACATGTCCCTGCTGTCTGATTGTGCGCACGGATCTGGAGTTTCCGCGCGTCTTTGAGTTCTTGTCGCGGCTCCGCAAGGAGTTTGAGCCGCGTCGTGCCCAGCTGCTTGCCCGTGGTCGTGTTCCGCTCTCTGTGGTACTGTCTGAGCTTCGTGCTGAGGAGACTCGTCTTCGTGGTGCTGGTCTTCTTGAGGTTCCATCTGTTCTTGCTGCTCGTGGTCCCCCCGTGCCGCCGGCTTCGTCGCGGTCTAGCACCGCCGCTACTCTCTGCTCCACCGGCCTAGGGTCAGAGTCAGCCTTAGCAGCCTCGTGGTTCTCGTCCTCCTTGCGCCCACTGTGGCAAGTCTGGCCACGATATCTCTGGCTGCTGGACGAGGGATCCCCGTTTACGTCAGCAGTACCTTGCTCGTCGGTAGGCTGGTTCTTCAGGATCTTCTGTCATTGCTTCTGGACCTCCTGTTGTTGCACTGTCTGATCAGGATATTATCCGTGGTCTTCGTATTCTGCTCGCTGCTACAGGCTCTTCCTCGTCGGGTACTGCTGGTTCTGTGCCTAGCTCTTCTGGCACCGCGCGACCATCACCTTCTACACAGTCAGGTACGTCATCCCCGTGGTATCTCGATTCTGGAGCTTCTTTTCATATGACTTCTGCGTCTTCTATTCTTTCTGCTCTTCGCTCTCTTATTTCTCCTGTCCGTGTTATCACGGCTGATGGTACCTCTCTTCCTGTTTCCAGTCGAGGCACCCTCTCTACTTCCTCTTTCTCTATTCCTGATGTTTCTCATGTTCCCAGTCTTAAGATGAACCTTTTCTCTGCTAGTCAGCTTACTGATTCTGGTTGACGTGTCATTCTTGACGCTGATTCTTGTGCTGTTCAGGACCGTCGTACACAGGCTCTGGTAGGAGCTGGCCCTCGCAGCCTTGAGTCTCCGGGGCTATGGGAGTTAGACTGGCTTCACGTTCCTTCCGCTGACACTTCATCTGCTAGTTCTCCTGTGGTTGCTGCTTCTGTCACCGGCTCGTTTCAGCAGTGGCATCATCGGCTGGGTCATCTTTGTGGCTCCCGTTTATCGTCATTAGTTCGTCGTGGTCTTCTAGGGCCTGTCTCAGGAGATGTTTATTTACATTTGTGTCAGGGTTGTAGGTTAGGCAAACAGATTCAGCTTCCCTATCCTACTAGTGTGTCTGTATCTCAACAACCTTTTGATTTAGTTCATTCAGATGTTTGGGGTCCAGCTCCCTTTGCTTCAAAAGGGGGCCATCGATACTATATTTTGTTCATTGATGATTTTTCATGGTACACCTTCTTGTTTTTTATGCGCTCTCGCAGTGAGGTGCTTGCTATTTATCAGCGCTTTGTGGCCATGGTTCGTACTCAATATTCCACTCCTATTCGTGTGTTTCGTGCTGATTCTGCAGGAGAGTATATCTCCCAGCACCTGTGTGGCATCCTTGCTGAGCAAGGCACCCTTGCTCAGTTCTCGTGTCCCGGCGCCCATGCTCAAAATGGTGTCACCGAGTGTAAGCATCGTCATATTCTTGAGACTACCCGTGCTATGATGATTGCTTCCTCTCTTCCGCCGCATTTCTGGGCTGAGGCTGTCGCTACGTCGACTTACCTCATTAACATCCAGCCTTCTGCTGCTCTTCAGGGTGGCATTCCTCTCGAGCGTCTCCCTGGTACCTGTCCAGACTACTCGACTCTTCGTTTATTTGGTTGTGCTTGCTATGTCCTTCTCCCTCATTGCGAACGCACCAAACTGATCGCTCAGTCTGTTGAGTGTGTTTTTCTCGGCTACAGTGATGAGCATAAGGGCTATCGCTGTTGGGACCCCGTTGGTCGTCGGATGTGCATCTCTCGTGATGTCACGTTCGATGAGACGCGTCCTTTCTATCCTCGCCCCACCTCTGGTACTTACCCGGTGGATGATCTCTCTTTTCTTCTTTTTCCTGATACACCTCCCACTGCCCCTTCTCCTCCACCTCCTCCTTCTGATGCGCCTCCTTTGTTTTCGGCGCCATCCTCTCCTCCATCTAGTTCCCCTAGTTCTCCCCGTTCTCTGGCTTCGGACCCTTCCTCCGCTGTTCCTTCTTCCTCCTCTTCTGATGAGTCATCTTCCGCGGATGAGCTTCCTTCTTCACGGCCTGTTTGTCAGCGTCATGCTCCAGACCGTTACTCTCCTAGTCAGTATGGTCTCTCTGTCGTCTCCGAGCCGACTTCTTATCGGGATACCGCGTGTCATCCTGAATGGTAGCTTGCCATGGCTGAGGAGATCGATGCGCTTGAGCGCACTGGCACCTAGGATCTTGTTTCTCCCCCTTCTGGTGTTCGTCCTATCACGTGTAAGTGGGTCTATAAAATTAAGACCCGCTCTGATGGATCTCTTGAGCGCTATAAAGCGCGTCTTGTGGCTCGTGGCTTTCAGCAGGAGCACGGTCGTGACTATGATGAGACTTTTGCCCCTGTGGCCCATATGACCACTGTGCGTACTCTTCTTGTTGTTCCTTCTGTTCGACGCTGGTCTGTGTCCCAGCTTGATGTTCAGAATGCTTTTCTTAATGGTGAGTTGAGTGAGGAGGTTTATATGCAGCCTCCTCCTGGGTATTCTGTTCCCGATGGGATGGTTTGTCGTCTTCGACGTTCCCTTTATGGCCTGAAACAGGCCTCTCGTGCTTGGTTTGAGCGCTTTGCCTCTGTGGTGACTGCTGTTGGTTTCTCTCCTAGTTTTCATGATCCAGCGCTTTTTGTTCACACTTCTCCTCGTGGACGCACTCTTCTCCTTCTCTATGTTGATGATATGATCATTACTGGTGATGATCCTGAGTATATTGCCTTTGTCAAGGCTCGTCTCCGTGATCAGTTTCTTATGACTGATCTTGGTCCTCTTTGCTACTTTCTTGGGATTGAGGTTTCCTCCACTTCTGATGGCTTTTCTATCTCTCAGGAAAAGTATATTCAGGATCTTCTTGCTCCGGCTGCTCTTGCGGATGAGCGCACCATTGAGACTCCTATGGAGCTTAATATTAAGCTTCGTCCTACTGATGGTGATCCTCTTCCCGATCCCACTCGTTATCGCCATCTTGTTGGGAGTCTTGTTTATCTTGCTGTCACTCGTCCTGATATCTCTTATTCTGTTCATATTCTGAGTCCGTTTGTCTCAGCTCCTACCACTATTCACTATAGTCATCTCCTCCGTGTCCTTCGTTATCTTCGTGGCACGATTACTCGTCGCCTTTTATTCCCTCGTTCTAGCTCTCTCCAGCTCTAGTGCTACTCGGATGCTACGTGGGCG
This sequence comes from Avena eriantha, assembly GCA_910589775.1. Classification (NCBI taxonomy): domain Eukaryota; kingdom Viridiplantae; phylum Streptophyta; class Magnoliopsida; order Poales; family Poaceae; genus Avena; species Avena eriantha. Next base: position 402,724,925 of record OU342745.1, read on the forward strand.
AATGATCCTATGGATCGTCGTTCACTTTCTGCTTACTGTGTGTTTCTTGGTGGTTCGCTTGTTGCTTGGAAGACGAAGAAACAAGTAGCGGTTTCCCGTTCGAGTGTTGAGGCTGAGCTGCGGGCTATGGCTTCGGTGACTGCTGAGGTGACCTCGTTACGGTGGTTGCTTGTAGATTTTGGGGTCTCTGTTACGACACCCACTCCACTTTTGTCAGACAGTACAGGTGCTATCAGTATTGCACGTGATCCGGTCAAGCAAGAGCTGACCAAGCATATTGGTGTTGATGCTTTTTATACACGTGCTCAGGTGCAGGATCAGGTTGTTGCGCTTCATTATGTGCCTTCAGACTTGCAGTTGGCAGATTTCTTTACAAAGGCACAAACCCGCGCACAACATGATTTCTTACTCTCCAAACTCAGTGTTGTGGATCCACCATGAGTTTGAGGGGGGGGGGGTGTTAGAGTATATATTTGTATATTGTAGTTTCCCCATATGTTCGAGGACTTTCTGTATATTTGCACCTGTACATGTACTATATAAGCATCTATTACCCTAATAATAATCACTTCAACCCAAAAGTTGGTGCCATCAAATACGTCATGAGCGCGAGTAGGTCACGAGCACTAGATCGGAAACAACTGAACTCTCCTAGAAGATCGGATCTACTCACTCCATTATACTCCTTTCATTTTAAAATATAAGATGATTTAGTTTTGTGAAATGAGTGTATCTAGACCTCTTTTAGTGTGTATGTTCAAGTAGTTTTGGAGTGAACCTACACACTAAAAGATGTCTATATACACTCCTTTCATAAAGCTAAAATGTCCTCTCCATTCAGAAATAAGTGATTTTGATTGGATTCAATACACTCCTTTCGTAAAGCTAAAATGTCCTCTCCATTCAAAAATAAGTGATTTGATTGGAGTCATCCCGCATGCAGCATGGAGGCTGAAGAATAAAGAGATTCTACCGGCGCCGGTAAGTACCGGCGTGGAATCAACCGCACAATTCAATTTTTGAGATACGAGCCTAATGTCTCAGTTAACTTGCCGTTTACTCTATCCGTCATTGCTTTTTTCAGTGGTCCCGTCCGCATGCACACCTCACTCAGTCTGCTACCAATTTTTGGAAAACTAGTACTAATTTTATAAAGCCAAGTTGATAGTAGTATTAATCTCTAAAACAAATTTAGTTTATGAAACAAGATAAAAAAAAACTAGTACTCCCTTGGATCCATATTACTTAACTCAAATTTGTCGAGATTTAGATGTATCTAGTACTAAAATTTGACTAGATACATTCATTTTTTGATGAATCTAAGTCAACTAATATGGATCGGAGATAGTATTAATCGAGATAGTATTAATCTACGAAAACTTCTTTCTAAAACAAAGTGGTACGTACCGGCAATTGATCGACCGCACGAGCATTCACGATTCGTCTTACCATTCCGCTGTGCGGCAGGGCGACGGCTAGAGCGCGAGCTGTAAGACAACCTTTGCCCTCTCCTATCCGATCTAGACCGGTGACGGCCGGAGCATGAGACGGCGGCGGCGCGCACGATTTCGCGTTGACCTGCCACCGCTGCGTCGGCTGCCCTGACCCGCTCCTCCGGTGCCCCGTTGTCCACAATGTCGGTCGCGTCAGCTGGTCTGCTGCGGCGCGGCCTAGACGGCGTCGCCGTGCATGAGGCCCCGATGGAGCGGCGCACGAGGCGCGATGACGGCCGTAGCGCGTGGTGGCGTCCTCCTTGTCGAGCTCCACGGCAGCACTATCGAGCTCCGCGTCTCTGTTGTCGAGCTCCGTATACCCGCCATCGAGCTCCGCTTCAGGAAAGAGAGCGTTTGCCTAGAATCCGGGTTCTGATACTCCTCTTTGTCCTTTCTTATCTTGTTGATTTTTTTAGAATCGTGGCATGGGTAGTACATGTTGGATCTGTTATTTCCATATATGTTATTCTTTTTTGACTTAATACATGAGAACCAGATGTGAAATAAAATTGAACCACGAATCTACGAATGTTGTAGCTCTAGTTATATCTCTATATTGATTTTAGTTGAAAGAGATCTGATTTGGTAGGTATACATAGGAAAGTTTCTATCTTATGTGATCCAGATTGTGTTTCTCTATTATTCTCCAGATTTTTAGTTGATACATGTGAAATATTCAGTGGAACAATTATGAAAATACAATAAAATAAATGAAACATGTGGTGGTATAATTATGTTTTATAAAAAAGTGTTTCACTATTCTTTGGAACTGGTGTAGAAGGGATTTTTTAAACAAGATTGGAAAGACATGTGATGCTAGAGTCAAACATGTAAAACATGCCAAATTGTTCGTAAAATCTTGGGTGGTGGTTTCAATTGATTGAAACATGTTTTTTTTAGTTTTATTTGTCTGTAGTTTTAATTGTTTCAAACATGACTGTGTGGTTTCAATTGGTTCGAAAATGTTTCAACAAGGTTCGATTTGGTTTTAGTAGTTTCAGTAAGGCACAATATGGTTTCAAATGATTGATAAAATATTGCGAGGTGGTTTCAATTGATTAAAAGATATTTGTTGTGGTTTCAATTGTTTGAAATGGGTTCGTCGGGGTGCCAAATTGTTCAACATCTTGGGTGGTGGTTTCAATTGATTAAAATAGGGTTTTTGTGGTTTCAATTATGGCACAAAGCATTGGCGTGGTTTCAATTGTTTCAAATAGGCTTCCACAGTTTCAATTGATTCTCACAAATTTCAACAAGGTCCGGTGTGGTTTTAATTGTTTTAGAGAGGCTGAGTGTCAGTTCAAAAAAATCATAAAAGGTAGCGGGGTGTTTTCAATTGTTTGAAACATGTTTTTTGTAGTTTTAAATGTATATGGTTTCAGTTGTTACAAACATTCTTGTGTGGTTTCAATCGGTTCATAAAGGTTTCAACGATGTTTGTTTTGGTTTCAATATTTTCAATAAGGTTCAATATGGTTTCAAATTATGGATAAAATAGTTGCGAAGTGGTTTCAAATGATTAAAGGATGTTTGTTGTGGTTTCAATTGTATGAAACAGCTTCCTTGGGGTGATAAATTTTTCATAAAATCTTGGGTGGTGGTTTCAATTGTTTCAAAGATGTTTTTTGTGGTTTCAATTGTGTCACGAAGCATTGGTGTGGTATCAATTATTTCAAAAAAGCTTTTATGGTTTCAATTGTATCACAAATGTTTCAATAAGGTTCAATGTGGTTTCAATTGTTTCAAAAAGGTTTGTGTGGTTTCAAAAAAATTCATAGAAGGTAGCGTGGTTCTTTCAATTTATTTGAAGCTAGTTGATGTGGTTTCGATTATTTCAAACAGGTTTCTTGGGGTGCGGAATAATTCATAAAATCTTGGGTGTTGGTTTCAATTGTTTAGGACATGTTGTTTGGTGGTTTCAATTGTATGTGGTTTCAATTTTTACAAACATGCTTATGTGGTTTCAATTAGTTCACAAAGGTTTTAACAAGGTTCGATTTGGTTTCAATATTTTCAATAAGGTTCAATGTGGTTTCGAATTATTGAGAAATAGTTGTGAGGTGGTTTCAATTGATTAAAAGATGTTTGTCGTGGTTTCAATTGTTTCAAATATGTTCCTTGGAGGTGCCAAATTGTTTATAAAATCTTGGGGTGGTGGTTTCAATTGTTTCAAAGATGTTTTTTAATGGTTTCAATTGTGTCATGAAGCATTGGTGCGGTATCAATTGTTTCAAAAGGCTTCTAAGGTTTCAATTGAATCACAAAGGTTTCAACAAGGTTCAATGTGGTTTCAATTGTTTCAAAACGGTTAAGTTTAGTTTCAAAAAATTCATGGAAGGTAGCTTGGTGGTTTCAATTTATTCGAAGTTGGTTGATGTGGTTTCGATTATTTCAAACAGGTTTCTTGGTGTGTGGAATTATTCGTAAAATCTTGGGTGTTGGTTTCAATTGTTTAGAACATATTTTTCGTGGTTTCAATTGTATGTGTTCCAATTGTTACAAACATGCTTATGTGGTTTGAATTGGTTCACAAAGGTTTTAATGAGACTCGATTTGGTTTCAATATTTTCAATAAGGTTCAATGTGGTTTTAAATTATTGATAAATGGCTACGAGGTGGTTTCAATTGATTAAAAGATGTTTGTTATGGTTTCAATTGTTTTAAAAACGTTCCTTGGGGGTGCCAAATTGTTCATAAAATCTTGGATGATCGTTTTAATTGTTTGAAATATGTTTTTGTGGTTTCAATTGTGTCATAAAGCATTGTTGTGGTATCAATAGTTTCAAAGAGGTTTCTATAGTTTCAATTGAATCATAAGGGTTCAACATGGTTCAATGTGGTTTCAATTGTTTCAAAAAGGTTCAGTGTGGTTTCAAAATATTCATAGAAGCTAGCGTGGTGGTTTCCATTTATTTGAAGTTGGTTGATGTGGTTTCAATTGTTTCAAAAAGGTTTTATGTTGTTTCAATTGTTTCATAAAGATTTGATGTTGTTTTAGTAGTTTCATAAAAAACATTACTATAGGGTCACAAAGGTTTTAGTTGTTTTGATTTGGTTTCAACAGTGATCTATTTGGTTTCGATTGGTCCACAGAAGGTTTCAACAAGTATAAATTTGGTTTCAATATTTCCACTAAGTTTAAACAATGTTTGAAAATCTTGATAAGTAGTAGCGATGAGGTTTCACTTGTTTCTAACATGCTTGTGTGGTTTCAATCGATTAACAAAGGTTTCAATAAGGTTTGATTTGGTTTTAGTTGGGTCACAAAGGTTTCAACAAGTATCCTTTGGGTTTTAATTTTTAAACTAAGTTTTAATGTGTTGGTTTTAATTGTTTAGAACATTTTTTTGGTGGTTTCAATCGTATGTGTTTTCAATTGTTACAAACATGCTTATGTGGTTTCAATTTATTCACAGAGGTTTCAACGAGGTTTGATTTGGTTTCAATATTTTCAATAAGGTTCAATGTGGTTTCAAATTATTGATAAATAGTTGCGAGGTGATTTCAATTGATTAAAAGATGTATGTCGTGGTTTCAATTGTTTCAAACACGTTCCTTGGGGGTGCCAAATTGTTCATAAAATCTTGGGGTGGTGGTTCAATTGTTCAAAGATGTTTTTCATGGTTTCAATTGTGTCATGAAGCATTGGTGTGGTATCAATTGTTTCAAAAAGGCATCTATGGTTTCAACTGAATCACAAAGGTTTCAACAAGGTTCAATGTGGTTTCAATTATTTCAAAAAGGTTCAATGTGGTTTCCAAAAATCCATAGAAGGTAGCGTGGTGGTTTCAATTTATTCGAAGCTGGTTGATGTGGTTTAGATTGTTTCATAAAGTATTTATGTTGTTTCAATTGTTACGTAAAGATTTGATGTGGTTTTAGTAGTTTCATAAAAAACATTACGGTAGGGTCATAATGCTTTCAGTTGTTTTGATTTGGTTTCAATAATGATCTATTTGGTTTCGATTGGTTCATAGAAGGTTTCAACAAGTATAAATTTAGTTTCAATATTTCTGCTAAGTTTCAACGATGTTTGAAAATCTTGATAAGTAGTATCGATGGGGGTTCACTTGTTTCAAACTTGCTTGTGTGGTTTCAATCGATTAACAAAGGTTCCAACAAGGTTTGATTTGGTTTCAGTTAGGTCACAAAGGTTTCAACAAGTATCCTTTGGGTTTTAATTATTCCACTAAGTTTGTTGCGATGTGGTTTTAATTGTTTCAAACATGCTTATGTGGTTCCGATTGATTCGCATATGTTTTTAAAAAGTTTCAATTTGGTTTCAATTGGGTTTAAAAGGTGGTGGTGGTTTCATTTGTTTTTGGGTGGTGGTTTCAATTGTTTTGAAACATGCTTGTGAGGTTTCACTTTGTTTGAAACATCTTTTTGTTGTTTGAATTGTTCGAAACATGCTGGTGTGCTTTAGGTTGTTTGAAATATCTTTTGGTGGTTTGAATTGTTTCAAACATGGTTGTGTGGTTTCAAACAATGTTTTGTGGTTTCAATTGTATTAAAAAAGTGGTGGCGGTTTCAATTTCTTCATACATGTTTTTGTGGTTTCGAATATTTGAAACATGCTTTTTTGGTTTCAATTTACTGAAACATGGGTGTGTGATTTCATTTGTTCTTGGTTGATGGTTTAAATTGGTTCATACATGTTTTTTTGTTTCAATAATTTCAAACATGACATTGTGGTTTCAATTTATTGAAACATAGTTTTATGGTTTCATTTGTGTGTGGTTTGAATTGTTTTGAAACATGCATGTGCGGTGTCGATTGGTTCATATATGTTTCAACATGGTACGATATGGATACAGTCTTTTCAATAAGGTTCAATTCAGTTTCAAAAAGTTGTAAATAGTTTCGATAAGGTTTCGAATTATTGCAAGATGTTATTTGTGTTTCAAAAAGGCGATGGTGGTTTCAGTTTATTCAAACTGGTTTTGGTGGTTTCAAATGTTTCAAACATAGTTACGTGGTTTCAATTTAATGAAACATGGGACTATGGTTTTATTTGTTTGTGATTTCAATTGTTTTGAGAAATGCTTTTGAGCTTTTGCTTTGTTAGAATAGGTTTCAACATAGTTCGATGTGGTTTGAAGGATTTTGGAAAAGGTTCAATTCAGTTACAAAATATTGGTAAGAACTTGGCAGGTGGCTTCAAATGACTAAAAGATAACATTTATGATTTCAATTATTTCAAAAAGGTTCCTTAGGGTCAAAAGAATGTTCATAAAACCTTGTGTGGTGGTTTCAATTGTTTCAAACACCTTCTTGTGGTTTCAATTGTTTTAGAGATTCTTGTGCGGTTTCAAATTATTAAAACATGGTTCTGTGGTTTCATTTTTTTGGGTGGTGGTTTCAATTGCCTCATACACTATTTGGTGGTCTCGATTATTTCAAACATTCTTTTGTGGATTTAATTTATTGAAACATGGTTTTGTGGTTTCATTTGTGTGTGGTTTCAATTGTTTTAGAACGTGTTTTGTGAGGTTTCATTTGGTTCAAATAACTTTGAGCATAATTTGATATGGTTACAGTATTTTCAGTAAGGGTCAATTCAGTTTCAATGAATTGATCAATAGTTGTCGGGTGGTTTCAAATTATTAGAAGATGTTATTTATGGTTTCACTTTAATGAAAAACATTGGTTATGTGGTTTCTTATGTTCTTGGTTGGTGGTTTTAATTGTTTTAAACATGTCTTTGTGGTTTCAATTGTTTCAGACATGCTTATGTGGTTTCAATTTTTTGAAAAATAGTTTTTTGGTTTCAATTGTTTTCAAACAATCTTGTGAGGTTTCACTATATTTGAATAGGTTTCAACATGATTCGATATGGTTTTAGTTGTTTCACACAAGGTTCAATTCGGTTTCAAAATTTTCATAAAAATTTGCCAGGTGGTTTCAATTGATTAAAAGATAACATTTGTGGTTTAGATTGTTTAAAATAGGTTCCATAGGTTGCCAAAGGCGTTCATAAGAGCTTATGTGGCGATTCGATTGTCACAAAAATCTTTTTATGGTTTCAGTTGTTTCAAACATGTTTGTGTAGTTTCAATTTAGTGAAACATGGGTCTGTGGTTTCATTTGTTCTTGGTTGGTGGTTTCAATTGTTTCAAACATATCTTTGTGGTTTTAATTGCTTTAGACATGCTTGTGTGGTTTTGGTTATTCCAAACATCTTCTTGTGGTTTCAATTGTTTTAAATATGCTTGTGCGGGTTCAATTTATTGAAACATGGTTTTGTGCTTTCGTTTGTTCTTAGGTGGTGGTTTCAATTGCACAAAAACATGCCTGCGAGGTTTCGCTTTGTTTGAAACATCTTTTTGTGGTTCGAATTGTTCGAAACGTGTTTGTGTGCTTTTGGTTGTTTGAAACATATTTTGGTGGTTTGAATTGTTTCAAACATGCTTGTGTGGTTTCAATCTGTTGAAATGTGGTTTTGTGGTTTCATCTGTTGTTTGGTGGTGTTTTCAATTGTTTCAATCATGTTATTGTTGTTTCAATTGTTTTGGAACAAGGTTTTGTGGTTTCAATGTAATGAAACATGGTTCTATGGTTTCATTTGTTCTTGTGTGGTGGTTTCAATTGCTTCATACATTTTTTTGTGGTCTAAATTATTTGAAACATGATTTTGTGGTTTGAATTTATTGAAACATGGTTTTGTGGTTTCATTTGTGTGTGGTTTCAATTGTTTTGGAACGTGCTTGTGAGGTTTCGATTGGTTCAAATAACTTTCAGCACAGTTCGATATGGTTACGGTGTTTTCAGTCAGGGTCAATTCAGTTTCAGCAAATTGATCAATAATTGTCGGGTGGTTTCAAATTATTAGAAGATGTTATTGATGGTTTCACTTTAATGAAAAACATTGGTTATGTGGTTTCTTATGTTCTTGGTTGGTGGTTTTAATTGTTTAAAACATGTTTTTGTGGTTCCAATTGTTTCAGACATGCTTGTGTGGTTTCAATTGTTTTGAAACAATCTTGTGAGGTTTCACTATATTTGAATAGGTTTCAACATGGTTCGGTATGGTTTTAGTGGTTTCAAATAAGGTTCAATTCGGTTTCAAAATTTTCATAAAAAGTTGCCATGTGGTTTCAATTGATTAAAAGATAACATTTGTGGTTCTGATTGTTTCAAAAAGGTTCCATGGGTTGCCAAATATGTTCAGAAGAGCTTGTGTGGCAATTTGATTGTCACAAAAATCTTTTTGTGGTTTCAGTTGTTTAAAACATGTTCGTGTGGTTTCAATTTAGTGAAACATGGGTTTGTGGTTTCATTTGTTCTTGGTTGGTGGTTTCAATTGTTTGAGTCATCTCTTTATGGTTTCAATTGTTTCAGACATGCTTGTGTAGTTTTGATTATTTCAAACATCTTCTTGTGGTTTTAATTGTTTCAAATATGCTTGTGTGGGTTCAATTTATTAAAACATGGTTCTATGGTTTCGTTTATTCTTGGGTGGTGGTTTCAATTGCTCCAAAAAATGCTTGCGAAGTTTCGCATTGTTTGAAACGCCTTTTTGTGGTTCGGATTGTTCGAAACATGCTGGTGTGCTTTTGGTTGTTTGAAACATATTTTGGTGGTTTGAATTGTTTAAAACATGCTTGTGTGGTTTCAATCTGTTAAAACATGGTTTTGTGGTTTCATCTGTTGTTTGGTGGTGTTTTCATTTGTTTCCATCATGTTATTGTTGTTTCAATTGTTTTGGATTTTGGCGGTTTGAATTGTTTCAAACATGCTTGTGTGGTTTCAATATGTTAAAAGATGGTTTTGTGGTTTCATTTATTGTTTGGTGGTGTTTTCAATTGTTTCAATCATGTTATTGTTGTTTCAATTGTTTTGGAACAAGGTTTTGTGGTTTCAATATAATGAAACATGGTTCTATGGTTTCATTTGTTCTTGTATGGTGGTTTCAATTGCTTCATACATTTTTTGTGGTCTCGATTATTTGAAACATGATTTTGTGGTTTGAATTTATTGAAACATGGTTTTGTGGTTTCATTTGTGTGTGGTTTCAATTGTTTTGGAACGTGCTTGTGAGGTTTCGATTGGTTCAAATAACTTTCAGCATAGTTCAATATGGTTACAGTGTTTCCAGTAAGGGTCAATTTAGTTTCAACAAATTGATCAATAGTTGCCGGGTGGTTTCAAATTATTAAAGATGTTATTTATGTTTTCACTTTAATGAAAAACATTGGTTATGTGGTTTCTTATATTCTTGGTTGGTGATTTTAATTATTTTAAACATGTTTTTGTGGTTTTAATTGTTTTAGACATGCTTGTGTGATTTCAATTGTTTTGAAACAATCTTGTGAGGTTTCACTATATTCGAATAGGTTTCAACATGGTTCGATATGGTTTCAGTGTTCACATAAGGTTCAATTCAGTTTCAAATTTTTCATAAAAAGTTTCTAGGTGGTTTCTATTGACTAAAAGATAACATTTGTGGTTTAGATTGTTTCAAACAAGTTCCATGGATTGCCAAAGATGTTCATAAGAGCTTGTGTGGCGATTCGATTATCACAAAAGTCTTTTTGTGATTTTAGATGTTTCAAACATATTTGTGTGGTTTCAATTTAGTGAAACATGGGTCTATGGGTTCATTTGTTTTTTGTTGGTGGTTTCAATTGTTTCAAACATCTCTTTGTGGTTTCAATTGTTTTAGACATGCTCATATGGTTTCAGTTATTTTAAACATCTTCTTGTGGTTTCAATTATTTCAAATATGCTTGTGCGGGTTCAATTTATTGAAACATGGTTTTGTGGTTTCGTTTGTTCTTGGGTGGTGGTTTCAATTGCTCTAAAACATGCATGCGAGGTTCCGAATTGTTCGAAACATGCTGGTGTGCTTTTGGTTGTTTGAAACATATTTTGATGGTTTGAATTGTTTCAAACATGCTTGTGTGGTTTCAATATGTTAAAACATGGTTTTGTGAATTCATTTATTGTTTGGTTGTGTTTTCAATTGTTTCAATCATGTTATTGTTGTTTCAATTGTTTTGGAAAAAAGTTTTATCGTTTCAATGTAATGAAACATGGTTCTACGGTTTCATTTGTTCGTGTGTGGTGGTTTCAGTTGCTTCATACATTTTTTTGTGATTTTGATTATTTGAAACATGATTTTGTGGTTTGAATTTATTAAAACATGGTTTTGTGGTTTTATTTGTGGATGGTTTCAATTGTTTTGGAACGTGCTTGTGAAGTTTCGATTGGTTCAAATAACTTTTAGTATAGTTCGATATGATGACAGTGTTTCCAGTAAGGGTCAATTCAATTTCAACAAATTGATCAATAGTTGTCGGGTGATTTCAAATTATTAGAAGATGTTATTTATGGTTTCACTTTAATAAAAAATATTGGTTATGTGGTTTCTTATGTTCTTGGTTGATGGTTTTAATTATTTTAGACATGTTTTTGTGGTTTAAAATGTTTTAGACATGCTTACGTGGTTTTAATTTTTTGATAAATGGTTTTGTGGTTTCAATTGTTTTGAAACAATCTCAGCGGCGACGTCCTCCGGGAAGTGCTGCACCCACTCGAACCTGACGCGCTCGTCCCACTCGGCGATGAGAAGGCGACGCTCTAGGGCGCGTTATCGGGCACGCTTCTCCTGGGTGATGATGCGCGGCGGCGACGCGAGTGCCTCGACTTGCTCGCGCGTCCACACGCCATGGAGGTTCATCGAGGCGTCCAGGCACCTGAGCCGCCACGCCACCTCGTCGTATGCGCGCGTCGCCTCATGCCGAGACCGTTGTGCTCGTTGCCGGTGCGGATCTCGATGTAGTAGTCGGTGGGGCACGCGGACGCTGCAGTCCCCCGAGCTTAACCGGCATGGCGGCATCTCGGCGAGTGGCGCTGACGCGGTGCACGCTAGCAGCGACGAAACTGTGAATAGGGACATGCACGCTGATAAGTTTCCGCACGTCTTTTATGCAAGCGCGCTCAGCGGCGCCCGGAATAAAGCATGCACGCCCCTTTTTTGCCGCTGTAAAACTTTTAGAGCGTGCGGCGAAATAAATTGGCCTTTTTTTTTAGCGCACACACGGTCTCTGGTGAAATAAATCAGCCTTTTTTTTAGCGCGGAGCCCTGCTAGACTTGCTCTAAGAAAATCACATCCGCTTTTGCGTTTCCCTAGAGTTAAAAAAGGTTCCATACAAGATTCACAAAAATACCCCAAGCATAATTCGTTTCAGTTTTTATAAATGGAAAATAAGATCTGTTTCAGTTTCCACACATTTAGAGTGAAACAAGATTAAATAACAGTTCCAGATACTGTACCCATGTTTCATTCGTTTCAACACCCTTTCACGTATCAACAATAAAACTAGAAAAAATAGAGAAATTGGGAAGAGACTTTCGGCTGATGGGTACGAAGAAATCCATGATGGGGAATACATAGATGATCAAGAACTGGACGAACTGGTTCTCGACAATCAGCCGGAGGTAGCTGGAATACAGATCCTTGAAGTATTGAGCGATGGGTTGAAGCAGGCGCCAGCACGCTCGCGCAGCAACACATAGGATGTGTTCTATTTGGATGGAGAATGATTTGGTCGCCGCCGCACCGCTGGTGAGCTCGGCCGAACCCAGGCCGCTCGCGCTACAGACGCCACCGCCCCGCCCGCGGTCTGGCTGACGTGCGCGCCGCCCAAGTCGCGGCCGCCGCTCGCGCTCACGCTCCGACCGTCGATCTAGCCACCGCCCGCGACGCACGCCGGTCGCGCCACCCGCCCGTGACGCCCGTAGCTTGCGCCGCCCGCCGGTTCTTTGGATCTGACAAGAAATTTTGGTTAGGTGAAAGGGGAAAAGGGAGGAAGCTGCTCTCCCACGCGTCTCTTATGGATAGATATGTATCGGGGTGTGGGGTCCACTCGAGGGAGGAGGGAGACGGAAGAAAAACAGAGACTAAACGGCTGCACGAATCTCCAACGAATGTACGCTCGATGCGACGCTGACATGTACCGGCACCTATAGAAAAGAGTTTTTGGGAGGCTGAATCGGTTGATCGATATAGCAGAGGTGATATACACCACTCTTAGCGGCGCGAGGGCGGCGCGTTGCGGGCAGGCGACCCTCCCCTCCCCATCATGCGCCATGGCCCATCACCACCGCTTCGACCGTATTATTTTTGGCGCACGGATCCATTGCTGATTCCTCCAGCCCCCTGCTCCTCCGGCCTCCATTGCTTCTTCCTCGCCTCCTCCCTATATATGTTAAGGTCCTGGCCGGTCGGCATTCATCCAAACCGCCTGAACCCGCACCCTTAACCCTTAGTCGTCAATGAGCTCCCCACCGCTCTCGTCAAGTTTTCTTCCTCACCTCCACCAGTGACGCCACGACCAACCTTGTCTCTGATGAAGTCCAGGGCTCGCCTCAGTCACCGATGCTATAGCCAGTCTCTTCGTCCTTGTCATCGGCGAGGTCCCGGTCGGCTGGCCATCCCTCTAAGCCCCCCAACCTGCACCCCTAGCCCTAAGTCCGGTCGTCGTCAACATCCCCATCCCTAACTCTAAGTCTGGCAAGACATCTCACACCCCAACCTTAACATTATTACCCACCTCTGCCAACGATGTCGCGCCTAGCCGCGTCATCCCCACCTACGATGAGGCCATGGCCTCACCTCCGTCTAGCGCCGTGGCCAGCCGCATCGTCCTTGTATACGGCGAGGTCGGTGCCCATGGTCTTCTTCTTGTTCTCTGGTGGCAACCACTAATGATAGGCTCGACCCGTTGTCATCTTTAGCGAGGGAGAGGGTACGCAGCGCGGGCGAGTGTCGCCACGTTAGCCTGCATTTAGCATTTGCCTCAATATAGGCATCGCTCATGATGCATGTAGCCCTCCACGAAGCAACACAAGGCGAGTAGGACGCCCTACATGCCAACGTTAGTTCATCTCCCAAATTGAAGCTACTGAAGTCCTATATGTGTACTCAATGTATTAGCCACAATAGCACTTGAGAGTGAAGTGTTGAATAAGATTCATTACGAACATATTATTGTAGATTTTATTTCGAAGAACACTAAGAGAATGATGTTGCTCAAATAAACAATATGCAACAGGGAGTTTAATAGTTAAAATTTCTATTGTCATATGGCCTATTTTAGAGTTTCGCACAGGGCCTCGGATTTTGCCTTCCCGACCCTAAGTAGATGTTTTCGCTTTTTCTAAAATGCATGTATCTAGAAACATATTAGCGTTTAGGTTCAATGAAAAATGAGTGAACCTACACAATAAAAAGTGTCTAGGTACATGTTATTTGGGAAAAAGCTAACATATTATATTTTGGAAGGAACGTGTAACACCCCGTCCACTAGGCACCGGGGGTGTTACAAAGTGGTATCAAAGCCGATCCTTGTTGTTAACCGGGTGTGTGCGGGTCAGTGGTGGGACATGTGGAGCATGGCATGTGTGGCCTGGAGTGGACACGGTATGACACATGTGCCGGCACTGGACGCACAAACGCGTGCCAAGAGGGGACGTTCCTGGCCTCTGCTTGATCGATGAGGGCATTGATCTTCTAAGGGTAGGTGTATGTGAGATCCATGCACATGGCTTAATGGTATCTATAGGATACTCATACCAACAAGTTGCAACTTTTTTCTGGAAGCTCGTCCAAAAAGAACCTCCGGGTTAAGTGTGCTTGTCCTGGAGAAATTTTAGGATGGGTGACCGACCGGGAAGTGGGTACCTGGTACGCACGAGTGAGGCCAAAGTACGCAGAAAAAACTAGTGTTGGTCTGTGGGGCCAGTCTAGATATCCTATTAAGCTGCTAGGAGTGACATCCCGGGCACATAGAGTTTGGGGTGTTACAGAACGTAAGGAATAGCTGCTTTGAGATCAATTGCGAAGAAGTGGGGAATGTGAAATCACGACATAAATGAAGAGAAAATAGAGAACCTCTCTCGCGACTGGCTCGCCCTCGCAGGCGACCGGCCGCGCCGTCACCCCTCCCCGTCTCGAGCCCCTCCTCCTCGCCTTCTTCCTCCCGCCATCGTCAGCAGACAGTGCCGAGCAAGCCCCATGGGACGCTGGTGGTAGCGGCCCCCAGCCCTTACTGCCCCGTGGCCTCTCCTACGCGGGATGGTGGGGCGATGGGGGGTGTCCCCAGGCGGTGGCGGCTCGGCATGGCGGCGGAGCACCCGACATTAGCAAGGATGGTGCAGGAGGCGCAAGTGCCGCTGTTGGCGGCAGGGAACAGTGCGGGCTAGTGGAGCTCGCCCTCCTGACCTAGATCTGGGCCCGCCAGGCGGCTGCTCGGTGTGGTGGTGGATCTCCCGATGGACGGTGAAGCTGGAGATGGTGTGGGGTTTGGTGGTATCAATGGTTCCCTTGTTGTAGTACGATGGCGGGGGCTTTATGGGCCCATTTAGGCTCGGTCGGGCTGGAAGGCCTGGTTTGCCCCTACAGCTGCATCCGGTCGGTGGCCGCCCACCGACGACGGAGGTAGTTCCCTCCCGCGTGCGATTTCCCCTCCGACCTTGACAAAGTTTCTTATTTTCCATCTACCAGCCTCGTAACTCGGGCCATGGTGTGACGATGGCGATGAATGCAAGACCCGTGGTGGCATGCGCTGGTGGGCGGCAAGCTTGGTGGAGTGAGGCGGAGCGTCTGGGGGTCAGGAGAAATCCTTGCCATCTTGGCACCGATGTAGTGACGCCTGTGGGTGTTGTTGTCCTTCCTGAAGGGCGTCGAGTCTACCTCCTTCCTACCTCCCATAGCATCCTAGGGGAAACCCTAGAACGCGTTTCGGGAGAAACCCTTGGAGTGGTTGGGGCAGCAACGTTGTCGTTGTTGCTTCCCTTTTTGGAGGTGTTGCTTGGTACACGATGCTTCAGAGTTCTAGGAGAGAGGTGGTAATTCTCCAGAGGGCACAGAGGTGACGAGTCATCTCCTTTTGCGTTGTACCGCTGGTGTCGGTATTGTTTTCACTTGCATTTCTTTCTTGTTTCTTTTGGGCTGGTTTTGTGTTGTCTTCCCCAATAGTGATACCCCAGTTCGCCGCCTACCTGCTTTGGTTGGTGGGGGAGGCTCCTCTGTTGTTGGTAAACGGTAAACTCGACTCTACAAACCCGAGGAAAGGCTACACATCTTTTGTAGGGGCGTTAAGACCGGAGCTTTTTGTAGTGCTAGCAGGAATGCAAGTGAATGAATCCAATCCCATCCAGTTGTTTGCTATATTAATATAGCCGGGAAATCTATCTACCTATCAACCTGAGTCCAGCGCTACAATCAGTTTAGTGTTCGGAGCCGCGATCACGACCGGATGACCCTCAGCCAGTTCATATCCCGTAGCCTTCTTCGCATGTATGTTTTCTGGGGTACGCGTAGAAAGGAGGTTCAAATCTCGGGAATCGAGCTGTTGGAGACACGTATCGCACGACTCGCTGCCCAGTCCATTCCCCATTCTGCCCTGACAACTTTGACAACGCCAGCGAGCGTGGCGATTTCTCGCGTGGGGAGCATGGCTTGACGTGCCCTTCGCTGGTCGCGCCATCCAAAATCACTGCACTGCTCACCTCTCACCGCTCACCGTGACAAACATCGCCCACACCCAATTCTCATATATCCCCTCTCCCTGGTTAGTATATGCCCTATCGATCTACCTCTACGTGCAATGGAGTTGTTCTAGGGACGTGATTTGCAGCGATTTGTGCTTCCAAATTCGAATTTTGACATTGATTTTTGCTTGTGTATTCCTTTCATCTATCTGAATTTTGATAGGATGGTATTTCATCATGGTAGATGACCCCGGAAACTTACACGTTTGTGTTAGGATGGTAGTTCCCTCCATGTGAGGAGATGAAAATTTTCTAGGATGGTAGATCCCCCCACCATGGTAGGTGATCACATTTTTTACATGCATGTGTGTAGGGGATGGTAGATTCTTGATAGGGGTGGTAGATTCTTGCTAGGGATGGTAGATCCCCCCACCTAGATAATTTTGTCGCTAGGGACGATAGTTCCATGTTATGATGGTAGTTTTCTTACTTTAAGGGGGGAGGGTGTCAGTGATATGTTTGGTGATATGTTTGGTGATATGTTGTTCTAGATGGTAGTTTAGGGATGGAAAACGACCCACAAAAACTTACATGCTTTTTAATTAGGATGATAGGTTTCCCGTCATGGGAGATGAGATTTGGGATAGTAGATTTATTGGTAGGATGGTAGTTCCTTTTGGTAGGATAGTAGATTTGTTGGTTGGATGGTAGTTCCTTTTAGTAGTTCAAGGATAACATTCAGGGTTCTATGTTTGTTTACTCTAATTTTTTAGTAGCGATGGTATTTTTTCAAAAAAAGTGCAGTAGATAGTTTTACACACCTTCCCCAAAAAAGTGAACTAGATTGTTCTGCCTTTGATTTTTAGTGGTGATGGTAGTATTCAATATTTTCCATGTTTTTTTATGTCAATTCAGTGTTTTTTATGTTAGTTCAATTAAGGATGCTTTTACATTTTTGTTGGTAGGATGGTAGTTCCCTGGTAGTTCAGGGGTAACATTCATGGTTCCATGTTTTGCATGTTTATGTGTTTTTGATGGTAGCTTAAACTATGAATGATAGCAAGGAACTGCAGGCACATCTTTGCAAAAATGTGCAATAGATAGTTCTATTTTCACACCCACTTTTTGCAAAAAAAAGTGTAGTAGATAGTTTTGCCCTTTGGTTTAGTGGTGATGGTAGTATTTTGAGTGATTTCCATGTTTTTATGATGTTAATTCAGTTTTGTTATGTTAGTTCAGTTAAGGCTGTGTGCAAATGACGAAGTCAAATAGTAGCAAGAAGGGTCAGTCAGCCAAGAAACTCAAAATACTGCATGCAAAACTTAGTCTGCGTATTCGGATATCTCCAAGGACCTCAGCAAGGAGTGCTCCAGTAGACATTGAAGCAGCACCCACGATAGACCATGCAATAACCGGAAATGTTAGTTTTTACATTTTTTTATCCACACACTATCTCTGGTTGAATCCCAGACCTTTGCTCAACCCTTTTTAAATTTTGTATATAGGGTAAAAAAGACAAACTGTTTCACCATGCATCACCAATGAAACTTGTGAGCCTATATCCGAGCATGTCACCGAAGCAGATTTTTTTTATCGCGGAGTGGGGGTACGAAGGCTTGGTCAACATAAAGTGTTAAAAACTGCAGCTCGATCTATGCAAATTCCTCATGGAGAGTTTTGATCCATCATCATGCAAGACGGTCTTCCCAGGAAGAGGTTCCATCGATGTCACATAAATTTCTGTCAAGGAGGTCATAGGAGTGTCGAACATTGACAAAGAAGTTCGCTACAGGATGGATGCAGCAGCAATCAAGTTTATGATAGAGGAGTTGCAAATGAACGGAAAGAGACAACCGACCATCACATCACTCAAGAAGATGATTGCAGGAATGGAGGAGGCAGACATGAAATATCTCAGGTTGTACATCACGTATGCCATGAGTTCCGTGCTCGCGCCAACAACTGGTGTTCACATTAGCCCTAGGTTGTACTCATCATTGGTAAAAATCAAATATGCACACCGGTTAAACATGTGCAGGTTTGTTATAATGATGCTTTAAAAAGCAACCAAATCAAAGGCAGAAAAAAGAATTCTCAAATCCTGTATGCTCTACTTAATGGTACACTCCCCTGCTATCGACCATTTTTACCTTTTTGTTTGTGTGTTATATACATTCACCTGCACGTGAACCATTTTAATATTTTGTTTGCAATCACACAAACGTGTTTCCCCAGGTAAAATACCTAGACTCATCAGAGCTAAAAGGCATAGATGTGCCCAGTTAAGGAACAAGAGTAACAGCATGGACGAAGGCAATGGTACTAAAAGCTATTAAGCAGGACCAAAAGAGTGATGGAACTTTCGGTGCATCACATGTATTTTTCTGTTCTTCCTTTTTTCCCTATAAATACCATGATTTTTTCCCCTGTAACTACATCCACAAAAACAGGGGGTGACTTTGGGACTGATTATATACCTTTTCTTTCTTTTTTCACTTTTTTGTTTTCAAAAATTCAGAGATAGCACTTCAGCTTGAAGAAGAACAAGTACCTATCAACAGAGGTCAATCATATGAGGAACCATGCGAAGAAACACACGAATAAGAAGAGGATGTTCCATTTAAAAGAGAAGAAGGAACAGGCAGCTACAAAGCTTCTAGAGAAGCAGATGAGGAACCACACGGAGAAACCTATGAAGAAGAAATGGAACATAGCATTCTCTTTTTAGACGCAGAAAAGTTTGACATGTTCAACCAAGAAAACGCACCTCCAGGTTGTACCTCAAAGGTGAGTTTTCTGCATTACAATAAGCAATTTTTTCTTGCATATCCAGGTTGCTTTAAAATTAGTTACAATAGTTTTTGAGCATCTTTTACATATTACAATATAGGAAAGAGCAAGATAGAAAGAAGCAGTCCAAAAAGATTGCCATGATTTTGAATCAAGTTTGCAGATGCATGTGAAGGAGCTTCATTCAAACCAAGGAAGTATGCAAAGAAAAGAAAACAAAGGTCTAATAAGGGAAGGAGAAACGAAGTGACACCAATCCCAATCGCCAGCCAAAGTACATAACCATTTGGGGAATACAACAAAACATATGAGGATTGCAAGGTGGTCAAAGAGGAACATGGAAAGTAGACAACTGTGTCACTGGATGACGAGTTAGTGCTGCTGAGCTTACCACCACCACAGCAGGACAAAGATGATGAAAGCAACATAGGAAGCATCTAGGCAACAAATATATTTGGGGGGAGCAAGATTCTTCTTGGTGATAATGATGGGAAGACCTATCCTTTTGTTGAAACCCACCAGAGAGATGTAACTACTAGAGAAGATCATGAACAACATAAAGCTACATTGTATGGAGATACAGAGAAAGAAGGAACCCAGGATTGCAAGAACGTCCTAAGCACATCCATTCAGAACAATGATTCCGAGACAAAAGAACCGACACCCACAATGATGGTTATCCTAGTTGATGATACACGTGAGAAACCTCAGCAAGTTCAAGCACACCAACAAAAAACAATAGTTACATACCAAGCAACTTCTGTCTCCAACAAGTTGCACATAGAGGCAGAGCCGAGAATACTTCTAGATGGTTTGGCCAACTTGTGCCAAACTTATCAGACCACAATAAAGAGTTTGTACAAACTTGAAAAAACTCGATGAGGGACAAATTCAAGATAGTTACAAATCTAAGGATTGGGATATTAACGGGAAGAAGTTCCTGGACTTCATGAGGATTGACCCCAAGGATGTGAGTATGCAACAACCAATTTTTGAAACACTTGAATTCTTCAACCTTGAGTACCACAGAGGTGTGCAAGAATACGCAGATTCCATCACCAGAAGTTTATGCATGATGAAACAAGATCCCATTCCAGATGTTTTCTCAAATTTGGAGGAAGGGAGTGCGAGATAGGAATTGAAGAAGATAATTTCAAAGTTTGAAACTTCAAACCCGCTGTCTATCAGCAACCAAAGAAAACAAAAATCCAAGAAGATGCCTCACCTTCACCAAGCAAATACAAAACAAGATCTGTTGCATGAGGAGAACTTGAACTATCCCCCAAACCTATAGTACAAGTACAATCACCAAGGAAAGTATTTACTTCTCAAGGAAGCCCATCAAATAGAAAAACGGAAAGATTAACAAGCTCAACAAGGCTGAACATTGAAGGGTCTACACCAACTATATTAGCAACCAATGTCCCAAGCTCTGCAGCACAAAACTCGATGAACAAGAAGCTAAATTTTGATAGCAGCACAAAGTCGTAGAGGCAGAGACAGAGGTTTGAAGAAGCATTTAGGCGAGCCTCCGATCCCCCTACATTTGAGCTAGATACGCAAGAAGAGGAGAATGAGCTAGTTGAAACAAAACAATGGGAAGAGATAGAAGATATGAGACAACCACAAAACAATCGAGCGAACACAGACAACAATAGAAGATATGAGTCAGCTGCAAGCATTACACCTGTGTCGCACAAGCTTGACAAGAGGGTTGTGAAGAAGGGGAAGTTCACAAGGTCACCATTCATAAACCTTGAAACACAGAAGAACTACAATGTCAGTAAATCACATGAAGAGTTGTACAACATGGTAATTCATCATTGTTCGAGGACTAGGTCCATGGATAATGATGGCATTATCTTCGATGATGGAATTTTATTCGTAAATCTTGGACACCTAGCAGATTCAGTGAAACCAAGACACAAACTGATAAACACAATCGCCAAGGTGGGAATACAAATAATTGCATTGGAGAATCAAAACCTAAAAAAGTACATCATGTCTCTACGTGTAGCGGTAAGTTTTTCTCTTTTAATTTTTTTTAATTCTTGTTGAACAACATGTAATTTTAAATTTCTGACATCTTCCTTTTTTGTTTTCTCAAAAGTACCTAATTGATTGCCAGTATGATCTAAAAGATGTCAAAATATGCTTCGAAAGAACCCCTAGAAACAGGCTCGACCACAAGGAGATTGTGAGTACCTCTTATCTATTCTATACCTAATAATAAAAGAAGGAGTGTTTCTCTCTTCGTCTGTCGTAGTGCGCTTTCGTCCATCAGGATATGCGTTTTCCTGGAGCACCTGATCGCTGCTCGTATTTGTAAAGGAAACCAATTTGTTTGGGATTGTTTTCGTCCGTCAGGAAGCGCGTTTTCCTCGAGCACCTGATCGCTGGTCGTATTTGTAAAGGAAACCAATTTGTTTGGGATTTTTTTGTCAAGTTCCGTACAACCTGTGTCCAGTCATGCACGACTCCTCTCTGATAAGTCGCCAATAAATATGGGAGCAATAGATTTCCCTCGGATCAAATCGATCTAAGCTGCCTAGCGACGAGGAGAGATCAAGTGAGAACATGGCGCGACCATGGCCGACGGAATGAAAATCAACGAGTTCGTGGACAAGAAGAGAGAAAGCTGATCATGATGGTATGCTGATCTGTTGGAGATATGCCCAAGAGACAATAATAAAAGTGGTTATTATTATATCTTTGTGTTTATGATGAATGTTTACATCCCATGCTATAATTGTATTATTAGGAAACACTAATACATGTGTGTTTTGTAAACATTAGAGAGTCCCTAGTAAGCCTCTTGTTGAACTAGCTTGTTGATTAATTGATGATTATGGTTTCCTGATCATGGACATTAGGATGTGATTAATAACAAGGTCATATCATTAGGAGAATGATGTGATGGACACACACACCCATAGTAAGCGTAGCATAAGATCAAGTCATTAAGTTTGTATTGCTGTAAGCTTTCAAACACATAGTAACCTATTCCTTCGACCATGAGGTTATGTTAATCACCATCACTGGATGAATACTTTGATGACATCAAACGCCGCTTCATAACTGGGTGGTTATAAAAGTGTCATTGGGTATTCTGAAAGAATGTGTTGAAGCTCATGAACCAAGATTGGGATTTGTCCATCCATATGACGGATAGATATGCTCTGGGCCCTCTCGGTGGAATGTCATCTAGTTAGCTTGCAAGCATGTGACTAGGTCACAAGGGATGACATATCACGGAACGAGTAAAGAGTACTTATCAGTAACGAGGTAGAACTAGGTATGGAGATACCGACGATCAAACCTCGGATAAGTATAATATCGTGAGACAAAGGGAATTAATTTCGTATGTAAATGGTTCAATCGATCGCGAAGTCATCGTTGAGTATGTGGGAGCCATTATGGATCTCCAGGTCCCGCTGATGGTTATTGATATGAGATGTGTCTCTATCATGTCTACATATTCACGAACCGTAGGGTGACACACTTAAGGTTCGAAGTTATTTTGAGTAGATATGGAATGTGCGTTGGAGACCGAATGTTGTTCGGAGTCTCGGAATGGATCCGGGACATCACGAGGAGATCCGGAATGGTCCGGAGAATAAGATTCATATATAGGAGATCATTTTATGAGATAGGAAATGTTCCGGAGTATTTGTATGAGGATTCTAGAAGGTTTCGGAATGTTCCGGAAGGTTCTGGAAGATATCTTGGAGTTTGCTTGAAAATCAAGATAGGGATCAAGGAGTCCTGGTGGGTCAAGATACGGATTCGTGGGGGAGGAGGACTCCTCCCCCCACCTCCAATCCGCCGGCCTAGGGAGGAGAGGAGTCCTACAAGGACTCCCCTCCCCATGGCGCCATCCCCTCTTTAAATAGAGGGGCAGGGGCGCCCCCTCCTCTAACGCTCTCATAACGTCCAATCTCTGCCGCCTCTCTCCTCCACCATATTCTGCACAGGCATAGGCGAAGCCCTGCAGAATTCTCTACTCCACCACCACCACCACACCGTCGTGCTGCTGGGATTCCATGGAGAAGATCTACTACCTCCGCTGCTCGCTGGAACGGGGAGAGGAAGGTCTGCTTCGACTCCGCACGTGTGACCGACTGCGGAAGCGCTGCCGAATTGCGGCGCCGGAAGGATCGTCAACTTGACCAAGGGCGGAAGCGCTGCTAGAACGCGACGCCGGAAGGATCGTCTACTTGACCGAAGGCGGAAGCGCTGCTGGAACGCGACGCCGGAAGGATCGTCCACACGATCTTGAGATCGGCAAGTGATCGACTACATCAACCACGAGATCTAATCTCGTTAACGCTTTCGGATCTACGAGGGTTAGTTCCCATCTATCTCGTTGCTCATGTCTAATAGATTAGATCTTGGCTTTTATCTAGATTAGATCTAGGTTTTGTTCGTTCTTGCGGTAGAAATTTTTTGTTTTCCATGCTACGAACCCATCAGTGGTATCAGAGCCAGGTTTATGCGTAGATCTGTTGCACGAGTAGAACACAATGTTTTGTGGGTGTTGATGCTTTTGTTGTCGGTGTCTTAGCGTGTACTTTGCATCTTGCGGCATGGTGGGATGAAGCGGCTCGGGCTAACATTACATGTCATCGCACATGAGACTTGCTCCACGCTTGACGTGCAACTTGCTTTGCACAAGTGGCTTTGCGGGTGTCTGTCTCTCCCACCATAGTTAAGATTCAATTTACAATGAGCATCTTGACAACACTTGTATCAACGTTGTGGTCCTTGTTCGTAGGTAAGATCGGTCTTATGCGAAAGCCCCAAACCACGTAAAACATGCAAAGAAAATTAGAGGCGTCTAACTTGTTTTTGCAGGGGTTTTGTGATGTGATATGGCCAACATGTGATGGTGATTGTATTTGATGTATGCAATGATCCTTGTTGTAATATGGCAACCGGCAGGAGCCTAATGGTTGTCTTTAATTCTGTTAAGACCTGCGTGTCTATTCATCTTGTAATAGCTTTATTCCAAGTAGTTGTAATAGTTGCTGGTGATGATGGACAACCATGAGGCGGCGCCACTGACCTTGACGCAATGCTGGTGATGATGGAGATCATGTTCGTGCTTTGGAGATGGAGATCAAAGGCGCAAGAAGAAAAGGCCATATCATATCACACTAATTATGAATTGCCTGTGATGTTAATCCTTTATGCATCTTGTATTGCATAGATCACGACGGTAGCATTATAAGATGATCCCTCTCACTAAATATCAAGTAATAAAGTGTTCACCCTTAGTTGGCACCGTTGCTAAGACTCGTCGTTTCGAAGCATCTCGTGATGATCGGATGTGATAGATTCTACGTGTGCATACAACGGGTGCAAGCCAGATTTGCACATGCGGAAACTAAGGTTATCTTGACGAGCCTAGCATGTACAGACATGGTCTCGGAACACGGAATACCGAAAGGTAGAGCATGAGTCATATAGTAGATATGATGAACATGAAGATTGTTCGCCGATGAAACTACATCTTCTCTCGTGAAGATCGGACTTGGTGTAGTGGACTTGGTTCGTGTAATCACTAAGACAATGTGAGGGATGTTGTTTTGAGTGGGAGTTCACCTAGTTAGTTTAAGAATTAAATTTGAACTCAATTTGTCATAAACTTAGTCTAAACTACTTGCAAATTGTTGTAGATTATGGCGACCCCCTCCATCAATTTCAATGCGTTCCTAGAGAAAGAAAAGCTTAAAAATAATGGAAGCAATTTCACGGACTAGTTCCGTGGACTGAAGATCGTCCTCAGGGCTGGTCAGTTGACCTATGTGCTCGATGCACCGCTAGGTGACTCACCTGCAGATAATGCCACCGATGACGAAAAGAATGTTTTCGCCACTCGGAAGAATCATTACTCCACAGTTCAGTGTGCCATCCTGTACGGTTTAGAAGCGGAGCTCCAACAGCGTTTTGAGCACCACGACCCGTTCGAGATCATTAAGGAGCTCAGGATAATTTTTGAGACTCGCGCGGCAATGGAGAGCTATGAGGCCTCCGAGAAATTCTTTATCTGTAAGATGGAAGAAGGAGGCTCCGTTAGCGAGCACGTGCTCACCATGTCTGGGTACGCAAAGAAGCTCCAAGAGTTGGGAATATCGATTCCTAATGAATTGGGGATTCACAGTCTCCTTCAATCACTGCCACCAAGTTACAAGAACTTTGTGATGAACTACAACATGCACTGCATGAACAAGACGTTGCCTGAACTGTCGTCCATGCTGAAAACTGCTGAAGTGGAGATCAAGAAGGAGCAACAAGTGTTGATGGTCAATAAGACCACCAATTTCAAGAAACGGGGCAAGCCTAAGAACAAGGGCAACTTCAAGAAGGACGGCAAGAAAGCTGCCGCACCTGCTAAGAAGCCCAAGGCTGGTCCTAAACCTGAAACTGAGTGCTTCTACTGCAAGGGAGCTGGTCACTGGAAGCGTAACTGCCCCAAGTACCTGGCGGATCTGAAGAACGGCAACATCAAGAAGAAAGGTATATTTGATATATATGTTATAGATGTGTATCTTACTAGTAATCGTAGTAGTGCCTGGGTATTTGATACTGGTTCGGTTGCTCATATATGTAACTCAAAACAGGAGCTGCGGAATAAACGAAGACTGGCAAGAGATGAGGTGACGATGCACGTTGGAAATGGCTCCAAGGTTGATGTGATCGCCGTCGGCACGCTCCCTCTACATCTACCTTCGGGATTAGTTTTAAATTTAAATAATTGTTATTTGGTGCCTGCGTTAAGCATGAACATTATATCTGGATCCTGTTTACTGCGAGACGGTTACTCTTTTAAGTCTGAGAATAAAGGTTGTTCGATTTATATGAGTAATATCTTTTATGGTAATGCACCTGAGATGAATGGTTTATTCTTACTGAATCTCGATAGTAGTGATACACATGTTCACAGCATAGATGCCAAACGAATTAAATTGAATGATAATTCTACATACATGTGGCACTGTCGTCTTGGTCACATTGGAGTAAAGCGTATGAAGAAACTCCATTCAGATGGACTTCTTGAATCACTTGATTTTGAATCACTTGAAAGATGCGAAGCATGTCTAATGGGAAAAATGACTAAGACTCCATTCTCTGGTACAATGGAGCGAGCTACAGACTTATTGGAAATAATACATACCGATGTGTGCGGTCCAATGAGTGTAGCATCGCGTGGTGGATATCGTTATGTTCTCACTTTCACGGATGACTTGAGTAGATATGGGTATGTCTACTTCATGAAACATAAGTCCGAAACTTTCGAGAAGTTTAAGGAATTTCAAAGTGAAGTGGAGAATCATCGTAACAAGAAGATTAAGTTTCTGCGTTCTGATCGCGGGGGTGAATATCTAAGTTACGAGTTTGGCATGCATTTAAAGAAATGTGGAATACTTTCACAGTTGACACCGCCGGGAACACCACAGCGTAATGGTGTGTCCGAACGTCATAATCGAACTCTCTTAGATATGGTTCGGTCTATGATGTCTCTTACAGATTTACCGTTATCATTTTGGGGCTATGCATTAGAGACAACCGCATTCACTTTAAATAGGGCACCATCTAAATCCGTTGAAACGACACCGTACGAATTGTGGTTTGGTAAGAAACCTAAGTTGTCGTTCCTTAAAGTTTGGGGTTGCGAAGCATACGTAAAGAAGTTACAACCTGATAAGCTAGAACCCAAAGCGGAGAAATGCGTCTTCATAGGATACCCTAAAGAAACAATTGGGTATACCTTCTATCATAGATCCGAAGGTAAAGTTTTTGTTGCAGAGAATGGATCCTTTCTTGAGAAGGAGTTTCTCTCGAAAGAAGTGACTGGAAGGAAAGTAGAACTCGATGAGGTTATTGAACCTTCTCTCGGATTTGAGAGTAGCGCAGCACCGGAAGATGTTTTGCTGCCGCCTGCACCAATTAAAGAGGAAGCTAATGATAATGATCATGAAACTTCGAACGAAGTTACTACTGAACCTCGCAGGTCAACGAGGGTTCGTACCACTCCTGATTGGTATGACTCTGCCTTGAACGTCATGTTGGTGGACAACGATGATGACCCTGCGACGTATGAAGAAGCTATGGTGAACCCAGATTCCGACAAATGGCTAGAAGCCACGAAATCCGAAATGGGATCCATGTACGAAAACCAAGTGTGGACTTTGGTGGACTTACCGGATGGCCGTAAGGCTGTCGAGAACAAATGGATTTTCAAGAGAAAAACAGATGCTGATGGTAATATTACCATCTATAAAGCTTGACTTGTCGCGAAAGGGTTCCGACAAATTCAAGGAGTTGACTATGATGAGACATTCTCACCAGTAGCGAAGCTAAAATCTGTGAGGATTTTGTTAGCAATTGCTGCACATTTCGATTATGAGATTTGGCAGATGGATGTCAAAACGGCGTTCCTTAATGGTGACATAGAGGAAGAGTTGTATATGGTACAACCCAAGGGTTTTGTCGATCCTAAAGATGCTAACAAGGTATGCAAACTTCAGCGCTCCATTTATGGACTGAAGCAAGCATCCCGTAGTTGGAATCAATGTTTTGATAAAGTAATCAAAAACTTTGGATTTATACAAACTTATGGAGAAGCTTGTATTTACAAGAAAGTGAGTGGGAGCTCTGTAGCATTCCTAGTACTGTATGTAGATGACATATTGTTGATTGGGAATGATATAGAACTTCTTAATAGCGTCAAAACCTATTTGAATAATAGTTTTTCAATGAAGGATCTTGGCGAAGCGGCATACATTCTAGGCATCAAGATTTATAGAGATAGATCAAGACACCTAATAGGGCTTTCACAAAGTACATACTTGGACAAAGTTCTAAAGAAGTTTAGAATGGAAGATAGCAAGAAAGGGTTCGTGCCCATGTTGTCAGGTAAGACCTTGAGTAAAACTCAAAGTCCAGCTACGGCAGAAGATAGAGAGAAAATGAATAAAATTCCCTATGCCTCGGCCATAGGTTCTATCATGTATGCCATGCTGTGTACAAGACCGGATATAGCACATGCTGTTAGTTTGACTAGCAGATATCAAAGTGATCCTGGAGAGGAACACTGGACAGCGGTCAAGAATATCCTGAAGTACCTAAATAGGACTAAGGATATGGTTCTTTCTTATGGAGGTGATGAACAGCTTGTTGTAAACGGTTACACCGATGCTAGTTGGAACACCGATCCGGATGACTCAAAGTCAGAGTCGGGTTACGTATTTATTTTGAATGGTGCTGCAGTGAGCTGGAGGAGTGCGAAGCAAAGCGTTGTGGCGAAATCTTCAACTGAATCGGAATACATAGCTGCTTCGGAGGCTGCACAAGAAGCCGTTTGGATGAAGGAATTCATTACTGAACTCGGTGTGGTTCCCAGTGCGTTGGACCCGATGGCCATCTACTGTGACAACACAGGTGCCATAGCTAATGCGCAGGAGCCAAGGTCACATAGCAAGCTGAAGCACATCAAGCTACGTTTCCACGCTATTCGCGAGTATGTCCGAGATGGTGACATAAAGATTTGCAAAGTACACACTGATCTGAATGTGGCAGATCCGTTGACTAAACCTCTCCCTAGGGCAAAGCATGACCAACACCAGAACGCCATGGGTGTTCGGTATATTACCATGTAATCTAGATTATTGACTCTAGTGCAAGTGGGAGACTGTTGCAGATATGCCCAAGAGACAATAATAAAAGTGGTTATTATTATATCTTTGTGTTTATGATGAATTTTTTACATCGCATGCTATAATTGTATTATTAGGAAACACTAATACATGTGTGTTTTGTAAACATAAGAGAGTCCCTAGTAAGCCTCTTGTTGAACTAGCTTGTTGATTAATTGA
This sequence comes from Avena eriantha, assembly GCA_910589775.1. Taxonomy (NCBI): domain Eukaryota; kingdom Viridiplantae; phylum Streptophyta; class Magnoliopsida; order Poales; family Poaceae; genus Avena; species Avena eriantha. The sequence goes on from OU342745.1 coordinate 402,753,586, forward strand.
TGATTATGGTTTCCTGATCATGGACATTAGGATGTGATTAATAACAAGGTCATATCATTAGGAGAATGATGTGATGGACACACACACCCATAGTAAGCGTAGCATAAGATCAAGTCATTAAGTTTGTATTGCTGTAAGCTTTCAAACACATAGTAACCTATTCCTTCGACCATGAGGTTATGTTAATCACCATCACTGGATGAATACTTTGATGACATCAAACGCCGCTTCGTAACTGGGTGGTTATAAAAGTGTCATTGGGTATTCTGAAAGAATGTGTTGAAGCTCATGAACCAAGATTGGGATTTGTCCATCCATATGACGGATAGATATGCTCTGGGCCCTCTCGGTGGAATGTCATCTAGTTAGCTTGCAAGCATGTGACTAGGTCACAAGGGATGACATATCACGGAACGAGTAAAGAGTACTTATCAGTAACGAGGTAGAACTAGGTATGGAGATACCGACGATCAAACCTCGGATAAGTATAATATCGTGAGACAAAGGGAATTAGTTTCGTATGTAAATGGTTCAATCGATCGTGAAGTCATCGTTGAGTATGTGGGAGCCATTATGGATCTCCAGGTCCCGCTGATGGTTATTGATATGAGATGTGTCTCTATCATGTCTACATATTCACGAACCGTAGGGTGACACACTTAAGGTTCGAAGTTATTTTGAGTAGATATGGAATGTGCGTTGGAGACCGAATGTTGTTCGGAGTCTCGGAATGGATCCGGGACATCACGAGGAGATCCGGAATGGTCCGGAGAATAAGATTCATATATAGGAGATCATTTTATGAGATAGGAAATGTTCCGGAGTATTTGTATGAGGATTCTAGAAGGTTTTGGAATGTTCCGGAAGGTTCTGGAAGATATCTTGGAGTTTGCTTGAAAATCAAGATAGGGATCAAGGAGTCCTGGTGGGTCAAGATACGGATTCGTGGGGGAGGAGGACTCCTCCCCCCACCTCCAATCCGCCGGCCTAGGGAGGAGAGGAGTCCTACAAGGACTCCCCTCCCCATGGCGCCATCCCCTCTTTAAATAGAGGGGCAGGGGGCGCCCCCTCCTCTAACGCTCTCATAACGTCCAATCTCTGCCGCCTCTCTCCTCCACCATATTCTGCACAGGCATAGGCGAAGCCCTGCAGAATTCTCTACTCCACCACCACCACCACACCGCCGTGCTTCTGGGATTCCGTGGAGAAGATCTACTACCTCCGCTGCTCGTTGGAACGGGGAGAGGAAGGTCTGCTTCGACTCCGCACGTGTGACCGACTGCGGAAGCGCTGCCGAATTGCGGCGCCGGAAGGATCGTCAACTTGACCAAGGGCGGAAGCGCTGCTAGAACGCGACGCCGGAAGGATCGTCTACTTGACCGAAGGCGGAAGCGCTGCTGGAACGCGACGCCGGAAGGATCGTCCACACGATCTTGAGATCGGCAAGTGATCGACTACATCAACCACGAGATCTAATCTCGTTAACGCTTTCGGATCTACGAGGGTTAGTTCCCATATATCTCGTTGCTCATGTCTAATAGATTAGATCTTGGCTTTTATCTAGATTAGATCTAGGTTTTGTTCGTTCTTGCGGTAGAAATTTTTTGTTTTCCATGCTACGAACCCATCATGATCACCCTGGTATGGTATGCTTCGACGGCGAGCGCTTGGAGACTGAGTCGCGCCGTCGTCCGGAGCTGGAGCCTGAATAGATCGACATGAACGCCTCCACGGTCCTTCCAGCGCGCACTTTGCATATGCTACCGTCTCAGGACACCTGAGCACCGTGGTGGAGGGGAGGGGTATCACTTCCTACATAACAACATCACAAAATCAATCTGCATCCCACATGATGATCAAGGTCAGTTTTCCTAGACACATATTGCACCCATTCGATGTTGCTGTAGTCTGTGTATTTAGATGTCCAAGTTGCAAAATATAGACCTCGACATTGTCAAGCGGTGTTGTGGTGCCCAATTTTGAGATTTTTCCTATGTTGTTGCGGATGATGGGACTCGAGGTAGCATCGTGCTCGCCTGCAGGGCTAAGAGATTACATCTGGTTAGCAACTTTATTACCTCGTGTTTAGTGGCAGTCCATGGTTTCATGATAAAGCCTTGGTGTCCTGTCAATATGATCTCAGTTCATGGGCTACAAGATGGCACGCACAAGCTGCTTTTCCTCCAAGCTCTGAAGAACAATGTCGAGATTGATCGTTACATTAACTTTGTGTCGTAGTAAGTATTATGTTCCTCCTTGGGCCGCAATTTTTCCTTCGGGTAGTAAAAATTTAGATGAATATGGTCAGCTAATTAAGTTCTGGATAATTAAGTTAAATGGTTGTGATCCTAAAGTCAGCACATGGATGTTTTATTACGTGATTTACATTTAAACAAAAACAAACTAAACAAACTTTGGTTTAGTCAGATCATGGTGCCATGTGCATCAGTACGTGTTTGATGTATACCGATCAAATCAACATATCATGTACTTGAATATTTGGATGTTTAAGATTCAACAGAAAATATTGAAAATTCTCATAGGATTCCTTGTTCAATGCAATGCCATTGAAAATAATTTCTAACATTTTTAATAAACTCTTATTCTCCAAACTCAAAGCAGTTAACTTTTGGATAGTTCAAGTTTTCATCCAAATTATTTTCTTCTTCATCCGTTGCATCGCACAAGTATGTCTCCTATAGAACAAAATATAAACCGAACGTGTGAACCTGAAAACCGAATTACCATGAGAATTCAGCCAATCCGGGTCAATTGGGTTTGACCCACACCCGGAGGGAGGGCAAGACCTTCGCGGAGTAGGGTGATGAAGTAAGCCGGGTGACCTGTTGAGCCTACCCAAAGTAAGCCACGGGAGCGATGAAGCTAGCTACTTTTTGTGACACGCTCTTATATAAACAACGAACACACTTTATGTGACTTGCAGTGACATATTTTCTCTCTCGGTGCAACGCACGGGTATTTATGCTAGTTTTTCCCTATATAACAAGCAAATGCACAAGTACTTTTTTATTTGTCCCCTTTTCCTTTACATATGTTAAATCACTTGTTCTTGTTCTTTTTCTTTTTTCAGATCAAACGCATATTTTCTTCTCCACCTTAGAGAATTTCCGTCAGTTACCTCAAGATTCATCCGGACACTACTTGTTGGTTGTTCTAAACATAAAGAAAGAAAGGTTTGAGGTGATAGATTCCCTTGCAAGCAGAGGCCGTGCATTATTGATGGAGTCTTGCCACTTTCTTATTGAAAATATAAAAATCATGTGGGCGAAGGAGTATGTTGATTCAAAAGTGGATATTGCTGATTGGCCAATAGAAATTATCGATAGCCCAAAGCAGACAAATGGATGAGTTTTCCTCTTTCTTTTCTATAGAGATATCTTTTCTGTGCAATTTCCTTTATTATAGTGCAAGCATTTGCAAGCTTTTAATAGAGATTTTTCATCTTTTTCTCATCCAAGGTATGACTATGGATTCTTCACTCTCCAAAATCTGGAAGAGAAACATGGAAGGACGACGATATCTTTCACACAGAAAGATCTAACCAAGATAAGGATACTATTCATAGATAGGTTGATTCGCTTTGTGGACAACAAAGCATCGTGGTAACTATTTGTTAGGTACCACTTCCACAGGTAAAATTTCAGAGAACAAAACCCCATGTGTATATATGCTCACTTCATGTCTTAACTTGTTTCTTACAACTTATAAGTTCCATCTGTCACACAAGATAGCACACTTTGTAGTACTAGATAACACACTTTGTTTCTTAAAGTAACTAAAAAGTAGACAAAATATATATAGTACCAGGAAATTATGCGTTCTTTATTTTAAAAACACAAAATTACTAAAATAGACCTAGAAGAGGAAATTTCTCAGGATTTTCCATCCTAATAGGACAGTTGCATGCATTGTGATTCGTCTGATTGCATGCACTACATTTTGTCAAGCGAGGTTTCTTCAATTGTAGCCCACTCTTCTTGCTTTTAAAACTTGGCCTCCCATTAGTTATCACCATAGGGGGGTCTCTTGCAATTGCATCACGAGCATAATTACGATCTTTTTCAATAGATTCTGGGTCAAGACTTGTCGTAGCTTTACTTCTCTTCTTCCTCTTTGCAGCTTCTGCAGCATTTCTTTTTCAGTTCAGCCATTTCTTTCTCCATCGCCTTCATGTGCCTTTTAGCAATCTCAGCTATCTTCTCTGAAGATGGTAGACCTATGGCTAGCTTGGCAAAATTATTGCATAGGTTGCCATAGCGCAACAACCACATATCTTTCCTAGAAAGCTTGCAATCTACAGGCTTCACATGTGTCTCCACATCTGGTATAACGATATCAAGAGGTTTCATTGACCACCTCACTGGCATGCAGCGCTTTGGAACTTCAATCACCGTGCATAGGTAGATCATGACTTTCATCACATGGTAGCATAGAATCCCATTGATACGTTGCTAACGTATCTATAATTTTTGATGTTCCATGCTTGGTTTTTATCTACTCTCTTATGTTTTGTTCCAACTTTGGAGTATTTTTATACACTTTCTGGGACTACCCTATTAACAAGATGTCATAGTGCCAATTGCATGTTTTCTGCTGTTTTTGGTTCCAGAAAGTCAGAAAATGAATATTCTCGGAATTTGACAGGACAAAAGCCATAGTCAATATTTCACGGAGGGGAACATGGAGCCAGAAGACGAGACGGAGAGGGGCCAGGGGCCGGCCACACCATAGGGTGGCGCGGGTCCCCTGGCCACGCCACTAGGTGGTGTGGGCCCCTCCGGCCTCCACCGAACTTGCCCTTTTGCCTATAAGATGCCTCCTGATGCAAAAACCCTAAATAGTCAAGCCTCTAGCCACGAAAAGTTCCGCAGCGCTGCCCGCCACTAAAGGGGAGATTTGGGGAACAGAAAGTCTCTGTTCCGGCACCCTGCCGGGAAGGGGAAGTGCCTCCAGAGCCATCTCCATCGATCTCCACCACCATATCCATCGTCGTTGCTGATTCCCATGATGATGAGGGAGTAGTTCTTCCTCAAGGCTAAGGGTTCCACCGGTAGCTATGTGTTCATCTCTCTCTCTATGCGTGATCATATTGTGATCATGAGCTTTGTAATCAAGTAGATCTACCTTGCTACTCAAGTGCTTTAATAGATCTCTGCTATCCCCATGTGTGTGAAAGTGACAGTGTGCACACCATGGTGGCACTTAGGCTAGAGATTACACATACTTATTATGAGTTATATTTGGAGTTGGATGTCTTTATAAAATTGTGGTGTTTTTTGGAACCATCTAGTGCTCAAGGTGACAGTGTGGGGTTATCTATATGGGAAATGCTTACTTTGAGGTGTGTTGTTATAGCCCTACCATGGATTAGAGTCTCCAACCGGAGAGTATTTTAGAGTAGTATCATAAAAGGAAGATATTTATATGAGAGTGTTCACTAGTGAAAGTATGATCCCTAGGCCTTGTTTCTAATCATTGAAACACCGTTTGCAATTAGATCTGTTACATGTTTGCTTGCTTCCATCTTTATTTTAGTTTGTCGTTAGTCTCTTCCACGTCAATCACGCGCCAGCAAGTATTTTCTGGCACCGTTGCAACTTATAATTATCCATACCACTTGTATTTCACTATCTCTTCGCTGAAGTAGTGCACCTATACACATGACAAGTGTATTGGGTGTGTCGGGAAAACAAGAGACTTCTTGTATCTTGATTGCAGGGTTGCTTGAGAGGGAATACCTTTGACCACTTCCTCCCTGAGTTTGATAAACCTTAGGTGATCCACTTAAGGGTAAACTTGCTACTGTTCTACAAACCTCTGCACTTGGAGGCCCAACAACTATCTACAAGAATAGAAGTGCGTAGACATCAAGCTATTTTTTGGCGCCGTTGCCGGGAGGTAAGGTAAAAGGTACTCACATCCTCCAATGGGAGTCCTCGAAGTTATTTCCTTTAGATTCTGCAATTTTGTCTTTTTGTTTCTTGTTTTCACTAGTTAGGCTTAATGGAAAACAACAACAAAATTAGAGAGCTTTATAGTATTTATCTTGATTTAGGACATGAAGTGTTTGAAGAGAAAATAAAAAAACCTATGGAACTTTATTTGCATGCTAATAGCAATGTTTTTAGTATGAATTCTTAGGACACCATTATTGCTAATGCTAGGGAAAAGTCTAAGCTTGGGGAAGCTAGTTTTTATGAAAATGATCTTTTTAGTTCCCCAGCTTTGGAAGATAGGTATTTTATTGCTTATGATGATAACAAACCTCCAATATATGATGATTACAATGATGAATATGATATTTCAGTCCACCTACTATTGAGGAGAAAATTAATGACTACAATATGCCTCCTATATTTTATGATTATGGTGATGAGAATAATAATGATAGCTATTTTGTTGAATTTGCTCCACTATAAATAATAAGAATGAATATGCTTATGTGGAGAGTAATAATTATTATATGCATGTGGCTCATGATAAGAATGTTTTATGTGATAGCTATATTGTTAATTTTATTCATGATGCTACTGAAATTTATTATGAGAGGGAAACATGGTTTTATGCATCTCAATAATATTAAGTTTCCCCTCTTTATGTTGAAAATTTTGAAGTTGCACTTGTTTTGCTTTCCTATGCTTGTTGCTTTGTGCTTTCATGACTTGTTTCTTTACAAGATTCCTATGCATAGGAAGTGGGTTATACTTAAATGTGTTTTGAATTTGCTTCTTGATGCTCTCTTTTACTTCAATTCATATTTCTTATGTGAGAATCTTCTCAAACTATCATGCCTAACTTAAAGGCGTTAAAGAAAAGTACTTATTGGGAGATAGCACAAAAGTTTTAATTGAGTCTTGGAAGTTATTACCTCTGTAATAACCGCTCCTTATCATTTTGTCTGGTTTTTGTACCAAGAATAACCTCTAATGAGAGAGAAGTAATGCTTGGGAAAGTTGATATCCCAAAACAGATTTTTGTTCTTCACCGTAAACATTTGTGTAAAATCTCTGTACGTCGGTTTGAGGCGTGAATATTTGTGCTTCTGACCCCGGTTGTTATCTAACTTTTGTTAGTTCAACACTTTTTGATTTGAGCAACAGAAAGTGTTCAAAAAAATTTGGTTTTTACCTCCTGGTCCGTTTTGACAGATTTCTGCCATTATTTACATTTGCTTCTTGTTGGTTCGTTTTGGGTTCTATTTGGGGAATAGAGATTTTTGAGGGAAGTGCTACAGTATCTTGTGTTTTAATGGAAGTCTTATTGGTGTTGAAACTAAACCCAAAGACTTATTATCTTGAGTGCACTAATGTTGCTAATAAAGATTGTGTGAAGTTTTGTATGAAGGAAAAATTTCAGATGTATGGAAGGAATGAGTAATGAGATGAAGAATGGATTAAATCTCAAGCTTGGGGATGCCACGTGTGTCACCCCAAGAAATATCCAAGAAGTACAAGCGTCAAAGCTTGGGGATTCCCAAGGCATCCCCTTCTTCATCAATAAAAATCCCAGATTTCTTCCAAACACTTCATTTTCATTGTTTCATGCATAGTTACGTTGTTCTTGGAGCGTCTTCTTTTTTGTTTTCATTTTTCTTTTTCATTTGCTTGGTTTTCTTAGTTTGCTTGAATAAATTGGTTGGGCCCCCTCTTTCATACATTGGTTTGGTTTGGATTGGAAAAGAGTAGGAAAAGTTCATGCTTAAGTGGTAAAGCGAGCTTGTTTTTGACTGTGGCCTATGCTTGGTCAGGCCATGCTTGATATCGTTTTGGCTTTATGCTTAGTGATCTTTGCTGTAGCATGACATGTTATAAACAATTGAGATTCCTTAATGTGCCTTGGAAGGATCATGCATTGTTCTAGCATATTAAAGCATGGTATTGTGGTACTCTCCTTTGATGCTTTATTTGGGTTGGCTTGGCGCATGCTCACACCATGTTATGACTATCCCAAGTCACCATAGCCTTTATGATCCTTTAGTTTTCGACTTGTAATATCACTTTATGCTTTAATCAATGATGTTTTGTCGCTCTGCATGATTATGGCCATTATTGCTCTATTAGTTGGTCGCTCCCAGTCTTTTGCTAGCCTCCGTAACCAAGTATGAGTTCCACTCATGCATCCAACTCCTAAAACCAAGTTATTCCAAAGAGTCCACCATACATACCTATTAGCATTTGCTATTCCAAGTATATTCATGTTTTTATCTACCTTCTGAATTAAACTTGTTATGTGAAAATTAGTGATCAAAGCTCTCACAAACTTGATGGCACACTTTACTTTCTTGCATTTAATAAACTTGAACCATTGGGTCCATCTTTGTTGCGTATATGCTTGCGCTTTATAAGTTGAAATTAGCAGAACCATGTATCATGGGGAACGCTTTCAACATTGCACTTGTACTTTGTACCCTCGTTAATATCATGTTCTTTTGCTTATGGATCCCGGCGGTGAAATAAAAGTGGAACTTGTAATATCATGGTGTTTGTATGTGTGTTAGAGAAATGTCTGGGCCGCTAGCCTAAGCCATGCCTAATCATGGTGGAAACTTGCAGCATAACCATAATGAGCACTCTATGAAGCATCCTCAATAAAAACCTATGCAAATAACAAATAAAAAGATCGCTGATATGCTCATTGTCTGCTTGCCTTGTCATTTTGATTATGGGATAGCTCCTGTATCATGTGCAAGGGGTACCTCGTTGGAGGTTCTCTATGATACATATGTACTTACAATGATAAGAGCTTACTTATGACTAAAGTTGAGTAGCATGAGGTTCGGTCTTTGTAAGTAAGGGGCATGAGATTTCGGCTTATAACTTGTCAAGCATATCCTATTATTTGTGTCACTTTAACCTTAATCACATAAATATGCTTATGATAGGGGCAACGAGAGCTGAAAGCTAACAAGTACCATAATTTTTGGAAGCTCTTTATGAAACTTGAATCTCTACTTCCTTCTATGAAGGCCTTTCTTTACTTTTATGTTGAGTCTCCATCCTCTATCTTTATGCACCTATTAAGAGAGCATAGTGGCCATTCTTAGTTTAATGTGCATTGTCCCAAGACTTGTTTATTGATGCATAACTTTGATATTGCTTGTTCTTAAACTACTTGTATCTAGTCACTCTTATGAAATTTGAAGGTGTCCTGTGCATTTATGTTTTGCTACTCCATGAGGGACAAGCTAAATTCCACTATTCTATTTTTTCTATATGTGAAACAAACAAACGTCTTTCAAGCATTTTTATTCATGAATCCTTTGTTTGTATCCTTTCATGCTGCAGCATAGTTACTTTGTCTTATTATTTTCGTGCTCATGTTTAGAGTACTTTGATCCTAGCTTTCAATGCTTGCAAATGGTTTGATCTTGATTGTCATGGTGCATGTCACCTTAAAAATTATTCTTTCTTTTTATCACTTACCTACTCGAGGACGAGCAGGAGTTAGGCTTGGGGATATTGATACGTTGCTAACGTATCTATAATATTTGATGTTCCATGCTTGGTTTTTATCTACTTTCTTATGTTTTCCAACTTTGGAGTATTTTTATACACTTTCTGGGACTAACCTATTAACCAGATGCCATAGTGCCAGTTGCCTGTTTTCTGCTGTTTTTGGTTCCAGAAAGTCGAAAAATGAATATTCTCGGAATTGGACGGGACAAAAGCCAAAGTCAATATTTCACCGAGGGGAACATGGAGCCAGAAGACGAGACGGAGAGGGGTTAGGGGCCAGCCACACCATAGGGTGGCACGGGTCCCCCTGGCCACGCCCCCAGGTGGTGTGGGCCCCTCCGGGCTCCACCGACCTTGCCCTTTCGCCTATAAGATGCCTCCCGATGCAAAAACCCTAAATAGTCAAGCCTCCAGCCACGAAATGTTTCGCAGCACCGCCGCCATTGAAGGGGAGATTTGGCAAATAGAAAGTCTCTATTCTGGCACCCTGCCAGGACGGGGATGTTCCCCCAGAGCCATCTCCATCGATCTCCACCACCATCTCCATCGTCGTTGCTGATTCCCATGATGATGAGGTAGTAGTTCTTCCTCAAGGCTAAGGGTTCTACCGGTAGCTATGTGTTCATCTCTCTCTCTATCTATGCATGATCATATTGTGATCATGAGCTTTGTAATCAAGTAGATCTACCTTGCTACTCAAGTGCTTTAATAGATCTTTGCTCCCCCATGTGTGTGAAAGTGACAGCGTGCACACCATGGTGGCACTTAGGCTAGAGATTACAAATACTTGTTATGAGTTATATTTGGAGTTGGATGTCTTTATGAAATTGTGGTGTTTGTTGGACTCATCTAGTGCTCAAGGTGACAGTGTGGGGTTTTCTAGATGGGAAAGATGAACTTTGAGGTGTGCTGTTATAGCCCTACCATCGATTAGAGTGTTCAACCGGAGAGTAGTTAAGAGTAGTATCATAAAGAAGAATATATTTATATGAGAGTGTTCACTAGTGAAAGTATGATCCCTAGGCCTTGTTTCTAAGCATTGAACACTGTTTGCAATTAGATCTGTTACATGTTTGCTTGCTTCCATCTTTATTTCAGTTTTGCCGTTAGTCTCTTCCACGTCAATCACACGCCATCAAGTATTTTCTGGCACGTTACCACTTATAATTACCCATACCACTGTATTTCACTATCTCTTCGCCGAACTAGTGCACCTATACACCTGACAAGTGTATCGGGTGTGTTGGGGACACAAGAGACTTCCTGTATCTTGATTGGCAGGGTTGCTTGAGAGGGAATACCTTTGACCACTTCTCCCTAAGTTCGATAAACCTTGGGCGATCCACTTAGGGGAAAACTTGCTACTGTTCTACAAACCCCTGCACTTGGAGGCCCAACAACTTTCTACAAGAATAGAAGTGCGTAGACATCACCCATCCTTATTATATTTGCGGCACTAATAGTTGTACATTTCATTTTCGGGATCAACATCAACAAAGTAACTTCTCCTCTCCATACCCAAACACAGAATCCTAAACTGGAAAAAAAATTCAAACCTGTCAGGATTATCGGTACAAACCCGGGCATTGTAGGATGTTATCTTGCGAAGCTCTAGCTAGAAAATGTTGTAGATAGGCAGAGTGTAAGTCTTTAACCTCTATTTCTCACTGTTTTGTCCTTGCCTACAAACTCATGTGCATCTTCAGCAACTTCTACCTTCTCTTGCAATTCATGTGTTGCTTAAAGAAACGAAGAAGGATGGAATGCGGATCAACATATTTCTTGAGCACTACATTAAATCCCTCTCTTCTAGCAGTAGTTGGAAGAATCTATCCTGAAAATAAGCTGGAAAAAAATAAAGTCCTCGGGTCATAAAGGTCAAGGAAATGTGGGTGATCATCAAACCCCATGCCTCTCAATCAATTCTCCCCACCTTAGCTCAAATTCTTACAATAGTAACACCGTGGTCAATCACATCATTGAACTCAATCCTCAATCATCATGTTGTGCAACCAAAGGACCCAGTTTCTCCTGCACCTTTTGCATAATGTGCCATCTACAATTCCTATGAATAGTATACACTAGCACCGTGAGGATATCACTTCTCATGTCGGCATCCTGTTCAGTTATCATGTTCATAGGATGCAATCCATCCATAGCTTCTAGGAACACCTCAAACAACCACACAAAGTTGCAATCCTCTCATGCCTAATAAAGCCAAAGCCCAATTGAATCGACAGCCCATATCTGTTGATCCCAATGAACGGCATGCCGGGCATGTTGTACTTGTTCATCATGAATGTATTATCGAATGAAATACAATCATTATATAACTTGTACACTTATATTGCAGCACCATCCACCCAAAAGAGGTTCTCAACCCTGTCATCTTCATCAAGACGGAAAGTGTAGAAGAATTTGGGGTCTTGTTTCCAGATTTCTTTGAAATAAGCCAACAACTTAGGGACGTCCTTCACTTGTTGCGGGTCACCAATACTAAGCCATGTAGTTTCTCACTGACTTGTGTCGTAAGGCACATTTTTCTTGCTACCATAAACCTCACCCATGATCTCCATAATTCTTCCAACGCTTAGGTTCACCTCATGAAGGAAGTCAATAAATCGTTTTTCTTCCCTAGTGTCATCGAAATGGCCACGGCAGTCGCTGCTATTGGCAGCGATTGATTGAATCGGGGGCGAGAGCTGGCATCCATCTGCGGTGCGAGATGGCGGCGGATGCACATGGTTTACCCAGGTTCGCCCCCCTGGAGGGTAAAGACCTACTCCTGCTAGGTTTAGATTGATGGAGAGAGAGTTACATGGGGCGGCGAGCTCGGTGTCTAAGCGGCGAGTCACTTGAAGGGGTGTATGAGGGAACGTAAGTCCTCAGGATACCCTAGGGAGGTTTATATATGGGGCACCTCGCTAGGGTTTACAGTTTACAACCGAACAGAATATGGATTCGGAGGCTTTGACCTAATCCGACTGGGCTTCAAGTATGCTTTTGGGCCTCCAGTCTCCAGTCGCTAGCCTTCTCCTTAGTCGCATTCCAGTTGCCGTCCTGCAGGCCCACTCGCGAGACCTTTGGCCCAATCAGAACGTCTGCTGGGCATACCCCATTTGGCATATCCCCATCAGTAGTCCCCGAGGGCCAGCGTTGATTCAGATGCAGGTGTCCCTTTGGCAGTCGGAGTAGGCGAGTCTAATTTGGATGCCCAGTAGAATCGTGATGAACTCCACCGAGGACCAAGGAAATTTTCCCTAGGTTCCCAGTCGCTGCTTTGGTGAATGCTACCGCTATCAAGTCGCTGCTTCGGCGAGCGGACAGGGGGCCAGTTGCAAGCGACTCGAATGGAGGAGTTGGACCGTCATCTTGGTCAAACTATCTGTTGGATATTCCAACGGTAAATTCGGCGCAATTACCGCGGGTAACGGCTACCCGAGATTGGCGGGTAATGTCCCCTTATAAGGGAAGTAACGGATCAGTTCTACAATCCTTCCCGCATTCTTCATTCTCGCGCACCCATTCTTCTATCTTCCCTCGATCTGATCCCTTCATACCGGTGACTCCATTGTCCTTCCTGATGCGCCTCTGATACGTTGCAAACGTATCTATAATTTTCGATGTTCCATGCTTGTTTAGTATCTACTTTGCTTTGTCAACACTTTGAGGTTTTTATATGTTTTAGGCACTAACCTATTAACAAGATGCCATAGTGCTAGTTAAGTGTTTTCTTTTGTTTTTGGGTTCCACAAAAGGTAGGAAATCAATATTCCTCGGAATTGGATGGGGACAAAAGCCCAATATGCCTATTTTTTCCCGGAGCAACACGGAACACGAAGCAGAGACGGAAGTAGGGCACTGATACATTGCAAAATGTATCTATAATTTTTGATGTTCCATGCTTAGTTTTATCCACTTTCTTGTGTTTTTGTTCCAACTTTGGAGTACTTTTCATATGATTTCTTAGACTAACCTATTAACAAGAGCCACAGTGCCAGCTGCCTGTTTTCTGTTGTTTTTGGTTCCAGGAAAGTCAGAAAATGAATATTCTCGGAATTGGACGGGACAAAAGCCAAAGTGCCTATTTTTTCCGGATGTCATCAAGTGCCAGAATACGAAACGGAGAAGGGCCAGGGGCCACCACACCACCTGGCCGAGCGGCCCCAGCCTGGCCCGCGCCAGGGGGTGGTGTGGCCGCTCCCGGCACCCCCCTTGGCCTCCCCTTCCGACTATAAGATGCCGTCGCGACGTAAACCCTTAGTACCCGATCAAAAATCCCCGAAAGAGTCTGTAGCCGCGTCATCTCCATCCCTAGATCGGGAGGATTTGAAGCTCTTCCCGGCACCCTGCCGGAGAGGGGAATTCACCCTGGAGGCCTTCTTCATCACCATGCAAGCCTCCGGTGTGATGCATGAGTAGTTCATGCTTGGGACTACGGATCATGTAGTAGCTAGATGGCTGGTTCTCCTCCTTTGTGCTTTCATGTTTAGTATCTTGTGAGCTCCGTTCATGATCAAGATCATCTATTTGTAATTCTGCTGTTGTGTTTGCGGGGATTCGATGGATATTGAGATGGCTATTTCAGATTGATTATTGATTCTATCATGTCTTTGGTATTTGTTATCTTGCATGCTTTCCGTTGTTAGTAGCTATCTTGGCCAAGTAGATGGCTAGCAACCTCCAAGAGTTAGTATTTATGCTCGATAGTGGGTTTCATGCCTCTGGTAATCTGGGGAAGTGACAGAAATCTCTAAGGTACTAGATGTGCTGTTGCACTAGGGGAGAAAACAATAATCCTTTGTTCATAGAACATCGCATTGTTTACTTTCCACGCAGTTCGTAAAGCAATAAACTGTTGCTTGCAACTTAAGAATGGAGGGGGTTCGGATGATAACATGAAGGTGGATTATTAAGTCATAGATGCGTTGGATGGTGTTCTATGTATAATGTTGTAAAAAATGCCCAAGCAAGTCCTCAAAGGACTCAAGATGATTAGTATATGCTTTGTATTGCTTTCTCGATGTTTGTCAATTGCCCTCGCTGTATTTGTTCACCCAGCCATGTTATCTATCTTAAAGGAGAGCCAACCTCTAGTGAACTATGGGATCCAGGTCCTTTTCTTTACATACAATCTACAAACTGTTTACTTCTTGGTGCTTACTTTCTGCAAACTTTACTTCT